>OV884026.1:4805000-6287500 GCA_930367265.1 Catocala fraxini
AGGTTAAGAGCACCTTGAACCGACGGGCGTGTATGAGGAATGTGATGAAAGTGAATGAAGCCAGAGAAGTGTGTCAGGATCGCAGCAAATGGAAATCCGTAGTCTCTGCCTACCCCTCTGGGAAACAGGCGTGAATCTATATATATATATATATATATATATATATATATATATATTATAATACTAGTTAGGATGACAAACGAGGCGTCACTAATTCAAAGCTAGCGCATTCCATACTTTGTAGAATCAACTATGTAAAGTTTATAGACATAAAGTAATTGAACTTAATTATCCTCTTTATGCATCAAACTATCATAAAAGCTGGGTAAATAAACTCTTAACGGGTTCTGTTTATTATTTACACAGACTGCCAACAGCCAGAAGTTCTAATTACAATGTCAGCACAAGTCGCTCCCCAGAGTTAATACTTGGATAACGCTGTTTATACTCCTTAGTTTAGCGGGGTTGATGTACGAGATAACAACTTGGTGGAAATATTATTTTAACTAAGATACGACATTTCGCTGTTGGTGGTGAAGGCGCCCTAAAAAGTATAGTGAGTATGATGTTTGGCAAAAGACGGATAGTCCATTGTATTTATATCTTAAAATATTTACTTACCGTAACAGAAACATAGGTTTTTGTTAATGAAAGTTACCTAACGAAAGTATAAAATATGATTAATTTGTATTCTGGAACACATGTTGATTAAACAGAAACGCAAATTTGCGCTATTAGGCCAACGAGAAAATTCCAATAACTTCACGTAGTCTGATATTTAACTAGCCAAAATGTTGTTAAAAGCCCAAAATTCGTAAATCGATCTTTAATCTATTCTACGTTGAAATAAATACCCATCTCTCTTGTAGTGAAATAAAAGGGACACGTGAATTAAGTAAAATATCCCGCATTCAGCTACAGTGTTTAGCGACGCCCAAATATGTTTCGGACATGACAAAGCTGCCAACCAATCTCACTCCAATTATATAAATGCCACTCAACAGATACTGGCATTTGAAACGTATATTGAAGTTGTATTGTAGCTTATAACTACAATTACGTGCAACAATAGTTTCATTTCTTTTGTATTCATTATGAATAAATAAGAGCGGATACATACTGCGACGATCTGCAGCGTTTTAGTCGCGATAGAATGGCCAATCTCTTTCTCAAAATCGCTTTAGCCTACATTCCATCTATCGTATGTTTATATTTTCGTAATACCTTATGATGTGTCCTTTACCAAAAAATATCCATTTGTAGCCGATAAACAATCAGTTTTAAGCGTTAAGGTTAGTAAAATAAGGTTGAAAGTGGCGCGCACTTGGTGGCTCTTATCGAGCCGGTAACAAATGTAGCGGCTCGTATGCGAACCGCTGTCAAAGGGCAGGTTAAGGGGTGGGTAGATATGCATTACTCTCACATTTCGCTACCTACGGCTTCTGGCTTCACGTAATTATCAGCGAGCTTACAGCCCAGGCACAATTTCAGACTAACCCAATAACGTTTCGTCCGACTCGAATCCGAGACCACAGCCATTGTAGTAATCACTGCTGTGCCACTGTGACAGTTTACTTTTACACACACATGCGGTGTAAAGCAACGTTTACTATACATATTAACGCACGATTTATTTATTGAATACTTTTCCCCGGCAATTTCGCCCGGTCTTATCCCACTGATTTGCATACTGGAATAAACAGTGTTCGATTAGCTAATATGAGTCGTCCAAAGGGTAGGTCTTTTCGTGTAGTGGCCTGCCGTTTTGGCGAGCCGAAACCTGGGCGGGGTCCCGATTGCATGTGAAAGTGGTCACGGCCACGCCGATTCGAGGAACACCGTGTTGGGTTTAGTCGGTATTACCGGGATGTCGCTCACCATCTTTCACCCGGTGAGTCCGACATAATCTCTCCGTCGCCCCGCGGTTAGGTATGCGTTAATACATTCCTCCACGTAAAAAAAAAGGCTACCATGTGTCGTGATATGTATATGCGTAATCCGTTCAGCGGTTTACACAAAATTCAATAAAAAACATCGATGTACCTTCACAATCTATCCCAACTGATATTATAAATGAGAATGTGAGATTACTTTGTAAATTAAAAAAAAATATATATATATATATGTATATATATATATATATATATTGATTTGGTTCTTGAGCAGCGATAGCTCAGTGGGGAGACCAACAGACTGCAATGCAGAGGGTCTCGGGTTAGAATCCACGTCGCGCACCGCTGACTTTCGGAAGTTATATGACTTTTCGAAATTATGTGCGTATTGACTGACAATTATCGCCTGCTCCGTGCCTCGGAGAGCACGTTAAGCTGTCGGTCCCGGCTGCCATGAACATCTATGGCTGTCGTTAGTGGGAAAGTCAGTACCCTCTAATATCCTGACACTGGTCTAGCCTTAGGGTATCGTTAGCCTTCGGGTTGCGGAGGTCAGGTGGCAGCCGCTCCGTGTAATAACTGATGTCCAGTCAAATCCGGTTAGACCAGAAAAGCCGACCCCAAATGACTTGGGAATAATAAAGCTAAGAGAGAAGAAGATATTGATTTGGTTATAATAAACTATTCTATTGTATTTATTTGTGACGCCCTCACGTCATAACTATTCGACCGAATATCATGAAATGTCACATACACGTGGCCAGGGGTAGGTATAGAAAAGAGCGTAGTCTACTTGTTAGCCCGAAAAACGTCCTGATTTCGAGCGGAGCCGTCGGCAAAAGCTAGACGACACATTGATGATATAAATAAGGATTAGTACAACTGCATAGATAAAAACGCTTTTTAGCGTCTGTAGATTAAACACCGCGACTCGCGACCTAGTCGTGCGTTTGACAAACGCGCAACGTATCGCTGTAATGAGTTACACTGTGTAATGCCCCTAAATGTCAGCTGTATATTTTCTATGATAATAAAGAAACCATTCTACCTTGTTAATAATAATCGCTCTTGTTGTAAAGTACAGCTTTTCTCTTGTACAGAATTTAAAATATAAAAGAAAACGGAACATCGTAAAGTATAAGCTGATTTGTTTTTCTTGCTCTTATTTATTGATGTTGGCAGTTGTTTTTTACTAATGTTTGCACGCGACTTCGATTGCGTAAACTATGAAGCATCTTATCTTATCTTTTGTGGGGACCAGTCAGTGCAGACCGGCGACACTTCGACCCAGTGGGATCTTTAGTGTCGACACTCTCCCAATAACGACTGCCATAGATGTTCATGGCAGCCGGAACCGACGGCTTAACGTGCTCTCCGAGGCACGGAGCAGGCGATAATTGTCAATCAATACGCACATAATTTCGTAAATTCATATAACTTCCGAAAGCCAGAGGTGCGCTACGTGGGTTCGACAGACCCTATTTTAATAAATAACTCTTGTTTCTAACCGCGGCTTTACCTGTGTGGATCCCACAATAACAAATATCGGAAAAACATTTAACCTAGACTGCAAACTATCCGCTTGGAAAATATCATTCAGATCTGTTGAGCTGTTTAGTCTTTTAGATTAGATTGTTACTTTGGCGCATACTAGTAAACCATCCACGTGTAAAGTAAAGACACGTGTAAATATAAAAGAGAATGTAGTTTTCTTATATCACGTATCATTTTTCAATAACACAGCGTCAACAAGCTTCCTTCACTTTCAACACGAGTGTGAACATTGTTCGCTTTAAACTAAAGATAATATCATTTCCTTTTCACTTACGTCCCTGAATGTAAGCTCGGATTTCAAGATACTTTTCCTTGCTTATTCTTGTAAGAATATAGGTGACAATGTCGGTGCTACGTTTTAAACTGATTTATATTATAACTAGCTTTTGCCAATGGCTTCGCTCGCGTAAAAGTAGCCTATGATTTTTTCTTTTAATGTTGCTCTTTGAAATGACCACACTCCGCCTGATGGTAAGCATTCATGTGGTCTAAGGGCAGTGGCCTCCACACCGTCCTCATAGCAGCTGAAGTGATGTTGAGGTCGCTATTTTGACGGCCTGAGAAGGTGCTTTTTCACGCCCCGCTTAAAGGACCCAGGATTGAAGGAAGAAGGAAACACGTGCCTTGGCAGAGAATTCCATGCCTTGATCATTCGGCAGAGGTATGAGGACCCAAACTTGTTGGTGTGCGCTCTAATCGACTCTACCGTATTTAGTGATAGTATAGCTTTCTAATGATGCAAGAATTTTTAAAATCGGTTGCTAGATTTTGAGCTAATCCTTACAAACAACAAACAAAGAAAATCTAATCTTTCCTCTTTGTAATATTAGTAAAGATAAATGCGAAAATGAATTAGTAGGTCTACCGAAAATGTCTAACTGATAATTCGGACCGAACGAAAAGAACTTGCATTAAAGTCTCTTGGGTTTTCTTTCTTTTAAAATTGCATTACTCTGTTTTTTAAACTGCTTTATCAAAGTGTTTAGGACAAGCAAGAGGTTACTTACAGAGATTTTAAACAAATTTCGGAATAAATGTGTTTTACGGTACCTACTGAGCGTAACATAGGTAACTAATGTATAAGTAAAATTAGTTAAACTTAACCTTTACAAAATTTTTTAATTTAGACAGATTAATAATTTGAGTGATGTTAAATAGAGTAACTGCTGTGCTTGAGATCTAAGCTTCCATTCCCGGGTCATACAACGAGAGTACCCGTCGTCGTAGATCTGCGTCACAATGTCCGGCCTCCATTACGTGTGAGTTAAATCATAGGTAGCATATTGTAAGGTCTCTATCCACCTATCTAGATAGATAGAGAGAATTACAATGTAGATAGATAGCCATAGATTATGGTAGTTCCTTTAGGGTTTTAGTCATGACTCTACTACGACAAGTAAACCCAACAAAATCCATATTGCCACATGCTTTGAAAACCACAGCAAAAGCGAATAGACCACTGAAATGTGTTATATCATTCAGCTAACAGTTACACTGGTATCTGGTATTTGGCTGTGCTTTGAGAACTTTAGTGACTGCGGTCAAAGCGCACTCGTCCGAGGAGAGGATTAATGTGTTTTAGTTTTAGTTTCGGCGCACGTCCATATTATTTTGTTCGCCTTTGAATGTAGGAATGTACTGTAGAATTGTTGACAAGTTAATTTATGTACCAACTAGTAAAATGCAGTTTAAAAGGCTCGTAGTGCGAAATTCTTTTTTGTCTTTTATCATACATATTAAGTCGTACTTTGTCTCCGAGGGGGTGCGCAGATATGTGTGAATATATGATGGATTATTATAGATAATATATTATAGTCTCACGTCTATAATATACAATCAAAAGGCAGACGTATATCAATCAATCAATCAATCAGCCCACCGCAGTCCACTGCTGGACATAGGCCTCTCCCATTTTACGCCACAACATCCGGTCTTCTGCCTTCCGCATCCAGTCTGACCCAGCTACCTTTTTTAGGTCATCGGTCCACCTGGCCGGGGGGCGTCCTACCTTACGTTTGCCAAGTCGCGGTCTCCACTCTAGGATTCGCTTGCTCCAACGGCCATCGGACGTATATAATAGGGACAATCAGATTTTGCTAGTTATAATTTTAGATCCCACATACTAAGCACCTGAATGACAAACTTTTATGTACCATCTGTATTTTCTTACCATGTTTCTTGCAAATAAATATTACTGACTTACTTACTAAAGAGCATGGCTTTTGCCATCTATCAGGCTCAGTTCTAGCGGTTCCTTGGCAGAAAATCCCAATGACACTGTTCTGCTTGTTTACTTTGACCCGGATTTAAACCTAGGGCCTCATGCATAGTAGTTGCATTCACTACAGTTACGTCACTGAAGCAGTTTGTCGTGTGATACGCTTTTATCTCAATAAAAGCGTATCACAACAACTCATTGTATATAGTTAGTTACCTGTGTAATATCCAGAGTATAAGAGAATCCTAACTGTAGTGTTCACTTTTTAAGTAACACATAGTTTTAGTATGAATAATTAGCAATGATCAATAAATGTATATCTGCCCGCCATGCACGCACTCTATCTTCACCCTGCGCCGGTTAGCTAGCTAATGCCTCCGCCACCGCGCCCGCGCCGCTAGCAGAGCACGTCACTCGAGACGACAGATAAATAGATACATAGATATATATTAATGTATATAATCTATTTCATAGATGTATGTACACTACACTAACTAATATTATAAATGCGAATAAAAGTTTGCTTGTTTGTTTGTTACGCTTTCACGCGATTATTTACTCGACCGATCATCATGAAATTTTGCATACATTTTTTCAGTGTAACAGAAAAGGACATGAGGTACCTTTTATCCAGAAAAAAGTCCTGTAGGATAGAAAATTAATTGGTAAAATCTATATTGACGCGAGTAAAGCTGCCGACAAAATCTAGTCTAGTAGTCTTTATATGTAAGTGCAAAGATTCATCCAAAATCGCTGTACGCGTGAATCAATCACAAACATCTATAATGTTAGTAAGATGTAAGTACCTACATGTTCTAATACTTCCTTATGAAATCAATGAATTTATCATATAAATACTCGACTCAAAGGTACCATATATAAATATTATTAAAGATACAGTTTTAATAGTGTAACGGAGTGTGAAATTGGATAGCACCTACGCGCTCCTTTGACAGTTACAAGCCATCGATAACTTATGCAAAAATTGTATCATGAAAGATGATTTGTTTTATTGTATAGTAACCTGTAGTACTAGTAGTACTATTGTATAGTACTTGTTTGCCCATGAGAAGTTAATACCTTTTTGAAGTGAAAATTTCTTTATGCGCATTAAGCACTTTTTGGGTGAACAGAAAGCGTGAATCTCGCGTCATCGTCACCGAACGTCATAATTCAAAATTCAAAAATAATAATCTAGTAGGTCGACGATACAATTCACAAGTTACTTAGTTTTCACTTTTATCGGCAGTACCCGAACACTGCCCCGCATTTTTTAAGAGACTAATCCCGCACTAGGGTTAAGTCCTGTGTAGCGGGGGACTTCACGAAAGTTCAAACAACGGACACAAAGAACACCCAGGCTCAGAACAACCACCACAATTTTTTGTCCCGTGTGTGATTCGAACCCACATCACTCGACATAGTAGAAGTGACGAGGCGAACACTTAAAATCACTGCGCCATGCGTGCAGTCGATAGCCTATGTGCGCTTGTAGTCTGTATGAGTCGCGCGTCGACGCCAATAAAAAGGGAGTGCAATGACAAAGGTGCGTATGTCTCTCTAGGGCTTTTACGTATAGATGTATTTCAGTCACGGTGTTGGTACTCTTACGCCGTATTTTTAGTAAAACATTTGCACCTATTCCAATAGCGAGTCCTTTCAATCAAAAATATAACAAGTGAGAAACGGCCATGACTTGTCGTATATAATAGAGTTAAAAAAAAAATGGTATCACGTGACATGGTTAGAGGTCAAAGGTCATAGTCATTTCGGGGGTATATCGACTATGCTGAGTCGAATGGCGTTGACCGCGAGTCTCTAGCTCTCACTGTTCTTGAGTTGAAAGATGTTATTACGTGACCTTGAGGTTAGAGGTCAAAGGTCATAGTCATTTCGGGGGTATATCGACTATGCAGAGTCGAATGGCGTTGACCGCGAGTCTCTAGCTCTTACGGTTCTTGAGTTGAAAGTTGTATAACAGACGGACGGACAAAGCTGTTGTATAAGAGGTTTTTCGAACTCTAAAACGGCGTGGTGGTTGAATTGATCGTCTCTCCATTGCCGCTGCACCGATTGTTGTGAGTTTGAATCCCGCACGGGACATAAATATGCTGTGATCTAAAAATAGTTCTTCGTCTGCGTGTTCTTTGTGTCCGTTGTTTGGATGTTTGTAAAGGTAGGGCAACACCGATATAAATTTCAAGGCTCAGCTTGTCTCTAAAAAAATCTTCGTTTACCCATGCACATTTGCATATAGCTTTTAACATATTTACAAAGTAAGCTGTATTTTTTTAACAGAATAAATGAAACAATTAATTGTTAAAAATCACCTGTGACATCAAAATTCACGTCAAATAGCACATAAGTAAGCAGTAAAGTTTATAACAGTGCGTTCGTGCAGTGTATAGTTAAACTAAGCATAAACAACTTTAACAACGACCGTTTTAAAGTTAAACAAACCTCTGGGGACGTTAATGTGTAACACTCGAGTATTACAAGTGAGCAAAGGCTGTAATACCTTGCTACACCTACAGTTTTTTAAATAATATGTTGAATTATATACATTTTAATATGCAAAAATTAATTAATTATTATAATTAACTATTTAGAATAACTTTTAAGCTAATTGAATTATTATTAAAACTATGGTCACGGGGTGCTGAAAAGCAACTATATTCGCGTAAACAGAAGACAATATTATATTTAGAATAATTGCACCTTAGTAATTGTATAATTTAAAATCATACAATATAAATAGTAGTCAAATATTTTACAGTTTGATAAGCTATAAAAGGCATAACAACACTGCTGTTTGTCACTTCTTGTTGTGAGCTGTAAGTGAACGGACGTATAAAACTTCCTTGTGTCAAAGTATAAAATAAATAGTTAAAGTGTTTGTACAGTGTGTTATTTAATCCATAACCTCTAATATAATATACTTCAGGTAAGAAGATGAACTAACCAATTTTATAAATATCAATGTGAGTTTGTTTGTTACGTTTTACGCCTTAACTACTTAACCGGTCGTCATGAAATTTCGCATACAAGAATTACAGAAACAGAGGTACACAAACAAATTCAAATTCAAAAATCATTTATTCATTTATGTCACAAAATAACATTTATGAACGTCAAAGCGGTTAGTGAGTATTACATTAACTAACTTTACAATTATGTTAGTTGTTAGGTTAGGCAAAAGGTTGAGCCTATAAGAAGATATCTGCAAGAAACTCAAGGCCACTCTTTTAAATCGCCATCAAATTAAAATTTCAGTATTTTACAACTCATTTATGTACCAGGTGTTGCAGTCATTATGCCATATATTGAAGGTCATAGGAAGTACATTTTTATATGTGAAAATTATTAATCATAGAAAAAGTACTATTCACGAGGGATAAAAATATACTAACCAGATCTAGACCAACGCGAGTGAAGCCGCGGGCAAAATATAGTAAATAATAATAACAACAATAGGACAAGGCCGTTCTATTATTGTTACCCCGCTACTCAACAAAACGAATTCTAAATCCTATCATTAGCCTATCCTAGTTTTCCTAAAGAGAAATGATATTTAAAACTACAAACAGTTTATAAATAGAATATCTAATATAGGCATAAATCTATGCTTTATATCTGAGAGCTAGCCTTCTGAATATTACACCCACATATTAACAAACAAGTTTTAACTCCCACATACAGATGTATTAATAACCTTAGATAGACTCACACCCGTAAATCTTCGTTAGACAGAGATGTACTACAACTACAACACGGTGATATAAAAAATAAAAATAATAAAATGTCTACAGATATCTCCCGCTCTAGGCATAATAATAATATCCTCCAGACCGAATTTAATAATATCCTCATAATAATAATATCCTCCAGACCGAATTTAATAATATCCTCATAATAATAATATCCTCCAGACCGAATTTAATAATATCCTCATAATAATAATATCCTCCAGACCGAATTTAATAATATCCTCATAATAATAATATCCTCCAGACCGAATTTAATAATATCCTCATAATAATAATATCCTCCAGACCGAATTTAATAATATCCTCATAATAATAATATCCTCCAGACCGAATTTAATAATATCCTCATAATAATAATATCCTCCAGACCGAATTTAATAATATCCTCATAATAATAATATCCTCCAGACCGAATTTAATAATATCCTCATAATAATAATATCCTCCAGACCGAATTTAATAATATCCTCATAATAATAATATCCTCCAGACCGAATTTAATAATATCCTCATAATAATAATATCCTCCAGACCGAATTTAATAATATCCTCATAATAATAATATCCTCCAGACCGAATTTAATAATATCCTCATAATAATAATATCCTCCAGACCGAATTTAATAATATCCTCATAATAATAATATCCTCCAGACCGAATTTAATAATATCCTCATAATAATAATATCCTCCAGACCGAATTTAATAATATCCTTCATAATAATAATATCCTCCAGACCGAATTTAATAATATCCTTCATAATAATAATATCCTCCAGACCGAATTTAATAATATCCTCATAATAATAATATCCTCCAGACCGAATTTAATAATATCCTCTATAATAATAATATCCTCCATAATAATAATATCCTCCATAATAATAATATCCTCCAGACCGAATTTAATAATATCCTTCATAATAATAATATCCTCCAGACCGAATTTAATAATATCCTTCATAATAATAATATCCTCCAGACCGAATTTCGGCCACGAAGGCCTTGCTTAACGGAAACTGGCCAACTACGCAGGTGATATTATAGTGCACAAGTGTGTGCGCAAACACAAGTGCACTCTCTGTTCCCTAACTCTCATAATCCGATGGGACGGTAATCCGACACGACTGGAGAGAGATCAGGCGCAGGACCAACGGCTTTACGTGCTATCCGAGGCACAGGGGTGTCTAACACCGCTAACTTCCTAACTCCACGCTGCTATTGAGATTTTTTTAATTTAAAAACCCAATAACTGTTTGTTGGAACGACCCGGGATTCGAACTCGAGACCTCATGCACAGCAGTCGCATTCACTACTGCTGCGCCACGGAGGCAGGCATAATTCTTATATAGCGAAGAAATATACAAACATTTAAACAATAAAATAAGATAAGATAAGGTAATATTTAATTGCATAAACTTATACATACAATTTCAGGCATGTAGGATGTTACAGGATATTTATTGATCTTACATGCCACACAGTGGCGTGCCAATGTTGTTTGATTTATATATTTTATAGAAATTAATCATTAATAAAATTTAATATCTATACTAATATTATAAAGCTGAAGAGTTTGTTTGTTTGTTTGGTTGAACGCACTAATCTCAGGAACTACTGGTTCGAATTGAAAAATTCTTTCAGTGTTGGATAGCCCATATATCGAGGAATAATAACATCTCGCTACGACCAATAAGAGCAGAGTATAAATGAAAAATGTTGTAAGAATGGAAAAAATTCTCTAATGTGAAGCAGACGAAGTTGCGCGGGTCAGCTAGTATTATAATAAAGTTAATACAATTAAAATGTCCTAAAATCTTAATAATGTTAGTAATTAAATTTTTATAAAAAAATTAATTATGGTCACACAAAACCTAACGATACGGAACCGCTTGTGGGTCACACAATTTTTTGTACTATGAAGGATTTGAATCCATATCACTTACCGTAGTAGTAGCGCATGTGAGGAGACGAGTCTATTGTCTGCTGTACCTACTCTTAGATTCGGTTCTATTACTGAGAAAATCATACCAGAATAGCCCAATAAAGCTACACCATTCAGGCATTAAGGCTTGGACGTTAAACGTATACTACAGGGTAACGAAGCATTTTACTGAAAATGTTTCAGAAGAAAACTTTTGATACGATTCTTGGACTTCCACAATAATTCTACTTGATCCGGGCATCGAAGCCAAGATTCTACAATCGGACGTTAACTTATACCATGGGACTACAACGGGCATCAAACCCAGGACCTCAGGATAGGCCGTTAATGAACCTTAGGATAGGACGTGAACCACAGCGCAACTGCAAAGCCAAGTATTGTGAAAGGAAACCTTTGATAGAATCTAGGACTTCATGCAACAGCCAAACTGGCAGTCAATTTATTAATAGAGCAAGCTTCTATTGACACACAGTAGATGCGTAGCCTACTGAATTCTATATTGATTGCTTCTGGGCCAATGTTGTGCAAAGATCCAATCACACAGATTGATTCGGCGGTCGTGGATTATTCGGCAATAGTTTATTTTCAGATGTTATACTGGATTTCCTTGAATTGTGTGCATCTGGGTTTTGGGTGTTATATAAATACATTGCGAAGTGAATATTGATTTTGATTGAGCTAGAATTAGGTATTGAATTTAGAAAAATAAACGTATGCGTCGTATACACAGCACATTATAAGTAGACGTATGTTTGTATGTATCTTATGTGGGGGCCAGTCAGTGCAGACCGGCGACACTTCGACCCAGTGGGATCTTTTGTGTCGAAAGTCTCCCAATAACGACTGCCATAGATATTCATGGCAGCCGGGACCGACGGCTTAACGTGCTCTCCGAGGCACGGAGCAGGCGATAATTGTCAATCAATACGCACATAATTTCGAAAAGTCATATAACTTCCGAAAGTCAGAGGTGCGCGACGTGGGTTCGAACACGTGACCCTCTGCATTGCAGTCTGTTGGTCTTCCCACTGAGCTATCGCTGCTCTATGTTATATGTGTGTATGTATATATATATATATATATATATATATATATATACACATAAACTATAGTTTTGATTAAACTGGTAGTCTAAACATCAACGCTCAGCTGAGTGGATGTCACCCGCAGTCTGTATTGATATATCCAACAACAGATGCTAGTGACAGGCGATTTAACTACCCAAAGGGCCTTTAATACGATGAGAGGGTTTTGTGTTGATTGGTCGGTCTTGATAAAATATTTTTGAAATAAGGTATTCAGGTCAACTAATTAAGTATTTCGAAAGGAACTTGTTTAATTTTTCCGTTCATGTCTGTTTGTTTCTTTTTAAACTCCATGCAGAGGCTGCAGAAGAATGTATTTTGATTTTTGATACAATTATAAAAAATAACTAACCAGTTGGTAAACCAGGTTCAAGTCCTGTTTCATAGATTGGTCTGCACTGACTGGCCCCCACATAAGATAAGATAACTAACCTATTTGTATTCAATCCTAATCCTAATTAATATTATAAACGCGAATGTGAGTTTGTTTGTTTGTTACGCTTTCACGCTTTAACTACTTGACCGATCGTCATGCAATTTCGCATAAACATTGTTAGGGTTACAGAAAAGGACAGGGTAGCTTTTACCCAGAAAAACTCATCTAACCTGCATTTGCACGAACCAAGCTGCGGGCAAAGTCAAATCTAAAAATTAATTGAAAACTGAAACACATTTTAATTACGGAAAAGTTTTAACTTTCCATCCATCTCAAGTACACTGAAAATATTTTACCTTGGTGTTAAACTTGGGCTAAAAAACGTGTTTCAGTGCAAAAAGGCCTTCATTAAGGCTCTTTAGAATTGAGGCAGATAGAAAATAAAGCCTCTTTTATGTTATGAAACCGAGTGCGATGAATGAAGCGGTGCCACTCCGGCTCGTACTGGTTAGGGAGGCTATGGTCTCGTGTTTCAGTAGGATATATTATCTGGACAGTTAGTTACAATTCTCACACTTATATCCCTGAACTGAGGGTGTATGAATCAAACATTTTGCCTACTATGATAATCAATATATTAATACATTGATTTTATCGTGTAGTCTATTTTAAAACACTTTTCTATACTTATCTATACTATATAATAATACTAGCTGTCTCGACAGACGTTGTCCTCTACACATGAAAAAAAAAAACCAAATCTAAACCATCCTCGAATCCACATGAACACACACAATTTTTTTTATCAAAATCGGTCCAGTCGTTTAGGAGGAGTTCAGTGACATACACACGTACAGTATAATTATATATATAAAGATATAGGAAATATATGATGTTTTGTTTGTAAGAAGTTAATTAAAAAACTATTCACCCCATTTTACAAATTCCCTTACTATTAGTAAAGCTACATATATTATCCGGTGATAATATAGCTTACTAATAGTGAAATAATTTTGTTAGAAACAATACTTTCTTTAAAATAAAATATTGCCTATTTTAGTCGGTAGTAACATAGGCTAATATAACCTAAACTACTTCCATGCAAGCGAAATCGCGGGCTAAAGCTAATAATTAATAAGATTGTCCTCGTAGTGCCGTTTATTGGGTCATACGAACAAAATGAGGAAGCCATTACCGCACGGTCGTGTTGAGCCGCTTGTTGCGTCACTGTGAACCTCATTCCGTCGCAGATGTCCAGGAACGAGTCTAATGTCGTACGCAACAATAGGGACCACTATTCACCCGCCAGCAGATTGTGCATTAACATTTTAAATTAAAAAGCATACCCAGTACATACGTAGAGTAACATTTATGTCTCCTCGGGGTAGTTGGAGTGGATTACACCAACATGAGCAGCCAGCCGCGGAGAGGGTCAGGGAGAACAACCTTCTCGCTGATCCTCTCCGGCGCAGACGGACGGGAGCGAGAAGGAGGCGATTTGCCCGCTTTCTCGCTCCTGTATAGTGGGGTCACTGGTACAGAGTCGGGGGACTCTCTACCGGCTTGCACGGCCCCACACGTCGGGGGGTTGGCCTTGGTGAGCAAGGCCACCCTTCCACAGGTGCAGAGGCCCGGTCACCATCAGCCGGGCCAACCGCTGGGGCGGGATGGTGATTGCTAACGCGATCCTATCCCGCCCACCCGTCGGCGGAGGGACTGCTCACCCCAGGTCTTTAGTGTGTATACCGACTCCCTTAAGGGACGGAGAGTCTCACATAACCGCTCTCCCCCAGGGGGTATCAATAAAGGATTTCTTAGGTCAAAAATAAGAAAAAAATAGGTCCCACGTGACAGCCTTTTCCAGTTTACATAGTTCCTAACTCTCTGCTGTTCGTGAGAAATTTCTAAGAGGAAAACACTACTTGACTAAGGAATCACACCCGCGGAACTCACGATCGGCTGAAAATGACTTAATATTAGTACATAGTGTTGTTTAATAACTTAAATCTTTACACAGAAAATATTGAAGTCTCTGACCTCTGAGCTAGGTATTAACTACCTGTGTTACAGTAGTCAAGATATAATTCCTTGTTCCTGTAACGCGCATGACTTAATTCATTATCACACACAATTTATTGTCTTGTGTGCGATTTAAGGCCACAAAATTCATGGCATTTTAATGACAAAGTGACAACTTAAACCACTACGACATTCGTGCAGCCAATGCAATATAATACAATGGCTGGACACACATGTGATTCGTATTTGCCCGACTAGCTTAGAATTCAATAAGGATACTTTTGTGCTGTACATATTAGATACATGTTAACATGAGCCCAACGTCCTGGCATGTCACCAGCCCCGATTGGATTCGAAACTAGTCGGCCATACTCCAATAACATATGTGAGTCTGACTATTTTATATTAGTGTTGTGCAAATATCGATAACAAAATCGATTAATAAAGTGATTCGAAATAATCGCAAATAGCCTTTGCCGCAACTCTGTCTGCGTGGACTTCAATTGTTATGTGCTGTTTGTCCTATTCTGAAAGTATTTGGCACAATCCTAAAAGTAGTTATTAATATCTACTTATAACTATTACTTATTTACATGCGAAATTAGATCACGCTGCTTAAAAAATATTTTTTTGTTTTTATCTATTCAAAATAAATTTATTCAGGTTAGGTTACAAGGTACACTTATGAATGTCAAAGATACACTAATTTTTGTTCTGTAAATTTACATTTTCTGCCACGTTCAGCAAAGCAAGGGTTGAGGGCTCATGAGAAGAACGGGCAAGAAACTCATAGCCACTCTTTTTAATCGCCAAGTTTTTGGTTTACATATTATAACAGCTGTAAGGTGCTGCAACCATTTCTCCATGAACTACAACTGAACATAATCAAGCATTTAATAAAATTTGATGGTAGCCTCTAAAGCGGCAGTATGGTGAATAGGAGCATCCACTTACATGTACATAAATAATCAAGACAAGGCATGATTGTAGTCCGTAGTTTAACCAAACTGTTTAAATAAAAATGTAGTAAGTAACTTATCGAATTCCACGATATCAAGGTCGACCAGTCACCACAAGTAGCACCCGTTCACGAGTACGACGCATGGGCCAGCCATCGCCCCCTTCGCCATATTGAAGGGAAGGGAACGACCCGGTCCATGACGCCACCACAAGCAATGACATTTGATTGAGCATGACAGTCCTTGGCATGCGAACTCAGAATAAGACTCAAAAAGAAAACTTTGCGGAACTGATGATGATATTATGGTACAAAAAAAAATCGTTCAAGTCTTTTTACCGTAATATTGATTAATTATTTGATATACGAAGTGGACATACCTAGCTATCGAAAACCAAGGGTCAAGAACTAAATAAATAGGTCATCACAACCGTCGGGCACAAAAATTAAATCGAATTGAGATCGAAATCATCAATACGATCTATCAACGACTACAACAGTTTTGGATGCTTGAAACAAAAATTCATCGGCAATGAATTATTCAATATTCATACAGCTCTCGAATAATCGAACTGATTTCCGTAACAATGGCACATCACTGTTTCCAAACTACATTATAATATTTCTAGTAATATTTTTACTTTAATCTCTTTAGAACTTGCTTTGTAAGCTAGCCGTACGTACTTATTAGGTAACCATGGGTTATCCCATAGAAAGTCAGTCACATAACGAGGTCCATTACAGCGTTCGTGGCTCGCTCTTGTCGTAATCATACGCTTTGGATACAAGATGCGAAGTGAAGGTTTAGCTGCACCGGTGTTAAATACGCATAGCTCAGTGGTTTAATAGTCAGGTCTTTAAAGAGGGGATCTCTGTTTAGATTTGATTGTAGGGGCATTGCGGTTGTTCTTTCGATTGACATACTGTGATCCAAGAATAGTTGAATACGGTTGTTCTTTATGTTGGTTGTGTGAAGCTGTGCATCATGGATATGCAGGCATTATAGTTAACTTAGTGCGGGAGCTGTCATTATTTTATTGAAATGTTAAGATACTTACTCAAAATTTAGTTTAAACTTAAGATAGCCAAATATCCTTGGGTTATGTTTCTCGGTGAGAAGGCCACACCGAGGCACTATACTGTCATAGGAGAACCAGAACTTCGTCCCTCTCACACACTTACAGCGAATCCTTCGTTTAACCATTGGTATCGACGTCGGATGTATTTTGTGTCTGCAATTGAAGGTTTGTTAACAACCGGTGACAAAAGGGATGTCCTAAAAAAAATTCTTTTGGTAATTTTTAACCGTTTTTATTTTATGTCTAATATTGGCAGCATACGTACATAACTGCTCAACACCAGGCGGGCCGTAAGTTGGTTGCTGATCTGTATATATCATATAAGTAATAACCTAGCTCTTAGCTAGCTCTCTTTGAATTGAAGACGTTTGATAGAGCATTTGCTGCCCAAATAATCGAAAGATAAGCTATTACATTCGGCCTTTAGTAATACCAAATACTTTGTTATCATAACACCGAATGTTGCTTTGTTTACTCAATCTTAGTTCGGAGCAAAAATTATTATGATATTCAAATTGTTGTTATGAGTTTGTGTTTCTGACATGATATATCATACATGGATTATTTCTAGTTAAGTTTGTTGTTTCTGTTTAGCAAGTAGAAATATACATATACATACAACTATGTATAAATTGATGCTTACAAAGTAGAAATAGGCCTGTATTTTATTTTGCCTAGATTTCGCTAATTAAGTTCTAGACAAAACTAAGAAACTCCTTAAAGAAAATACACGTAGCCGCATTTGGGAATCGAACTTTAATCTTCATGATTAGCCGTAAACTTACCATGATAATAATTCTATACTAATATTATAAAGATGTTATTGTTTGTTTGTTTGTCTGTAAGGGTTAAACTCAAAAACTAATCAACCGATTTTAAACATTTCTTTCACCGTTAGAAAGCTATATTATCACCAAGTAATATAGGATATATTTTATTTAAAAAAAGGACTGGTACTATCCTTTTTTTTTTTTAATTTGGGGGACTGCTGAAATGGGTAGCGGAGAGGTTATGTCGGCCTCACCCGGGAAAAGATGGAGCGTCCCGGGTACTACCGACTAAACCTACCACGGTGTGCCAACTTGCTGCCTTGAATGGTGGGTTACTGGAACTGAAACTACATCAGCAACCCACCCAGAAGTGTCCAACACAGGCAAGAAATGCCTGCGGATGACGACTCTTGGGCGACACTTCGGCACGACAGGACTGGTACTAACCTATCCTAACCCACTACACGAGCATAGCCGCGGGCAAAAGCTAGTGTCATATAAAACTCGGCATCACATAAAATACCCTAACCTAAACATAACGTAGTAAAATGTGAGTGTGATACACCTAACAATTTACAGGCGTGATGTCACGTTATATGTGTTTCGTTTTTTCCAAGAGAATGGGCGTGGGAGAGCCACGCTTCGGCACGAATAGGCCGGCTCGACCGGAGTGATACTACAGCCTCACAGAAAACCGGCGTGAAATAGCGCTTGCGTTGTGTTTCGTCGAGTAAGTGAGGTTATTGGAAGCCCAACTACGTCCCCTCTGGGGGTAGGGGCAATTTCAAAAGGCTGGCAACGCACTAGCGACTCCTCTGATGTTGCGGAGTAACATGGACTATATTTTATTTTAAAGAAAGTACTGTTACACGTACCTACCCTACTTTTACGCAAGCGAAGTCGCGTGCATAACCTGGTATCATATAATATGTTTCCGCTAACAAAATTAGCTTGTAAAAAAGCGGTGACTGAATGGCTTATGTCATTAAATTATGTACACACCGAAAACCTAATAAAAATTCTGGAATAAAATCCGGCAAACACATGTATACAAACAAACACACACGCACGCACGCACACACACACACACACACACACACACACACACACACACACATACACACACACAACAAACACAAAACCTTCCTAATCAAAACCACCACTTGTAATAGACTAAACGTCATACCTGGCTCATAGTAGAAATTAGAATTGTTAGAATAAGCAAATTAAATAAAACCGGGGTGGAGGCCTGGTGGCCTGAAATACAGGCTAACGCCTAGTTTAGGTACCAGTCTCCCACAATAAACGAATGCCATGTAATAGTTATAAGCAATTATGTAACATAATATTGTGATGAGAGAAATAAACATATGTTTATGTTTAATATTTAGAATAGACCAAACACTTATACCACTAGACCAAGTGCTCGGTCAAGGTAGTGTCAATTTAACGACAAGCCATTAAATATTCTATTATTCATTCCAAATATATCTTAATAACGGTATTATATTTCCAAAGCAGAGTTGTAGGAACACGCCTATAGTCCGCCATTTATGTTAAAGTCCCACGTAGGTAATAGAAGCGAGCTTATCGCCGCCTACCCGTTATACTAGACGCTTGCACACAACACGTGATAACCCATCGCATAAATATGGCACTGGTATGATTCGTGTTGTAGGTTCGACACATGCGGCAGAAACATTTGCGTGATACTTTTTTTTTATACATCTTATGTGGCTAGCAAGCATATGGCTCACCTGATGGTAAGTAGTCACCGTAGCCTATAGAGGCCTGTGACACCAGAGGCATTACTTGCGCATTGCCGACCCTTTAGAAAAGGAAGTGGGACGGAGGAGGAGCGGGAAGGGAGAAAGGAGGTGATTGGGCCTCCACCACTCTCACTCACCGAACGAAACATAGCAGTAGGAATACTGCTATTTCACGTCGATATTCTGTGAAAGGGGAGTCCTTCCCCGGTCGAGCCGATATAAAATTTTTGTACAGAGTCTTAGGTGTTGACCATTGCTTGAACATCTATAAAGGAACTATTCGCTAGTGCGTGTGTTCTAGGAATAAATAACTACGTTACATATATGTATGTATGTATATGTACATAGTTATCATGAAAATGTGGGTAGGCAAGGCGGATTATTACTAGGTATAGTATTGCAAGTGTCCCACAAGTTGCACTAACTGCTTATAATAAGCTTGTTCCCTTTGTTGGTAAGTAAATGTCGCAGACAGCTGGGCCACCGGACTCAGTGGGCGCGTATTTTCATCGGATGCCGACATGACGGGTAGCCTCGAGCAATAATAGTCACGAAGAACGAATTAACAACGTTTATTTAAATAAATTCACAATATAATAACTAGCAAGTATTTTTGAACAAACACGTCCGCACGGTGCGAGCTCCGATTATAGAATGCCCGCCCGCTCCAACGGTCGCGTCCAAGCATGACTCGGTAGTGACGTCACACTTGCGTTCGGAAACGAATCTTGACTCGTCGACATATAAATAAAAGAAAGAAAGAAAGAAAGAAATCATTCTTTATTGCCACAAAGAAATATGATTACATATTTTTCTTACAAAATAGACAAAATAATAAAAAAGACAATTAAATAACCTACTACCGTTTTATAATTACGACTGCACGGAGTGGTTTAAGAGGTTGTCTCGCCACTGAACTACGCCGAGTGTATGGGTTTGATTCCCGCACGGGTCATAAATGTACTGCCCAAAAAGGTTCAGTCCAAAATTAATCAGTTGATGATCACATCGTATTATAAAGAAAATTACACTTTAGTCAAAGTTGTTTAGGTTCACAATCGCATATTCAATTTTTTTAACTAATAAGTTCTTTATAAGCTTCTTTAAAACTATCATCTTTTTCCGCTCAGAGAGTCTTAAGTATGATCTTAATTAACAGCTCTTTATCGACATTTTTCTAATCAAAACTTATTGGCACCTTTTTAATTTAATTTTATTATTCGAGAAGAACCTTTCAAAGTGAAATATTTTAGTCTATAATATCTTACACCTCGATGTTTATATAAGAAGGGAATTTAATCTTCAATCGCTTTTCTTAGCTTTGAATATAATTTTTAGACTTAAACAAAGCGTTGTTAAGTTAAACTTTTGTTTGACGCCTACGTTAATTTTATTTTCATCGGTTGTTATCATTTTGTTAGTTTGATACCCGGGTAACGATCTATGGTCGATGCTTTCATTGTAATAAGTAACAAGATATTTCTCAAAGAATTCTGTGTAGTCGCAATTAATCTTATTTTCAAGTTTGGGCAGATTTCTAGATGATGTTACTCAATCACGTGTAAGCAGTTCTAAGGATTCAGATGAAACTTGGGCTTGAAAATACATAGGATTGTGGTCCGACTGGACCTTGTTTTTTTGTATGACCAAGAATAACGCAATAAAATTTAGTATGTTAAACAGATCTGAAAATAATACGAACATATGTTATTTCCAAGCAATATAACACATAGTACTTATATTAAAGCATCAAAAACTGAATTTTCAATGTTGTATCCTATCAAATTATGTCGTCTTTCATCATATAGCTGTTCAGTTCTACTAAATAATAAAAATAATATTCTATCACATACATACAACACACTGTTTAGCCTGGCTGTTGCAATAGGTGGCCGCGTGGATGGCGTAATGGTTCAAATAGTTGTTCACTGGCGACGCTTGTTGGCCAGTCTGACATTTTATTAGCTTCAGAGATTTACTCTCGGCGTTTATAGCCCGAGAACGAGAACCCGGCCTGATTTTTAGCCGAGAATTACTGGAACCGTGACCGGGATCTCGGTCGGGTCTTACATAGGATTTTGTTCACCTTACAAGTAATTTGTTCTTGTGGAATACACCTGAGCGAATATCTATGTACTTATAAACTAATTGTATATAATAAACAGAGGGATTCTGCTTAATCTTTTGGTCAACGCTGGGACCACGAATTCCAGATATAATGCTTTTTTTATTGGGTCTGGTTGTCGGCTATATCACTCATTAAATATGTAGTTCGACGTACTCCTCCGTAGAACTCTTAAGAAGATGCTGTCTTTGCTGTCATTAAGAGACCATTGCTTCATAACCTCATCGATGTTTTCTTTAAATTATATTATTGCAGCTCTTTGGGAATTATCCCAGCTATTTGGGAATAGTTGAGACTTTTCTAACTTTGCAGTCTTCTGCTGGCACCTCACCAAAGGTATTTACGAAAAGGTAGTACCGTGCCTTGGTGTTGCAAACATAACTGGTTACCAAAAAGCGCTGCCGCCACCACCATCATAAAAAATCCAAGCCGTCAGACAACGTCAAGCGGTTTGATACATAGGATAAATTTATAATACGCGTCATCCGTCCCGATTATATTGATATACATTAATATAATCGTGTATAATCCGCTATAAAACTGTCGCTTTTACTAATTATAAACCAGTTAGTCGGCAATAGCGACCATTTTATGAGCAATCAACAGAAATTGTCATTACACTGAAATCGATCCAAAGATAGGAAACACGCGATTATTACATCGAAACATTAAGATATAACTGATACCTGAACTGGTTGTTCGGAGAGCGCAGTGATAGAAGTGGTCATCGTCTAAAAATTTTGCCATGTGAAATGTATTATACGTGACTGGCCTGGGCGTAGGTATATTAAACCCTTCTTTCGACAAACATGAGTTTAGTACTATGTAATGGGAGCGAGTTTTTTTGCGGTCTACCCGACACAGTAATAGACTTATTGCTATCACAGTTTGAGACTCGGTTATGCTTGTTAACATTTTGTAAATATTCCGGTTTTATTTCCAGATATAAAAGAAAAAAAAATCATACAGTGGTGTGTATCCAGGTTTTATTTCCAAATCTGGAAATAAAACCTATATACGCACCACTGTATGAAATATATTTTTTTAAACATTGCTGCTCTCTGACCGCTGCGCTCTAAAAACATCGAGACTCAGAACAATTATATTTATCAATACTTGCGGTTCACACAATTTTTTATACCTTGTGGGAATCGAACACACTACACTCAACGCACTGGCAGTACAGTGTTTATGTTTGTCACAATTACCATAAGTGCTGTTTTCCTTCCTCAGAATACACTCTAAAACCATGCAAAATCTTATTAAAATTGATTCAGCAGTTTAGGCGTGAAAACGTAATAATAATAATAAAAATAATAATAATAAAAATTATTTATTTTCTTCCACAAAGGTATCTTATGCATAAAATTACAAATGTACAATTAGTAGAAAACAGATCCTTTGTGGTAACAAAGTTACGTGCGCATTTATAATATTACAATGGATTTTTCCGCAATAAAATTCCAACATCTTTTCCATAAGCGCGCAGATGTCTAATATAGAAGGCAAACCTTTGATTAGGGTGTAGGTTCTGGGGCGTTATCGTACGATTAAAATATCATAACTTACCGATTGCCGCAATTTGCTATAGAAATTGTATTTCCTGTAAGCTAACGAGGTTTGTTAGGCCTGTGATTTATTAATACATGTCTATCCTTTATTTATAGATGTGAAAGTGTGTAAATATGTAAGGCATGTTTGTTTGCAATAACGCGTAGTGTTAAACAGGATTGGATAAATTATGGTAGACAGAACGATCATGTTTTGTTTTAACGGGCTTCAAAAAACGAGGCGGTTCACAATTCGAATGTAGGTATATTTCTTTTGTATTTTTATTTCGTGATTACCTCGCCAATTGTTAATTGATTTTGATGATTCTTTTTTGTTTGGTAGGCCATGTTTTAGAGGTCCCATATAAACTTCATCAAAATTGATTAAGTGCTTTTCGTAATAATCTACTATAACACATAATATATACATTGATGACGTTTTGGTTTTTATGGTTTCCTTCAAGCAAAACGTTTGTATTTTCTACTTTTAATTTAAGTTTGTACATGTATCAAAGACGATTTATGATTCTTTTTTTGAATATTAACTTTACAATGATTTAGCAGCGATAGCTCAATGGGGAGACCAACAGACTGCAATGCAGAGGGTCTTGGGTTCAACCCACGTCGCGCACCTCTGACTTTTGGAAATTATATGACTTTTCGAAATTATGTGCGTATTGATTGACAATTATCGCCTGCTCCGTGCCTCGGAGAGCACGTTAAGCCGTCGGTCCCGGCTGTCATGAACATCTATGGCAGTCGTTATTGGGAAAGTCAGAACCCTCTAATATCCTGACACTGGTCTAACCTTAGGGTATCGTTAGCCTTCGGGTTTCGGAGGTCAGGTGGCAGCCGCTCCGTGTAAAAACTGATATCCAGTCAAATCCGGTTAGACCGGAAAAGCCGACCTCAAGTGACTTGGGAATAATAAAGGCTAAAAGAGAAGAAGCACTTTACAATTATGTACGTGTGAGAATGCACTTATAATCACCGCGGTTAGGGGGAGCGGAGAGTATATCGGACTCGCCCGGGGTAAGCTCTAGCTACTACCAGACTAAACCTACTATGGTACACTCACTGCCTTGCTGGATGGTGGATCGCTGGAACTGTAACTACATCAGCGATCAGATCCATCTAATTGATCTGAGTAAGACATAGTCCACCATGTCCTACTCGTAAACACTAATGCGTTGTTGTATGAACTGCGGATGCTGATATTTTAGACATTAGGAGAAAGGTCAGGTTAGATGCACCTTTAAGCAAAGAGTGTGTATGAGGATGTGATAGGAATAATGAATCAAGTTTTTGTCCCGTGTGGGGCTCGAACCCACAACATGTTTAATATTTTATGTAATTGTATTTTAAGAGTTTTAGTAATAAAATATATTCTATCTTCCTTCTTTCTATACTTTACTAAATCCATACAGCCTTATGTTTTACCTTTTATTTACTTTTTTCTAAAAACACAACTCCATATCAAAGAGAGCTATATTGTATTTCAGTTATCAAAGACGACGCTACAGGGCTTGAACGTGAATGCAGTTGACATTAAATAAATGTACCAAGTTGCAAAGAAAATATTGCTTTCTTTATCTTTTGTGTTTTATATACAATGCAAAGGAGCAGCGATAGCTCAGTGGGGAGACCAACAGACTGTAATGCAGAGGGTCTCGGGTTCAACCCACGTCGCGCACCTCTGACTTTCGGGAGTTATATGACTTTTCGAAATTATGTGCGTATTGATTGACAATTATCGCCTGCTCCGTGCCTCGGAGAGCACGTTAAGCCGTTAGTCCCGGCTGCCATGAATATCTATGGCGGTCGTTATTGGGAAAGTCAGTACCCTCTAATATCCTGACACTGGTCTAGCCTTAGGGTATCGTTAGCCTTCGGGTTGCGGAGGTCAGGTGGCAGCCGCTCCGTGTAGAAACTGATATCCAGTCAAATCCGGTTAGACCAGAAAAGCCGACCCCAAGTGACTTGGGAATAATAAAGGCTAAGAGAGAAGAAGATACAATGCAAAGGAGTTTCTTTGACTTTGTGTGTATGATAGTTATCTAAAGCAGTTTTATAGTTCATTGAAATTAAACTGCTATATACGGATTTTATCGCGTTGTTTATTTGACACTTTATTACAAAATTTTGAAAATTGTTACACTTCTACTACTATTAAACTTTACTAATTTTTAAGCTAATTAAATTATTATTAAACTATTTAGATTTAATTTATTTTTTACACTTTCCCCGACGTTTCGGTTGCTTTTCAGCAGCCATGGTCACGGCGAGACTCAGTTTTATAGTGTTATCTAGCGATAAGATTTAACGATATTGCATAAACATCGGTATATATCTGCATTCAATTTGGCATAGGTTTGCACTTGTCAATTCTGGAATCATGTATTAAATTCCTACGGAATGAATACAAATTAATGATTGCCGTTTGGGTTGGAAACCTTAGGTTCATGGGATCCGAGCGCTCGTATTTTGTACAGCGAGGTCGCAAAACACCTGATCGACGTTTCGTGATCAGAAGGCTTTTCTTAGCCCAAAGAATTAGCATTGCCATTCAACGTGGCAATGCTGCTAGTCTTCTGGGCACGTTACCAGTTGACAGCGATGCTGACGAATTCTACGATACCTAAACTGCCGTGTTAAGCGCAAAAGCGGTATCTCAAAAAAATTCGTTAATTTGATTTTTATGCCATCGGGTAGCGTAGAAAAATACGCATCTAATGAACTAAGCCTTATAGCGGTTTTTTATGAATGGGAAGATTACACAACTCAGTATAAACTGTCTCGAATTAACCCGCGTCCATATATAAGTGAAATGGTCGAAGTAGAAGTTAAACGAGGCAGTTTTGATTTGACGTACAAAACTGGTTTTAACAAGGATCCCATCACTGCCAGCATAATTGGCAACAAAATTTTAAAACCCCAAGTTTTGTCGAATTCCATTTAATAACTAAAAATAACTATCTGTAAGGTAATGAGAAAACTACTTTTACATAACTTCAATTATCTCGAAACTAGTTGTCACTGAGATACCGCTTTTGCGCTTAGCACGACAGTAAACCATTTTTGTAAATATTTAGTATTATAATTATTAGTGTTTTTGTACCTAACTATGTTACTTTTTGAATACGTTTGTAAATATATATTAGATTAATTAGTTTTAAAATGAATAATGTAAATATTCCTACGAGAAACAAATTTTTCTGCAAGAGAATTTATTCCCAAGAGAGACAAATTTTTCCGTAAGACAAGTGAGAAACGGCCATAAATTGCTGTAAATCTTAGAGTTCGAAAATTTTTTATCACGTGACCGTCAGAGGTGAAACGTCATAGTCATTTCGGGGTATATCGACTATGCTGAGTGGAATGGCGTTGACCGCGAGTCTCTAGCTCTTACGGTTCTTGAGTTGAAAGTTGTATAACAGACAGACGGACGGACAGATGGACAAAGCTGTTGTATAAGAGTTTTATCGAACTCTAAAAAAGTACTGTTTTATTAACATTGATTTTAATTACAGGTTATAAGTGAACTTGACTGCACGGATGGCCTAATAGTTCTAGTAGTCATTTCGCCACTGTCACTGCGCCAAGTGTTATGGGTTCGACACGGGACTGAAACTTGTGTGATTCACAAATAATTGTTCCGAGTATGGGTCTTCTTAATGTATGTAGTTTGAATATTTCGAAAGTCCTTCGCGACACATAAATAAAGTATTCATAGCGCAAATTTGCCTTTTTGTAGAAAAGGAGAAAATTATTTTCATGACAAATTCCATTCTTAATATTATTCATGTGAATTATCTATGAAAAGATACAAAGGAATATAAACACACGTATCTTTATTATCTCCGTTGAGACAGCTGAAGCTGAAAGTGTTATTTATTATTACACCCACAGTCCACCATCTTTTTAGGTCTCACGGAATCGAATGCGAGATGTTGGCGACTGCTAAACTCATTTCCAGACCCCATGTTGCCGCTGAGAATTTCCGGACAGTAAATTTAAAATTTACCTTGACGGTATATAACCTGGGACCCTCCGCTCTGGCGCAAACAAGCCACATCAAATATTTATTCCATTACCTTAATGTGTTCGAAATATTCCCAACTATTGCTGTGAGAGTGCTTACTCTACGCTTCTGAAACTTTGTTCCAATCTCTAAGTTGGAGTACTGTGGAGTAGGGAAGCAAACTAGACTTTAGACTGTACTGTCTAGTTGAAGATCGTAAGCTTGTTTATTTAAAGCACAAATTAATTATGGAATCAATCAAAATGGAAGTACCTACACATTAATTAATAAATAATATAATATAATAATAATATAATATTCTATCACATATACACAACACCATCTAGCCCAAACTAAGCAGAGCTTGTATAGTACAAGCTGGCAATATGGCGTTGGGCTTGCGATTGAGAGATCGGGATTTTGATCCCAACCAATTGCACAACGGACATGATTCTGCTCCTAACACAAGCATTATCTTTAACAGGAGAGGTTATTAAGAATGCCAATACTATATAAGTAAACCAAAGAAAATAATGCCTTGTATAATAATAATAATATTCTATCACATACACACAACACCATCTAGCCCAAACTAAGCGGAGCTTGTATTATGGGTACTAGACAATGGATAAACATACATATAATGTTTTTTTGTAAATGCGTACATATTATACATAGTAACACCCAGTCCAAGACAAACATCCATGTCCATGCACACAAATGTTTGACTTATGCGTGAATCGAATCCGCGAGCTTAGGCATGGCAGTCGGTTACACTAACCACTGCGCCATCAAGGCTGCCCACATTATGCTCATATATTACACGTTAATTGCAGATACAAATATTACTTGTTAACTGCAGTCCTACAATATGTCTTTATTAAAAAGATTTCGGTGTAATGAGAACCTCCTCCTTTTTTGAAGTCGGTTAATTAAATAATATCTTACTTTAATACTACATTACAAAGGGAAAAGTAGTAAGTAGGGGCAAGTGGTTCGATGCCCGGGACGGAAACAATGATATTGGGTTTGTCAATCAAGAAATTGTCAATAGCCCGGAGTCTGTAATTGTGCCACAAAGTCTGCTATATCGAACCTAGACTCTTTCACAGAAGAACTACAATACAGCAAATAAACGAAACGTATAATTTGTTTCAATTTTAATAATCTATTGATGCAGTTTCTTAAAGTCAAATCGAATGAAGACCTTCTACAAGACGAACAAAGCTCAAAGTGCACAGCTAAATTAAAAGTAAACAATTTTTTTATCTAATATTGAATTGTACAGTACCGTTGTACAGAACAGAGACGTTGTTCTGTTATGCATGGCGTAAACGTAAGATAATGGCGTTTGCGCCAAGTCTGTCTTTATCCTTGCTGTATTCTATCTTTCTTTTTAGAGATACCACTCCCGCACTCGGTTAGATCCTGTGTCGCGGAAGACTTTACAAATACTCAAACAATGGTCACAAAGAACAGCTAGTCTCGGAACAACTATTTCTGGATTACACAAATGTTTTCCAGTGGAGATCGAACTCATAATACTTAAAGCAGGGCCTGGCGACCAATTAAACCACTACGCCGTCTGTGCAGTCAGTCGATTTATTTTTGTTGCAGTGTTATTATCTATACTAATATTATAAAGCTGAAGAGTTTTTTTGGTTGAACGTGCTAATCTCAGAAACTACTGGTTCGAATTGAATAATTATTTTAATGTTGGATAGCCTAGTTATCGAGAAAGGCTATACGCTATATTATATCATGCTACGACCCACGGGGGCGGTGCAGTACCCATAAACGCGAGTGACACCGCGGGCACATTTATATTTAGATAAAAAAGAGAAATACGTTTGTATGGACGAAACGCTGAACACATTTTCTCTTAAGGAGCCTGATAACCAATGAAACACATTTTACGTTCAATGGCACTGTACCTCCTTAACACAGGCTGCTCAGTAGCCTATATAGGAGAACAGTACTCCACCCACCATTATTGCAGTTAATGTATACTGTCATCGTGTATAACAAAAAGACTGTGTGTATAACTACAATGTAATTTCATTTTTAAATAAATTATTATTATTATTATTATAATGGGTCATGCGAGTAACAAACATCAAAATATGTTCAGAAACAGTAATCCGACTACCTTGTTGTACATCCGTAAAAATTAAAAAGAACTCGCTTCAGTGTATACTTTAAACCAAATCGTATTGAAATGTCGATAGTATCTGGCGGCTTTGATCGTGACAACTGGATCGGCGGGCTGTTCACCATTGTTTAAAGTGGGCTGTGCACAATACCGATGTCGATTACTCCAGCAGATAGCGCTACTCCAGATATCTCTCCACCGTAGAGTTACGCCGAGATAAGATATCAGTTCAGACTGTTGATGTGGTGAAAAAAGCCTTGACTGGAGGCAACAATGTTGTGATTTTTTGTCCATTGTTTTGAGTTTGACACGGTATTATTCAGTTAGCCTGTATAATTATGAAAGAAACGGAACCTATTATTGCAATCTTCACCCACTTTTAGGCAGTAGATTGATCTCTATATTATATAAAAGTAATGGCACCTTTCATTCCGATTTACACTATAAACTCACAGACTGTCGCATGTACCTATAAGAAATCGGAAAACAAAAAAAAAATTTTTTTATATTTTTTTGTTCACCAACCTTTTTCTTGAAATAAAAGCTGAATTTATTTCTGTACAATTTAATATTGTCAAAAAATAAGCGTTACTATTTGAGATATTTTGTAAATGTAATCGCAACCTGTTTATATGAATGCAATTCTAGCATAATTCTAAATGAACTATTATCCCGTGGGATTCAGGGATATGGATATAAGTACCCTATGTTGTAAATACAGGACATTTTCCATCTGTATTTGCAGTTTTATCCGGATCCGTTGAACAGTTTACATTTATATTATCAGTAGACTAATTTGGGTCAAAATTTTATTATATTAAAATTAAACTACTATATACGGATTCTATCGCGTTATTTATTTTACCCTTTATTACAAAAACGTCGGGCAAAGTGTAAACTTAAATATAAATAGTTTTAACAGTTTTAATAATTTAATTAGCTTAAAATTAGTAAAGTTTAATAGTATCTAGTAGTAGTGTAACAGTTTCAAAATTTTGTAATAAAGTGTAAAATAAATAACGCGATAAAATCCGTATATAGTAGTTTAATTTCAATAAATAACATTCGCGTAAACAGAAGACAATATTATTATATATTTTTATTTTATATAAACTTTACCCTCGACTTCGTCCACGTGGCCTACAATTCGCTTGCAATAGCATTTGCGCAGAGCATACTATGTAGCATAACTGCTTGTACTGACAAAAAGTAACTTCAAAATTGCGAAATTTGTATCAATATCGATTCAATGGTCTTTGCATGAAACTCGAAAGAAACAAACAGACATGAATGGAAACATTAAACATGTTCTGATTGTTAAACTCTTAAATAATAATAATAATAATAATAATAATATTCTACCACATACACACAACACCATCTAGCCCAAACTAAGCAGAGCTTGTATAGTACAAGCTGGCAATATGGCGTTGGGCTTGCGATTGAGAGATCGGGATTTTGATCCCAACCAATTGCACAACGGACATGATTCTGCTCCTAACACAAGCATTATCTTTAACAGGAGAGGTTATTAAGAATGCCAATACTATATAAGTAAACCAAAGAAAATAATGCCTTGTATAATAATAATAATAATAATATTCTACCACATACACACAACACCATCTAGCCCAAACTAAGCAGAGCTTGTACTATGGCTTATAATACAAGATTTTGCCCGCGCCTTCGATCGCCTCAGAAACAGTACTTTTTCCTAGATGAATGGTACCCTTTGTCCTTTTTTGTATACCTGACAACGTGTATTGGAAATCTCATGATGACCGGTCGAGTAGTTAAGGCTTGCAAGCGTCACAAACAAACAAACTCACATTCGCATTTATAATATTAGTTATAAGACTGTTTTACTAGCATACGTAATAGGGATACCGTGAGTGTAGTTTGTGACGGTACATGGACAAACAAAAATATGCCAAAAGTGAGAGTGAATCAAGATTCTTCTGCCTCACAAACGGAGACATGACATCGCAGCACCAGTCAGCTTGTGACCGCGACCGGTGTAACCTGGTCGAAACGTCAAGCATAAAAAAGGTAACGATATGCATGATCGCGTTAATACCCGTTACATATTATATATATGTACATATATATCATGCAACGCGAAAGTTTAAAAGTTATTAATATTAGTTAAGTTTATTAGCAATTTGGGTTACAAATGAGTTGTATTCTTTTTTAATTTAATTGTATCAAAAATCAAAATACATTCTTCTGCAGCCTCTGCATGGAGTTTAAAAAGAAACAAACAGACATGAACGGAAAAATTAAACAAGTTCCTTTCGAAATACTTAATTAGTTGACCTGAATACCTTATTTCAAAAATATTTTATTAACCGTCACAGTATCTATAAAGAACCTTCTAAATAAACAACTCGAAACCCAAAGCTGTTAAAGAGCAAACTCGACTGCAAGACCGACCAATCAACACAAAACCCTCTCATCCTATTAAAGGCCCTTTGGGTAGTTAAATCGCCTGTCACTAGCATCTGTTGTTGGATATATCAATACAGACTGCGGGTGACATCCACTCAGCTGAGCGTTGATGTTTAGACTACCAGTTTAATCAAAACTATAGTTTATGTGTGTGTATATATATATATACACATATAACATAGAGCAGCGATAGCTCAGTCGGGAGACCAACAGACTGCAATGCAGAGGGTCTCGGGTTCGAACCCACGTCGCGCACCTCTGACTTTCGGAAGTTATATGACTTTTCGAAATCATGTGCATATTGATTGATAATTATCGCCTGCTCCGTGCCTCGGAGAGCACGTTAAGGCGTTGGTCCCGGCTGCCATGAACATATATGGCGGTCGTTATTGGGAAAGTCAGTACCCTCTAATATCCCGACACTGGTCCTAGCCTTAGGGTATCGTTAGCCTTCGGGTTGCGGAGGTCAGGTGGCAGCCGCTCCATGTAAAAACTGATATCCAGTCAAATCTGGTTAGACCAGAAAAGCCGACCCCAAGTGACTTGGGAATAATAAAGGCTAAGAGAGAAGAAGATACAATAAGAAATATTATATTGGACGTATATAAAACAATGATATCGGCAAAAATGTCGTGGTTGTGGACGGCGTATTTGTTGTCGAGTGTATCTTATCTAATGTTGCTCTTCGGCTATATGCTCGTCATTAGCCAAAATGAATATTTATTGGGAAGGTTATTAAACTTATATAGGTACATATGTACACTCATAGTTGCATGTCCATATCCCTGAAGTACTAAGCAGAGTTGTATTTCACCCATATTTTACCAATTTAAGCTCGCCCCTTATACTTTACTGGGGCTTACAAACATACTAGAGGAAATATTGTTGTACTAAAATTATTAGAAAGAGAGGAACCCGCAACGAACCCTCGGATTGCCCGCCCCAACTATTGCAAACAAATATACGGTTTTGATTGAATTATAATCTTCCAATCATTAACGAAAACCCCGGCGAGATTCGAACTCGCGATCTCCTGTTTTCTAGACAGGCGCTTTAAGACTGCGCCGAGCGTAAGACGCGGTTGGACTGAATGAAAAAGCTCGATATACAAATCGGCGCGCGGCCGCCATAGTAAAATTATATGGAGGATTTGGAGTGCTTTTTTGATAAATATGTATCTTTATTGTCAACCAATAACTTAAATATTTGGGACGGACAAATTGTAATATAACTATTTATGTTTCGTTTAGGCTGTAAAATAGGATAGATTTCTTCTGTTATAATCTAAAAATCACGTAACACGGGCTTACGTTTTTGCAAAATTACGTAATATTGTAGGCGAAAATATTCATTATTTTAAGATTTTTACACGGAGTAATTGTAAACACATTCATTGTTATGGTAAATGTATATTTTATTTTTGTATTAAACAAAAAGTGTTGATTTTATCAAATTAACTGTGACCGCCTGTTTTGGCACATTTCGCTCGGTGCAGTCTTAACCAAGTAAGCCACGGCGCGGCGCCACATGTCTGAGCGTCGAAATTTTGCATGTAGTTTTAAAACGCCTCCGGCTACCACTTTGAGGACATAGGCCTGAGACTATGGATGTATTTCTATAATCATGTATATGAACACATTTATGCAGGTACACTGCTACCTATGCCTGCAACGATATACAAGCGTTATGATAACATATTTGTATGTATGTGTCTTGTATAAGTACAAGAGGCTTGCGTGGTACAGCTAAAGCCTCTGTTAATAACTCTAAGTGATAGAACATCTCAGTCTATTGTTATCTATAGTATAATAGTGCCACACAATCTGTATCATCATACCCTTGCAATTGAATATATACATACATTATGGCATATAGATTTCTCCGAGCATCTGATTACACCAACCGTGTCCATATTCTGTGACTTAGCCGACTGCAGATTATAGAGACTTTTCCTTCTCTCTTAGCCTTTATTATTCCCAAGTCACTTGGGGTCGGCTTTTCTGGTCTAACCGGATTTGACTGGATATCAGTTTTTACATGGAGCGGCTGCCACCTGACCTCCGCAACCCGAAGGCTAACGATACCCTAAGGCTAGACCAGTGTCAGGATATTAGAGGGTACTGACTTTCCCAATAACGACTGCCATAGATGTTCATGGTAGCCGGGACCAACGGCTTAACGTGCTCTCCGAGCTACGGAGCAGGCGATAATTGTCAATCAATACGCACATAATTTTGAAAAGTCATATAACTTCCGAAAGTCAGAGGTGCGCGACGTGGGTTTGAACCTGAGACCCTCTGCATTGCAGTCTGTTGGTCTCCCCACTGAGCTACCGCTGCTACTTGTAGAGAGACTGTGTTAATGTAATTGTTGGAATCTACATCGTTGATAGTTTGAATCGCTTCATGTACAACCCTGAAAGTATAAAAATCATTGCACCTGTGATGTCTAGTTGTTTTGATAGTCAATTATAATGCGCATATAGATATTTTATTACAAAATTATCATACTATAATCACTTGATATTAATTTATAACGTTTAAACTTTTTCTAGCTCTAGTATTCACACCTCATTATAATCAAAAACTTTCATGTAAAACCACTGCTATCTAGATAGCAGTGGTTATATATTCCTAGGAATATTACATGAAATCTACATGCACTTAACGAAACCGACGCGATGTGTAGCGTTCGGGAAATTGGACTAAAATTGGCTAAAAAAAGTGGTCGCCGTATTACGTCAAGATGGAAATATGCTCGACGAGTACAGCATTACATCAAGATATAATACCGAGATTTGAGAATATCTCGCTAATATTAAAATTGTTGGATATTTTCTTAACAGCTTGTTAGGAAAATATATATATGTTAATTAGAGATGAAACGGATAGCAGTTTAGCCGGATACCGGATATTCGGCCTAGCTTGTAGCCGGATAGCCGGATATTCGGCGCAACGTTGCCGTATGGTGCATCGCACCAAGCACGCTTGCGTAGGCGGCGCGCGAATATAGCGATAATACCTAGACCCGAGATTCAAACAATCTACTTGGGTGTGCTTGATGCTGAAAGAACGCGCCAGGAGATTCTGTTGGAATATTTAAAATGTCTTGTGAAGAGTCCTCCAGTAGCAGTTCATCTTCAAAAAGCAGCTAAAAAAAGGAGAGGAGAAAAGACAGAGTCAGCTGTATCTCGCAAAGCTCATGACACGTTTTGGGATTGCTTTGATAAGGTAGCAAATGAAAACAATACTAGCCAGGTTCAACGTGAAGAAAGAAAGTAAGTTAAGTCAGTGCGAATTGATCACAATTGTGACCCCTATTCATGGTGGGCGGCTAATGCTAAACAATACCCAAATTTAACAAATACATACATACATACATTGATTCACGCATTCCCAGAGGGGTAGGCAGACACTACGGTTTTCCATTTGCTACGATCCTGACACACTTCTCTGACTTCATTCACTTTCATCACATTCCTCATACAGGCCCGTCGGTTCAAGGTGCTCTTAACCTGGCCTTTGTCCAGAACGCCTCCGATCTGATCAAGAAACGTTCGCCTAGGTCTTCCTCTTGCGACTGTTCCATTCACACTAGCCTTATAAACTTTCTTAGTCAGTCTTTCCTCGTTCATTCTTTCTTTTAACAAAGTTTGCTAAAATAAAGTAAAGTAAAGTAAAGTAAACATTTATTTTTCTAAATATATGTAGGTACACGATACACTAATATTAGAACACAGAAAACAAAACAAAAAAAAAAAGTACATATATTATGAAAAATGAGGTTACCACTCAGGTTTATTGTTGGTTTGCGGTTGATACCTCAAACCAACCCTGATATTATTTGGTAACCCCAAGTGACGCCCGGACGTACATCAGCTACTCTTGTAATAATTTAAAAACACAAAACACAAAACTACGTAAGATATATATTACTTATATAAATTATAACTGATAAGTATATAACATATATATATAAATTAATATATAAAAATATAAATTAAAATAGATGTAACATGAAGAATAAATAAATTGGCGCCATAGTATAATGTTTATAAATATAATATTCTATAAAAACCCACTAACGGTTGCCATACATGATCAAAATCTATCTTTCAGCACCTTGCAGCAGTGTGCAACAGCGAAAGAAGTTATTCTAAAGCTGGCCTTATTTACAAAAACAAGCGGAACCGCTTGCTACCTCTTAATGCAAAGAAATTAGTATTCAATCATCATTTAAATACATGTATGTAGTAGAAATTAACTAGCACCGATAGCCTAGTGGGAGACCGTTGGACTGTCAAACAGAGGTTAAAAGTATGAAGCCATGACGCTGAAGGAAAACACCGTGAGAAAGTGCATATCGCAGAGTTCTCCATAATGTTTTTGAAGATATGTGCTGTCTGCCAATCCGCACTGGGCTTGCGTACTGAACTATGGCCTAACCCTGAAAAGAGGCCCGTACCCAGCAGTGGGACAGTTTAATAGAGCTGGTATTATATATGTAGTATCTTATCTTATGTCAGTGGCAGGGGACTGACAGGGGGCCAGTCAGTGCAGACCGGCGACACTTCGACCCAGTGGGCTCTTTTGTGTCGACACTCTCCCAATAACGACTGCCATAGATGTTCATGGCCGCCGGAACCGACGGCTTAACGTGCCCTCCGAGGCACGGAGCAGGCGATAACTGTCAATCAATACGCACATAATTTCGAAAAGTCATATAACTTCCGAAAGTCAGAGGTGGAGCGACGTGGGTTCGAACTCGAGACTTCTGCATTGCAGTCTGTTGGTCTTCCCACTGAGCTATCGCTGCTTTATATATGTATATAGTAGGTAGTGATGTATTTGTTCGATTCCCAAGCAAAGTGTTATTGCGATTTGTGGTCACGAAATTCGTAGCAGCAATCTCAAACTGTTCCCGGTAAATAGTAAGAGGCTCGTCCTTTATAACGTAGATTCTAAAATCAGTTTTCTAGTATAACACCTCTGCCTGCCCCTTCAGACGTACAGGTGTGAGACTATGTATATATGTAAATACTACGGGTCCAATCAAGAGTTGAAATCAACAGATTCCTCAACTAATCGAATGAAATATCGAGTTAACATTGTGGTGTGCACCTGTTTCACGTACGATCGATTAAAGGATGTGGTGGGTATCTCGATGTCGGTTCTAAACGACGCACATAACTGCTGCACTTCGTTTTTATGCAGCTATAACCGTTATTGCAGTGAACTTGTGCTATCTTTATTACTGCAACATGGCTCTGGCGCCAGGAAGGTTAATGCTTAGATCGATGAGTAAATGAGACAATTGAAATTAAACAATTTTTGTATAAAATAGTACTATTATCACATCATTTTCAAACCCTAAACAACTATTGTTAAACAATTTTATTAGTTGCTGTTTAAATTTTCAAAACTAGTTTCGTTTGCTTTTCAGCAGCCATGTTCACGGGAAGACTAAGATGTTGGTTGTCTCAATATCTTGAAGTGTAGTTATTTCAAAGTACCTGAACATTATTAAATTATTGGTGTTTCTATATACGCAGTATGCTCAAAGTATCATGAAGACTAGCTGTGTTTTGTTTCTTCGCGAGTTTGACTATCAGAATAACTGGATTAATTAAAAGCTGGTTAATTTCAATGTGTAACATTCGCGTAAACGTAAGACAATATTATGAATGAGACAAGTTTGTAGTTCATGACGCGATGACGCAACTATTACTTGCTGTCAAACATCTAACAGCTTTATCAAATTTCGAGACGCTGTCAATAGTCGATCAGCGTTCGAGAATGTCAATCTGAAACTAATTACGCTGAGTCAGGCTGCGGACTTTGATGTACACGCACTTTGTGGGTATTTTGTCGTTTGTCACATGTTTCTAACCTTTTTCTTCATTACCTGAATGCATTTTAAGTAGTCAACTCGACACTATTAATGCACCAGATTATGTGTCTAAATAATTTGAACATACATAAAGAATACATTTTAAAATAAAAATCTTAATTTTGAATGTTTTATAACCCTTTTCTTTTGATAATTCTTTAAATACTGCTATTATTTTTAACCTTATTTATACGTTTTTTGCATCAGCATTTATTAGACTGCCAAATAATGCCTAATTTAAATCATTATCTTAAGGTATAGTATCAGTTTATTCCTTTGATCCAGTAATTGTCCAATCGGAGGTCAAGATGTGGTCATACGCTCTCTAAAGAAAATCTCCACAGCAACGTGGAGTTTAAAATAGGTAGCATCACATTGTACTCTGCTGGCTCTGATGTCATTTATAAAGTAACAGTCATTGTGCCAGAGTTTATATGTTTTAAATCTTCGCGTGAAGTGTTGATACAAAATTTTACTGAAATAAAATAATTTTCTTTTTCATGTCTAAATCAAAGAAATAGCATTGTCCGTTTCATTCTAACAAATTGCCAACCTAAATAATACAGAGTTTTCTATTTTGCGAAGTTTGGTGAGCTCATTTGGGCACAGGACAAAACATTTGTTTTGGCTAATTCAGAACGTACATAGCTGGCAATTCCGTGAACATTTTCAATATGGTAAACAGACGGTCCAGTTGATGGTAAGCGTCTACTTATGGTAGAATATGCCCGCATATAAAACTAAGGATATTGCTATAGATAAAGAAGAAGTGGCTATGCTGTCATGCAAAAGCAGCAAAGATCACAATGAATCTCTATAGTACACTGTCTCCTTAAGGCAGCTGGGCAGCTGAAAGCCCTACTCGTCACAGAAGCAAGGCTTTTTGGATACAGTCTTTTGAACGGTGATATAGTAATCGAGCTGGCCCAGTTTAAACATACGAGTTTTAGAGAACTTTCTATCAACCCTGACTTCATAAATATGTGGTATGTAGTATTGAAGTAAGGTTATGCTTCCATAAGCATCGTACCCAATACCATAATAATCAATGAAATAGTAAATCTGTCTGATGGTGTCGTCTTCTTAATAAAACCACTGCTGAATTGATAACAAATTTTGTGGAGTTACTTAAAGATTACTTTTCTAAGTCACTTAAAAGAAGCTAATAATATGGTGCTAACAAAGTTGCAAGTAACATCATCAAAAAGCTATGAAAGGGCTCTGATTGGCGACTCTCTATATGCTAAAGCTACGACCGATATACAATCGAACATTTTATAAAAATCCGCTTTAACCGGTCCATTTTACTGATACAAAGTTGGAGCGATAACTTGCAGGCAACATAGTTTTTAATTTACTTTAAATAGGAGCATAATTTGTCTGGATTCAACAGGTAATTCTCTAAGTTTTCAGGTCGAATTCGCTTCGACAGTTACTATAGTGATTACGGAGCTTTCATTTTAGTTCCCAAGCTAGTTTGAATTTTGTATTCGATTATATAATAAGACACTGCAGTAATTTAATGTATCAAAACTGTTTTTAATAGTTACTAATATTATAAATACTAATGTAATTTTGTTTGTTTGTTACGCTTCTACTACTTGACCAATCATCATGAAATTTCACATATATGTACGTTGTCAGGGACACGGAAAGAACATAGAGTACCTGGCATTTTGGAAAAGCACCATTCCTGAGCGAATCCTCTCAGTTGTGTATAAATTTTAAGTTAAACTACATAATTTTCATAAGGAAATACTGAGTTGTAATAGTAATATTTTTGGGTTTAACCCCAAACTCAGCAAATCTATCTCAGGACTCTGTCTAAAAGCTTGCCTAATTCCGCGTGGAAACTGGCGCATAACTATATCTATAAAAGCGCTTAGCTTACTCTATAGACGCTTGCAGCTACAGAAATAATACCTGTGCGTGATCGCTCGTTAAGAAAAGATAGGTTGAAAACTGTATTGCCAACGATCGTGCCCCGCTGACAGCACAACGTGTAATGCGTGTAAGGAAACTAGTAAATCTACCCATCGTAGAAACAAAGAGTTAACATCAAACATAAGCCGGTACTCTCACACAAAATTTCGACTTCCTCAAACTTATGAAATAATAAAATTCTTTTGTTTGTTAGACTTTTTAGTTAACTGATCCCGCTCGTACTGGACCCGCGGGATCAGTTAACCTAATGGTATAATTGGTCAACTGATCCCGTTTCATAATCTTATAATTTGTATAGATATCGAGAAAAGTGTTAGACATTGATATCACCAAGAAATTACTACGAAGCCGCATACACATTGCATTCAAGTCAAGTACATTTGAAGGTCAAGTAGTCCCAGTGTGACAGATATACAGAATAATAATTAGTATTTTTAATTCACCAAATACTTTTACATATTTAATGTTTTATTTTTCTTTTATATAGAATTGAATTGCAAAATCCAATGCCTAAGCGGACCGCGTAAAACGATCTGAATAATTGTTACTCGTTATTTTCAATATCTATAAATATTTATATTTTGTTACAGGTGAGCATCCTTCTTCTATGACACGTGTTGTCACCTGCAACATCCAATTTTCGTAAGCATAGCAAAATTTATTGTAACTATTACCTCTATCTCGTTGTTTTAGTACTTCCCTAGGATTCAAGATATTTTCTTATTAGATTTTATACACAGTTTATCTTAAAATACGAAGATTTTTAATTATGGATTTCTGATAACTGATAAGTATTCATTGTGCCTTTTGATTAGAATGGTTTATTTAAGATTCTGCTTAAATCGTTTTTTTTGTCGTATCATTAGTGATTGTAACCATAGATAATATTGTCTTCTGTTTACGCGAATATTATTCATTGAAATTAAACTACTATATACGGATTTTATTATTTATTTTATAAAACTATTAAAACTATTTAGATATAATTTAATTTTACACTTTTTTAAATTAAATCTAAATAGTTTTAATAGTTTTAATATAATTTAATTAGCTTAAAAATAAGTAAAGTTTAAAAGTTTTCAAAATTATGTAATAAAGTTTCAAATAAACAACGCGATAAAATCCGTATATAGTAGTTTAATTTCAATGTCACCATAGATGTTAACACAAATTGCAACTATGTCAACAATGCCCATTTCTGTAGACTGTAAAGTGCCTGTATCGGGTGTGTTTACTCAAATTAGCACACAATCACTAAGAATATTCTTTACCTTTGACTTATAGCTTTATAAAAACTTCCAGTGACTTGGTGCATCTTGTAATTCGACGTGCAAGCACATTGCACTGAACAACCAACGCACTTCACTTGAATGTTTAAATATGCACCTAAAGCAAATTTTACTCAATTTCATTGTTATAATAACATTATATTCACTTGCATATTTTCACATAGTTTTGAGAATTCATCAAAGCTTCACATTAGAATTATACAGCATATTATTTCGGCACCCACAAATGTATGAATAATTACGGCTATAGTTAATATGTGCCAGGCAAGGTACCGCACGAGTTTTCGTTGGCACAATGGTAATTTAGCTGCAGCTATAAAATTGAAACTAATTACATACTTGCACAATGAGTATCACGGTTCGTAGGAATTGTTTGCTTTTTTAACTAGTATTTTATTACTATTTCTTCGGTTAGGTCTGATTGCCTAGCTGGTCCTGTGGTCTAGTAGTTGTGGTTCGCACTATAAACTGTTCAAAAGACAGAGAGTTGTGGCAGAGGGATATCAAAACTTTGCCTTAACAGGGTAGAAAATTGAAAAGTTAATCAGTTTATTTGCTATTTTTAAATTCGACAGAAACGCCTATTGGATATCATAACACTTACCTACAAATTTTCAAGAGCCAGGCATAAATGTAATTTTCTTGAATCTTCTCTCTTAGCCTTTATTATTCCCAAGTCACTTGGGGTCGGCTTTTCTAGTCTAACCGGATTTGACTGGATATCAGTTTTTACACGGAGCGGCTGCCACCTGACCTCCGCAACCCGAAGGCTAACGATACCCTAAGGCTAGACCAGTGTCAGGATATTAGAGGGTACTGAATTTCCCAATAACGACTGCCATAGATGTTCATGGCAGCCGGGACCGACGGCTTAACGTGCTCTCTGAGGCACGGAGCAGGCGATAATTGTCAATCAATACGCACATAATTTCGAAAAGTCATATAACTGCCGAAAGTCAGAGATGCGCGACGTGGGTTCGAACCCGAGACCCTTTGCATTGCAGTCTGTTGGTCTCCCCACTGAACTATCGCTGCTACTGTAATTTTCTTGAATATTTTTGTATATTAAACCAAGAACAATCTTTAGCTTCGTTATCCTTTCTTAGTTTCATCTCTCTCCTATTATACATACCCATTTTTTTTTAAATTTTTTTTTCATAATTTTCTATTTCAAAACGCAAAACCACTATTAACAATAAAGTAACATCTCTCGTCTCCCGTCCGCCATGTTGTTTAATACTTTTAGCGGGAAAATAAATCTTGCTCTAATGCTAAATAAGCGTCAGTCATTTAAAAAAGTTATTAAATGTATTTTACTTTATGAGTTTTGAAATTGCTGTCCGCTCTTATAAAGTCTTTTGTTAGCTAATTTTTATATAGATGGAATGGTCGCGAATAGTGTAATTATGAAAGCGAGGGCATTTGTTTGTTTTAATTTTGTTTGTTCTTTGCTTTTTATTAGTTTTCTAGAAATACTACAATACTTTGAAGGTTTCGGCGCAATGAATAAAGGTTAGCTATTTATATAATATTGTTTCTTTTTCCTTTATGAATAGTGATGCATAATTACTTTTTATTTCTATAATAAGACCTTAATCAATGAATGGATGTTGGCTAATATATACAATAATAATTATAATATCTACAAGTTACTTAGTACAATAACGCACATTTAACAATAATCAAGCCAATAATTATTTATTATTATAGTTGCTTCAAAATAACATATATCTTCTCCCTTAGCCTTTATTATTCCCAAGTCACTTGAGGTCGGCTTTTCTGGTCTAACCGGATTTGACTGGATATCAGTTTTTACATGGAGCGGCTGTCACCTGACCTCCGCAACCCGAAGACTAACGATACCCTAAGGCTAGACCAGTGTCAGAATATTAGAGGGTACTGACTTTCCCAATAACGACTGCCATAGATGTTCATGGCAGCCGGGACCGACGGCTTAACGTGCTCTCCGAGGCACGGAGCAGGCGATAATTGTCAATCAATACGCACATAATATCGAAAAGTCATATAACTTCCGAAAGTCAGAGGTGCGCGACGTGGGTTCAAACCCGAGACCCTCTGCATTGCAGTCTGTTGGTCTCCCAACCGAGCTATCGCTGCTACTATATGTATACTATATATATATACTATCTATTTAAAATAACATATATAAATAACTGAAAATAACATATAATTAAATAACCCTATCTTTCGAGATTATTCAGTAAAGTAAAGTAAATTTTGTATTTGCCAATTTTATGGCGTTGCACGTATTGTGACTGACACCTATGCTTCACTGCAAAGAGTATCAAGTTTGGTGGTTCGGAAGTTACGCGAGTACCTAACAAACACACGTCCAAACATCCAGTCACGACAAATGTGTCTTCTGAAAAAGATATTTAAAAATAATTTTGCTATATAAAATTGACTCTAAAAAGTACCTAAATAAAAATACGAACCATCTTATAAATGTATATCAATAAATAAAATTTAAATTAGAACGAAGGCTCTTAATCTCCTATGATTGGTTATTTATTTTTAGAATCTTATAGGATCGTGTTCCTTAGAAACAGTATATTATGTAAAATTTAATTTAAAGATTTATATAATATTGTCTTCTATTTACGCGAATATTATTCATTGAAATTAAACTGCTATATACGGATTTTATGTGTGTGAACATGTGCAACAGGGGACCAACCACTACCTGAGATTTGACAAACCACAGATTCTCGCTAAAGAACACCGATTCCTACCAAGGATGCTTCGCGAGGCTATTGAAATCAAAAAACATCCTAATTTTAATAGAGAAGATGGTTGGAATGTACCACCAGCTTGGGATCCAGTAATAAAAATAGTCAAACCCAAGAAGAAGCAAATCACAGCTAGACTTCATGATACTTTGAGCTCATTCTGGGTAAATAGAAACACCAATGATTAAATTATGTTCGGGTACTTTGAAATAACTACACTGGAACATTGAGACAACTGCCATCTTAGTCTCCCCGTGACCATGGCTGCTGAAAAGCAACCGAAACGTCGGGGAAAGTGTAAAAATAAATTAAATCTAAATAGTTTAATAATAATTTAATTAGCTTAAAAATTAGTAAAGTTTAATAGTAGTAGTAGTGTAAAAAATTTACCAAATTTTGTAATAAAGTGTCAAATAAACAACGCGATAAAATCCGTATATAGCAGTTAAATTTCAGTTAAAGATTTATTTATCTATGATTGAAAGTAGTGCTGGAGTGAATGTTTAATCTAGCTAAAAATAAGATTGAATTACGCACTGGCCTAATCTTTTATGCTGAAGAGTCAGGGCGCGTTTGTCAGATCACCAGTACTTATCGCTTTTATGTTTGCATTTCGACACTTTCTAGCCACAGATTTGACAAATTAAACAACATGCATGTGATAATTTATAGTAACCGAAGTTAAATTTGGCCTCATTGATGTGTTTTCCTGTTTTCCATGCATCGGTGCTCGTCATAAATTTATTTTACTCTTACTGTTTCAAGGTTGGTGAGACACAAGTTCTTCTACTCATTCGCCAGTACCAATAAATACATCCAATTCAATGCATCAGCGTTTTCCTGGTGTGCCTCTAAGACGATTTCCTTCTGGGGTTCCCAGTGCAATTATTTGTTCTTTATTCTATCATTGCTAATATTGCAATGAATTGTAAAGATATGTCTTTACAATTCATGAACTGAAAAAGAGCTTGGCTATTATTAATCCCGAAAAAAAACCCATGTTTTCTGTGATCTAATTATGCTTCTACCTACGAGTAAATATAAATTGCAATGAAAATCCATATCCTTTGTGTATATAATATACTACACGTAACTGAGAAGGTTCTAATTTAATTAACATCGCCAAATATTTGACTCATATATCGAATTTCGGCAGAAAACTGAATTTGACAAGACTACCCAATTTCAGTTTTGACAAAAGGCGTAACCTAAATATTCTACAAAAACATAAAAGAATACTTATCAGCCATAATGTTTTTGAGTAATCTTATTAAAACTCCAAACAATTAAAATATTAAACAGATACGTGAACAAAGGGGCTTGCTTACAATACAAGATAGTACAATTGATATAAATTAGTACACAATAATTATGATGAAATTGGGAACACAATGGAGACAGGCCGAATTCAAAACAAGCTTACCAATTATCATTTGAGTATTCGTAATGAAAGTAAATTAATCTTATTATTATTAAAAGTAATCTTTTGTACAATATAATGTCTTGGGTGAGTTAGAAATAAATTTCTTAGTAAATTGTATCTTCTAATTGCTGAAAGTGCGTATTGTTTAAATGAATTGAAATTTGAATTTATTTGTTTATAGGTCATTGTTATTTTCTTCGTAATTTGTATATCAATCTGTTAAGTTTTGGGTAGTCAATGCGAGTCAATGAGATAGCAACCATGGAATTATTCTGTTAGTTGAACCAAAATAGTGGTCATAAATAAAAATTTCGGTTTTGCCAACAATCTGCATTACAATCGTTGGTTTTATATTCTAAAACATAGTTTTATTGTATTGAAAGATTTTGTAAGATAAAGGCTTTGAGGGTTCTACAGAATAGAAACTATTATTGAGATTTCTTTTACTGGCTGTTACGAGGTTCTTTAGCCATGTTTGCATTTAAACAGTCAGCAAATGTCCTTCCGCACAGTTGCAATTATCTATTGACCAAATTTCATCAAAATCGGTTCAATGATTAAGCTGTAAAAACGTAACAATTGGACTTAGTTACTTTTGAATTTTATATTAAACATAACATCACCTTTGGGTATTCTTAATACTTACTGTATTGCAGCGGAGTTTAGGACACCTGACAGTACTCTGTCAGGTGTCCTAAAGTCCGCTGCAATACAGTAAAGTAACAAATTGTTTTTCGGCCTCTAGGTATACTTACCTAGAGGCCGAAAAACAATGTGTTTGTTCTGTGTGATGATAGAACCCACATTCGGTGCGGCATAGTGGTCATCAATTAGACCATTGCTCCATCCGTGCAGACGAATAAAAAAGCTTAATATTAACAAGGGTTTTTAAGTCTATTATAAATCTCGTAGTTGTAATATTTCTAGACCTCAATAAAGATTGGCGTGCTAAGAGATAATAAATTACGTCCTCCTAAATTTGTAAAATATTGCTTGCACTATATGTATGGTTTTTTATAATTTAATATGGCATCGCGCTTGTACAATATCCTTGAAGTGTAAGGCAAAGCTAAGATTATGTCTCTCTTAATACTGACTGCACGGATGGCGTAGTGTTTGAAGTAGTCACCTAGCCACTGCCACCGCGCCAAGTGTGGGTTGGATCCCCACACGGGACAAAAATTTGTGTGATCCACAAATGATTGTTTCGAGTCTGGGTGTTCTTTGTGTCCATTGTTTGAATGTTTCTAAAGTCCCCAGCCACACAGAAATGACCCATAGAGCGGGAGCTGTTTAAATAAAAATAGAGACCGCATCTCCAGAAGGTCAGTAACACTTTTTCCGATTGGTAAATCGAATTTAGAAGCTCAGGAAATCTTACTATTTCTTCAGAATATTTTCGATCTAACCAGGGAATCTTCACCGGAGTCGAGGTCTTTTTAAACTGTTTTATCATTCACATTTGCCTACCTTACTTTCTTAGTCAATCTTTTGTCGCCTATTGTGCCCAACTACAACTTTCAGAACCAACTCGTATCTAAAGTATTAATATCATTACGTTTATACAGCATGCAGACTCGCATTCATTAGTGAAGCTCACGTCGCTTCTCGAACTTTACTCGTCTCCTCAGTAATATTCTACGTTCTTAGAATTATACATAACTTACTATATGTGACGTATTAATTAGCCTTGCCGTGTATGGCACACGTTCTGGCTATGTTTCAGTTTTCTCGTAATAAGCGTCTTAGATATATGCATATATAGACATCCTGCTGCTATTGACAATTGCATAACAGGAAAAAATCAAAATACTTTGCCCTTTCTGGCAATCAAATTTATGCCTAATATGGATCAAGGAGGCACTCTTATAACTATTCGGCTATACGAAGATTACATAAAAAGAGAAAATATTTGTATTTTTCATTGTAATGAATAAACTCACAAACTAATGAGCTAATTTAAAAAATATCTCAACATTAGAAAGCTGCTTTATCCAGAATAACATAGGCTATATAACATCATGCTACGAACTACAGGAGCGGGGCAGTAAACTTAAACGTGTTGGAAATCGCGAATGACAGCTTGTTGTTCATGTATTGAAGGCAAACAATTTCTTTTTTTTTTACCAGTTACTCTATAATATTGCCAGGTTCTACAGCAACTAACGTGCACGAGATCTGACTAATGAGAATGAATGGAGCAAGAAAGTTAATAGCAATAGAAATCCGTTTCTGCTACTCCTGTGGGAAATACGCGTGTACGTAGTCATAATAATTACTTAATTCAGGTTCATATATTCCCAAATATATAAAAACTCCTAAAGAATCTTATTTTTGAATCTTAACTAAAAGGTAAACGGCAAAAGACCAAGAGGCCGCAGTCAAACGAGATGGTCGGACCAAATCCGATCATCGCTTAACACCAATCTCCACAAAGCCCTCCACGAAGCAAAAGACCGGAACAGGTGGAGAGAGATTATCAATGAGAAAGTGATTTGGCGGAGGAGTCACGACCCTCAGTAATGAGGAATACGACGCGAGGAGGAACTAATATTATAAATGCGAAAATGAAATCAAACCATCATGAAATGTCGCATAGGTACACATTCACAGAAAAGCACGTATCGTACCTTCCATCCAGTAAAAAGTCTTGTTCTATAGCGAATCTGCGGGTTACATTTCGTTTATAATAGAAAGAAAGAAAGAAAGAAAATAATTTTATTTGTTCCACGCTCATTATATAAGGTAACAGAAAACACAACCAAAAGTACATATAGAACAAATAAGGTCCTGCGTCAGCAATGTTGCAGTATATCCACAACGCTGGTATTCTCGCAGACCCTGAATGATTTCGGTGCATGTAGGCAGTAACATACATACATACAACTCAATTAAAAACAAAATATCAAAAAACAAAAAAAGAGTAACTTAAATAAATAGGCAGAAGGTGGATGGCAGAAAGTAATTTCATACTAAATAATAATATTGGTATCTATATAATATAATACTTATATGTATACATACATATAGAATTAAAAGTACCTTGAAAATAATAAAAAACAGATAATATAAGATAAATAATACATAATAAAGACATTGTATCAATAAAAACGTTATATTACAATGCAGCATATAATGTTGTGTTACATTTCCGAACGACCCCCGGCTCTTGTCAACAAAACATGACACTGATTGTCATCGATGTCATGTGGGTAGTTATAATTCTAAATATCAATTGCAAAATAAAATAAGCATCCATCGGCGTCTGCGCAATGAGAAAAAGAGGCTGGGATGATATTTTATAATAGATTATATTTATACTTATCATGTATCAACATAAATTTTCACATAACAGACAGCTATGTAATGCAATCTACGTTAAAAGTTTAAAAAGTTTGTGTTTTTAATGACATGTATATTTAGGTTATGTCAACAGTGAAGCAACACTAATTTACAAATTATGACCCGGAATCATAAAGGTAAGTGGACATGCCGCTACTAAAATTACGTTAAAGTTCTTTGAGAACTTAACAAAATATGCTTAAGTTTGATTTGGAATGCATGTAACGATTTCATGTTCCAGAGTGGTGGCGGCAGATCATTCCAACACTTAGTAGCAGCATACCTGAAACTACCTCTAAAAGCAGTAGTCCTATGCCTCGAAGTAACCATAAGATGTGATGAGGCTCGCGTGTTATATAGGTTAACATCTCGAGACCAATTCAGCTTATTATAGAGATATTCAGGTTTTTTGTGTAGTATAATGCCAAATAGAAGATATATATATATAATATTGCTTAAGATTCAATTAATATTAATATTTTCCATTTAAGACAAAGTCGTCTTCTTTCTAGCGATTATTAATCCCAGCTTATGGCAGGTTTTACACGGAGCGACTGCCATCTGACCTCCGTAAACCAGAAGGATAACATCATTCTATGGTATGACCAGTCGTCAGGATAAATGAGGGCGCTGACTTCCCAATAACGACTGCCATAGATGTTCATGACAGCCGGGACCCACTGTTTAACGTGCTTTCCGACGCACGGGGGTAAAACACCGCCAACTTTCTAACTCCGGGCTAATTATTAAGAACTTCTTGACAGAAATTCTTAACAAATTGCTACTAAGAAATTCTTGACGGTAAATCTTAGTAACGTTTTTCAAGCCCGACCCGAGAATAGAACCCGAGACCTCATGATCCGCAGTCGTATACACTACCACTGGACCAACGAGGCAGTTAAATCAAATCAGAAGACAAAGTATTAAATCAACACGATTTGTAATATAGACTCCTTTGAAATCTGTTATCTGATTCAATTAACGTAGAGCGATACAACTCAATTACTCTTGTATCTCCGAACCGGCTCTCATCTTTGACGTAATCTTTGATAGTCTATTAATCCTTTCTTCTGTTATGTGTAGGTGTTATGTGCTTGCTGAAGAGAATATACATGGTGGATATTCCGCCGTTTCTTTTTCTTTATAGAAAATCTGTTTCCGCACTGGGATCAATCCTGTGTCGCGAGAGACTTTACAAACATTCAAACAACGGAGACAAATAACAACCAGACTCAGAACAACTATTTGTGGATCACACAAAATCCGTATATAGCAGTTTAATTTCAATGAATAATATTCGCGTAAATAGAAGACAATATTATGGATCACACAATTTTATATTCTGTATACAGAACACTTCGCGCATTGCGAGGGTCGAGACAAGTATTTAAACCGCTACACTATCCATACAGTCAGTCAATTGCTACTATACTCAGTACAGCACATTTTAATCTACATGAAGCGCATTGTTTTCACTTTTGTAATACGTATAGTGTCGTGTACACACGGCTACACATCAAGTTAGACACACGCATAACGACGCTATATACAAAAAAATAATTGTCGGAAAGGGACTCTGCATAGTGGTTTCGATGTATTAGAAAGGATAGGGCGTCGCGTCCCGTTCAAGGTGAGTGAGACAAAATAACAAAAAACTCTCTTGCACGATTCAACTTCTAATAGTTCTAAGTCCAAACAGTCTAGGTTGATATGTCGCTGTGTGTACGTCTACAACTAGCGAGTCTTCGCATCACTCTGCTTATCCTGACCGAGGTGTATCTCCTTGCAAGAGGTAGGCAGAGTCAAGTGAATCATGATTATGAAAGGTAACATCATGATCCATCAGCGTTTTATCAAAAATGTAAAACAGATTTTAATAGGTATTAAATAGATATTTAGTCTGTCTGCCTGAACCTAGCAACTAACCTAAACGGAGCTTCAATAACTTAGTAAATTCACTAACCTATAGATTTTGACGTTCATGAGTGTTCGTGACTTAAATGAATAAATGATTTTAACTTCGGCTCCGTCCCAAGGCAAGTAAAATTATCTTAAAACTCGTAACAAATTTAATCAGAAGTAAAGTAATGAACGTATAGACATATTTAGATAGTACCAGATTCTAGAGAATATTTAAACAAAATGGATTCCCCATACAGTTCATAAAATGTGTGCCAATTCCTTAAATATAAAAAACCTTTTTCGAGCAGTTAATAAACTTAATGGACCTCCAGATGCGGACCTTAGGGTCTGTCGAACTCGACTTAATAGGCCCTGATCTGTCCGGATAATTCGCGAAAGTTATAAACCCTTTATCGGTGTCCACTGCGAGGTCCCATATTCTCCGAACAGACTGTCCGGGGTTCAGCCTTATACCTACCTACTTGAATATTTAGGCACATGTTGTTATCCTTAGGGATGAATTGTTTATATTATAAACCAAAGTTTCGTTATTGTCACTAAATTCAAGTATAATCCATTTTAAACGTGATATTTCTTTGAATTTGGTGAAAGGTAAAAATGGGCTCATGACGTAAGTTTGCAGTTTGCGCATAGGATCGTGAGGCCCAAAAAGTGTTGTCTAGAGATTTCTGCTAAGGATTTCTCAGTACCAGCTGTCTCAGCTTCCGTTATATTGGACCTAAAATATGTCTTAGGTATCGAAATGTGTGGTCAACACTAATGGCAAACATGTTAATAACAATATTTTGCCCATAGTACAAACTCTGCTTAGTTTGGGCTAGATGGTGTTGTGTGTATGTGATAGAATATTATTATATTGTACTAGAAGTTTTCCCGCGGTTTCACCTGCGTAAGTCCCGTTCCCATGAGAATATCGGGTTACACCCCTTTCACCCCCTTCAGGGCGGAATTTCCAAAAATCCTCTCTTAGTGCTCCCCTACACACTCCAAGGAACATACATGCCAAATTTCAGCTTCTTGCGTTCAGTAGTTTCGGCTGTGCGTTGTCTGTCAGTCACTCAGTAACGGAAGAGTTTTATATATATAGATTTGGTATATTACAATTTAATTAGATTTTAAAAATTGGTATTCAAACTGTAAACGTAGTTACTTTTTAGTTACTGACTACTTGCGCACAAGGATGAACTCATGCGTTACCGACCCTTTAAAAAATGTATGACATATGGGATGACCTCTAGCAATCTTAGTCACTGGGTGACACGAAAATACAGCATATCTTTCTTAAGCCCGCCACGCACAGAAAACGAAGGCGGATCGGTCTTGGTAGCGTTTTTGTTTTATTATTCGAATTAGTATGAAGCACTAGACACACGCTCTTGTCTGTAATGTTTCATTTTAATTCGAACAATACAATAAATTCGCTGCCTTTCTCTGTTTGCCGAGTTTTGTACTGGTTCCCTGGAAGAAAATGATACTTGTCGGGAGCTAGCTCATGCGTAACCTCACAAATAGCTAAGGATGAGTATCCGTGACAAGACCGAATCAGCATTGCTGAACCTTGCATATCGAATAATCTATGTGATCACTACAACACTAGCTCATCATCATTAATATAGTAAATACGAATGTCAGTTTGATTGGTTGCTATGCTTTCACTTTTTAACTACTCGACCGATTATCATAAAATATGGCGCACACTTTGTCAGGGATACAGACAAGGACATAGGGTACGTTTCATCCAGAGAAAGGTACTGTTCGTTTATTATGCTTTCGCACCTCAACTACTTGACGGATTATCATGAAATTTCGCATTCACGTTGTCCGGGGTACAAAAAAAGACATAGAGTACCTTTCATCCTAAAAATGGTTCCTACTATGCCCGATGAAAAGTAATTTATTGACAAAATCTAGAATACCGCGAGCGAAGCCGCAGGCAAAATCTAGTAACATATATCTTAAGCGCAAAATGAAGCCACGCAAGCTTTGCACCTGTTCTCCGGAAGTAAACATTAATACGGTTTTGATGTAACCGCAAATCATACAAAATCGAACCTTAATGTAATCGTAATAAGAACTAGAATCATTAGGAAGTAATTACACCTGATCGCGGGGTTGTTGACCCGTTATGCGCAAGAGCAGTGTTCGGTTCATTCACGCACCTGTCCGCTGTGAACCAATGATTTTCGATGTACAGTCAAGTACAATAGCTCTTCGTTAAAATTGATTTTCTATTGATAAATTTGCGTTTTGATTCATACGGTATATTTCAAAGTACTGTTAATTCAGTTATGTTTATTAATAAGTGCAGTGCTGAATACGACTATCAGTGTATGGATACGGCGTCCAGATACAATGCTTCTATCGTTGTCTCGATATGGTTCAGCTGACAGGTTAACACCTATTCGTGTGGTATGGTTTATATAGAAAGGCTGAGTGGTAAATAATTATCCTAACTATAATAATATAAATGGCGAGTAGGTCTTTCTATTATTGAAATATTTCGCCCGTTTGCCTGACTGCCACGTCAAGGTCTCGAGTCCGATTTCAAGGCGTGCATCTCTGACATTCGAAGCTATGTACGTATTATATAGTTAATTATCACACGCTTTAACGGTAAAGCTAAACATCGTGAGGATGAAATGCAAATGCATTTATAAGAGTTCTTCATTCTAGTTTTCATTCAAGTCTACCAACCCGCACTGGGCCAGCGTGGTGAGCTATGACCTAACCCTTCTCACACTGAGATGAGGCCTGTGCCCAGAAGTAGGACAGTTTAAGGCTGATATTATTTATATATGTATTAAGACCTACGTAAATAAATGGTATGTCCTTCGTAACATAACTAGCTTTTTGTTTCAACATATCAATATTTTATTGCTAACTCCTATACTTTCTTCCCTCACTCCTTCACCGATATCAAACTAACATCGACTTTAAGTATTATCGTTTTTAACGACACGAAAATCAAGCTCATTAGTTCGTATACAGTTTTCTTTATCGCCTTTCTTAATTTATTTCCTTTTTAAATTTATTCAAGATGGCGCCTTTGCAAGCATCAAATTGGGCAAAGGAAAGTAGCTCGAAATGATATGCTGAAAACCTTCTTATATTCCTTCAATATCTGAAAAGTAAATTGTGGTATAAAAAGCAAAGGGCTGGAAAAAATTTACCCCTTAAAGCAGTTGACCTCGCAGATGTATTTAAGTTTTATTCACAAGTGTCTTTATGAGAAATATTTATTATGCTTTTTATTTAATTCTTGAAGTATTATCGTCTTCTGTAAATTTACTAATAGACACCTCTGACTTTGATCTCTTTTGAATTAGCTTACCATAGTGTTATCTGATTATTAAATAATAAACTTAACGTTGTTTTAGTTTAAGTTCTGTATTATACAGGATTTTTATAGACAAACATAAAAATTGAGAAGTATTGCTTACAATGTTTAAGTCTTTTTAGTCTTGGTGGCAAACAAGCAAAAGAGATAGTAAGAGATTAATATAGACTTAATTAAATGTATGCTTGCATCCCAAAGAAATAACTTATGCGTTAGAGGCCTTATAAAACAATTGTCACTAGATACGCAGACACAAACAGCGTTCTCTCCATATGAGTGTCAGCAGCACACTGGCGGCCAAACCCTATAGGTTTTCAATTATGTCTGGCATTCCAACAATTGACAAGTTAATCTTTTGGCTAATGCTCAATTCTTAAGGTGTAGACACAATACAAAAAAATTTGTGTAGATGCTTTTTGCCGGCTATTGAAGCTTTAAGCTTGCTTACCACTGCAAAAACAAGGTGATTGCCTGCAATCCTCCGTAGAACCAAGGGCTTCTAAGTCATAATTGTTCCTTTACTTCTGTCAAAAAATATGAACCTTCATAATATAAAATTAAGCTTTGTATATTTTATGTATAGACGAAATAGAACAGGCCGCAACATTTTTCCGTGCCTCAAATTCGTGACACAAAGAGCTGATTAAGGAAGTTTGACGTCGACGTCGTTAGTGGATTATGTTTTGAATTGTGGTAAACCTACCTACCAGCTCTGTTATATCAAGTCAGCGTCTCTTAATAGGCTAGCAAGATTGTGTCAGGTAATGGGATTATGTAAATAATAACTGTCTACAATTTACTTAAGGACTATCTTAAATTAAATACCAGCCTAACGAGCAGCGATAGCCCAGTGGGGAGACCAACAGACTGCAATGCAGAGGGTCTCGGGTTCGAACCCACGTCGCGCACCTATGACTTTCGGAAGTTATATGACTTTTCGAAATTATGTGCGTATTGATTGACAATTATCGCATGCCCCGTGCCTCGGAGAGCACGTTAAGCCGTCGGTCCCGGCTGCCATGAACATCTATGGTAGTCGTTATTGGGAGAGTGTCGACACAAAAGATCCCACTGGGTCGAAGTGTCGCCGGTCTGCACTGACTGGCCCCCACATAAGATAAGATAAGATATGATAAATACCAGCTTTAGAATATTATTCAAATGGATTCGTTAGGGGTGTTGTTCCCTTTTATAGAGGAATTTAATTTTTGAAAAATCATACTGAGTTGTCTGATTTAGCTTAGAAGACGGATGCTGTCTTTAGTTGTAATTATATTTCGAGGGTATAAGGTATTGATTGGACATCGCGAAAATCTCGACAAACAAAATTGTATTGTATCTCAAATGACATTCGAATTTACAAATTATTCGAATGACTATTCCGTTGTCGTCATCGCCAGGATTTTTCAGATTGTCTTAGAAAGCTCCATGTTGCCTTAAAGCACTTGGGCCGACCTGAGACTGGAATCCGGAATGTCATAATAATATATTTATAGGAACATTCGTGTTTAATGTTATTTATACATGCCTCGAGTGGCTACAAACTATACGCAGGCAAAATATGCGCAGGTTATTCATAACGGCTGTCTGCACGGGTGACTAATATTATTTGGTAATATATTCCGTTCCCCCAAAAGCACGTAAAGCCGTGTTCCTGAGTCTTATCTCTTTTAGTCGCACGTGTCGTATTGCCAGATCGGACTATGAGAGTAAGAGAATAGAGATAGCTCTTGTGTTTGCCTACTAATGTTTTCTGCGCAAATGGCTAGCCTCGGTAAAGTTTGCCTGCGGTGACCGAAGTACAGTCTGGAGGGCATTATTTATATACATATATCTAATTCACGATATCAGTTTGTAAAATTGGCAACCCCCCTTAAGAACTCAATTCACTCTTAAGATCTATTCAAAAGCCATATCTAAGCCTTTTGAACTAATATTTAATGTAATTTCAAAATGTATTAGTATAAATGTAACTACTCTGAATATTCTGATTAGTTTTCAAAGCTCCTTTGACAGTTAAAATACTAAGAGACTTAATTTTAAAGGTATACCATACTTAATTACGCAAAGTTTTGAGTAATAAAACTAAGACGTATAAATTGAAATTAAACTGCTATATACGGATTTTATCGCGTTGTTTATTTGACACTTTAATACAAAATTTTGAAAATTGTTACACCACTACTACTATTAAACGTTACAAATTTTTAAGCTAATTAAATTATTATTAAACTATTTAGATTTAATTTATTTTTACACTTTCCCCGACGTTTCGGTTGCTTTTCAGCAGCCATGGTCACGGGGAGACTAAGATGGCAGTTGTCTCAATGTTCCAGTGTAGTTATTTCAAAGTACCCGAACATAATTTAATCATTGGTGTTTCTATTTACGCATATAGCAGTTTAATTTCAATGAATAATATTCGCGTAAATAGAAGACAATATTAAGACGTATAAAGTCTATTTAAGTCTGTAGATTTTAGTTTCCATTAAATAATTTTCTTTAGTAGAGTCGCACGTATCTTTTTCTGTCATTCATTCAATCTTCATAAAATTGCCATAAACCATAATTTCAAAAGAAGCTGTTGTTGAATGCAACAGTGTTTACTTAAAGCTGGGCTTTCTTTAGAACTAGAGCAAGTTAGCAGCTGAGAAAATACTAATAAGTTTCAGACTATAAAAAAAGTGGGAAATATTCAGATATTGCGCATTTGCGATCAGCAACTCACAGTTGCAGTTCAAGAGTATAGGAGTACCTTGGAGTTTATAAACTGCAAAGTTAGGTTTGTTTTTAAATCCGACTTATATTCTCTTTAGGAGAACGTTTGATGTTAGCCTTGCCGAACATTTTATAACGTACAGAACCCTCGATGCGTGAGTCCAACTTGCACTAGACTGGTGTTTTTTGACAACGTGAGACTGATACCTGCTAGTGTTGCATTCATAGTATATGTTTGTTTGCCATATTAATAGTGACTGCATGGATGGCTTAGCGGTTAGAGTGGTCGCGTCGCCATTGCCACTGTGTAGGTTCGAACTCCATACGGAACAAAAATGTGTATCCAAATCCAAATAGTTGTTCCAGCTGTTCTTTGTGTCCATTGTTTGAATGTTTGTTAAGTCCCCGAGACACGAGAATGAAGCCTAGTACGAGATCTGTAAAAACTTGTAAAGTTAAATTAAACATTATTACTGGACGATTAAAAATGACTATAGTTATTACCAGTACTTTCACCTAAATATTGATTCAGTCAACAAATAGTATATTTGTTCAAATCTCACCTCATGTTTAACACTCTCGTGCGACCGGCGTCGGGGCTTTGAGTTCGAGTCCCGTGCACGGATTTTATTTGAACGCAGTAAACAAATATTTGAGTACTGATGTGCATGTTTTTATAACTATTAATGTTGTTGATTGATGTTAAACATGTTTGAGTTAGTTTGGGTATGTGGAGGACACACGGGGGTCATCCGGTCGATGGCGCTTTACGGCGCACCGGTGTGGGCGGACTCCCTGACCGCTCAGTGTAGGACTCTCTTGCGGAGACCGCAGAGAGTCATAGCGGTCAGGGTAATACGTGGATACCGTACGGTGTCGGCCGACGCAGCTTGCGCGTTGGCCGGTACACCCCCGTGGGATTTGGAGGCTGAAGTGCTCGCCGAAGTGTTTGCAGTGAGTGAGGCGGTGCGGGAGGAGACGGGTTGTCGTCCCTTCCCGACAGTGATTGAGTGCGCGCGCAATCGAGCCCATCAAGGCATGATTTTAAAGTGGAAGGCGCGGCTGGAGGCGCCCTTGGCTGGTTTCAGAACCGTTGGGGCCCTCCAGCCGATATTGGAGCGGTGGGCAGGGCGGCAGCATGGGACCCTTTCCTTCCGGCTGGTGCAGGTGTTGTCAGGGCACGGTTGCTTTGGCAAATACCTGCACACGGTCGCTAGGAGGGAACCGAGTCCCGTCTGCCACCACTGCGACTGTGAGGAGGACACGGCGCAGCACACGCTCGAGCAATGTCGTGCTTGGGCGGTGCAGCGCCGTGAACTCATTGAGGTTGTGGGTGAAAATCTCTCGCTGCCGGCCGTGATCAAAGCCATAGTCGACAGCGAGAGGAAGTGGGCAGCGGTCGCGTCCTTCTGCGATGACGTCATCTCGCAGAAGGAGGCGGCGGAGCGGATCCGTGAAGAAAGTATCCTTGCGGATCCGAGCCGTCGCTGGCGAACCGGGCGGCGCAGGCGCGCTTTCGCGCGCCTAATGCCGCCATAATGAAGGCCGCGGGCGGGCGAACGGGAATCGCCCGCCCGCCAGCCATTGAGTCGGTCCGACGCCCTATGTAGTGCCGGGGCGTCGCCGAGGCGTTGTAGACTGCTGGGTGGGTCGCTGAGGTAGTAACTTTTGCCAGCGGCCCATCCAATATAAAAGGCAGCGAGCGTGCACACCGTGGGGTTTTGGTCCTTAGGCCCGAAGAACGGGAGAGCCGGACATAGCCCTCTCACCTCCCCTTGTGGCGAGAGGGTATGCATCAGGCGCATTTCCCCACGAAAAAAAAAAAAAAAGGGTATGTGGAGGACGTAATGTGTTCGTCAAATATAAGGCTGTAATTGCGCATAGTCACTGTAAGTACAGGCTATTTAGAAGTGAAACATTTAGTAATAGAGTAAAATAAATTTCTTGATTCAGTCCTGTATTTATTTTTGGCACGGTACGCTTGATGAATATGAATTGTTGTGTAGGTTCTTCGTAATAGGACAGGATAAATCGTTTATGGAGCGCAGATTCCGTATCCCTGCTTCTACTAAAAATTATTTACTGACAAAAAATCTGTTATTTTCTATTTCTTGACGGCAAACGTGGATGTGAGTGCTGTGCGTGAGGCGTAACGTACGATTTCCACAATTTTTGGCCGACTCGGGAATCTAAGCCAACAGCTTATTAATTATGGACAGCATTCGCATTCACTTCTGCTGTGCCATAGTCTAAATTAACTCATTGGGTTTTAATCAATATTTTATGTAATTTTAAGCTTTATATCTACGAATAAAGACTCTTATATTCCTTTCCTTATGGTTTAAGCTATATTCATACCAATTTGTATCAATATTGGTACAGTTATTTAGCCGTGAAAACAACAAATAAATAAGTTTACGTTCTCTTTTTTTTATTTTTGTTAGGTGTGTTTGCCTGTAAGTGAATGCACAAGGCATGTCTGTAAATTATTATTTAGATGTAAGAAATGTGTATCGTTTGTTGGCGATCCCAATAAATAAAAATACTAGTGTAGATCTAATTAGTAGCAGCGATAGCTCAGTGGGGAGACCAACAGATTGCAATGCAGAGGGTCTCGGGTACGAACCCACGGCCACGTCGCGCACCTCTGACTTTCGGAAGTTATATGACTTTTCGGAATTATGTGCGTATTGATTGACAATTATCGCCAGTTCCGTGCCTCGGAGAGCACGTTAAGCCGTTGGTCCCAGCTGCCATGAACATCTATGGCAGTCGTTATTGAGAAAGTCATTACCCTCTAATATCCTGACACTGGTCTAGCCTTAGGGTATCGTTTGGGTTGCGGAGGTCAGGTGGCAGCCGCTCCGTGTAAAAACTGATATCCAGTCAAATCCGGTTAGACCAGGAAAGCCGACCCCAAGTGACTTGGGAATAATAAAGGCTAAGAGAGAAAAGGCTAGTATAGATCTTATATTGCTATTTGTGCGGGATGTAAATCTGACGTTATAACCACTGTGCCATCAAGACAATGAGTCAACTAAACCTGTTCACATCACTTTTTAGTAACTAGTTGTGCCCGCGGTTTCTCTCGCGTTTATGGTTACTGCGGCGCCCCCGTGGGTCGTAGCGTGATGTTATATAGCCTATAGCCTTACTCGATAAATAGGCTATCCAACACTAAAATAAGTTTTCAATTCGAACCAGTGGTTCCTGAGATTAGCACGTACAACCAAACAAACTCTTCAGCTTTATAATCTTTATATATATAATTCTACTGTACGTGTGTATGTCACTGAAATCCTCCTAAACGGCTGGACCGATATTGATAAAAAAAATTATGTGTTCATGTGGATTCGAGAATGGTTTGGACTTGGGTTTTTCTTCTTTTTTTTTCGTGTGTACATGACAACGTCCGTCGGTACAGCTAGTATTAGTATAGATTACAGTTTGATATCGACAACCAAATTAGGATATACCGTAACCGAATTAAATCTGCGCAACCAGTTCTAAGTGGTTCTTTTAGTTTTTTTAATGTTACGAATGGCTTAGCGTTTATAATTTATGGTGTAATGACCGTGTCTGATGATGATGAGCGTTTGCCTACCTAATATTGTAATGATACTTTTGTAACGTGTTGTGGAAGCGGCTTTTTATTCAATGGTTATTGTATTAAACAAGTCGTACAAACAAACTAAATTTATTTATATATGTGGCTCACGAAACAAGTTACATAATCCTTTATAACTGCGAATGTAAGTTTGTTTGTTTGTTACGCTTTCACGCCATAACTACTCTACCGATTATAATGAAATTTCGCCTACTCGTTGTCAGGGATACGAAAAGGGACATAGCGTACTTTTCATCCAAAAAATACTGCTGCTGAGAGACAATAAATTATAATAATAATAATGTCCTTCAGACCGATTTCGGTCACGGCGGCCAATCTTAACGGAGACTGGCCATCTGCGCAGGAGGTATTATAGTGCACAAGCGTGTGCGCAAACACAAGTGCACTCACTGTTCCCTAATTCTCATGATCCGATGGGACGGTAATGCGACACGATCGGAGAGAGATCAGGCGCAGGACCAACGGCTTTACGTGCTTTCCGAGGCACGGGGTGTCCAACACCGCCAACTTTCTAACTCCGGGCTGTTATTGAGATTTCTTAACAGAAAACCCAATAACTTTTTGTTCGCTCGACCCGGGATTCGAACCCGAGATCGCATGCACAGCAGTCGCGTTCAACGTGCCGTGAAGAACATCTAGTCTTAATATATATAATTCTACTGTACGTGTGTATGTCACTGAACTCCTCCTAAACGGCTGGATCGATTTTGATAAACAAAATTGTGTGTGTTCATGTGGATTCGAGGATAGTTTAGATCTGGGGGTGTCTTTTTTTTTCTTTCTCTCTCTTCTTCCTGTGTACAGGACAACGTGTATGTCGGGACAGTATAAAACCAGATAGAATCTCTAAATATGTGAGCAAAGAATTATCCAAGTAAGAGTTACTTGTGTTACTATGAACATTTTACAAAATTTATAAGTTCTGATTCTGAAAAAATGACTAGGGCATATAAATGTTGGATCTTTAGTTAATTTGCGTATGAAATAGTTTTTTTGTATAGTGTCTCAATGTCAAACCGGAGTTATATACGAATGCTGTACGTGAAATTTTGGTATCGATTCTCGGTTTAGGAAAGATATCATTGCTTTTTTCTGTTTAGATATTATATGTGTCAGTAAATCTAAAACTATGCTTGGCAAGAAGCTCGCTCCTTATTACATCGTAGTAGAACCGTAGCTTGCGAATTCTGTATGTAATAAACATCTGCCTTCTTTTTCAGGGACATATATGTAGACTATAATATAATATATTCTACTACATACACACAACACCATCTAGCCCAAACTAAGCAGAGCTTGTACTATGGGTAAGACAATGGATAAATATACATATTTTCTTTTTTGTTTTAAATACATACATATTATACCTACATAGAATCATCCAGACCAAGATAAACATCCATGTTCATGCATTCATGCACACAAATGTTTCTCTTGTGCGGGAATCGAACCGTGACCTCAGGCGTGGCAGTCGGCTACACTAACCACTACGCCGTCGAGGTCGTCGACTGACTAGGAAGGTATTGAACGAACCCGATGATGAAATTATACTGGATCAGGACAGAGCTTTCACGACATGCGCAGCCGTACAAAGTCGTCTGCGGTTTCGTTTTCGCTACAAAAATACGCACGTACTTACACGGTTTTGTAGGGAATGAAATATATGTACATATGATAATTTGTAATGTCAATCTATACTTATGTTATAAAGAGGAAAGAATTGATTTTTGTTAGATTGTTTGCAAGGACTTAACTCAAAAACTTTTCAACCGATTTAAAAAAATATTTTCATAGCTATATTATCACCGAGTAACATAGACTACATTTTATTTTACTAACATTATCTAACCTTCTTTTATGCGTGTGACGCCGCGGGCATAAGCTAGCTAATAAATAAAATAAAATAACGTTGAAACCGTGGATCACGTCCGCAGCACTTTGGCGATCACCCCTCTAGCCGCAGTCCTTAAAAGATGGAGTGCCTACCTTTGAGAAGCAGTATTACCTTAGTAACGTTTGGAAGCTTTTTTCGGTCACTCATAATTTCTGTATAGTTTTCAGGTCTGACAAGTGATACAGTACACGAAATAAATTGTCATTACTTATAAAAACTTATCGACTCGGCTGTACAGTTTAGTAAACTGAACGTTACTATTAGGTTTTAAGTTATGTAGTTTCAAGGGTGCTGGTAAGGGAAACCGCTACTCGTAGTACAACAAAGTTTATTATTCACCAGTTACGTAAAACGTAAATACAATAATATTCTATAATAATAATAATATTCTATATTCTATCACATACACACAACACCATCTAGCCCAAACTAAGCAGAGCTTGTACTATGGGTACTAGACAATGGATAAACATACATATATACTTTTTTTTTTTGTAAATACATACATATTATACATAGGAACACCCAGACCAAGACAAACATCCATGTTCACGCACACAAATGTTTGACTTGTGCGGGAATCGAACCCGCGACCTTAGGCGTGGCAATCGGTTACACTAACCACTACGCCATCGAGTCGTCAATAGCTGTGCATTCAAGGAGTTGTACAGATACGCACATTGTACCAATAAAGCTAACTAAAGATCTCATAGATATAATATTGTCTTCTGTTTACGCGAATATTATTCATTGAAATTAAACTACTATATACGGCTTTTATCGCGTTGTTTATTTGACACATTATTACATAATTTTGAAAACTGTTACGCTACTAATTTTTTTTAATATAATATAATTTGTATTATAATTCGATCAAAGTAGATACGGGTTCTATATTATGTTATTAAGCGGCAAATCGACGCTTCGCGTGACCAGAAAGCTGGACTTTATTTGGCTCAAAGAATCAGCATTGCCATTCAGCGTGGCAATGCTGCCAGTCTACTGGGCACACTCCCGGTCGACAGCGATGCTGAGGAATTTTACGACGCTGCCTAAACCAGCCATTCGTTTTTATTAAATTTTACATACATACATATCTATGTATGTATGTAAAATTTAATAAAAACGAATGGCAACGAATGAATCTTCACGCCTGTTTGCCAGAGGGGTAGGCAGAGACTACGGATTTCCATTTGCTAAGATCCTGACACACTTCTCTGGCTTCATTCACTTTCATCACATTCCTCATACACGCCCGTCGGTTCAAGGTACTCTTAACCTGGCCTTTGTCCAGAACGCCTCCGATCTGTTCAAGAAACGTTCGCCTAGGTCTTCCTCTTGCGACTGTTCCATTCACACTAGCCTTATAAACTTTCGTAGTCAGTGTTTCCATTTTTTTACCTTTTCTTTTAAATTTTACAGTTCCATATTTTGTTACTCTTCATTTTGTTCTATTTATAAGTGGTTAGTTTTGTTAATATTAGTTAAGTTGTAAATTATAATTGTTGCTTTCTTTATGTAAATAATGAAGAATTGTAAAATAATAATAATAATATTATTCTACCACATACACACAACACCATCTAGCTCAAACTAAGCAGAGCTTGTACTATGGGTTGCTAGACAATGGATAAACATACATATATACTTTTTTTTTGTAAATACAAACTTATTATACATAGAAACACCCAGACCAAGACAAACATCCATGTTCATGCACACAAATGTTTGACTTGTGCGGAATCGAAGCCGCACAAGTCAAACATTTGTGAAAATGATTTACTTATTATTATAAACGTAATATAATTTGCTGAATATAATATGATATAGAGTGATTCTCACATAGGTACGTTCGTTAGGTGGCTAAAGTGCACACTGAATCAAATTAATAATTGCGACGGAAAATAATCGACCGATTTGCGTAATCAACTAACGTACATATTATACCTAAGTGTACGTAAACCGTACACGGCAATTAAACCCGCCACGACCCTTACTGTCGCTTGGACATAGAACACAAATAGGCTTTAATCATATTTACAATCTCAAATGAACTGACCAATACCTAAATTCGACTGGAATCAATGGATACCTAACGCAATTGGTAGATTAATTCCGTATAATGGAATTTCCGTAAGATACGCAATGAATATAAAAGGGGTATTTTAGGAGATTATCTCCTAAAAGTAGGCTGGTTGAGGGCACTTAGGAGTTAGGGGTGAATTAAACATGTTCTTAGCTATAGGGCTGCCTATAAAAAGTTAGTATCGATTTGGAACTCAATCTTGAGTTTTATATTTTCGCTGTTAAACGTTTTATGCTAAAGTATTTGCGGACATTGGAGTTTTGTGGCTGTCGCCTAACTAATGGTCGACAAACTGTTGTCCAAAGTACATGTAATGATTAATGGTTGATTTTGTTATAAATTTATTGTTCTTTGAACGTAACATGTAGTTATATATTGTCGGGCACAATGCGGGTGTAAAACATGAATATATTAATGTATGTATAGATTTAAAGGATTCCGAAGTAACTACGCGCCGCTAGGTATGATGCCTGTGTCGTGGGCTTAACATAGCAATAAAGCATCAGACACAAATATGACATACACATATGACACAAATATATATAATATATAATGAGTAGTAGAGCCTCCTGATTTCAGCATGAATGGGCCGGTTCGACCGAGGAAGAACTACCCTCTCACAGAATATTAACGTGAAATAGCAGTATTCCTACTGTTGTGTTTCGTTCGGTGAGTGTGAGTACCAGAGGCCCAATCACCCTTTTTCCCCTTCCCGCTCCTTCTCCTTCCCACTTCCTTTCCTAAAGGGTTGGCAACGCGCATGTGATGCCTCTGGTGTTGCAGGCGTCCATAGGCTAAGGTGACCACTTACTATCAGGTGGGCCGTATGCTTGTTTGCCAAATTAGTTGTATAAAATAATAATAATAATAATAATAACACCCAGACGGATGCGGATCCCAAACGTCTTTGTTCCTTGTAGGGATCGAACCACAATTACTTGACACAATGACCGTGAGGAGGCTACCATTTACACCAATGCGCCAGCTGTGCATTCAAGGAGTTGTACAGATACGCACATTGTACCAATAAAGCTATCTAAAGATCTCATAGATATAATATTGTCTTCTGTTTACGCGAATGTTATTTATTGAAATTAAACTACTATATACGGATTTTATCGCGTTATATTTTACACTTTATTACAAAATTTTGAAACTGTCACACTACTACTAGATACTATTGAATTTTACTAATTTTTTAAGCTAATTAATTTATTAAAACTATTAAAACTATTTATATTTAATTTTACACTTTCCCCGACGTTTCGGTTGCTTTTCAGTAGCTCTGGTCACGGGGAGACTAAGATGGTAGTTGTCTCAATGTTCCAGTGTCGTTTATTTCAAAGTACCCGAACATAATTTAATAATTGGTGTTTCTATTTAAGCAGAATGAGCTCAGAGTATCATGACGTTTAGCTGTGGTTTGCTTCTTCTTGGATTTGACTATTTGAATGACTGGATCCCAAGCTGGTGGTACATTCCAACCATCTTCTCTATTGAAAGTAGGATGTTTTTTGATTTCAATAGCCCCGCGAAGCATCCTTGGTAAGAATCTCATAGATATTCTATCACCGCGGACATCGAATATTTCGCCATCACATGTCGATTGCTAGCTACATGAATACTAAGAAATCTAACTAAAAATATTGAATGCTAGTTACACGAATACTACTAAGAAAAATCTAACTAAAAATAGAATAGATATATAAATATATTCGATTTTCGATACGGCAATCAAATACTAGACCAAACTGTTGGACGTAGGCGTTATAGCAAATTGATACCAAGAGACCAACAAGACAGTCACAACAATGGAAATTTATTAAAATATTTCCTGTCATTGATGAGATTTAAATATAATGGCGCCTAAATCGATCAGTGAAATGAATCGATTACCATTGTTTCGTATTGTATCGAGATAGCTCATTTATCACTGTCTCGATATCAATATCGTTGTATCGGTTCAGAATTACTTTTATGAGTCCATCTGCCCACGATATCTGTTCTCCTTATATGATAAACGAGCATTTAGTAAGTACTTAGCGATTAAGAGTTACTTTTGTGATTCATTTCAAAATGGAAAGTAATTCGATTTGGTTATGCCTTATTAGGAACTTAATAATACCCCTGTTTATTAAAAGTACTTGGAACCCTGTTTATTATTACTAGAACTAGGTTTTGCCTGTGGCCTCGCTCGCGTTAATGTAGATTTTATCAATAAATGTATTTCCCTTGGGGACAGTATTTTCCTGGATGAATGGCCACCCTTCGTCATTTTATTTACCCCTGACAATCTATTTGCGAAATTTTATAAGAATCGGCTGAGTAGTTAAAGCGTAACAAACAAACAAACGAATAAACTCACATTCGCATTTATAATATTAGTTAGGATTAGGATGTAGGAGAAGGCAGTCCACTACACTCGTCCAGTACCGGTTGGCAGACTTCATACATCTTCAAAACCACAACTTTTAGAAATGAGCTCACCGTTGTCTATTACTTGGTGACTGTACGAATGAACTGGCTCGTCTACGAGCAAGACCACATCTTACAAAAAACCGGCATATGATTTGTAGTTAAAGTAGTTGTGTAAACTGTTACATCTCGTGCGGCGTATCAGAGTTTCGGAAGCGCGCATAGCTTTTTGTCTAATCTTTTAATTCCTTCTCCCTAGGTGGGCAACGCGAGTGTCATCATCCTGGGATTGTTAGCTACCACAGCCAACAACTTACTCAGTTAATATAAAAAGACATAGAGAACTCAGACATGCAGGTTATTTACGATAATTATCTTTACCGTAAAAAAAAGCGATAATTAACTACTAGATCATCATCATCTCAGTAGAAAGGCGTTTACTGCTGGACATAGGCCTCTCCCAAGGTTTCCCAGACCGGTCTTGCGCCGCCCTCATCCAACCGCCTCCCGCGACCCTTACCAATTCGTCGGTCCACCTTTGGGCTACCCCTGCTCCGTCTTCTAGTGCGTGGCCGTCACTTCAAATCTTTTTTACGCCAACGGCTATGGGATCTGTGCGCTATGTGTCCTGCCCACTACTCAAAAATCGCTGCTAAATATGAATAATTAGTTTTATATATTCATAATTTGCTTGCTTATAATATTAAATGTATGCCTAAAACATCTTAAAATACATCTTAAATTTCGCGTCATATCTGCGGTACCCACGTAATATTTTACTTAAGATTTAGGTACGTTGCTGCTCAATTTAACATCATTTAAGAGCAACCCCTTGGAATGGAGTAAAATCTGCACGTTTCAACTCACACGCATTAAATTCTAGATATAATATTTCAGCTAGAACAACGATTAGATTAATGCTAAGATTTCGTAAATTAAAGGTGAAAATCTTAGCTAGAGATATGTACATATTTAATTTGTAGATGATTCTCAGAATTATTTTGAGAACCGTCAGTTATAACTAACTATTTAGATGAATATTTTAGTAATTGAAGGCTTGATATATTTATATTGTATCTATATCTCGTCTTTATATAAAAAGCAATTTCAATGACAAAAAATTATGTAGGCTTTATTATGTATTATTATTATTTATTTTTTTATACAACTTGTGTGGCAGACAAGCATGCGGCCCACATGATGGTAAGTGGTCACCGTAGCCTATGGACGCCTGCAATACCAGAAACATCACTTGCGCGTTGCCGACCCTTTAGGATAAAAAAGGAAGTGGGAAGGAGGAGGAGCGAGGGTGATTGGGCCTCCGGCACTCTCACTCGCCAAACGAAACACATCAGTAGGAATACTGCTATTTCACGTCGATATTCTGTGAAAGGGTATTACTTCCCCGGTCGAGCCGCCCATTCATGCTAAAATCAGCGAGGCTCTACTGTTGTATTAAGGATAATGTCGGAATATTATAAAAGGACTCAACAATTCACTATAATATATCTAACACACACATTTGGTTAGGTAATCGTTAGAACAGTTATACAATCTTACGATACTATAGAGTGCTATGTTAGCAGATAAAATTTAATTTTCTCCTGATTAGTCAGGACTTTGTTCGTACTTTTGTACTCATTCGCGTACCAACGGATTGGACTTGAGGCGCTTCTAGCTACCCCTTTCTTTTTTAACGTGGGGAAATGCATTGCCGCATACCTCTGCGCGGAAAAGGGAAGCGGAGAGGTTATGTCGGGCTCACCCAGGGAAAGATGGAATACGGGAGGTGGACTTTTGGGGCACACTTCACCCAGCTGGCCCCAAGAGTTCTGGGAGCGGCGGCCGCCCTGGGGAGGCTGCTGCCCAACGTGGGTGGCCCGAGTGCCACCTGTCGCCGACTGTACTCCGGAGTGATCCGGAGTATGGCCCTTTACGGGGCACCGGTCTGGGCGGACGCCCTTAGTCGCGACAATAAGACCCTGCTGCGACGTCCGCAGCGGGTCGTCGCGACGAGGGCCATACGCGGTTACCGGACGGTGTCCTGGACGGCGGCGTGCGTGCTGGCCAGTGACCCCCCCCTGGGAGCTACAAGCGGAGATCCTCGCCGAAGTGTACCACTTCGTGGCGGCGAGGAGGTCCCGCGGGGAGCCCCCGGGGTGGGAGGAGGTCGCACGCATGCGGCGACAGGCGCGGGCCGCCCTATTGAGGCGGTGGACGGAGGACCTGGCTCCACCGGCCCCGGGCCAGTGGACGGTGGAGGCCATTCGCCCGGTCCTCCGGGGGTGGATAGGGCGGCGATTCGGGTCGCTGACCTTCCGACTGGTGCAGGTGCTTTCCGGGCACGGATGCTTCGGAAAGTATTTGCACCAGATCGCGAGACGGGAGGCGACCCCGGCCTGCCACGAGTGTGGGGCGCCGGAAGACACGGCGCTCCACACGCTGGAGGCGTGTGCCGCGTGGGGGCCGCAGCAGCACACGCTTTCGGCCATAATAGGCGGAGATCTCTCCCTGCCGAGCGTGATCAACGCCATGCTCGGCGGCGAGAGGTCGTGGCAGGCAGTGGTCTCCTTCTGCGAAGCTGTCATGGCGCAGAAGGAGACCGCGGAGAGGGTCAGGGAGAACAACCTCCTCGCTGACCCTCTCCGGCGCAGACGGACGGGAGCGAGATGGGGGCGATTTGCCCGCCTTTTCGCTCCTGTATAGTGGGGTCACTGGTACAGAGTCGGGGGACTCTCTACCGGCTTGCACGGCCCCACACGTCTGAGGGATGGCCTTGGTGAGCAAGGCCTTCCCTCCACAGGTGCTGAGGCCCGGTCACCACCAGCCGGGCCAACCGCCGGGGCGGGATGGTGATTGCTAACGCGACCCCATCCCGCCCCACTCCGTCGGCGGAGGGACTGCTCACCCCAGGTTTTTAGTGTGTATACCGACCCCCTTCAGGGGCGGAGAGTCTCACATAACCACCCTTCCCCCCCGGGGGAGGGGGGTATCCATAAAGGATTTTCCTGGGTCAAAAAAAAAAAAAAAAAAGGTAAAGATGGAATGTCCCGAGTACTACTGAATAAACCTACCACGGTGTGCCAGCTCGCTGCCTCGAGTGGTGGGTGGGTCGCTGAAGCAGAAACTACATCAGCGACCCACCCATCAATGCTCAACGCAGCCAAGAAATGCCTGCTCTAGCTACCTCTAAGCTACCCAAAATAGTTATTCTGATGCAACAAATCTCTCCTTAGAGTGTGATAGTATTCTACAGCCATCAGATTACGATCAAGAGAACTGCCATAAAAATATATTTAAGGCTTGCTTGCAATGAAAGGGAATGTAAATAACGTTCGCTTTCTTTGCTAGTGATTTGAATGTTAAGCAGTTCCAACGGCTTTTGCCAAACGCAGCTGCTTTGGCACATGTTGCACCTTGCTGACACGTGTGCGAAACACATGTGTAGTATTGTATAGGGTTTTGTTTTATAAAACGATGAAGGGAAAGTTTCTTTGTTTATAACTAAGGATTAGTTAATTAGTGCCTATGGGTAGTTCGATTTTAGAATAGGGTAAAATTGTATAAGGCGTTTTTGTCTTGTAGATGACGACACAGCACCGTCTTGGTACAGGTACATACGGTCATCTGACAGTAGTCTTCTGCAAGTTGGAAATAATTCTCTAGCCGGTGCTCCGAGTCGAGGCGTATCGACTATGAAAACTACTATGTCTGTCTTAAAATATACTAAAAAGTTATATTTTATATTTTTGCGTCTGTATTTAGATAAGGTCCTTAATTACAGTCTTAAAAATCGATTATAAATAAGGCATTAGCTGTGATTTATGCGTAATTAATCAAAACTTTGGTATTGAAAAAGTTATTTTTTTAGCTCGAATGTTTTTGTAAGTGCGCAAGTACCAATTGCGGCCTGTTGATTTAAACTTGTGCCTATTTTAATCATTTTCGTTAAATGCTGTTGCAAATTTTGAGGTGTTACCTCTATTCGAATTAAACCTACCCTAACTTGATCCTGTATCGATATGGCATCGTTTTATTATGTATTCTCATAATTCTAATAATATATCCTACAAAAACCGTGGGTCTTTCGAAATTAAAGTAATTAGTTAGGATAAGATTATAAGGAAATACGTAAATATATTTTTGCATTTATATTAATAGGTAGGATTCAGTAGTAAGTCAACTGTATAAAGGTTTTTAAATACTATGTTAATGTCTATTGAATGTCAGGATTAAGCGACGGTGTTTTTGTACCCTGAGTCATGGTCGTGATCTACGGATAATTGTTCTGTGCCTAGGTGTTCTTTGTGTCCGTTACTTCAATGATTTTATATGTTTAATACCTAAACATAGGTTACGAAATATTCTGGATATAGGCATTTGAGTGCTCGAAATTCGACCAAAGTTTGCCTGTAAGATTGCTGATATAATATGTCATTAAATATTGATGTATGTAACCATAGTTACGCGCTTCGACTGCCTGTGTCAAATGCATGGTTGTGTGCGTATAGTGCTTTTTCATTAATTTAATGTATTTCTAATGCATATTTTACGTAAATATTAGGATTCGATTCCTTCTCCATATAAAATTTAACTGTGCACAATTTCATACTCCTCCGTCCGTGCAATTTTCGTAAAAAGGGGTACAAAGTTTTTGCTTGACGTATTAATATAGATTTTTATAACCATAAATAAAAATCTCGTCAAGTATACTCGATTTGAGAATTCTCCATAATGTCTCAAATGTGAAGTCTACCGGCCTGCAATGGGCCAGCGTTGCGAATGAAAGCCCTTTTCATACTGAAAAGAGGCACGCTGTGGGACAGTTTAGTCAGATCTGATAATATATTTTATTTATAAAGCTGCGAATGACACTTTATAAACGTACGCCCATATACAATGTATTCATGTTGCTCAATCAATACTAATGCTACTTTTTATGTTACCTTAATACCTCTCACATGTAGAACGATTAGCAATATTCTCTTTTGTCGTTCGTAATCTCCGTTGATGCAACTCATAGGTAATCCGTCTCCAGAATGAAACGAAGACAAATCAGCTATTAAATCTAAGATAACTGGTTAGGTAATACACGCGTGGGCATTGCGATTACGTCGACTCTGTAGAAATGGAGCAACAATATCACGACTGTATGATCTCGAAGAACTAAGCAGATATGTATGCTTTTACTTTCGTTGACGTTTTGGTCTTATATCTAAAAGGGATAGACCACCAGTCACAATATCTGCTTCCGCGCCTGCTAATGAAAAGATCTGAATATCAAAACCAGGAATTTCATTATTATCTGTTGAGTATGCAATTCTACTATCAACGCTGGATAAAAGTCGATCTAAATTCATCATGGAGTAGCGGCCATGCACCGGAAGACGCAGCAGGCGTTAGCCTCCCACAGGGTGGACCGACGACCTAGTAAGGATCGCAGAAAGCGGTTGGATGCGGATGGCCCAAGACCGGTCTATGTGGAAAACCTTGGAAGAGGCCTATGTTCAGCAGTGGATGTCTTTCGGCTAAGAAGACGATATAAAAAAATCTAACAGAAAAAGTCTATAGAATCGAATCCAAGATGTCACCATCAGTGGTTACGCAATCAATCTCTTATACCACGATTACAAAAATATATAAAAAAGTTACGATAATTGGTTGCTTAATCTGCACGTGGGCAACTCCTGGGATCACGCCCACTCTGAATAAAACTGTTTGATCCTACGATTAGTGTCTATTAACGTAAGCCATTCATAATGGACTTTATTGCCAAATGTATTCAATTCTCTTTGTTTGAATTAAAACTTATATGTAGATGAGATTTCACGTTTATATTTATAGATTTTGTAATCTGTTAGAAGTTATTTTTATATTGAGGTAACAATTTAGTATTAAGCAACGATAAACTAGATAAGAGTAGAAGAGACACACAAATTGTTTGAGTAAGCAGACATATTACTACATACGTACGTACTACGTACTACTAAATTTTAGTCATTTTTACCACACATAATAATGTAGGCCTACAGCAAAAACTAGAAAACATTATATGACACAAAGTCTTTTCGAGTTTCTTACTTTTGAAGTGATATTACATTTTTGTCCAGACTACTGTCTGGTAAGGTTTAGGACTATCAAAAGTGCCTCTACGGGACGAATTTCGGAATTAATGTGTTTTTAATTTTTTTATTGATAGTTGTATACGAATCCAAGTTTCCAAATTTCGTCCTGAGACTTCAGCAAACGCCTCACGGTAAGACCTTATTACGTAAGAGCTAAATAATAGTCTTACCGGGCTGGAGCCAATTAAAATTATTTTTTACTGCTTAATATTTACAATAAGTGTCGTAGTTTTCAATACACTATCACTCGTGCTTGGCCCATTCTGTAAATGGTTTATACCCTTAAGTAAGTATTCATAGCTCAAGACTTTTAATAAGCACGGCGACTAGGTCATTTCACAAGCAAACCTTTTTTAGGGTTCCGTACCTCAAAAGAAAAAAACGGAACCCTTATAGGATCACTTTGTTGTCCGTCCGTCCGTCTGTCTGTCAAGACCCTTTATCTCGGAAAGGAGTGGAGGTATCGAGTTGAAATTAAAACGATATACTCTGGGTTACAGTCTCTTGAACTGTGAAAAATTCAAACTTCTAAGTTAACGTAAAAAAGATACGGCCGTTTATGCCGCAAAGAACGTATATTTCGACACTCTCAAGGGAATCAAAATTTATAGGGTATTTTCCGTTGACCTAGAACTATGAAATTTGGCAAGTAATACCTTCTTATACTACATATAGGAAAATATATGTATACGTATAGGAAAAAAACTGAAACCTATACATTTGTAATTAAATCTTAAAGACAGGGTCTTTACGCAAGGACAATTTTTTTTTAAATATTTATCTACATATTTGTACGGAACCCTCGTTGGGCGAGTCCGACTCGCACTTGTTTCTATTCTATGGCGGCAAGCAAGCATAATAAATAATCCGCGGTCAGCGCGTTACTTACCCTTCAATAAAAAAGTTACGTTTTTCAATGCAGTTATTATTTTATTTGAGTTTAGAACGTTATAAAACAAGTTAACTAGATAAAACAAACTATTAACCTATTGAGTCGCAGTGACACACTGGCGGCCAGACACAACACATTTTAGTTGTGTCAGGCATTCCAACAGTTGATAGGTTAATAACATGACATTTACAAACATATTATGGGTATTCAAGAGGGTTATCGGAACGAGAGAAAAAGAAAAAAATTTTTGAAAGCGTCACTCTGTTACCAGATTAATCTAGTCCCTATGTTTACTAAACCTCGTTTACCGATTTTCTATAGAACAGAGAGTTTTACCCATTCGAGCTTGCCTAATTGAAATTAAATCTTCTGTTTCAATGGCGATTCAGCTATTGAGCTTAATTGTTCGCAGAACAATTTCTTTTTTAATCCTACTAAAGTTGCAATTTCTTTTAAACCTCAGCACTATCAGTTTACTCCGATCCCTATTCTAATAGCACATCTACTCATCAAGGAGTCTGGGAACTCTAATCAGCAAGCATATGTTGCAGCACAGCACAGCACAATGTTGTTTGGCTGCGATCTTCTGTAGCGTAGGGTAATATTGAGATATTGCCCTGGAATATTATACTGGAGCAATAAATTTGCCCCAGTCTAGCCGTCCCTCTTTAAATGAAACCTTTTGTTTCAGTGGCTATTATTTCATATCATAATTGTTTCCGGAAGAATTTCTCTTCTGTGTGCGGTTTTCTTCAACTAACAACTAATTAAATTATAGATTTTATCAATGGCGTCGCAAATCCTTTAACCGCTAATATAATAACCTCAATCCCTTGGCTCCGGTATATTGTGAAGCTGTATTATCTAGCTAAATATTAAGCGGATTTAAACATACACAATTGTGGTAGTATTGTTTAAATTCGCGATTCAATCACATAGCTGTATTGTTTTATCAAACAGCGAACTATGTAAAGGTCAATTATAGAAATTGGATGTTGATCCGGAACCCTGATTTGGATATCGCGGATTGGTTATAGTGTACGTTATTATGCGCTGTGTTTTCATTTTATGTGAAAAATCGAAGGCAGAATGTATCTAGATCTTAGCATGACACAAAAATGTCTTCAAGCCAAAGTGAAAAGCGAGCCAGCAATGATAGTATGCTGTTACCGAAACCTATGGAATATCAAAGGTATCTCTTCAGATAAGGAGTCGTACTATATAGTATTGCAAGTTTTTTTCCGGCAGTGTCAGGAGCCTCTCGCCTCTTTGTCATATTAGTTGTATAGAAAAAAAAACTACATATATTATCTTATCTTATGTGGGGGCCAGTCAGTACAGACCGGTGACACTTCGACCCAGTGCGATCTTTTGTGTCGACAATACCGACTGCCATAGATGTTCATGGCAATCGGGACCGACGGCTTAACGTGCTCTCCGAGGCACGGAGCAGGCGATAATTGTCAATCAATACGCACATAATATCGAAAATTCATATAACTTCCGAAAATTAGAGGTGCGCTACGTGGATTCAAACCCGAGACCCTCTGCATTGCAGTCTGTTCGTCTCCCCACTGAGCTATCGCTGCTGTTGTTACATATACTCTGTATTTATCTCAATTTTCGACCTCCTCTAAAATCACACATATAGGCTTGTTATTCGGTTCGCCTATCATGTCAAATTGCCCTAATTTGTACCAGATAACGACAGTCAAACGAAGCTACGTAATAGAAGGCGACCCTATTGGCGTTGCGATTGCCGACATCGCGATTACGCTAGGTATTTACGTACCCGTCCAAATTAGATGAAACAACAAATATCACAGCTCTTCTAAACACAATTAAGACCCTAACTTAAAACTACTACAGGGTCCTCGCAACATCACACCGTAACAGTTATATATATATATATATATATATATATTATATATTATGATAACTAAGTACCTACGCATAGGGTTTTAGAGCGGAAACCGTTCCCTTGCTGCAGGTAAAAAGGGTTCAATTCCGGGATACGATCGTAGCCTGTCAAGTGAGACTTCCCGGCGCGGCACCGTGACCGCCTGTGAAGCGAGTCACGAGGATGAGGGATGGTACAAGTTATAGGAGTGGGAACATGTATAGGACCATACTTATTCTAACTAACTATAATAAGACACCAGTTTTGAGATCTACTAGATAAAAGAACGAGAAGGGCTTGTCCTACCACCTCCAGATAGCATTTATCTATACGATAAAAGTCTCGCCATTTCTCTCTTCTTTAACCTTACATGAGTAAGACAGCATGCGATTTATCCTTGGGATAAAGAAGCTTGACCCACCCAATAATTATAAAGCTTGTATTATGAAGGTCAAGGAGAACACTCCATATATAAGTATGTACTAATGGATGTGTTTACGTTGATATAGTACTTACTACAAATATTTATGGCTGTTTTGTTTGCGGTTGCAGCTTGTTTTTATGTAAGGTCCTCTCAAATTTTTTGACTAAGGAGGTTAACTTAAGAGAACTGGGTAGTGGTAAACATTGACAATGCGTTTGTTTCAGTGAAAAGAACTGAGACGACAGAAAATTACCAAAGGTCTCCATGACTTTTTCTTTCATCTCAGTTGCGATTCGGTTGGCATGTTATACCTGATTCTTTTCTTTTCTTTTCGTGTGGTTAGTGGCCAACCTGTTATCAAGAGTTGTTCAAGCCGCCCGTAGGCCTCTGACATGGCTTAACGACTGCTGTCAATTTGACAACAACCGGGACCGACTTTTTACATGCCCTCCGAAGCACGGAGACGCTCAGATGAAATACTACCAAGCGGTCACCCATCTATAGACTGACCGCACCCAACGTTGCTTAACTTCGCTAATCGTTTACCGATCAGTAAATGCTACTAGCTATGAGTAATATCTGATAATGGCAAGCTTTATATTAACAATTATTTTATAATATTAAGAAAAAAGAAGAAATGGGGTAAACGATTTCGAAAAGCACACACTGTCCGTCTGTTTAATAAGTCTATTATCTTCGTATTTAACCTTAAAAGTAAATTATCGTTCAACTGTTCAATCAAAAGGAAATGTTGTAAACATACGTATTATAGACACACCATTATCAACTAAATCTGTCACACTTCGTTTATGTTACGAAACATCCTAAGTGGAATCCCCGCACGGCATTATAACATTTTGTTCGTAACTGCCCATCCCAAGGGAACATAAAAAATGGTTGGAGTTCTTATGTTGATATCTACAAAAATGCCAAGATCTTTCAAGCACCTACTTGTAAAACTTTAGATGTTATCTTGAAAACTTTTGGGATCGACCTTTATAAAGAAAAATGGAGGATATTACCAGCAATTATTAGATCAGCTAAGAGACTACGTCCATTTCGTAGAAACCTACATTTCTAATCGTGATCTTTAGACTATTATTTTTAATACCAGTCGACCACTAGAAAAAAAAGAATAATCTAAATGAATAGTGATAGTCTCCGAATTATTATTATAATGATCCTCATTATTGACCGTCTTTAGCTCTTCTTTCTTTGGCACTTCTCCTTATCTGCTGCAATATGAGTTTCGTGTAGCAGCGATAGCCTAGCGGGAAACCGTTGGACTGCCACGCAGAGGTCTCGAGTTCGAACCCAAGGCGCGCAACTCTGACTTTTCGGAGTTATATGCGTATTAAATAGTTAATTATCGCTTGCTTTAACGGTGAAGGAAAACATCGTCAGGAAACCTGCATGTCTAAGAGTTCTCCATAATGTTCTCGAAGATATGTGAGGTCTGCAAATCCGCACTAGGCCAGCGTGGTGGACTATGGTCTAACACATCTCACAGTGAGAAGAGGGCCGTGCCCAGCAGTGGGACAGTGTAATGCAGGGCTGATATTATTTATACACAAAAATTTAGACTAACTTAGACCAAACATCGAAAATAAACGTATAGTCGTAATAAACCGCATAGCGGAACTATGGTCTAACTCCGGAGGTCAATATTGGTAATCTGATATCTGTATCGCGATCCTACCAACGGCATCTTGGACCATGGTAACGATGTGATTATTCATAGTACGATACATTATCAGGTTAATATACAATGGTTTAGTTCGATTAGATCTTAATGTAACGTGGACTACGCTTTTGTCTATGTTTACAATCAGTTATGAAGAACAGGATCGATTTTATGGTAGGATATGTACAGTAGCAGTTTGGACATGTCCAGTAGACGGTAATAGGTTCGGATACCTCGGTAGTGAGACCTAATGGTCTGAATAATCGAACTGCAAAATGCTCGCGCATGGTCGAGCAAAATTTTGCAGAAGGCATGCTCGCCCCTCCGTGAGCATCCTCAGTTGAAAATGCTCTGGGTTGCCAGGCATGCATGACTAGTTTGATGCCAAAATCCGACGTTGGCAGAAGTGTTCGATATGGTTGATTGGGACTTAGTAATTATTGTCCTTTTAGCAGAGGAAGAGGAACATGAAGAATATGTAAATAAAATGAGAAGAACAGTATGGGTAGAAGAAGCGTGGCGGGAAAGATGTAGGTGGTAAACACATGTCCAGACAGTTTTCTCGCTGTGGCAATACTGAGTGCGGGCGGCGCGCTCGCGCATATATATATATAACATAACACACTCGAACACACATCTTGCAAGGTCGAGCATGGTCGAGCATCAAGTTTGGACGTGTATTTAATTTTGCAATGTATAGAATTGTCATAAGATAATTTTTTCAGTAGTCACAGAAAATACTCTGCTCTGCTCTGCTCTTGGTGTGCGCTGAAGTTAAAGCATGGGAGGCAATTTTTTTTTTCTAATATTCATTTATTTTGGTTATATCAGCCTATACAGTGTTTTAAAAACATTTTAAAATAAATCCTAAAATAACTATTTTTATAAACATAAACTATGATACTTACGTACGATGTTGCCACTCGGCACGGATCAAAAGACGTAAAAACTCTAAAGGACGTTACTATAATACGATACTATAATTCAGAAAATATGACTACAAATATGGTCTTTTTATGATGATGAGCTCAGTCAGCTTAGTCGCTCGAAAATAATACGATCACAAACATTTTAAAGTAGAAAGAACCAGCTTTTGCTCGCGGCTTCGCTGATGTAAATGTAGGTAAGGATAGTCTATTAGTATAGTATATGTCCCTGAGTCAAAAAAAGAAAATAAAATTAAAAAAACGCTTAGGTTAGAAAAAGTACTTTTTTAAAATAAAATATAGGCTCAGTGATAATATCGATTACTATGGTGAAAGAATTTTAAAATCGGTTATTTAGTTTCTGAGTTCAATCCTTCAAAGAAACAAAAAATCTAATCTTTGCTTTTGATAATATTAGCATAGATATTAGTGCAGTTAATGAAATAAGTCAATAAACATCGCTAGATTTTGAATTACTTTATCGTAGGTACACGATAATAGTTATTTATCTTCTATTACTGCGGTAACGATTAAAGGATAGTTATTTTAATTACAATTCATTTGACTGCATGGATGGCGCAATAGTCCACTGCGTCGAGGGTTGTGGGTTCGAATCCAATACGCGACAAAAAAATTCTGTGATCCACAAATCGTTGTTCTGAGTCTGGATCTTCTTTGTGTCCTAATGAGATAGAGTATTTTTGAGAGAACAAAAATCTTTACAATAGAATATTTGTAAGTAAACATTGTTAATATAATACTATTACAATTTTTTAAATATTTATTCGTGTCGCTGACTGTACAGTTGTAAAATTTCAAACATGGACGTCGAGACTAAAGTACTTTTGAATGTTTTTAAAATTCTCCCTTTGCGTCGTTTAGCTACTAAATGGCGGATGCACTAAAAGCCAAATAAATCTCCAGACTCGCAGACAATCTAGATTTATACGTTTAGCTCTATCAGAACATGTCTAATGGATCCATACTTTTTACCGTATTTTGTTCGTTTGAGGATGGATGGAATATTGTATAAGCAGTAGCGTTTTTCACACGTCTAATGACGCCTAGTAGGTACTTTTTACTTTTTTAAGAATGCAGCGCTATTTAAAAACATTAGAACAACGGAAACTAAGAACAGATATAACAAGAATATTTACACTCGATTTCTGAAAGTCAAATCAAATAAATATTTGTTAACAAATGGTTAAACGCATGTCAAAGTAGTGTTACTTGCTGGGTTCAAGGGATAAGAATATAAACAATATTACCAACTAAAACACGTTTCATTCTTACTAAATTTAAAACACAACACACTACTTCAACACTTTTCCCGCTCTAACTGTTTCAAACACTGTGGTATTGTCGCTTCCGTTCGCTTTGATGAATACTTGACCGCTTACGATTGTAAACTTGGCGTGCGTTGGCCTTGCCTTTTATACGTGGTTAAAAGCGTTTCTAGAAATTTCTAGAAGCGCTATACCCGGCGTATAACAGTATAAGAAAGTTTGTGACGCGGACCGCGCGACCACGACGGTTGCGCGTGAGTCGGAGTGGTGGCTGGCGCCCCCCTTCTCCCCCCTGCCCGGCGGCAGCGCCATATATAAGCCGATCGCGTCCTGGACGAGGACCTGGCGGCTCGGCTCCACATCTCGAGTTAAGTGCTCCTGACTACAAGGACACGCAGCAAGCCTTCTAACGAACCACGCCCTGACTATAATTGTATACTAAATATATTAAAAGTGTATTTGTTATACCTTCTCTCATTGTACTTCCTAAATATATCTACATTTCACCTAAACTAAACCCGCAAAGGATACAATGGCGCCCGGCTATTAAGTTTAAAGGCTTGCTACGTGTTATTTTACTGTTGCTATATACTGTGTACTGTGCGTGTGTATTCTGCTCAAAGGGTATGTAAGTTTTTTCTTTCTTAAGTGCTTACCACGTGCGTAATCGCGTAGTGAAGTTGCTAACGGTTTCATTATCCACGTCGCGTTATTATTATATTCGAGATAATTCTATTGCACGTGCTATATTTATACGCTTATTAGCTATCGCGTTTTTTTCTCCTTGCACCCTTGGCCAGAATCATACGCTTATATTTCACTGTGTTCTATTAATAGTGTTTTTATTTCGCTGCTTGTCGTGTTATATTGCGTGATTAGTAAAATTTCTCGGCCGTTCGATACCTCGTGACCGTCGCGAACATTCTAAACAAGATGGCGTACGAGATTAAGTTTCCGTTACTGAATAAATCGGAATTACTTTACGAGGTTACCTTGCGTGGTGGCGAAGCTAATACGGTCGATGATCTTCGAAAGTCAATCGCCAAGCTCGCACCAGGTTCTGCTTCTGAGAGCATTTTGGAGTCTCATTTGTCTCCGGAAGTCGATATCGCGGCTCTAAAGACCTCATTATTCAGAGCATCAAATAATGTCGGAGTATTGCGTAATAGATTAGACAGTAATTTATCAGCTAGAACTGAGTCACTATTACATCACATTTTTCATAGATTAAACCGCGTTTGTCTCGACGAACCGTCGATTCAAAATAATTTAAAACCTATTTGGGATGAGTTCCACGGCTTATATGCTTCATTTAGATCGTTAGTTTCTCAGCCGGAGGAATCAACTTCTCAAAATTATAGCACTAGAGCTTGCGAGCAGATCGAACCTGTAAATGTATTATTCTATGAGCGTAAACTTTTCTCAGAACTTTCTAAATTTAAATATAATGGCAAGTCTTGTGTGCGTGCTTTTATTCAGAGGGTTAATGAATTTATGTCAGCTAGGAATATACCTGAGGATAAGTTATTCTCTTTTGCATTTGAGATCTTTTCCGACGACGCGTTGACTTGGTTTCGTAGTATTCGGGATAGCGTTACTTCTTGGGGTCAATTATGTCAGTTGTTGAAAAGAGACTTTAGCCCTCATAATTTTGATTACAAACTGATGTCTGAAATAAGACAACGTTCTCAGGGCGAATCTGAGAACATAACCTTATATATAGCAAAAATGCAAGGTTTATTTTCTCGTCTCGATGTGCCAATTAGTGAATCTGATAAATTAGAAATTTTATTAAATAACATTAGGCCGTGCTACACTAATTGCCTTTTAACTACCAATGTAATAGATATTCCTTCTCTGATTAACGTGTGTAGAAACTTTGAAAGGTTTGATAGCCGTTCTAAGGACTTTAGGGAGCCACCTAAAGTGTCCCCTAGCACCCTGGCACCTGATCTTGCTTATAATTACCCTACTTCTAATTCTTCTAGTCCTTATAAGGGCAGTTTCAATAATATGAACTTTTATAATAAGTCTCCTAATTATAAAGGTAAATACTTTAATAATCAACCTAGTACATCGGCCGCTACCAAGTCTCACGTTGAAACAATCGGTGCAGCTGTAGTTAATCAATACCGGTTCTGTCCGCGTTGTAGAAACAATACACATTCATTAAATACTTGTCGTCAGCAGAGATATTTGATATGTTTTAAGTGCGGATTAAAGGGTTTTCGCGTCTCTGACTGTCCTAATTGTAAACCTAAACCCAGTAATACTACTCCAAAAAACTAATTAGCAAGGATTGGGGAGATAATAGTCACTCTAAATTCAATAAAAAAGAGTGGTCTAATTGGTTAACTTATATTTCTAAATTCTTTAGTTGTTACCACTTATCCTCAATCCGTGACTCTAATATTGAATTCACTCCTTATGTTTCTCTTAATGTAAATGGCAAAAGCGCCGTTGGTCTTTTGGACTCTGGTTCCGGTGTGACAATTCTTGGAAACAATTCTCATAAACATTTTTTAAGCAATAGCCATATTGTAGACAATTCTAAAAAAATTAAATTGATTACCGCGAGCGGAGAGGCATTATATACATTAGGTTCGGTTTCTGTACCAATAGAATTCCAAAATAATTTAGTAAACTTGGTGGTACATATTGTACCAGATATAAAAAATTCTTTAATACTTGGTATGGATTTTTGGAGAAGTTTTGGTCTGTTTCCCAATCATTTAGAATCGATTTTATTTCTTAATAAGTCTGATGCGCACGTCGCTGAACTACAGACAAATGTCGGTTCTCACCTCGTCTCTTATGGTCTTCTAACAGACAACCAGAGAGCTACCGCTGACAAAATTATATCAAAATTCACCGATATTTCTTATCAGTCGCGGGGTCTCGGTTGCACAAACATTATTACACATTCCATTGATACAGGCGATTGTTCTCCTATTCGGCAGAGGTTTTATCGTATGTCTCCTAATAAACAACGTATTTTAATTAATCATCTCGATGAAATGCTCGCGGAAGACGTGGTAGAACGTTCTGAAAGCCCTTGGTCGAATCCCGTTATTCTGATCCCTAAAAAGAATGGTGAATTACGTTTTTGTTTAGACAGCCGTAAGTTAAATTCTATTACTAAAAAAGATGCTTATAATTTACCCTATATTGCGGAAATTCTAGATAATTTAAGAGACGCTAAATACCTAACTAGTTTGGATTTATCTAAATCTTTTTGGCAGACCTTGATCAGAAAGGAAGATCGTTGTAAAACAGCTTTTTATATTCCTACACGAGATACATATCAGTTTAAAAGAATGCCATTTGGTCTTACTAATGCACCTGCTACTCAACAGCGATTGGTAGATACTTTGTTTTCCGGTCCCGAGTTTGAAAACAAAGTATTTTGTTTTGTCGACGATATTATTTGTATATCGTCATCCTTTGAAAATCATATTTCTCTTCTTTTACGCATTCTCGAAAGATTAAAAAGTGCTAACTTAACTATTAATCTCGAAAAATGTAAATTCTTTAGAGATAAATTGAAATATCTGGGCTATGTTGTTGATTCTAAGGGGTTACATCCGGATCCCGATAAAGTAAACTCAATGAAAAATTACCCTACTCCTTCTAATAGGAAAGAAGTTCGTCGTTTCTTAGGCGCTGCTTCTTGGTACAGACGTTTTATTCCGAACTTTAGCTCAATCGCCGCACCCTTAAACAAATTAACTAGCCAAGGTAAAACTTCTCCTCCTTTTTTTTGGTCTCATGAGGCTGATTTGGCCTTTAGTAAGTTAAAGGATTGTCTGGTGTCTTCTTCTGTTCTTTCTTGCCCAGATTATACTGAGCCCTTTGAAATACATACTGATGCCAGTAACTTCGGTATCGGTGCTGTTCTTTGTCAAGTCCTGAACGGACAAGAGAGAGTTATAGCCTATTATAGTAAGTCGCTCACTAGCCAGGAAAAAAATTATAGTGCTACTGAGCGCGAAGCTTTAGCCGTGTTATCTGCTATAGAGCATTGGCGTTGTTATGTGGAGAACGGAAAAAAATTTACAGTTTATACCGACCATGCCGCTCTCAAGTGGTTTTTAAAGCTAAATAACCCTACAGGTCGTTTGGCGAGATGGAGTGTTCGCTTATCATGCTACAATTTCGAGGTCAAACATCGTCGGGGTTCTGAGAACGTTGTACCTGATTTACTTTCTCGTTCTATACCTATATCCTCCATAACTAATGTTACTAATGAACTTACTAATAGTTCTTTAGGATGTCCAGTTACTGATGACTCCTGGTATCTAAACATTTTTAATGGTTGTGTTGATTCACCGACATTATTTGTCGATTATCAAGTGATAAACAATAAATTATATCGCTTTAAAAAAACTCTTAATCCCCTTACTAGGGATTTTCAATGGAAAGAAGTTGTTCCGTCAGAACAGAGGTCTACCATTATATCTAATAATCATGCTTCACCCACAGCTGGTCATTTTGGCGTCTTTAAGACTTATAAGCGCGTAGCACTTAATTACTATTGGCCTGGCATGTATTCTGACGTGGTCAAGTTCGTGAATCGGTGCGATTCCTGTATCGCTCATAAACATCAAAATCATTCCACCTTGGGTCACATGGGCCAACCTAAGTCTTGTCAGAAACCTTTTCAGGTGATTAGTATTGACTTAATAGGTCCATTACCACCTAGTAGGAGTCAAAACTCTTTTATATTTGTGGTCAGTTGTTGTTTCTCTAAATATTGTTTGCTTTTTCCTATCAAGCGGGCTACCGCAGACATAATAACAAGAATACTTGAAGAAAATGTGTTTCTAGTGCATGGTATTCCATCCACTATTATCTTAGACAACGGTAAACAATTCATTAGTGCAACTTTTAAAAATCTCTTAACTAAATACAAAATTCCAAATCTACATTATACACCGTTATATTCTCCCCACGTGAACTCTGTTGAACGTTATAACAAAACTATTATGACAGCTATTTCTACCTTTATAACTTCCGATCATCGAATCTGGGACACTTTAACTACAAAAATTCAGTTTGCAATAAACTGCGCGGTTAACGAGACAACCGGTTTTACTCCTAATTTTCTTGTGTATGGTCGCGAGCTTGTCACTTGTGGTTCACTATTTGGGGTCAGTAACTCTGATCCCAATTTGGTTCATATTCCTCATGACAATTACGCTGAGAACCTTGGCTATTTAACTTCTATTTTCGAGAAGGTACAAGCAGCATTATTGGTCGCTCACCAACGCAATTGTAAGTCTTACAATCTACGTCGTAAACCGGTCGAGTTTAATGTTGGTGATATTGTGTGGAGAAGAACGTTTTACCTTAGTGATAAAGATAAATACTTTAGTAAAAAGTTGGCACCTAAATTTATTAAATGTAAAATTGTTTCCAAGAAGTCTCCGTTAGTATATATATTGTCTGATATGTCTGGTAAACCTCTCGGTGAGTGGCACGTTAAAGACTTGAAACTAATTAACTATAAGGAATAGTTTGGTGATTCTAGCTAGTGGACTTTTGTTGTACCAAACCCAAGACTTCGTCGTAGGGCTAGCTAGATCACGACATTGTCTTGATTTTTTTTCTTTTGTGATTCGTTTATATTTAACCTAATTACTTAACTACAAAAGCAATACTTCCTAGCGTAACACTAGAAAATATATACTTCTAAACTGCGTACTTCAATGCGTGTATCTGTCTATAATTTTTTTTTATGTATTATAAAATTTTTTTTTAGACAATACTTTGTGTCTTAATTACGCATTCTATCTTCATATCAATTATTGCTTTCGAAAATACTAATCGAAATCTAAACATTTCATTTTTTTCACCCAGTGGTTCAGTAGTTAAATTGTCACTGTCAAGTCGGTCTACAGGTTCAGTCTTTTTGTTCCCGTCATATTTTTTTGCATTCATAGTGGTTCTTCTTATCTGTTTGCTAGCGTACTAATCGCTAAATTTTTGTATTGTTCAATTTCACCGTAGTTGTCGTTTATTGATCTTCATAACAAACTCATTAACTAATTACTTTGTTGACATTCTAAACGTGCTATTATCTAGCGGCCGGCTGTCGAGTCCGCATTCCTAATGAATGAATCACCTTGCCTTTAACGTGTTTTTTTATATATTGTTATCAGTTAATGATCTGTTCGCAACTACGGTGCTATCATATTATAGATTCTCGTCTATTGAATAATATAGTTCTTTTAAAGGACTGACACCTCTTATTCTACCTGTTTCAGGATGCCGATCGGAAGCTGCTGCCGGAGGAGAGGGGAGTCCTCGGGAGACCGAATTTCCCCGAGGAAAAATTCTCTCCTAACGAGGGGGGTGTGTGACGCGGACCGCGCGACCACGACGGTTGCGCGTGAGTCGGAGTGGTGGCTGGCGCCCCCCTTCTCCCCCCTGCCCGGCGGCAGCGCCATATATAAGCCGATCGCGTCCTGGACGAGGACCTGGCGGCTCGGCTCCACATCTCGAGTTAAGTGCTCCTGACTACAAGGACACGCAGCAAGCCTTCTAACGAACCACGCCCTGACTATAATTGTATACTAAATATATTAAAAGTGTATTTGTTATACCTTCTCTCATTGTACTTCCTAAATATATCTACATTTCACCTAAACTAAACCCGCAAAGGTTACAAGTTCTAGCGCTCTCTTTACTATTCGCGTGCTGGCAAGCTACGTAGTTCAGTAAGACGTCAATAGATGACACTGTAATAAATTATTAGAAGGCCGAGCGCTTCCCCACAGTACCGAACGATGGTACTGGCTGTAACAATAGCAAAACCAAACGCATGTCAGCCGTCTGAATTAGCAACAAGCAAAGAAATCCTTTTTAGTGAGTTTGATTTGACATGTCGTTGGTTAGACTTTCAGAAACTGAAAGACTGGACTAGGCTAATCGTGAAAATAAATTTTGTTAATCCCTTAAACCTAGTATAGCATATTGATAACTGCGACATTTTAAACCAATGCGGATACTATAACTTTAGGAATATACTACATATAAGGATTTTTTATGGTTTTGGAGGCAAACGTGCAGATGGATCGCCTGATTGTAAGCAATGGACCACCAGAAGAGTCACACAAGAGTGCATTGCCGTCCTTTTAAAAAGGTGTACTCTCTTTGCTTGAAGGCTTGAACATCGTATTGGTCTGGAAATACTGCAGGCAACAGTTCATTTCACAGTTTATATAATATTTTAAAAGACAACTGCTGCGCTAGGAATAATTCATGTGCCGCGGGGGACTTTACAAACTTTCAAACAACGAACACAAAGAACACTCAGATTAAAAGCAACTATTGGTGGATCACACAAATTTTTGTCCCTTGTTGATATCAAACCTACAACACTCGTGGCAGTGACGTAGCGACCAATTAAACCACTACGCTATCCGTGCAGTGAAAAACTTACTATAGAAAGAAAGAAAAAAAAAATAATTTAATAACACACACAGAAATAAAAAACAATATAATATACAAAATAAAATAAAACAGAACAATAATAAATCTAGAAATATTATACAAATACTAACACTATAATTTAATTTCTGCTCACCTACAACACCTTCCGCTTAACTATACGGGAACTGCCTCCATTCAGGTCAAGACTAGTATTGTCAGTGCGCAGCGATACAAACAATAATATAATATTAAATTATTTAAGACTGCGCCGAGCGAAATGAGCCAACACAGGTGGTCACAGTTAAGTTGATAAAATCAACACTTTTTGTTTAATACAAATATAATATATACATTTACCATAACAATGAATGTGTTTACAATTACTCCGTGTAAATTTAATTAAATTAAAATTTAAATAATTAATATTTTCGCCTACAAAATTACGTAAATTTGCACGAAAAATGCAAAAACGTAAGCTCGTGTTACGTGATTTTTAGATTATAACAGTAGAAATCTATCCTATTTTACAGCTTAAACGAAACATAAATAGTTATATTACAATTTGTCCATCCCAAATATTTAAGTTATGGTTGACAATAAAGATGCATATTTATCAAAAAAAGCACTTCAAATCCTCCATACAATTTTACTATGGCGGCCGCGCGCCGATTTGCATATCGAGCTCTGTCATTCAGTCCAACCGCGTCTTACGCTCAGCGCAGTCTTAAGTATAACATAAGTTTAAAAAGTAATGTGGAAGTGTGTGTCGCATCAGTATCAAAATTTGGACATCGTTCAGCGTACGTTGCGATTGTTAAATCGCAACACTGGTATTCTGCGAAACCCAATTTGGGGGCGCGGGCGCCTAGCGTCTAAACATAAAAATAAAATATACTCAAATATGTAAATATACATGTATATAAGATATAAACATAATCACTAAATAGTGTAAAAATGTGTGGAGTAAGGTATGAACATAAGAGCAGCGATAGCTCAGTGGGGAGACCAACAGACTGCAATGCAGAGGGTCTCGGGTTCGGACCCACGACGCGCACCTCTGACTTTCAGAAGTTATATGACTTTTCGAAATTATGTGCGTATTGATTGACAATTATCGCCTGCTCCGTGCCTCGGCGAGCACGTTAAGCCGTAGGTCCCGGCTGCCATGAACATCTATGGCAGTCGTTATTAGGAAAGGGTCGATACAAAAGATCCCACTGGGTCGAAGTGTCGCCGGTCTGCACTGACTGGCCCCCACATAAGATAAGATAAGATATAAACATTTGAGTGTATTTTTAAAGCAAGTGTCAGTGTGATCAACTATCAACTATTCTGACGTTCTAAATATTACATTGTGAACTAAATGAATAAATTATGTAATAATAATATAAATCAGCCCTGTATTAAACTGTCCCACTGCTGGGCACGGGCCTCTTCTCAGTGTGAGAAGGGTTAGGCCATAGTCCACCACGCTGGCCTAGTGCGGGTTGGCAGACTTCACATATCTTCGAGAACATAATGGAGAACTCTCAGATATGCAGATTTCCTCACGATGTTTTCCTTCACCGTTAAAGCAAGCGAAAATTAACTATTTAATACGCACATAGCTTCGAAAAGTCAGAGATGCGCGCCTTGGGTTCGAACTCGAGACCTCTGCGTGGCAGTCCAACGGTTTCCCACTAGGCTATCGCTGCTAATGAATAAATTACTATACCTTAAATTTTAACTGATTTGATATACGAAATTAGCTTTCAACACATCAAACATAATGACTAAATTGGATGCGGCATCCAAGTATCTCGAAAACAAACTTAACTGCGAGACTATCATCTAATCTCTATGAGCAGCGATAGCTCAGTGGGGAGACCAACAGACTGCAATGCAGAGGGTCTCGAGTTCGAACCCACGTCGCGCACCTCTGACTTTCGGAAGTTATATGACTTTTCGAAATTATGTGCGTATTGATTGACAATTATCGCCTGCTCCGTGCCTTGGAGAGCACGTTAAGCAGTCGGTCCCGGCTGCCATGAACATCTATGGTAGTCGTTATTGGGAGAGTGTCGGCACAAAAGATCCCACTGGGTCGAAGTGTCGCTAGTCTGCACTGACTGGCCCCCACATAAGATACATCATCTAATCTATGTTATCATATCCAATTCTTAGTATTTCCTAAACTCATTTATCATGAACACAATAAGTTTCTTACAGTATATCATTTCCGCCTCTTGCATTTACAGTTCTAAGCAGAAGTCTCGCTTTCTAACAGATAAATAATAGACATATTGAAAGATATTTTGAGACTACTACACACATCCCGCTGCCGGCACGGTCCGACAATTCTGCATAAGTGACGGTACCGGACTGTCCTTATTATAATAACTTTAAACTTTTGCGTTGCATGATATATAATATACTAGCTGTGCCCGCGGTTTCACATGCGTTTATGGTTCTGCGCCCGTGGGTTGTAGCATGATTTTATATAGCCTATAGCCTTCCTCGATAAATAGGCTATCCAACACTAAAATATTTTTTCAATCAGAACCTGTAGTTTCTGAGTCAACGCGCTAAACTAAAAAAACTCTTCAGCTTTATAATAATACTAAGTATATATCATTGACGTGGCTGCACCAGTCAGCTTGTGACCACGGCCGGTGTAACCTGGTCGAAACATCAAGCATTAAAAGGTAAACATTATGCATGATCGCGTTAATACCCGTTACGTATTACATACATATATAACATTACTAATTTATCGGATTAGACGATTAGCACGTCGCGCTAACCGGCAGTCTAAAGTATAATTGTTTGTTAAGACTGCGCCGAGCAAAATGTGCCATGACAGGCGGTCACAGTTAAGTGAATAAAATCAACACTTTTTGATTAATACAAATATAAAATATACATTTACCATTACAATAAATGTGTTTACAATTACTCCGTGTAATAAAATTAAAATAATTTATGTTTTCGCCTACAAAATTACGTAAATTTGCATGAAAAATGCAAAAACGTAAGCTCGTGTTAAGTGATTTTTAGATCATAACAGTAGAAATCTATACTATTTTACAGCTTAAACGAAACATAAATAGTTATATTACAATTTGTCCATCCCAAATATTTAAGTTATTGATTGACAATAAAGATACATATTTATCAAAAAAGCACTTCAAATCCTCCATACAATTTTACTATGACGGCTGCGCGCCGTTTTGAATATGTGCCGCACGAGCTCTGTCATTATCTGTCTTACGCTCGGCGCAGTATTAAGCCACACACCACAAGGCTTATCCCAGGCATTATATATATTTTTAAACTCCCGCTCTAGGAATAATTCCTGTGTCGCGAGGGATTTTACAAACATTCAAACAACAAGCACAAAGAACACCCAGACTTGGAACAATCATTTGTGGATCACACAGTTTTGTCCCGTGTGGGATTCGAACCCACAATACTCGTCGCAGTAGCAGTGGCGCGGCGACCATTTAACACTTATACCTAGATGGCACTAGTTATACTTTGGCACTAAACCGGACGCGTTCGATCTAACCGGTTTATGGTCGCATGTGTTCTCTCCCTTACATCTTATAACTGATATTCCCACATTTATCTCTATATGAATGGCTGTTAATCAATGATATTGGAGAAACCGGTGGTTCCCATCGGCGTCCATTGTTAACTGATAGACATCTGGTCTAGTTCACGTTCGGTACCCGTTCGTTGAAGTTTTTCTGGTAGATACGAAGTGATCTATTGCATGATTTGTGTAGGTATTGAGATCGAAGTCTAGAATTTTTTGGTGTATTGTTGCAATCTTATCGGTGGTTGAGTATTGTTAGCTGAATACTATATTTAAATTATTTTAGAAGTTTTATAAATCCTAAATAATATTATAAATGCCAATGTGAGTTTGTTTATTTGATACGTTTTCACGCTTTAACTACTTAACCGATCATCATGAAATTTTGCATACACATTGTCAAGAGTCAGAGTCAGTGGGGAGACCAACAGACAGCAATGCAGAGGGTTTCAGGTTCGAACCCACGCCGTGCACCTCTGACTTTCGGAAGTTATATGACTTTTCGAAATTATGTGCGTTTTGATTGACAATTATCGCCTGCTCCGTGCCTCGGAGAGCACGTTAAGCCGTCGGTCCCGGCTGCCATGAACATCTATGGCAGTCGTTATTGGAAGTCACTGTCACTGGTCTAGCCTGACGGTATCGTTAGCCTTCGGGTTGCGGAGGTCAGGTGGCAGCCGCTCCGTGTAAGAACTGATATCCAGTCAAATCCGGTTAGACCAGAAAAGCCGACCCCAAGTGACTTGGGAATATTATAGGCTAGGGATAAGGATATTGTCAAATACGGGCACTGTTATCTTTAATTCAGTAAAATAGTTCTGCTCCCAAGCGGGTGAAGCCGCGGGTAAAATCTAGTTTTAGGAAGCTCTAGAAATTTGTATTCTGAGATAAACTGAATAAAGAAAAAAAGAGATGAAGGCTCTCCCTTCTCCCCTCATTACAAATTATTGGATAAACTATACAACTGAATGGTCTCACCCAAATAAGTATCACCCCTTGTCTTGAAACTAGCGTAAGAGTGCCGTAGACTCACATATCTACTTTAAAGGTGCGTTTGTAGTCAAGTTCGCTTCCCTGGTTCGGCATATTTTTATCGCTTTTCATTTAGGCAATTGCCAGTACATCAGTATGGAGTCTATGTGTTTGGTACCAACCAAGCACATAGACAGACTCCATACTGATACTGGGAATTGCTTAAAAGAAAATTCTATTACTATCAAGCAATAGATTCATATCTTACGTGGGATATAAAAACAAGATGTAAAGGAAAAATAAATCACATGTAACACACGAGTTGTTATAAAATCTGTGAAACATTTAAGACTGCCTTGTTTTCACCGTTATCAATGATTCCGTCCGGAAACTTGGTTGTAGGAGTTTAAAAATAAAAAACAAGTCATTTCCCGGTTACGTCCGGGAACTTTAAGTTCTTCCATTCCACTTTGTAGTGCCAGTATTCAAGTTACCCATATGACTGTGGTCCAAGTCATAGGAGACAAGAGTACAATAATATTATTATTTTAAAATTTTATTGGTGAAGCGGCGTTGTCGCCTTAAGAGGACACACTGAAAAAATGCACTAACCTTCATCGAATAGTATAGGACTATGAGAAGACCAATTAATCTAGAATTTTGATATAGGTAAATTGATGTCTTTAACTAGAATTTCCTAGCTCAAAAACACGATATTGTGATTTTGGCTCGATCATAATTATTTTCGAAAACACCTCTGAAAAATTACTATTTTTGAAATTACAAGGAAGTTACACTACCATTATGTTTAGGAATTACTCAAATATATTCGTAACATCAATATTAGTGATTTGCTAGCTTATTATTTCCATAACTAAAACCAAACATTTTTAAATAATATTTTAAGTTTTTTTAACAATTTCTAAGCGTTCTCGATCATTGCGAGCGCATCGCAATTTTAGACCTTATGACCGCTATATAAGGATTGATACACAATGAGTGTCATTGGGGCGGATATGGGCGGAGCTATTCTAAACGATAATTTTCGCGGTGTCCCCTTAAAGATAGTCTTGCACTTGGTCTTGCAATTTAGAGATCATAGTTATATTTGGCTGTATAAATAGACGTAGTGGTTTAAATGTTCGCATCGCCAATACACCGGGTATTGTAGGTTCAATCACCACACGGTACAAGACTCTGTGTTATGCACAAATAGGTGTGCTGAGTCTGGGTTTTTCAATGTTTGTAAAGTCCCGTGCGATATAGGAATAATACCCAGTGCGAGATTGATTTTTTTGTAAAATCACTACACATCACACTGAAATGCGTATATCCAGCGTAGAATTACCTCTAATAAGATAAAGCCTACTTTACAAATTATTTTATATAACTTAAGTAACTAGTTACCGAGTAAAAGACATATAAAGGTGCTATGCACAAGTTTTCTTCGCCAACTTTGTAATGATGGCGAAGTTTCAGTGAGGCGCTCATAGCCAGATGCAATCACTAACCGGTAAACGATTAGCGAGGTTAAGCAACGTTGGTTGCAATCAGTCTGTAAATGGGTGACCGCTTAGTGGTATTTCATCTGAGCGTCTCCGTGCTTCGGAGAGCACGTAAAAAGTGGGTCCCGGTTGTCGTCAAATTGACAGCAATCGTTAAGCCATATCAGAGGCCTACGGGCGGCTTGAACAACTCTTGACAACAGGTTGGCCACTAACCACACGAAAAAAGAAGAAGTGGTGGCGTGTTTTTTTGTATTGTTCGAATTAATATGAAACGTTACACACAGTGGTGGGCTTGAAACATAGACATTAGATAATAATGAATAATTCCTAAATTGTGGGGGACTATACAAGCATTCAAAAGGACACAAAGAACACCCAGACTTGGAACACCTATCACACAATATTTTGATCCGTGTGGGCATCGAACCCACAACACTCGGCGCAGTCGCAGTGGCGAGGCTACCACTTAAACCACTACGCCACCTATGCAGTCATGGCATTCTTAAACATAACAATTTATTTACTACTGCTTAACTCCTTTAAAAACGCTATTCGTTATAACTTGGTACACAAGCAAACGAAGCAAAATCGCATTTGCCATACAACGAACTATTTGTTTAGAATGGTGGTGCTCGTTTAGAAAATTGCATTCCACTTAAATCGCCCTCGTGTATTTATTGCTGTTACGGCATTGATGGGATGTAGCCGGCGGATTAGCAAAGAAAGCATCACGTAACTTTAAAATATAAATATATTTTTGTTACACAACAATGGTGCACAATTTCCCTGACATAAATGATGTTTATAAGTTGTAAATCTGAATATAAAAATAATAATACAGGTTACAGTTTTAAAAGCACTTTTTTATACCACTAAGGTGGCAAACAAGCATACGGCCCACCTGATGGTAAGTGGTCACCATAGCCTATAGACGCCTGCAACACCAGAGGCCTCACTTGCGCGTTGCCGGCCCTTTAGGAAAAAAAGGAAGTGGGAAGGAGAAGGAGCGGGAAGGGGGAAAGAGGGTGATTGGGCCTCCGGCACTCTCACTCACCGAACGAAACACAACAGCAGGAATACTGGTATTACACGTCGATATTCTGTGAGAGGGTAGTCCTTCCCCGGTCGAGCCGGACCATTCATGCTGAAATCAGTGAGGCTCTCTTACACTAACTACTACTAGCATAAGGTTAAAAAGAGACATATCAGAAGATAACGATTAAAAAAAATTGTAACCTTGCATATATTAGACCTTCCAACAATTTAGGTACTTAAAAATGCGTGAAGTCTGTCAACCCGTAGATGGCCGTAGTGGACTATCGCCAAACACTTCCCATCTTGAGAGAAAGCTCGTGGCCAGCAGTGGACGGCTGATAATATACGTACATCAGCTTTGTTTATAAATTGCGGAGGGTTCAAATTATCACATAGTTATATGACATAGTTTTATCTGATCAATTGACTGTTTCTTCAAATATCTTATGACAAAACGTTTGTTATATCTTTGGATATCGATAGAGTGAACCGTGAGGGATTATTATTGTACGCTTCAATGATTATTATCCTTGTTTGTTTTAAGGTTCCATGTTACAAAGGGAATCTTGACAAAATTACTGCCGTGCACAGACATTTTGGTAGGGTTGGTCCACCAGTTCAAAGTCGCTCAGCGAGCTATGGAGAGAGCTATGCTCGGAGTTTCTCTGAAGGATAGGATTCGTAACGAATACATCTGACAGAGAACCAAAGTCATCGACATAGCTCAGAGAATTAGCAAGCTGAAGTGGCAGTGGGCTGGCCATATCGCGCGAAGAACCGACAACCGCTGGGGTAAACGTGTTCTTGAGTGGAAACCACGACTCGGCAAACGTAGTGTAGGACGCTCTCCGACCAGGTGGGATGACGATCTGTGAAAGACTGTAGGCAGATGCTGGATGCGGCAACCTGAAGACAGGGTGCTATGGCGCTTATTAGGGGAAGGCTATGTCCAGCAGTGAACTATTTTAGCCTGATGATGATGATGATGAACAGACATTTTACAAAGAAACAATACGGCAGATTAAATTGATATGTTTATGTGTGATTTATTCCGCTGAATAAACTGCTTAGTGCACATGCAACCTTTTTATGTAGATACTTACATTTTAATAATTTTATAGACTGCTTGAATGGTGCAGTGGCTTTTTAGCCAGCAAACCTCAACAGCACTTTGTCTGACCCGGTAATTGACACCAAGACTTGATCATATCATATGTATTCCTCATCATATACATAATACGTATTAACTACCGCTACGTCACTGAGGTAGTCAGTAGAATCCTAAAGATATTATTAAATAAAACTTAATTAAAGCAATCTAAATAAAAGTAGGTAACAAGCTGCATATCTATGCATAACTTCGTTTACAGCTCTCAAATATTCATAGTGAAAACATCCTTAAAATAAAATCACAAAGTTCGTTACCAAAAAAAAAGTAACATGTTTTATTCTTGTTTCAGTTGTACGCGTCGCTGACAAAATTCGTCAAAACTGGATCCCGAGTGAAAACATCAGCGGAATGGATTCCGAGAGGTATGTGTTGTTACTGATAGTGTTCAATTTCAAAACATAACACAGCATCACGCCTATATATTTCCCGAAAGATAAGCAGAGCTGATTTACGCCCACAGCTATATTCGACAGCTATATTTTTTTAACGAGCCATTTGCCTTCTGCCGGGCACACTAGACTCAAAGCAGATACTAAGTATTTTCTAACAGTACCACCAAGTTACACTGTCTGTATCGGAAGATAAACCTAGAACACACAATCTCAATTCATTTGAATCTCAACAGCCCGCGGCCGTTACTTAACTATTATTCAACTAACACTCAACCCTGAGTAATGTTTATAACTGAATGTTTATCTATATATGAGCTATTAAATAATTATAGTTTTCTCTTATATGTATAATTAACTTTGATTTGTAAGTAAGGCTAAAGTTGAAGGCCAAGTAGTCTCTAGCGAGCCTCCTGCGTTAGTCGCGAAGGTCTCAACTTCGTATCATGTTACGCAAATTCGATCAAAGACTGTTCTCAATACGCTTGGGAGATACGATGAGATTGCCTATTACTAACCAGGTTATTAACTTATTAGCCCGTTTTGTATTACTAGAACAGTGAACGGAAGTAAAACATTACGTTCATTGTACTACAATAGAGAAGTTGTGTTTTTGATTGTGTACATTATTTATATAATAATATCAGCCCTGTATTAAACTGTCCCACTGCTGGGCACGGGCCTCTTCTCAGTGTGAGAAGGGTTATTACCTTATTTATTATACACGAAAGCAAACCTTTTGAAAGCAGTCTGACTGCACGGATGGTTTAAATGGTCGCCTCAACATTGCCAGTCTGCCATGTGTAGGATCGAACCAAAACGAGACAAAAAAATTTTTTGTTCTACTATGCAAGTAGTTGGTCCGAACCTGGATGTTCATTGCTTCCGTTGCTTGAATTTTGCTTTCTAAAGAAAGCCTCAATATTGGTTGATATATGAGTGAGCATATCTTTATATATATAATTCTACTGTACGTGTGTATGTATGTCACTGAACTCCTAGTAAACGGCTAGAACGATCTTGATAAAAAAAATTGTGTGTGTTCATGTGGATTCGAGGATGGTATAGATTTGGATTTTTTTTCCTGTTTACAGGACAACGTCTGTCGTGACAGCTAGTAGTAATATAAATTTGGGTATGTGAAAAAATGGATATACCTACTTTGCGTGCTCTCTCTCATGCGCGCTCTTTAAATTGAATAGCGATTACGTCATAATGTGTATCGTGCATCTTTTTCTGCCACATGACCGCTGCTGCCAGATTTTAAATGCTTCGCCTATTATATTATTTTGTGTAAAGTTTATTTTTATTAAAATAATCACTAACATTGTTACCACTGCTTAGTACGTGGTGGCATTAGACCGCTCGGTTCGTTCGAGTTTGTTAAAATGCACGAATATTCCAGACTCCGAGCTTCTAATGTGAATTCCTTGAAAGAAAATCCAAAAACATTTGCTCAACCAGGGAATCGAATCAATAACCAAGCAGAGCAGTCGCATCTAATACAACTGCGCTACCGAAACCGACCTATACTCCATTTGGTTAGGTACTTAACTAAAGGCAAACAATCTAGGAGAATAGTTACAATACAAAACTTAATTATTTTTAATCTTTGTTCAATATTCAGCTACCTATATTGCTGACCGTACGCATTACAATAAGTGTTGCCAGCCACTAGGGTTAATTTCTGATTCAAGCCAAAACGCTTGTGTCTGATTATAAATGCGGTATCAAACTACCCTACCCTATCATAAAATATATAGAACATGTAAAGTACTGAATTATGCGAAGTACCCTTAAAATTAATGTCTGTTATTCACTTATAATGGGTTTATCACCCGCTTTTGTACAGTTAGCAAAAATAGCTCAAAATTTAAAAAAAATAGTAAATGTTTTTTATGTAGTTAGTTTCGGGCGTTTCACTGGGTTTTCTAGGTTTGAGAAGGGTCAGCTTATAGTCCACCTCGTTGGCCCAGTGCGGGTTGGCACACGTCACATATTTTCGAAAACTGTATGAGTTAAAGCGAGCGATAATTCTCTATTGAATAAGCACATATCTTCAAAAAGTAAAAAATGGGAGCCTTGGGATCGACCTCCAAACCACTGCGTGGCAGTCCAACAGTCTCCCACTAAGCTGTCGCTGTATATCCTATAGCTGTCACTGCTATAAAAAAATATTTTTAAATAAATTATCTATCAAAGATAATTTTTGTATTGCTTTTTTCTATTTAACTGAACTCTCACAAGTGTGTATCGACTTAAGTTGCTGACTGTACTAGAGTTAGGCTCGTCGACAATTCCACAACGCCACAATTTATTGTGCGTGAACCCTAAAATGTTGCCCGCTTATTTATTACCCTAAATGTGGGTAAAAAAAGGGTACCGCAGCATTAGCTCAACGTTTACATTCGCGGTATTTATGTCAGTCGGGTAGCATCGTAATGTGTTAAGAGTAGCAAGCTAGGTTTTTGGGATTTTGTATTATGTTCACGGGGTCCAGGCGCTCGTGCGTTTTTTAGAGATATATCTAAGCGGCTAATCGACGCTTCGCGTGACCAAAAGGCTGGACATTTTTTAGCTCAAAGAATCAGCATTGCCATTCAACGTGGCAATGCTGCCAGTCTTCTGGGCACATTCCCGGTCGACAGCGATAATAATAATATTCTATCACATACACACAACACCATCTAGCCCAAACTAAGCAAAGCTTGTACTATGGGTACTAGACAATGGATAAACATACATAGTACTTGTATACTTTTTTTTTGTAAATACGTACATATCATACATAGAAACACCCATACCAAGACAAACATCCATGTTCATGCACACAAATGTTTGACGTGTGCGGGAATCGAACCCGCGACTTCAGGCGTGGCAGTCGGTTACACTGACCACTACGCCAACGAAGCTGACGAAGTTCGATGCTAAGGAAGTTTACGACACTGCCTAAACCAGCCATTCCTCTTTATTAATTTTTACAGTCCCATATTATGTTACTTTTCATTTTGTTCTATTTATAAGTGGTTAGTTTTGTTATTATTAGTTAAGTTGTAAATTATGATTGTTGCTTTCTTTATGTAAATAATGAAGAAGAAATATATAGTATATATTATTACATTTATTGTTTAGTAAAGTAATATACTTTTAATTGTAGCTTTTCTAGTATTATAAATGCGAATGTGAGTCTGTTTATTTGTATGTCACGCTATCAAGCCTTATCTTATCTTATGTGGGGGCCATTCAGTGCAGACCGGCGACACGTCGACCCAGTAGGATCTTTTGTGTCGACATTCTCCCAATAACGACTGCACTAGATGTTCATGGCAGCCGGGACCGACGGCTTAACGTGCTCTCCGAAGCACGGAGAAGGCGATAATTGTCAATCAATACGCACAACTTACACAATAACTTCCGAAAGTCAGGGGTGCGCGACGTGGGTTCGAATCCGAGACCCTCTGCATTGCAGTCTGTTGGTCTCCCCACTGAGCTATCGCTGATCTCGTATTAAGCCTTAACTGCTCGATCGATCATTATAAAATTTAGGTTACATGTTGTCGAGGAGAGGGGAAGGAGGGTTATACACACGGTACACTCTACACGGTAGAGTCGATTAGAACGCGCACCGACAAGTTTAGGTTCTCATCACCTCTGCCGATTGATCAAGGCATGGAAATCTTTGCCAAGGCACGTGATTCCTTCTTCCTTTAAGCCTGGGTCCTTTAAGCGGGGCGTGAAAAAGCATCTTTTCAGGCCATCAAAGTAGGGACCTGAAAATCGCCTCAACTGCTATGAGGATGGTGTAGAGACCACTGCTCTTGGACTACATGACTACTTACCATCGGGCGGAGTGTAGTCATTTTGACGAGCAAAACAACACAAATCATTGTGGGGATCGAACCCACAACACTCGGTACAGAGGCTGTGGCGAGGCGACCACTTCAACTTCTACGCCATCCGTATAGTCAAAAATATATTCCCGAAAGGATAGGCAGTGCCTTTCACACATCATACAAATATGGCAAAATCAGCAATGATAAATTTCCATGTAGTAAAAAACGAACCCATTAACTGCTAGTCTCCGTAAAACTGCTAGGAAATAGACTGCCTGACAGAAATTCCAATTACACTTTATCCGACCCGTCATTCGAAATTGGCACCTCACGATTAGCCACCGACATACACACAAACTTACTCCTTTCACACAAAGACTACTTTAATGCATAATAGTATCTTCGCAATGGGCCCAAAAATGTATAACAAAATACCAAGAAATATTAGGGAATCAAATGTAGCCATATTTAAGCAAATGTTGAATAAGTTATTAATACTGCGCCGAGCGAAATGTGCCAAAACAGGCGGTCACAATTAAGTTGATAAAATCAACACATTTTGTTTAATACAAATACAAAATATAAATTTACCATAACAATGAATGTGTTTACAATCACTCCGTGTAAAAAACTTAAAATAATTAATAAATTTGCAAAATATGCAAAAACGTAAACTCGTGTTACGTGATTTTTAGATTATAACAGTAGAAATCTATCTTATTTTACAGCTTAAACGAAACATAAATAGTTATATTACAATTTGTCTGTCTCAAATACTTAAGTTATTGGTTACAATAAAGATACATATTTATCAAAAAAGCACCTTAAATCCTCCATACAATTTTACTATGGCGGCCGCGCGCCGATTTCAATATCGAGTTCTGTCATTCAGTCCAACCGCGTCTTCCGCTCGGCGCAGTTTTAATGAGAAATGTTACTATAGTGTCACAGAGCTCTTGTCAGATAAATTTTAATCGTTTTATAAATATAATTTTGACATTTCAATTTAATTATTTTTACTTTTTATATTTGATTTCATTATTCAATTTAGTAAGTACTCGACTTTATGACATAACATTATTATTTTCTATTATTTGACATTTCTATTATTTCACAATTTGACACTATTATTAATATTTTCTACATTAATACTATTTATTTAACCTTGTGACATTAATTTTGATTATTATTTAAATTTTATCAACCAATTTTATATGCACACCATGTTTGTTATTTATAAGTACCTATACCTATTACAATGCTTATATTTATTATTTGACACTTTTAATGGATTACACAAATAAGATTTTGATGTTGCGTGTACTTAAATATATGTATAATATTTGCACATTTCGTTTGAGGTTATAATTCAGCATGTTCTATATTATATACCTACCGACTATGTACCAACTTAAGAGCAGCGATAGCTCAGTAGGGAGACCAATAGACTGCAATGCAGAGGGTCTCGGGTTCGAACCCACGTCGCGCACCTCTGACTTTCGGAAGTTTTATGACTTTTCGAAATTATGTGCGTATTGATTGACAATTATCGCCTGCTCCGTGCCTCGGAGAGCACGTAAAGCCGTCGGTCCCGGCTGCCATGAACATCTATGGCAGTCGTTATTGGGAGAGTGTCGACACAAAAAAACCCACTGGGTCGAAGTGTCGCCGGTTTGCATTGACTGGTCCCCACATAAGATACATACATACATGCACCAAATTTATGTACCTGAGTTATGCAAATAAATGTTTGATTTGATTTGATTTCATGCTAAAATATCAAGCCTAAAAACCAGCTCTCGTATAATCAACAAATCATATTACCATGTTAAGTAAATTAGCCCGAGCTACGTTTATAGCAATATTAAATTCTCCGAAGTTCTCAGCTCATCTATGTACATACCGTATGTGACTGCCGACCACAATGTGGACTTGGGCATAAGCTGAATGTTTTATCAGAGGTCTGTCTTGTAACGAAACTAAATAACTAAACTAATTTTATTAAGACACGTGGAATTTTCAAGTACTTGTTCACTTGAAGTTTGTTTGTATAGTTTGCTGACATTCGGACCCTTCGGCTCTTTGGTGAACGTTGGTGGTGAATTACGAGGAAATGGATTCGGTTCTTAGTCTAGCGAAGTTATGTTTTCTGCTGAGTTAGGGAGTTGTAGTTTACAACAGGGTCGCTCTGCCATTTAAAACATAGCTAGACTTAATGTGCCTCCTAACTCTTCGGGAATATACTTTTGTATGTTACAGCTAAGCTGCTGGCGTTATTTCGATAGAAAAGGATTCTTGGATTAAGTTCTTAGAAAAAGAAATTTAAACAGATTGAGGCTAAATTTTTTATAAGCAAGGTGCGATTCTTATGAAAAATTGGCCTCAATCTTTTAATTTTGATACAGCTAGTAAATGAGACCAACACTCCATTATTATTACATACTAGCTTTTGCCCGCGGCTTTTAATCGGCTTAGGAGCATTTTAGTTAGGTAAATCCTTACAAACAAACAAAAAATCAAATATTTCCTCTTTATAATATTAGTATAAATACAGATATACAACATGCCTGGTTAAACGAGATGTATATTCAAAATTTTAATAAAAATATCTTTTATAATCTACAAAAAGCACCTTAATAGAAATATTGCAGCAAGATGCTTAAAGTGTGGACCCCTGCCAACAGCGCGTGTGTCTTTACCTCGCGAGACTTGAGCGACCTTTGACAAGGCAGCGAGACGAGAGAGGAGCATGATCCCTTTTCCCTTCATTCTTCAATCAATTAACGTAATTGATTGGATAATTAAGTCAAATATTAAAGACATTAAGCAAATGTTATACATATTTGAAACGAGGGTTCCTACGACCCTCTTAATATATTCCTCGTTTAAAGAGTCATGGTTTATAGAAGCTTTAAAGAAAATTGAATCGACGTATTATTTGCCGATTTGTTTAGGCTTCCATAAATCCCATAGGAATGGTTCGATGTTTGTCTGCGAGTAGAAAGTCGCTTCCATATTTATTTAACGGATGAATCCTTTATGTGAACATATAGTACCTACTAAGTTTATGAGAGTCTAGTTGTAGGATTTGTTGCTACAACCTACAACCTGCGACTTAGTTTGAAGTGTTTTAGATAGCACTTCAGCAAATTGGGTTTTTTTGACGGGAAAAGCCCGCTGTCGCCAATAATGCTTTTTTTTACCTATCATTTGCTATTGTTTCCATCTTATCGGTATCTACGTATATATATCACTTTATACACATACATATTAATTAGTTAAGTAAATCCTTAATCTGTCAATTGTAAACATAATTGAAAACCAATAGCGTCTGGCCGCCGGTGTTTCGCTGCCACTCAATATGTTGACGTTCATACATTTTACTCATAGACTCCTCATGAATTTTGATCGACAAAATGTAGAGTATACTTCAGTACATTTATTTAATAAGATTTATCAACTAAAATATATGATAAATATTTCCTTAAATAACCTTATTACGTATGAATCTGCTTTTAAATTAAAGATTAACACAACATTAAGTGATCAGATCATACATGCTGATCTAATTACAATAATTCTAATCAGTTTAATTTATCAATGCATATATTATGAGCAACGTAAATCCTTACATGAAGTGTTAAAAAAATTCCAAGTAATAATAAGGTTAAGTAAATTTATTTATAAGATATTTTATTTATTGCAACAATATGAAGATATCCTAGGAAGTCCTTTATCTTCTTTACATAGAACTCTTATGACATCCTACTCAAGCATTCATAGGCAGTATTTATGCTAAATTCACTTGAACGTGTATACATCCACGCACAAATGTATCTAACAATCTTTTGTGAGCACATTGTACTGTTTTCTCTAGTACATACGTAATGCTAGTATGTTTTCTTTCGCCGGATATGTGCTACAGTTGTTACGTCTGAGAGAAAGTCTTACGAAAGACCTAATAAAGAACAGGTACAAAGCTGTACTTAGGTACATATGTATATCTTTATTAGTGTTATACTAAAGGTTATTTTAGAAAATACAGAAGCCAACTTCTGGTCTACATACATACATGTACAAACTTAAACAAAAAGGTAGAAAATACATAATTTTTGCGGAAAGGAACCACAAAAAACGAAGGTCATCAATTAATGGTGTAGTGGTTAGTGTAATCGACTGCCACGCCTGAGGTCGCGGGTTCGATTCCCGCACAAGTCAAACATTTGTGTGCATGAACATGGGTGTTTGTCTTGATCTGGGTGTGTCTATGTATAAGGTGTACGTATTAAAAAAAAATGTATATATGTATGTTTATCCATTGTCTAGTACCATAGTACAAGCTCTGCTTAGTTTGGGCTAGATGGTGCTGTGTGTATGTAGTAGACTATTATTAAAAAAAAAGTAATATCCTTTTTTGATTATTTCAAAAGCGCTTAATCTATTTTGTAAAATTTATGTTGAACCAACTCTGAAGAAAGACCTACCAAAAATTAATAATCATCAAAATCAATTATATTTGGCAGCATAATCACGTAACAAAAATAAAAAAACATATAGTCGAATTGAGAACCTCCTTTTTGAAGTCGGTTTAAAGGGCTTTAAACTTGCTTTGGGCTTTGACATTGATAGCACAGATGATGTAACGGGTAAACACTGCCGCCGCAGTGAGTGATGGGTTTGAATCCCACTCGGAACAAATATTCGTATTAAGTTATTGTTTTCGCGCGTAGACCTTTTTTGTTTATATGTAGGAAATAATATTGATATTACGGTAAAAGGGTACGGGATCGAGTTCAGTATTGACATACCTTTTTGAAAGGCTTCACTTTCCGAAAATTCTGCAGTTGGTCAAAACGAATTTAGCGACTATCTTCTATGGACTAGGTCATCCTAGTATCTAGCTTAAACATTGTGTTTAGAAACACATATATAATAATATAATAATAAAACATTTATTTCGGACATAATCCATATGAGTTAGTAACAATTTTCTTACAAACTATGTTAGTAAAAAGAAATAAATTAAGCATACATTACAGTTTTCCCGTAACGATGCCTACCCAGTGTGCCTGTATAGGACAATCATTACGGGAAGCAATCATTTGCAGAATGCTGTTGGTGCTACTACGCAATCTCTGAAACAGTGACCCTGCTTTTTTCCGCATTATAGCGTGAAAACCGTCAACGCGCGCAACTGCAAACATCTGCGACGCACTGCAATAACGCGGTAGCCCCAACAACATTCTGAAAGCGTTATTATATTGTATACGCAGGACGTTGTAGGCTCGTTGCGTATACCGAACCCACAAGCCGCTCGAGTAAAAAGATTGACAATATGCCCTAAAAAGAGTTAATTTTACTTCATTAGTACATCGAGCAAAGCTGCGGGCCAGCATATTTCTCCTCACCGCCAACGCCCTGCGTTCCCTCTCTATATCTGGGTCATCCTTAAGATCTTCCGATATTACATGGCCCAGATATTTAAAGGTTTGTATAGTCTTCAGTACATTCCCGTCTATCATGACTGGAGGCACAATAATGGGCCTCTGATTCCCCGCCTTAAAAATCAATACCTCACTTTTGCGTGAGTTGTACCTGAGACCATGTTCTGAAGCGTACCGTTCACAAATTTGTACCAATGATCTCAGGGCGTTTACCGAGGGGGCCAGCAGAACCATATCATCAGCATAGCTTATGTTGTTGACACAGGTACCGTCAATGTAGCATTCGATATGCGTTCTACTGAGTCCCTCGATCAACTGATTCATATATAGACTGAAGAGGCCAGGATATGTTAGTCCACCCTGTCTTACCCCACATTCCAGTCTATATTCGTCAGACATTGTATCAGCCCATCTAATATGATGTTATTTATTCAAGGTCCTAACATATAATATTAGGACCTTGAATAAGTTCTCGCTGTTTTTTGCACAAAATGAAAGCCTTATTTATATTACAAAGAACAAAATCTTTTTACTCAAAGTATTGCTCATCACTAGAGATTACTTTCTGCCATCTTTCTGGCAGTATATGAATGCCGTGCCGGAAAAACGACTTTTGAGGCTATTCAAGAATCGATCCATTTTTTAGTATCTTCGCAAGAATGGTAGCGCTGCTCAGCCAGGTTATGTGCCAACGAACAGAATAGGTGAAAATCGGAAGTGGCTTAGTCAGGTGAATACGGCGGGTGAGGTAGAACTTCCCATTTAAGCGTTTCCAGGTAGGTTCACTGGTTGTGCGACATGAGGCTGAGCGTTGTCATGTAATAAAATCAGCTAGAGACTCGCGGTGAACGCGACTCGACTCAGCATAGTCGAGAGCCGAAATGACTATAACCTTTGACCTCTGACCTAAAGGTCACGTGGTATCGTGACCTTTGCATATACTTGAATCAGTTTTTCGAACTCTAAGATTTACGGCAATTCATTGCCGATTCTCACTTGTTTCTTTTAGGGCTTGACTCAAACGCATCAATTGAAGTCGATAGCGATCTCACGTGATAGTCTCATTCGGTTTGAGCAGCTCATTAAAAAATCCCTGCTGATCGCACCAAATACAGAGAAGAAGCTTCGAACCATGGATACTTGGTTTTGCGGACGATGTTGATGCATGGCCGGGCTTACCCCACAATTTTCTACGCTTTTGACTATCGTAGTATATCCACTTTTCACTTTTCATCGTCAGTTACGATACGGTGCAAAAAGCCTTTTTTTCTACCGTTGAAGCAGTAGTTCACAAGTGAGGAGACGTCTTTCGACGTCTCTCGATTTTAATTCATATGGCACCCAATGTCCCTGCTTCTGGATCATTCCTAGCACTTTCAAGCGTTTTAAGACTGTTGATTCAACAACTTTATTTCCTCCGGTGCACCGTAACGTTCTTTTATCATCGAGTATAAAATCATTATTTTTTAAGCGTCTAAACCAATCTCTGCATGTCGTATCCGACAGAGTTTTGTCACCTTAAGTCTCGACAAGAATTCTGTGTGCTTCAGCTGTAGATTTCTTTTGAATAAAATGGAATAATAAAATTCCCCGCAAATACACTTTATTTGGCACAAAAGTAAACATTCAGTTTTCTTTTCAAGCCCTTGCCTAGCGGTCATGAGTCCTTTTTGTTCCTAGTGCAGAAGAGTCGCTACCACGCGTTTTATAAGCCTGGTATTGCAAACATCAATAGCCAACAGTAACCACTTGCCATCGTATATGGAATACGTCAAGAAAACTATCAATTGTGATTGGAAACATGTTTTTGTTTGCCATCAACGATGATAAGGTCGATACACTATTGCGTAAATTGGTTCGCTAACTGAATGAATAATTTAAAATGAGAATTGTTTTTGCGTAAGAATATGTACAGTATACAGTATTAGAATTATAAACGGGCAATGCTAAGAGTCATGTACGACATAAATTAAATTTTAATCACGAAATGAATCGATCGATCTGCTGAAGTTCAGATTGAAATATTTAAAAGGTATCTATCAGGTAAAAATTTAATATATTCTAGACCATCTCTCAGATATTTAACCTCGCCGATATTTAAGCCAGGCTTTTACCCAGCAGTGGGCCATTCCAAAGGGCTAATAAAAATAAAACTGGTGGGCTGAAATGACGTATTATACCAGCGTTTCATTAAATAAGTTTTTAATAACAACACGATATATGAGGTAACTTATTACCATCTACGAGCACATTTGCAAACTTCGTCCTGTGCTACTAGAAATGTCCACATAAAAAGCTACTGTCCAACATGATTTTTTTCGTACTTATTAGTAAGTTTATGTTTTGCTAAGTTATTGTATTCTCATAGTTCAATATACACCTTGATACTAAAATATTCAAACACCAATATGTCGTTCTTACAGATGAGTCTAGGTGTACCTTTATACAAGAGGTACGAAATATCTGAACAGCGGTTTATTAGATTATATATATATTTGTATTTTCTACAGAGTATTGACATTATGTAAACAAAACGGGTTGTAAAAATCCAGGATTCATCCTCTTCGTCTTCATGACCTTTTTATTTAATTTTTGTACATCAGCTTTTCGTAATTTCCCACTGCTGGGCAAAAGCTTCACCCTTAGAGTTCCAAATCACTCTGTTGGTAGATATCCCCTGGCCTTATGACCTTGTGACCCCTATATCTCTGGGGTCGTTTGACCCACAGGACCCATATTCAAATTCGACCGAGGGATGACCCCAAGGTATCTGCATACCAAGTTACAAGTCAATCGGTCCAATGGTTCCGGAGCTATGCCTGTCACTAACAAACTGTCACAGACAGACACATAGACAATAGTCAATAGACCACATAGTATTTTCTTTGAAGAAGACTCAGAGGTTAATAACATTACTAGAACAGTCCTTTGTTATTTAAACTACACCATACCTTGGTATAAGGTAATTGGAAAATAAAGCACGCCGGCTGTACTGGTTAAATAATAAATAAATTTTATAAAAGTATTTATAGTCTTACGAGTCTTGGTGGCGCAGCGGCAGTGAATGCAATTGTTGTTCACGAGGTTTAGAGTTCGAATATCTAGCCAAAGTATTATTAGAGTTTTAGCAACATGGAGTCTTAAACTTTAACCGGTGGCCAAAGGGTCGTACGGGGTAGACCTGAGTTTGTATCTACATATGTATAATACAACTGTTCAAATATGATTGTAATACTGCCAAAAATCCATGATCCAATCCAAAAAGGCCTCAAATTATGTACGTACACAATACATAGCTTGATTAAATTACGCTCTTACATAAAATATACATCATTGAACGCAAACTTAAATAACAAACTATACATTGTAACCATCTGTTCTGAACAGGCTCCGGTGATTTGTCATTCCGGTCACGGCCATTTTTCCGAGCAAAAACAACTGTTTACTAAGGCCAAAATGGCGCTGTAAACACAGAACATTCTAAAGAAGATTTATCGAATCAAATCAAATCAGTTTATTTGCAATAATATAGGTATAAAACGTTCTTATTATACAAAATGAAGCACCTGTACATTTTGCCACACAAGGCGTGCAAATATTTAAAACATAATTAATAAAAATGTCAAAGTAAATTAAATTAAATCAAAATTCCATACAATAATGTCAAAGTAAATTGTCAATTGTCAAACAATGTCTATGTTAATAAATCCATCGATGCATAGCAATTATGTTACAATATGATCAGAATTTGAAATTACTCATTTCATCTGATAATTTTTAAAAATTTTTTGAGCAAAGAAAACTTTTATTTAACAGGCCTGTTGCACCAAACGTTACCTCTAGTTCTAACCTATTCTTATCACGCAATTTCCTGTAAAGGCTTTTAAATGCAGTGTTACAGATATCAAATGAAAGAAAGTATTATTCATCAGCCGGTTCTATTTAAAATGTAATAAGGCTCATGATGTAATGTGTTTTGTAGCGTTTCACATTAATTGAAGGAGCTTCCCTTCAGGGATGCAGAAAAGGCTATGGAGCACCTTTCATCCAAAAAAAGTACTGTTACTAATTAACCTAACTCAATCTATATTTTTGCTGGCGAAATCGCGGGCAAAATTAAGTAACCTAACTAATACATATAATAAATGCTAATGTAAGTTTGTTGGTAACGCTTTCACTCTTTAACTACTCAACAGACCATTATGAAATTTCGCATACACGTTGTCAGGACTACAGACAGGACATTGGGTACCTATATATCCAGGAAAAGAACTGTTTTCAAGGGATAAAATTTGGAATTATGAAAATTAAGGCAAAATTTTGTTTGAAATATATCAGAGGCTGTTGTTCGTTCCCTGGCATAAGTTTGCACATAATGTCTGCGAATCGGCCGAAGTGCTAGTGTTTTCTGGTAGGCAACTTCAGTAGCAGCCAAGCTGATTGCAAATAAAAAGATAATACTTTCCTTAACTAGTAAGAGGGACCTAAGACATAGCTAGCTACACGTGCGTATTTAACACTGCTGCCTAAATTCTAGCATGACTATATACATGCAAGGGTAAAGATGCGGTTGGATGTGGGTGGCCCAAGACCGGTCTGTGTGGAAAAAAATCTTGTGAGAGGCCTATGTCCAGCAGTGGACGTCTTTTGGCTGAGATGATGATGATAATATTCAGGCATGTCTATGTATCTAATTATAGATGCTGAAAACAATGTCTCAATTTATACTGAATCGTTATCAATCATAATGTAATTCGTGAATTAACATCTACATACATATGTAGGTATTCTGTGTTCATAAAACGAGAAGCTGTTGAATGCAAACAGTATAACAGAGGAACCTATGAGCGGAATTATTTACCATGTAGTAAAATAATGAGATAAGTTATAAGAGTCTCATATTAGACTTCATGAATAAGATACACCAACTTGCCAATGACCGGGCTCTCCAAACTGCGCAAGTATCTACTAGAAAATATTATGTGGTAGGTGGGTACCACATACCAGTTCTATCGCGCAATTTCATGGCATCCGTCCACAGAAAGCATTCATTACCCGCATTCCCTTCTACCTATAACTTAAATCGATTAAAACGTCTAATGACTGCCACAAATCTCGTTACCGACCGCGTCTTCAATTGGTATCCCAAATCGATTTTCATTCGATTTTATCACCGTGAAAACATTTTACGCGCTTTCTTACATACGACTTTTGTGTTATGCTGCCGTTATATGGAAAAAGACGTATCACCTAAAATATGAATTATTTTGATATATACTGGCAGATGCGTCTTTTTTTACTGATTCCAAATATGTAAAATCTTAATTTCTAAAAGAAATGTTAGATACGTCTTTTCCCCCTTATGACGGCGTTATGTTTCACCTCTGACATACATATTTTGTAGTGAAAGAGTTATAAACAAAGGAAAAATATGTTTTGTAATACATATTTTATGATACAATGCTACGGTTATGTCACCTACATTTTATATCAGCTTACTTAATAATCTTGAGTTACTATTTTCAGCAGCGATACCCACGTAGGTATTGTGTTCGAATCCAAAGCGCGCTTTTCTGACTTTACGAATTTAAGCGCGTAATAAATAGTTCATTCTTGCTCGCTTTAACCTGCATGTCTTAGACATATGTATAATGCTTTCAAAGATATGAGAAGTCTGCCAACCCGCACTGGGCTAGCGTGGTGGACTTTGGCCTAATCCTTCTTACACTAAGAAGAGGCTCGTACCCAGCAGTGGGACAGTTTAATACATGGATATGCCATATTTTGAAATTATCTATCATGATAACCCACAATTGACCTTATGAATCTACCATATCACGGGTATATTTCTGAAAGGGTAGACCGAGGTGAATAACAACCATATTCAGCCAGATATGATTTTTTATGATAATGATATTTCTATAGATTTAATGTACTGTATATCATATCTATGGGTATTTTACTATTATTTAACTAAGTCTTGTAATTGGAGTCTACACTAACGATAGTATCAAAAACTTTATGTGTTACAATCTCTATTGATAGTTTCCCGATCGGTTACTAGGCAGTCAGAAATTTCAAACGAAATTCAAATCGGAAATGGCTGCGAGTGAATTTCTAATTGCCGAACAGTTTTGTAGAGTACCCTGAAAGCAATTTGTAACCACATACAGTCAATATAGCTGGTATTGAGAGCTGGTATTTTTAGAGCAGCGATAGCTCAGTGGGGAGACCAACAGACTGCAAAGCAGAGGGTCTCGGGTTCGAACCCACGTCGCGCACCTCCGATTTTCGGAAGTTATATGACTTTTCGAAATGATGTGCGTATTGATTTACAATTATCGCCTGCTCCGTGCCTCGGCGAGCACGTTGAGCCGTCGGTCCCGGCTGCCATGAACATCTATGTAATGGCAGTTGTTATTGGGAGAGTGTCGACACAAAAGATCCCACTGGGTCGAAGTGTCGCCGGTCTGCACTGACTGGCCCCCCCACATAAGATAAGATAGCTGATATTGAATTTAGGTTTCCCTACAAAACTTTATTGGAAGGATTAGATAAAAGCCTGGATCATAAATTCTAGTTAAATAAAATTCTAAAAGCGATGAAAATAAGGGCTCAGAGAGACTAAAGAAGAAGAAAGAAAGGCGACACGCCATGAAATTGCAGAAGCAATGCAATGAAAATAATTTTCATGACGACTTTATGTTATGTTCGACGGATAGCTATATTTACTGTCAAAGGCAAAATAAATTTGTTAAGACACCTCCGAATAAATATTTTTTTTTTCATTATTTATTAGCCGATAAAGTTCACTCTGTGCTTGCAATATCATTAAAGTAACAGGATATCAAATTTCGAATCGATCTGTAGAAGTTGTCCACATCATTCATTAACTAGAAAAGAACTGATGATATTCAAATGACTGAACAGATGTTTTTGGTTCATAGCACGCATAAGAACATTTTTATGCATGTCACCTTTCAAATAAAATAACTAAATCAAAATCAATCCATGCGTTTTGGAACTGCAGTGACATAGACAGATACACATACATATATACACGTTTTAATAATTACTATCTCTTTACGACAGGAGTTTAATAAAAAGATTGTGATAGTCTTTATTTACTGTCTTAATTATCGTAGCCCATACCTTCGTATTCTCTGGCGATGTTTACATTAAGTCAAAGCAGTATAGTGTGCACATTTGCATATGAATAATTAAGCCGAAAATGGGAGTGCAAGTCGAGATCAACAGCATAACATGTTAGTTGTGTACTATGTGTACGTATTGTGATTGTTAGGGTGTGTCCAGATCGGGCGAATGCGCCACGAATGCGCCGCTCGCGAGCTGCGTGCGTGCGGCACGTGCGCACTTACTGCAATCGTTTGGTGCGCCTGTTTGGCGCAACTCACGCAAGGCTTGCATAGACGGCGCGCGGTGCAGGAACGGCGCACGTACTTGAAATGCACGTACGCAGCTCGCGAGCGGGACGCAAGCGGCGCATTCGTGGTGCTTGCCAGATCTGGACACACCCTTATACGTATGTGTTGTCTCACAAAGCGGCGTCAGATATCGTGACAGACAGAAAGACAATGGAATAAGATATGTATGCTTGCAGTCGAGGTACCTTCTTGTAAGCCCACAACGGCTTGTCATATACTAGCTCACTATATATCCTAACTAATATTAAAATGCGAATGTGAGTTTGCTTGTTTGTTTGTTACGCTTTCACGCCTTAACTACTCGACTGATCATTTTGAAATTTCGCATACACGTTGTCAGGAAAACAGAAATGGACATAAGGTACTTTTCATCTAGAAGAACGTACTGCTACTAACCTTGTCTGAACTCTGAATTACATTTATGCGAAACTGCGGTTTAAATCTAGTATTTAATGTAGCACTGTTCCTTAGGGTACTTTGTTGACCTCATCCACGGTAAGTGAAATTTGTGAAGGGCGCGTTTTGTTTCGTACAAAAGCCTTAAACTTATATGACAAGGGCTGGGCTGCTTCATAAATTGGATTAAGCTTAGGATCCTTAGAGGCTCTAGCGCGCGTTACAGGACAGCCATAAAAAATCCTTGTTTTATGGTTTATTAGGGGCTCCATTGCAGATAAAGCATAGCAAGCATAACCTTTTTCTTTCTCCTTCTGTATTCCTTAACCCAGCGTGTTATTGTAATACACCTCTGTGTATTACAATTACAGTTTCAGGTACACGTTATAGGAGACGAACCTATTGCAGTCAACCTAGTACGGTTCCAACTCCGTGCTGTATCTCAGAATTTCTTAAATGTAAAACCCAATTACAATTTTTGAGTAGAAGAGCCTCGCTGATATCAGCATATATGGGCCGGCTAGACCGGGGAAGGACTACTCTCTCACAGAATATCAACGTGAAATAGCGGTATTCCTATTATTGTTTCGTTCGGTGAGTGAGAGTGCCGGAGGCCCAATCACCCTCTTTCCCCCTTCCCGCTCCTTCTCCTTCCCACTCTCTTTTCTAAAGGGTTGGCAACGCGCAAATGATGCCTCTGGTGTTGCAGGCGTCTATAGGCTACAGAGACCACTTTCCATCAGGTGGGCCGTGTGGTTGTTTGCCAGCTAAGTCGTACAAAAAAAAGAACACTGCTCGATACCAGAATAGCCTCATACCGCATATTGAAACAGTAGTTCCATCAATATTTCCTAAATAACGCATTTGAATTTATCTATTGAAGCCTGCTAGGGGTCAAGGACAAACCAAACATAACAGAGCAATAAAATGAAAGTTTTAAAACGAAAACTTAACGGTGCAGAAGTTGAAAACAAACATAAAACGTTATAACGGAAGAAAATAACTGTGATCTACGACAACCAGCTGTAGGAATAGAAAAAATGTAATAGCTCTATAGAAGCTTTACTTTCGATTCACGGACTGTAGCGTATCCAGCTATGGTTTCCATTTTATCACAATTATTGCAGTTTTCATGATTAATTAGTATTTGTGACACTACTAATTTCATTTGAATAATATTCGAAAATGTACACATAGTTAAGACTTTAGTATGTAGGTACTTAGGTATGTAAGGTGACGTCAACACATTCAAATGCATTGGGTATATTTGTAACAAAAATAATGCAGTTAAGAGTTATATTTATGCAGTTATAACTATGTACAGTAAAGGCGTATTAAGAGGAGGCGAGAATCTCTCCCTCCATGATTCTCCTCGTGACCATAGAAAAAGTCGAAGTTTAATAGTTCAATATTATATAATAATAGTGCTTTTAAAATAAACAACGCGATACAATCCTTATAAAGTAGTTTAATTTTAATTTACAGTAAACACACACGAAGAAATCATCGTAAAGCAACCTGCATGTCTGATCTCTATAAAATTAACTATCCTTAATTTTAGAAGTGGAGCAATTCCCACCGAACCAACATGATGGACCACGACCTAACCCTACTTATACTGACAAGAACCACGTGCTAAGCAGTGGGACAGTATAATAATATAATAATAATAATAAATTTTATTTCCAAAAGAATGGTAAGTACAGTCTGTTACAATATTTAACACTGAAGTCCTAGCTAGGCTACTAAGTAGCTTTTGTTAAGGATGTTCAGCCCTTAGATCCCACAGTATAAGGATTTGGTGACTGTTAGCGTTATACAAAGATATATCTATATATTAAACATAAATTAATTTAATTAATAGCTATGGAACATGATTATATGTGTGTGTATTTGTGTGTGTCTGTGTGTCTGCGTGTGTGCGCGTGTGCGCGCGTGTGTGTTTATGTGTGTGTGTGTGTGATTTATGTGTGTGTGTGTGTGTGTATGTGTGTGAATGTGTTTGTATGTCAATCGTGTGTCAGTAATGTAAGAAAGTGTTCGGTATCTTCATAGTCTTTTTTGAGATGAATTGTGTAATCTGTTTTTTGATAGTGTGATGAGGAGATTGGTGTATCAGAAGAGATTTATTTATTTTGTTATATAAAAAAGGACCTAAATAGAAACAGAAACGCTTAGTGCATGTGAAGTGTGGATGAGGTACAGTGCACAGTGTGTATATAAATATAATACATTCTAACTATGTGTGAGCTGTAACTTCGATCGTCGTTTTTAAAGTAGCAAATATCATACTGTAAGTTTCAAACTATCAAGATAGCTAGTTTCATCAATATAGCTTCATTCATTCAAGCTGGAAAACGTAACAAACAGACGGAATTACTTTGGCATATATAAGTATTATATTAGTATCGCAATATATGTATCATCAACATCATCATATAATAGTCCACTGCTGGACATAGCCCTCCCCTAATGAGCGCCATAGCGCCCTGTCTTCAGGTTGCCGCATCCAGCATCTGCCTGCAGTCTTTCGCAGATCGTCATCCCACCTGGTCGGAGGGCGTCTTACACTACGTTATATAATAACATAACATATGTATATAACCGCAGTAAATTATATCTATATTTTAGGCGTTTCCTTTGCGGTTGGGTGTCGACGTGATCTTGAACTTTGGAAACATTGACCCCTCGTTACAATAGATTTGCGCCGAGTTCTGTGAACACCTTGACTTCAACGCCGTTTCACAATCAGTATTTTTTTTAATATTATATTTCAATATCGCTCTATTATTACGAGAAACATAAGTATAAAGTTATTTTGTTAACTTTATAACGAAACTGGACGGCGTTCATAATTAATAATAATAATAATATTCTACCACCTACACACAACACCATCTAGCCCAAACTAAGCAGAGCTTGTACTATGGGTACTAGACAATGGATAAACATACATATATACTTTTTTTTTGTAAATACATACATGAAACACCCAGATCAAGACAAACATCCATGTTCATGCACACAAATGTTTGACTTGTGCGGGAATCGAACCCGCGACCTCAGGCGTAGCAGTCGGTTACATTAACCACTACTTTCAAATTACTTTCGAATACACACAATACAAAACAAAGTATATATGAAACTTTAAAGCTATTGTTTTATTTAAACACTAGCTTTACATAAGAGAATTTTCTCCGTTTTTACAACATTTTTTATTAGTGCTCCACTACTATTGGGCGTATGGTGATGTTATATAGCCTATAGTCTTCCTCGATAAATGGGCTATCCAACACTAAAATAATTTTTCAATTCGAACCAGTAGTTCCTAAGATTAGCGCGTTTAATCAACCAAACAAACAAACTCTTCAGATTTTAAAGTATGATTCTCACTTTGTGTACACATCATGATTGTAAGATAACGATCAGTTCAAGATGACGGTGCTTAACTCAAAATCAATCATAATTAGATAGAGTTGTATCACGTCATAATGTACCTATATTCAGTAACGGAAGAGTTTTATACATATGTATATAAAACTCTTCCGTTACTGAGTGACTGACAGACAACGCACAGCCGAAACTACTGAACGCAAGAAGCTGAAATTTGGCATGTATGTTCCTTGGAGAGTGTAGGGGAGCACTAAGAGAGGTTTATTGGAAATTCCACTCTGAAGGGGGTGAAAGCAGTGAAACCCGATATTCACACGGGAACGGGACTTACGCGGGTGAAACCGCGGGAAAACTACTAGTACATCAATAAATTTATGAAGAACTAGAATATACCTGCGATTTCGTCTGCGTGGACTCAGTAAGTTGTTAAACTTGTCCGCTTTTTTCGTAATTTTGCATAAAACAATTTCGGATAAAGCAATTTGGATTGCAACATGGCTTATATGGCAAAGTTATATGGTTTGTCCAAAATGCTGGAACTAACAAAAAGATAAATATTCTAAAATTCATTGTATTCACAACAGAGCCTTTCAAAAAGTCGAGCCTAACTAGTTTCTTTCCCATAACTGCGTTATTATAACCAGCGGGAGATTTAAGTTAATTTTTAATGTCTTTTATACCAGTATTAGTAGTTTTCCCGCGGTTTCACCCGCGTAAGTCCCGTTTCCGTGTGAATATCGGGTGTCACCCCTTTCACCTCCTTCAGGGTGGAATTTCCAAAAATCCTCTCTTAGTGCTCCCCTACACTCTCCAAGGAACATACATGCCAAATTTCAGCTTCTTGCGTTCAGTAGTTTCGGCTGTGCGTTGTCTGTCAGTCACTCAGTAACGGAAGAGTTCTATATACATATATAGATAAATAAATACATACACCAACTCAGTTACATGCATACATATATGCAGTGACGACAGCCGCATAAATGGCGTCATCAAACCAATAAAAATTAAAATCCATTACCGGGTCAATAGTAACTACCACAACTAAAAAACTACTTTCAAATTATAAAATTTAGCCTCAGTGGTCCAAGACCTAGAAACCTCTCGCATATATATCGAGAATCGAGATTACTAGTGTTGGTGGCGAGTAAACGGGGTAATAATAGCCGGTGCGTTGCGCAAGCGCAGTAATGGCAGATGATAATCACTTTCGCTGCAGGCGTATTGACATGCGCGCGAGTGCTACCGGCTAACGCACTGCTCAGGTGACCACACTGCTGAATTTTACTAATTAATTTAAATTAAACCATTATAAATAGACTTTAAGTTCATTGCCCTTTAGGTAAACCTGGAATAGGAAGCCAATATACATCAAGTCTTCTTCTCCCTTAGCCTTTATTATTCCCAAGTCACTTGGGGTCGGCTTTTGTAGTCTAACCGGATTTGACTGGATATCAGTTTTTACACGGAGCGGCTGCCACCTGACCTCCGCAACCCGACCAACAGACTGCATTGCAGTCTGTTGGTCTCCCCACTGAGCTATCGCTGCTTGCCTAAAACTATTGTATATTTAGGTTCGAGCATTTTAGTCAGGCAATCCGAGCTTTTTAGCTTAAATGAATATCTGTTGGTCTCCCCACTGAGCTATCGCTGCTAAAAAAGCTAATATACATCAAGTATTACGCACTCAATAAAATTTATAAAATAGCGTTTATCGGTGGCTAGACTTAGAAGTTTCCATTTATAGAATTGCTTATCTTTTGGGATATTTTATAGACAAGCTTCATTGCCAATTTATAATTTTAGCCTGGTTTAAACAAACTTATTTATTCTACATTTAATTGGGAAAAATTGCATCATTATGGTCGTTGCCATGACATCGGTCGATCTATTTCGACTTAGACATATAATATTTCGTTTAGAAATTACAGTCAGAATATACAGTAAATATAAATATATAATCATAAAATCATCTATCGTAGATCAAATATTAATATGCTTAATTATATCATATATTATTTTGTCAGGTCAACGTCTTGTTAACTAAACAGGATAAGTAAATAAAACGTAGATGTATTATACACATTGAAATAATTTCTTAAAAATTATTAAAAGCTGGATTTATCTTTGTTAACACTCAACTCGCAGCCACTCTATATCGATGACGCAATCGCGATGGTTCGGCGCCGGCGCACGAAAGCGCCACAAACAGTGGCACGCTGTCACATTGTTGTTGCTTGTTTGTATGTATTTGTGTTACAACATACCGAACGATACGTATTGGATACCGGATATCGGGCGGGGGCACTGGGTGACCTCATCCAGCGCGGGAATTGAAATTGAATTCTGGGTTATCTGTGGATTGGATTATCTAACTGTAACTAAAATAATAGTCGTCTTCTCTCTTTTCTATTGCAAGCGCTAGTTTACCTAGAGCGATAAAGAAATAGATATAAATAATTAGCCGAATATGATTTACCTACTTATTCAGCATTAATATTATGATTTTAAAGTAAGAGACTACAAGATTCAACTGCTGTCGGCCTTGATGGCGTAGTGGTTAGTGTAACCGACTGCCACGTCTGAGGCCGTGGGTTCGATTCCCGCACAAGTCAAACATTTGTGTGCATTAACATGGTGTTTGTCTTGGTCTGGGTGTTTCTATATATAATACTAGATATGCCCGCGGTTTCACCCGCGTTTATATTACTGCGCCGCCCCCGTGGGTCGTAACGTGATGTTATAAAGCCTATAGCCTTCCTCGATAAATAGGCTATCCAAATAGGCTTTTTCAATTCGAACCAGTAGTTCCTGAGATTAGCGCGTTCAACCAAACAAACAAACTTTTCAGCTTTATGATATTAGTATAGATGTATGTATTTACAAAGAAAAAGTATATATGTATGTTTATTTATTGTCTAGTACCCACAGTACAAGCTCTGCTTAGTTTGGGCCAGATGGTGTTGTATGTATGTGATAGAATATTATCATTAAGGGGACACCGCGAAAATTATCGTGTAGAATAGCTCCGCCCATATCCGCCCCAATGACACTCATTGTGTATCAATCCTTAAATAGCGGTCATAAGGTCTAAAATTGCGATGCGCCCGCAATGATCGAGAACGCGTAGAAATTGTTAAAAAAACTTAATATATTATTTAAAAATGATTGGTTGTAGTTATGGAAATAATGAGCCAGCAAATCACTAATATTGATGTTACGAATATATTTGAGTAATTCCTAAGCATAATGATAGTGTAACTTCCATGTAATTTCAAAAATAATAATTTTTCAGAGGTGTTTTCGAAAATAATTATGATCGAGCCAAAATCACAATATCGTGTTTTTGAGCTAGGAAATTCTAGACTGGCCATCTGCGCAGGATATTGTATAGCGCGCAAATGTATGCGCAAACACAAGTGCACTCTATGCTCTATTTATTTATTTGTTTATCTTTAATTAACATTGATGATGAGATAATATTAAAACTAAACATCAATTAAAAGCTATGCTTTGAGAAAAAATTAAGACTAAGCACCCGTCTCAGTGGTTTCAGTTTACAGTTGAATATGATATATTATTATTCAACTGTAAACTGGAACCACTGAAAATGTTTACATTTTTTATTAAGTGAACTGCTCGCTTGCACATAAGCGCATTTTGCCGGTAATTGGTTGATACTGGAGGTAGATGAATGGGATTGTAGTGTCTTGTAACTTTACCAGCCACATTAAAAGCAATTTTGGACAAAAATCTAACTCTTATAGTCCGAAGGGACGGCAATCGAGACGTCCGAAAAGACACCATGGTCATTACACCACCATCGAGACTTGTTGGTCTCACTTGGCTTGTCTTTACGTGCCTACTGAGGCACGGGGTGTCCAACACCGTCAACTTCCTAAATACGGACTGTTTTGCAGAATTTCTTGAAAATCAATAATTTTATTCTGGTGGCTACTTAATCATACTCGCATAGTATTCAAAGACTGATAGATAAGTACTTGCTATTCAGTTTAAGCTATCTTTAACTTGAACTTCACGATGTCTCTCATCTGATCAGAGAAGTGATCAGATGAGAGACATCGTGAAGTATGTACGTAGTACGCCTGGACTTTCCTCTTTCGATTACCCAATTAATATTTGCCTTACTCTCGTACTCATTTGTCGTCCATTTTGTCGGAACATCGTATATATTATATCGTATTCATCTTAAGAGCGTTTTCGTCTTATGACATGATCTAACAGCAACGTCGCAAGTAAGTCTCATGTTTTGATGCTTTTACATTAATTAATTTATATGACATGTATTTTCAAAATGTGTATCATAGATGGATTGTATTAATTGTAGTCGAAAATATTGAATCGAAAGTTTTCGATGCGTAATGTGCATTGTAAAAGGACTGCAAATATTATTATATTGCAATTATGATACAAAAAATAAAATTATACCTCAGTTTATACATTGTATTAAAACATTTTCAATAAATTATTTACATTAAAAAACCTTTACAAATTACACTTATAGCGACATTACTGTTCTTAACAAGGCGTAATCGCTTTTAACACCCTTCTCTATTTATTTATTTTATTTTATTTTATTTTATTTTATTTTATTTATTATAATATCAATCACGAAACCTCATAAATATCTTCTTTCACGCCACAACAGTCTCTCGTTTATTAAATCAATTAACTATTATTTTAATAATTACACGTCAAAGAATTATGTGTTTTATTTTATTAAATCGCTTGATATAAAAAGTGTTAATTAAATTAATGCTGATAACTTACCAAATCTATGATTTAACAACATTAGTAATAAACGAATCATTGATTCAATTAAATAATGTTAAATTAACGGTTGAACAAATCAACATTTAAATCCTGATGAGAAATTATGAAAACAATAACTGTTTAGCTGACCGCTGTTACTGAGGCAAAAGATGCGCTTATCACGAGGTGTGTTTAATTTGGTTTAAGCATTAAAAGTTATCAGTAGCAGCACGCAATCGATATGTTCGTATATTACATAAGATCCAAGCATGTAAAGCCGTTGGTCCTGCGCCTGATCTCTCTCCGGTCGTGTCGGATTACCGTCCTATCGGATCATGAGAGTTAGGGAACAGAGAGTGCACTTGTGTTCGCGCGCACACTTGTGCACTATAATATTTCCTGCGCAGATAGCCAGTCTCCGTTAAGATTAGCTGGCGTGACCGAAATTCGGTCTGGAGGACATGTAAGATCTAAGAACATGGTATGGCACAAGCTGGCAAAATCTGGATTTAATACACCTCTGGCTATTCTGCTGGCTTTCGGCGATAAACTTGTGTTCTATGTACCTATATACAATTTACGTTTAAATTACATTGACATAAAACACGTAAATAAGCCATCGCTAGTTTAATAACTTATCTTCGCGTTGCATGAAATATGACATTGGTAGATCAGGTTGCATTAACACAAAGGCAGTGCATCATACTCGCATCGCACATCAAAAATGAGCCTTTAACATAATCGCGTTAATTTACCGTCCTAACTTATATACATAGCTAATTTCCAGTAAAACTTGACTTCCTTGACTGTCGTCCGACGAGGTGTCAGTTCGCCTGACTACTGATCATAAGTCTCAGTTTTTATGTTTTCATAAACAATTTCCGCGGTAGGGAGTGACCGCTTTGTTACTGGGCCTTGCCAACATTAAATTCACGGTCGCTTTATATTTTACAACATTTTTAGATCTTCTATTTGTGTCAATAAACCAGATTATTGCCGTAAACTTGAAGTTTGAGTATATTGCTGTCTGATACATTTGAGAGTTACCAAAAAGAAAATACCAGTAACCGTTCGTGTGACACGGCAATCGAAACTGGTATAGTTATTCTTTGACAGAACTCACGTCTTCGGCGCAAGCCACATAGAAACTGTCTGACTCTGGCGTGGAGTTGTAGTGCGTGAATACGCCATACGCGCGCTCGCGCCGTAGCATGCTATTTCACGTTGTTTATATATATTTTATTTGGAATCCCTAACTAATATCCTAATCCCAACTAATATTAAGACGACTCGATGGCGTAACGGTGAGTGTAACCGACTGCCACGCCTGAGGTCGCTGGTTCGATTCCCGCATAAGTCAAACATTTGTGTGCATGAACATGGATGTTTGTCTTGGTCTGGGTGTTTCTATGTATAATATGTATGTATTTACAATAAAAGAAAGAGTATATATGTATGTTTATCCATTGTCTAGTACCCATAGTACAAGCTCTGCTTAGTTTGGGCTAGATGGTGTTGTGTGTATGTGATAGAATAAATCCGAAAGTGAGTTTGTTTGTTACACTTTCACGCCTTAACTACTAAACCGATTAACATGACATTTTGCATACGCGCTGTCGGGGCACAAAATAGGTCTTCATTCATCCAGAAAAAAAACTACTGTTGCAAACGTAACCTATCCTACATTTACGCAAGCGAAGCTGCGGGCAAAAACTTGTAATAAAGAAAGGGATAGCAAAATACTCGCGTCACGTCAGCGCTGGACGCCATTTCTGTGTGGCTTGCGCCTACATCTTTATCATCAACTTTTAATATGATTTTCTCTTGAGAGACCTTTGTTGGTTTCTGCATGCCGAGTCCAGCGAGGAAGTACTATTCTTTCACAGAATAATAACCTTAAACAGCAGTACATGTTTAGTTTGGTAAGGGAGAGCGCCGGAGATTATATCATCCCATACCTACACTTTCTTGTGCTACCCTTTCATTCATCCTCTACATCAAGATCATCCGAAGTAAGTTTTCGTAAGTAACATAACATCGCAGTATCAAGACGTCGATTGAACAAGGCTTCGTAGTATGATATTACCGCAGCAAATTGTTCGCAGTACAGTTTTTCGATGTAATGAAATTTAACAAGGCGTCGCAGTATAGAGATGTCGTTGAAAGGTTTTCGAAGAAACAAAACTCTATGATACGACTTTTCCGCTCAAGTAGGAATTCCCATATAAGCTAAGATACCGTTACTGCCCAACAGTATCCTAGTTTTCCACCTATGTAGTTTACAGTTTCGTTAAATTTCCTTCGAACTGTCTCTGTGATATCAAGAAAACAAAGCCATATCCATGAATCAGTCAGACACAAACAGCAAAATAAAAAAACACATATATGTATGTATCATATGTGGGGGCCAGTCAGTGCAGACCGGCGACACTTCGACCCAGTGGGATCTTTTGTGTCGACACTCTCCCAATAACGACTGCCATAGATGTTCACGGCAGCCGGGACCGACGGCTTAACGTGTTCTCCGAGGCACGGAGCAGGCGATAATTGTCAATCAATACGCACATAATTTCGAAAAGTTATATAACTTCCGAAAGTCAGAGGTGCGCGATGTGGGTTCGAACCCGAGACCCTCTGCATTGCAGTCTGTTGGTCTCCCGACTGAGCTATCGCTGCTCTTAAAAAACTATAAAGCAATATTATAGTAAATAAAGCAGTAGAATGTGAGTTTGTTTGTTTGATACGCATGCACGCCTTAACTACACGACGAATCATCATGAAATTTTGCATACACGTTGTTGTGCTGTAGGATGGAAAAGGACATACATATGTGTACCTTTTATCCAGAAAAAAAACATTTCTTGAGAGATAAATCTATATATATAAAACTCTTCCGTTACTGAGTGACTGACAGACAACGCACAGCCAAAACTACTGAACGCAAGAAGCTGAAATTTGGCAAGTATGTTCCTTGGAAAGTGTAGGGGAGCATTAAGAGAGGATTTTTGGAAATTCCACCCTGAAGGGGGTGAAAGGGGTGAAACCCGATATTCACACAGGAACGGGACTTACGCGGGTGAAACCGCGGGAAAACTACTAGTGTTATATATAGTTTATTGACAAAATCCACATTAACGCAAGTGAAGCCGCGGGAAAAGTCTAGTCGGGAAAAGTTTTTAAATATGTTTGCCGACATATGATTGTGGGACCCACTGAAGCCTACCCGTGCGAACTTTACAATTGCTTTTTATACAACTAAAGTGGCAAACAAGCATACGGCCCACCTAATGGTAAGTGGTCACCATAGCCTATGTCACCTATGGACACCTGCAACACCAAATACATCACTTGCGCGTTGCCGACCCTTTAGGAAAGGAAGCGGGAAGGAGAAGGAGCGGGAGGGGAGAAAGCGGGTGATTGGGCCTCCGGCACTCTCTCTATTATTATGTGAGAGGGTAGTCCTTCGCCGGTCGAGCCGGCGCATTCATGCTGAAATCAGCGAGGCTCTACTACTCACAATAAATGCCTTACGGTCAAACTCTTAGACTGTAAAGAAAAATCCTTGTATGATATTGAAAGCTTAACTTCAAAGAGAGTTTTCGTAAATTGAATCACGATAAATTTGATAGATAGTGCTCTGAAATAAACAGCTACGGAATAAGAAAACTGGATGCGATAATGCGAAGTGATATTGAACGTACGCATAATGAAGCACAGAAAACAGTGTCAGCAGAACTTGCATTTTGTTACGAAAGTTGGATATATCCTAACGTATCCTAACTAATATTATAAATGCGAATGTGAGTTTGTTTGTTATGCTTTTACGCCTTAACTACACGACCGTCAGAAGTACAGAAAAATTCATAGACGTGAGATGACCTCCAGCCACCCTGAGGATTGACCTGGGGGTGGTTGGCTTTGTGGGCCTGCCCGCCATCCGTTCAGCACCAGGTCCGAGAGGCGGCGTGCGTGTTCCCACGCGCGCCTCTGTTTCGAGTCCGTCTCCCCTCTACGGGGGAGACAGTAGGGTTTAATAAGTGAGTGAGTGCCTTTGGGTAGGTCTCTTTGCGTAGTGGCCTGTCGTTTCATACGGCGGGCCGAAACCTCGGCGGGGTCGCGACCGCATGCGCAAGTGATTTGCGCGGCCCCGTCGATAGTGGTTTTGTCGAGGAACACCGTGGTAAGTTTAGTCGGTATTCCGGGAGGTACATTATTCTAATTCCATCTTTCTTTTATCCTGGCGAGTCCGACATAACCCCTCCGCCCGCCCGCCGGAGGGGTATGCATCATGCATAACCATAATATGCATTCCCCCAGGTGAAAAAAAATAAAAAATATAAGAGGGATAGAAATTGATTAACATAATGTAGATTAACGCGGGCAAAGCCGTGGGCAAAATCTAGTCTGCTATAATTAAAAATACTATTTGTATTTAACTTCTAATAACTATTTATTCTACTCTCATATAAATAAGTTTAAATAATTCAATACATAATGAAATATAAACGAAACGCAGAACAGTAGTATCAAAAACACGAAACATCGTAAACATTTACATCGTGCTCTTATCAACATGTCATCAACACATCAAATCGTGTTCAGCATATTCGTTTAATGGATTCACCAAATACTCGGTCCTACGGCTTTAAAATCTTTTGTATTAATTGCAATTTGGAATCGTTCGTATCAACTGCAATTTGAAATCGTTCGAATCAACTGCAATTTGGAATCGTTCGTATCAACTGCAATTTGAAATCGTTCGAATCAACTGCAATTTGAAATCGTTCGAATCAACTGCAATTTGAAATCGTTCGTATCAACTGCAATTTGAAATCGTTCGTATCAACTGCAATTTGGAATCGTTCGTATCAACTGCAATTCGGAATCGTTTGTATCAACTGCAATTTGAAATCGTTCGAATCAAATTGAAAACGTGGCAATAGCGCATTGCTAATAATGTTTTTTTTTAAGCCAGAATTTTTGATTTTCCTCTCGTTTTCCTCAACCCACATTGATTCAATGTACTTAAATATAAAAGTAATCCACCTTCTTTGAGTTGCTTTGTCTTAAGAAATTGCGTTTACTCGACCTAATATAATTTATTTTTGTAAGAAATATAAATTTGTGAGAGAAGTGTAACCAAGTGAAAATCTAGTAATTTCTACAAAGCAAACGTACAATAAAAGCCAACATTATTACATTTTAAATGAACCCTGCGACTGGGACCTTGACCTTGCAGCTGTAAATCCGCTAGGTTTTAGCACCTGACTCTGCGTAGGGTTGTCACATTTAAGAAACCGTTTTCGCCCTCTGAAAATTCTTTAAGAATGAAATCGTTTCGTACTTTATTAAGCAGATAAGTTTTACAAGTCAGATACACAGTTGCGTATGAAATCTCTAAAGATGTACATTATTAGTGAACAAGACGTAGATAAGTGATGCCCTTGAACACAGTGATCATTGCCGCAGCAGAATATATTTTATAAAAAATTTCCATCAATTATTAGACCACTTAAATATTGGCCCCGTGCGAGCATCGAATCTATTATACGAAACATCTACTATGAGCACGCCAATCTTGAATCCTATACTCAGCAGATACTGTCCGTATGGGGGCTTCTAAACAGGCAACTGCAATGTGCGGCTGTAATATACTGATCAGCAATAACAGCCATATTATAGAAAGCACGTCAATATATAGGTCGTGTAGCACTTTTGCACGGTGCTATCCGGGCTATAACTAAAAATATTGTAGAAAAATTTACTCGCCAACATTTCTAGTTAGTAGCAACCCTGTATCGTCGCAAGGACACGACGGTAACGGGTTACGGTTTTCAATCTTATTACAAAGAATCCGCCCTCTATTGCCCACTATTTGTTTAGGGTCAGATTAAAATAAATTTTCATATATCACACAGTACTAAAACAGCACACATTGCTTACATATCACGAAGATGTTACTAACAAAAGACGAAAAGATATAGTCTGCGCCTCACAATCAGTTTCAAAATTCATTTTTTCAAATAGATTTCTTTCTTTCCTAGGTCCATTTTTATATAATAAATTAAATAGAGAGTTAAGTATTTATAAATTAAATTATGTTAACTGTAAGAACATATTATATAATTATTTACAAATTTTGTCGTATGAGCAAACTGAGCAGTTACTTCAAGTAAGCAAATAAAAATTTTGCTGATCTATCTTAACGCATCATTATTATTGACCCACTTATTACCGGTACTGCTAGTTGCTTATGCAGGTTATTAAAATGTTATTATTGAATTGTAGTTATGTAAATTTATATTGCTAAAATAGTTTGTAAGCACTTCTTCGCCCGAGCCACAGGTTCAATCTAGTTCGGGCAAACAACAACAAATGTATTTTATAAATTAATTAGTCATTTATTATAAATTATTGTACCTATTATTTAAATAAATATTATTATTATTATTATTAATGTATTTTACTGCTATTTCTAGCGTTTATAGGAGCTTAGCTTAAGGTCTGTTAATTTATTACTTAAGACATTTTGAAGGAACTGAACAATATTTATTTTCACTTAGAAAAATGTTTGGCTTACCTGTTACAAGTTTAACGGAAACTTCATAGAAGCGGATCATTAATAAGCTGTTCTACAGCTGATGTTCAAGAAATCGAAGTATTTTCTGATACTTACAAAATAAATAGCATTAGAAGTTGCTGTAATAAGCAGCTGTGACAGATAGTCGTGTAAAGGCGTATCATAAAGTTCAGTTTTATAATTTTCGTACGATACCCTAAAATCAGGACCAATAATAATAATTGCCTCAGAAAACACAAATTGTAAAAATTATTAAAAAATATAAATACGAAAAATGCTCAACTAGCAAGGCAGGTATACTGTTATATAGATCCTTACCAAAAGCATCTATCTTATCAAAAGCTGATTATTAGTTAATCAGCACTTAGGTTTCGGCAGTCCTGGTTAGTGAAGAAGACACGAAAGGATGTATGGAATAAACATACTCAAACTTGTTTAACGCCGAAAAAATATATTACACCTACAATTTACAAAATGTGTTTGAACTACTAAGCATTTACTTATATACCCTATATTACTTTGCCCGACCTGGGAATCGAAGAAGGAACGTCATTATTACGCAACATGACCGCAAACTTATATTACAGCAGAATTTCAGTTTACTTTTTTAATATTGATAGTTACAAAAAGGTTGTAGTAGTGTGATAATCATGCATTCCTTATGTTCCTGTCAAGAAAAAGAACAATACGTAAAGAAGATATGCATATTTGAAAGCCTTGCGAACAATGTCTTGCTGAATAATTTCCTTAGAAGTTAGTCGAACAAAAGCTATTATTTATTCTGCGGCGTTGTCGACAGCTGCCCGACTGTCAACAGAAATAAATAATTTATCCGAGATAACGCTAAGAAAAATGTCGTTGCCTTGAGATATTCTGAGAGAAAATTCTTACTGTTTTCATATCTACATACGCCTGCTTGTTGTCTTTTCTCTTGCTACGGTCTTGGCATATCTGTTTTGCTTTAGTCTCTCTTTACATACTGCATGCTCGCTAGTCGGTTGATTATCAGAGTTATACCCAGTTTACCATGGTCTCCAATCCATAAGGGTTATAGGTAATTAGTTCTAGACTTGTTCGAAGTCTGTCAAAGCCCAAATTTGTTTCGCAAGCTATATAAAAATGATGTTTCGGTTTTCTTGCGTGCTATTGAGTCAGGTCTATAGTGTGTACTATCTCGATTGAGCACATATGTATATACAGCGTATAAGAGAAATGAGTAAGTAGTTATATTTTAGGGTAGTAAAATATGAATGATAAATAGCATCGGGCGCTAGAAAAATATATTTGGAACGCAATTGTTTACTTATTTGCATTTTATTTTTCTGAAACACTTCTAAATAAATTACATCAGCAACCGAAAATCATTACGTGCAGTATTTTTTTTAGTCAGATTATTTATCTGATATGAAATCAACTATTTCAGAATTTGACACCACCTGCATTGAATATTCTATACAAACAAAATAATGAATTAAGCTACATACAATAACTAAGAAAGATATATATTACAGACAATCGTCCAATTTGCTCTTCGTCTACAAGTTTAAATGATATTTTGATCTTATTAAGACGCTTACAATAGCAAATTCAAAACTTTAGACTTCAATAGGTTATCATTTTCTCTACAAAACTTCCATAACCTTTTCATTCAACTACAAAGCTTCTTCAAATTAAAGATTAATAAAAAAAAGGATGAAAGCGTTTATCTTTGAACCTGCTTAAAGTTCTAATCAAAGGTAATTTTTGTATCAATCTTTTACATAAGTTAGGCGATTTAAAACAAGAAAATTTGCGGTGAATTTTTTCGTTTGAAGTGTTTTCTTCTTTTCAGTTATTGAAATTAAACTACTTCATACGGATTATCTCGCGTTGTTTATTTTAAAATAGATTAGCAACGCAATAAAATCTAAATAAAAATAAAATCTATATGTAGTTTAATTTCAACGAATAACATTGACGTAAACGTAAGACAATATTTAATATTATTAAATTATGTTCGGGTACTTTGAAATAACGACACTCTGGAACATTGAGACAACTACCACCTTAGTCTCCCCGTGACCATGGCTGCTGAAAAGCAACCGAAACGTCGGGGAAAGTGTAAAATTAAATTAAATCTAAACAGTTTTAATAGTTTTAATAATAATTAAATTAGCTTAAAAACTAAGCTATTAGCTTAAAAATTAAAAACTAACACGGGGAGACTAAAATGGCAGTTGTCTCAATGTTCCAGTGTAGGTATTTCAAAGTACCCGAACATAATTTAATCATTGGTGTTTCTATTTACGCAGAATGAGCTCAAAGTATCATGAAGTCTAGCTGTGGTTTGCTTCTTCTTGGGTTTGACTATTTTTATTACTGGATCCCAAGCTGGTGGTACATTCCAACCATCTTCTCTATTAAAATTAGGATGTTTTTTGATTTCAATAGCCTCGCGAAGCATCCTTGGTAGGAATCGGTGTTCTTTAGCGAGAATCTGTGGTTGGTCAAATCTCAGGTAGTGGTTGGTCCCCTGTTGCGTATATAGCAGTTTAATTTCAATGAATAATATTCGCGTAAATAGAAGACAATATTATGTAAATATTTTTGAGTGTAATTTAAAGGGTTATGTGTTCGCAACGTATATGTTTATATTATACATTCATAGTCTTACGGATGTATGATGTACCTCTGAAGAAATATAATAATATACTTTATATAACCTGTACGTACATATGTATCACTGAAAACATAGATTTGAAATAACTATTTGTAGAACCCTCGATATTTTTTGATATCTATCTCGGAAGGTTAACCTCGTTGTGGTTGAAACAAGAGTATGGGCAGTGCCAATTGTGCTTGCATTCACGGCTTATTGGTAGCAATTACTACAACGGTTGATACATGAAAATGGTAAAAATATGTTTCACGTTTCTGTACATGGCTATTCCATATAATACTGGCTAAAAACCTTGGCTAATTTGATCTCCATGTACCGCCTTTTGTTCAATTGTATTTATTATTATATCTTTTAAAATTATTTATGTATGGAGATTCAAATAAAACACTTTTCATTTTCATTCTATTTTTTTATATCTCCTACCTAACTACCAAGTACTGCCTCGATGCTACCATGATAGTAAATGTGTGGAGGAACGGAGTGTGATGTCCCTACAACACAAAGGGAGGATCCTCCGACCAGGCTAGCAAATCGTGCCTGGCGGGCCGCGGCCCGACGGTTGATGTCGGGAGCTTGTATATATAGTTAGTCGCTGTGTAAACTCCGCTTGCGCAATGCAGGATTGTGACATCATTTGAGCGTATTTAGCACCATCTGTTAGAGTAGGCGGAACTTCTTCGTTTGTGCGGAGTCGCCACAAATGTTTCTGCTGCGGTCTGGAGTTTGGTTCCTGGGTCGATCAAAATGTTATTGGGAATTTTTTGTTAAGGAATTCTTAATAGCAGCACGAAGTCTGTAACTGTGCCATGTAAACAGCAATTGACACATTCTCTATCACGTAAGCCCAAAAACCGTAGTTGGCGGAGTGTGGGTGTCATATACTCTGCCTACCTCGTTCTGGTTTAGAGGCGTGAAACTATGTACGTATCTCCTACTCCAGGTTTCAAGACAACGCCATACAAAATTTCATAACAGTTTAGCGACTTAGCTGCGAAAACGTAACATACAAACTAAGTCACTTTCGCAGTTATAAGATTATATATGGAAGCATGAATACTGAACTTATATCAATAAACTATTTATGTTGTTTACTTAACAACAACGAAACTTACTTGTCGTTAAAGCAAACATTATAAATAATAAGTTGCTCTGTAAACATCAGTCACAAATTACTTGGATAAAGATGGCCGGGCTCTATACGAACAACAAACGCACTCACACGCTTGCTTACACAACCTTTATATAAATTAAACCAACATTTTATACTTGAGTATGTTTCACAATACTCAAGTAAAACCTTATTCAAAATAAAATCGTTTACTATTTTTCTCTTGTTGATGGCCAGAATTTCGTCTTAAGGATATATGCTATTTAGAGATTGTGTGAAAACGCGTGCATTTAAGACTGCGCCGAGCGAAATGTGCCAAAACAGGCGGTCACAGTTAAGTGAATAAAATCAACACTTTTTGTTTAATACAAATATAAAATATACATTTACCATAACAATGAATGTGTTTACAATTACTCCGTGGAAAAAACTTAAAATAATTAATATTTTCGTCTACAAAATTACGTAAATTTGCACCAGAAATGCAAAAACGTAAGCTCGTGTTACGCGATTTTTAGATTATAACAGTAGAAATCTATCCTATTTTACAGCTTAAACAAAACATAAATAGTTATATTACAATTGGTCCGTCCCAAATATTTAAGTTATTGGTTGACAATAAAGATACGTATTTAAAAAAAAAGCTCTTCAAATCCTCCATACAATTTTACTATGGCGGCCGCGCCAATGTAAAATATGCAATATGCGCAATATGCGCCGCACGAGTTCTGTCATTATCTGTCTTACGCTCGGCGCAGTCTTAAGGTTTTGGCTCACGTCGGTAGCATATCATATTTTAAGTTGAACACTTAGTTGCTAAACTAAGTAAACCCGCAACCGTTCAGTTATTCTTGCATGTAGCTCAAACAAACATAAATTATTTATGTTTAACCTACACTTTCCCAACATTTGCGGTTGCTATTACAGCAACCATGATGGGGCACTGACGGGGGCGAGGTTACGACTTAAGCCACAGCACCATCATAAGCGCAATTAACGTTACTTTGTAAGAGAACATTGGACTACCACGTAAAGGTCTCGAGTTCAATTTTAGGCGTTTACTTTTTTTTATACTACAAAGATGGCAAGCAAGCGTAGCCCCACCTGATGGTAAGTGGTCACCGTAGCCTATGGACGCCTGCAACACCAGAGGCATCACTTGCGCGTTGCCGACCCTTTAGGAAAGAAAGAAGAGAAAAAGGGAGTGGGAAGGAGAAGGAGCGGCAAAGAGAAAAGAGGGTGATTGGGCCTTTAGGATCTGGGCTTCCGAACGAAACACAACAGTAGGAATACTGCTATTTCACGTCGATATTCTGTGAGAGAGGAGTTCTTACCCGATCGAGCCGGCCCATTCATGCTGAGATCAGCGAGGCTCTCTTAATTTTCGCTTGCTTTAATAGTGAAGGAAATTATCGTGAGGAAACCTATATATCTAAGAGATCTACATAATATCCTTGAAAACTTGTGTCTGATTACACATACAAAGAAGAAGCCCATGCCCATGAGTGGGACAGTTTATAAACTAGACTAATATCGTTATTATTAGAGCGGCATTCTGTGTTTAAATCTTTTGTGGCACAAAGGCGGTGATATAAGGAACGTTTGTACGACATGTGGATGATTAATTCCTAGTTTCGATATAGAGATTTAATGTAATAGGAAGTCGTGTGGGCATAGTAAATAGTAAAGATATTATTTTCTTGTCAAGGAAAGCTACTAGATTATATAACGATATTGCAAATATAATGTAATATAATATTCTAATATAATATTCTACCACATACACACAACACCATCTAGCCCAAACTAAGCAGAGCTTGTACTATGGGTACTAGACAATGGATAAACATAAAAACATACTTTTTTTTTTTTTTTTTTGTAAATACATACTTATTATACATAGAAACACCCAGACCAAGACAAACATCTATGTTCATGCACACAAATGTTTGACTTGAGCGGGAATCGAACCCGCGACCTCAGGCGTGGCAGTAGGTTACACTAACCACTACGCCATCGAGGACGACAAATGATAAATGATATTATTTACTGCGAAATGTCGGCAATAGTATCAACAGGAAGTTGAAAACAGATAATCCAGGATCGTATTAGACATGTTGGATTCTTTGAACAGTAATTTCAATCGCATATTGACACGGATTGCTTAGTGGTTTTAGTGAACACCTGGCCACTGCAACTGCGAGTGTTGTGGGTCGATCCCCACAAAGGAAAGAAAAATATGATCCACAAATAGTCGTTCCGATTCTAGGTGTTTTTTGTGTGCTTTGTTTAAATGTATGCAAAGTCTCCCAAAGAACAGCTATAATTACTAGTGCGGGAGCTGTCTTTGAAATAATAATGAATAAACAATCTATAAAAAAAATTACAACTTCTGTGATAACAACGCATATATCCCATAGCTTATTTTTGATCGTAAGATTCAAGGTTCCGATCCAATGTGCCGTACAAACTGGGTTACTTAAAAGGAAATTCACAGTAGCCGCACGGTGTCTGAAATTGCGCTCATGCAGTAGCAGGTTCGGTCTCTGTTATAAAAAACCTAGAACTTATTTCTACGGGGACATAGACGTGATTGCTTGTCATGCATAATGTGTCACGAGCACGTAAAGCCGACGTTTACGATAATCATTAAAATCTACAGTAGTAAATATGGAAATCAAAAATTCTGTATTGATATTAAGGAACTTATTTATTTATGACAAACATATTATTATCTACAGTACCAGAAAAAATTAAGAACGGTGACTTTACATATATTAGAACAAAGAACACGAGAACCACCCTGGCTCGGAACAGCTGTTGGGATCACAACAGTTTCAGTCCCATGCTTCGATACACAGTCACTCGGCGGTGCGACGTAACTTTCTTTTTCTTCGTCTTGTTCTAAATCTTGTTTATTCGTTCATATTATATGCTTTGCTAAAAGATTTACCATAACCTACTTGAGAAACACACACACATCGTTGAGCAATAAATATGCTTAAACACACAGCTTTCGAGACTCGTGCGACAGATGGCGGCCGGGCCTTATCTGAATAACGTATGCCGCTGGTAAAACCTACTTGAAGGCAATAATTCTTCTGATATGTGCGCTGTTGTAATATGTTTTCTTCACTAACATAAATGATTATATGACGTCATATACACCTTATTGAGCATTGAACGATGTGTTATTGCGATTTTCTTTCCAGAATGGAACAGTCGCAACAGGTTCAAGACCTAAGCGTTCGCCTTGGCCTTCCCCTTGCGACTGTTTTTCGATCAGATTGAAGACGTTCAGGACAAGGACCAGGTTAAGAGCTCCTTAAACCGGCGAGCGTGTATGAGGAATGTGATGAAAGTGAATGAAGCCAGAGAAGTGTGTCAGGATCGTAGCAAATGGAAATCCGTAGTCTCTGCCTACCCCTCCGGGAAACAGGTGTGAATCTATGTATGTATGTCATTCCAGAAATTCTCAATAGCAGAACAGATTTTGAATTTGGAACTACCCGGAAAACGGCAATAGGCTCGCTCACATACAACACCTAAAAACAAAGCTGGTGCAATGGGGATGAAATGTGTGTATAATATTATGTACATCTGGGGGTGATTTCGCCGCGTCTATTTCGGGACATTTCTCCCCGGAGCAGTCGGCAGAGATGTACCTCTGCCGACTGCTCCGGGGAGACGTTGACGTGCGACTATGTATGTACAGTAGTATTTTAATTTATACCGCACAGACATTTTTTTTGACGACCTCTGTGGTGTAGTGGTTAGTGTAACCGACTGCCACGCCTGAGGTCGAGGTTCGATTCCCGCACAAGTCAAACATTTGTGTGCATGAACATGAATGTTTGTCTTGGTCTGGGTGTTTCTATGAATAATATGCAAATATTTATTTTAAAAAAAATGTATATATGTATGTTTATCCGTACCCATAGTACAAGCTCAGCTTAGTTTGGGCTAGATGGTGTTGTGTGTATGTGATAGAATATTATTATAATAATAATAATAATAATAATCTTTATTTGCATAAAACATGTGTGTTCCAATAAATAGATCTTAAAAACGATAGCAGTCTCAACATGTTTTGCCATTACTGGCATACAAATGTATTTTGTGAATAAAATTTTATGTGCATGCAATCATAGTAATTAATGTTGAAAATTTTAAATAAAGGTAATAAAGGTTATAAAAAATTAAAAAATTAAAATATTAAAGAAATGTCAAAAGGTTAATGTCATACTGAGAATGTCCGAGTAAAATAATATGTAAGTTAATAGCAATAACATTAATGCAGTAATTATTGAGTATCGTTTAGGTAGTCATTAATATTATAGTAGCATTTTTCTGTCAACATTTCTTTAAGTCTCCTTGTAAAAAGGTTTATATTATTATTATTTTATAATAAAATAAATACAAATAATAAAACGCCTTTGTCATTTGGTGATTGTCTATGGTGTGATCCATAAACAATATCCATATACAAGCTACGTCGACGATTGCTTCGTTCCTACGGATTGACGCATCTTGTATTTATAATAACTAGCGGTCGTCTAGTGGTCAAAATTCGACCAAAATTCCTAAGCTTGCTACTTTGTTTTCTTTTTTTCTTTCTTACATATAATTAAGATATATGTAACCATGTATAAATAAGATATATGTAATTGTACGACGTCAGACGAACAATGCCGAAATACTACGTACGCGATTCGACTGCGTGTGTCAAATGCATGGTTGTGTGCGTGTAGTGTTTTTTCATTAATTTAATGTATTTCTTATGCATATTTTATGAAAATATTAGGATTCGTCCCTCCTACTCCATGTAACCTTTATCTGTGCCAAATTTCATACTACTCCGCCCGCGCAATTTTCGTAAAAAGTTTTTACTTCACGTATTAATATATAGATAACAAAGGATGTTGGAAAAGGGATATTAACAACTTATTACTCTTGAGAGATGATATGCGTATGTAACATGTGTTCCTTTCGTTTGTTTTGATAAATGAAGTCCCATAAGTCGTTCCTTAAGGCGAAGGATAGGGCGTATATGCAGTGGAGCGCTTTAGATTATGTCCTGCGAAACTTCGTGGAAGTTACCATTTAGTAGATGAAACACAAATAAAAGGATTATAAACTTAATATCTATTTGATTTGTTATTGCGTTTAAATCCTTATGTTTATTTACTTTTTGGAAGAAATGGAGCAAAATTAGGAAATGTAAATAATTATGCTGAGTTTGGTACTAAACGAATTTGAAAGAGCAATAAGGATAAAATATATCTAAAATCTTATTATACAATATTTTTTTAATTTGATTTTCTTGAAAATTTTAATAGAGGCTTCTAAACGGGCAATATTTTCACTGCAATAATATGTGGCTGCATAGTTTTAACTTATAGTTCGGCCAATTTAAAGACATTTGAATCCATTGATCATTCCAAATATATTTATTTGGATAGCCATATGCAAAATTTATGCGATATAGCAGTGATAGCTCAGTGGGGAGACCAACAGACTGCAATGCAGAGGGTCTCGGGTTCGAACCCACGTCGCGCACCTCTGACTTTCGGAAGTTATATGACTTTTCGAAATTATGTGCGTATTGATTGACAATTATCGCCTGCTCTGTGCCTCGGAGAGCACGTTAAGCCGTCGGTCCCGGCTGCCATGAACATCTATGGCAGTCGTTATTGGGAAAGTCAGTACCCTCTAATATCCTGACACTGGTCTAGCCTTGGGTATCGTTAGCCTTCGGGTTGCGGAAGTCAGATGGCAGCCGCTCCGTGTAAAAACTGATATCCAGTCAAATCCGGTTAGACTAGAAAAGCCGACCCCAAGTGACTTGGGAATAATAAAGGCTAAGGTAGAAGAAGATGCAAAATTTATGCGTAGTCTGTACTAATGTCAGATTAAACTACGGACTACAATCATGCCTTGTCTTGATTATTAATGTACATGTAAGTGGATGCTCCTATTTACCATACTGCTGCTTTAGAGGCTACCATCAAATTTTATTAAATGCTTGCGTATGTTCAGTAATAGTTCATGGAGAAACGGTTGCAGCACCTTACAGCTCTTATGATTTGTAAACAAAAACTTGGCGATTAAAAAGAGTGACCATGAGTTTCTTGCCCGTTCTTCTCATGAGCCCTACACCCTTGCTTTGCTGAACGTGGCAGTAAATGTAAATGAGCAGAAAAAAATAGTGTAAATTTGACATTCATAAGTGTTACCTTGTTACCTAATCTGAATAAATTTATTTTGATTTGATTTGATTTAATATTATAAAGAGGAAAGATTAGACTTTTTGTTTGTTTGTAAGGGTTTAGATCAAAATCTACTCTACCGATTTTTAAATTCTTTCACTATTAGAAAGCTGTATTATCAGCAAGTAACAAGTATATTAGGGTAAGGTAGGTAATTTATTTTAAAAAAGTACTGGTGTTAACACAATTTTACCTACAATTATGCGAGAGAAGCCGCGAGCAAAAGCTAGTACTTACATATACAGGCTGTCCGGTATTTAATGGATAACCTTAAAATGTCTTGTAGTACAACTGATGGCTGTCCAGACAAAATATATATTAAAAAAGTGCAATAGCTAGTCATACTTTTGACTGTCTATCTATTAGCATAATTAGTTTTTAATAGTAAAACAACAAAAATCCGATGGAATTCACTCATTTATGGTCGTAGTGTACAAGAAAGACAAATATGGTAATTAAAAATAAACATATATCCGGTAGTAGTTAAGATAGATTCTTTTTCATATTTTTTTCTGAACGGCCATCAGTTCTTCTTTAAGACATTTCAAGGTTATTCATTAATTACCGGACACCCTGTATAATATGGCTGTTATCGCCGACCGGTATATTGCAGCCACTCATTGCAGCAAAATAATGTGCATTCAGAAGTGCTGTAACCTATTGAGACGCAGTAATTTTTAAGTATGTCTGGTAATCTAAGCCTGGCAGATTAACAACAAGCATTAGAAACTTACAAACAACTAATTCAAGATATGTATTACAAGATATATTAATAATAAAGTTTTACATACTATATTTTTACACTTCGTTTTGGTGTATTCACCTCCCCCTTCGCCTTAAGTTTGTGTTTCTTTAGTAGGATGTTGTTTTAGGAAAAAGGGTTTTCTTCATTATTTTTAGTTATCCGAACTCCAAGAGGAAATATACCAAATCCTTTGGGACTAGGTTACTGTTTGTTCTATTTCATTTGATTTATTATATAACTGCCTCTGTAGCGCAGCGGTAGTGAAAGATTGCGCGTGATGTCTAGATTTCGTTTACAGTGTTATTCTGGTTTTCGTGTTCAGACATTCTCAGTATCAGCAGGAAGTCTGGAATTATGCCCATTAGTAGACGGTAATAGGCTCAGCCTCTATAATAATAATAATATTCTATCACATACACACAACTCCATCTAGCCCAAACTGAGCAGAGCTTGTACTATGGGTACTAGACAATGGATAAACATACATACATAATTTTTTTTTGTAATTATTTACTTATTATACATTGAAATACCCAGACCAAGACAAACATCCATGTCCATGCACACAAATGTTTGACTTGTGCGGGAATCGAACCCGCGACCTCAGGCGTGGCAGTTGGTTACACTAACCACTACGTCATCGAGGCCGCCAAATTATGTAGGACCTAAAACCGTAGCTGATAAAATGTGGGTGAAGTACAGGCGTATTATTTCATACATACATACATACAAAGATTCACGCCTGTTTCCCAGAGGGGTTGGCAGAGACTGCGGATTTCCATTTGCTACGATCCTGACACACTTCTTCTAATTCACGTATTATTTCATATGCTATGGTATAGGCAAAGTTGAAGAACTCTGCCTATCTCAGTAGTAAAGAAGGTAGCTACTCTACGGTCTCACTGAGAAGAGATCCATGGCGGCAGTGCAACAGTTTATAAACAGGGTTTATTTTATTATTATTATTATATTATTATTTTATACAACTAAGGTGGCGAACAAGCATACGGCCCACCTGATGGTAAATGGTCACCGTAGCCTATGGACGCCTGCAACACCAGAGTCATCACTTGCGCGTTGTCGACCCTTTAGGAAAGGAAGAAGAGAAAATGGAGGTGGGAAGGAGACGGAGCGGGAAGGGGAATAGAGTGTGATTGGGCCTCCGGCACTCTCACTCACAATAGGAATACTGCTATTTCACGTCGATAGTCTGTACGAGGGTAGTCCTTCCCCGGTCGGGCCCATTCATGCTGAAATCAGCGAGGCTCTACTACTTTCCTTTATAACGATATATAAAGTGGATAATTTGAATTTATATGCGGGTCGGTTTCCGAAAAGCTCTATTTTGATATAATCGTCATTTAACAATCATGCAAGAGCAGCGATAGCTCAGTGGGGAGACCAACAGACTGCAATGCAGAGGTCTCGGGTTCGGACCCACGTCGCGCACCTATGACTTTCGGAAGTTATATGACTTTTCGAAATTATGTGCGTATTGATTGACAATTATCGCCTGCTCTGTGCCTCGGAGAGCACGTTAAGCCGTCGGTCCCGGCTGCCATGATCATTTATGGCAGTCGTTATTGGGAGAGTGTCGACACAAAAGATCCCACTGGGTCGAAGTGTCGCCGGTCTGCACTGACTGGTACGACATAAGATAAGATAAGATAACAATCATGCATGAATCTCACTGTTGCATAACAGTCACATAATAAAACTGAGGAGATCGTTTGTTTTGTTGTTTGAACGCGCTAGTATCTCTGTAACTACCAAAAGGATTTCAAAATTATTTTTAGCATTTGGTAGCCCAATTCTTGAGCAAAGCTATAGGCTATATAGCCAGCCACGCCAGCAGAGTAATTATAATCGTGAATGAAACTCCAGGGGACAGCTATTCATTGCATAAAACAGACATCTTAGTGTAGTAGAGCCTCGCTGATTTCACAGATTCTCACAGAATATCGACGTAAAACAGCAGTATTCCTACTGTTGTTTCGTTCGGTCGGCAACGCACAAGTGATGCCTCTGGTGTTGCAGGCGTCTATAGGCTACGGTGACCACTTACCATCAGGTGGGCCGTATGGCTGTTTGCCAAATTAGTGGTATAAAAAAAAATTAAAAATAACATATCATATTATTACTTTAAACTGCGTAAAACAAAATAGCCTGTAGCTAGATCACTTTTCCTGTAAACAGATCAATCGTGATACAGGATACAGGTACAAGACTTATCGGTTGCACCGGAAGTTGCGAGTTAGTATCAGCTGACATCCGGCCGCCCGGAGCCTTGTCTCGGCTTGTTTACACCGGGTAATGAATGCCGTATGGGTATTATTTATATGTGTTTTTACCGGTAGTTATCGAGTTAACATGTGTTATGTTATGTCTATTAAAGTGTTTAAATGCTTGAGAGTCGTGATCGGTATACGTATAGGGCAGTCTGGTTTCTCTAATTTATTGGCAGTTACACCCTATAGCAGTCTACGAAGTAATTATACTTTTGTGTACTTTTTTGTCTTGTGTCAATGATAATTTTACTTTGTGAATCTGTAAAATGTAAACTTAGGATTCGCTTTTTGTTTCATCAAATCGGCAATTCGCCTAAGGGTTATAGTCTAATACTAATAAAAGGTAATATACTAGCACTAACATTATGTAAAATGAAGATTTTGTTAATTTGTCAATGGTGATTCCACATATTTGAACACTGAAATGTAAGCATTGTAGTAGCCTAAATTGGATATGAATGTACTATCAATATTAGCATCAAAATCACGGGACCAATATGTTAATGTTAAAATTTCGTAGTGTCAGTTATACTACTGAATTGATACTATTTGATACCTTAAGTAAAAAAATTGGTACCTAGTTCGATCAAAAGATATAAAACATAAACTTTGGTGCCGCCATTTTGACGTCATAATGACGGAACCACACAAAACACCAAGTCGCAGTAAATAGTGACTTATTTACATTGTTACTACCTATATGCTGCCCACTGAAACGCTCATCTATTTGTAATTACATCAGGGGAAATCAGAGACGCAGACTTGAACTGCTGGTGCCGCCATTATGACGTTTTTTTTATGACGAAAAATCATGTGCACTTTATATTTTTTATTTTTGAGTGTTTAGGTTCGCATTTGCTACCTTTAAATCTTTAATTGCTACCAATCCAAAAAGCTATCTTTTGTATAGTCTATATATTTCAAGAAATATTTAGTGTTTTGTAAATTAAAATAATCGTATCTTCTTGCGTTTTACGGTATGGCTCATCTTGGCTGTGCCAAGTGTGTGTGTGTGTGGCAGTCTGCGTCTCTGATTTCCCCTAATGTAATTATAAATAGATGAGTGTTTCAGTGGGTAGCATATAGGTAGTAAAAACGTAAATAAGTCACTATTTACTGCGACTTGGTGTTTCGTGTGGTTCCGTCATTATGACTTCAAAATGGCGGCACCAAAGTTCATGTTTTATATCTTTTGAACGGATTAGGTACCAATTTTTTAATTTAAGGTATCAAATAGTATCAATTTAGTAGTATAACTGACAATACGAAATTTCAACATTAAGAGATTCGTCCCGTGATTTTGATGATAATAATATCAATGCAAGATGCTGTCTTGCTGAGAGTTCATTCACTTCATTCACATTCACATTCATTAGAGACAACGTTTGATTTTCCGCCTAAAATATTTGGCATAAAATGGATCACCCGGATACATGGGTACTACCTTCTCACAGGTAAGCGGTGTAAGAGAAGCAACACTATTGTCTTATGTTTACGCAAATATTATACATTGAAATTTACTATTTACCATAATAGTACTTGATTAATTTTATTTAAAGAAATATATAATATAGAAATAACAGTTTATTTCATTTTGCCCGGTGACTGAAAGGCTTCCAGCCACCGGAGGAACTTTCTGCCCGATTTTCTATCACCTGATTTAATTCCATAATCCTAAGCTTTAAACGTGTAAGTAATATCTCTGGTATTAGTGATGAAAGGCCACAGTCACCGCTTAACATGAGCTAGTATGTTACTTTATAACCCTTTTTCTTTGAAATATATAACCGACTGCACAGATGGTGTACTGGTTAAAGTAAGACTCGTCTTTGATCCGAACACGGGACAAAAATTTGTGTGATATACAAATAGCTGTTCCGAGTCTAGGTGGTATTTGTACCCGTAGTTTGAATTTTCGTAAAGTTTCCCGCAACAGATAAATTAATTATTGTTGTCGTTTTACAAATCAAAGCAAAGATATGTCGGCCTCGATGGCGTAGTGGTCAGTGTAACCGATTGCCACGCCTGAGGTCGCGGGTTCAATTCCAGCACAAGTCAAAAATTTGTGTGCATGAACATGGATGTTTGTCTTGGTCTGGGTGTTTCTATGTATAATATGTATGTATTTACAAAAAAAAAGTTTATAAGTATGTTTATCCATTGTCTAGTACCCATAGTACAAGCTCTGCTTAGTTTGGGCTAGACGGTGTTGTGTGTATGTGGTAGAATATTATATTATTATATATAAAATAATAACATCTCCTATCGGAGTAACGTCAATCTCGTAAAACCAAAAACATTCAAGTACTTTTAAAATGTTCATATCAATTGTACCTATTGTTTCTTGTTTGACACCACCGAACGTCAATTCGATCCCTCACCCTCCTTAACTGTATTGATCGAACTTTGAATAAATAACCACATTAGCTTGTGGAAATACCATTTTTGTGGGGAAAACGTCACTCGTTAACCGCAGGAGGCTATATTATTTATTTTTGCTACAACATTATAACCGTTATTGCCTTGTAATAAAGGCTAGATTTTTTTTTTTTTGTGGTGTACGATTCGTAATAGCAAATAAGGTTCGCGTTAAATTTATTTGTGTAAAGTTTTAGAAAACATTTATTTTTATGAATTCTTAAGCTGGGTGGTGATTTATAATTTTCTTAGGAAATAAGGTGGGCAGTAAAGAATTATTTAACGTTCCGGAGAAAAGAAAAGAAACAAGCGAAAAGTCGTTTGTTGTTAAAGAGATTCTGATAAACGTTGGCTTCTAATTCGATTTCCACATTGCGTAAAATGTTATACGCATTTTTCAGCCATGAAAACGGCCGTGCTGAAATATGCAAAATATTTTAGCACGGTGTGCGGCATCTGGAATTATAGATTATATTTATCTACCTACCATATCGACCTAACATGGTTAACAAAATATGGGTTTAGGGCATGTCTGAAAATTGATTGAATACTGCGATTTATAGGAAATAGTTAGTACATGAAATCAAATTACGAAAGGTTATCATAAATTTGTGTTAGATGACTTAGTCAATAGGAAGTACGTCTTGTAATTTTAATAACAACGTAGCAGACTATATGAAATAAAATAACGTGTAGTAATATACAAATCGTCGGCCTCGTTGGCGTAGTGGTTAGTGTAACCGACTGCCACGCCTGAGGTCCCGGATTCGATTCCCGCACAAGTCAAACATTTGTGTGCATGGGACATGGATGTTTGTCTTGGTCTGGGTGTTTCTATGTATAATATGTAAGTATTTACAAAATAAAAGTATATATGTATGTTTATCCATTGTCTAGTACCCATAGTACAAGCTCTGCTTAGTTTGTGCTAGATGGTGTTATGTGTATGTGATTCTATCACATTATTATTATTATTATATTAAATATAAATTATCAATAAGTTCTGTAACGTCTCAAAGCCCCATTAACGCTTTACAATCTGTCCAATAATCGATTCAGAACACTGCCAGACTCGTAAACATATCTGAGCTCTATGCGAGTATCAAATTTGCTTTATTTGCAAAGGCTAACTTATGCAATCAAAGCGCTATCTGTGTATTCAACTAATCATCTAACATACGCACTATAACATGTTTTTTTGGTATTATTTAATGAACAACTATGGTGTACTGTTAGCCAGAGACTATTGTCTATATCTCTCACAATGCATAAACGTATGTTACAGAGTCTTTCTCTTTTTGTCATCTTTGCTTAATCTATTAAGAATATAATCTGAACAACGTAACTCATTGATTTAATTATGAATTGTTTGATTAATAAGTAAAGCAAGTAATCCAAATGAACTATAAGTAATATGGAACTATTTTATTCGACCCTCAGTATACAGACGCCGGCGACCAGACACAATACTTTTATCATTACTTCTCGATCTCGTTAAACTGTAATTTAACTACAAATGATTTAATCCTTCAGAAATTTGAACGCCTCGATGGATTCAAAAACTTAATTACCTACCTCAATATAACTCGAATTTTCCGAAAGACCAAGTAAAAGGTATAAAGGTAATTAGAAATTACTAAATTGTAATATCCAAGTTAGATGAAACCCTTTAAAGTACAGTGAAGTGATCAAAACTAAAACGTGATCGGATACTCAATGGACACCTTTAATGAAAAACACGATTCCAATCCTGTCCTTTGCCTGTCAATATTGGAATTTAAAAACAAACTTTGTTAAATTGGGACCATAAACTAAATTGATTTCAGCTTTAGCCTTTTTAAAAGTAAAGTATTTTTGCTGCGTTTAGAGGGCCTGTTAAATAGGCTTCGATAAAAAGCCCGGTGTCGTTGATAAAAAGTTCAACGCGGCAATTTGTTGAAGTTTTATAAAAACACAGATTTATTTATGCGGAATTTTTCGTTTTAAATTACTGCGATTTTTAAGAGTAACAGGCGTGTTTTATGTAATAGAAACGGGAGATAACGCAATCGCACTAGGTATTTTATTTACTTTTTTGGACGGCAGTCGTAAACAGACTACTGCGGCGATGTCAGACCTCTTTTTTTAGGGTACGTTTTTTGTATTTCTCGTAAGAGGTAGTCGGCAGTGTACCACCATTATATACTTGCTCTTTATTTTCATACTACCAGACTTTGCGCTGCTACTGAGATTTTTCTTTCAGGCAAATTCATGAATTTTTGCTCGCCTCGGTTTTGGGGCTTTTCATTTAGCCGTAAGCGTAAACTTATGCCACGTAATCAACGAAGCAGATATTGAATAATATAATAATACCGCAATAATTTGCGAAATTGCATGTTCCCTTCATAAAGTTTATTTCCGGTCGTTCAAAAGTCCGTTACAAGCGTCAGCTGTGAGTAAAGCACTCTTGCGCACACCATCTGTTGCGCATGCGTTGTCGCGCGGCCAACCGCGACGCAATTGCCTCGACAAAGCTCCAGTACATTTCGTGTCATCGCCTCATCATTTCTTATATCAAAGTTTTGAGTTCATAAATTTACTTTAATATTTAAGGAACTGTTTTTGTCCCATTTCTTCATTTATATCATTTATAAACTACTGTCCTCTTTTATCACGACTATTGTGTTGCGTTAAGATTATAGATGGGCATTTTATATCGCTAAGGTGTCAAACAAGCAAACGGCTTGCCTGTTGGTATGAGGTTACCGTTGTTTATGTAGGCTTGCAATAACCGAGATATCCCTTCAAAAATGGAGTTACTGGGCACAAGAGGTAGAGAGGACACGGCTCACCCTGTAAGTGACAGTATAGAGCCTCTTTAATGAGCTTCGCAGAGCTGCCTGGCTCATCTGTTTTAAGTGGGGTAGAGGTTAGGAATGCAACTGCTGTGCTCGAGGGCTCGGGTTTGATCAGGAACGGGGAAAGTGATTTTGTATACTCCACCAATAAAATCTCGGTAGTCAGCCTCGATGGCGTAGTGGTTAGTGTAACCGACTGCCACGCCTGAGGTCGCGGGTTCGATTCCCGCACAAGTCAAACATTTGTGTGCATGAACATGGATGTTTGTCTTGATCTGGGTGTTTCTATGTATGTATTTACAAAAAAAAAGTATATATGTATGTTTATCCATTGTCTAGTACCCATAGTACAAGCTCTGCTTAGTTTGGGCTAGATGGTGTTGTGTGTATGTGGTAGAATATATTATTATATTATTATGAATATTATAATCTCGGGATAAATGTAATAATTATTAAATAATTACCTTGAGTAATTTTTCATCTGTAGACTCCTACATTCGAGAACGCAACGGTTTGGTGAATTATCACGCATGCAAAAATAGTTTTTTTTTTTACCAAATATATAATTGTACATACATAACTCATATTCAGGACTATAGTGGTTATAATATAATGGTGAGCTCAGTGGGGAGACCAACAGACTGCAATGCAGAGGGTTTCGGGTTCGAACCCACGTCGCGCACCTCTGACTTTCGGAAGGTATATGACTTTTCGAAATTATGTGCGTATTGATTGACAATTATCGCCTGCTCCGTGCCTCGGAGAACACGTTAAGCCGTCGGTCCCGGCTGCTATAAATATCTATGGCAGTCGATATTAGGAAGTCAGTGCCCTATAATATCCTGACACTGGTCTAGCCTTAGGGTATTATTAGCCTTCGGGTTGCGGAGGTCAGGTGGCAGCCGGTCCGTGTAAAAACTGGTATCCAGTCAAATCCGGTTAGACCAGAAAAGCCGACCCCAAGTGACTTGGGAATAATAAAGGCTAGGATGAAGGAAGTGGTTATCAACTAACTAAAAAAAAGTTCTTTCAACAAAATTTTCTGCTATTTACAGACATGAGATGTTATTAACTACTAACTTTGTTATAAAAAGACAATTGCTCCTTTCTGTAGCCATATGCAAGAGATCGCTAGAAAAGGCCAGTATTTAATTTTCTTTTTCTTTAAATTGATATTTCCTTTGTGTGTGTTATGAACCAGGATTCAAACTCACGACTTGCAAAGCCTTAATCGTTAAGCTTTCAATTTAACTTAGGTCATAATGGACTTTACTTAATTGGAACACGAGCCACATATTGCGTCTCTTTCTAGCACACACGAGTAAGTGAGACGGCGTTATTAAAATCGATGTTGACCCTTGCCGTAGGGAAAGGTGCGGTGTCCGTTGTTTCGCTTCCTTGCGCAAGAGTCGATGTTTTTTTGTTATTTAGAGCTGTAAAGCCCGGGTTCGCGGTCGGAGTGGTAGTTTATTGTCGGTTTTTTATGTCTTGTATTGTGATTCTGTGTTGTGTTGAAGATCATGTGACATGGAGGAAGGCATGTAAGTGTTCTTGTTATTTTTCGAGGAAAGGGTTTCTGAGAGTATCGTTTGCAACGCTTTTTAGTGCTCTTTACCTACGATGACATTTATGACTAAAACAAGCGTTATTTGATAAATGTTCTTCGTAAAGGAGGATAGGCTTCACCTCTATTATGTTCTTACGGTTTACCATAACTATTTATCATCAGACGGATCGTATCCTTTTTAACACATTGTTGTTCGAATAGTGGTTAGTGTGTATACCTATGGCTGGCGTGAGCATTTGAGGTCCCGAGTTGAAATCCCGGGTTGCGCCAAAATTACATATCAGGTTTTCTGATAAAAACATTTTAGTATATCAGTTCATCCAGTTCAGATGTAGTGCTAAAGGACAAGAGGAAATGCAATGTTACTGACGATGATGTCGAAGACATAAAGCTGACCCCACCACCATGTGGGATACATAGCTAGGAAGAGAAAGAGACTATATCTGTTTATCCGCGTGCTCTGGAAACCACGTAATTCTATCCTTAGGTACTGTGCCTGATCTCTTGCCTGAGAATGAGATAATGATTCTTGCGTTTGCATACGCACTTGTGCACTGTCATATATCCTGCGTACTTAGATACCTAGCCGCCGTTATAGCAACGCTTTTTAAGCATATACACAGAAGACGTATGAAAGAATCGCTAGATTTTGACATAAACATTTGTTTTAAATAATATTTTTCCTATTTTGGCGCTAGGTCGTCCTGAGGTCAAATTAAACCTAAACAGTCTGAATTTAACTACTGGACTACATGTAGTACCTATTTTTTAACCTGCATCCAACAAGCTACTTAACTAAACAAACACTAGCCAATCCCGTGTTCCATTACTCGCTACACGAACCCTTACAATAGCATTAACAATCACAAACAGTATTTGTTAAATTGAATGCCATCCATGTATGTATGAGGTCCGGATTATCAGTGGCTCCCGTGTAATCTGCATAGTGAGTGCTTCATAAAGCTTATGATCTGGTTAACTACGAATATTGTTCGTTGAAAACAATATGTGCATTTATTTGTAGTGCGTTATGTTGCTATGCTGGTTTAAAGCGTCTATTTTAACGTGGTAGAATATATGTTGTGATAATTACATATTTCTAGAGATTAACTTATATTATGAATGCGTATGTGAGTTCGTTTGTTACGCTTTCACGCTTTAAATACTAGAGCGATCATCATGAAATTTCGCATACACGTTGTCGGACGTACAAAAGAGTAGATTAATCCAGAAAAAGTCCTGTTCTCGAACGAAGCCGCGGGCAAACGCTAGTTTTTTAAAAGGCTATTTTCGCGCTTGGAATGATTCCTGCGTCGCGAGGAAATAATTCCCCTACAAACATTCAATCAATGGATATAGAACACTTGGACTGGAAACTATGGTTTCTGAATCACACAATTGTTTTTCCGTGTGAGTTTGAAACTTTGAACATGTGGCGCGGAAATAGCGAGGCGACTACTTAAGCCTTTACGCTAACCGTGCAGTTAATACTGTAATCGCAAATTTTATCTAGAATAGTCAGAATATCCCTGGCGCTGTTACTATAGCACTGAGGAGTTTCCGAGCCCCTTCAATGGCAAAATTGGAGCTGAGCCCTTTAATAATAATATTTATTCCGTATTCCTGAATGATTGACACTAATTATATTAACAATGGCAAAAGGAAATCTACTACAGTTTTCGTTTACTATTCCATGAAAAATGAAGTTAACTAGATATCGTATAATTACTTATTTAATTCGCGTGATAATATATTTTCGTTGTCGAGTTTTATTGTAGTAAGTCAGAATACATACATACATAGTCTCAAATCTACGATAACATTTCCGTGTGAATATTGACAAACTTCAATTACTCACTTTATTATTAGTTCTAATTGTAATAGATTTTAATATATATTTTTTTTATTTTAATTTCTGTTAGGTACAGGTACTGTTACCGTTGTTACTGTTGGTACAGGTACATACAGGTACTGTTATTTCATTTATTAGTAATATAACATTTACAATATATTTACATTATTAATTTTATATTTCTATTTGATTGTTAATGTAGTTAGAACTTATTATTTAAAGTCATTCATACATATTTATGTGACTGTAAAACAAATGAAATTTACTGGATTTTGATATAATTTAATTGTTAAACTTAACTTTAATATTGATATTTCGTCACTTTTAATATTTATCTTTGTTTCTTGTGTTATATTATTTATGTAATGTTTAAAATGTAATGCATGCTGAATTCACCTGTAATTAGTTATAAAATTGGGTAGACTCAAAATGTTTGTCTTATGTGTATGTGATATGCCGCTAGTTAGTAACTGTTGGTGAATCTTAATATATAAATAAATCTTTATGCTTAAAGGGTAGGTAGCCACCTACATTAAGTCAGACACAATTCTTGACACAAAATCCAAATAACACTTTGCTCGACCCGGGCTTCGAACCTGTAACACCAAGCACAGCAGTCGCATGTACTACCTCTGCGCCACTAAAGCATCAGAACTAAAGCTCAACAATAATTTATTGTTATCATATTTAATGTGTTAGCAATCAAAAACATAATCATACGATTGTACGTACAAATATCGCTCATTATTGATATAATGAGTCAACAAAGCAATGATTCATGCACTAACATCGCGTGACGATATGTTTAAATATTTACATACACCTGTCTCTTTCGCTACTATTAATATGTCAGGATATCCAGAAGGAGATAGTCATATTTAAAGGGGAACGTCCAAAATTCATAAGTAATCAAAAATACATGAGGGTAGGAAAAATGTTTTTTCTTAAATTGTTATTTCCTTATCACGATTTAGGAAAAGAGTAGTTTTACAGATGTTGTTTTCCAGCTGGGCACCTTAGGCGTAGTTAGCATGGTATCTCGACATGACGGTAGACTATCGTTATTTTGAAGCTTTTAATGGATAGATTTGCTTAATTGGCTATAATGACTAGTCAATTAAGCAAATCTATCCATTGCAAGCATTTTTGATCGGCAGAAAGCTTAACTACGGAAATGACAGATTCTTTATACAAATCTAGTTAAAATTCTGTTAGGGTTTATTCAGGTCGTCCCTTAGGCGTAACGTCTTATCACCGAAATGCTTTAATTTCAGACATCGATATATTGTCACGGACAGATTTAAAAATTGTGAATCTATCTAATTTGGGATCCCTTCCTTTCGTATATTTTTTTTTCCATAAATGCTTCGGCATAACTATTTTGCCGTAATAATACTTTGTCATAATTGCTTTTGACATACGGTTTATGTTGATATAATTACCTATTATATTGTCTTATGTTTACGCAAATGTTATACATTGAAATTAAACAAACTTTATACGGATTTTATCGCCTTGTTTATTTTTTATAAAACACTATTATTAAATAATTTTGAAACGTTAAATTTAATTTAATCTTAGTGATAACCCAAAAATTTGGTTTAGGTTGCCGCGGGGTCGGGCCGAGGCTGGGGCAAGCATTCAGTTCCGATAATAAACAATTCAACTTTATAATTATGCTTTAAAATATTAATATAAACAAAAGTATGCTATGTGTCATTGTGCAAAAGTGTTATATTATGTCTTTAAACTTTATGCAAATGGATAGAGAACCATCAAAGTTAATTGAACTGTAGGGCACATACCAATTTAATTTAATTAGTTTTTTAAATGTTTGAAATTACGAGTATAATGGCATTCATAGTTTGAATCAATGAGTTTGAACGTGTATGTGACATCTAAATAAATTGAAATCTTTCGTATTTACATGTGAAAGTAATTCCCTGCCTAAATAGGTATTATTACTGGTCTAAGGACTAATTGAAGAGGCTTTATTCTGTTAATAACATGCCTATTTTGACAACGTTTGCGGACTTCCCACGTATGTTCAACCAGTGGCATGCCAAACTTTTCTGAATAAGTCTAGCTCGATATATTTTTATGAGTACGAAATGATGTGTAATTCGTTTAGTACCCTTTTTATTTGATTTTACTTGCGCGTCGTGTACTAGCCACAAAACTGTGGTTTGGCACGTGTACGACATGCTGGTACTAAGTTGAATATGCATAGTTAGCTGTTATGTATTCTGGATTGAGTATTTTAGGAAGACAATCTAGCCTTATGTGAAAGTAGGAATAACTTTTAGTACCCTCTGAAGCAGTCGCAAGTGTCGCAATCACTTAAACAAGCGTACAGGATAGACGCGAGGAGAGAGCACTACGCAGACTTATAGCAACTTCAGATAGAACTCCAAGTTTGATGGAAAGTATACCGCAACTACAACCCCTAGCGTTGTTCTAAGATTATGCTAAGCGCATTTAAAATCACTTTGTTATTATGAAAGATAATAACAGCTTACATCGTAACACACGTAGTTGAACTCTTGGTATCGGTGGAGGCAGAGGTTCAGGAACTGAACAGCTGGCGCGAAATTATAGCCTGCGGCGCTGACTAACGGGTGCCGTGTGTGTAGGGTCTGGTCCAAATGCAGAAAGTTGCAAGGAGAGAAACGACTGTGATAGAAAGATTTGAAGAAAAAAATAACGATTAATTGCTGCGAAAAGTTGTAGGGGACAGCTTTCAGTCAATTTTAACATCATGTAAAAATAGTAAATCTTATTGTACCGAAATATTACTGTAAGATGCGTAAATTATAAACTTCCTATGATTGACACGCGCGGCGCTACCAGGCAGGACTTAAGCATTAACATGAAACCTTTGCTATGGCAGCGAGGAGAAAAAGGAGGGTCTGATAAGATTTCCCTTAATGCTTTGATTAATTGATACATTTGATTGAATAATTACTATCCATATTTGGAACGAGAATTGATTACAAACGAGGCCCTTGTTTAACAAGTCAATAAACATTCGGCTTATAAGTCAAAAAAGAGACGTTGGTAGTCAGCTTATCGCACGTGCATAGTTAGTGGGTATGACATATGTACGGTGTTTGGGCCCCGGGGTCCGAGCGATTAGTGAGATATAAACGAGCAGCAATTTGACGTAGATTTTCAGATCAGGAAGGAATGTACTATAAAAGTTGCTTATTGCTACATCTAACAACTTGCGTCACACACGCACCCACTTACCGTATCGCCCGCTAACGCTTCTAAATAATACACGTAATACTTCGCAGAGAAGCGCTGTTCAGTTCATGGGATTTACTTTACTGCAGCCGTGGTAATAACTTGTTGACTCAAGCATATCGGCTTTAAGATGCTGGATTAAAGATCAAAAGATATCTGCTTCGCTTTGTGAATTGTAATTGTTTGTTTTGTTTTGAACATACGTGTATAGAATCGCGTTTATATTCATAAAGGATACAGAGGTGTATTACAGCCGCAGCACCAACTATGCTTTTTTTTCTCGTCAAAATGACCACACTCCCTCTGATGGTAAGCAGTCGTGGGGTCTAAGTCAGCTTTAAGTCACATGTAATTGGCTACCAGGCACAGTTCCAGATTCCGATCTCGATACTACTGATAATTTATTGAGAGAAAACCCAAATAGCACTTTTCCCGATCGGAAATCAAACCAGAGAACTCACTGCACAGCAGTCTCATTTAGTATCGCGGCGCCACCGAAACAGTCTTTGTTTCGAAAAGGTAAGTTATTAGAGTCCTTGTATTGTACGCCTTTACAAACATTGAAAGAACTGATACATATAACGACTGAATGCTGAACAATTGTTCATGGAATACCCAACTTTTTGTGTCCATTCAGACGTACAGTTCCTCACTCATAAAGCGAAACACAGTAATAACCTTACTACTGTTACGTCGAATTGCTGTAAGAGATACTTATAATATCAGCCCTGTAATAACTTGTCCCACTGTTGGGCACGAGCCTCCTCGCAGTGAAGGTATATAAGTCCACCATGCTGGCCCACTGCGGGTTGGCAGACTTCACATATCTTGGAAAACATTATGGAGAATACTCAGTCATGCAGGATTATTCATGATGTTTTCTTTCACCGTTATAATAAGCTATAATTAACTATTTAATACGCATATAACTTGGAAAAGGCAGAAATGCGCGCCTATACATCGACTTCGAGACCTTTGTGTGGAAGTTCAACGATCTCCCACTAGGGTATCGTTGTTTTTTTAAGGGTCACTTAATGGTGTGCAATTCGGCTAATTCTCACTATTAAACTTACATCTCAGTCGGCTGTTACTACTTGGGGTTTTTTCTACGGTAACGATGGCATAGCATGTGAACGGTATTCAAATTGGTTGCAAAATAATATTAATAATATAATGACAATAAGTTTATTGATTGTTTAAGAGAGTAAATAATATTTTATATTACGGTTAGAGAAAATGTGGGCTCGCGGTGCGGATATCTCGCTATCTCCTTCAGACAGACTGAAAAAGGATGCACGATACAAAGTACTTTGTATCGTGCATCCTTTTTCAGTCTGTCTTTTGACAGTCGCTGCTACCAGATTTGAGACACTTATATCTTACTTATTTCGGAATAAATTTAAAAAATATATTATTTTTAAGTTTGGATAATGTAACTAACAAATAATCAAAAAATGTGAGTTAACTACGCTATTCATATCGTGATGAGATTTTAGCAAAATAGCCCCTGTACGTTCATTCGCTATATTACCAAATAATTGGCAATCGCATAGTTCATTCATAACCGTATATGGATGTATAATTGAGCGCAGACATCCAAACTTTCGCCTATTATGTTACATAGATAGAAGCCATAATATCTTCTCACGAATGAGTAATGTTAAAGCCGGATACATTATATCCTTATAAGGCATCTACGACGTATCCATACCGCTATCCTCTAATAGACATGTTCAGTATCGTATGCTATAAAATATTCAACAAATTAACTCTCGTGAATGTGTGGCTTCACGCGATTACTTGGAATACGTAACGAGGCCTTTACGGAAACCTCTGGTTTGCAATTCATCTATTACGCGGGTGTTAGCTTTTAAGAAGGTCGTGTTGGCAATACTAGCGACGATTCCATAAGGCTTGGGGGTTGCCCGAGCCCTTCCTCCCACTGGTATTAAAGGTAGGGCTGAGAGACCCTAAACATTCTTTTTTCCATGGCTAATTGTCAATAATTCTATCTTCATTAACGAATGGAAATAATTTTCGTTTATTATTCCATAGTAAATTGTGTTATGTTTGATATAAAAGCCTTATCTTTTCTCCCTAGCCTTTATTATTCCCAAGTCACTTGGGGTCGAATTTTCTAGTCTAACCGGATTTGACTGGATATCAGTTTTTACACGGAGCGGCTGCCATCTGACCTCCGCAACCCGAAGGCTAACGATACCCTAAGGCTAGACTAGTGTCAGGATACTAGAGGGTACCGACTTTCCCAATAACGACTGCCATAGATGTTTATGGCAGCCGGAACCGACGGCTTAACGTGCTCTCTGAGGCACGGAGCAGACGATAATTGTCAATCAATACGCACATAATTTTGAAAACTCATATAACTTTCCAGAGGTGCGCGACGTGGGTTCGAACCCGAGACCCTCTGCATTGCAGTCCGTTGTGTGTCTGTCTCCCCACTGAGCTACCACTGTTTCTTTTTAAAAGCCTTATCAATATTCGTGTAATGTCGACGCGTACCGTTATATAAACATTCATATTTATCAAATGGCGATTATACTGCGCCAATTGAGTATTTGGCAAAAAGTTTGCCAATACTAAATTGGAACTGAGAACTTATTTATTATTACCCATACATGGAACTGGCTGACGGTATATTGATTGGGCATATCTGACACAATGCGCATGTTTTGTATCAAGACCTATCCCTTTAGGAATTAGGCGTAAAGTAAACAACAATCACAAAAACTTCAACATTTCTCGGATATGTAGCAGCGATAGCTTAGGAGCACGTTGGACTATCACGTCCCGAGTTCGATCCCAATTAACGCACCTGTGACTTATCATTCTTATCAACGTTAGGTGCGTATTATGTAACCGATGTCGTTCGCTTTAATGGTAAAGTAAATTATCTTGAGGAAACCTGCATGTCTTAAGAGTTCTCCATAATGTTCTCGAATATGGTAAACTAAGGCCTAATCCTACTCTCGCCGAGAAGAGGCCTATGTCCAGCAGTGGGACAGTGTATGTACAGACCCGATATCATTGTTATATATCAGGATATTTTAAAAGTAGAATAGGGTCAAACAAACAATACTATAAAACTCAGTGGCTCAGAATAAATTACGGATTTTATCCAAACATTCATGCATGCACGAATTTTTGTATAATATATGTATGCATACATAAATTCATGCATATTTATCTTCAAAGTGGTAGGCACCCTCATTTTGCAAGCTTTGCTCCATATAATAGGCAGTCTACGTGCTGCTACAAAATATTTTCCAACCTCAACACCCAATAACACACTGCCTGATGCATAAGTGAAAACGTGCCTATGTCACAGGATGAGGAAGGCAGCTTTACTTTACATCTCTATCTATCCCTTCAGAGATAAATGCTTGATAGACTGTGATCCCAAACTCGTTAGACCTAAGTCATTGTATCACAGCTGAATGAAAAGAAGACCTACTTTTAAACTAGCAAGTCCGCCTTAATTATTTACCTACACATAGATTTGATGTAAAAAACACAAAGCATAATGACTTAGGTCTACCGACTCTAGAAACTTGTACTATGTTTTACTTACATCGCATTAACGCAAAAAATATACACCCAGCTTTTTTTTCGTATATTTTATAAGTAAACTTTGCTATAACAAGCAACTGTATAAAACTAAGTGGCTCAGAATAAATTACGTTTTTTATCCATTCCAACTTTGGCTCCTGTGTCAATACAGCTACGCATTAAAAGTTCGCGAAAGCCTTCAACTCTGAAAAGCATTAATTATTCTAATCGTGAGTTTCGGACGTAATGCGAACGTCTATTAGGCGTCGGAGATGAGTTTCGGACGAAATTTTCACTGTATTTATATTTTATTACCACATTTTACCTCGCTTTATTGCCTGTCTGTTCGTCTATCCAATTAAAGTTATGCAGTGACTTTAAATTACCTGATGAGACATAAATATTTAAGTACTTATAGTATATAGCTGAATGACATTGACTGAAAACCATAAAACCTAGCATTTCCTAAGTTAATTGTGCTCGGTAGACGCTAGAAGGCTTGGCCCGCTACGACGAAGGGCTTGAAATATGCCAGAGAATGATGTGTGTTTTGGGCCCATATCTACCATTTTAGCATAAGCGTGACTACGTGTAATATGTGTTATTCCGAGAAACTGCAACGCTATGCATTCATCGTTCAAATTAATATTACATTAAAATATTTCTGCGAAACATACATTCGTAACAGTTACATTAATTAAATAATATGCTTTGCAATAATATTCGCAGTTTGATCATAACAGTGATCGTAAAATAACAGTCTCGTTTCACAGTGTTATTGGTATTGAATAATAACAATATTTATTTAAAGAACTGGGTCACGAGCCGACTGCTCGACCCAGAAATCATTTTACAAATGCCTGAAAATATACTCTACAATTTTGACTCTTCTTTTCCCTAGCCTTTATTATTCCCAAGTCACTTTGGGGTCGGCTTTTCTGGTCTAACCGGATTTGACTGGATATCAGTTTTTACACGGAACGGCTGCAACCTGACCTCCGCAACCCGAAGGCTAACGATACCCTAAGGCTAGACTAGTGTCAGGATATTATAGGGCACTCACTTCCCAATAACGACTGTCATAGATGTTCACGGCAGCCGGGCCGACGGCTTAACGTGCTCTACGAGGCACGGAGCAGGCTATAATTGTGTCAATTAATACGCACATAATTTCGTTATATAACTTCCGAGAGTCAGAGGTGCACATCGTGGGTTCGAACCCGAGACCCTCTGCATTGCAGTCTGTTAGTCTTCCCACTGAGCTATCGCTACTCTACAATTTTGACTAAAATATTTGTTTAAAACTTCCTTTATAGATTTGAAGAGATAAGTAGATAGATATATGAGAGCACGCATGGTGTTGTGGTTTAAGTGGCCGGCCCGCCATTGCCACACATCGCGGGTTCAATCCCACACGGTATACAATTTGTGTAGTCTACAAATGGTTGTTCTAAGACTGTCTGTTGTTTGTGTCCATTGTTTGAATGTCTGTTAAGCCCCGTCACATGAATTACTTTTAGTGCGATAAATGTTTAATTGATTTTTCTGTTCGGTTTTTTTAATTGGCTTGAGGCTGGAATTATTTGTCCCATGGCAGAAACTGCAATTAATCTTACAGCTGATCGTGTATCAGGTTTATAGTCTCGGTTGGGTAAACTGTTATTAGATTGATCTGTTAGGAAATTCTCAGTAATTGCTGTGTCTGAATATGTGGATGGTAGGCTCGTATGCTTAATATTAATCTAGAAGCGGTGGTAGCATAATGGATACGGCATTGGATTTGCGATCGAGCGGTCGCGGGTTCTAATCCCACCCATGGAGAGTTAACAAGAATATTAGTAATTTGTAACAAAATGCGAGAGTAATACACCACTGTTTAATCGTTACTTGATGCCGTGAACACTGCTACGTTTACACTAGTATAAAGTTTATTACCTGTACAGAAATTTTGTTTAATTAAACTAATTCACAATATATTTCATGATACATTTCGCCCGTCCGGGATTTCGGAAGTTCCGAGCGAAAATCAATTTAAAGTATGGACTGCGTTTTATTGGACAGTATAATTCCATTATTGGATGAAGGCTATATTAACGCGTCAATATTTTGCTGAGAATATACTTATATTCACGCTTGTATGTATGTCTTTAAGAGGGTAGGCAGAAGTCTATTAGACCTACATTTTGATACCTATGTTTTAGGTCCCAAGTAAGACTCCTTTCGGTTGCCTGCTGTTGTTAGTTATATGATAATGGGCAATGAGCACACTGGCGTCAGAGCATTGGGTATAAACCACTAACAGACACACATGTGTACACGTATTTACGTATCAACAAATGATGTCTCGATGTTTAAATTTTGTTTAAACCCAAACAAACTAGTGTGTAGCTTTTGTAATCTATATATATAAAACTCTTCCGTTATTGAGTGACTGACAGACAACGCACAGCCGAAACTACTGAACGCAAGAAGCTGAAATTTGGCATGTATGTTCCTTGGAGAGCGTAGGGGAGCACTAAGAGAGGATTTTTGGAAATTCCATCCTGAAGGGGGTGAAAGGGGTGAAACCCGATATTCACATGGGAACGGGACTTACGCGGGTGAAACCGCGGGAAAACTACTAGTTATACTATAATTTGAATAGCGGAGTATCCTAATACAGGTATTTTTGTACCTTAACTGCTGATTACCAAATAGTATGTAAGAAAATGATAATAAATTACTTATATTTTCTGTTACTGGGTTTCATCCGTTAAGTAAGAGGTTCGGCAGCTCACATACATATATATTTCTACCATATCTTTTAACCCGTCATTAGACTCTTTAACATGTACCAATTGCTACGCTACGCATTAAGGCATTATACTTATGTATTATAATTATATAAAAAGAGCCTTATTTCATTAAGCGTTCGGTATCCCTCAACATTTTTTATTCTCTTACTGTCAGATCTCCAGTTATCTGCAAAACCTTGCGGAAAGAATGGAATCTAATTAAAACGTAATCCAATACGTGCCTGCAAGGCTGGATTTCTAAAGCGTTAATTAATTGTGATGGGTTTGCAGTAATGTATATTATCTGTAATAATGTTCAAGTTTATTGTATTTTGAAGACTTTTAGTGAGATGGCCTAAGCCCGTGGCTTTGCTTGCCTAGTGTTTTCGCGACGTTGTGTATGAGTATCATATTATGCTCCATATTGCTCGTATTCCTGTACGGCATGTGAAAAAACATATACAGAATGTTTCTTTAACTAACTGTAGTTCAAGAAAAATTATGTATACGTTTTTTTCACGTGCAATTTCACAGTTCTGTAGCAGTCTACAGAACTGTGAAATTGCACGTGAAATTACATAAAAATGAGTTCAGTGCTTTTCCCGTAATGTAAGCACAAACAAACACAGACAAAGAGGTTAACAAAAATGACAATATTGTTTTGAGTGGTAAGTCCACTAATTAGTTGAAAATATATCTGCAATGTAGAGACACTATATACTTATACTTTCATAATTTCTAATAGATGAGGAATTGAAATTGCGATTACGTAATCGTAGATTCGAATCTCACCTCTTTATTATATAAACAAAAACAAGAAACAGATACAATGCAGGACATACACCAACACTTTGGTGTATGTCCTGCATTGTATCTGTTTTTGACTATGCCTATGTTAGGTACAACAGGTAGACAGATAGTAGGAACAAAGATTAAAACAAAACAGACTAATACGGATATTTAGGATAAAACTGGGTTGTATACGTTGATTTTTCATATTGGGATTGTATTATGTTCTCATTTTGTTGACTTACTGAGCAGCGATAGCTCAGTGGGGAGACCAACAGACTGCAATGCAGAGGGTCTCGAGTACGAACCCACGTCGCGCACCTCTGACTTTCGGAAGCTATATGACTTTTCGAAATTATGTGCGTATTGATAGACAATTATCGCCTGCTCCGTGCCTCGGTGAGCACGTTAAGCCGTAGGTCCCGGCTGCCATGAACATCTGTGGCAGTCGTTATTGGGACAGTGTCGACACAAAAGATCCCACTGGGTCGAAGTGTCGCCGGTCTGCACTGACTGGCCCCCACATAAGATATATATATATATATATATATATATATATATATATATATATATATATATAATATATATATATATATATATATATATATATATATATATATATATATATATATATATATATATATATATATATATATATATATATATCTTATGTGGGGGCCAGTCAGTGCAGACCGGCGACACTTCGACCCAGTGGGATCTTTTGTGTCGACACTGTATCTGTATCTGTCTACTATATATATATATATATATATATATATATATATATATATATATATATATATATATATATATATATATATATATATATGTTCTGATTTGGGTGACATAATAAAAAATTCTATGAATTACCAATATAAACTGACTTCTAACGCAAGCAATTACCTTTACCGGAGAGATTAACAAGAATATAGATTATTTATTTTAGTCTGATTCGTCTGACTGCTTAGTAAATTGTGCCTTTCATTACACACACTATTATGATCTAACCAAGTAAATATAATAGAATCTTTAAGAAAATGTTGTACTATGCAGATCTTGAATTTTAATATTTCCTGTATCTTTGTCTGCAGCCGGAGTGAGTCGGCTCTGAATAGCCCAACGGAGCCCGACGTATCGCTGGCGGCTTCCCTCACCGACCCTCTCGAGGCACACACCTTGGAGGAAGCCAGGAGGACTATTAGGTAACGCCTTTATTTATTTACTGTAGCGAGAAACATGATGTTACTTCTGAGAAAAGCAGCTTTCTAAAGGTGGAAGAATGTTTTAATTGGCCTGTAGTTTTTAAATTTCTTCATTACCAACATAAATACAAAATTACAAATAAAAAAAAAGTAGTGAATACAGAGCTTATATAAAAAAATTCAACCTTCAATGAATTGTAATATACTCACGTTTGTGTGGCATACATTACAGGCTCTAGGTAGACCTAGAGCTGAGTTATATAACTTAGATATGTATACAACGAAGACGGTTACTACGAAGGAATAGGCAGAAAATTACATAAGGGCATAGATTCCCACCTGTATATGGGCAACTGCATTTTATCTGCAGTCTGTTTTAAAGTCGTATGTAAAAGAGGCGAGCTTATTGGTATTTATCGTTTACATTACCAGACCCCATGCTGTTACTAAGAATTGCCTAACAGAAAATCCTAATACAATTTTTCCTGACTCGTGAATCCAACCTGGGATTTTATCATCGGCTGTAAATATAAGCTCAAACGTATGCTGAGAAAGTGTTTTAACAAAAAGTTATGCCTTTGTTTTTATATATTGAAATATAACTTCGGGCTTATTTATTTTATAGAATAGACTATGCGAACCTTTGTCTACACATAACTTTACCCTTTTACGCCTTTACGAAAATAACTAAAATATATATAATATTGTCTTCTATTTATGCGAATATTATTCATTGAAATTAAATTGCTATATACGGATTTTATCGCGTTGTTTATTTGACACTAAATTACAAAATTTTGAAAATTTTTACGCTCCTACTACTATTAATAGAGAAGATGGTTGGAATGTACCACCAGCTTGGGATCCAGTAATAAAAATAGTCAAACCCAAGAAGAAGCAAACCACAGCTAGACTTCATGATACTTTGAGCTCATTCTGCGTAAATAGAAACACCAATGATTAAATTATGTTCGGGTACTTTGAAATAACTACACTGGAACATTGAGACAACTGCCATCTTAGTCTCCCCGTGACCATGGCTGCTGAAAAGCAACCGAAACGTCGGGGAAAGTGTAAAAATAAATTAAATCTAAATAGTTTAATAATAATTTAATTAGCTTAAAAATTAATAAAGTTTAATAGGAGTAGTAGTGTAAAAATTTTCAAAATTTTGTAACAAAGTGTCAAATAAACAACGCGATAAAATCCGTATATAGCAGTTTAATTTCAATAAAATATAAATTTAATACAACGAAGAGAAATCCGGTAGAAACACGTAAACGGATTACAAGATAGTGTTGCCGTCTCAAAAGAACGGTGTACACTTTAATAAGTAACTGGATACGGTTCTTAAGAAATAAACTTACTCTTTATAAAAGTTTGTTATCCTAAAGTATAATGTACAGTGTCAATGGCTTCTGTCGTAAACAAAAATAGTTTACGGAGATAATTGATGATATTAATTTCCATTTAAATATTTAAGTCTTTAAATTAAAGCACTAAAATACCTCAATTTAAAGAAAGTTATTCTAAATTATACACTAGCCAAGATTTATATTTCTATATTATTCAAATTTGGCCACTTAAAATACACAATAATGGCGGTACAAACAGATTATTGTTCTAGTTTTAAATACTAAATTTATGCAAATCGTTGAAGTTACGCCCATCGGCCAAGCTCGTTTAAATTCTTCTCGCGATTGAGCTAACGTAGTCTTTCTGTCGTTCCAGAGATCTTCGGATGAAGTATCGAGCTCAAGCACATCAGCTACTAACATGGCGCCGAGCGCAAAGAACTCAAGAGGAACTAGTCACTCGCCTGCAGAAGGAAAAGGCGGAACAACTCAAATCCCTCTCCAGCCAACTTCTTCTCTTCGAATCCAGACTCGTCCGCAAGCAGAAAGAAATAACCAGCATGCTTGCGCTCAGAGAAACCATTATTATGAAACAGCAGAAAGTCATCGAAACTCTTCAAGCTAAATTACTCGATAATGGAATAGAAGTAACCCAGAATATTCCAGACTTCAGAGACATGCTCCAAGATACTCACATCACTGGAGACTTTGATTCTCTTAATGATTCAGATTCTGCCGTTATCATGGAGGATGTAGACTTCGACAGCAGTAACACTCCCGTGCCAAGATTCAGGTCTGCGAATCCTGATAGCGTCACCATCGTGCGGTCAATATCGGATGCTATAGATCCTAACCTGAAATACAACATTGTGAGGAGGTCGAATGGATTTCTGCGGCGGCCGGAGATTCTTGAAACTGTATACAGCGTTGAAGAAGAAGTTGATGGAGACTCAACCAAAGGATTGAGCGCTCAGAACAGTACTGAGAAGGAACTGAAGGACGCTAACAAAACCGATGAGGAAAAATGCAAAGAAACAACTCTCCTTGAACGACGGCGGGACAACTTTCGAATGAGGAGTGTAGTGCTGACAGCTGAAGTCAAAAGCATAGATAATGATAAGGAGCTGAAGCCGAAAAACGGTAAGGAGGTGTGGTCGTATAGTTATGTGCCAAAACGGATGACTCCAGCGAACGAGTCTGATGATGAAGTAACATCTAACCCTGAGAGCGACGAAGATCCCGAACCTCGGTCTACCCATGTGGTCACCTACAACAGGGTTATGTCCAACCACAGGAACGTGACTAAACCCAAGGACGTTAAGTACAAAAGGATAAATAAAGCGAAGTCAAAAAGTCTCGAAGAACTGAGGGGGAGGCTAAAGAATTGGGTGGAAAAGGGGAATAAGTTCTCTAATATTCCGCTAGAGCACGCGCAAAGTTACGCCTAAAGAGTTCCTTTAATTAAGTGTTTTACGCGTGATTTGCTATATAGGTCTTGTGAATTACGAATGTGGGTATTCGTATGTGTGCGTGGAATATTTAATATTCGAACATGATTCGAAGCAGCACGCTCACTGGCAAGATGGCCGCCGCGCATTCGATAATAGCAGGCAAGAAATACATCACAGAATTAGATCACAAATTGTAGTATCGAAGTACCTTTTCAAAATGGGTTGTACCTATCAGCTTTACAGAGGCAGATCTTGATATTCTTGATACTCAAACTATTGTAAATAATGTTTCTTATACGTGTCTACTAATAGATACTTATTATGCAACATACTGTAAGTTAGATAATTTTCAAGTTTTCTATTGTTTTAAGAATAAAGAAGACACAAGTATAAAATGTTATTAAGATTCGTAGTTATTTATAAAAATGATTATCTCCTTTAATATTAAAGGCCTATATAATTATTACAATTCTAACATTTGTGAGCTTACGTGTAAATCAGTATACCGTAGATATTAAAAATAATCTTTTTAATAAGTACTTGTTTTTCCCTTATGTGCTTACCCCGCAGTGGATGTCGCGTTATAATAAGTAAGTAATAGTCTTAATATTAATAATATAATTGTTTTCGTTTTTAATAGTACAAACAGTTCTTTAGACAATAGAAAACTGGAAAATAATATTTTCTCGCGCACGACTGATTTTGAGTATTTCATTTAAATTTAAAAAAGTAATATTTTGATTACCTAATATAAAAAAATCGCTTCATCGGAATTGATAAATCCCCTGCGATTTTGTGATTGTCTCGTCAAATTTCTTTCGCCAATTCATTATTGCGTAAGTTAGAGTAATATAAATAAATATATCAGAATAATTTCTGAAGATTTATATAATTTAGATATTTATTGTCTCGGTGCCAATTATTAAAATATTTTGTCTCTTAATATTAAATAGTTCTAATTGTTTTAGTGTTATAGGCTGGCCGTATTCGTAGTAAATAACTATATATATATTGTTATATTCATACATTTATAATATAGTGAATTGTTCAATACAAACTGATATAGTAATAAGCACAATTTCATTACCTGTTAACGTAAATTAACAATTTGATGCTATATTATGTATCAGAAAACATCACCTACACCTAAAATTACTAAAGAAAATATTCACTAGAAAATATTTGAAACGGCGCGGGTAGCTCAATGGATAAGGCATCGGACTTGCGATCGAGAGGTCGTGGATTCGAAACCCATTCATTGCACTACCGACGTAAACCATCTTCTTGCATAAGCAGTCTAGCTTAGTTGTTAACCCTAACAAGAATAAAATAAAAAAATATCTCATCCCGTTTTGTGCTGGTGGCACTTTTTGGTGACAAAATATGGCGCCTCAATAATTGTGAGCTATTTATAATAATTGTTTTATAATAATAATACTATACCACAAATCAGGAAACAAAATTACGCTCGCTTCCTCGAAAAAGCGCGGCGCACAAGTTGCATGCTCTAGAGGTAACACACAGTTTCTCAATAGCTAATCAACCTGTCAAAATCTATGTGTCATGCCAAATAATTTGACCAATGACCTGTCAAAATCAAACTCATGTCAAATGATTTGATTGGCTGTTGGGAATACAGTCAGCCAATCGCAGAAGTTGACAAGTGTTCACCTGTTTGTTAACAAATTTCGTAATTGTCTGCTTTTTAGAAACCTTGGATTTATATTCTTTAGTTACACTACTTATGCTAATTTTGATACAGAATGTTTTTCGCTGCTTATAATTATGTTCAGCATATACAAGCATATATGTATAACATTATCGTCACAAACATGTAAAAGGGACACTTCTAAGAACGTGTGTACCTATTGCATAACATATAAATTATGTATGTAGAAAACAGAAGAAAAGTGAATGCAGGCAAAAAGGACTTTCAAAACTGTACTCAGTGATCATTCGAAGTTTTTTCTGCCCGCCAGTAAAACATTCATGATTTTACTGTGTAAAATATATACCAGTATAAATTTCTGATATCTAATTTTCTATAAACATTCTCACCAAATTTGGCTTGAGTATATTAATTATAATTTATTTCTCTTTAAAAACGTTGTAACGTTTACAGCCTTACAAATAATTACGTTTTAATAAAGAGACTTAGCATGTCTTCAGAGTAGGTAGCTCAACATTTGGTTTAGAATAGGCACGTGTAAATTTTTGTGACCGCAGTAGACACGTGTACTTCATTATAACGAGTAAGACACGTGTATTGGATTATTTTCAAGTAATTATACAACGTGTTAGGCAAACAAATTTTGTTTAATTTGATTTTCGTTTATCAGTTTTTTATTTTCATTATTTTCGAAGATGATTGGTGAAACCCAAATATTTGAATCATAGATAGACCTCAACATAGATCGAAAAATTGTCCACTCTAGGAAGAGTGCGTTCACACATTACATTTACATGATAGGAAGAATAGTGTAAAATTTTCAATATCAGGGAGCGGTGATCATTCTATATTTGTAATTCAGATGTCATGTTGGCATTGTGTGATGATGACAATTTAACATCCAACAAGAAAACCATATTTAAGCCTAATCTATGATTGTAAACGTTAGGGAAACCATCTTCAAATTTGATTAACGGACTTACTTGATTTTATTTTTAAAATGACTGATTTAGGGTTTATGTAGTTACGTTTATTTTTTTGTTATAAGTTATTTTAATTTGCGTTGTTTTTTCGTAAATTGTCGAGTAGCGAATTTTTAACTATTTTTATTTTTTTATTCAATTTACGAAATATTTAATGTATTTCGGCCAATTGTTTAATTAGAGATACTCCTGATTTAGTTCCTTTAGTCACATGTAGTACTGTATATCTACTAATTACTACGACTATTCAATTAACAATATAGTTTTAATTGTCCTTTGACTAATATCTTCTATGATGAAAAAGTTTATTTGAAGTTGTATCGATGTATCACATTTTTTATATAAATTGTTTTAGTCGAACATTTCCGATAGTTAAATTGATTCAATTCAACAGTTTTGTCATTATTAGTGTATTTAAACTTATTAACGCAATCATTGTTTGCTTAGAGTAATTTTGAATGGAATATGTACTTAAACAAATGTCAATGTTGCTCTCTGCATAAATTAAACAGTACACATTAAGCTTACAACCCGACTCGATTACCAATGCCCCGTTAGTCTGGCAGTTAATGTAGTCTAAGAGTCATAAGGCGAACAATTCGAATCATTCAAGATGCAAAGAAATTCTCAGATCGCCATCCCATCGGACTATGGGAGAGAGGGAATAAGGACAGCACTTGTGATTGTGCATTATAATGACTACGATTCAGAAGGCCAGTCTTCGTTAAAGGCTTCCGCAGCCGAAATTTGGTCTAGCAGATTTCTATAAAATCACAATATTACAAAAATCATCATCGCCCCAACATACACATGCCCAGACTAGAAACACATCTGCAAAGCAATATGACTTTTCTTATATCAAGGAAGAATTAAGGTGCCCGGTTTCCATGCAACATTACTCTAAGCTCTACACATTACTAATAGTACACACCTAATTAAGTATATAAGCTAGAATAAGATTTTATATGAACACTATAATTTTCATACATGTTAATTTTTACAAAGCATAAGCGCAATGTCATCATTTGTCAAAGTGTAGGTCATAGAATACTACCAGTTTTAAACACATTTCGTACTTTACAAAAGCATGAGCGCAAAGTTACATTTCGCACCCTTAATAAAACAGAGACTTATCTCAGTATTTTGGATTAAACAAATTTGAACTCTATTGCAAAGATTTAACACAAATATAATATTAGAATTTAACATATACAATTAGAGTTCAAATTGCCTTACTTTCAAATTTCGAGTTAAGTCGCTGTTTCATTAAGAGTGCGATTTGTCAAAGTGTGCGGCCAGCCTGTAAACTTTACATAATATCACTGTCCCGCTGTATAATGAAGAAAGCTTCGAAATATATTTTAATATAATTACTGTGTACACCGCATTCCTAATAATAGTCAAACACTGATATTGAATTGAAAAATAAATATATGAACATTACGTATGCTGTTTTATTTTGTGGATAAATTACTTGTCAATCGTAAGTATTGTAAAGGGTATCCTAACACAAGTATTTATAATTAAAATGATGCCTTCATCCCAAGATATAAGTTCTTATGAATGTCACATAAAAAATAAATGTATATATATATATCTTTTATTTGAATCTTTATCAATTTTACGGGCTACGAGCCCGTACGCTCTTTGACTTTCGCCCCTTGCCTAGACGAAGCCTATTTTGCTCCTATTTTTGGGTAGATTTTAACCTAACAAATACCTACTAGGGGGCGAACCTTGAGGGGCGAACGGGCTCGTAACCGTTTTACGTCGTCCGGTGGGTCGCTCAAGGTACCGCTGGAAAGATGAAATAGCTAAAGACCTGAAAGAGATGAATGTGCTGGGTTGGTCTGATTTGGCGCAAACCAGGAAAACATGACGTACTTTAATGTTGGAGGCCAAGATCCACTTTGGGTCGCTGAGCCAGCGAATTAAATAAGTATTTTAATTGTTGGAATGCCAAGCATGTTGAAAATATACTGTGTCTGGCCGCCGGTGTGTCGCTGATGTATTTAAATGAGGGTGAATGAATCAAGTTAGACGTGCCAGGAGCGTTGCGAGTGGCATTCCGTCTCTGCTTACCGTTCTAGGTAACAGTGCTCATGAGAAGGATCCAGATGATGTTATCTGGCTGTAATCTACTGTAAGATGGTGATTGGTAAGTTAAATTGACAAAACCACGTAAATTTGAGCTCCAAATCTGACAAAAGATCATAATAAACAAGGTTTTTACGAGCTAATATCGGCAGCCATAATTTATGTCACTGTTTACGAAAACACTTCACCTGTCCGTTGTCAAAAAAAATTAGATACCTACTATCTTAGCTGCTTTTACAACATAATATATTGAGAAGGGATAGACATCATTATTGTCTTTATCCATAGTCGAACGACTATATTTTCGAAGGAGCACACCTCGGCCTACCATTTAAATCATAGCTGACGAAACCCCTGTGTAGAAAACCCTTTTCGACAACTATGACAACAGGGGTTTAAGAAAGGGATCCCTTCTTTTCGCATAATGTTCTTTGTCCTAATATACTTCGGCATAACGATTTTGGCACAATTTGTTTTGGCATAATAATACTTCGGCATAATTTTTTTAGGCATACATTTTATGTTGGCATAATTATCTTAAAGACTAATTTGTTTTGGCATAAATTTGATTCGCATAACGTTAGTAGCCCTAATGACTATTAGCATAACGTTAGTAGGCCTAATGACTATTAGCATAACGTTAGTAGGCCTAATGACAGAACCGAATTGCTGCAAAACCGACTCTACGTAGTCTTGTTTGTCCTACCCCTAGAGTGTAATTTAAAATCGTGTAGAAGCGTGGGGCCGCCGAAGGCCCGCAGCGCCGGAGCCGTGACAGAAACTCTGCCTGCTGCATGCTTGCTTGCATGCTGCATGCTTGCTTGTTTGCTGCATGCTGGTATTATGCTTAAAAAAGATATGGTTTAGAACTTTATGCTTAATAAATTTATGCTTTAGAATATTATGCTTAATCATTATTATGGTTAGAGAAATTATGCTTAAAAAATTATGCGTAATTATATTATGCGAAAATATAATTATGCCAAACAAAATTATGCTAAGTTATATTAGGTCTTAAAATTTTATGCTAATGGATAAGGATCCTTTAAAAAAACCTCGAATTTATAACTTATTTTGGCGCCTGCTAATATTTTAAGAGCAAAATCAACATTATATCGAAGTGTAATATTGCTATTTTACATTATATGTTTTGTATATTTTATAAGCTCGTTTTGTATTAGAGAACAATTTTTGGATCATTCAAACGAGAACTTAATTAAGTCACATTATAGGGAACACAATATTAGAAACTAGAATTTGATAACTAAAATACTTTTAAAGACGCACCACGCACCAACAAGAGAACCGTAAATATGTTTGCCACATAAGTATTATGAACAAACATAAGCCCACTAACTCGTAAAATACTTGTGTAAAAGGAATCAGTACTAACTTACCTTTTTTTTATAAAAGACATCTACCGCTTTTGGATAAATTTCTGTTTTGTGGAGGACAAATATTCAAACAACAGACACAAAGAAAACTTAGGCCCGGCGCCCATTGGCGGCACGGCATAGCAAAGTATTTTTAGGCGACGAATAAAAATATAACCTAATCGTATGGAAATAAAGTTGAAATTTCAATGTTAACAGTCGTAAGTACAAAAACAATACCGCAGTATGCTTAGGCATGCCGTGTCGGCAACCTCCGGAACGCTTCGGCATCCCTCGTAACGCTTTGGCAGTCTTCGGGATACCGCGGCAAGACAGCGCCCGCCCGTACCCCGCGGCCTCGCGCGTAGCTTCATTAGCTTAGCGTCGTTCATGCTGAAACGTGTCCTTGTCGAACGCTTCGGTATGCTTAAGGACGTAGCAGCATACCTAAGGATGTCACGGCATAGTTACCACCAGTGTGCGCTTACATGTAGAAATGCCGAAGGATCCCCTACCGTGCCGTGCCGCCAATGTGCGCCGGGCCTTAGAATATGAACCACACAATTTATTGTCGCATGTGGGAATCGAACATATAACACTTAGTGTAGTACCAGTGGCCTAGCGACTCTTTAAACAACTATGCCATTCGTGCATCCGTTTTATATACTCAGCGATATACGTACGTACCAACTAGTATAATTATGGGTTTTGTCATTAATTAGATATCAACATATTAGTAGCATTACAACAACGAATATTTGATTAGTTTAAACAAATTACATTTTATCATGTTCTGAATCAGTGATTTTAAGCGCACACAGTACAATAGCCAAGTTTGCGCAAAAACAAGCAGTCAAATATTGTGTCAAAGGTGACGATTCGAGCCATATACAAATATTTGACTAATGAAATACAGAATAATTATGTGAACTGAAGTCAAATTAATCTAGACATGTATTCGCATACATACTCTTATGCCTATAACCTCGAGGAGATAGAAAGAGTTGTACTTCACCTAATTCGCTAGCGATGTTTTTCGTTATCACGTAATAGGCATATAGAGCATTGCTGTTAAACGCGCAAATTGGCAGACTCCGTACCGCTATCGCGCTACTGAAAATTTCTTATCAGACCACATGCACGGCAAAGTTAGGTGAGCACTGTACTAAATTTTAAGTTATTTTAAATATATTATTAGCTCTTTACATATGAAATTGCCTTTTTCCAATATCTAATTTCGTGATGCCTATACATATACTTATTATTACTTACTTTTTATACAATTTTAAACAATGAGTCGTTTAGTGGATTCTGGATTTGTTACTTTCATTTGCCATAATTAAATGATGTTGACTATTTAGATAACTTAAGACAAACCAAAGTTGAGTCAAGTCTAATCAAAATCAGATTAACCTTTAAAAATATTGACAGATTAAATAGTTTGATCGAAAGATACAATGTCACTGATTATCTTCATGCAAAACGGTAAAGTAAGCTCCAAAATTTGGCATACATCCCTATGAGAAGTTGCCCTGCATTTTTACATTAGCGGTCTCTCGCTTTCGATCATTTGTAATTTTCTACCATATAAATATGGAATTTCAAATTTAATATTTACCGGCAGTTGTACAAAACGCGATTTACCAAAATATTTTTTTATTATTTTGACGTATAATATACCTATTATCAAGGTGTCGAACTGTTGTTTGTCAAATCGTGTTTGATAATATAATATGTTTAATGATCATAATATCATAAATGGTAATTTAAGTTCATAAAAAAAATAAAAAAATAACAAAAAAGAAGAGACACAATGAACACCTAGGCTCGGAACAACTCTTTGTGTTTCATACAAAGTTTTGTCCCAGGAATCGAAACTAAATCACTCGGCGCACTGGCAATGTCGAGGCGACTATATAAACCACTACACCACCCGTGCAGTCTATAAACCGCTGACGCAGTTTTGAAGCAATATTTACAATTAAAACCAACATTTGCGTAGAGCTTCTTATAAGCCAAGAATTAACTTAATCAAGAACCTGCCGTATAGACGTGATTGACACTCAACACCTACCCAATAATATTATTTCACCGAACATCTCAAATACTCAAATATTAAATTGTCCGTGAAAAGCGTAATTGGACTTATGATACCAACCGAGAGTGCCATAAAAATATATTTTTGTCTGCGAATTGCTGTATTGTTCGGGATTGTGTTACACGATTCAATACTATCAATTTTATAATTGTACTAGCTGTGCCCGCGGTTTCACCCGCGTTTATGTTTATTGCGCCGCCCCCGTGGGTCGTAGTGTGATGTTACATAGCCTTCCTCGATAAATAGGCTATCCAACATTAAAATAATTTTTCAATTCCAACCAGTAGTGCCTGAGATTAGCGCGTTCAACCAAACAAACAAACTTTTCAGCTTTATAATATCAGTATAGATTTGTTACTGAATACGCGTAAACTATTAAACGGATTTGAAAGTAACTTGACACATAGATAGACTATGTACTAGGTAAACACATATAATACTTTTTATTGCGTTAAGCGTTCAGGCTAGTTAGAAATAAGTTTAGTGGATGTGTTTTCGCGGATGTAAGCTTAGACTGTTTAACCACTTACTATATTTTGGTAATGACATCTTTCATGATATAGATAGTATAAGGGCTCGATCCCTCTGGCGTTTGTCGAGCGTAAGTGTGCGTGTGAATTCCAACGGTTCAATATCTCCCGTTCCTATAATTTTCATCCTTTATTTGATTTATCTATCTATGGTCGGCTACTTGCCATAGATGTCGCTAGTATTTTTAGTTTCAGCGACCCACCCACCGTACAAAGCAGCTGGAACACCGTGGTAGTTTTAGTCGGTAGGCCCGAAGTCCCGGGAGAGCCCGACATAGACCTCCGCTTGTAAAAATAAAGGTGCCGCTTGCAAGTTATGTTAAGCTACGAAAATCGCTTACAACGTTAAGCGATAATATGGCCTGATGAGGTGGCTTGTATGCTTGTATTCAATCTTAGTCATATACAAAATAAAAATTAGAAATCGTGATTTCTCAGTAGATATTTAACCTGGCTTTCAGTAGATTAAAGGTAATGTGAAAACAAGCTACCATTAAACAAATAAACTTAAATAACAGTAATTATAACATAAATTACAATTAAGCTATGGTTCCCAAAGTTTAATTAAGTTTAGGCACCGCTGGCTGTCAAAAATATTACGAGGATTATGAAACAATGAAACAGTCGTTTCTTAAAAAATATAATACTCAGCTCGCTATTTTATTTTTATTGTGTACTAGCTGTTGCCCGCGACTTTGTCCGCGTGGACTTTAATTTATTACCCAATACCTACTTTTAATTTGTTACCTAATTTTAATATATAAAACTACAACTAAAGAAATCAATAAGTCTAACTACACCTATATATGTGTAGTTAGCTATATATATGTACATATATATATATATAGCTAATACTTAAAAACTACCTACTAATATTTAGAAACTACCTACTATGTCTAAATAATTATATCTTTTGAATGAAATGTCTGATTTTAATAATTTAAAAAGTATTTTACGGGTATTGAAACGGTCTTTAATAAAATATCATTTAATGGGATAAGGATTAATACAGCGGTATAAATAATATGGTTTGATTATTGTCGGCACTTTTATCAACATTTAAAATGTAAAAAAGTAGTTATAGTAGCATAACTACAGTAGTTAGACATATGGTATTGCGGACTTTTTTGTAGATATTAATACGTTCTATAATACTGTAGAACATTTTTTTGTTCTATCATCAATAGTTTCCGCAGCGCACGTGATGACAGATTTTTTATGACTAATTTTTTCACACCTTGGGTTATATTATTGCATTTTTATTAAGGATCCCTATTTTTTTTGAAAATGTAATGTAGCCTATGTTACTCAGTGAAGATGCAGCATTCTAATGGTGAAAGAATTTTTGAAATCAGTCCAATAGTTTTTGTGTGAAAACATTACAAACATACATACAAAAACACAAATCTTTCCTCTTTATAATATTAGTTTAGATTAAAAGGTTATTCGTGGGCCAATTTCTAAACCTAAATTGTAATGAGAACTTTCACTTATATTTTCTTAGTTACTCGAGGGCCATGCAACAATTAGGGTTTTGAATCGTTTGTTTCGTGGAATCTCTAGGCTGATACGCTTAAAACGCGCATTGTGACATATATTTGTATGAGGACTGCTTAGAGAATAGTTTTAAAGTTCGTAATGTCTTCCAGATCTAATTCTGAGCAGAAGATATATTGCATAGATGTTTCCGCGAGGATAAGTACACTTTCTGTTCCCTAACTCTCATGACGACACGATCAGAGAGAGAACAGGCGCAGGACCAACGGCTTTACGTGCTTGCCAAGGTTGCAGGGGTTGGCCTGACCTTATGCACAGCAGTAACATTCATCGCTGCGCCGCGGAGGCAGTGTAACATGTAGAGCGGGTCTAAAGTGTTAAATGCCTATACATGGGAGAACATCTTCCGACTGCCTAGTCGCGTTCGTCTGCGTGATCGTGGTTGACTGGCCATAGCGACGATTGATGTCGAAACCTTGTATACATATATGGTATGTATGTATCTTATGTGCCGGGACCGACGGCTTAACGTGCTCTCCGAGGCACGGAGCAGCCCTATGTTACATATATGGTAACTCGCTGTATAAACCTCGTAAGCGCGATTCAGTATTTAGTACAAGTTATATGTTATTTGGAATTGAGTATAGCGTTTGTATCTCTCGTGTCACTTGTATTAACATCTTATTGTACGTTTGCGAAATTGCCCACTCAAAAAAATACTATAGTAACAAATAGCAGCGATAGCTCAGTGGGGAGACCAATAGACTGCAATGCAGAGGGTCTCGGGTTCTAACCCACGTCGCGCACCTCTGACTTTCGGAAATTATATGACTTTTCGAAATCATGTGCGTATTGATTGACAATTATCGCCTGCTCCGTGCCTCGGAGAGCACGTTAAGCCGTCGGTCCCGGCTGCCATGAACATATATGGCAGTCGTTATTGGGAGAGTGTCGACACAAAAGATCCCACTGGGTCGAAGTGTCGCCAGTCTGCACTGACTGGCCCCCACATAAGATACATACATACATAGTAACAAATAAGCGAATTCAGACACAACGGGCCCTGAGGGTTCGCTCAACTGGAACTACTCATCTAGGGCAGTATATGATTTTATAGATATTAGCAACAGCAGAAGTATTCTACGTATGAACTGCGTGTTGCACACTTTTCAAAAAAGAAATTGCTTTGCTACTTACGCAAGGGACAATCATTACTGGTCTTCTATACCCTACTCACTTTTCAAGAACAAAATATGTTCTGATTGCCATCTCGTAAGGTGCCACCTTGTAAGGTCCCAAGCTGCACGGATGGCGTAGAGTTTTAAGCGGTAGTCTCGGTGCTGTCATTGCGCCGAGTGCTGTGGGTTCAATCTCCACAAAGGGACAAAAATATTTGGCACAATATATTGTGGAACGCAATAAACAATTGAGCATTGCGTATTAATCTCCTTCGCGACATAGGAAGAATTAGCGTAATCTTAGAGTTTTGGTAGGTTGTGCCATAACCTTGTAACAAAAAATATAATATTTTTGTACAATCCAGACTTATATTTAAACAAGATTTTTATTGCGATTATCGCGCTTCTAAATTATTCTATCCGTCAATACTGCTCCCAATTTTACCGTCAGAACGTTTCTAATAAACAAAATTGAATTTATTCTTCAAATCAGATTTCCTTTGAGACGTGAGCCTACTGGAGCGAATGCTGACAATTCTAATTGGTTTAGTATTTCTGTTACCTACAGATGAAGAGCAGCGGTAGCTCAGTGGGGAGACCAACAGACTGCAATGCAGAGGGTCTCGGGTTCGAACCCACGTCGCGCACCTCTGACTTTCGGAAGTTATATGACTTTTCGAAATTATGTGCGTATTGATTGACAATTATCGCCTGCTCCGTGACTCGGAGAGCACGTTAAGCCGTCGGTCCCGGCTGCCATGAACATCTATGGCAGTCGTTATTGGGAGAGTGTCGACACAAAAGATCCCACTTGGTAGAAGTGTCGCCGGTCTGCACTGACTGGCCCCCACATAAGATACATACATACCTACAGATGGGTGAATATTACTCAAAAATACCCAACATTTTAGAACAATCTCGGTGATATTACACATTTTACTGCACACATGGCATAGTGTTTCAAGCGAGCAGTTAGCCATTGCCATTGTGTTCGACCCTAGACGGACAAACATTTGTGCTATTTACAAAGAGTTGTTCCATGTCTGAACGCTCTTTGTATCCGTTGTTTAGGGGTTCGATCCCACACGGGGCAAACATTTGCATGATCCACAAATAGATGCTCCGAGTCTGAACGCTCTTTGTATCCGTCGTTTTAATGTTTGTCAAGTCACCTGGACATAGGATCAATTCGAAGCACGAACGTTATCTTTTAGATAAAAAAGGTAAGAAAAGGAAATAACTTATTAGTCTTGTTGAGTTTCCGAGACGTGTTCATTCAAAAGTCATTGGGTTTTAGTTAATTCCTCATAACTATGGAGACTAGAAGTGTGTACAGTAGATTGGCGATAGGCTTGCCTTCTAAACATAACTTTTAATCTAATATAGCGGTGGGCACGATTGTATTCAAATGATATTGGAATTCAATTCGGCGCAAGAACCTTCTTTGTATTGTTAATAATAATAATAATGACCTCCAGACCGAATTTCGGCCACGGCGGCCAATCTTAACAGAGACTGGCCCTCTGCGCAGGAGATATTATGGTGCACAAGTATGTGCGCAAACACAAGTGCACTCTTTGTTGCCTAACCCTCATGATCCGATGGGACGGTGATCCGACTCTAACCGAGAGAGAGATCAGGCGCAAGACCAACGGCTTCACGTGCTTTCCAAGGCACGGGGGTGTCTAACACCGATAACTTACTAACTCCGGGCTAGTATTGAAATTTCTAAACAGAAAAACCCAATATCTTTTTGTTGGCCCGACCCGGGATTCGAACCCGAGACCTCATGCACAGCAGTCTCATTCAATACCGCTGCGCCATGGAGGCAGTTTAAAGTGTATTGTAAATAATACAGCCCATATACCTATATCCCTAAAAGCGTAGACAAAGGGATATTGTATGCACATTTCAAGTTTCAGATCTCATGTAATAGGTCATTCGAATATCGTTCGAATACAATTGTGCGTATCGTTATATTACATCTACTTACCCCTTTGAGATGCAGACGTGATCTATTGATGGTTGTGGATGTCAATTTAATTAGTACCTGTTAATTAAAAGTAAACGTCCTTAATTAAGATAATAAAATTTAAAAATGATTACTCACTAGCGATGCGCCCCGGCTTCGCACGGATAGTATAAAACCTTAACAAATTATACACTTAACCTTCCTCATGAATTATTCTATTTATTGGTGAAAACCGCATAAAATCCGTTCACTAGTTTTTGAGTTTATCGCGAACAGACTGACTGACAGACGCGGCGGGGATCTTTGTTTTACAATATGATACTAGGGATGTTGCGAATATTCGCATCCGCATCCGCGATTGCGGAGCGTCCTTATCGATTTGGATATCTGCATCCGCATCCGCATCCGCAATAATCAACGCAGATGTTAATGCGGATTCAGATATAGCGTAGGTTACGCAAGAAAGAAAACAGTTGTTCAGTAGTGCGTGTTTAATTTATGAACCATTGCAAAACAGGCTTGAACCTGCGAAGGCGGTGATATTAGATACTTTTATTATAAATAAGATGCACAATTTTCATCAACATCCGCATGCGCAATTGCGAAGCTGCCGCATAGATTTAGACATCTGCATTCGTATCCTTAACCGCGGATGTGAGGCTTCAAATATCCGTATCCGCATCTGCGGATGTCAAAAAACGTGCATCCGCCACATCCCTGGTATGTACTCGTATGTATATACACATTTACTAATGACAAGTAACAAGTAAAGTCTGTCTCGTATGTCTCACTTCGAACTTCAGTTCGATGACTGTGTGAAGTGTTCACGAGCTCAAACTTTGGTCGTAACGACGTTTGCTTCTCAGTATACATAAGTATAGGTACTTACAAACTTGTATGGATATATTGTTAAGTTATTCTGAAGAAATAATTTGTGTCGAAACGTGAAATAACATAAAGTTTTTTTATGGTATATAGGAGGCAAACGAGCAAACGAATCGCCTAATGGTAAAGGATTACCGCCGCACATAGAAACCCGCAACACCAGAGGAGTCACAAGTGCGTTGTCGTCCTTTTAAATTTGACCAATGCAGGAGTCAAATTTAAAAAGTTGGGCCTCCGGTGCCCTCACTCGACGAAACACAACGCAAGCGCTATTTCACACCGGTTTTCTGTGAGGCCGTGGTATCACTCCGGTCGAGCTGGCCCATTCGTGCCCAAGCGTGGCTCTCCCACGATTAAAAAATATATAAATAATTTAGAGGAAGTATTCAATACAATACTCTGATTTTAGAACTATACCTGTATAGAAGCACTTTTTGTACCGACAAATGAGATAATATATGAACATTTATTAAGTTGACTACTTACAGAGTTATTAAGATTTAGGGTATTTGCCTGTCTGTCCAGAATCACGTAAATCTTATCTTGTTACGGGGGCCAGTCAGTGTAGACCGGCGACACTTCGACCCAGTGGGATCTTTGAATCACGTAAAACTACTAAGCAGATTTTGACGCGGCAATTATTTCGATAGGTTGGGATTCAACTCAAAACTAACCTGAACATACATAATTATTTGGTTTTCCAATCCCTCGATGTGTCATCTCCAAAGGGGTCGCAAAATATTTAATTGAGAACTTCTTAATAGTAAAACTTAAGACTGCGCCGAGCGTAAGACAGATAATGACAGAGCTCGTGCGGCGCGTATCCAAATCGGCGCGCGGCCGCCATAGTAAAATTGTATGAAGGATTTAAATTGCTTTTTTGATAAATATGTATCTTTATTGTCAACCAATAACTTAAATATTTCGCACGAACAAATTGTAATATAACTATTTATGTTTCGTTTAAGCTGAAAATAGGATAGATTTCTACTGTTATAATCTAAAAAGGGCTATGTCCAGCAGTGGACTATTATAGCCCGATGATGATGATGATGATGATGAATCTAAAAATCATGTAACACGTCCCTCTTGTAATACAAACGATCGAAAGACAGGTTATTAATATTATCTATAAGTCGATTTTGGTTTATTCGACAGTAAAGTGACATGAAAAGTTAGTATTGTCAAATATTCTGACAATTGTTGTAATCTAATATTAAAGCAATCTCTATTTGTTGCGAATGGCGTTTGAGGAAAAGCTCATATTTATTCGTGTCTCGACAGGAAGGCAACCTAAATGCACTTAACAATCAAGTTATAACAATGATTCTCTTTTGACTTTAAAAGTAAAAAAAAGCATGCAGAAAATTTAAAGCGAGAAAAGAGACGCACAATTATTTACCGCATCTTATTTTTTTAAATGTTATGTCTTGTAAAAGCCCTCTCTGCTCCAGTATGTAATTGTCTCTGTGTCGGAGGAACATTACAAGCATTCAAACAATGGAAACAACACCCAGACAGCACCCAGACCCGAAACAACAATTTGTGAATAACTCAAATTTTGTCCCGTATTTAGATGGAACCCACTACACTCGGCTTGGCAACAGAGGCTAGGCAACTACTTAACCACTACGCCATCGTGCACTCTAGAATGTGTCTTATACATATATGGCTGTTGGTGCTATTGATCATTACTAATTGTAATAGTATCCATAACCAAAAGCATCATAAGGAACCTTCCAACGGTGCGTGATTTTGTGGATTACTACGCACAAGCTCGCACCAGCTCACTCTGGTAACCCGAGTGCCACGAAAAATACGCTCTTAATGTTGCCGGAAAGGATTGTCTGTGATAGTCGTGGACGCGTTTCTTTTTTTTTAGTGTGTTAGATTTTAGCCTCTGATGGCCTCTACTACTTTACGCGGACTGTGGGTGAGCGCAGAGGGCTCACAACCCGTTATAAAGTAAACTAGACAACGTTAACCCCTAAGGGTGGACTACCACTGACCTCGGTTCGGGACGTTGTCGGCAACGTGGATCTAAGGTGATCCACGGGATTAACGTTAGCGCGACGCGTATTTCGACCTCTGCGGCGAAGGACACGTCCCTAGCGGCGCCTTGCTTTTATATCAGTGCTTGACTCCTAACCGATTGTTGTGTGGCGGTCCATGGTCATCGACACGTTCTCTGGTGCGTCATTTTACGTATACGCACGCACGAGAACTCGTGTATACCTAAAATAACGAACTTATATCCAAATGATCCTTCAAAACGTAACTATGGATAAAATACAATCTATCAAACTAAGTCCTACTTTGATAAGTAATTTTAGGACGCGGCCCTTAGATCTACTCTTTTCATAAAAGAGCTCTCGTCCCTTTTCTGGGCGTGAATCATATTAATAATTTACCTTACTTTAAAATATTTTTGGGAATAAGCAGCAATAATAGAGTTAATGGATTGTTGGCGCAAGGAGAAAATAAACTTAGTACTTTCAGAAAGTAGATACTACAGGTACTCTTAATTTGGGTTTCAATGTTCAATTACATGAAAATCAGATTCAAAATTCAAACTATATTTTACTTTCATTTGGTACTAGATTTTGCCTTCTTAAAAACCTACGCAAACAGTACTTTTCTTGGGTGAAAAGTATGTCTTATTATGTACCACTGACAACAGGTATGCGAAAGTGAATGAAGATCAGTCGAGTAGTTATGGCGTAAAACCGTAACAAATAAACTCACAGTCGCATTTATTTATTTAAAACTTTATATACAAAACAATACACCTACGAACTTAATGCCAAGGGCATTCTCTATCAGTCAACCGTAGAGTGATGCAGAGATAAATAGAAGTAGGTGCATACAATAGCATTAGAAACATGTACTAAAGAAAAGTATTATACTACTGATGAGATGAATCTGAAAAACTGTCAAGGAGGAGACCACGTACTTTTATTTTGTAAGTGCAACGGTTTGTGAACATCCTGACTTCCTGAGGGAGCGCATTCCAAAGTAAAACGGACTGGAAGAAGAATGAAGAATGTAGGAAAGCAGATGTATGTATCTGGATGTATCCCATAAAAGTAAAAAGTAAGAGGAGGTTATTGGAAGAACGAAGATTTCTATCATGATTGGAACATAGGTATTGGAAAAGGCAGGTTAAATAAGTGGGAGCATTTGGTGAGGTTGGAGTAGAAAATAATATTTACGGCGTTGGCGAATGGGTATCGAATGCAGTTATTTAGAAGTCAGTCATATTTATCAAGTGGATCTGCATTCAGGTCATAGTAACACACATCACCATGACCAATTAAGGGAATGATCAAATTCTGCACCAAAAATATTTTTGTCTTAGATATGAGTACATTCTTTAGGCGATACAAGGCGCATAATTTATAACATCAGTTAGGACACTACTCATAAATATTGTCGCGATTGCATGGGAAAGCGATTCGCGCGGCCCTGCCGTCTATGGTTATGTCGAGGAACACCGTGGTAGGTTTAGTCGGTATTACCGGGGTATTACTCCCCCGGTGAGCCCGACATAACCTCTCAATAGATGGATGACTGCCATAACCAGATCTCGGATAATCCAGTGCATAGTTACCTAAACTTTGAGGAAGCATGTAACTAGAGTGGGTAATGCCACCTCTAAAATGCCGGTATAGCGATTTTAATACCGGGATTTAAAAATCATCCCGATCCCGAGGGATTTTTCTGTGTCACTCGCTCTTTATATTACGTTTTAATACTGTGTCACTCGCTCTTTATATTACGAATTTTGGTATATTTCATTTTTTTGCCATGTGTTTTTTGTATGTACAGTCAGCGTCACATCAAGGTATATAGTTTGACCTTGAAAACGCCCTTATTACGTTGCACAGCGAGTGACAGAAAAATTCCTCGGGAACAGGAAATGAAAACAATGTGAAAATCGAGGGCTGAGTCTGAAGCTGCGGGCGGAAGGCTAGTATTTCTATGAAATCCAATAATAATTCATTATTTTTAAATCCCGGTAATAAAATCGGTATACCGGCATTTTAGAAGTGGTATTATCCACTCTAGTTACATGCTTCCTCAAAGTTTAGGTAAATATGCACTGGATTATCCGATATCTGTTCATAACACAGGAATTTCCTAACATGGGGGTCATAGATCAATTAATACATGTAAATATTGTTTCAAGTACAGCACTGTGGTAACACATTTTTATGTAACCCTTATTATGACAAAATAAAGATTATATTAATTTTTATTTTAACTCTTTACTTTATTTTTTTATTATAAACGTTTATTTACGTACTAGAAATAATTACTAGGAGTATTGCCTGTGTCGCGAAGTACTTTCGATCATTCGAACGACAGACACGAAGAACACCTAGACACGGAACGACAATTAATGGACAACAAAAATTATTGTCCCGTGTGGGAAATAAAACTGTTGCAATGGCGACCATTTTAACCATTACACTATCCGTCCATAAGTAATATCCCAACACGAATAATATTTGCCATTACAAACTCAAACACTTTTACTTTATGGACGACACAAATTTTTGTCCCGTGTGGGAAATAAAACTGTTGCAATGGCGACCATTTTAACCACTACACTATCCGTCCATAAACCCTTAACAAACTTGGCAAGGAAAACACAGTCAGGCTGGTGTGGGTCCGGGGCATGCAGGTGTGCAGGGTAATGAGGAGGCTGATGAATTAGCCAGGAGGGGCTCGGAGCAATTATTTGTTGGCCCCGAGCCATTCGTAGGACTCTCAGAGAGTACCGTCAAGGCTGCTATGAATGCACATGGCAATGATAAACATAGGCTGGAGTGGATGGCCCTTAGGGGTCTGGAACACTCCAAGAAATTCATTGCAAACAGAGCCATGGGCTTCACCCGGAAGTTCTGCGGGTACAACAAGGGCCAAATACGCCTGCTCACAGGAGCGTTCACTGGCCATTTTGGCACCAACGACTTCCTGTGCAGATTAGGTTTGGCAAACAATTTGATCTGCAGAGCCTGTGGTGAACAGGACGAGTCCATATCACATCTACTGTGTGAATGTGACGCGTTGGCTGGACTAAGGATGGGTCTGATGGGATTGGCATATCCGAACCCTGAAGACTTCAGGCTTCTCCCTCTGAAGTGTACGCTGCGACTGATGCAGTACATTCATAGGGAGATAGCTCAGGGATAGATCTCGGGGCCGACACAAAAGATCCCACTGGGCCGAAGTGTCGCCGATCTACACTGATTGGCCCCCGAAATAAGATAAGATAAGATCCGTCCATAAATAATATCCCAACACAAATAATACCTGCCATTACAAACTCAAACACTGTTCCTACACCTAAAGTACCTGTATCCATATCGTAGCCTTCACAAGCGCCGTAGGCAAGGCTAAATCTTGAAAGTAAACCTAGCACATTTTCAGCGTAATGATATGTCAACCAGATGTTTTATTGTATCCAGCACAAAGCTATGTTTTATATCTACATCATATTATCCCTCTTTTGATTTATAGCGACTTAAAACGTCTTTGTATTTCATATACAAATGACGAATTCATGACGACTCGATGGCGTAGTGGTTAGTGTAACCGACTGCCACGCCTGAGGTCGCGGGTTCGATTCCCGCACAAGTCAAACATTTGTGTGCATGAACATGGATGTTTGTCTTGGTCTGGGTGTTTCTATGTATAATATGCATGTATTTACAAAAAAAAATGTATATATGTATGTTTATCCATTGTCTAGTACCCATTGTACAAGCTCTGCTTAGTTTGGGCTAGATGGTGTTGTGTGTATGTGATAGAATATTATTATTATTATTATTATATTATTATATTTTCTTCTGGAATAGCTGTTTCACTTCTGTTATGTGGAACATAATAGAATTTCTTTATAGAGTTCAAAATGGCGAGAAGATGTACAGGTAACGTAAATTAAAAAAAAAACATGCGTCTTTGGGGACTGCCAATAGAAGTGAAAACTAAGTAACTTGTGAATTGTAGCTATTAGATTATTATTTTTGACGATGACGCGAGTTCCATGATTTTTGTTCACCCAAAAAGTGCTCAACGCGCCTAAAGAAGTTTTCACTTTAAAAAGTTAGTTATTGTCATATGATCCTAATCCTTATTTTTTATTTTTTTTTTTGATCCAGGAAAATCCTTTATGGATACCCCCTCCCCCGGGGGGGGAAGGGTGGTTATGCGAGACTCTCCGCCTCTGAAGGGGGTCGGTATACTCACTAAAAACCTGGGGTGAGCAGTCCCTCCGCCGACGGAGTGGGGCGGGATGGGGTCGCGTTAGCAATCACCATCCCGCCCCGGCGGTTGGCCCGGCTGTTGGTGACCGGGCCTCAGCACCTGTGGAGGGACAGCCTTGCTCACCAAGGCCATCCCCCATATGATCCTAATCCTAGCTTAACACATTCACTGACACAAAGCCACTCTTAATAATTTGTGATATGGCACACAAACTTTCCATACAAAATGACGTCACGTCTGGGGACGTACTGCCACACTACACAGTTTTAAAAGTATGTGTTGCGGCCGTAACGGTCAGAGACGTAATTGCATGTAGGCGGACATTCATATCAAGTGAGTTCTAAACCGTGTGTTACGGCAGGAGTGTTTGCTGTGGCTCTAGCGGTCTGTATTTTAGCCTAAAACGGCACAGAGTCATATCCTCCCTATAAATGCTATGGAAATAGTCGGCCGCGGACGGAGTTTTACTTTTAGTGTATTTTAAATCGCCGCCTACAGCCGTAGTGCCATATTATGAGGGTCATAGTTCACGTCTCTCGACGTAGTGTCCGAGAATGTGTTAATAATATAAATGTAAATGTGAATTTGTTTGTTTGTTACGCTTTTACGCCTAAATTACTAGGTCTATCATTGTGAAATTCATCGCAAACTTTTTGTCAGAGGTATAGAATAGGACACAAGGTGCTTTCATCCAAAAAAATTATTGTTTAAGAACTAAAACAACAGGCTTTATTAAAAAAACCAAACTAAAAAGTAGAAAATAACTTAATAATTTTAATGTAAAAAAGCGTAGGGTGCTTTCTAAGATATTTTGATAACCCCCACCCCACGCATTTAAAATTATTGTATTGTCATCGGTCCTCGCTAAGTGTGCAAAGTTTCAAATCAATCCGTCGCGCGTCTGTTTGAAAGGGGTGGAAATCACGTTTAAAGATTTCGTTACATAGATTCATAGATACATGGACACATAGATACATACATATATACCAAGCTAATAAAAGCGTGTTAAAAAAGGTACTGCTCTAAGTTTATTGACCAACGCAAGTACGAGTAGAAATATAGATTAACGCAAGCGAAACCGCGGGAAATAACTAGTAGCATTATAAAGATACGGATTTTGTATGTTTACACACTCATCTCAGGAACTACCGGCTTATACAAGAGTTGTCGGTATGGGTTATATGCGCAAACCACTCGCTCAGGCTATATGCACAGGTTCATTGTACGGGCTACTTGCGCGGGTGGCTTGCATCAGTTTCGTACGCGATGCATACTCGTACAAGTGCCTATCCTATATATCAAAACTAATATTATAAAGGCAAATGTGCGTTTGTATTGTTTGTAACGCTTGCAAGCCTAAATTACTTGATCGATCATCATTAAATTTGGCATAGACGTTGTCAGAAGTTGTCAGAGACTGTTCGGATGCCGTAGCGGTCGACTCGCCACTGCCTCTGCACCGAGTGTTGTGGGTTCGATTCCCACAGGCGACAAAACTTTGTGTGATCCGCAAATAAGTGTTCCGAGTCTGTGTTCTTTGTGTCCGTTATTTAAATATTTGTAAAATACCCTGTGACACAGGATTCATTCCTAGAGCGATAGTGGACTTAGAAGAAGAAAAAATTGTGGTACAGAAAAGAACACAGGATACCTACCTTTCATCCAGAAAATAGTTCCCGTACGAGCGAAACCGCAAGTCATAACAATTTTTCACAGTGTTGCTATTTCTTTAAGACAAATATATAAACTTTAAAGAAATTTCTCAATAAATTATTTATATAGTAAAACATGTCACAAGGTTTCATACCAACTGTTTACATTTCTTTAAAATGTACGTGATTTTCTTTGATTCGTGCTATCGCTTAACCAACTGACACAAACGAGTAGTTGTGTTTACGTAAATTACTTTCACAATAGCGATAAAGTTTAGCGTTCCGTAAACGTGTTAGGAAAACGGCAAGTTTGTTCGTCTGTTTGCTTGTGCCAATGCGTATATTGACCATAATCTTAATTAATCTATATATATAAAACTCTTCCGTTACTGAGTGACTGACAGACAACGCACAGCCGAAACCACTGAACGCAAGAAGCTGAAATTTGGCATGTATGTTCCTTGGAGAGTGTAGGGGAGCACTAAGAGAGGATTTTTGGAAATTCCACCCTGAAGGGGGTGAAAGGGGTGAAACCCCATATTTACACGGGAACGGGACTTACGCGGGTGAAACCGCGGGAAAACTACTAGTATTATATATATGAGTGTATTTGTTACTCTTTTACGTCATAGCTATTGGACCGATCATCATGCAATTTCGCATACACGTTGTCAGGGATAGAGAAAATAACATAGGCTACCTTCCATCCAGGAAATGGTGCTGTTCCTAAGGGATATAAATTCATTGACAACATCTAGATTATACAAAATCTAGTTGACCTTAATTTAAACCATAGAGATTGAATTCTAGCGAGTATACTTCTTTTTTTTATACAACTAAGTTGGAAAACAAGCATACGGCCCACACGATGGTAAGTGGTCACCGTAGCCTATGGACTCCTGCAACACCAGAGGCATCACTTGCGCGTTGCCGACCCTTTAGGAAAGGAAAATGAAGAAAAGCGGTGATTGGGATTCCGGCACTCTCACTCACCGAACGAAACACAACAGTAGGAATACTGGTATTTCACGTCGATATTCTGTGAGAGGGTAGTCCTTCCCCGGTCGAGACGGCCCATTCATGCTGAAATCAGCGAGGCTCTACTACTCTCAAAAGTCTTCTTATATTGTAGGGAATGTTACAAACATTGAAACAACTGACATAAAGGAAAACGAGACTGTTTGTAGTTTATTGTAGGATTTTACTTATCTGGATATCAAACTATTAACACTTGGTGGATTGGCGAGGTAAATCATTGCGTCATCCATATCCATGCAGTCCATTGGTAGCATCGATTTTAACTTCAATCGTGGAAATTGGTTACGTGCCTCCAGTAAGTTTGCATATAGATTTGTGGAACATGAGTATTACGCCTGTATTCCGTCAACTTTGCTTTGGTCCAAGTAATAAAGAACAAGAATTTTTACATGTGACGAGAATATAGCGATAATCCGTGTCGGTCACACTCAAAAACGTCGTGATCGGCCATTATTATGAGCGCAACTTATAAACCTCAGGATAGTAAAATAATATTGAGGAAAGAAAAGCTTATGATGTATGAAGTATGGAATTTGTTTATTTTCTCTGAAATTAAACTACTATATACGGATTTTATCGCGTTGTTTATTTGACACGTTATTACATAATTTTGAAAACTGTTACACCACTTTACTTTTAAACTTTACTATTATTTTAAGCTAATTAAATTATTATTAAAACTATTTAGATTTAATTTAATTTTACACTTTCCCCGACGTTTCGGTTGCTTTTCAGCAGCCATGGTCACGGAGAGACTCTAAAAGTAAAAGTAACAAAATTGTAATGCTATTGAAGAATTAAATATTTCACCGATATGGAACCTTTGTGCACGACTCGTGCTTGACCGTAGTATTAATAAATATAGGTGAACATGTCATTTACTGTCAATATAAATATAAAGAAAGTGGGTCTGTAGGTACACTTATTAAATTTTTCTTGCTTGACACTGAAACCAATTTTTGGAGGAAAATGAAGAACATCGTGGTATTCGTTTTAGCACTGTATTTGTTTGAGGTGAGCTACTTTTTAATTATTTTTACATAAGATACATATATATACTTACGCCTATATGTTTCAGTATAGGGTAGGCAGGGGTATATAACACCTACATTTCGCTAAAATTAGTTTTAAGACCTTTGCGTATTTGAGGCGAAAAATTTTGCTATTTACCGGAACGATTGCCAGATACATATGCTAATAGAAAACCAAACACGCTTCATCCGACTTGGAATTAAATCCAGGATCTTACCAACGGTCATATGTTATAGTCAAGGGGCTTTCAGTAAGTCAGCTTCTTTAGTTCTTTGAGTAAAACAACATTTTATTGAAAAAGGAACATAAGGCTTTATGCCGTAAAGACAAAAGACCAGCTAGTACCTGCATATTACTCCCATATTTCGCCAGTAATGGTTTTAGGTCCAGGTGTTGTGCTAGGACTCCGTCACGGTAACGTTATATAATAGTATTCTATCTTCATACAAACGTTCGGAACGCGAGTCTTACCTACGCGCCTCGAGATCGGTAGCAAGTGCCTACCGTTCGCTTTATTTTTTTCTTTGCTTTCAATTATTTTATGTTCGCTTGACGTACCTAATAGTTTTTTTTCATTTATCATGCCATATATTTATAATATTATTGTATTTTAAATTGTCATTTACTTTTGTCCTAGTGTCCCATTGTCTTTTCCTATCTAACTGTATACTACGTTTATGCTGTCTGCAGTATGTGTTGTGTGTTTTTCTGTCAAAATAAATGTATTTTCTTTCTTTCTTTCTTCTTCTTTACTTACATAATAATTATGGCAAAGTACAATTGTAAACAAAAGTATTTGTAATTAAAGATTTTATCCGAATGCGGACTTTTTATACTATTAAGTCAAAGTCAAAGTCAAAGTCAAAATTTTTTATTTCAAATAGGCCTGAGTAACAAGCACTTTTAAAACGTCAAAAGCTAGGTGTCAGTTCCAAAAGTGAATTAAATTAAATGTAATAAATTGCCTACACCAGGGCCAACATCGTGCTCACACATTTACAAACATTTTATTATTTTAATATGAAGTATATAATCTTAATTATACAACATGAAATTGATATATTATTTGTCAGTAGGCCGAGGAAATGCAAGTATTTAAAAGGACATAGTTGAGAATAACATAAATGAACATACAAAAAAAATATATATAATAATAATATTAAATTTAACAATAAAGTATTTCGTACGTCTCAGTCGAGGCGCAATTATTTTTCAGCCTCAATTATATAAGGTTGTTTTTTATTAAATCTACTAATCAAAAAACATGATTTTTATTCAAAATTTCATATTTCATTTAAATAACACATAATTTTTTTACATAAAGTAAATAATATTTTCAATCACTAAACTAGAAAGAAACTCAATTAAGTAGATGAAATTAAAATACTGTAGGTGGGCAGCCCTCTCGCGTATTCGCGGACCGCTCGGCTGTAGGTAATTGTTTCAAGGACAGAGCCGAGTTACAATACTGTTAGATAACAACACCGTGACTCCGTGCTGCTATTGAAAATTTTATTTGGCTGAAAACCCAACAACGCTTTGCAAAACCGAATAATTGAACCTGAGACCACATCAGTCGAAATTACTAAAACATTGCATTAACATTGCATTAACAAAGCACTCCTTCATTAATATCGTAACTTTCAGGTTTCAAACGCATTCTGCTGCTTCCGTGACCCTTGGATGTTATCTGGCTCTCCTTGCGGCTGCCCCGTGACCAACCTCGGTATTATGACCAGCACTTACCCCAACATGGCCTGTTCCTGCGGGTGTAATAAGCCATGCTCGAATTACAGAAACCCATGCAATGTTTGTGAAGTTTGCGCCCCACCCTCGCCAGTATGCCAATGTTTGAACAAATGTAACTGTGGATGTATGAGATCTCCGATTTACTTCCCTGAAGTGGAATATCCTTTGACTATCATAGATGTGAATCCATTTTATTCTTGTTTATGTTAGTGTTAGTAATTTTTTTTAAATAAAGTAATTATTAAAATTTTATTTTTCGTTGTGTTTGAGACTTACAAAGGCTCAAACTCGCTTTCATTCCATATTTGTTCCTTTTTTCTGGAGGTGGAAAAACAGGTTTGATAATACTGCTCTTACATATTCTGTCGCCTACATCCTCAAAGTTAAGACAAAAGTATTCTACATCCATGTTTCGTCTTATGTGACCATGTCTGTTCGTATATAATTTACGGTTTTAAAATCCGTCGAGAGGTATATGATCGCTTTTTTAAACATAGACTAAAACGTGATAACATGTAAAAATTAGTTATTTTTGCAATGAGATGTAAAACCTTTTTACGTTGTGTGCTTTATTTTGCTTGTGATAATAAAATTACTAGCTGTACCTTGGGACCACAACTTCTTTTGGCAGTACCCTATTTTATTTTCTGTATCCCTGATAACGTGTATGTTAGTAGTTAAGGCGTAAAAGCGTAACAAATAAACCCACATTCGCATCTATTATATTAGTTGGGAACTGCCTCCGTGGCGCAGCGGTAGTTAATGCGACTGCTGTGATGAGGTCATGGGTACGAATCCCGGGTCGGCCCAACAAAAAGTTATTGAGATTTTCTGTTAAGAAATCTCAATAGCAGCCTGGTGTTAGGAAGCTGGCGGTGTTAGTCACTCCTGTGCCTCGGAAAGCACGTACAACCGTTGGTCCTGCGTCTGATCTCTCTCCGGTCGTGTCGGATTACCGTCCCATCGGATCTTGAGAGTTAGGGAACAGAGAGTGCACTTGTGTTTACGCACACACTTGTGTACTATAATAATTCCTGCGCAGATGGCCAGTCTCCGTTAAGATTGGCCGCCGTGACTGCAATTTGGTCTGGAGGACATTAGTATTATTAGTTGGGATTACTAGAGTTTATATAAAAATCCTCGGACTCGTGATTCTTGTTATTTTTTAAACAGGACATCTCTCTCGCTCTTTAAATAATTATTGTATGTGATCACTGATCACACAAAATTCGAAACCACAACACTCGACAAAGTGGTAGTGGCAAGGTGATCTCTTAAACTACTAAGCCATCAATGCATTTATTAACCTCTGACTCTTCTTCGAAGAGGTTAATGAAAACACTTTGTGGGTCTGTGTGTCTGTCTGTTAGTGACAGGCATAGCTCCGGAACCACTGGACCGATTGACTTGTACCTTGGTGTGCAGACACCTTGGGGTCATCCCTCGGTCTAGTTTGAATATGTGCACTGTGGGTCGAAAGATCCCCGAGATATAGGGGTCACATATTTTAAATGGAAAATATTGACTTGTAACTTGGTGTGCAAACACCTTGGGGTCATACCTCGGTAGAATTTGAATATGGGCTCTGTGGGTCAAAAAACCTTTGAGACATAGGGGTCACAAGGTCATAAGGTCAGGGCATATCCACCAACAGAGTGATTTGGACATTAGAAAAAGCTGATTAACACCCATCTCGTTTATCTTAAGTTTGGATTAATTTTTTATTATCTTATTATCTTAGTCTCCCCGTGACCATGGCTGCTGAAAAGCAACCGAAATGTCGGGGAAAGTGTAAAATTAAATTAAATCTAAATAGCTTTAATAATAATTTAATTAGCTTAAAAATTAGTAAAGTTTAATAGTAGTAGTAGTGTAACAATTTTCAAAATTATATAATAATGTGTCAAATAAACAACGCGATACAATCCGTATATAGTAGTTTAATTTCAATGAATAATATTCGCGTAAACAGAAGACAATATAATTTTTTATCGTTTAGTTCTCAATTTAAATTTTAAGTAAAAGTAATATTTCGGGCTTTTTGTTCAACAAAGAATACTAAATAGATCAAACCAAACATATGTATGTCAAGCCCAACATAACAACCTGTTCGTCACAAAGAGGAAGCTTAATTAATGCATAAAGCAACAGTGTCAGAGCTAAAGCTTCGTTGGAACAAGCTTAGTTCGGTAAACAAAAGGTCTGTGTATCTACCGTTCTGTGAACGCGTAGTATTTGGAATTGCATTCAGGTAATCTGTTAAAGGACACTAGAATAATATAATACTCTATTCGAATTATTCTAGCTTGTGTTACCACATTGTACAGAGCACCGATATCTCAGTGGGGAGACCAACAGACTGCAATGCAGAGGGTTTCGGGTTCGAACCCACGTCGCGCATCTCTGACTTTCGGAAATTATATGAGTTTTCGAAATTATGTGCGTATTGATTGACAATTATCGCCTGCTCTGTGTCTCGGAGAACACGCTAAGCCGTCGGTCCCGGCTACCATGAACATCTATGGCAGTCGTTATTGGGAAAGTCAGTACCCTCTAATATCCTGACACTGGACTAGCCTTAGGGTATCGTTAGCCTTCGGGTTGCGGAGGTCAGGTGGCAGCCGCTCCGTGTATAAACTGATATCAAGTCAAATCCGGTTAGACTAGAAAAGCCCCCAAGTGACTTAGGTCCGGTTCTTGTGTTTGAAGTTCCTGCGATATAGAGATTATTTCTAGTGAGTATAATATAAGAATATGTATTTAAAAAAAATCTTCGTTCACTTTTCTCTTAGTACTCTGACCATGACTGAGAATAGTCGTATATTTGGGCTTCTGTTTGCAGCCCTTACGTGAGATCCCAGGTTCGACGGCGTTATTAGTATAATAGGATATTTAAGTGGCGACACGAAATCTGGTCATTCTGTGTTCACATTCGTTAAGAATAAGTTATGAACTCAGAATAATATTATATTATATATATTATATTATTTTTTAATCTCGGCATGCGAATAGTTAGACTATATTCTTGGTCCATAGTGAGCATACTGGCCCAATGCAAGTTGGCCGACTTTACACGTCTTCGAGAACATTACGTAGAAATCTAGCTTATTTTCGTATACCTACGATTGCTATCCTTTTTTACCTTTAAGCTGATAATAATTAACTATTTAATAGGTATTTGACAAGAAGAGTCACAAGTAATTGCCATGGGATCGAACTCGAGATCTCTGCTTGGCCGTCCTTAGGTCGGTCTACTAATCCATATCTGTTCAAAATATCCTGGATATAATCTAACTCTTAATTAAGTAAAACTCCGTAAAAATTAGTTCAACACGAAGAATATTAAACTTGATATTAAAACGGTAAATAAGGAAATTTTCAACTTTATTACCATATTTCATTCTGGAATTAATCTCGAAATACCTAAAAGAAAATTATTATGTGCTGCGAAATTATTCGTGGCAACCATTAACTCTTAATTATTCAAAGGCTATATTACTTTTTGGCGGGCAATACCGTCCGCCATATTTAATTTACTGGGAACGATGCGTATACGCAAATAATTGAGTGGAATTAATTAATTTTGCGTATTACTCTTGTGGCCTACAGAGAATATATTGTCCGTTGAATAAATATATTTTACTAGTTTTTGCCCACGGATTCGATCGCGTTATTTTAGATCTTCAATAAGTTTTCATGCCTCGGGAACAGTAGCTTTTTCTATACCCTTGTCCTTTTCTGTTCCTCTGACAACGTGTATGTGAAATTTCATGGTGATCGGTATAGTCGTTAAGATGTGAAAGCGTAACAGACAAAGAAACTCACATTCACATTAATTATAATATTAAGTTAGGATAGCAAAATTGACAAACAAGCTTAAAACCTATTTTTTAGCGGCAGGGCCCTTACCACCTTGCTTTGAAGAACGTAATTACTTGCGCGAGAAAGAGCACGTTACAGAGTTTATAGTCATGTACATATGTCTCGTGCCATAACAATACCTTAAGATACGACGGTAAGGTCCTTGAAGCCTAAGGCATGTATCTACACACGCGGCCATGTAAGTAAATGCCTACCTACGATGGCGTATCCATTTAATAATTACTCTGAGCTCCTAAACGTTAATTAGAACAACTTAATTCATCAATGAATATGCTTTTAACTCACAAAGGATTTGCACGATCAGTTTTAGTTGGTCGTAAATTGTTTTAATTACAAGTTACGTACATTATACGTAAAAGCGTTACACCTGCTTTCCCAATTAAAACCACATCCGCTGTTGATTGACGTTAACCGGGAAAGCGGCAAAGGTAATGGTTTGATATAAAGTTCGATATACATATAGTGTGTAGCTAATAGTAGGAAAAATTGATTCTTTTTTATTATCCTTTAAAACGATCTTCTCCATTAGTGTAACCGATTACCACGCCTGCGGTCGCGGGTTCGATTCCCGCACAAGTAAAATATTTTGTGTGCATGAACACATTTGTCTTAGTCTGGGTATTTCAACGTATAATATGGGAGTATTTACAAAAAAAAAGTATATACGTTTGTTTATCCATTGTCTAGTACCCATAGTACAAGCTCTGCTTAGTTTGGGCTAGATGGTGTTATGTGTATGTGGTAGAATATAATAATTTTTCTCTTTATTACTATTTTTCTAATTATTACATTATTAAATATAAATATAAAAACATACATATTTAAAAATATAAAAACTGAAATGACCCACCGACATCGGGAACAGGGTACAAGCTGCCGGTGGTTAGGGCCCAAAAGAGAGGAATCTCCTCACAATACGCGCCGTGTCGAGTAGTACTGCCTTTTGCATCAAGGACTTGATCCAGCCTTCTAATGCGAGCCTCTGCAGGTGGTGGTCGAGGCTCTTAGGTATTAAACCATTGACTGTAATGACTATATTATTATTTTTATTATTATATTATTATTTTTATTATTATATTAGGAATAATTCCTTGCAGCAGCGATAGCTCAGTGGGGAGACCAACAGACTGCAATGCAGAGGGTCTCGGGTTCGAACCCACGTCGTGCACCTCTGACTTTCGAAAGTTATATGACTTTTCGAAATTATGTGCGTATTGATTGACAATTATCGCCTGCTCCGTGCCTTGGAAAGCACGTTAAGCCGTTGGTCCCGGCTGCCATGAACATCTATGGCAGTCGTTATTGGGAAGTCAGTACCCTCTAATATCCTGACACTGGTCTAGCCTTAGGGCATCGTTAGCCTTCGGGTTGCGGAGGTCAGGTGGCAGCCGCTCTGTGTAAAAACTGATATCCAGTCAAATCCGGTTAGACCAGAAAAGCCGACCCCAAGTGACTTGGGAATAATAAAGGCTAAGAGAGACGAAGGAATAATTCCTGTGTGACGGGTGACTTTACAAACATTCTATAACGGGTACTAATAAATTCTAGACTCAAAACAATTATTTGTCATTCTCACAATTGTTTGTGTGGTCTGGTAATCGAAGCCACTAGATTCGGCTATTATCGGAATTAACTGTCTCAAGGCTATGACAATTTTAGCATGGGGTTGGAGACGCTGCTTAGTTTTTAAATTATTGCATTTTATATCTACGACTTGCCTTTCTTATATTTTTTGTCTTTGTCCAAAACTTGGTATGGTTGCTCGCTTGGAATAATTATATGGTGCTATCTCAGGAAAATTTCATTTCCAGGTCCAACGGGTTAGGCATAGATGAGTCAGACAGTGAGTGAGTAAGAACTTCTCATTTGATTTTATACTTACTGCCCTCGAAGTTTTACTTACAATTATACAGGGTAATTTTGAAATCGTGTCATTCCTTTTAACCATGCATTCTACTGGTGATATATATTGATTACCCTTCTTATACTGAGGCCCATGCACAGCAATAGGACAGGTCACGTATATACAGGACTGATATTATATCTACATACAAAAAAAATTACTGTAATTTATCTTTATGTTCTTCCAGAGATGGCAAAACGCCTACAGACTGACTAAAGTCCACTAAATAAGGCGAAAAATACAATTAAGTTCAAATTCATCCGTGCAGAAATTCACCGCGCTGGGAATAGCTAAATCTTGTTGATCGTCAATTTTGTAACAGAAAGAAAGTAATTTAGAAAAGCCTTTGTTCTGTAGGAATTACTGATGACCATCGTACAACATAATTTATCTTAGATTGCTTTACGTGACCCGAGTACTGAATGTTTAGCAATATAAACTTGTTATAGTAATCTCTTAGAGTGCATCTATGGTTCAGTGAGTAAGTTTGCGGTTGTTTGCATACGATAGTAAGGCACCTGAACATTTAAAAAATGTATAAATGTTTTTTGTGAAATAAATATCTTAATTAATATTATTTATTTTTGAACTATGATTAATTTAATCTTTTAACTATTACTGCTATGAAAACTGAAATTTGTAATAATTTTGAAAGATAGAGGCAATTGTAATCTAGCAAGTGTTGTTCGACTTATGTTGCTGACAGTACCAGGTTCGTCGGGCAAAGTTGTAATACGTAAGGATATTCTGAGTAGCTGAAACTACTGAACCGGTTTTAATAATGCTTTCACCAGTTGTAAGTTATTTTATTCACATCTAACATCACGCTACGAGCCACGGAAGACAGCTAGTAATATTCTTCAGAGGAAAGCTTAGCTTGTTTATAATCGATATACTATATCGTGCAGACCGGCGACACTTCGACCCAGTGGGATCTTTTGTGTCGACACTCTACCAATAACGACTGCCATAGATGTTCATGGCAGCCGGGACCGACGGCTTAACATGCTCTCCGAGGCATGGAGCAGGCAATAATTGTCAATCAATACGCACATAATTTTGAAAAGTCATATAACTTCTGAAAGTTGGAGGTGCGCGCCGTGGGTTCGAACCCGAAACCCTCTGCATTGCAGTCTGCTGGTCTCCCCACTGAAATATCGCTGCTCTTTAGCATAGGCTATATAACATCACATTACGAGCCATGAGAGTGGAGCAGTAATCATAAACGCAGGCGAAACCGCGGGAGACAACTAGTAAAAAATAAACAAATATTCGTAACTTGACGACGGCACTTCACATAAAACAGATTAAAATTCCATAAGCATATTAAACTTACCTGCTTCATATATCAACGCAGAGCTTTCAGTAAAAGAGGCTTTTGGTGACGTTTATATTAAAATGTATTCACACTTCAATCTCATATAGGCTGCTTGTGAATCATTCGTTCATTACTGACAAACATACATAGTAACGCCTATTTCGCGGTGGGGTATGTATGTATGTATCTTATGTGGGGGCCAGTCAGTGCAGACCGGCGACACTTCGACCCAGTGGGATCTTTTGTGTCGACACTCTCCCAATAACGACTGCCATAGATGTTCATGTCAGCCGGGACCAACGGCTTAACGTGCTCTCCGAGGCACGGAGCAGGCGATAATTGTCAATCAATACGCACATAATTTCGAAAAGTCATATAACTTCCGAAAGTCAGAGGTGCGCGACGTGGGTTCGAACCCGAGACCCTCTGCATTGCAGTCTGTTGGTCTCCCCACTGAGCTATCGCTGCTCTTTCGCGGTGGGGTAGGTAGAAACTACAAATTGTTATTAGTCATACTACATACTATGGATTTTAATCTCGTCACATCCTTCACGCACGTTGATTTAGGGTACTCTCGATTTCGTGCTGCGTCGTTACCCAGGAGTGTCGCCCGCGGGTGATAAGCATCGACACTACTAGGTTGGTCGCTGAAGGCAGCGAGTTGACACACTATGTTTGGGTTAATCAGTAGGATCCGGGCCTTTCCATCTTTCCCTGAGTGGGCACAAAATTCCGCGGAGGGAAACACATAAATGCGAATCCACTACTTAAAAAAAGATTCCTCGACCTGGTCTTCGTTTCTTCAGAGAGTCTTGGATTTGGTCAGAGAACGTTTGCATAGGTCTTCCCATTCTATTACTGTCTAAAGCCAAAGAGTGAACTAAATTTATTGATTACAGTATGAATTAGTAGTCTCTTGTGGACAAACATTACTCTTTTAAAAGAAATCGGCTTAACAATGTTCAGAAAACTCACATAACTACCTCTCTAAAGTCTAATCTTTTATCCCAAATGTATGTCCTTTGAAATTAAACTACTATATACGGATTTTATCGCGTTGTTTATTTGACACTTTATTACATAATTTTGTCTGTTACACCACTACTACTATTAAACTTTATTAATTTTTAAGCTAATTAAATTATTATTAAAACTATTTATATTTAAGTTTACACTTTCCCCGACGTTTCGGTTGCTTTTTAGCAGCCATGGTCACGGGGAGAATAAGATGGTAGCGGTCTCAATGTTCCAGTGTAGTTATTTCAAAGTACCCGAACATAATTTAATCATTGGTGTTTCTATTTACGCAGAATGAGCTCAGAGTATCATGAAGTCTAGCTGTGGCCACAGCTAGACTTCACGACCATGGCTGCTGAAAAGCAACCGAAACGTCGGGGAAAGTGTAAACTTAAATATAAATAGTTTAAACTTAATTATATATAAATAGCAAGAGATCATAGTTTATAGATTATGCTGATGGCTTACCATCAGGACAGCAGCAATAGCCTAGTGGGAAACCGTTGGACTGCTACGCAGAGGTCTCAAGTTCAATCCCAAGGCGCGCATCTCTGACTTTTCGAAGTTATGTGCGTATTAAATGGTTAATTATCGCTCGCTTTAACGGTGAAGGATAAACATCGTGAGGAAACTTGCATGTCTAAGAGTTCTCAATAATGTTCTCAAAGATATGTGAAGTCTGCCAACCCGCACTGGGCTAGCGTGGCGGACTATGGCCTAACCCTTCTCACACTGAACTCAACTTGTGGTGACTGGTCGACCTTGGTATCGTGGAATTCGATGATTTACTTACTACATTTTTATTTAAACAGTTAGATTAAACTACGGACTACAATCATGCCTTGCCTTGATTATTAATGTACATGTAAGTGGATGCTCCTATTTACCATACTGCTGCTTTAGAGGCTACCATCAAATTTTTATAAATGCTTGAGTATGTTCAGTAATAGTTCATGGAGAAATGGTTGCAGCACCTTACAGCTCTTATGATTTCTAAACAAAAACTTGGCGATTAAAAAGAGTGACCATGAGTTTCTTGCCCGTTCTTCTCATGAGCCCTACACCCTTGCTTTGCTGAACGTGGCAGTAAATGTAAACTCGCAGAAAAAATTTGTGTAACTTTGACATTCATAAGTGTTACCTTGTAACCTAATCTGAATAAATTTATTTTGAATTTGTATTTGAATTTTGACACTGAGAAGAGGCCCGTGCCTAGCAGTGGCACAGTTAAATACAGGGCTGATATTATTATATTACCATCAGGCGGGCCGTACTTATACCTACTTGCCATCTCGCTAGTAATAGGTACTACCGCTAACAAAATACCTACTTACTGCAAAGTAAATCTACTTTAAACGTTTTTCTATTGAATGTATTGTTTATAATTTAGTTCTGTGAAGTCGTATCGGATCGACGCGACGTTCCGAGTAAGTAATAAACTATTTGAACTGGTGACGTTTTTCTATTAAAAGCTTGCAACGGTCGTTTTAGTGCTTTACAGTTATCGGTAAATGAAGTGAACTTTATCGAACGAAAGAACGATTTCTTTCTTTTCATTAAAATGGATTCTGCATTCAGAAGTAAATAACTGTATGTACTACTGAATGCTGAAACCATTCATTCATAGATTCACGCCTGTTACCCAGAGGGGTAGGCAGAGACTACGGATTTCCATTTGCTACGATCCTGACACACTTCTCTGGCTTCATTCACTTTCATCACATTCCTCATACACGCCCGTCGGTTCAAGGTGCTCTTAACCTGGCCTTTGTCCAGAACGCCTCCGATCTGATCAAGAAACGTTCGCCTAGGTCTTCCTCTTGCGACTGTTCCATTCAGTAAATAAGGATTATTTTTACACTCTGGTAGCAAAATTTTAAATTAATCCTGAAACCATTTTACTATTATTAATGCGAAAGCAATTAATTGACATGGTTCTGGATAGAGCCATTTTTAAATGTCGCCTATGTAACTCTTACGGGCAATAGCCAAAAGAGTTTTAATAATAATAATATTCTATCACATACACACAACACTATCTAGCCCAAGCTAAGCAGAGCTTATACTATGGGTACTAGACAATGGATAAAGATACATATATACTTTTTTTTGTAAATACATATATTATACATAGAAACACCAGCCCAAGACAAACATCCATGTTCATGCACACAAATGTTTGACTTGTGCGGGAATTGAATAATAGAAAAATATCTACATAGACACAACATAATGCACTAATAGGCAGTTTTGTATAAAAAGCAGCGATAGCTCAGTGGGGAGAACAACAGATTGCAATGCAGCGGGTCTCGGATTCGAACCCACGTCGCGCACATCTGACTTTCGGAAGTTATATGACTTTTCGAAATTATGTGCGTATTGATTGACAATTACCGCCTGCTCCGTGCTTTGGAGAGCACGTTAAGCCGTTGGTCCCGGCTGACATGAACATCTATGGCAGTCGTTATTGGGAAAGTCAGTACCCTCTTATATCCTGACACTGATCTAGCCTTAGGGTATCGATAGCCTTTGGGTTGTGGAGGTCAGGTGGCAGCCGCTCCGTGTAATAACTGATATCCGGTCAAATCCGGTTAGACTAGAAAAGCCGACCCCAAGTGACTTGGGAATAATAAAGGCTAAGGGAGAAGAAGAAGGCAGTTTTTTATACTCGGTATGCATGTACACATAGGGAGTACACATGCAGAAAAGTTGAGTGGTCTACGTGAGCTCGATATAAATAAACTTGCAATTAAAATTTCTTCGACGAAACTGTAGTGACTTTTGTATAGGAGTGGCTGAGGCAACATATGCCTAGAAAACCTTCAACAAATATACACTTGGAAAAACTCTCTCATCTTCATACATGTAAAAAATATTGACACGCACACATTTGTGTTTTATAGTGTTCTGTAGTGAGTTTTATTGCACGGATGGTACCGAGTGTCGTTACTTCGATCCCCGCTCGTGTCAAAAATTGTGATAATGAGAAATGACCGTTATGTTATTGTTTATTAAGTCGTCCGTCACACAAGATTTATACATAGTGTTGGAGTTGTCTTCATTTTTGTTGGTTTGTAAGGATTTAAGACAACAAGTGAGAATCGGTAATGAATTGACATAAATCTTAGAGTTCGAAAAAATGGTTCAAGCATATGCAAAGGTTACGTGATACCACGTGACCTTGATGTCAGAAGTCATAGGTTATAGTCATTTCTGGGGTATATCGACTATGCTGAGATGAATGGCGTTGACCGCGAGTCTCTAGCTCTTACGGTTCTTGAGTTGAAAGTTGTATAACAGACAGACGGACGGACGGACAAAGCTGTTGTATAAGAGTTTTTTTCGAACTCTTAAAATGTATCTTAGTTTTGCCACGCAGATTTCTACCTATCAGAGGTCACAGCCCGTAACATGCCACAGCGATATGCCCCAGCTTAAAAAACCACCATAATTACCTTCAATTTTAAAAGAAAATGCCTCTCATTTCCCTAACCAGCCTCTCCAATTCCATAATATATATAATTAATACAAACGTAACTCTTCACAGGCCAAAGGAAAGTATTTGTTTTATTTCTTCAAGCGCAGCATCTTTTCCTCTGGCACTTCACAGACGCTAAACGGATTACAAGAACGCCGACTTCAGCATTATCGAAGGTAATCACATTCCACAATTTTCTCGCTGAATTTCATAATACATAAAGAACAGCAAGAGTTTTTTATGTAATCATTTTATATGGAAGGAATTTGGGAAGCACATTTTTTATTTATTTTAAGGCATGTGTCTTTGTTTTGTTGATCGAGGGACGAATGCAGGAGAAGCGCTTCAGAGGCCGAATTCCAACACGATGGTGCCAAAGTATTGTAGAGGCAACAGGAGAAACTCTGCATCGATCTATTGAACTGGCGCAGAACAGAGGCAAACGGAGACGGATAGTATATGGTTACGATCCCCATTGAAGAGCAGCGATAGCTCAGTGGGGAGACCAACAGACTGCAATGCAGAGGGTCTTGGGTTCGAACCCACGTCGCGCACCTCTGACTTTCGGAAGTTAAATAAGTTTTCGAAATTATGTGCGTATTGATTGACAATTATCGCCTGCTCCGTGCCTCGGAGAGCACGTTAAGCCGTCGGTCCCGGCTGCCATGAACATCTATGGCAGTCGTTATTGGGAGAGTGTCGACACAAAAGATCCCACTGGGTAGAAGTGTCGCCGGTCTGCACTGACTGGCTCCCACAAAAGATACATACATACATAATAGGCTCGTTCTTCAGACCTAGCAATATTATTCTTTTAATCGGATTAATGAATGCTAAATTGACGATCTTGTTACATTTGATAATTGTCAATCAATACGCACATAATTTCGAAAAGTCGTATAACTTCCGAAAGTCAACGGTGCGCAATGTGGGTTCGAACCGGAGACCCTCTGCTTTTTGCTTCTCATTTACAATGTAGAATAGAATCTGTAACAACGTATAATACTTATCGTTATTAATTATGCATTGCAAGCGTTTACGCTTAACTGTGATTAAATATTACATTTATATTTGATATACAGCATAATGCCCTTGTTATAATTGTTTATGCAAATCAGTTTGAATAATCAGTACATAAAATAAAATTATAAATGGTCGATGTCTGTAGTCTGTACATCTATACTAATATTATAAAGCTTAAGAGTTTGTTTGTTTGGTTGAACGCGATAATCAGGAACTACTGGTTCTGTCTGGCCTATTTATCGAGGAAGGTTATAGGCTATATAACATCACGCTACGACCCACGGGGGCCGCGCAGTAATCATAAACACGGGTGAAAACGCTGGCGTAGCTAGTCAATACATATAATAAAATTGTAACTGGTGGATGTCTGTACATCCCTACTGTAATAATAATTTATTTGTAAAAGCATGAGTTGTACTGTTGCAGTGGCAATTGGCAGTGGCGATACTTGTACAGTTACAAAAAATTGTAATGTAGGGTGTTGATATCTTAAGTGGTACGTTCATGTTTTGCCATATAATCCAATAATATACTAACTTTTTTATATACTGCACGGATGGCGAGTGTTGTGAGTTTGAATCCTGCACGTGACTACACTTTGCGTGAATCACAAATGGTTGTTCCGAGGCTGGGTGTTCTTTGTGTCCGTTGTTTGAATGCTTGTAAGGTCCCCCTTGACATAGGATGTACCTATTCCTAGTCTGTTAGTTGTCTTGTTTTAAATCAAAGAATGAAAAAGTAAATATTATAGATACGCATGTGAGTTTGTTTGATAAGCTTGCATGCGTTTACTACTAGACCAATCATCATACAACTTCGTTTACAGGTTATCAGGGAAAAGTAAAATTTTCCAGGGATAGTTTATTTACAAAATCCAGTGGGAAATATTTCAGAAAATATATGTGAGGGTTCTATTACCTTCTTCTCTCTAACCTTTATTATTCCTAAGTCACTTGGGGTCGGCTTTGCCTGGTTTAACCGGATTTGACTGATATCAGTTTTTACACGGAGCGGCTGCCACCTGGCCTCCGCAACCAGAAGGCTAACGATACCCTAAGGCTAGACCAGTGTCAGGATATTATAGGGCACTGACTTCTCAATAACGACTGCCATAGATGTTCATGGCAGCCGGGACCGACGGCTTAACGTGCTCTCCGAGGCACGGAGCAGGCGATAATTGTCAATCAAACGCATATAAATTCTAAAAGTCATATAACTTCCGAAAGTCAGAGGTGCGCGACGTGGGTTCGAACCCGAGACCCTCTGCATTGCAGTCTGTTGATCTCCCCACTGAGCTATAGCTGCTTTTCTGTTCTATTACCTATAGAAGCCAAAATACTTATTGGCTTCCATACGTCACAATGACAGGCTCCAGTGGCAGACCAGTGCCTGGTTCTTGTGACCAGGCATATGCTGAACTGGAGTCCTGATTGCTGCAGCTGCGGGACGCATGTGTCTCAAGAGGTTTATTGAGTATTTTATATTAACTACTGTATTTTTTTTATTCTTTCCTTTTTATTACTGTGATTGTAATTTTTTTATCTTCATACACATTGTGCCCACCTGAAAGTTGTATAATAGCAATAAAGATTTATTTCTTTCTTCCTTTTCTTCTTTCTAGTTTTTTAATTTTTGTCTTCCTATCTGTTTGTATGTTTGCACGCGCGTCACGCAAAAACTACTGCACCAAATTGAATAGGGTTTTCACAGTTATATAGCTGGAGGTCTTACTTAAATCGGGTGCATAATAGACCGCCTAGCAGTCGAAAAATATAGTAACCTAAATTCATATTCCTCGTGTATGAAGTCGTGGGCAAAAGCTAGTTAGATACTCGCGTTGACATTTATATTATGAATTTATACTGATTGACTAAATACGAGCGAGATTAATAATTAATTAGACTGTTATCGATGGATTAAAATGCATGCATAAAATTACATGAATTGCCTCGATGGCGCAATAAATGTAAAGCTGACTGCGGTAACTGAGGTTTTGGGTGCTATTTCCAGGTTAAGAAGTGCTATTGTGTTGTTCTGCTAGGAAATTGTAAGTAGTCTGAAAACTATACCTAAATTTCAGAAACGCTTTCTAAATATAAGCTCTTTAGCTCTTTTTCTTAGCAGTTCGGCAAAGTAATGAAGAAATTTTCAGTATCTTGTAAACTGCAGAGGCTCTATTTTGAAAATACATGAACTGCATCTTTAGGACAGCTGTAGCTAATACGACTTCTATGCATGCGGTTTCAGGTACGCTACTCGAGTCAATCAATATCTTATTGTATTTTTAATAGCCTGAAATATTACCTAAATCATTTTTTTTAAGTAGAGCTGTCGGCAACCACGCTGTCACTACTCAAACATGACAATATCCGCTTTTAACCTAAAACATTCTTAACGAAGAGAGGAAAATTCTTAGTGACGTATTTCTCAACAAAAAAGGTTCCCCGCCTTACCACTTCGGTAAGGCGGGGAACCTTTTTTGTTGTGTCGAAAGCTATTAAATGTCTTATTGTCGAGGTCACTTGTAGATTCTTAACAATTACTTTACGGCTCTATTTATTTAGGACATAAGTTTTACGGCATTAGAAGTACATATCTCACTGACAAATGAACGAATAAAAAAGTTATATCGAAGTTTCTATTGATACATATCTTAACTAATATAAAAAATGCGAGAGTAAGTTTTTGTTAGTTTTTACGCCTTATGTATGTATGTATCTTATGTGGGGGCCAGTTAGTGCAGACCGGCGAAACTTCGACCCAGTGGGATCTTTTGTGTCGATACTCTCCCAATAACGACTGCCATAGATGTTCATGGCAGCCGGGACCGACGGCTTAACATGCTCTCCGAGGCACGGAGCAGGCGATAATGTCAATAAATACGCACATAATTTTGAAAAGTCATATAACTGCCGAAAGTCAGAGGTGCGCGACATGGGTTCGAACCCGAGACCCTCTGCATTGCAGTCTGTCAGTCTCCCCACTGAGCTATCGCTGCTCACAGATTTTATTTTTACGCCTTAACTACTTGACCTATTGTCATGAAATTTTGAATATACGAAATTTCATATACCTACAAAATAAGTACTGTTCTCCAGCGAAACCGCGGGCAAAAGTTAGTACATAATATGCAGCAAAGCTATCTCTTTAACGTATGCTCTTCTGCGATATATTGCGCAACTTACTATTTCAAATTTTAATAGTTAGTTTCACAACTATCCAGTAAAAGTTATTCGAAAAATAAATCGCATGCTGTTTCACTCTTGTTAGATTAAAAAAGAGAGATAGCAAGAATTTTATCTTATCATCATCATCTCAGCCGAAAGACTTCCACTGCTGGACATAGGCCTCCTCCAAGGATTTCCACACAGACCGGTCTTGGGCCACCCGCATTATCTTATAGATAAATACTATGTGGAGGTGGTGGAACAGGCCCTAACTGTACTAACTTAATAACAAAATTGTGTCAGATTTTCGACGTCCATTAAGTGTAGTAACATTCTGTATAGTTCGTAAATACATTTACCGTCCTATAAAACCATCAAATAATCGGTCTTTTATATCCTCTTACAAGAAGCAGTCCGTAAATTCCGTTGATCAGTTAAACACCTGTGATTCCCGACACTGGCTCCCTCCATTACAGTAATGATAGCAAAGATAAATTGTACTCACTTTAGATAAAAGGAAAATTACAGCAACGTATCCGATTATAAGGGAAAAAGGGTTGATGGTCGAATTAACATTTGTTTTATATTTGTTTATTGGGTAATGAGGATAAGGAGTTGTTCTTATACAGCGTGTAACGGAAAGGTGTGATCATATTTAGGGCTGCAATTTATATCTGATGTAGAACAGACGTATACTAACCGCGAATAAAAAAAATATTATGACAATTGTTTGAACTTATAAAACTCAAAGCAGTGGCGAGCCGAACGAAGTACTTGAGAAATTCTAACCTAAGTAAAAATCAACCCGAAATTGTGATATTTACTTAGTAAGTATTCTTCTTCTCTCTTAGCCTTTATTATTCCCTAGTCACTTGGGGTCAGCTTTTCTGGTCTAACCGGATTTGACTGGATATCCGTTTTTACACGGAGCGGCTGCCACCTGACCTCCGCAACCCGAAGGCTAACGACATACCCTAAGGCTAGACCAGTGTAAGGATATCTTCTAATATTATATATCCTCTAATATTAGAGGGTACTGACTTTCCCAATAACGACTGCCATATATGTTCATGGCAGCCGGGACCAACGGCTTAACGTGCTCTCCGAGGCACGGAGCAGGCGATAATTGTCAATCAATACGCACATAATTTCGAAAAGTCATATAACTTCCGAAAGTCAGAGGTGCGCGACGTGGGTTTGAACCCGAGACCCTCTGCATTGCAGTCTGTTGGTCTCTCCACTGAGCTATCGCTGCTCTACAATGAGGATCGTAACCATATACTATCCGTCTCCGTTTGCCTCTGTTCTGCGCCAGTTCAATAGATTGATGTAGAGTTTCAGAAGGTCTCCTTCTGCATTGCAGTCTGTTGGTCTCATTTTGATACATAAAAACATAGTTTGTATATGTAGTTCCATATGTATATCTACCCAACCCTTCGGGAATTCACAGGCATGATATTATGTCTTCGTATAGTTTTAATGTTTCGATAACCCAGCCGCGCGCATACCCCGTCCAATTTACAGACAAGTCTACGAAATGAGACGCAATCAAACCAGGTAAAGCTGCATTTTTCTCATTTTTCCACCTTGCAGCACTGAAATCCTAGACTACGTCTAATAAAACATTTACCTGAACTTGTAGCGGGTTCATTACTAGATAAAGTAATATTACAGTCACATTGCACCCTGTAGTAATGAACAAAACAAATGGACACATTCCAGTTTTTATAGCTGTGTACTCTAAATTAAAAACATAGCTGTACACAGTGTTTGTTACTCTCAAAACTTTAATAATTTCCCCATTCGAGTGTCTGATGGCATGGATGTATGAAACAGGGACTGGACTAGATTATTCCGTATAGAGTTGTTGCGAATATCAATTTCAGCCGATTTTAATATCATTGTTTTTAATATCAGCTTCCGCATCAGCATCCGCATTAACCGATGCTTGTTTGAATACTAATATTCATAGATATTAAGATTCGAGAAACAAATCGTCACGAATCGAAATCGATTCGAAGTTTCAAATCACTTGATTCAATCGAGTCATTTGTTTCTCTCACAAACACGACTTAACAGAGCCCGTGTTGTAAAGTAATTGGATTGTTATTTAACTTGATTATATGTATATTAATATTTCGATGATGATTAGGATACCGCCCAGCGTAATATTTGTGAACAAAGTTACTGTCGGAAAAGAAGTACTAACGTCGTTAAACAACTAGTTTATGATTAAAGGTTTTATAAGTTTCATTTTAGTAATTAATCAAATCAGCAGCAAATGATATTATATTATGATGAACGCTGATATTGAAAATCTTGTATCAGCAACAACCATGGACTTCCGTCTTATAGAAAACGCCTTAGAGGAACATTGGAGTCAGTAGCACCTAAGTTTTCTAAATAGAGCAAGCCCGATTGATGTTTCATCAGTAATCAAAAGAAATCTGTCTTTGTATGAATTGTCACTGGTATAACATGGATGTGCTCTTTAAACCTCACTGAACGCACGCTAGTAATTTATATACTCAAATCCTTGAGCTACTGTTTGATTGCGTTATACCTACTTTCAGTAGCGGTAGAGGTTCTAAAAATAAAGCAATCTCGATAAGTCTTTTGATAATAATTATAATAAATAAAGTGAAAGTCATTTTTTGCTTACTTAAGTACACTGAAAGCGTACTATAGCTAGACTGAATATAATAAACTATTTAAAAATCGTCCATGCTCTTTTAATTTAAAGGCTGAAACATTTTAGAAACTCCAGCCAAATTTTGAGCATACTTGAAATTGCCTCTGTAGCAATTTTCCGTATTACCCGAAAATTATACCACCTCCATTCTGAGCATGTTTATGTACAAGCACGAATATTAATTTATCCGTGGCCACGAGCGGTGTCGTTAGCATATTTTTATTCTGACGGGAATAATTAAGATGGCTGCCCCAGAACAACCATTTGGTATTGTAATATTCTTCTCTCAAATTCTAGTGCTTTTGTTTACTTTTCGTGATAAACTAATTATTTATTACATTTTGGCCTTAGAAGATAGCAGATATTTTTAAAGATAACTGGGTATTTGGGTAGCAAATTTCTAGTATCATTATTAAAATCCCTCGAGCTAAGTTAAACGTTACTACTAGGTTTACGATGGAAGTTCAACGGGTGGGTATCGAACCCTCTTGATCGCAAGTCTGATACCTTATCCGCTGAGCTTTCAAAATAATCTTAACATAGTTAAGCGCACAATGATGTCTTCTTTTAAATCAGGCGTAATCCGATTAGAGAGTTACTATAGTGGCAAACAACCTTACCTGATAAATAGTTACCGTAATTACAATACCCGATATGTTCCTGGACCATTAGTGAGCTGGGGTTTTCTCACTATAAAAATAAGCCAGCGCGATACAAAGTTATATATATTTAATTCTATGTGCACTTTTAAAATAGATTTAGTGTAGTAGAGCCTCGCTGATTTCAGCATGAATGGGCCGGCTCGACCGGGGAAGGACTACCCTCTCACAGAATATCAACGTGAAAAAGCAGTATTCCTACTGTTGTGTTTCGTTCAGTGAGTGAGAGTGCCGGAGGCCCAATCACCCCCTTCCCGCTCCTTCTCCTTCCCAATTCCTTTCATTCCTAAAGGGTCGGCAACGCGCAAGCGATGCCTTTGGTGTTGCAGGTGTCTATAGGCTACGGTTACCAAAAAAAACTTTAAAAAGTTAAGTGGTACAAAAAAAAATTATAGATCGCCTGAAACACAGGTCTAACCTAGTTCAGTTTTCTAGGCAAGTAGCTTATAATAATGTAAAGATGTTAAAGTATCCTTTATTGCCATAACTATAATTACTATTTTGGTTATAACTAAACTAGTTTGTTAAAGCACATTGAGTTATTGTTAGATATTAGTGTCGCATAGGCCGGCAAGAGACCCGTTGTAACCACTGCGACGACTGCTGCGACGTTGTTGAGGACTCGGCGCTGCACACTTTAGCGGACTGCCACGCCTGGGCATCGCTGCGCCGTGAGTTGATCGCGGCAGTCTGTATGGTTGCCCTCTCGCTCCCGGCCGTGGTTCAGTCCATGATCCGGAGTGAGAGGTCGTGGAACGCCGTCGCCTCCTTCTGTGAGGAAGTAATTTCCGTCAAGGAGGCGGCGGAGCGGGAGAGGGAGCGCTTAAATCCTCTCCTCAACCGCAGAACCGGGCGCCGGAGGACGCGAGACGACCTCCAGACACCCTGAGGTTTGACCTGGGGATGGCGGGCTTCGTGGGCCTGCCCGCCATCCGATCAGCACCAGGTTAGAGAGGCGGCGTGCGTGTTCCTCTGTGTCGTGTCCGTCTCCCTCTAGAGAGGGGACAGTAGAGATTTTAAAAGTAGTGGTGACCAAAGGGTAGTTCTTATTGTGTAGTGGCCTGCCGTTTCATACGGCGGGCTGAAACCTCGGCGGGGTCGCGACTGCATGTGACAATGATTCGCGCGGCTCCACCGATTGCGGTTCTGTCGAGGTACACCGTGGAATGTTTAGTCGGTATTGCCAGGAGATCCATTCTTATCATCATTACGATCTCTCTTTTACCCCGGCGAGCCCGACATAACCCTTCCGTCCGCCCCCGTGGAGAGGTATGCGTCAAAGAACACGCCCAGGTAAAAAAAAAAAATTGTTAGATATTTAGATTTAATTTAAAGTTGATTTAAGTCCACTATTGTAATCCTTTTTCAGCCGAATAAATTTTATTATTATTATTATTCTCTTGCATACAATGACAATGCTTGAAGACCTCCTGATAATTCAAATCACTCTATCCAATTTTAAGAAAAGCTACGAGGTTGCTAGTAATCTAAATTCTTTTCATAATAAGCAACATTTACTTGAATGCGGCTACATATCTACGCCCGCCTACATAAGTTGATCCACAGAGCTTTTGCCGTGCGTATGTGAAACTCGCAAATGAGAAAAGTTTCGATTACACCGGTGTGCTTCTAACGGTGAGCAAACGTACATACTTTCAGCAATTAACAGATCATATTGTAATAGCTATGTTTTATTAATAAAAATATTTAAAGACTGCACGGATGGCGTTGTTGTTTAACACATTCCCGGACAATACGTCGAGAGACGTGAATTATGACCCTCATAATATGGCACTACGGCTGCAGGCGGCGATTTAAAAAAAACTAAAAGTATAACTCCGTCCACGGCCGACTATTTCCCATAGCATTTATAGGAAGGATACGACTCTGTGCCGTTTTAGGCTAAAATACAGACCGGTAGAGCTACAGCAAACACTCCTGCCGTAACATACGGTTTAGAATTCACTTGGTACGAATGTCCGCCTACAGGCGGTTACGTCTGTGTCCGTTACTGCCACAACACATACTTTTAAAACCGTGTAGTGTGGCAATACGTCCCCAGACGTGATGTCACTTTGTATGGAAAGTTTGTGTATCATATCACAAATTATTAAGAGTGGTTGTGTCCGTGAATGTGTTAAGTGGTCGACTGCCTCTGCGACGAGAACAATCGAAGGGACAACAATTTGGGTGAATTGACAAGCAGTTGGGATTCTGTGCGTTAATTGTGCCGATTGGTGGAATGTTTGAAAAGTCTCCTGCGATACAGGAATTATTCCAAGTTGGAAGTTGACTTTTAACTTTCAAGCTCGGAAAATCTATGTGTGGACCACATATTTTTATGATTTGTATGGTGATTAAACTTACTACAGTGGTAACCACATGATGATGATGTATTCATTTTTGTTGTTTATCTCTCAAATAATGAGTTTCTCGAAAATAATTGAGTCACACGCTACTAATGTGAATTAATATAATAAATATAATAATATTGTTACCGGAAAACACGTATTAAGTGGGCGTTACCCACTCCGTCGCGTCATCGCGCCATCGCAGTAACGTCAGCGTATCACCTGATTCGAACGCTTATAAATACGAGGCGCCCGCGTTGCTTGCGCTAAATGGTTGGGAGCCCTCTGCGCTCACCCACAGTCCGCGGAAAGTAGAAAAAGTACGTAGAAGACATCCGAGGCTAACAACTAACACACAAGAAAAAGAAACAGCTCGCGCTCTTCTCTTTCCGTTCGTCAAAGTAATAACATCGAATTGTAAAACGAGTTACTGTATTCATTTTATAATTACTTAATTTAATTATTTAATTACGTAATAAATAATAATTGATTGTTATATTTTTTTAATATAATCTTAGTTGGTTTATAAGAATATAATATCAGCCCTGTATTAAAGTGTCCCACGGGCACAAGCTGGGCACGGACCTTATCTCAGTGTGAGAAGGGTTAGGCTATAGTGCGCCATACTGGCCCAGTGCAGGTCGGCAGACTACACATGACTTCAAGAACATTATGTAGAACTCTTAGACATGCAGGTTTCCCCACGGTGTTTTCCTTCACCGCGCGCAAGCGATAATTCATCATTTAATACGCACATAACTTCGAAAAGTCAAAGATGCGCGCCTTGGGATCGAACTCGAGACCTCTGAGTGGCAATCCAACTGTTTCCCACTAGACTATGGATAAGTATGTACACTAGTACTAGTATATGTGTGAAATAATTCCATCCTTAGACAAACATCTGTCACGCAGACTGCTACGTTCCACAAGGAAAAACCTACGCCACCTAGTGGGTATAATAACGGGCCACTGCTCACTTAACAAACACCTGTTCAACATCGGCATCACTGACAGTCCTTTATGTAGAGGCTGCATGGAAACCGAGGAGACATCGGCTCACGTGCTCCTACATTGTAAAAGCGTGAGCAACCAACGGGCGAAACTCCTAAACAGTCCAGAAACGATGAAAGAGGTACTGCGCAACATCGGTCCCCTATTATCTTTCTGGACGGAGCTGAGGTGGTATGAGTAACCGAACAATACTTCACGTCGGCTACTTACGAACAATGGCCCAATTGTAGGGCTAAGTGCGGATAACACACGTCCAACTAACTAACTAACTATGTGTGAAATAATGTTACCTTAAAATAGCTTCACATTTCAAGACATTAACACCTTACACCTCCTTAATCTCCGTGGGATAATGTTGCTAAAAGCCAACTATTCCGATAAGTAGAACCAAAGTTATAGTGCATAGCTAGTATAATCCAAGACTCTTGTAGTCTATGATTATTTAAGTAATACCACAGTACATACATACATATACAGTATTGTAACTCGGCCCTGTTCTTAAAATAATTACCTACAACAGCGCGGTTCGTAGACACGCGTTAGGGCTGCCCGACTACAGTATTTTAATTATATCTACCTACTTGAGTTTCTTTCTAGTTTAGTGATTGTAAATATTATATGTATATTATATTATAAAAAATGAAATACATAATGAATGAAATAGAAAGTGTTCAATAAAATTAAATTATCACTAATCGTACGCTTACTGCTTACAAAACAATCACACCGTCCGTTCGTCACGCATTCGCGACTGGTTGCGTGCCGAGCGCATGCCGACGCCGAGGCGCGTAGGTATGACTCGAGTTCCGACCGTTTGTATGAAGATAGGTTACTGTATATTTATGTACTGTGGTAATACGTTCGTTAGTAAACCCAACTTTTCCCGACGTCTAGTAATTTGAGTATTCTACTCCGAGACAAAACATTTTAATCAACAAGTTGATAGGCAGCGAAAACAAAACAAAAACACAGACACAAAAATAAACTCTCACGGACGCCATTATGTTTTTGTTTTCATTTGAAACAACGAAATGTATTGTAGCTATGTTTTAACTTTTTCATATTGGTGTGTTTCAATTAATAGTTTTCGTTTATGAATGTTTTTTTTATGATGCCCGAATTTTGTTCGCTGGATTCGTTGATAGCTCAATTAATCATGCATGCGTATTTCGCCCACCCTGTGCAAGCGTAAGTACAATTACGTCGATTTTTTATTGCAGATTCGTATAGTGCTAGTTATGATACACAAACCAAATATTGTTTGTTGTGATTTGATAAAAAATAAAGGCTTTATACCAAAAAAATCATAATAATATACCAAAATAATCGTCATAATAAGTTTGATATTTTCCTATCATAAAAATTACATAAACCTACTAAAATATATTAGATTTGACAAAAATAGACTTAATCTTACGTTATGTCTTTGTTACACTAAATTAAACAAAAGATTATAAAATTACTTTCTATAATCAAGCAAGATCAAGCAGTTCTTTTGCTCTCCTCTAAATTTAGCATATTCTTCTTACGCGTTTATTCCATTGGGAGTGCGATTTGACTTCAGCATGTTTGCCTTATATTTCTTTGGGTAGTATTTAACTGTTACTCAATTGTTTGCCTTTGTTCCACCAAAAATACTAATTGCACAGCAAAATATGCTTACTAAAATATTTTAAAGAGATCAAACTAAGTTGACGGAGCCCAGCTTGGCGGGGCTCCTATTTTTGGGTAGGTTTAAGAAGGAACCTAATATAACCTAACCCTTTCGAGACGGAATGCGGCGATTTGAGGCGTATAGGTGCTTGTTATGATATATTTTAGTAAGCATATTTTGCTGTGCAATTAGCATTTTTGGTGGTCATTATATTTAATCCCTATTTCTTTGCATTACACATACACAGATTTTAGGGTCATTTAGATCACACTTCATTCATTCGAATGATATTCGAATTTCTTTTAATTATGCAGAAGTCCCTAGTTTGGCTTTTTGTATATACATCGTTCAATATCTGCTTCTTGTAGATACATCGTCCCAGGTTCGAATGTTAGATCAGTCAAATATTTATTGGTTTTCTGTTAAAAAAATCTTAGTTACAGCACTGCGTCTAGCAATGTTGCACTAGATGGCAATATTCTTGCGTAAGGCTACACTAAATCCCCGCGTTGAGACCATCCAATAGATGAAATTCAACCATTCAACTTCAAGGTCATGAGACTCAGTCACGCTTGTAACCTAAAATAAAATACCTGTTGAATGTATAAACCAGCAAAAATTTTACGCGAGTCTCCTCAGACATCAAAGTTTTCAAATTTCTTGCCTCAATAAAAAGCTGTCTTGATTTTCTTTAGCAAACATGTACAAAAATGGACGTACTTTTCTTATTAAGTGCTCAGTAAACATCTGTCTATATTTAAGAAGTAAACTGTAGAATATTGGACAAAGACTTCTTCGTAATAAAGTGACTAGTGCTTAGATGGTATGCTGTAAATAGATTTAATTAAGAATATAGGTAATTTTTGTAACGGTTTTCTAAACTATTCTTAGTAGCTGTGCAGTGTCTGGAAATGTATCATTACGCTACCGCCTTATTACCATAAGCCCACCTGTTGAAATGATGTATATACGTTAATTTTAAACCCACGTAATAGGGGTATACACACGCCTTTATTCCCGAAGGGGTAAGCAGAACTGTGTGACATCCACATTTAGCCTGAAGTGATGGTTCTCAGTTCCTTTTAACAGGGGGTGAGCATATCGCCGTCGACCAGGCATCGTTCCAGACTCACGTCATACGTGCAGAAAATTTATTTGCAGAAATATCAATAATACTTTGCTCGAATCCGACACCACTGTTTTATTCATTTATTGATTGTTTTTAAATATTTAGGAAATAAAATTCGTACATAACAAGGCACTACATATTTTAAAATAATTCCAGCAGACATGCGAAGTAAAAACGTGCAAAACAGAAAGAAAGTGTCTAGGAATATTTAAATAGTAACACAATATTATTATTTGAGGCCCTTCATCGACGCGCCACATTGTTGAAATATAACATTTCTGATATCAAAGACCCCTATCTCTTTACAAAAAGTTGTAGGCAAATGTAAATATGAGGACTCAACGGTTCAGTTGTCAAAGGATTTGACATTATAAAATAGAAAATTTAAGCGTTGAAGCGAGTATTCATTCCTTTGTCGTTTACGCGAAATTTGAGCGCTAACCCGCAGTGTAATTGAGATATTTCACCGTAGGTACTCATGCAAATTCATCTGCCCATGAACTGGTTTACCTAGTCTTGCCATACATATTGATACAATGAAAATATTTATCTTTCTATTGCATAAAACATTTATTACTGTAATGTGTGTTAGTTTATACATTAATATAATAACATTAAAAATATATACATATATCGCACACCGGGTGCAATAACGTCAAAAATGCTAAAATTTGTAAAATGTATTTTTGGTCGCAAATGGTGTCTTAATACGGTGCATTAATGTCATGAAAGTACCTCTAAAAAAAGGTCATTCGTTACTTATGACGTTATTGCACCCAGTGTGCGATATATATAATATATAAGCTCATTCAAAATGATCTCCATTGAAGAGATCTCCTGTATTAAATACAGGTCTTTGAACGTTAAGGCCAGTTATCAATAGAATCACGCACTCTCTCCATGGGAAAATTCTTCATTGCCAATTTTATGGATTGTTTAAGGGACTCCAAATTATCATGGCATTTAGAGCATGCCATATTGTCTAAAACTGAACATATATCTCCATCCAGCGGATTAAGATCGGGTCTAGATGACGGCCAATCTCCAGCTCTGATGAAGTCCGAAACGTTCGTTTCTAACTACGTTCGGGTGGCTCGAGCTTTTTGACCCGGTGCTAAGTCTTGCTCAAAGGACCATTCTTGGTCATGGAACTTGGTGTAGTTGAGAGGCTTTACCACCTTTTCAAGAATCGTATCTCGATACACTTGTGCCGATGTTTTGCCACCGTTTTCACAAAAGTACGGCTTAGTCACTCCTTGATAACTAACACCCCACCAAACCATCACTGATGTCGGATGAAGTCCACGTTGTACTCTGCTGACTAATTGGGAAGCTTCTATAGAGCTTTGAGCATAAACTCGGCCATTCTGTTTGTGTTAAAACATTGCTCAATAGCAAAAAAATCTCATCAGTAAATAAAAAAATTCTGTGATCTCCCTTTGCGTGCCGCTTAAGAAGTTGTTTCGATTTAACCACCCTATTCATTTTTAAATTATCAGTTAAATTATGATCAGTGCATCTCTTAAGGCTGTAAGACCTAAGTCATCTTTTAAAATACGCGACATGGTTCTAGGTGCTATATTCATTTTCCGAGATAAAATGTTTTGCTTTCGGACAGGATTTCTTCGAATTCTTTCCTTCACTGCTTTGATCGCCTTCTACTTACAAATACTACGTAGATGGCCAGATCTTTTTCTGTCAGAAACCGAGGAGGTTTCATTATACCTATCAATAGCCCGGTTCACAAACCTATGACTAATACCAAACAGATGGAGAGTTTCGAAAATTGCATTTGGCTCCATACCAACATTGTGTAATGTTGTCACAGCAATTCAGTTCTCTTTATCACCCCACTCCATGTTAATATCACAAAAATATTCAACACCAATTGGCGCGAAGATAATAAAATACAATGATAATTCATATAAGGACAGATTCCAAATTCAGATGTAATATTATGTTATTTTCTAATTGTAATTATTTTCGAATTATTGACAAACTAAGTACCTATACATGGGCAGTGGCGTTGGTTAGCTTCGCTTATGTTTTAAATATTTTTTTATACCTACTCACGCTAATGGTGTGTATAAATAATATCAGGCCTGTATTAAACTGTCTGGTCACTATTGGGCACGGACCTCCTCTCAGTGAGAAAGGTTAGGCCATAGTCCACCACGCTGGCCCAGTGCGGGTTGGCAGACTTCACATGTATTCGAGAAGATTATGGAGTACTTTTAGGCGTGCAGGTTTCTCACGATGTTTTTCCTTCACCGTTAAAGCAAGCGATATTGAACTATATTTATTTTGTTTTGTCGTCTCGAATAATGCTTCTTTATGCTCTCGATATTTTTCGATTACTTGAGATTACATAACAAAAAAAATTATACATAATGTAAATATCTGTAGTAACAGGAGTGAAAAGACCGTCACAAGGTGTAGACTATTTTGTTTTTTTTTTTTTTTAAATGCCTATCGTTTTTGAAATACGTAACTTATGTTTTTTTTTATATTTATCTGATAGCTATTATAACTTAGCCTGTTACTTGATTCCGGTTTGACGTCGACTTCTGGGACACCCTGTATACGCACATAGCTTTGAAAAGTCAGAGATGCGCGCCTTGGGATCGCACTCGAGACCCCTGCGTGATATTCTAACAGTCTTTTGAATACTAGAATATTATATACTAGCTTTTGTCCGCGGCTTCGCCCGGGTACAGTTATTTTTTTCTTTATGAAAGGTACCGCATGTCCATTTTTTGTACCCCTGACAACGTGATGATCGGTCGAAAAGTTAAAGCGTAAAGAACAAACAAAATCACATTTGCATTTATAATATTAGTTAGGATTGTTCAATTTTTTTACAAAGTTTGCATATAAATTACTTTAATCTCTATTTCGTAAAGGACTACAAATATTCAAACAATGGATACAAAGAACTATCAGACGCGGAAGAAAGAAGGATGGTACAATTTTCAAACGTGTGGCATTTGGCACAATAGAAACAGAAAAAAAAAATTTGACTTCATGATACTTTGAGCTCATTCTGCGTAAATAGAAACACCAATGATTAAATTATGTTCGGGTACTTTGAAATAACTACACTGGAACATTGAGACAACTGCCATCTTAGTCTCCCCGTGACCATGGCTGCTGAAAAGCAACCGAAACGTCGGGGAAAGTGTAAAAATAAATTAAATCTAAATAGTTTAATAATAATTTAATTAGCTTAAAAAATTAGTAAAGTTTAATAGTAGTAGTAGTGTAACAATTTTCAAAATTTTGTAATAAAGTGTCAAATAAACAACGCGATAAAATCCATATATAGCAGTTTAATTTCAATGAATAATATTCGAGTAAATAGAAGACAATATTATAAAAAAAATTTGATCAAACCAGCGCTCACTGATTACAAATATATTATAAATACATTTTGTCAAATAGGACCTAGTTAAGCATATGCCAGGCTAAGGAAGCCTTTCTCCTAAGGAAGGTTTTCAGCGATGTGACCACACCAACAAATCAGAAAGTGATTCAATTATTTTCCCAATTCTGTCAGTAGGTAAATACGGAACGTTGTCCTTTGTCTGCATCTCTGCTTATATGGAATTCGGATAAGAGAATTTCCGTCCCTTTCAAGCTTGAATAGGCATTTTTACGATATTTTGGCACGTATTGTCAGGAACGGTTTTTAGGACAAATTGGTCTGTTTGTTATTACTTTCTAGACTTCAGGAGGAACTGAAATTAACAATTTAACACATTGACTGCCGTTAAGCAGCCTCCTGGTTATTTATGGCCGCCGTGATATTCAATGTAGAGTTGTCGTTAAGATTAAAAGGATTAGAACAAGCTTCTCTTCATCATATTGAACAATCAAAAAGCGTATTTGCAAAGATCCATTTCTTTGTTATTATTCATTGAGGACCTCGCGAGACCTCATGACAGAACTCCTTAGCTATTATGCAAAAGCATTTTTAATTTCTTGTGTAAAAGAAATCATTGTTTGGAAAACTGATATTCAGACAAATTGACTGCACGAAGGTGGAGGTGGTTTAAGTTATCGCGTCGCCACTGCCATAGCGATGATTGCAGTAGGTTCGATACTTCTACTACTATATATAGTATATATATACTATATACTACTACTACTTCCCACACAAGACTAAAATTATGTGATCCACAAATTATTGTCCCGAGTCTGGGAAGAAAATGAACTTTGTGTCAATTGTTTGAATGTTTGTAAAGTCCCTTTTGACACAGAATTTATTTGAAGTGTGGACGTTACAACCAATTGTTTTGGCTTAAAATAGTAAACCACTCCTAAAACAATAGAGAATACTACTTCCCAATACAAAGCTGTGTAATAAAGCTTAATAAGACAAAGGGAAAATCTCTTTCAGAACCCGTTTTCTACTCCGGATTCATAATATATGAAGGTAGGTAGTAATGAAAGACTGAACAAAACTATCGCTTGCCTGCATTCCACGTCACATCGGCTGCACGGCATAATGCGAGCTCGGGGGATTGTGTTCCTTTGTCGGCCCAAAGTCCCCTCAATACAACGTCATATAACTTTATTTATATCGTATATTATAATACTGGAAACATGTTGGTATCTGCAACGGCTGGATTTTATTTCCTTCGAGAGAGAAAGAGATATGCGATAAAAATTGTGTGGTTCAAGAAAAATAGTAATCGGAATCAAGGATAATATTATAAAGCTGTAGAGTTTGTTTGTTTGAACGCGCTAATCTCAGGAACTACTGGTTTGAGTTAAAAAATTATTTTAGTATTGGATAGCCCATTTATCGAGGAAGGCTATAGGCTATATAATATCACGCTACAACTAATAGGTGAGGAGCAGCAATGAAAAATGTTGCAAAAATGGGAAAAATTCTCTTATTTATATGAAGCAGATGAAGTTGCACAGGTCAGCTAGTTGTGTATAAGCTCAGAGTAGCACAGAGACAGACACTGCGTCCGATAGACGGCAATAGTTTCCCCTTGTATCACCTACGTGGAACCTATAACCATGTCATCATCATCATCATCAGGCTATAATAGTCCACTGTTGGACATAGCCCTCCCCTAATGAGCGCCATAGCGCCCTGTCTTCAGCTTGCCGCATCCAGCATCTACCTGCAGTCTTTCGCAGATATATAACCATGTATAAGTATATAATAGCTGGTGAAATGTGTATGAAGTGGTGACACGTCAGTGATTACTATCACGAGATAGTATCTCGTGAATGTATGTAGATATCGATATAATTTTTAGTCGGGATAAAATACCTTTTATAATACATGACATAAGGGCAAGATAACCCAATAACCTAGACTATAGTCTAGGTTATTCTTGCCCTTATGTCCTATACAAAAATCACGAGGGCCTATTGTACTGTTGCTCTGTAAAATAAGGATCTTCTTCCTAGCCTTTATTATTCCCAAGTCACTTGGGGTCGGTTTTTCTGGTCTAACCGGATTTGACTGGATATCAGTTTTTACACGGAGCGGCTCTGCCATTTGACCGCCGCAACCCGAAAGCTAATGATACCCTAAGGCTAGACCAGTGTCAGGATATTATTGGGCACTAACTTCCCAATAACGACTGCCATAGATGTTCATGGCAGCCGGGACCGACGGCTTAACGTGCTCTCCGAGGCACGGATCAGGCGATAATTGTCAATCAATACGCACGTATAATTTCGAAAAGTCATATATAATTTCCGAAAGTCAGACGTACGCGACCTTGGTTCGAACCCGAGACCTTCTGCATTGCAGTCTGTTAGTCTCCCCACTGAACTATCGTTGCTATATATGAATAAGGTTGAACCATCAAAAACATTTTCGCATTTCTAATCACTACATATTATAAAACAAAGCCTTTCAAAGTCTGTCTGTCTGTCTGTTAGCGATAAACTCAAAAGCAACTGACCGGTTTTTAAAGCGGTTTTCACCAGTAGGCAGAGTAATTGATGAGAAAGGTTTTGATGTATAGTTTGTTAAGGTTTTGTACCGCGCGAAGCCGGGGCGGGTTACTAGTATTAAATAAGTATGAGAACTATCTTGTTGAATTCTATCAAAAGATCGAGACGTAATGCACAACGACATCCTATACAAACCAGATTGCGTTATACACCCTACAGAAGACTGATACCTGTAGGCCTGCCATGAAACGTAAATACCGAAACTTCGGGCCGATTGTTCGCACCGTGAAACGCATTTATTCCGGAATTCGTCCTTCGTTCCTGACTTTCGGTATTGTCTAAAACCCTTCTACGAAGTATTTCGAACATCACAGAAAGCCCACCAGAGAAACCAATCGGAAAATTGAAATTTGAAATTTGAATCACAGAAAGTAGGTTATAAAGAAAGTTAGGTATAGGTTATAATAATTTTTAGATCGAGTCAAATGTTGCTGGATTTTCTGTTATGAAATTCTCAGTAGTACCACGAAGCCTAACAATGAACTCTGTCGTAACATATTAGTCTTAAAAACATAGCTGGATGTAGTACCTACATTTCATTTCAGGTATTTACAGACTGAATAAATTATATTAAGGCAAGCTTTTGACCACGTATTCGATCGCGTCAATGTAGATTTTATCAATAATTTTTTATTTCTCGGCAACCCTTCTGTAATACTGGATGACAGGTAGCGTACCTTTCATGCGCTTTTCGAAACAACAACATATATGCGAAATTTCTTGATTATCGGTCGAGTAGTGAAGGCGTGCAAGCGTAACAAAAACAAACAAACTCACTTTCACATTTATAATATTAAGTAAGAATGTAAAGCGAAACATACTGAAATACCTATAAAATGGAAGCCCGAAAGCCATTTCATATGAAGTATCGGTTGAATGAAGCTGGATACATAATACCGTCTGGTATGCACACACGTCGTCAAAGGATTGACAGCAGGGATTAATAATGTTACTGTACCGACGGTTATTGGATTTTGAAGCAAAACTCAAAGGGTTTCTGATGGATAAACGGTCTTTATAGGTGCTCTATGTGCAGGGTTATGAAATAAACTGGTTCGTCAGTTGACAGCGATATTGGGTTAATACTTTTTGTTGTAGATATGCGAGCATGAGTTAATAAAATAGTTGTTTATATATTTATGGTAGGATTACAACAAGCTGACTTTACTGCTTGGTGAAGGTTGAGGTGAAGGAAGGATTGTAGATATGAAAGAAGTAATTTTTTGTGTATTTACTTGTGCGTGTGTGTAAATTATTTTCACAAATACTAGATTTAACTCGCGTATTATTTAGATTTCGACAATAAATTTGTATCCTTCGGAAACAATACCCTTGTGTCCTTTTTTGCACCCCTGACAATGTGTCGCATACACATTGTATTCGGTCAAGTAAGGCGTGACAAACAAAACAAACACATTTCCATTTTTCATCATTTAGGATTCACGCCTCTATGTCCGCAGCGATTACCAGAGGCTTATAACAGATCCACATTTGCATACACCATGTTTTGGATCTTACTTAATAGAATGACACATTTCCGCACTCCATATTTCTATGATAATGTTCTAAATACACTTATACGCATACATCACACTTCTGTAGTACATCCCCAAAGGGGTAAGCAGGGTTTAGTGTAGTCACACTTCACCAGCCATGTTTGGAAGTCCAACGAAATAGCGGGCAAGTCTATGTTAGCCTACAGGCTATGTAATTAAACTCTGTGCTGTTACTAACACTTTCAATACATAAGAAGTTAAAACTCTTTGACAATTTGCTTAATCCAAAATTCAAAACCGCGGATCTCAAGATCACCCGTAGAGTTGCCACCTTTTTTGAACGAATAGATTATACATATTTACTATCTGATGTATAAATATTATGTCTATATAAAATAAATAAACAATTATTTTCATTCAATTTAAGGAATCTCTATAGCGTTGCTTTACTTAAACAATTAAATTTAACCTGTAAAATTCGGCACTAGTAAAATAAAGCATTTTTACGTACTTTATTTTTCTAATAAAGTACGTTTACCCAAAATAAGCAGCGATAGCTCAGTGGGGAGACCAACAGACTGCAATGGAGAGGGTCTCGGGTTCGAACCCACGTCACGCACCTCTGACTTTCAGAAGTTATATGACCTTTCGAAATTATGTGCGTATTGATTGACAATTATCGCCTGCTTCGTGCCTCGGAGAGCTAGTTAAGCCGTCGGTCCCATCTGCCATGAATATCTATGGCAGTCGTTATTGGGAAAGTCAGTACCCTCTAATATCCTGACACTGGTCTAGCCTTAGGGTATTGTTAGCCTTCGGGTTGCGGAGGTCAGAGGACAGCTGCTCCATGTAAAAACTGATATCCAGTCAAATCCGTTTAGACTAGAAAAGCCGACCCTAAGTAACTTGGGAATAATAAAGGCTAAGGGAGAAGAAGAAGACCCAAAATAACGTACAATACTTTATTATAAAGTACGGTTGGTAACCGTAATCACTGGCAAACATAAGTGCAAATGTATGCCGTGACCAACAGATTGTCTTAAGTTTACGCGAATCTTATATATAAAAATAAACTATGTTATAAGGATTTTATCGCACTTTATATTTTTTTTTAAACTAATATTACATAATTTTTACACCTTTAAACACTGTTACTAGTTACGATTTGTTTCTATTTAAGCTATTGAAATTATGAAATCTATTCAGATATAATTTTAATTTAACACTTTCCCCGACGATTCGGTTCCTTTTCAGCAGCCATGTTCACGGGGAGACTAAGATGTTCGTTGTCTTAATGTCTTGAAGTGTCAATAAGTATGAAATAAAAACGCGATAATCCGTACAAAGTAGTTTAATTACAAAGCCGTGACCATGACTCAAAAAAAAAAATTATTTTCTTTATGTCCGCCCTATTTTGTATCACGTAGCTTATGAACTTATAGCACGCAAATAAAACTCAACTTTAAACTTTCTACCCACTTACATAATCGTGTAAAACCATATGAATATTTAACACACAGCCGCAGAATTTTTAAAAGGTAAATTCGCGCCAATTCTTGTGTAAAGAGAATTTTTCAAAATGGCGGTCACGTACAATATGGCTCCGGCTAGCACTGCACTGAAATAGGCTCACAGTTTTGTGTGACTTGTCTCCATTAATACTGAATGAATCTTTTTGTGGATATTGCACGCATGATTACGAATACACATAGAAGTTTATCGTTACTTTTTAACTGTACGTATAGTACAATAGTAACCCACATGACCAAATAGATTCGGCTTGTCCATGAAACCATTTTTAATACACCAAGATGGCTAACTGTCATACGGCTCGCCTGATTGTAAGCGGCTTTTACAGCGTATATGTATGTGTACTTACTTAACATTTACCTAGCTATGTATTTTATACCTACTCACACTGTATGTGTCTGTATCTCATGTATGTATGTATCTTTATACTTATTGGCTTTCATACTTCACTATGACAAGCTCCAGTGGAAGACCAGTGCCTGGTTTTTGAGACTAGGCAAATACTGAACTGCAGTTTTGATTGCTGCAGCAGTAAGACGCATGTGTCTCAAGATGTTTTTTTGGATTTTTATGATACTGTATTGTTTTCTTCCTTTTTATTATTATTATTGTTATTTCTTTTTATATTTATACACATTGTGTTCACCTGATAGCTGTGTAGCAATATAAGTTTATTTCTTTCTTTCGTATGATCACTTGTCATACTAAGATTATCTTGCGTGTTATGTGTAAGAAAGGACTGTTATATATAAGAGCTATAGAAGCCAAAACAATTATTTTAGATTATTTGTCTGTCTGATTATGTTTGTTCGGATATCACGCAAAAACTACTGCACAAAATTAAATACAGTTTTCAGATTTACATCGCTGGAGGTCAAAGCTAAATTCTGGTGCTTCTTGATACGTCATCTCGAAGTCGAAAAATATAGATAGGTTTTACTTCTGAATTCCATACGTACGAATATTAGAGTGTAACAATAGAACACTCTAATAATGTCCTGATGATACTTACTGTCCAACTTATTAGTTCTCACAAGCGAAAGTTACTGTGAAAGTCCATTGCAATTCACCCCAGAGAGTATTAGAGCAATGTCAACTTGGCTACGTCATCAGTGTTTTCGTTTGAAACATTAACTTAATTAATTTCTTTGTGAGGGTACTTTGGTAGGTATGTAGATGCTAAAATAATTCGGTAAAGCATCTGTAATGTCGTTTCAGTACTTCTGTTGCGTTTGAAATAATTTGTTGTACTTTCAGAACCATTTTGTTATCTTTCCTCGATAATTTTGTGGTGTAATTTTACTGGCATTTAAAAGGTTTGTTTGTCGAATAGCGTTTAAATTTTAATATAATTCCTAACATAATAAGACTTTGTCTGTTTGTCCTTTGTTGAATGCCGAGTAAAATGGCAGAATACAACTATGCAAAATGAAATGGCTCTACTTATACAAATTTTATAAAATACTTTTTATATAGAATTCGAATAAAGGAAACCATTAGGAAATCATAACTGAAACGATTCGACTGCTCATAAGTGTAACAACAAACAATGATCAGCAATTTTACTAAAAATATCAGCTCGTCAAATAATTGTTTTTGTTTTATTAATTTTATATAATAACTTTGAAATTAAACTGCTATATACGGATTTTATCGCGTTGTTTATTTGACACTTTATTACAAAATTTTGAAAACTGTTACACTTCCACCACTATTAAACTTTAATAATTTTTAAGCGAATTAAATTATTATTAAACTATTTAGATTTAATTTATTTTTACACTTTCCCCGACGTTTCGGTTGCTTTTCAGCAGCCATGGTCACGGGGAGACTAGTTAGTCTCCCCGTGACCATGGCTAAGTGTAAAAATAAATTAAATCTAAATAGTTTAATAATAATTTAATTAGCTTAAAAATTAGTAAAGTTTAATAGTGGTGGAAGTGTAACAGTTTTCAAAATTTTGTAATAAAGTGTCAAATAAACAACGCGATAAAATCCGTATATACCAGTTTAATTTCAATGAATAATATTCACGTAAACAGAAGACAATATTATATAATAACTTATTTATTTTAAGATGACTGACTTATCCGTATTATATGGTTCCCAAATATTTATACCTAAATCTGTATGTGATACATCTTTATATCTTTACTAGATATTGCCCGCGGTTTCGGTCGTATAAATGTAGGTTAGGTTATGTAAGAGTACATTTTTCTGGATGAAAGGTACCCTACGTCGTATTCCCCTAGCAACGTGTATGCGAAATTAAATGATAATCGATCGAGTAGTTAAGGCGTAAAAGCGTAACAAACAAGCAAACTCACATTCGCATTTATAATATTAGTTAGGATTCATCTCATCTAAAATCATTTCAGATGTCTGACTTGCCCTTCAATATGATTTCATAATTTTGCAATTAAACAACTTTATACAGGTTTTTTCGCGTTGTTTATTTTAATACACTTTTAGGTTTATTAACTTATATTTACATACTTAATTTTAAAATGAAATGACCTTAAAACCTATATTTACAAACGTATTAAAAAAGATAACATAATTATAAAAACACAAATAAATATCTTCTCTCCTAGCCTTTATTATTCCCAAGTCACTTGGGGTCGGCTTTTCTGGTCTAACCGGATTTGACTGGATATCAGTTTTTACACGGAGCGGCTGCCACCTGACCTCCGCAACCCGAAGGCTAACGATACCCTAAGGCTAGACCAGTGTCAGGATATTAGAGGGTACTGACTATCCCAATAACAACTGCCATAGATGTTCATGGCAGCCGGGACCAACGGCTTAACGTACTCTCCGAGGCACGGAGCAGGCGATAATTGTCAATCAATACGCACATAATTTCGAAAAGCCATATAACTTCCGAAAGTCAGAGGTGCGCGACGTGGGTTCGAACCCGAGACCCTCTGCATTGCAGTCTGTTGGTCTCCCCACTGAGCTATCGCTGCTTTTAAAACACAAATAATTATAATAATAAATATTTACAAAAATGTTGTTTAGGCATCGTACAATTCTTTAGCATTGCTGTCAACTGGTAACGTGCCCAGAAGACTTTTAGGTATTTTATAATACACTTTTAGTAATTTTGAACTCTAACGCTTCTATCATTGAACCTGGCTTGATTTATATTTTTTTACACTTTGCTCCGACGTTTCGGTTGCTTTACAGCGGCCATACTAGAATATGGCCGCATCATCGTAACATGTATTCAAAACTATGTAATAAAAGAATTTTAAAATAAACATCGCGGAAATATCCGTAGAAAGCAGTTTAATTTCAATGTATAACATTCGCGTAAATATAAGAAAATATTATGATTTCATAACATTTCTACATAAATATGTATGTGATACATCTCTAAATTCCCTACAAATATACTAATAGTTTCATAAAACAGTTCGTTATACCACCTTCGCAGACGGCATAACAAAAATATTGTATCATAAGATATTTTCCCCATACCTCGAGTTCATCTCTTCCAACAATCCATCGACACGAGAATGTAATAAAACGATATTAGCACCCACAATGTACGAGTTCCGCACATTACTCGGGCGGGACGCGGACGGAATACGTGTGGACCACGGATCAGTGAGTAAACAAGCTTATAGAAACGACATTTATTTTCATTAGTAAACACAAAATATAGATAACTAGATTGTGCCTGCGTCTTCGCTCCCGTAAATGTAGGTTAGGTTAATAACAGTTCTTTTCTCTGGTCATCCAGATCCTTTAATAAGGTATCCTCTGTCTTTTTTTTCCTAAGTTGTCAGGGGAACGGAAAAGGACAAAGTATAACTAACGTGTAAGCGCAATTTCAGGATAATCGGTCGAGTAGTTAAAGAAAGCGTAAGAAACAATTAAAGAATGATGTTGTTTGTTTGTTTGTTACGCCTTCACGCCTTTACTATATACCAATAATCCTGAAATCTTATATACGTTGTCAGGGCAACAGAAATGGATATAGCGTAACTTTCATCCAGAAAAATTAATCTATAATTTACGCCAGCGAGCGAAATCTAGTAAATTATATAATAATATCAGTCTTGTAAATAATAGCAGCGATAATTAAAATACCAAATTTCGAAAAGTCAGTGGTGCGTGAGACCTCGTCGTAGCTGTTTAATGATCTGTACAATAAGGCCTATAGGTATATATACATATTTTATAATAACACTAATAGGTACGATAGGATGGCTATTTAATAAAAAAACCAAATGTACGAAAAATGGTGCTGCTTCTTCAACAGAAGTTTATTATCACACAAGATAATAAACACTGTTCACAGTTGCCTTACTCTGTATTCTTCACTTCGCATTGGAACGTTTACTAGTCGCTACGATGCTAGCTCCGTTCATATTGCAAAAGACTTAGGCTTATAGGCTTCTCCTTTATTAAAAACCCAATAACAGTTTGCCAGACCCAGGCATCGAACCCGAGACATAGTGCAAAGCAGTCGCATTCACTACCGCTACGTGGTTTCGCTACCATTTTAGTACCGGTAACCCTGAGTATAATTACGAAAAAATCTCATTGATTTCATTCACTAATAAATAATTTAAAAACCTTCTTATTATCACTTCTTTAATCTTTAAATAACTCCTCTTTTAAAAAGCTATTTAAATAGCATAGTCTGTATCTAATAGGACCACTTTAACTAGTTAAAACATTTATAAAAGACGGTACGCTCTAGGTGGTACAAATCTTGGCAAATTTATCAAAGGGGACGCAAATTGGATTGCGAGTCTCCCCTGTGCGGAGGGCGGGGGTAACTACCTGTGTTACTTACGATGTTGATACCTGAATGGACTGCCTATATATTTTCTAGGAACGTTAGCTTTTTCTATATAGAATAACTAGATTTTGAACGCGACTTCACTCAAGTTAAATTTTAATATCCCACGGGAACCTTTTTTTTTCAGCATAAAAGATAGGGTACCATTTATCGCTTCAATCGCTCACATTAATTAAGATTTTGTCAATAGATTTCTATGCCGGGAACACTACTTTTTCCTGGATGAAAGATACCCTATGTTCTTTTCTGTACCTCTGGCAACGTGTATGCTAAATTTCATGATGATCGGTCGAGTAGTTAAGGCGTAAAAGTGTAACAAACGAACTCACATTCGTATTCATAATATTAGTAAGTATAGTAATTAGGATAAGCAGTGAGCTATTAATCTACATAGAAAATGCTCTGCGCGTAACAAGGCAGTATTGGTGTGCGCAAAGGTTGTAATTGTGACTGCTGTGCATGAGATCATCGGTTTTATTCCCGAATCGAGTGAAGCTCGCGATAGTGGACTATTGCAAGTAGGAGTCTTCTTTAAAAATGTTCAACATAAATGTCATGTAATCAAGAGTTCGTTGATTCGATCCCATTGCTCTGCCTACCTAAACCCACTTTTAAGACTGCGCCGAGCAAAATGTGCCAAAACAGGCGGTCACAGTTAAGTGAATAAAATCAACACTTTTTGTTTAATACAAATATAAAATATACATTTACCATAACAATTAATGTGTTCACAATTAAACCTTGTTAAAACTTAAAATAATTAATATTTTCGCCTACAAAATTACGTAAATTTGCACGAACGATGCAAAAACGTAAGCTCGTGTTACGTGATTTTTAGATTATAACAGTAGAAATCTATCTTATTTTACAGCTTAACCGAAACATAAATAGTAATATTACAATTTGTCTGTCCCAAATAATTAAGTTATTGGTTGACAATGAAGATACATATTTATTAAAAAAAGCACTTCAAATCCTCCATACAATTTTACTATGGCGGCCGCGCGCCGATTTGAATATGCGCCGTACGAACTCTGTCAGTATCTGTCTTACGCTCGGCGCAGTCTTAACAGAAGGGTTAGACTAATGTGTATTATACCTACATTTCAACAGCTATTGTTTAGGTCTCAAGTAGGGGCGAGCCTATTACTAACCACCCGGCACAGCTAAACTCCGAGCTGCTACAAAGAATTTCTTGACAAACATAATACTTTGCCCCACCCGCGATTAACCTCTGAATCGTCCATGACTCCTACGGTGGAGTCATGGACGTTGGCTTCGTTGCGCGTCCGTGACCGCTACGGGGGAGTCAAGAAAATCTTTGATATTTTTTCGCCTTCAATAACAACGAGTTTTCTTGACTCCCCCGTAGGGGTCACGGACGCAATGGTATCGTTTCATTGACTCCACGCTATGAGTCATGGACACAGTACTTTTTCTAGATCAAAAGTCCATGTGTTTTTTACCTCTGACAATGTTTATGCGAAATTTCATGATGATCGGTCGAGTAGTTAAAACCCAAGATCGTAAGCACAACAGTCGCATTCACTTTCCCTGCGCTCGAGGCTTACTAATTATTATTATGATAATACTTATTAATTAGAAAAAGAAACAGTTTTAAAATCATTTGAAGCATATTATCTAAACCTGAATATACATTCTGAAAGGTAAACAGATACTGCCAAAATAAATATATTTAAATAACTTTTAAACTTATCGGCGGCGGCTCAAGTGCTTTATAGAAATAGTTTTTAATTATAAAACCAGAACAACGTACGAAAACCGAGTTACAAAAGTTTTCAGATAGCCTTTAAGACTGGCCTATACCTAGAACTTCCAACACATTTGAGATTTCTTTAGAAACATCAAAGTGAACGTCTTTTATAGAAACGAATAAGATTTTATCTAGCATACTATTAGACAATAGGTCTTAATCGCGATTGTAAGTACTTAATAAATACACATATATTCTAGAACATTATCGAGAAATCTCAAACCTGCAGGTTTGCTTACGATTTGTTGAAATTAGACTACTTGATACGGATTTTATCGCGATTTATTTGAAAACGTTCTTTAGACTTTTAGAGTTCGAAAAACTCTTATACAACAGCTTTGTCCGTCCGTCTGTCTGTTATACAACTTTCAACTCAAGAACCGTAAAAGCTAGAGACTCGCGGTCAACGCCATTCGACTCAGCATAGTCGATATACCCCTAAAATGACTATGACCTTAAGATCACGTGATACCATCTTTCAACTCAAAACCCGTAAGAGCTAGAGACTCGCGGTTAACGCTATTCGACTCAACATAGTCGATATACCCTGAAATGACTATGACCTTTTCATGGAACATGGATGTTTGTCTGAGTCTGGGTGCTTCTATGTATAATATGTATGTATTATAGGTATGTTTATCCATTGTCTAGTACCCATAGTACAAGTTCTGCTTAGATTGGGTTAGATGGAGTTGTGTGTACGTGATAGAATATTATTATATTATTATTATTACACCCTTACTTTGCCTATTTACCACATAATTGAGTGCAAACCTATCATCCCTCGACAAGAAACCCAATAACACAGCCCAACCGGGGAATCGAATCCGAGACCTCATGCTCAGCAGTCGCATACACGCCCGCTTAGCTACCGAGATAGTCTACACGCATTAGTATATAGTATTACTGGGTAACACTTCGTCCGATCCGGAAATCAAACATGAGACCTGAAGCACAGCAGTCGCATACACGCTGCTCTACCGACAAAGTCTACACACACACACACACACACAAACACACGCACGCACGAACGCACGCACGCACGTACGTACACACGCATGCACGCGCACACGCACGCACGCACACACGTACGCACGCAGGCACGCACGCACGTACGCATGCACGCACGCGCAACCTCACGCAACCTCACCTCAACCTCAACCTCACCTCATATCCGTCTTTAACCATATTATTCAATATCCAACTCTGGTGTATCAATTAGTGTCAGCTGAGCGTCAATCTGTAAAATTCTATTCAAAAATCTGCAAATCTTTTTTTTTACGTGGCGGAATGCTTGAAGCATACCCCTCCGCGGGGGCGGGCGGAGGGTTATGTCGGACTCGCCGGGGTAACAGAAAGATGTTAAGAAGATAATGTACCTCCCGGAATACCGACTTAACCTACCACGGTGTTCCTCGACAAAACCACTATCGACGGGGCCGCGCGAATCACTTGCACATGCGGTCGCGACCCCGCCGAGGTTTCGGCCCGCCGTATGAAACGGCAGGCCACTACACGAACAGACCTACCCAAAGGCACTTCTCACAAATTATCCCTACTACCCCCCCTAGAGGGGAGACGGACTTGAAACAGAGGCGCGCGTGGGAACACGCACGCCGCCTCTTGGACCTGGTGCTGAACGGATGGCAGGCAGTCCCACAAAGCCCGCCACCCCCAGGTCAATCCTCAGGGTGGCTGGAGGTGACGGTGCAAATAGATGAACATGAAGTAATACCACTATTCGATGGAAGTGGCATTGAATATCACATTGTAATTAAACTACTTTATACGAATACTAGTAGTTTTCCCGCGGTTTCACCCGCGTAAGTCCCGTTCCCGTGGGAATATCGGGTTTCACCCCTTTCACCTCCTTCGGGGTAGAATTTCCAAAAATCCTCTCGTAGTGCTCCCCTACACTCTCCAAGGAACATACATGCCAAATTTCAGCTTCTTGCGTTCAGTAGTTTCGGCTGTGCGTTGTCTGTCAGTCACTCAGTAACGGAAGAGTTTTATATATATAGATTTTCGCGTTTTTCATGTTGATGACACTATAACTAAATAATTTTGAAACTACTACTGTTTAACTTTACTACTCTTTTAAGCTATTTAAATGATTAAAATATTATTTAGATTTACGCTTTTCCTCAATGTTTCGTTTATGTTTTTGTTTTTCAGCAAACATGGTTCAATGTATCACGTTCGCGTAAACGTAAGACAATAACTGTAACCAGTTACCTAAAGTACATACTCAGTAAATTAGATTTATCTTTTTCATAGTACTAGTCGATATGAAATTCAGAAATTTCTTTTCTTTTAAACACGTCTGCCGTGACTGTCCACGGCAACGGCAAGATTTAAACAGATTTAGCGAGATGACTTGAATATCAGGGCCCTGGGAAAGTAACGCGAAAAAAACTTTTTATGTATGAGAGTCTAGTCAGATATTTTCTATTTTGAAAATATGATTCTTTATAAGTATAAATACTGTACGTTCCAATTTCAAAATATCCCTGCACATATTTTGCGAGCTAATTTAAATTATCGTGTCTCATTAAAAAATGGATCGCCACCGGGAAAATTTTCGCGCTGATTTTTTACGATTTCCAGTGTCACCTGAAACCGGGCGAATCGTACGATAGACTTCAAATGGCATTCGTGGATGATATGTATCGTTGGTATAACGAATTCAAGCGCGTTCGACTAACTTTGGGGGATGAAGAAAGAAGTGGTCACCCTTTGACGGCTGTTACGGAAGAAAACGTACTAGCAGTGAAACATTTTATCCAAGACAATAGGCGAGTTACATATCAGGAGATTCAGCACATACTGCAGATTGGATCGGATAGCCATCACGAGATTCTACACGTGCATCTTTGCGTAAGGGGTATAGTTTCACGCTGGAGGCCACACAACCTCACCTGCTCAGAAGCAGGTCCGGGTGGAATGGTGCCGTGATATGATAAACAAATTTGAAGCAGGCTCGTCTCGGCGTGTTTACGACATAATTACAGGTGATGTGTCCTGGATTTATCAACACGATTCGAGAACGAAGCGTCAGTTGACGGTTTGCGTGTTTCAAAACGAATCAACGCCTACCAAAGTGAAGCGATCTAGAAGCGGGGAGAACAATTTGATCGTGAAACGCGAATCGCGTAAACGAGGTGTCTGCGGTGGACTGGAAAAAGTGTTTCGAAAACTGGTTCAGAAGCATGAAACTTTGTATAGAGGCTAATGGAGAGTAATTTGAAAAGATTTAATAAAAACATATTTACCTATAAAACACTTTTTTATTTTCGCAAATCTTTCTGAGTGTCCTACGTAGTTGTCTGTGGGGGATTTGAACCCAAAGCATTCAGCGGCTGGCGGAACCACTTGCTGCCTGCTCCATCTGTCTTCATATATATAACTAATCCGTAGATTACAGAGTTGGTCGTACGACCCGCTTTGTGCTCGTACATAACAAGTGTAAGCCACTTCCTTCGTTCTTAGTTTTCCATGTAGTAAACGATATAAAGCATTTTATACCTCCGAACTAGAGTGGCACTGAGTGACAGGTACCTCCGAACAATGCTGCGGTAATTAGTACGTCTGTGATATGCTTCTGCTTTAGACATCATTTCATTGCTATTATCAACATTACGTCACGCTTATGTCCCCAGCTTTGATAGAAGTGTACACTCGTGTTTTTTGAACTAAAAGTAACTGCTGTTCACGAGGTCTCTGATCCCCGGGACGAGCAAAGTGGTATTGGGATTTCTGTCACGAAATTGTGGAGATGTTTTTAAAGATATAATATTTTAATCTCATATAAACCAATAAATAGATTTGGACGAAATTGGTATACCTACAAAGAGATCACACCCTGGATGTATACGTTTTTGGTGTTATAGGTAGGTATGAGTAGACTGTGTTGGCGAGATAAATGATACGAGAGTCCACAATTCAATGTCATATATTTTGGAATAAACGTACACGGTTACATAATGCACACTAGTTTGATAGCGGGTATGGGCAACGACTGACCGTATTACTTTTCGCTTGTGGGAACATTGCTACGCGTTCATTACGCAGAATGATACGTCAGCATTGCCACCACAATATACCCCCCTTTGGAATTTTTTTTTATTACAAACACATCAAAAACAAAGAAAAAAATTTTACAAACTATCTTAATAACACAAAGAATACATTTTAATATAAACTTTCATTTCTTGAACAAAATGTTTGTAACCACTGTGTTAGTTTGATAAGACCCTTTTGTTTATACGTTACATATAATGTTACAGACTACGATTCTCATAACAATAATGTTGAACAAGTACAATTATTGTTTTGTTTATACCTATACTCACATTTAAAGATAATGCATAATTAGTACATAACACAAAGGTACATTCTTTAAAACATATGAAAAACACAAATTTATATTGATAATAAAATAACTTCAATAATTATAAAAATATATTTATTTATATTTAGCTACACACATAAAAATACACGTTGGTATGCTGGTTGATTCATCAGTTTACTAGGATATTTGGAGATACTCGTGCACTAACATTTGGCTGCTGCACAGTTTCTACCTTGATACTGGGCATGGCAATAGAACTGGCAACAATTTCCTTTCGTAACCACTTTTTCACTCCCTTCTGACATCTATTTTTCAGATAACAGTAACTCATTGTCACAATAAATAGTATAATCACAATCATAACTGCACTGATCATATTAACTTTATAATCCACAGTTGTCACATTCGATTTTTATCACATTCACATTGATTACAAAATTACAAAGATTTACGTCCAATCAGTATTCTTCCATATCTATCAAAAATCTTGGAGCGGGTGGTATATACACAAGTTTCTGATTACTTAGAGGCTAATAATATTCTGCCCGATCTCCAATCGGGATTCAGACATGGACGTGGAACTGCAACTGCTTTGGCGGATGTGGTCGGCAATATTTTGGAGGCTAGGGATCAGGGTGAAGGCACCATTGTTGCCTTGTTGGACTATTCGAGAGCTTTCGATGCCATAAACACAACATTGCTTCTGTCAAAGTTAGCCTACTACGGTTTTGACCCAAATTGTGTGAAATGGTTCAGTAGCTACCTCACTGGTAGATCGCAGTCTGTTGAGATACAGAAAGAAGATGGGTCTCTGACGTCTTCTGCTTCGCAATCCATCACAAGAGGTATTCCCCAGGGTTCTTTGTTGGGGCCTCTTTTATTCATTATTTACAGTGCAGATATTGTTGATTGCTTTAAATACTGCAAATATCACATGTACGCAGACGACATCCAACTATACATGTCCTTTAGCCCTGACGAAACCACGGCATCTGTACATAGGATGAATGAAGAGCTAGATAGAATCGTCTCGTGGTCGGAGAGCAACAGCCTAACGTTGAATCCTACAAAATCAAAGTTTATTGTTATGGGTAGCAAAACCCAAGTGCAAACTATCATCTCTGCTAAACCAGAGCTAAAGATTAAGGATAAAATTATTGATAGGGTGGAAACTGCCCGTAACCTAGGTCTAACAATTGATCCTGAACTCCGTTTTGAGGCGCACATTAGCAATGTGGTTAGAAGTTGTTTTTATAGGCTGAAGACATTGTATAGATTTAGGAGATACTTCAGTGTAATGATAAGAAAAAGATTAGTAGATAGTCTAATCCTTTCGAAATTTAACTACTGTGATATAGTATATGGCCCTTGTCTACTGTCAAGGACTGAACGTTTAATACAACGTGTACAAAATGCATGTGCCCGTTTTTGTTTTGACATCCCACGTCGTAGCCATGTTACACCTTTTTTAAATGACGCTAATATGTTGAAAGTGTACAACAGGCGAAAGCTTCACTTGGCTTCATTACTGTTTGGCATTGTTAAGACCTGCTCGCCTAAATACTTATATGAGAAGTTAAACTGGAGGCAGAATCACTTTGCATACCCCGCGCGTTCCATGACCAACCCGCTTTCAATACCACAGCATAGGACCACGGCATTTAGAGGTAGTTTTAAATTCGCAGCCACCAAATGCTGGAACTCATTACCACCTCCAGTAGCATCTAAAATAAGCAGGATGGGCTTTAAGAATTTATACAAGAGAATTCTATTGAATACACAAAAAAGTACACAATAAATCACTGTTCAGGCATTGCCTAGTTGATCTATATTGAACTTGCAAATGTCCCAAATATAAAATAATTTTATAATCCGGTTCAAGGTATTGGAGAGCTGTTTTAGAAATTCTTACACTGATGCTTATAACCCTGCCATAAGACACTTTTTCAGTTTTGACAACTTTTATGTTTACTTAACATACTAAGATGCCAAATGGTGTAAGTTTTATGTACCAGCTTGTGCTAATATATAACATAATTATAATTTTTGATATACTTACTGAATCTGCATAATTTTTCCTATGCAATGTTTCTGTTCACTGTGCTCTGGATACATTAATAATAATCCATTAAGCTATTATTGCAGTTCATATAGTTTTGTATTTATCTGTAAAAAATGTTTGAAATACTAATCAATGTCTGGCAGTCATAATGTATTGTACCTATTTATATTACTTGTGTTTAATGCTCAGAACAAGCAAACTAACAATTTAGGTACCTATTAGAATGTTATAAAGAACTAAGTACCTACTTGCCCATCTTAATATCAAATGAAACAGCGTTCTGTGGATGAGGATGAAACACTATTCTTTTTGTGCCTACGTATACACACATTTGTATTGTATTTTATTTGTTTTGTATTTTATTTATTTTGTGTACTTTATTGTTTCCGGTAATGGCAGCGATTGAGGCAATCGATGCTGTCCGATAATTGGTGATGTTTGTACCAATTGAGTCATGATTATGACATAGTATTCGGATTGAAATATTACAGATTACAAAATAATTACATAATATAAACTCTGATTGTTTGGCGTGCGGAAGGTAGTATATGTAATGTAACCGCTGTTGGCGTCTATGTACATCTCGCTCTAAGGCATTGTCGTTTGTCTCATTTCAACATTGTTAAGTATTGCTTTTCACAATTATTAACCACGGTGAAATTTATTTGGAGCGGGACTCTTACTTATTGTTATGAGCCGGACCCGAATACAGTGTCCCCACTTACCAGTATGCTTAATTGGTTGAAACATTTCTTCTTTGTGTTTATTATCCTAGATTGTTTACGATTATGCAACTTTATCATATATCGATTATGTAACGTGATCGTGCATCTGTCATTTTATGTAGCGTAAGTGTCATGTCATTAGTGTCAATGTCAGAAAGAAGGTGCGTTCATAAATGTAGCTTTGATATAAAAAGAAAAAATATATCTCTGGATATTCGGTTACTGTAATGTCTGTGTGTGAATGTTCAATGTTATAATGGTATAAGTATTGCTCTCAGGGTCTTGACGTCCGTGTCTATTAAGGAGCCAGTTGAAAACCAGCGTCGGGCACATATGCCCGGCAATATTGCTGAACTGGCCTCCTATTTTTGTACGGACGACGGGCGTGTACATTTATTATTAAGTAGTATAGTTTAATTTTTTTTTTTTTCCTACACTGTTTATATCATGTCCTTCGTCTGTTATGAAATAAACGTCTTATTATTATTATATTATTATTATTTTCATTCACGACAACTTCTTCCTTGGTTTGATTGCTGCCCATTATCGGAATTTATTAAAACTTGTTACTCTGCCTACGCCAATATAACGAATAACATATGAAAATTGTTGCTTGCTACCGTATAATACCTAATAGATTGAATTACCAAGCTTTTTTGATTAATCATACAATTTATATTAATTACAAATATCTACTCGTCTTCTTGCTTACTCGGCCACTACGCGTAACATATTCTGAACTTAAGGGTTTGCTTGTTTGAAATTGAACCTTTTTTACTACATTACATCACAACCGTAACGACATATCCACCCCTCATATACATTTCTTGGCACGTTTTCCGCAGTTATCTCTTTCAGTGGGATTGCTTCTGGCCAATTTGTATACCTATCAATAATAGTTAGTATATATCTAAAACCTTCTGATGTTGTCAACAAGGGTCCTACTATATCTACGTGAATATGTCCGAAACGTTTTGTTTTTTCAAAAATACCTAAACCAGACACAGTATGTTTCTGAACTTTCGCACGTTGACACTTAATACAATTTTTCGCCCATATTCCAATATCTTTATTTATCCCCGGCCAAAAATATCTATCCTTTACTAATTTTCTACTAGCCCTAATACCGGGATGACTTAAATTATGTATTGACTCGAAAGCTATGTGTGTAAACTCTTTAGGCAAGTATGGACGTGCCCTATCAGTGGACATTTCACAATAAACATACCTATTACTATCGTCTAATATAACACGCTTAAATAACAACTTGGAACTGTTATTTGATTCCTCTAACAAATGTGCAAACTTGCTGTCAACTTCCTGCGCACTGGCGAGTTCTGCGAAATTTATAACTGTGGGACATGTTATTGTTTCAATTCTTGACAATGTGTCGGCTACAATATTATTCAAACCACTTATGTGCCTAATATTTGTACTGAATTCACTAATGAACATAATCTGTCTCGCTCGTCGTGACGTCTCCCTATCTGTACCTACTTTACTGAAAACGAATGTTAACGGTTTGTGATCCGTAAAAATTACTAATTCACGACCTTCAATCATGTTACGAAAATGAATTATTGCTAAATAAATAGCTAATAGTTCTCTGTCGTACGTAGAGTATCTCTTTTGAGTCTCTGATAGCTTCCGTGAAAAATAACCTAAAGGTTGCCAGGCGTTATCAACCTTTTGTTGTAACACGGCGCCCACGCAAGTATTGCTCGCGTCGGTCATAAGTGACAAAGTTGCATCTTGTAACGGAAATGATAACAATACCGCGTTCTTAAGGTCGATTTTACATTGCTTAAAATTAATTTCCGCCTGCTCATTCCATACGATTAAACTTTTATCTTTACGCTTCGCTTTACCTAGATACCTATTTAATTCTGACTGATGTTCTGCTGAATGTGGTATGTGTGTTCTGTAAAAATTTAACATACCTAAAAATCTACGAAGGTCCGCGATAGTTTTGGGTTTTGGAAAATCTATTATTGCCTGTACCTTTTCATCTAAAGGCCTTAAGCCTTTGGTCGATACTTCAAAACCTAAAAAATCTAACTTCTCCTGGCCAAATACACACTTTGAAAAATTTATAGTAATTCCATACTGGTCATAACGCTGGAAAACTTGCTCTAACTGCTGCCTATGCATTTCTTCACTTTCAGCCGCTAATATTAAATCGTCTATGAAATTGAATACAAAGTCTAACCCTTTTAAAACTGTATGATGCATAAAACGCTGAAAAGTTTGTGCGGCGTTTCGCAAACCAAATGGCATTCGCGGAAATTCATATAAACCAAAAGGAGTAATAACGGCGGTCTTTTCTATATCACTTTCGGCTACGGGAATGCAATTATAAGCTCTATTTATATCTATTTTCGAAAATATCTTTTTATCTGCTAACAAATAGGTAAAGTCTTGAAGTCTAGGCACAGGGTATCGATCGGGTTTCGTGATTGCATTTAACTTCCTATAATCGCCACAAGGTCTAATATTACCGTCCTTTTTGGGCACTATATGCAAAGGGCTGGCCCAAGAACTGTTACTCGGTCTACAAATACCTAATTCCTGCATCAATTTAAATTCATTTTTGGCTTTTACGTACCTGTCAGGCGGCAATTGTCTGGCTCTCGCATACACCGGGGGTCCAGTCGTCTCTATATGATGAACTACCCCGTGCTTGGGTATCTCTTTATATGAGACAGGTTTCGTTAAATCTGGAAATTTACTCAATAAATCATAATATGTACATTTTTGGGTAACGGTTTTAACAGTCGATTCAGTACACCTAGAAATGATACCCTTAGTACTTAAATTAGTAACCTGATCAATCAATCTGCGTCCGCTTAAATCAATTAACAAGTTATAGTTAGCCAAGAAGTCCGCACCTAAAATAGGTTGCTTTACATCCGCTAGTACAAATATCCAACGAAATGCTCGTCGCAGTCTTAAATCTAAAACCATACAATGCATACCATATGTTCTGATCTCCGTGCCATTTGCCGCATACAGTTTATATTGTTCTTTATTCAATGAATTATCGCCCGATTTTTTATACACTGCACTGCGCGGTAACACAGACACATTCGCACCACTATCCACAAAAAATTGTAAGCCTGATTTCCTGTCCATGACACTAAGACGGTTGTTACTACTGATTGCACGGTCACAGTCCCCCGTCGCTGACTGTACCGAATTCAGTTTTCCTCTGCCTTTTTCGTGCCTCCTTCTTTCCAGTTACAAGGTGGAATGCATTTGCTAGCTCTCTGTCGGTAACGGAAATGATAATGGCACAGCCAATTCGGATGATCTGGTGTCCTTCCACGTCCACGATTCCTTGAATTTGATCTTGATCTAAATCTCTTGTAGTTTCCACGTCTCCATGAGCCCCTCGTTCTTGTATTTATCTCATTCAATTTGTCACTTAGCTTTTGAATTTCAGCTATCATCCTATCTTCACAATTTGATGTTTCAGGCTTATTCTGTATGCTCGCAATACCTTGAACGGGTGTCAACGTTTCTGCCACCTTATCGGCAATCGACGCCAAAGTGTCTAATTCCTTGGAATCCGCTACAGCCAAAACACCACGTACTGCCGACGGCAGGTGATTTTGCCACAAAACTGCTAGTGTTTCGTTCGACACTTTTCCCCTAGCCAGATCTTGCATTTTACGTAAGAGTTGAGAAGGTTTTTGTTCTCCCAACTCCATTTCTCCAATCAGTTTCTTCAGTTGCCTATCTTCTGATTCTTGGTAGATGGAAATTAGCCTCTGTTTCAAAGTCTCGAATTTTTGTTTTTCCGGAGGGTTAATTAGTATCTCAGTTACTTGTTCGATTACATCTTTACTCAATTTTGTTATCACCACCTGATACTTCGATTCATCAGACATCTTTTGTGGGCTTAAGACTGCTTCTGCTTGGATAAACCACAGCTTCGGTGAAGTCTTCCAAAACTCCGGAATGCGCGCAGTCAAGGATACTGCGGATATTCCTTGACCTTCCAGGACAACGGCTTTTTCTTCTTCCGTTGACATTCTTCTTTTCTTTTTACTGCACTACACAATTTTATTATTTTATCAAAAATGTTTGTTACCACGCTACCAAACTGAAATTTGAGCCGTTGCCTTCCTACACCAGTAATTCGGGTTCGGGGTCACCACTTTAGTGTTATAGGTAGGTATGAGTAGACTGTGTTCAGGTACTGGTGTAGTTGGCGAGATAAATGATACGAGAGTCCACAATTCAATGTCATATATTTTGGAATAAACGTACACGGTTACATAATGCACACTAGTTTGATAGCGGGTATGGGCAACGACTGACCGTATTACTTTTCGCTTGTGGGAACATTGCTACGCGTTCATTACGCAGAATGATACGTCAGCATTGCCACCACACGTTATTTTATCTTTCTTTATTTAAAAGACTTGGTTCAAAATAAAGAAGCGACCATGTCATCCTCGTTATACAACTTACAATAATTGCTGTACTTTACACTTAGATTACACTATGGTATGGTAGAGTACTTATACTATTAGTTACCCACACAGGATACTTTAAATCCTGAAATACATATTCACGGGATACACGCGGATAAAATTAGTTTTTAAAGACAATTACCACACAATTGATAATATAATCACTGAGTCGCGGGGAGCTGAAAAGATTGACACAAAAATCTCCCAACTCAAATATTTACTTTGAAATAAATAAAAAATACTTTTTAATTAGCATGTAATACACGTTGTTTATTTTAAAAGCAGCGATAGCTCGGGGAGACCAACAAACTGCAATGCAGAGGGTCTCGGGTTCGAACCCACGTCGCGCACCTCTGACTTTCGGAAGTTATATGACTTTTCGAAATTATATGCGTATTGATTGACAATTATCGCCTGCTCCGTGCCTCGGAGAGCACGTTAAGCCGTCGGTCCTGGCTGCCATGAACATCTATGGCAGTCGTTATTGGGAAAGTCAGTACCCACTAATATCCTGACACTGGTCTAGCCTTAGGGTATCGTTAGCCTTTGGGTTGCGGAGATCTGGTGGTAGCCACTCCGTGTAAAAACTGATATCCAGTCAAATCCGGATAGACCAGAAAAGCTGACCCCAAGTGACTTGGGAATAATAAAGGCTAAGGGAGAAGAACACGTTGTTTATTTACTTTTACATTTACTTAAACGCATCGCCGTACCCCCGACGCCAAGCCACTTTTTCTGTAAAATGACCTTCAAAAGTATAGGGATTCCAAAACTTTATCGAATATCAAGTGTGTTTTTGTTTTCGTCTTAAATTTTCTAATAAACCCTACTCATGACACTGATATTTATTTAACCTTTCACTACTTCCCACTGTAGTAATCATTACACGGCATTTTACACAGATTTTATTAATGTACACGCAGATATAAGGAGATACAAAATAAAAACAAAATACAATATGGTACAACACTATCTTATACCTGTTGTCTTGATATTGTGACAATGGCGTGGCCTACCAGTCAATTTTACGACATTTTCGCATCAGAATAAGAATGTAGCAGTGTACATGTCGCTTATCGATTCTATTAAGTATGGATCTATAAAGTATACTTAATATAATAACTATTATAATAAAACATGAGGAATTTTAGTTTTATAATAAAAAGATATATAGAAATCAGTATTTTAATTATTGTTATTAATATAAACGTAATTAACAAAGATATACATTAAAAACCAACAGTTATTTACAATGAATATAACTACCAATCAGTCTTATAATATCACATTACTTTAATGGCAGAATAGGAATAACAAAGATTTAAGATAACAAAACATAAACATAATGATTATAATTATTGATGAATTATTATTGATATAATTGTCTTTAATAAGAAATAAAGAAATATATTGAACCGATATAATATCACAAGCCTTCAACAAATAGCACCTGATAGTAAAAAAAATGAGAAAATATATGTAAAATTAACGATGCAAATAATTATCTTGTCGTCGTCATGTGTGTCGGCATGTGATCCTTTGCGTCCTTTGCTGCTACTGAGAATTTCCTAACAGAAAAACCCAATAACACTTTGCCCGACCCGGGAATCGAACCCGGGACCTCACGATCCGCAGTCATAGGTATACACTATCACAAAACTCCATTTCATGAGTCTAGATAATATTTTCGACGATATTTCATGTAAGTACAATGATAAAATTTACTAAAAGCGTAACAGATCGGCTGATGTAACTAATTTTTGGTTGAATGTATCTATGTTAAAACATTTTCAATAGACTACATACTTAATATCACCAATACTAGATAACATATTATTTACGGATTTTGCTTAATTTCAAGAACATGTTGATAAGACATTTTTTATCATAGTTTATAAAATAAAAGTTTTAAAAGTACATAACTTACCTCTAAATCATTTTCTTGCAACGATTCCGCTTCCGAGAACTCATCATCGTCTCTAACACCTTCTAATATTCGAAGAAGTTCTTCGGTACTCATTACACTCATTGCACTTGCTATTAAGTTTAACTTTTAATAAAACAAATCAATGTCACTTCACTAAAAGTGATCGCCTTCGGTTATGACGTCATCGTTTTGTCGTCTATTTGTGACCATGGCGTACAAGGGACTGCAAATCGGTGTTGCGCTAGGGATACCCAAGAGATGCTATTAGCGAATATCGAAATAAGGCCGGCGGACATTTTATTTTTGATTGTGTAGCTAGTGGCATGCTTGCATAAGACTCAGTTGTTATAAAAATCTATCTGGTTTATCCTGATTCCAACTGATACACAAATAATGTATTCTGAATTTATGTTTCACACTTATCTTGAAAATTTTTTAAGGATATTACCATCATGCGTCACAACACTAGCTGTCACATATAGAAGACAATGGCGTGTGAGACACTACCTTTTTACGAATTTATCATCTCGTTTTTTATATTCAAATTTCTCAATATTGATGGTATAATTTAATTCGTTTCATGCAATCAAATATAGATGGAAGCTTACATTTTTAAAGTATATCAATAAAACACACAAATGTAATGGTTTTATTGTTTATTTTTATGTTATGGTGCGACGTATTTTTTGTCATACATATGTGACGTTGGCGTTGAGGGCAACATTTCGTTTGTCACGTATATGTGACAATGGCGTCCAAAAGGTTAATGTAATAGTCTCAGCGTTGCTAAAATTATGTTAGGCTGCCGGCTTTCTTATACTACATCAGCAATGTTTTCACTAATGGAAACCTTGAACAATACGATCGATAATACGCCATGAAAAACCCATGTCAAACACTCACCCCAAATTAGCCCATGGTCAAATTTCATTCAGAGTTTAAATGAACAGCAAATTGTTACAGCGAGGGGAATTGAAAACATAAATTACGGTGCCTTCCGATCCACGTTGTTTGAAACTTTTTATGAAGTTTGTGTTAAAAGGACCGGGTTCGGAGAATATTCTGTGTGTTTTATAAATTTTAAGTAAATACTTATAGTTGATAATATGTGCTCTGGGACAAAGGAAAGACTAGTGTTTGTAAAAATAAATATATCCGGAATAATAGAAAAAGCCGTAAATGCAAAGAAATTACTGGAAAATATAAAAGCATAAATAAAATAGCTGTAACCTAATGTTGTACTATGACTGTAATTCTTAAGACTGCGCCGAGCGTAAGACAGATAATGGCAGAGCTCGTACGCGGTACGGCGCATGTTCAAATCGGCGCGCAGGCGCCATAGTAAAATTGTATGGAGTGCTTTTTTGATAAATATGTAACTTCAATGTCAACCAATAACTTAAATATTTGGGACGGAGAAATTGTAATACAACTATTTATGTTTAAGCTGTAAAATAGGATAGATTTCTACTGTTATAATCTAAAAATCACGTAACGCGAGCTTACGTTTTTGCATTTTTTGTGCAAATTTACGTAATTTTGTAGGCGAAAATATTAATTATTTTAAGTTTTTTACACGGAGTAATTGTAAACACATTCATTGTTATGGTAAATGTATATTTTATACTTGTATTAAACAAAAAGTGTCTATTTTATTCACTTAACTGTGACCGCCTGTTTTGGCACATTTCGCTCGGCGCAGTCTTAAGATTATAGATATTCATCGTTTTACGTTTCGGTTGCTTTTCAGCAGTCAAAATCACGGAGATATCAAAAGCGGCTATTGAAAACCAATCGAAATGTCGGAGAAAGTGGAAATCTTATCAGTTAAAGAATTTAATTGGCTTGAAATATTAGAAAAGCATTACAATACTTATTGAATAGTTTAAAATTTATGTATAAGTAGTTTTTGTTTAATAAACTACGCTATACAATTCGTATAAAGTACCTACGTTAAATTCAAATATAAATCAATCATTTCTTTTTTATATAAAGATCTGCTTTCGTATATTTGCAATAGGCGAAAAAAAGTCTATAGATAGACTTGTATTTCTTTCAAATAGTGTTTTATATACTTTTATCCCATAGTCTCCAGGGGAACGGGTAATTAACAGTACCAGACAGAGCCATTGAGAAGCGTAGGCGGGCTTAGTTATTTAAGTTTAAAAAGACAACTCCTGCACTAAGAATAAATTTGCGTCGCAGGGGAGTTTACGAACATTCAAAGTTATATTTTGCGAAGACAAAACTTCGACATAAATGTTTTAAATAGCATAATTATATTATACAAATATTGTTATTATTAAGGCTTATACAATTATAATAGGAAATTATGACATAAGTTTTGTGCGATCTGGAAAACCCTGATGCGACTACTAGGTCAGATAAAGGGTTTTAAATTTTTCAGTCATGAAAGTTTTCTTAAGACTGCGCCGAGCGTAAGACAGATACTGACAGAGCCCGTACGGCGCATATTCAAATCGGCGCGCGGCCGCCATAGTAAAATTGTATGGAGGATTTGAAGTGTTTTTTTTGATAAATATATATCTTTATTGTCAACCAATAACTTAAATATTTGGGACGGACAAATTGTAATATCGCTATTTATGTTTCGTTTAAACTGTAAAATAGGATAGATTTCTACTGATATAATCTAAAAATCACGTATCACGCTATCAGCTTACGTTTTTGCATTTTTCGTGCAAATTTACGTACGTAATTTTGTAGGCGAAAATATTAATTATATTAAGTTTTTTACACGGAGTAATTGTAAACACATTTATTGTTATGGTAAATGTATATTTTATATTTGTATTAACCAAAAGGTGTTGATTTTATTCACTTAACTGTGACCGTCTGTTTTGGCACATTTCGCTCGGCGCAGTCTTAAGCATCCCATCTGTACAAAATAACAATACTGGCATTATGAATTCACACACTCAATATTTCCAGAACCAAACAAAACCACAATTTAAATTATTATATAACATAATAAACAGCGTAGAAATTTTCCCGTATTCACTTTCAAAACGTATTTGTTACCTTTAAGGCCCGTCCTTCATCCTCTATACTACGTAACATGTCAATTTGCTACGAAGAAAGGGTTGAGTGATGGGCCTATCAATTGATCAATACTTGTTACTGATATAAACTTTACGTTTATTTAGGAAATACGTCCATTTTGAGTTATTATTTTTGTAGGAAAAGATATTGTAACCTTTAGGGTTTACTTTAAGAGAAATGTAGATATAATTAGAAAGTACAGTGAGAGAAGGTATAACAAATACACTTTTAATGTATTAAGATTACAAATAAAAGAGACAATCTTTACTTATATAACTATAGTCAGGGCGTGGTTCGCTAAAGACTTGCTTCGTGGTCCTTGTACAATCAGGACACTTAGCTGAAGGTGTGAAGCCGGGCCGCAAGGAGACGCGACTGACGCCGTCCGTTCCTTATATAGTCTCCCACCACCGGTCGCGAGAGGTGGCTAGTGACGTGCGCCCGCGTTCGCCGGGCGTCTAGGCGATTATCGTCACAATATAATCACATACTTTATACTTATATTACTTCTCCTTCTTTCTTTCTTTTCTTTACTTTGTGATTTAAATAAATAAACTTAATGTGATTGGATTTATATTTAACTGGATTTTGTCCGCGGCTTCGCCTGCGTAAATGTAGGTTAAGTTAAGTTAGTAACAGTGGCCACAATCGTGGCGGTAAGACCCGTACTTAGAGAGTGGCTGGAGAGGCGTCATGGCGCCCTCACGTTTCGCCTGACGCAGGTGCTGACCGACCACGGTTGTTTCGGTCGGTATCTGTGTCGAATAGGCAAACAGGAGACGCCCGGTTGTCATCACTGCGGCTACTGCTGCGTCGTTGTCGAGGACACGGCGTTGCACACATTGGTGGCTTGCCCTGCTTGGGCCACGCAACGCCGTGTCATGCACGTGGCAGTCGGTAGAGTCGTCCTCTCGCTCGAGGCTATGGTTCTGTCCATGATCTCGAGCGAGAGGTCTTGGAATGCCGTCGCCTCCTTCTGTGAGGAGGTGATGTCAGTGAAGGAGGCGGCGGAGAGGGAGAGGGAACGCTCAATCCCTCTCCCTAACCGCAGAGCCGGGCGCAGGAGGGCGCGAGACGACCTCCAGCCACCCTGAGTAGAAGCCTGCGGGCGGTGGACCTATTGGGGCCGTCTACCGCCCGATCAGCGCAGGTCCGAGTAGGCGGCGTTCGTGTTCCACGCACGCCTCTCGATGTCGGAAAGGGGACTAGGTCCCCCCGCTATGTTGTCGGGGACCAGGTCCCCCAATTATGTGTATAAAGTTTTTTGGGACCCGCCACGTCCATCGGCGGGTCAAACCTTTGGCGGGGTCGCTATTCGAATGCGAGAGCGATCCGCGCGACCCCGCCATAAAGGTGTGAGGAACACCGCGGTGGTTTTAGTCGGTTCAGCCCAAACATATGGGCTGGATCCCGACATATCCCCATCGCCCGCCCCAAAACCGGCGATGGGGAATGTGATTTGCACATCTCACCGCGTAAAAAAAAAAAAAAAAGTTAGTAACAGTACTTTTTCTGGATGAAAGGTACCCTGTGTCCTTTTCCATTCCCGTGAGAACGTGTATGCGACATTTCATGTTGATCGGTCAAGGCGTTTCAGCGTGAAAGTGTTATAAACAAACTCACATTTGCGTTTAAGTACCTATCTCATCTAATATTAGTGAGAATTATATCAATTTTGAATTAATATTGTTGTACGAAAAGATATGATAACATACGTTTTTAGATTTACACTGTTTGTATACATATGTACCTACTAAGTATAATATAAATATAATATTAATCACCACTTGGTACATTAATTATACAGAATGTCCGGTAATTAATGGATAACCTTGAAATGTCTTATAGTAGAACTGATGGCTGTTCAGAAATAAAATGAAAAAAATAAAAATTATAAAAAAGGGCAATAGCTAGTCATACTTTTGATTGTCTATCTATTAGCATAATTAGTGTTTAATAATAAAACAACAAAAAACCGATGGAATTCATGCATTTATGGTCGTAGTGTACCATAAAGTTAAATATAGTAATTTAAAAAAAATCATATCTCTTGTAGTAGTTAGGTTAGATCTATTAATTACCGGACACCCTGTATAACGCCAGCCCTGTATTGAACTGTCCCACTGCTGGGCACGGGCCTCTTCCCAATGTGATTAAGGTTAGGCATATGCTACCAGGCCGGCTCAGTGGGGAGACCAACAGACTGCAATGCAGAGGGTCTTGGGTTCGAACCCACGTCGCGCACCTCTGACTTTCAGAAGTTATATGACTTTTCGGAATTATGTGCATATTGATTGACAATTATCGCCTGCTCCGTGCCTCGGAGAGCACGTTAAGTCGTCGGTCCCGGCTGCCATGAACATCTATGGCAGTCGTTATTCACAGTCATATTTGAGGCGCTCATAGCCAGTTGCACTCACTGATCGGTAAACGATTAGCGAGGTTAAGCAACGTTGGGTGCTGTCAGTCAATAGGTATTTCACCTGAGCGTCTCCGTGCTTCAGAGGGCACGTAAAAAGTCGGTCCCGGTTGTTGTCAAATTGACAGCTGTCGTTAAGCCACGTCAGAGGCCTACGGGCGGCTTGAATAACTCTTGACAACAGGTTGGCCACTAACCACACGAAAAGAAGAAGTTATTGGGAGAGTGTCGACACAAAAGATCCCACTGGGTCTAAGTGTCGCCGGTCTGCACTGACTGGCCCCCACATAAGATACATTAGATACATACATAAGTATAATCACATATTTTGTGATCTAAATGAACTTAATATGACTGGATTTATATCTTTATAATCGGATACATTTGCGGCTGATTGTGTGCCACGGATTCAGTATTCAAATCGCAAAAAGTTTTATTGGGCCGTTGTGTTGGGATAAATATTATCTATAGCAGTATTTAGTCAGACAGTCATGGGCTCATAGTTCGTGGGCCTATAATATAGCTGATGTAAAGTGTATTTTTCTCCCTGCCTACCTTGCCTGAAGTATATCCCCTTACATATGGTAGGTTATAGGTCTATAGTAAGTCTATAAACGTGAAAATATTAACTTAAATATGAATTATCCACATCAAAATTTACTCAAACATTTCATATTGATTCAGTACTACGACAATAAGTACTAAAGCAAACGTCTCCCTGATAAGAAGTGCCCTAATATCCTACTTATAATTCAGGATAAGCCATTTTTCAGAAAAATATTCACTCTTCGAGTATGAAAAAGAAATCAGCCTTCTTTCCCCTTCACACCCAACGCCCGTCGGCAAAAGAAAACATCTAAGAATTTAAAATATTTCATAAGAAGTCCCTTTCTTTTTACTGAATAATAAGAGAGAGAATAAATATTTATTATGCAGTTTTACGACGGGCACTTTGTCTAGATATACGACCTTTGTACTTTGCTAGCTTTGGTGGCAAGGTTATTAAATACTAGCCTGCGCCGCGGCTCTACATTTTTTTTTATTCGTTTATTTCCATAAAAATATAAAATGTGGTACATTTTTAACAAACTCGCCAAACTGTAAACACTGTTGGTTGGCGAAAGAGGCGCTCTTTCTTAATTCTAATTACGTAGGTACTCATACTAAATTATAATTTATTGACATAATATTATTATGTTAGAAGAGTTTTTCATACATTACATAAACTTTACTTACTTTAATTATTATATATACTTGAAACAATATTTAACTTAAATGTATATTTAATTAATTATGGTCTTGTGTATTACAACGGTTTGTATTGTGCCTAACTATTAATGACGTCTAACATCTCATTTTTCAGTCTTTTCTTTAAAGTTACCCTGCTTATGCCTTCCGTGTGAGTTCTTATAAAATCTATTTTATTATATATTACAGGAGTTAAGTATGGTCTAGTTCGTTCGCCATAGTAGTTTGTTACAGAGGGGGTCACGTATTTCCCTTCCTGAGCTTGTTTAGTGAAATACTTACATGTCTTAGGTTTTTTATGTTCATCTGTGTAATATTGTTTTAATGCTATTAGATATTCTACTTTCAAATGCACGGGAAGTATTTTACATATAATAAATAACCTGTCATAGTGTGGCTTACATTGTAATTTTTGCTTCTGACTGACCAAATACTTAACTAATCTGATTTGGAGTTGCTTTATGCGATCAAGCTGCGTTTTAAATGTTAGGCCACAAGAACTCAAGCCATAGTCATTCACGTGCCAAGTCCGAGATTTAAAAATTAAACGCATAAGCGCTATCAAACATAAAACAATATTTATTTTAAAGGTTTTTGACATGTTGGTTATAAGTTACTAGCTTTTGCCCGCGGATTCACTCGCGTGATGCTGTGTCATCTATTGTGTAGTTATAAAACCTTTTTATAGACTTAAGTTACGTCACAATAGATACCGTATAAATAGTTACCTTATTATTTCTGCACCCCTACTTCATCCCCCTCGAGGTGAATACATTGACAATGTATGTTATTATAATTATGTGATTATTTATTTATATTTAAGTATATTTTTAGGACGCGTTATTATTTTTGGACCCCATTGCACCCCCTTGAGGTGAATTTATTGAATAGTGTTGTTATTATAATTATGTGTTCATCTATTTATATATTATTATATTTCTAGGATGCGGGTAGCGGTTGAAAGCGAATGTGTGGAAGACCTTGAGGGAGGCCTATGTCCAGCAGTGGACATCTTTTGACTGACATGGTGATTATGATATTTCTACAAGGTTTCAACATTTATTTTGGATACGATGGATAGAAACCCCTGATATCTGAAGTTTCAACCGTTGCAAAATTTAAATAAATAAAAAAATTGTTGTACGTATAATCCGGCATGCCAACGGTTGTATCTAACACCCTCTTACTGGTAACTCACATATTTTAGGTACCTAGTTGAAAATATTAAATACTACCTTATTTTGCAACCAATTCTAATACTATAGTGACAAGAATAGAAAAGGGTATGTTAAACTGGTTTGGGCATGTAGAAAGAATGGACGAGGAAAGACTGACTAAGAAAGTTTATAGGGCTAGTGTGAATGGAACAATCGCAAGAGGAAGACCTAGGCGAACGTTTCTTGATCAGATCGGAGGCGTTCTGGATAAAGGCCAGGTTAAGAGCACCTTGAACAGACGGGCGTGTACGAGGAATGTGATGAAAGTGAATGAAGCCAGAGAAGTGTGTCAGGATCGTAGCAAATGGAAATCCGTAGTCTCTGCCTATCCCTCTGGGAAACAGGCGTGAATCTATGTATGTATTCTAATACTGTTTGTACAAAAAGATTTCTTTTAATTGCTATTTGTTCTTGTGGAAAATAATATACAATATTAAAAATAGACAACTTCCCTGTTATTAGTTCTGACCGGTGTAAGAGTAGTGATATTATTACTGCATTTCATCTGGTAAGTAAAAGTTCCAAAGGCTCCCTTACTGAACTCTGTCATTGCTTTCATCCTATCTTTGAATCATTTACCTAAAGTTGGTAACGCGCAAGCTGTACCTCTTGACAAGCAATCATAATCTAAAGTAAACACTCACCATTAGCCGAACCATTGCCTACATATAACTAAAAATATGTAGAACCAGATTCCAAATGACCTTTACCGACCATCCAGAATATGTAAGTTGGGATACGCAAGGTCCTGAATTTAAATCCGAAGGTAATATTCTTTAGTTTTATAGCCTTTTTATGATGTCTCGTCGCGTAGAATATGTGATGCATAATACCTGAGATAAAGAACTCAATACTGGCTGTAAAGTGTGTTACTTTGACAGATGGCACCTGCATACAAAATACGTGATATATTCGCAGCAATGATATCCTAACTAATATTATAAATGTGAATATGAGTTTGTCTGTTACGCTTACACGTCTTAACCACTAGGCTGATCGTTTTACGTTGGACCTTAAAGACTGCGCCGAGCGTAATGTGCCAAAACAGGCTGTCACAGTTAAGTTGATAAAATCAACACTTTTGTTTAATACAAATATAAAATATACACTTACCATAACAATGAATGTGTTTACAATTACTCCGTGTAAAAAACTAAAATAATTAATATTTTCACCTACAAAATTACGTAAATTTGCAAAAAACGTAAGCTCGCGTTACGTGATTTTTAGATTATAACAGCAGAAATCTATCCTTTTTTACAGCTTAAACAAAACATAAATAGTTATATTACAATTGGTCCGTCCCAAATATTTAAGTTATTGGTTAACAATAAAGATACATATTTATCAAAAAAGCACTTCAAATCCTCCATACAATTTAACTATGGCGGCCGCGCGCCGATTTGAATATCGAGCTCTGTCATTCAGTCCAACCGCCTCTTGCGCTCGGTGCAGTCATAACATTTTGCTGGCAAAATGTGAGTGTGAGAATACACTTCTGCCAGCCCCTTTTTCAATATGCAGTCGTGTATCTGTATATGTATATTCCAATATTAAAGATTGTGACGCGGATCGGTCATTGCTGTGCGGCCGTGCTCGCGGCGCCCCTCCATCGGCTTCTCCTCCTCAGCGGCGGCCCTGTATATTGCCAACGCGTACCGGTGCCGGGCTCCTTCCGCTGCGCTACCTACCGAAGTTAAGTGGTCCGTTTCTACCCGGGACCACGTAACAAGCCTTCATCTTGAACCACGCCCTGAACTACCACTAAATACCTAGTTAAATATAATTATAATTATGTTTATTCTCATACACCTTTTGTAAATGTAAATATATGCTTATTGATCGCGTTGTTCATCTTTAATTTCTATTAAAATCCTATGTCAACCACGCCTAAAAAGCTGGTTGACTACTATAACGTTACAAGATACGAAGTTACGTAATATGTAGATATTCTATTCTAGATCTAAGAACTTTCGTAAGAGAATATAAAATAAAAACCGAAAGGCATATCCTTGGAGTATCGTTTTATTGTATCTAGTTCTGTGTTTAATTTTATGTTATAGGAATAACAGAAAATCTAGGTACTATTTTCAGTTATGATAGTATTTGTTTTTATTGATACTTTCTTTGTCGAGCATGTAACTATATTCTACCATTCATACACACAACACCATCTAGCCCAAACTAAGCAGAGCTTGTACTATGGGTACTAGACAATGGATAAACATACATATATACTATTTTTTTGTAAATACATACATATTATACATAGAAACACCCAGACCAAGACAAACATCCATGTTCATGCACACAAATGTTTGACTTGTGCGAGAATCGAACCCGCTACCTCAAGCGTGGCAGTCGGTTACACTAACCATTACGCCATCGAGTCCGTCATGTTGCTAGTAAGAATTTCTGTACAGCAAAACCTAATAAAACTTTGCCCAACCCGGCATCGAATTCGAGACCTCAAGTACAGCGCTCTTTTTTACTACCACTGCACGACTGAGACAGTACAAGACAAACATCCATGTTCACGCACACAAATATTTGACTTGTACGGGAATCGAACCCGCGACCTCAAGCGTGGCAGTCGGTTACACTAACCACTACGCCATCGAGGCCGACAGCGACAGACTAAGAATGTTATTATATATATTTCTTATATAGAATCAATCGAACCTTATTATAACTTTCGCTTTTATTGTATCTATCACTCGACACCGTAATAATGTAATGGATGAGAACAAAAAGACGATTGTTTCTTTTTATCTTTATCACCAAATTTGGTACAACTCTCAATATCTCTACTCCTTTATTATCAATACTAGCTTTTGCCCGCGGCATCGCTCGCTTAAAACTAGTTTAGGTTAGCTTATGTTAGTAACAGTTTTTAGAGTTCGAAAAATCTCTTATACAACAGCTTTGTCCGTCCGTCTGTTATACAACTTTCAACTCAAGAACCGTAAGAGCTCGAGACACGCGGTCAACGCCATTCGACTCAGCATAGTCGATTTATCCCCGAAATGACTATGACTTTTGACCTCTGACCTCACGTCACGTGGTATCACGTGACCTTTGCATATTACTTGAACCATTTTATCGAACTCTTGAGATTTACGGCAATTCATTGCCGTTTCTCATTTGTTTTTTAATAAAGCTTATGTTATTCGGTGATAACATAGCTTTCTAACGATAAAGGAATTATAAAAATCGGTTGATTAGTTTTTGAATTAAATCCTTACAAACAAACAATCAAATGTTTAGTCTTTTTATATGTACTAGCTATGCCCGCGGTTTCACACGCGTTTATGGTTACTGCGCAGCCCCCGTGGGTCGTAGCGTGATATTATATAGCCTATATAATATCACGCTACGACCCACGGGCGTGTTGTTTGTTGACAAGAGCTGGGGGTCGTTCAGAAATGTAACACAACATTAATATGATGCGCTCAAACATTATAATATAACGTCTTCTTTTTTTTTATTGTTATTTTTTATTTTTTTCATTATACTTTTAATTCTATAAATATGTATACATATAAGTATTATATAAATACCAATACAAACAGCAGCGATAGCTCAGTGGGAAGACCAACAGACTGCTATGCAGAGGGTCTCGGGTTCGAACCCACGTCGCGCACCTCTGACTTTCGGAAGTTATATGACTTTTCGAAATTATGTGCGTATTGATTGACAATTATCGCCTGCTCCGTGCCTCGGAGAGCACGTTAAGCCGTTGGTCCTGGCTGCCATGAACATCTATGGCAGTCGTTATTGGGAAGTCAGTGCCCTATAATATCCTAATACTGGTCTAGCCTTAGGGTATCGTTACCCTTCGGGTTGCGGAGGTCAGGTGGCAGCCGCTCCGTGTAAAAACTGATATCCAGTCAAATCCGGTTAGACCAGAAAACCGACCCCAAGTGACTTGGGAATAATAAAGGCTAGAGAGAAGAAGATAAATACCAATATTATTATTTTGTATAAAATTACTTTTGCCATATAAGACCACCTTCTGCCTAATTTATTTAAATAGTTATTTTGTTTTCTGTTTTAATTTTAAATTTTAATCAAGTTATCTATGTATGTTACTGCGTACATGCAACGAAATCATGCAGGCTCTGCGAGAATACCAGTGTTGTGGATATTCTGCAACATTGCTGACGCAGGACCTTATTTGTTCTTATACATATTGGTTGTGTTTCCTGTCACCTCATGAGCGTGGAACATACAAAATTATTTTTCTTTCTTTCTTTCTATAGCCTTCCTCGATAAATAGGCTATACAATATTAAAATAATTTTCAATTGGAACCAGTAGTTCCTGAGATTAGCGCGTTCAACCAAACAAAGAAACAATCTCTTCAGCTTTATAATATACTAGCTGACCCGCGCAACTTTGTCTGCTTCACATAAGAGAATTTTCCCCGTTTTTGCAACATTTTTTATTGTTGCTCCGCTCCTATTAGTCGTAGCCTGATGTTATATAGCCTATAGCCTTCCTCGATAAATGGGCTATCCAACACTAAAAAGATTTTTCAATTCGGACCAGTAGTTTCTGAGGTTCAAGCAAACAAACAAATAAACAAATTCATCAGCTTTATAATATTAGTATAGATGTGTAGATTAGTATAGATTAATCTAATTTCCCCGCGTTTTTGCTCACGTTTATGATTACTCTGCTGCTCCACAACGGCTCGTAGCGTGATGTTAGCCTTACCTTTCTCAAGTATTAAGTTACCAAATTCAAAAAAAAATTTATATCCAACTGGTTGTTCTAGATAAGTAAATTTTATTGTATTAGCATAGAAAATGTTGGCCGTTGGACTGCCCGTGTGCATATGTATGTTGGACTGCGTGTGTGCATATTAAATAGTTATTTACCACCCATTTCAAAGGTGAAGGCAAATCTCACGAAGAAACCTACATGTTTGTTCTTCAAGATGTTGACGAAGACATGATGATGATGATGATGATGTCCTCCTCGACGTATCCCTCGACAGCGACACCCTGGCAATCTTCTATCATGTGCTCTGACTGACGAATCCAAACTTGTCTTAAAGCAGCGGTTGCAGTATACACAGTATAGTTGTCTCGCAGCGTCGTACGTAATTGTAATTGTAAGTTTGCTTGGGCTGGGTTTTTCTAAGTTGGCGTTTTGCGTCCAGATTTTCACGACGCAAATTCTCGAAGTGGTTCACCCCGTTATTCACGCTTCTACGCCACTCTGTTCGATTTGATGAGAGTTGCTCCCATTCCATTGACGAGATGCCATAGGCAATTAGGCTTCTCTTAAGGACATCTTTAAAGCGTAGGTATTGTCCTCCGATTCTGCGCTTACCATGTTGTAATTCTGCGTAAAACACAGATTTAGGTAATCGGGTGTTATCCATTCGCACAAGGTGCCCACACCATCGGAGTTGACCTTTCATTATCAGAGATTCGATGCATGACGAAGACATATGAAGTCTGCCAAGCCTCACTGGGCCAGCGTGGTGAACTAGTGGGGGTTGACTTACTGATGATGGCTTAGGCCAAACTGTTTCACTGTTGGGCAAAGTGTGAGAAGGTTAGCCTTCTCACACTTTGCCCAACAGTGAAACAGTTTACATATTACTAATATATTATATATATAACCTACTTTTAACAGCCAAGGACCGTCATGCTCACTCAAATGTCATTGCTTGTGGTGTCGTCATGCACCAGGTCGATCCCTTCCCTTCAATATGGCGAAGGGGGCGATGGCTGGCTCATGCGTCGTACTTGTGAACGGGTGCTACTTGTGGTGACTGGTCGACCTTGGTATCGTGGAATTCGATGATTTACTTACTACATTTTTATTTAAACAGTTAGATTAAACTACGGACTACAATCATGCCTTGTCTTGATTATTAATGTACATGTAAGTGGATGCTCCTATTTACCATACTGCTGCTTTAGAGGCTACCATCAAATTTTATTAAATGCTTGAGTATGTTCAGTAATAGTTCATGGAGAAATGGTTGCAGCACCTTACAGCTCTTATGATTTGTAAACAAAAACTTGGCGATTAAAAAGAGTGACCATGAGTTTCTTGCCCGTTCTTCTCATGAGCCCTTCACCCTTACTTTGCTGAACGTGGCAGTAAAATTAAATTCGCAGAAAAAATTAGTGTAATTTTTACATTCATAAGTGTTACCTTGTAACCTAACCTGAATAAATTTATTTTGATTTTGAATTTCAACATAACACATTTATTTTCCACACAATAAATCACACAACGTATTTAAGTATAACAACTTATAAATTTAATTGAAAACCTCGCGCTGCCTCCATATATTCCATTTTATGTGTCCATAACTCACATAAAAAAGGCTTTATCCATCCGTTTTTTATCACTTATCATGGTCCTCGCCAATGTAGCGATGTTGTCATGAAAGTTTCATGTTAACAGCGCTAAGAAATTGCCTGGGGTCTATAAATTAAAATCCACAATACAATGTTTTGTGGGGTACTTTCGAAGCGTGTTAACAGTTTTGCTACTTAGTAAGTCTTACGTTTACGAGAATATTATTACCCATGGGATCGTATACCGGGATAAAAAGTATCAAGAACATGGTCTATCTGTGGAACAAGTTTCTTCCAAATAGGTTTCAAGATTTATATAGACGGTTTTTTTTTCTTAAATTTGCTCGTCTTAATGACCAAATTCCACCTAATAGTAAGCAGTAATATGGTCCAAGAGCAGTGGCATCCACACCATCCTCAAAGCAGCTGAAGCGATGTTGAGGTCCCTAGTTTGACGGCCTGAGGCCGGATGTTGTTTTAGTCATCATATCCGAATTAATATTATAAATTCGAATGTGAGTTTATATGTTACGTATTCATGCCGTAACTACTCGACCGATCTTCATTTTATTTCTTATACACGTTGTCATGTAAAGGGTCGCATGTATAAGGCGGTGTAAGGCTTGTCGTACTGTATGGAGCTGAGGGTTGGGCTACTAAGAAGATGGATAAGAAACGATTGCATGTAGCAGAGATGAGAATGTTACGATGGATGTGTGGAGTGACGAGAATGGACAGAATTAGGAATGAAAACGTAAGAGGTAGTCTGAAAGTGGGGCCTATAGATGAGAAAGTGAAAGGAAATCGTTTGGCTTGGTATAGACATGTTATGCGAAGAGATGATACGTATGTAGGTAAGCAAGTGATGGATATGAGGGTAGAGGGACGAAAAGGGAGAGGAAGGCCAAGAAAAAGATGGATAGACTGTGTGAGGATGGATATGAAAGGAAAAGGGGTAAATGATCAGATGACGGGTGACAGAGAAGTATGGAAGTGAAGGACATACTGCGCCGACCCCAAATAAATTGGGACCAGGGCAAGAGAATGATGATGATACACGTTGTCATGTATACAGAAAAGGACATAGGGTACCTTTTATCGAGGAAAAGTTCTGTTACTAACCTTTTTTTTTTGAGGTGGGCAATGCGCTTTATGCATACCGCCCCACTTGGGGTGGTGGGACGGTTATGTCGGGCTCACCGGCCTACAACACGGCCGGCATACCGACTAAAACCCCCCTGTGCACCGTCAATTCGCCTTGACGGGTGGGTCGTTGGAACCTGATACAACATCAGCGGCCCACCCAGACATTTACGAAACCGGGACAAAACATAGTAAATTATATTCTGCTTTAGAGGCGCAGCGGTAGTGGAAACGAGTGCTGTGCTTGAAGTCTCGATACGTACTTCAGGTCGGGCAAAGTATAACACTACTGTCTCAGTCGTGCAGTGGTAGTAGAAAAGAGTGCTGTGCTTGAAGTCTCGATACGTACTTCAGGTCGGGCAAAGTATAACACTACTGTCTCAGTCGTGCAGTGGTAGTAGAAAAGAGTGCTGTGCTTGAAGTCTCGATACGTACTTCAGGTCGGGCAAAGTATAACACTACTGTCTCAGTCGTGCAGTGGTAGTAGAAAAGAGTGCTGTGCTTGAAGTCTCGATACGTACTTCAGGTCGGGCAAAGTATAACACTACTGTCTCAGTCGTGCAGTGGTAGTAGAAAAGAGTGCTGTGCTTGAGATCTCGAATTCGATGCCGGGTTGGGCAAAGTTTTATTAGGTTTTACTGTAAAGAAATTCTTACTAGCAGCATGCGGCAGTCGGTTTCAGTAACCACTACGCCATTGAGTTCGCTCGATGGCGTAGTGGTTACTGTAACCGTCTGCCACGCCTGAGGTCGCGGATTCGATTCTCGCACAAGTCAAACATTTGTGTGCATGAACATGGATGTTTGTCTTGGTCTGTATGTTTCTATGTAGAATAAGTATGTATTTACAAAAAAGAAGTATATATGTATGTTTATCCATTGTCTAGTACCCATAGTACAAGCTCTGCTTAGTTTGGGCTAGGTGTTGTGTGTATGTGATAGAAAGAATATCAGCACAGATTTCAGAACTGTACTCGGTAGGCAGTAGTAGATTTCCCCCTGAGACCGTGAGACCTAAAACTATAACTATACCTCTGCCTACCCCACTATATATGTGACTGTATATATATGTATTATAGAATGTACAAATTGTTCAATTTCATTTATAAGCAAAGTAAGCTCGAAATATGTTTCATTTAATTAAATGTATACGATACTCTTACATAATTATCTACAGATTAAGAAATGCGTTTTAAAGAGGGTAGTCACTCTTTTGTTTTACTTACAGATATTCCTAACTGGTAATTTAACCGAGTAATGCACGGTACAGGAAAACATAATAATAATGTTCTCAAATATAGGGGCAGTCTGCCAACCCGCACATACATATACAGGGCTGACATTATTATCTTTTTATATATAATTCTACTGTACGTGTGTATGTCACTGAACTCCTCTTAAACGGCTGGACCGATTTTGATAAAAAATATTGTGTGTCTTCATGTGGATTTGAGGATGGTTTAGATTAAGTCTTTTTTTCTTTTCTTTCTCGTGCATACAGGACAACGTCTTTCGGGACAGCTAGTATATTATACAAATGCAAACTTAATCATCTGCTGTTATATTTTGGTCAATAAGTAGATTTGTGCAAACATTTTTGACCAGATCAGAGACATTCCAAAACACCTTAGCTGACGAGCGTGTATAGATATGATGAGCATTAATAAAACAAGACAGGTATGCCAGAACAATGCACGCATAAATCCGTATTGACTGCCTACTTAGCCCGAAAACAGCTATGTTAGTAAATAAACTGTGTATTTATAATACTGAAACAAACACACGCCACGATAACAAAAGTACACTCAAAAAGCCGACCGTGTATGGAAATTATGTTTTACAATTCAATCAACAGTAACATCTGTTTACAATTGCTCTGTGACGCTATCACAGTTCAAGCTTTGTTCATGCAATGTCGCTTCGAAAAGCAATTTGCCGTGATATTAATTGACCTGTTACAGCCTGCGCCAGGCCATTGTGTGTAGGTATTATAGTGAGACATAGCTTTTACCGATATTAAGCAACCGACGAGCCTGCGTATAGTTAGTACTTCATACTATTTATGTTTTGAGCGGTTTAAGCTTTTTTTAGCTTTAAGCGGTATGTATGTATGTATGTATGACCGGCGACACTTCGACCCAGTGGGATCTTTTGTGTCGACACTCTCCCAATAACGACTGCCATAGATGTTTATGGCAACCGGGACCGACGGCTTATCGAGCTCTCCGAGGCACGGAGCAGGCGATAATTGTCAATCAATATGCACATAATAAAAAGTCAGAGGAGCGCGACGTGGGTTCGAACCCAAGACCCTCTGCATTGCAGTCTGTTGGTCCCCACTGAGCTATCGCTGCTATAACGGTAACTGTTTCGTACTTATTGATCTTGAGATTGATGTTATGATGTTTTGAATGGTTGTATCGTTAGTTTACTGGTGTAAGTTACTGCCTATGATGCTGGTTTTGTTTTCGATGTCTGGGTTAGGCAGATTGCTTACCGGGTGTTTGGGTTCTGCTTAGTGGCTTTTTCGTTTTCTGTTTGAAAATTATCAGACAATAAAAGTTATCATCACACATATCAATTAAAAAACACTTTCCAAAAAAATACTCTGAATAATAATATTATGATAATATTCTACCACATACACATACCACCATCTAGCCCAAACTAAGCAGAGCTTGTACTATGGCTACTAGACAATGGATAAACATACATATAAACTTTTCTTTTGTAAATATTTGCATATTATACATAGAAACACCCAGACCAAGACAAACATTCAAGTTCACGCACACAAATGTTTGACTTGTGCGGAAATCGAACTCGCGACCTTAGGCGTGGCAGTCGGTTACACTAATCACTACGCCATCGTCGTCAATTGTAATTGTAATTGGACTCCCTTTTCCGCATTTGAACTCCAAGTTGGTCCATTATGCGTGAGAGTCTGCCGGTTATGGAGATAGCCAGCCCAACTCTGCCCAGAAGCACAGAAGTTTGCTGGGGTCTTCGCAGGCTTCGCGGGGTGACCTCGGGTTGTTGAGGATTTTCTTACGCTATGCTGTTACTCCCACACATTTCAGGATTACATGGGCAGCAGATTCTTCTTCGGTCAGACATCCCCTACAAAGTGGGCTGTCTGTTGCTCCGATGTTGAGCAAATGTTTGTTCAGGGGACAGTGTCCTGTTAGGATCCCCACGATGGTTCGAAGGTCCAATCTTTGTAGATTGAGCAGACGGTGTGTCAGATGTGGTGAGATGGCCGGTAGGGCTGCTCTCGACTGTCTGCAGTCCGTTGTCCATGCCCAGCGTTTATTACGTTGGCTCTGAGTGCGAAGCCGCATCCATGTTCTTAGTTGTGAGAATGGTAGAGGGAGAAATGGAGATGGACCTGTCGTGGTGGTTTCCGATCCTTTTCTAGCCAACTCATCTGCAGCATCATTGCCCAGTTATTCACTTGTTGTCCCGTGGTATATGCATACAACATATATAACTTTACACTTATATCCCTGAAATGTGTGTATGACAGGCACATTTTTTTAGGTTAGTTTTAGGTTCCATGAAAAAAAGGGGGCGGACCTATTGACGTTTACCGGGCAGTCTTCCTGACTCCTGACTGAATTTCTTGACTGTAAAACCGATCCAGGTAACGAAGCCGAAACCTTATAACGGCAGTCGCATACACCACCACCGCGCTGCCTAAGCATTTTTAGATTATTTATTTATATATCACACATTTTGGAAATTAACTCGATCGGCAATAATCAGTGCATTCTATTAAATGGAACTGCAAAACATGGTGGGCGTTATGTCTTTATCTTATACATTTCTGCTACACCTTTCGATGACTTAAATGTTTAAAATAATGATGAGTGAGATCACACTTAACGTAAATACAAACTAACACTGATTAGATTGCTTTTTTATTCTCTTGGTAGGACATCGCTCACTCTAAGAACAATTCCTGTGTCGCGGGGGACTTTACAAACATTCAAACGACGGACACAAAGAACAACCAGACTCGAAACAACCATTTGTGGATCACACAGACTTTTGTGCCGTGTGGGATTCGAACCCACAACACTCCGAGCAGTGCCAGCGACGAGGCGCCCACTTAAACCACTACGCCATCTGTGCAGTTATGGCACGAATATAGGTAAGAAGGTCTATACAACGACTCTCTGTACATGACTGCAGCGTGAGAATCAATGCGACGCGTCGTACTTAGAATTCTGTGTTAGCCAACCACTATAATACAACCCCACCCCAGCCACTGCAATATACCCCCTTTTTAGAGTTCGAACTTTGCCCGTCCGTCCGTCGGTCTGTCTGTTATACAACTTTCAACTTAAGAACCGTAAGAGCTAGAGACTCGCGGTCAACGCCATTCGACTCAGCATAGTCGATATAATCTGAAATGACTATGATCTTTGACCTCTGACCTCAAGGTCATGTGGTATCACATGACCTTTGCATATTACTTCAACCATTTTTTCAAACTCTAAGATTAACGGAAATTCATTGCCGATTCTCACTTGTTTATATGCCTAACATTCATGGGAACCCTTTGAATCGACAATTTTTTTTTGTTCTAATTAAATTTGACATAATTGTTTTTTGGCATACTATTTCAGTAGGCATAAATATCATTTAGGCTAATGCTTTTTGCCCTAATTTTGATTGGCATAAAGTTACAAGGCATGTATAAGTTGGGTACCATAGTGTAACAATGATTTAGGGTGCGGCGGGGGTGGTTTTTGGGCCACCCCTAAGCCACCAACATGTTTATTTTTTATACGAAAAGTATATTATTCAATGCAAGTACAAAATTTACAACCCTTCAAATTTATGCTTTAGAATAGTATGCTTAACAATTATAAGGCTTATAGTGCATAATTATGCTTAAAAAAATTGTGCCTAAACAGTTATGCCATGTTAAATTATGACATATATAATTTTATGCGAATAAATAGGGAACCAACATTCATCTGTCTGTCGCTTTGAGGATGACACGTGATACTATACGCTAGGTACCACTAAATGCAATAAGCGTGGCTTTGTAATTCTGCTGGTATAACAAGCACAATAGTATTTCATTATAATAAAATGGCTTCCCCAAAGCTTTGCGGGATTAGGCGTAAATAAATTATTTCATTACTCACGGGCTCACGGACCACGGTCAAGGTCTATTAAAGGTGAACGCGCACTTCGTTGCGTATCATTCACCGAGTCAACTCAGATTTCATGCGCTAGGTATTAATATGAGTTACTTGTTGACGAGTAGGAGATCGTTGTACTGCCACGCAGAGGTCTCGAGTGAGATCCGAATGCACGTCTGAAATTATATAAATTTATATGCGAAGTATATATTTTGAGCAGCGAGCAGCTCAGTGAGGAGACCAACAGACTGCAATGCAGAGGGTCTCGGAAAATTATTATTTTATATTTGGAAATTTCGAAATTATGTGCGTATTGATTGACAATTACCGCCTGCTCTGTGCCTCGGAGAGCAAGTTAAGCCGTCGGTCCCGGCTGCCATGAACATCTATGGCAGTCGTTATTGGGAGAGTGTCGACACAAAAGATCCCACTGGGTTGAAGTGTCGCCGGTCTGCACTGACTGGCCCCCACATAAGATACATACATACATATATTTGGCTGTCGGTCGCTTTGATGAGAAGGAAAGCATTGTAAGGAAATCTGCATGTTCAAGAGTTCTCTATAACGTTCTCAAAGATATGTGAAATCTGACTGTATGTCAATCTTTGTGATGAGTAATATTTTATTTTATTTCTAGAAAATTTATGACGAAAGGATAAAGTCTAACTTTCCTTTTTAACACAGCAATCTTATGATTTATTTCAAGTTTGTAATTCTTTTCACTTGGGTTTTATTTGTTACTAGCTGACCCGTGTAATTTCGTCTGCTTCACATAATATATTATAGCCCGTTTTTGCAATATTTTTCATTGATGCTTCGCTTCTATTGGTCGTAGCGTGATGTTATATAGCCTAGCCTTGCTCAATAAATTAGCTATCCAACAATAAAATATTTTTCAATTCGATCCAATAGTTCCTGAGATTAGCGCGTTCAACCAAACAAACAAACAAACTCTTCAGTTTTATAATATTAATATAGATTACTTTTCGCCCGCGACTTCGTTTGCTTCGTTAATATTTGTTTTCTTTTTGTCAAGAAATTTGTATCTTTCAGGAACCCTGTGTCCTTTTCTTTACCCTCAACAACGTGTATACGAAGTTTCATGATTAGGGGTCGAGTAGCTACGTCGTAGAAGCGAAACAAACAAACAAACTCACATTAGCATTTATAATATTAGTTAGGAGTTAGGTTACCTACATGTTATTTGGCTAGTACTAAACAACAAAATAAGTTTTACTTTGTAATTGTATAAAATGCGGTGCGGATTAATAATAATATTGTTTATTTCTCAAGAAAAGATATATAACTTTACAGATTAAGCCACATATGGATTTTTAAAATATATAAAGACATAATATGTGTCTGAACTAGATAATGAAATATCTGTATTTCAGACATCAGCGCTCTTCCCAGGTAATTTTATTAAAAATAGACTGATTAAAACAAACAGTGCACAATTATCATTTTTACCATAAACAAAAGAACAATGGAATGGTAATGGATTAGTGACTGAAAGCTTGGCCAATTGCGTTGCTTGCGCTGCGATCAGTTAGAATGGTAATATACGTAAATAATTAGTTATATGAAAAAATAAATCAACTTTAACTTACATAAAAATTTATGAAGGGCAAAAAAGAATTTTATGCCAAAAGATATATTTGTATGCCAAACAAGTATTTGTATGCAAACAAATTTGAAAACCAAAAAAAAAATGTAAGCTAAAAAAAAATTTGTAAAACTTGGAAACCAAAAATAAAATTGACTGCTCGGATGGCTTAGTGGTTTGAGATGTGACCAAAGCAAAAAAAGTCTTTAAAAAAAAATCTATTATTTCTACCATAAAATGTAACATCTTCTCTACAACATTTGATGTTACATTTTAAAGGCTCATGCGCGAAAGCGCGAAAGGTTCATGTGCTAGTATACGTTAAACTTAACAAGGAAAGCTTACAGACGTTGTAATATGGTCGAATAATAAATATATTTTTCCTGGCTACATAATAACTTTTAAAGTGAGATGTTTAATAGTAGTATCTTCTTACCATCTTATAGAAGATCGTGGTTACGTAGGTGCCATTATTAGCTTCATTAAAGCACTATATACAGGGTGTCCGGTAATTAATGGATAACCTTGAAATGTCTTATAGAAGAACTGATGGCCGTACAGAAAAAATATGAAAATCTATCCTAACTACTACCTGAGATATGATTTTAATTAATTACCATTTTTAACTTTCTTGTACACTACGACCATAAATGAATGAATTCCATCGGCTTTTTGTTGTTTTATAATTAAACACTAATTATGCTAATAGATATACAGTCAAAAGAATGACCAGCTATTATCCATTAATTACCGGACAACCTGTATAAAAAGAACTGATTGTCTTAAGGACAGCGGGTTTTTTAAAGTGTACAACCAATAAGTGATACTTCAGAGGAGAAAAATCTATTTATGGCTAAGTTAATATCACTTATTCTTGTAGGTCACAAAAAATACTTATGAACGTCATAGTTTGGTGGTTAGTGAGTTTAGTGTAGTTACGTTTAGGTTACTTGCTGAGCGAGATATATGCATGAAACTCACGGCCACTCTGTTGAATCGCCATTGTATTACAATTTACAACGCATATATGCAATGTGTTGCAGACATATTTCATTTGTAAAAAAAATATTTCTACTATACATGACATTATTCATTTGAGCTTAATGACATTTATTTTTATTTTAGTATTGATATACTATTTACAATTTACATTTTAATGTTACTTGATAATTTATAGAAATTTACTATAAAAATCATATCATTTGGATGGTCTTCTGAATTTCAGTATAATTATGTTACGACTTTTATAACTAAGATGATGGATATTACCCATTCGTAAAACTGTATAACATCTGTACGGTTTCACCGTACGTTGCGACTTTGTACGCTAGTGGGTTCGTGACAGCATATTTTTGTAATATTGTTATCTTCATATAATTCATAGTTAGTTCTATACCGGACACCAACCGCGCCGCATGTGTACTCATTATCAATCATATATCATAACTTTACCATTTTTCCTTAATATCAATAAATCTCTAAGCCTCTTTCAACTCTATCAATCTATCAAACAAAGAATCCGTGCAACATCAATCCTTTCTCATGAGATTATATGATTAATCACACATGTCTAATGCAAATGAATTTTCATTTCATAATACCATATATTATAGACTATGTTAAACTAATAAAATACCTATATAAGTATTCTCTCTCTGTCTCTCTTACTCTATACATTTCCCTTAGAAATAGTATTAAACCGACTGATTATTAAAAATTATACTACTACTAGCAGTAACAATTATCCATACAATACCAAAAAAAAATCTTTGAATAAACATACAATAACAATCGTAATCTCCTCGCATTTATCAATACCATGAACTTCCAATAAATTAATCCACAAATAAAAATGTTAACGTCAGTGGCAAATATGACTGGCTTTTGTCGAAACCAGGCTTTACAATAAGTTAATTAAAATTCGAGTTGAAACCGCATACAGTACTGAGCTCAATATCGGGAAATACAATTTTGGAGTGTGATGCAGACTTTGTGTTATTATATAACGGCTGCTGAGGCTTTTACCTTGAACTCGTAGCTCGTAGCGGTCGATTGTAGCGTTCGTAGCGTTACGAGCTACAGATTTTCATTTCAAACTAGTATGTAAGTCTAGGCTGTGCTAGAGGGTATAGCGTCTATATTGGTTATGGTAGATATAGTAACTTGAATGTGGGTGGTATTTTTCCGAGAATTCAATATTTTATCGCCGAGTAGGTTTATTTAAAGTGCTGATAGTTACAAAATATGTTTTTATAAAGTTATTCTATTTCCACTTTAAAGAATAATCGAATGTATACATTAACCCCTTTATGAGATTTGACATGATTTTTAAAACTTTAGTAATGTATGTAATAACATGTGTTTTTATAGAGTTAATAATTATCAACGTAACTCTACGAAAACACAATGGAAAGGCGTATATTCCGAACTTTTGTTTCGTATGTAACTCTTTATCACATCTTGACTAGATTTAAGGAGAGCTACACTGCAAGTATCTCATTTTAAATCTATAAAGGGATATCAAACTGGCTAAATCCATTTACGAGAAATCATTAAAAAACCACCAAATACACATAATACCAACTTATATATACCTATATGTATTTCTACCAAAATACAGCTTAAATATATATGTATATTCTCATCAGAAAGCCCTTAATTACCATTAGGGACCACAATAGGTATAACACGCCGTCCCATAAAGCTCCTTAATGTGAACAAAATAGTTTTATCCCCTAAACTAATTACAGTAGAGCAAAAAGTAGCTAACACCTATATTACATGTAACCGCGTTAATGATTGGCATTTCTGACTTATCCGCGTCCCTTTAGTTGTAAGTATACTAAATAGGGCTTTTGCCTCAGTAGCGCAGCAGTAATGACTGCTGTGCTTGAAGTCTCGGGTTCGATTACCAGATCGGGCCACACTAAAGTTATTGGATTCAATTCACCCTCAGTGATCAGTTTTTTGGCGCTTGTTATAATTGTTAACTAAACGTTAAGTTACATAATTATGTATACGTGAAAACTTATACTCGGCCATATTTAGCTATTAATGTTCTAACTATATTTAATAACTGTATATTTCCAAAAATAATAAAATAAATATAACTCTTAGTCGCATCCTGAAGTTAAGAAGATTCTTGTCTTGTATACAATTCCATACAACTGACGACGAGGGATCAGTTGCAGGCCCAACGGCTTGCCGAGGCACGGAGGTGTGCAACACCACCAACTTTCTATCGTCGGTCTACTTTTGAATATTCCTTGACAAAAAATCTAATAACTTTTATTGATGAGCCTGCGATTCGAACCTGAAACTTCAGGCAAATCTGTAGCATTTGTAGCTGCGCCCCCGAGGCGGCTATAATACTCCTCTGCTTGCCCTATCGGATTTTACAGGTCTATGTCTAATGTGATGTCATCTTTGTGAATTGTATTTAATCCCAAGGGATTTAAAACAATTCATGAGGCGCTCATAGCCAGTTGCACTCACTGATCGGCAAACGATTAGCGAGGTTATGCAACGTTGGATGCGGTCAGTCCATAGATGGGTGACCGCTTAGTGGTATTTCATCTGAGCGTCTTTGTGCTTCGAAGGGCACGTAAAAACTCGGTACCGGTTGTTGTCAAATTGACAGCAGTCGTTAAGCTATGTCAGAGGCCTACAGGCGGCGTGAACAACTCTTGACAACAGGTTGGCCACTAACCACACGAAAAGAAGAAGAAGAAATACAATTCACAAAGATACACATCACAAGAGTCAAGACTCTTAATAAACGCTTCTACTTGTTAATAGCGGTTTAAATATGACGTTGGCGCTTTGTGTGAAGAAAATCGGTATCGCTGTGGATTTTGTACAACTAGTTTATCAATATTTTTTCAATGACCGATTCGAAGTCTGTTTATTTTTCATTTATAGTTGCTTATTTAGACCGCTAAAGTTTGTCTCAACAGGTTCACTTTCCGATGTATCCCATGTAAACAAAACAACAGATTTTCTATTGTGTCCATCACGGGACAGGAAAAGGGTTAAAGCAGCAAAAACATCAACCGTTATGTAATTATGCCGAATTGAAATATCGAATATGGGTAGACACTAAGCGATATAATTTTAAGTACAAATTGTATATAAGGTAATTGATATTAATGAATGATGTTATTAATCATTATCATTAATAATTCTAGAGAAATATATCCCATTTTTAAAATAACTATTGCATTTTGGTAAGAAGCCACGAAATTCAGACGGATGACACATAAGCAGTAATTTCATAGCTAATAAATAAAAATCTCCAATTTACATAAATTGTGAGGTCTTTTTAAATGTAAACTCGAGTTTTAAATTCGAGCCGATATAATTTATGATTCCTCCAATTAACGACCTTTTTACTTATTATCACTTTTCTAGATTGTTCATTATGAGAATTCTGGATTTTAAAACATTGTAACAATAGATTTTCTTTTCTTGCTCATCAAAATGACAACACTGCGCTTGATGGTAAGCAGTCATGTGATCATCAAACTTGCAACCCAGGTACATAGTTGAGGGGACAAGCCATAGGCTTAGGCCGTACATATACTGCTGATAACATAAATGTAATTGTTTCTGACGATGCTTTTTGCTTGTCACTCAATATCACATAAATCGTTTAATCAATTTGGATAAAACTTTAGCACACAGATAGATCATGTAATGTATTTAGACAAAGCATAATTTAAAAGAAACTAGCTTATCCAAAGCCAATTATATATTATATAACTATCTTATATATCGAACCTCAATTTAAGGCTTTACTTTCAACTTAAAAGATAATCAAACTTCCAATAAAACCGACTGAAAGTTCTATAATTGTTCAGTAAAACTATTACGAGCCCTTTAATATCTGGGTCAATGTTGACTGGAACTACTTTAAGTTTTAGTTGTTTAGTTTGAGGTCAATCCTATAAGTACTATTAGTAGTTAAAGATGTTTCGAAATCGTGCAATTAATAATTACAAAGAGATTTCCTGTGACTTGTTTAATAACGTTCTTTAATCAGACCGGAAATGTGTTAGAGGAGGGCGTTAAAAAGGACCTTCTCAGGCCGTCAAAGTAGAGACCTCAATAACACCTTAGCTGGTATTAGGATGGTGTGGAGGCCACTGCTCTTGGATCACATGACTGCCTACCATCAGGCAGAGTGTGGTCATATTGATAATCAAAAATAAAAGAGTTAAGCTACGTTTAAACCGTTTGTGAAAACCAGGTCAAGACTAAAACCAGTTAATAGCGGCGAAACCAATTTTTAAATACTGTGATTGGTTTAATGAATTAGGAACAGTCAATTACATGTAATACAATAACAGTACTCGATATGTGCATTTATGTTTTCAATAATAATCTAAATGAGAAGCAAGATACTTACAACATACATAAATAATCACAAAGTACCTCTACATTATTAAATTGACAAGTTATACAGATCGTTGAATCCTGTATGCAATAAGCAACTAGGTCCATGAATCCTTGTCATTTAAGTAGTCGTTGACTGAATAATAACCCTTCCGAATAAGCAGTATTTTAACGGCACTTTTAAATTTAAGTATGGGTAAATTAATTATATTAATGGGTAGTTTATTAATAAAACGCATAGCGAATTCCGCACATCTATTATGAACTTTATGTAAACTATGATATGGGCCTACTAACTCATGCTTATTGCTAGTATTTACTTTATGAATATCACTCTTCTTATTGTATATGAACTACATATTCAACTTTATTTCATTATTTACATAAAGAAAGCAACAATCATAATTTACAACTTAACTAATATTATTATTGTACAAATGAATATTATGTATAACAAACATAATGTTACCAAAGGTACGTGACGATGGGAAGAGACCGGACGGAATGTCATTGTTGCCTTGGCAGATGGGCAGGCCTTTGGTGTGGGACGCAACATGCGTTGACACCCTTGCGCCATCACATCTTCCAAGTACTGCGGGATGGGCCGGCGCTGCTGCTGCAACCGCGGAAACCCTCAAACGACGCAAATATAGTAATTTAGTTGGAAATTACATTTTTGAGCCGTTTGGGGTGGCAACCCTAGGTTCATGGGGTCCGAGCGCTCGTATTTTGTACAGGGAGATCGCAAAACGCCTGATCGACGTTTCGCGTGATCAGAAGGCTGGTCTTTTCTTAGCCCAAAGAATCAGCATTGCCATTCAACGTGGCAATGCTGCCAGTCTTCTGGGCTCGTTACCAATTGACAGCGATGCTGAAGAATTCTACGATGCCTAAACCATTTTTGTAAATATTTAGTATTATAATTATTTGTGTTTTTGTAATTATGTTATCTTTTTTAATACGTTTGTAAATATAGGTTATTTGAAAACATTAATAAATATTTTTCCAACCAAAAAAAAATAAAAAATAAAAAAATATTAGGGAATATTTATATTGCGACGCAAGAGTAGTTTATATGCGGTTTTTTTTTATTTAGAATCATAGCGTCATGTGCTAATGGGTTAACGACACCATCGATATAGCCATGAATACTATAAATCTGAAGAAAAGGTTTCGGCGCAGATTTGAAAGTCCCACCACAATACAGATGGCGTGTTCTGGAAAGTTCATCTTTGTTTCTTGTCGTGGCGAATAGAAGAATTCGATTTTCCCATCGCAGAAATCAGCCAACAAGAGGTCCAAAAATTGTTTAGGTAGTGTTATTATTTGGTAAGATTAATAATTATTGTCATAGTGACTTAAATTATTTTTTATTTTTAAATGTCGCCTAGACAGATTTCGTATTACGTAAGTATGTGTAATTAAGACTGCGCCGAGCGAAATGTGGCAAAACAGGCGATCACAGTTAAGTTGATAAAATCAACACTTTTTGTTTATTATAAATATAAAATATCCATTTACCATAACAATGAATGTGTTTAAAATTACTCCATGTAAAAAACTTAAAATAATTAATGTTCTCGCCTACAAAATTACGTAAATTTGCACGAAAAATGCAAAAATGTAAGCTCGTGTTACGTGATTTTTAGATTATACCAGTAGAAATCTATCCTATTTTACAGCTTAAACGAAACATAAATAGTTATATTAAAATTTGTCCGTCCCAAATATTTAAGTTATTGGTTGACAATAAAGATACATATTTATCAAAAAAGCACTTCAAATCCTTCATACACATTTACTATGGCGGCCGCGCGTTGATTTGAATTTCGAGCTCTGTCATTCAGTCCAACCGCGTCCTACACTCGACGCAGTCTTAATAAACGTTCTAGTGATTTTTATCGATATCTTTCATTTGATAACGTCCTGTAAAACAAATACATCCCAGCACTAGGCTTCTGAGTCGTAGGTGCTCTTCGTGGCAGTATCATCTGCGTATGTAACAATTTTGCCATGATGTACACTTAGATTACAGAGATCGTTAATGTACACCAGGAAGAGGGTAAAAAAAAAAAATCCCTAACTAGTGCTTGCCTAGTAAATTATAAAGTTCGTGAATAATTAATTTTTTTTAATACATTTTACACTCATTTTTCATATATGTAGGTATACATTCTAACTATATACCAATTCTCAGACTCTCGTAAGAGCTACATATATGTTTAAAAGGGATGCAAAGTTTTCTCTTCACGTAATAGATTTACATTTACGCTTAGAGTGTAAAGACCTAAAATAATTAGGAAATGTGTATATATATGTGTAAACGTTAGTATATGTATAGGTACAATCGTCGGCCATATACCACAATATTTTGTTAGATAATTTAACTTGGCTCGATCAAGGACTAGTGAAGGTCAGAGAAGTCTTCAAACCTTATACTCCAAAATCCCATTCTTTCCCACATACACATAGACACACTATAATGTGAGTATACGCTTTTAGGCATACAAGCGTGCGACAATCTATGTAAACTATAAAAGTCCATTGTCTGTATATTCTAATTTTAGTATTATAAATGCGAATGTCAGTTTGTTTGTTACGCTTCTACGGCTTGACTATTCGACCGATCATTATAAAATGTTGCATAAACGTTGTCAGGGGTACAGAAAAGAAGTGTACCCGAGGAATAGCTAGTTAAAATAATTTTGAAAAACTTAACTCAGCTCAACTTCTCCCTTAGCCTTTATTATTCCCAAGTCACTTGGGGTCGGCTTTTCTAGTCTAACCGGACTTGACTGGATATCAGTTTTTACACGGAGTGACTGCCACCTGACCTCCGCAACGCGAAGGCTAACGATACCCTAAGGCTAGACCAGTGTCAGGATATTAGAGGGTACTGACTTTCCCAATAACGACTGCCGTAGATGTTCATAGCAGCCGGGACCGACGGCTTAACGTGCTCTCCGAGGCACGTTAAGTTGTAACTCAGCTCAAATAATTAGCTATTTCTAATATAGCCTCTAAACCAGTGGTTGGCAACCCGCGGCTCGCGAGCCGCATGCGGCTCTTCCATGAAATATTTAGTGCAGGCACGGAATATTACTTATTATCTTACCTTATAACTATGATACCAAATTTTATTTAATTCACTGTTAGTTAAACTAAGACTTATTTAAAAAGGCAACTTCGAGAGTATACTTTCATTCCTAATTTTGCCGTAATAATGTCCCCTGTTAAAGCAAAGCTTCAGTTTCAAAAAGTGGCTCTTTGAATATATTTCACTTGTGGATTGTCTAAAGGGAACTGTCCATTATTGGCTTAGCGTGAACAGAATTCATACATAAAAACAATTAACTACGATCCTACGGTCAACGGACAGTAGGTTGCTGCGCCCATATAATGACAATAATTTGGTTTTTGAGTTGGGCAAGATATCAAAACAGTTTAAATCTACCAGCCCAGTTCCTAGATAACATTTTAGTTACATATGACACTGAATAATAAAAAAAATTACATGAATTCAATGATTTTTTATTTCAAATACATTTATATAAACCACCACAACAAACGAATTAGGAACACCTGGATACAAAACGTTGTTATTTTTCTAATTCCTTCTGGTTAATGCTTCTAAATTAATATATAATTATTGTTCTCAGTGACTGTCCATTCCAAGCCAAAACCCCCATACAAAGTGGACAGTTCCTTTGGCTCTTTTTGTCGATAAGGTAGCCGACCGCTGCTCTAGACCAAATTTCGGCCACGACGGCCAAACACAAGTGCACTCTCTATTCCGTAACTCTCTTAGTCCGATGTCTCATTGAAAATATGAAATTGCATTTCAGATTGGTATACATTGCGTTAAACTTCTACTTCTCCCCAAAGTTGTTTTAAGTAGAGTCACAATGACAAAAAGCTCAAAGGGTAAACGCGAGCCGCGTGCGAGGTGACACCATTATAATAATAGCTCTAAATTGCTTAATCAATGATTAAGCTTTGATCAACGGCCCGATTAACCATTATTTATTTTATTCTTAACGTTAAGTAATGCTTATATTTTTCTTATTGCTTCTTAGTTAATACTTAGCTGCCTTAAATATTTGAGACTGGGTTATACGTAAGGCTGTATATGAACGTCAAAACCAATTAGAAGTTTAACGCAAGATAGCCGAGAATGTTGATAATCAGTGTGTGTAGCATTCCTTAATTCTAGAATGTACACACATTCCCAAAACGTACCCATCCCATTTTCAACCTCCAAACCAAATTCACAGCTACCTGCAAAGTTAAATTTACATTGAAAAGTTTATTATTAGCCGCCATGATAATATCCTAATGGGTACCTAATGATCTGACCTCTAAAACGTTTGCGTATTAGGTGGAATGACTGGGCAAACGGCGACACAACATTTATAATGTACTAGGATTTTGTCGTCCATCAAATTTGAAAAATGGTTTAGAGATTGTGAAAAGGGTCTTTTGATAAATAATTTAGTGTTTATGGAAATTGTTTCGGAGTTCATAAATAAGACAGATTGGTTTTTGATTGAGGGTTAAGCCATTTGAAGGTTTATATATTAAAGATTTGGAGTCAAGTGATATATGGTGCCTACATTATTGATTAAAGATTGGTAAAATAAACTATCTGTTATCAATGTTAGAATACATGACTTGGTTAAAATGCATAATATAATTATACAAATATTTTAAAAGAATAGGTCCTTATGTTGCAAGATGGAGTACGTAAACAATTTAGAAAACGAGACCTGACCCAAACATTTATATTTCAATTTCGTATATTTTGTAGCTTTTGTTATGTATTCTGTCGGTAATTTCAGATATGTTTTAATCATCATCATTCTTTTTTATTGCTTTTCGCAATGTAATATAAAAGATGGTAAACTTATAGGTATGTATCAATTATAGACCTTATTGGGCACATCATAGTAGTTAATTGTTTAAAGTTTTTGGTAAGTATACTTAGCTTTTATCCACTGCAGCGCTCCTGTAGATTCTAGTCCTCGGAAGTCGTGCATTTTTTCCGGATAACAAGTAATTAGTTTATGTCGCTTGCCGGCCCATAAACAATTTCTGTGCAAAAACATCATTACCGCTCGTCGTTGCTCCTTGAAAGAAACACAAGCCATATTCCTTTGGAATAACATTTTCAATTTTGGTTACCAAATACTACAGAAACTATAAACCCATTTATTATTACAAAGTCACTTAACTTTGTAATAATAAATGAGTTTATAGTTTCAGGGTTTGCAATAATCTAAACTAATATTATAAAGAGGAAACATTTGTGTTTTTGTATGTACATATATTTGTAATGTTTTCACACAAAAACTATGGACCGATTTCAAAAATTCTTTCACCATTAGAAAGCTGCATCTTCACTGAGCGACATAGGCTATATTACATTTTCAAAACCAATAGGCATCATTAATAAAAATGCAATAATATAACCCACGGTGTGAGAAAATTTGTCATAAAAAATCTGTCATCACGTGCGCTGCGGAAACTATTGATGATAGAACAAAAAAATGTTCTACAGTATTATAGAACGTATCAATATCTACAAGAAAGTCCGTGATACCATATGTCCAACCACTATAGTTATACTACTATAACTACTTTTTTACATTTTAAATGTTTATAAAAGTGCCGACAATAATCAAACCATATTATTTATAACTCTGTATTAATCCTTATCCCATTAAATAATATTTTATTAAAGAACGTTTCAATACCCGTAAAATACTTTTTAAATTATTAAAATCGGACATTTCATTCAAAAGATATAATTCTTTAGATATAGTAGGTAGTTTCTAAATATTAGTAGGTAGTTTTTAAGTATTAGCTATATATATAGCTAACTACACCTATATAGGTGTAATTAGACTTATTAATTTCTTTAGTTGTAGTTTTATATATTATAATTAGATAACAAATTAAAAGTAGGTATTGGGTAATAAATTAAAGTTCACGCGGACAGAGTCGCGGGCAAAATTAAACGCACTTCAGTAAATGGCTACAACAAAAAAGCGTTGACGGCGATCATATTTATATTGCCTAAAAATAATGATCTGTTAACACATCAATCTATCTATCAAGCTATTATACATACATATACTTATATACATAATATATGTGTATATTTAAAGGCCCGTAAACAGATCTGTCAATATGTTGTAAGTAGTAGCTAAGTACAGGGTGGAGGGAATTATATGCCCAAAAAATAAATGCTCTTAACACATTAATCATTTAAGCAGGCGTGTAACTAATTATAATAATAATTTATACTACCACCTTCGCCTTGTGATATAAACAATGTATCACCAGGTTAAATAAAAGCGCACAAACCGCAGGGCAGCTTGTGGCGAGCTGAATGTGAGTGGCGACACTGCGGTCCTGAATGTCTCAGAGAGTTGGTTAGGGCCTCGTCCCCAGCTTGCCGTTACTGGTTGATCGGGGTGGAACTACAAGAGTGCCCGTAGGACTCTCAACTCTGAAAATTAAATATGCCTTGTAGTTAAAAGCCTTGCTGATTGTCCGTCGATTTGACCTGAGAAGTACTACCCTCTTATAGAATACGACGTAAAATATAAGTAGGTAATAGGTTCACGTATATTGCATTTTGTCCTATGAATGCCGGTGGTCCAATCATTCCGTCGGTCTCGACATTCCCCTCTTTCTGCTAGCTACTTCCACCTTTCCTTTTCGCATACAAATTCGAAAGGTAACTGCTAAATATTGTTACTGTTTTCCATTAGTCAGACCGTGTGCTCCGTGCTCGTTTGCCATCCATGTGGGGTATACAGTTGGCAGGAGATTGGTTCTATTTGAAATTGCTTCTGTGATGTCACTAAATAACAGGTTACAACTAATACTACTATCGACCTCCAATGGAGTAGTTAACTTTAACCTGTGCAACACCTGAAGAAGAAGCTGGAAGACGGTCTTTTTTATTTAGTCCAAATGGTGGTATTATGATATTTAACTATTTTGGAAAGTAACTATCCTAGACAAACTTGTCGGCCGGTCAGAGGGAGGGCGCTAGAGCTATATGCTTGGGGGTGGAAGTGTCATTTTCAAAGGCATAAGTACGGGGAAACCCGCTCCGGGTCTCTGTTGTTACGAGACCCATGATGGTGAAACCGGCGCCACACCGCTCGACACCCCTAGCCACTCGCACCGGTGTTGCCCTCTGCTGCTGGCGTGTATGCCTATAGTGGCTATTCAGGGGGCCCATCTAGTGAGTTGGCGAGTCACCGTCTGCCCATTGCATTGATGCTATTAGAGTATTCAGGGCAGACGCCGTTTTTCATCTATAGTTAGCAATATACCGATCCACCAGACACCCATATATAGCCCATATATTAAAATCAATACGTAGTAATAGTCTTAGGCCTGCTGTGGCTAGTGCCGATGTAGGTGTTCCATCCCACCTTTGATTAAAACTCTCGAAGGGCCTCTTCACGTTGGACCCATGTCTCCGTGTAAGCCTCCCAAAGGGCCAGGTATTTTCTAATATAATATGTTAGAAAGTACCTGTGATAAGAGAAACATAATAACAACTTTATTTCGTAAAGGTTTGAAAATACATATACAATAATATTTATAACTGGTCCAGAGAAACTCAATTTAGTTTAGACATACATATGTTACGGCTAATAGCCGAAGTGCGGCTACACCTAGTTTTAGCCGGCTACAACTAGGTGCAGCCGGCCACATGCGGTTAGGTAATGTTAGGTTACTTTTGAGTTGTAGCCGGCTAAAACTAGGTGTAGCCGCACTTCGGGTATTAGCCGTAACATATACATACTACTGAAAACCATAACGCTTCTTCTAACGCAATCGGATAACAAACAAGTCATGCACCTTGAAGCCTAGTAGACTTGTGTAAAACGTTTTGTACTTGGTTAAAGCAAGATATGATTGTAGAGCCTGCTATTGTACTTACCTGTTCTGTATACGCTGCGGCCGTAAAGTAGGCCAACTTTGTGCTTCGGCCTAGAAGCATCACATCTTTGTTATTAAATAATGAGTAGGTACTTACTTTTGTTTTGTGTTCTGGCTAGAATTTACTGTACATAAAAATGTATTAATAAACATACATACATACATACATACATGCATAGATTAACGCCTGTTTCCCAGAGGCGTAGGCAGAGACTACGGATTTCCATTTGCTACGATCCTGACACACTTCTCTGGCTTCATTCAATTTCATCACATTCCTCATACACGCCCGTCGGAATGAATAAATATAGCTATCATAATAAAATAGTAAGATACACATATTTTATTAATAATTAGCTTTTTCTCGACCCTGACTCGTGAACAGTGCCTACTTTTTTCTGGATGAAAAGTACTCTATGCTCTTTTCTGTCCCCTGACAACGTGTATACAAAATTTCATGATGATGTGTCATAATTATTACCAGCTTCTGCCAGCGGCTTTGCTCGCTCGGGAGTTCTACTTTTTTATAGTGAACCCTGTGTTCCTTTTTGGAAGCCTGTGGTCGAGAAGTTATGGCGTGAAAGCGTAACAAACAAGCATTTGTAATATTTGTTAGGATTAGGATAGTGAAAAAATCTACCTAAACACTTTTCAGAAGAATTCATGACAATGCAGGTTCTTTTGGAATCTATTTTACTAGACGGAACACTGCCTTATAATGCAGAAAATTTCTTCTGTTCTGAGGAAATACTTCCAGTACAATTTTAATTACATTACAGTTCAGTACATTATTTTTATTAGAAGTTAATACTAGCTTCTATCGAATACAATGCAAAAAAACCGTGCTACGGAATAATGAGAAATTCTCTCCAGAAATTTTATTCATCGTGCGCATCTCTTTGACGGCTACATTTAATTCTGTGTTTTGTGCTAGGTACCACAGTATACTACGTCTTTGTGTGTTAATTTCTAGTAGTCTATGAATTGCTGAAATGGCAAACATACTCGAAAACAATTGGTTTTCAAAGCGTGGTTGTCTCAAAGCGTGAATATAACAGAGGTAAGCTGCAAAATTTTATTTTATATGAAAATAGTAATGGCCATTTTTATTAATTAAAGTAATTTATAAAGGAACTTGAAATAAAACGACCACAAAGTGTATCTTATTTCTCAGGATCTACAGTTAACTCTAAAAACGCCCGGACTTCGTGTATAAGCTTAGCTTGCAATTGTTCCGGGACGTCATACAGCTTTTCCCCTATCTCGGTCATCATCTCCCGAATCGGTGTCCTTAACTTTATATCCAGCCTTTTCCAGTCGAAGAAATTGCTCAAGAATATGTGGAACGGGTCTGTCTTTTGTTTCGCGTAAAAATGATCCATATCGGATAAGATTACGTGCACTAATTCTACATCTTTACCACCTTCGAAATGTGTGTTCGCTTTTAAAGCACTCAATCTTTCTTCCACAGTTTTCTGTATCATCATCAGTACGTCTTTAGTTGGTACTGAATCAGAAAAGGCCATATCATTCAGTATTACTTGAAGTTCGTTCGCAGTTACTTCTGACACATGCGAATAAAATGTCGAGTCGTGCAAAGCTTCAGCCACGTATCGAATAAAACTCTTTACTTTATCATTATCAATATCTTGGAAAGCCTCAAGCATGGTGTTCAATGCTTTAGTACATTCATAAGATTTCGTGCAGACGTTGTAATCTGTACAAATTTTGCTTTCATATTTACCTTCCACTATTACTGTGGCAATAATAAATTTCTGCCTCAATTTCTTTTTGATTTCAGGTATATCGGCAATTCTTCTATCTTCGATTTTGTCGGTAGCGAATACAATAGCGCTTTCTTGGAACATGGCAGTTATTTTCTTAATAACATCTATCCAATGGTATGATTCGGTTTTCGTTGTTACTCTCGTATTAGTAGTTCGAAGTAGCTTTCTTATTTCGCGGAGAATAATCTTTAATTCTTCAATGAATACATGTTGTGAATCTACGTCGTTCCCTGGTATTGGTATTGGCTTTGGTTTAATTAATGTGTCTAATACGTCTTCTATTGTTTTACTCAGCAGTGTAATGTATTCGTTAATAAATGTTTCTAGCCTTCCATCGCAGAAGGCTAGTTCTCGGCAGAGGTACGAGGATTTAACGACGAGATATAATATGTCGTTTTCTTTGGAGAAACCCATTGACCGTCTTGATGGGCTCATGTAATTTCTTCTCATATAGTGCGTTAGTGTATCTATTACGTCTTTGCCGAAACTGAGAGATCCTTGCATGTTAACTTTGACGCCATAAGATAGTGATGTTAAAGCTGAAAAAGAAATAAACTTATGTCAAGTTCTATTCCAAATTTCTATTGTGTTATATACCTACTTACCTACAGAGTTTTCTATCGAAATTATATATTGAAATTATTTCTACGAAATGATGTACAAAACTGAAACGTGACTTAATTATTTTGCACGCCATACAGGTAGATATCAGCATAAATATAAACTACCAAACTTGGTTTCATATAATAACAAAAAATAGAAATAATAATAAATACCTCACCCAATATCGCAAAAGAAAATTTTACAAAATTCATGTCAACAATAAAATATATTCTCCTTAAAAAAATAACATTTTACTTTATTGCCTATAAAATAGTAAACACATTTCGGTATTTCTTAAAATTTAAAACTTTTGGTGTGATACAATTTGCAATCTGGTCATAAAATAAAAATCTCACATATATACCTACTGGTAATAAAAATAGCGTTGGAGGGATAAACCTATTTTTTGTATATTAATTATTTAATATTTTAGGAGCAGCCATTGGTGCAGGTGGTAGCAGCGATAGCTCAGTGGGGAGACCAACAGACTGCAATGCACCTCTGACTTTCGGAAGTTATATGACTTTTCGAAATTATGTGCGTATTTATTAACAATTATCGCCTGCTCCGTGCCTTGGAGAGCACGTTAAGCCGTCGGTCCCGGCTGCCATGAACATCTATGGCAATCGTTATTGGGAGTCAGTACCCTATAATATCCTGACACTGGTCTAGCCTTAGGGTATCCTTAGCCTTCGGGTTGCGGAGGACAGGTGGCAGCCGCTCCGTGTAAAAACGGATATCCAGTCAAATCCGGTTAGACCAGAAAAGCCTACCCCAAGTGACTTGGGAATAATAAAGGCTAGGGAGAAGAGGAGCAGCCATTGGATGAATGAAAACAAAACAACCAGAACATTGAAAGCGAGAACCTCAGAGTTCGTATCCGTAGGTAATGGTTCTTTCGTTCTAAACGCCGCAGTTTCGAACCCCACGTCCATCGGATTTGGTTAAAGGTCTCCGTTAGATTAATTATTGAGAATGAATGAACCAACAAACGTAAACGAAGTTTATTTTCCTTTGTTCGACTTTGCTTGCATACCTATTCTGTCTGCTATACTTGATAATTGATTAGTTTGTATAAGACACTGGTGAAACCTTATGACAATAATGCGTTGAACACAGAGTAGGTATTGGGATTGTCTCTGTTTTAAAGTCAATCCACTTAAAAGACTTAAATCTAAGCGATTAACAACCGCGCATACCTACAGTAGGTACCTAAGGCAGCCGTCAGCATAGATATTATGATACTTAGGTACACTTAGATATAGTGACTTTTAGAGTTCGAAAAACTACAGCTTTGTCTGTCCGTCCGTCTGTTATACAACTTTCAACTGAAGAACCGTAAGAGCTAGAGACTCGCGGTCAACGCCATTCGACTCAGCATAGTCTATATACCCACGAAATTAATATGACCTTTGACCTCTGACTTCAAGGTCACGTGATACCATCTTTCAACTTAAGAACCGTAAGAGCTAGAGACTCAAGGTCAACGCCATTCGACTCAGCATAGTCGATATACCCCCGAAATGACTATGACCTTTGACCTCTGATCTCAAGGTCACATGGTATCACGTGGCTTTTTCATATTACTTGAATATTTTTTTCGAATTGTAAGATTTACGGCAATTCATTGCCGATTCACACTTGTTTAATGTTATACTTTTGAGCCGAAAAATATAAAACCGTAGGTTCTTATTTAAATCTGTGTTACACAATAATATATCTAGGACTTTTTTATTAAATTACAGATATTTACTGCACCATCACTTTACATTTTAGTAATTTTGACCAACTTAATAAAACATCTTTCCAAATTCGAGACAGAATCTGAAAGAGCAATACGTCTCAGTACTCGTAGAAAAGATCTACCAATAAGAATACATCCAAAACTGAATGTGGTGAAACATTGTGCTAGTGTACAAGCAGTCACATTGTACAATAAATTATCCTCCGAATTCAAAACAACAGTAAACCATAAGGTTTTTAATAGTAAATTTAAGGAATTTCTTTTAAAAAAATGCTACTACAGCGTGGATGATTATATTAAGGATGCAAATAAAGGCTTATGCATATAAGGCAACAATAATAAGCATATCATAGTTTGTAAGTTCGATATAAAATCTATATTTGTGTACTTATAATTTTTTTTTTTGTTTTTGTTCTATTTCTTGTCGTGTTAGTTTTAAGAATTTTCAACACAAATGTATGTTTGTTCAGAAATAAATTAATCTAATCTAAATTAATCTAATCTATATTTACTAATACGTAAAAGGCAAACATTCTCACTCTTTTCACAATATTGCGCGTACAGACTGACGGAGGAGTGAAATATTTAGCATAGGTAGTTAAAGCGTACATAGAGTGCTGATAAATAAAATTTATAAAAATAAATATTATTATTAAGTAATTTTAATTTACACGACTGACCTGACCTATGTTTTCGATCATTGAACAAAAATAAAACTCGCGAGGCTAGTATGGCCTTAAAGATTAAATAGTATTATGATTATTATATATGTTTATTTTTGAACTATATACTTGTAATACTTGAATGAATATTTGAACTACATATTCATTGCAGCGCGGCATCCATTGCACGACATCTATTGGCAGATATAGGAACTAAATAAAGACAATTGTGACTTACATTTATCTTACTTCTAGAAGATACAAAAAGATGGCGCGTTATTATCAACCGTTATATTATGGTATATAATGCTGTTTGACTTTGGCCCAAATAATGTTATCCTCCTAAGTCCTACCATCCTTTAAAAAGAACAATTTGCTCGACGCCATTAAGTCCCGATTTTTATCAGGTAACTGCAGTATAATGACCGAACGTCCTTTTTAACATATATTTTTAACATATATTAGTTTTTGGATTTTAATTCCACTCCAATCTATTCTAATATTATAAAGCTTTATAGAGTTTGTTTATCTGATTAGTTGAACGCGCTAATCTCAAGAACTACTGGTTCGAATTGCAAAATTATTTTATTGTTGGATATATAACATCACGCTACGACCAACAGGAGCAGAGCATCAAAGAAAATGTTGCAAAACGGGGAAATTCTCATATGTGAAACAGACGAAGTTGCGCGGGTCAGCTAGTTTCTAATAAAATTATACCAATGTCAGAACACCGCGTCAAGTATATTTACCACTAGATTAGCCAATTGGGAAACAGTTGTTCAGTCATTTAGCCAGTGTAGGAGTTCATAAATGGAGCGTCACCGATTTATACAGGTAACTAAAATACTCCTGTTTTCGTGTTATTTATTTATGGGTAATTTGTGTTAATTTTACATTTAATATTATATTATAGTTATGATCTTTACGTAGACATTAAAATTTTATCAAAATCCGCATGATTACTGTTGAAAAATATGACATAAATATATTAGTTGTTTTAAAAGTACTTTCGGTTATCTATAATAATATTATAGAGCTGAAGAGTTAGGTGTTGGTTTGGTTGAACGTGCTAATCTCCAGAACTACTGGTCCGAATTGAAAAATTTTTTTTGTGTTGGATAGCCCATTTATTGAGGAAGGCTTTAAGCTATATAACATCATCCTATACATCAATAAAAAATGTTGCAAAAACGGGGCAAATTCTCTTATATGAAGGAGACGAAGTTGCGTGGGTCAGCTAGTATTTAATAATAGGTACTATACCTACGGAGATTTGTAATAAAAGTTGATTATTTTGATTAAGTGTGTTTTTGTTTGAGTTAAAGTTACCATTTTTCTTAGTCTTTAGTCCCAAATTCCTTTGTAAGGAACAAATTCCACCCTACCAGTTTTGTTATTAAGACTCGATATTCTTCATAAAGAATAAATTATAAAGCATCACAGTTCATGCTGAAATAATCTTTGATTCTGTACAAATAACGTTTGTTTTAGCAAAAAATATTATTTCATCTATGAACCTCAAGATGAACCTTACTTCAACGCTTGTACAGTGTCAGGACGTAAGCCCTTCTTCAAAATAATAATTGTTCTTCAAAAAGGACATTCGGTTAAATTTACAAGTTGTATAATAAAAATGGCAGACTTAATAAGAGGTTGAAGAGGTACACAATATACACTCAATAAAACTATTCTATACTGAAAAATATATTACTCATAAATAAAATTAAAAATATTGCGCATTTACCCGGCCAAACTATTTTATTGTTGCCTACATTAAAGAGTAAAGATTAATAGTCGATTAAAGAATCTTATATTATAATATAACGTACATAAAATTGATATACAATTTGTTAGTTAAAACACATAATATAAAGTGTTCAAATGAGTAACTATACTTTTAATAAAGGGCTTATTAAAATAACATTCGTTCACAATCAGACTAGTGCAATTTAATACTTTAAGTAAATATCTAGGTAATTAATAGTGAACTATGTCTGGAAGACCTTTGTTCTGCATTAATATTATGCATAACTTATTGCTTCTAATTATAATTGTACAGAATATGATTGCCGGACTAATTCATCTGATGAATGATGTTTACTAATCTGTTTGATTAATTGGTGGATGCATAATTTTATTATTAGACTATTATTGTTGTATTACACTAGCCTAATAATAAGAACTTATAACAATGCTTAAAAAACCAGTTTGTATTATTAGCGGAAAATCACGCTTAAAAAAAGAATATAGGTATGTGGAGGAACGGAGTGTGATGTCCCTCCAACACAAAGGGAGGATCCTCCGACCAGGCTGGTTGATCGTGCCTGGCGGGCCGCGGCCCGACGGTTGATGTCGGGTGCTTTTATATATAGTTAGTCGCTGTGTAAACTCTGCTTGCGCGATGCAGGATTGTGACGTCATTTAGCGTATTTAACGCTATCTGTTAGATGTAGGCGGAACTTACTTCTTCGTCTGTGCGGAGTCGCCACAGGTACACGCATGTTCGAACTAGGATGAATTAGCTTAGATTAGTACTACCATGATATGGCAATGGTTAAATAAAGTTAAGTACAGAAAACAAGAATTAAAATAAATATTTCTCATCTTACAGAGTTTTAAGAAATTACATTAATTTTTTTTAAATTACATATCTCTGAGGCCAAGCTCAAATTACTTTTTGTTACTAAAGGACATTCAAACAGAATTATAAATTATCGATTGATGTTATAATTATATTTTACCATAAATAAAACAAGAGGAACAGAAATTTATATTACCTAATTTATATTTGTGACGTAGATACTTCCATACGACAAAGAGTAGGTACAGATTTGAAATAATAATATAGTAAAAACACTGTATCTAATAAACATGGACAGTATGCAGAAATAGTACATATTGTTTTATTTGGAAAATCGTAAAATGTTCTTCATAAACAATTTAAATTATTGCGTAACTGTTATAATAATAATCAGGTACAACAAATAGAAACAATCAGCTTTATTCTAAAAACCCCTTGTTTCATACAACTTCTAGGTGGCGTTACAGTCATATAGTTTTGTTAATCTATGGCAACGTTTACATTTGACGTTTTTCACAGCTGTCAAACCTTTTTGTTTCGGCCATTTTCGCCGAAAGTTTGGTGTTCGCTTTAGGTCACGTATCTTTTCGTGGCCTTTAGATCACTTATATAAAACTCATTCAAGATGGTGCAGAAGAAGGTAAAGGCCATGTGCGTTTAGTTAATTACTATATTTTAGTTTCAAGAAGTGATTATATAGTGAAGTGCACACCATAACATGTTTATGGGGCCGTCGTTGTTTTCCGTGTCAATACAGTATATTCCTATATTTACAGGTATCTTATATCAGTGGTGTTCTTTAATCATATTTGTTAGAGACTATTTCCTTTATCTTCTCTCTAAAACGTACTAATAAATAATTTGTAAAGTTTTTTGTTCATAACCTCAAATCAATGCCATGATGTTAACTTTGAGCTGAAGTGCTATGATTACTACCGTATTATCACCAAGATCGCTGATGACAACGTAGTCCAAGAGCAATTTTGTTGGAGTATAACAGTTACTCATGAAATTATTGTTATTTCAGCCTAAGAAGAAGGTAGGCAAAAAGGTAGCGGCCGCACCTTTGGTCGTGAAGAAAGTTGAACCCAAAAAGGTCGTAAACCCTCTCTTCGAGAAGAGGTCCAAGAACTTCGCTATTGGTAAGTTTCCATTTTCCAATTGATTAATTATAAACGCCGTTCTAGCCAGTGTTATTGTCAGTAAAATGAAAGTATATATATGAAGTTTTGAAGTAACTACACGCGGTATTTTATTATCTGTTGTGGAAGTGCAGTGAATATGTTTTGCCGCCTTATCCAGCGAATATTGGACTAAAATGATGTAAAACTTTACACCGAAAAACCATGTGGTTATCAAATTATACGAGCTTTTTAACACTGATTAGTCCATAGTCAATGCAATAACTTGTTAGTGTACCTAGTCATCAAATCACATGCATATTGGCATTTTACAAACACATTGTAAACCAAATGCACCAATAACTGGTACCTAATAGTGTTTATTTTTTAAACTAAACATGCACTCAACACTTTCTAAAAGATATTTACTTCCTTCGTCGACATTCAGAAGCCAGTATTTATACACAATGCTTTTTCATTGTTATTTTAAGGTTATTTTTGTTTATACAAATACATAATGTTGATATAACCATGATTATGCTCATTGCTAACTTTAATTAACCATATTTATATTATTTCCTGATCATCAGGCCAGGATATTCAGCCCACAAGGGACCTCTCCCGTTTTGTAAGATGGCCCAAATACATCCGCATCCAGCGTCAAAAGGCTGTGTTGCAGCGCCGTCTCAAGGTGCCGCCACCAATCAACCAGTTCACCCAGACACTTGACAAGACCACAGGTTTGTACGATAATATTTTTAGATTTAATTTAACTAGCAAGATATTGAACATGAGGCATGTCATAAGTTCATGTTTTAGGTTATAATGTTTTTATTCTATGTTGATTTGGAAACTAGCATTATATTCTGTTTTAAATGAGGAGACCAAACTAGATTTTCAATACTGTCAACTTTCACTAGAAAATATGACCAAGGATTGGAAAAAGGATATATTGCAGGCTTTCCATTTCTTTCCTACATTATCAGTCTTAGCATTCTACAATATATTAAAGATATAATCCTTACTAATATTATAGTTTTGAAAGTAAATCTGTCTGTCTGTTATCTTTTCACGGCTAAATAATTCAGCCAATTTGGATGAAATTTGGTACTGATATAGTTTAAAACCTGGGGAGGGACATAGGTAACTTTTTTTTGATGTAGGTACCATACAGATGGAGCTTCGCAAAAAAAGCTAGTGGCTGTTTCAAATCTATGAAAATGAATCCTATTCTTATTTGAAATGCATAGTATTTATCTATTGTCTGAACATTAAGTTCTAACACCCTAAAAGTTTGAACTATTGACTGTATAAGGCACATGAATGTAATAAAAATACTCTTCTTCTCCCTAGCCTTTATTATTTCCAAGTCACTTTGGGGTCGGCTTTTATGGTCTAACCGGATTTGACTGGATATCAGTTTTTACACAGAGCGGCTGCTACCTGACCTCTGCAACCCGAAGGCTAACAATACCCTAAGGCTAGACCAGTGTCAGGATAATATAGGGTACTGACTTCCCAATAACGAATGCCATAGATGTTCACGGCAGGCGGGACCGACGGCTTAACGTGCTCTCCGAGGCACGGAGCAGGCGATAATTGTCAATCAATACGCACATAATTTCGAAAAGTCATATAACTTCCGAAAGTCAGAGGTGCGCGACATGGGTTCGAACCCGAGACCCTCTGCATTGCAGTCTGTTGGTCACCCCACTGAGCTATCGCTGCTGTCGCAGTAATAAAAATACTGATTAATATTAATTATTATCAAGCTGTTGATTTCTATCCAATATTTGAGTATCTTTTTGGATATTTCTTATCAGAACCAAAGCACCTTTGCTGAATTAATTGCATCATAATGTCACAAATAAACATTTCAACTTGAATGATATAACTTATGTGTACTTCCATAGTAGTAACAGCTTTATGAATAAAATATGTGACATACTTAACTGCATGTGTGTAACTAAGCAACCCCAAGCACAACAATTGTACATTCTATACATTTTTAAACAGTTTGTCCGTGTTTCCTTGGTGCACTGCAGTTAATATTTAAAAGTGTACTTGTGTAGCCGTTAAAGTCAATTAATTTGCTTCTAGGCTCCTTAAACACAAGAAATACACTCGATTTAAGTTGTCAGTGAAGTATTTTATATGGTTGCTGTTGTCCTTTATTTAAGATTAGGATTAAATTTAGGACTTACATGATGAACATACCAAATGCAACGATGAATCACTATGATTATCCAAAATACATACGAGCTTTTTAACTCTGATGTCTTATCTAACATGAAAAGGAACTAAAGTGTACTTAACAAGTATTACAAGCAGTTTGTATTATATTTCAGCTAAGGGATTGTTCAAGATCTTGGAGAAATACAGGCCAGAGACTGAAGCAGTCAGGAAAGAACGCCTAAAGAAGGCTGCCGAGGCCAAGGTAAGATTTACATAATTGTATTTAAAAAAATATATTTATGTAGTAGGTAGGTTATTATTATGATTTTAGAACATTTTTAACTAGATGCTAAATGCATATACACTTTTCACTATTATGCCTTACAAATGTAGAAAATTTTCACGTTGTAGATTTTTATATGTTATGGAATAAACACAAACATAATAGCACAGATGTAATACTTTTAAATAATTGAATAAAAGAGGAGTTTAAAGATAATCCTTTGTTTAATGAATCTGCAGTCAGTTTCAATGCAAACCTTTAAATTGTATTGCAAATGAAATCATGTCATTAATTCTTGTTCTTTATCAATTGTTTGACTTCCGGTTTATTAGCCAACATACGGTACACTTCAACTAATGAAGCTTTCTAACTTATAATTTTGTTATTTAACTTTATCCAAAAAGTTTAACTGCTAGTGTAGGCAATTTAAAAACAACGTGCTACAAATATAAAAACACCAATAGAAAATTTTCAACTGTAAAAGATTTACATAATATATAACCTTAGTTACCTAAATGATGCATAAAAAACACATTTCAGAATGCCATGAAGACCCCTAACCACCAAGATCTCTGATAAAACTCAAATAATTATTATCTGCTATATGATTTCTTAACACCTTGCTAAAAGTGATATATATCGCAGGTTGCCAAGAAAGATGAGCCCCCACCAAAGAGGCCCACAACCCTCCGTGCTGGCACCAACACCGTCACCAAGCTTGTAGAGAAGAAGAAGGCACAGCTTGTTGTCATCGCACATGATGTCGACCCCATTGAGGTAAGCTTTTATATGTTGATAATAATATGGTATAATATTATACTTCCTGTGTATTGACCATATGCAGAGTGCATTTTCAAGGCTAATTTGCCAGTTATTAATATATAATATCTTCAGGTAGTTAGAGTGTAGGTGAGTTTTATGTATATTGTTGATGATTGTATAACAACATATGAAATGGAGATATTCGGTGGTGCGAGCAAACATTGTCTATCAAATATTTGAAATATAATTACATAAGAGTGTATGCTGTATCCTTGACTATACTAAGTAGGTTGTATTTGAATATCATTCTAATGCAATTATGTACATCGCTAGGTGTAGCAATTACTAATGTTGCATAAGCTTAGTCTAGTCAACATAAGAATTAAGGTGCTGAAACTGTTCTTGGTAAGTAAGTACTATACTCTGAACTCTTTGCACCTCACAAATAACCAAAATAGCCAATAGCACGAATGCACAAAAGCATGCATTTTAAATTACGATTAGATTCTTTGCTAGTGCCAATAAAGATTTTTTTAGTCAAATACGTGTTATAACATTGCTGTATCATCCCTACACGGATGGTAACCTTATCATCGGTTTTAGGACGCGGCCCTCTAACTTCTGCTGAAAGACAGCGACGATATCGAGAACGTGTTAAAGTAAATCATCCAGAAAAATGGGCAGTGATACTGGAAAATAATCTGAGAAGGGCCAAACGCCATTATGTGCCTATTAGTAAACTCTCTGAGCCTGAAAAGAAAGCCAAACGAAAGAAGTGGAGACGAGATAAAAAAATAAGGCGAAAGAAGTAATTTTGTTAGGGATTAATATTGTCTTTAGATGTTCCTAGGATTCTTAAGTACACAGGATATTCCGTCCATAGAAATGTTGTGAGAAGCACACCAAAGTAACAAAGAATTTAACTAGATAATGTAGACATTGATTTTTAAAACACGTGGGACTAGATTTTAACTAAAATTGTTACACATTTTTACTATAATGTGTCTTACAGAAATAATGTATTTTGTCGATAAAGTATATTTTTGCCTTAGCTACTAAATGTCGCCTTGATATTCCGCCTGCCGCCATTCTACCTTTGTTGGGGAAAGATTGTGCATATATAATTTACTATTACGATCCACTTTACAAAATTAGGTTAAAAATAAACAGTTTTTCTAGTCGTTTTATTTCTATAGTTTGTCCATTCGTTTATCTTTTTGACAGCTACCTTAGAACGTAACGGTTTTATTGCGTAAAATTTAACTTTAAGAAAATAAAAATGTTGATTACATATTTTCATTTCATCATAATATTTTATAACAGTTTGTAGACATTATAATATTGTATGTGTATTTCTTTTTGCCAAAATAAATGATTATTGGTTTACGTAATTAATACAGTTACATTCTATTGCACATAGTGAAGAGATCGAATGCTTTTATAATATTGTAATGAATCGAAATCGAATCAGTAAAAAGGCTTTCGATTATGCTTACAAATTGTATTATTTGCAAGGAATAAACTCGAAATATTGGAATTTAAGTAAACCAAGTGTAAAGAGTGAAGAACAATAAAGAAGATACCTAGGTTCTTAAATAATTAAGTGCCTACTTACTTGAAGTACTTACTTTCCAAATAAACTAATTAAAACAAATAAAACAAGTGAAATTTTAAATAATATTTTATTCAGTTGAACTGTCAGACTTCATAAAAACTGGACTCGTCATCAGTTGTGTCCTCTGTAGTTAGTTCATTATGTTGAATATTGTGTAATAATACTCTACCACATACACACAATACCATCTAGCCCAAACTAAGCAGAGCTTGTACTATGGGTACTACCTACTAGATAATAGATAAACATACATATATACTTTTTCTTTGTAAATACATACATATATTATTATACATAGAAACACCCAGACCAAGACAAACAACCATACTCATGCACACAAATGTTCGCCTTGTGCGGGAATCGAACCCACGACCTCAGGCATGGCAGTCGGGTACACTAACCACTACGCCATTAAGGCCGACAAAATGAAATTAAAATTAATAAATCAAAGTATTATGTATACTATACAAAATAGTATGTTATCATTAAAGATCATAGCACACATATCAACTCTGAAACGAATAGGCAGCGTATCAACTCGAGCCGTGCAGTATTCTTTGTATGAAACACTACTGCAACGCACACTAATCGGAATCGTAACGTAATCGCCTCGCCTCGGGACAAGCTTGCAGTCCTCGCACTTACGGCTAGTCGTCCCCGCGCTTACGTCTCTCCGTGCACTACTATTGCCGAACGTGCTGTCATTCACAAGATAACTCAGTCGTGTTGTGCGCGTATTTTATTGAATTTGTAGGTTAGATTTCAAACAAATAACTATAAAGGGATCATTGAAGAAGTGAGAAAATATCCATATTAATATGATAAAAGTGAGCGCGGCGTCGCCTAGCCGTAGCCGAGTCTACGTACTGGAGCTGTTGATCCGCTTTGGTTAAGTAAGGTTGACGCCTGTTTTACGGCGAGGCGATAGACGATACGGTGACCATCCCTTTCAGAGTTGATATGTGTGCTATGACCTTTATTCGTAATAAACCCTGTCTAAATAGGTATTATGTGTTATTTTTAATTAAAATAATAAGTAATAAATATTAAACGAGCAGTATTTTTTTTAAATAAAATTAATTAGAAAACTTAAATCGATAACAAAATATTCTAGCATAAAATCGACTATAGTTTAAAATCGATTTAGGTAACGTGTTAGGGTGTCACTATTTTTACTACTTATCGAACTGTCAAAAAGATAATAAACGAATAGACAAACTATAGTCTTGTTTTTTGTGCCATTCTCTTTGCCACATAAAGTAGGAAACTGCACAATTGATGGTATTTAGGTCTTTAATTAATAATTTAAAGATTTCGTAGATATTTAGACATGTTACCAAAATTCTGTTAAAATGTAGATTTTATAATTTTATCTTGTTATAAATTATTAAGTGTTATGTTTTGTTGTTGCAATATTAAAAGCTTATTGACTTGAAAATGTATTTCCTTTACACAGTATTTGTGTGTGAAAAGTCTTGATTCAACTGAATGGTATTGCAATGATGTTAGAATTTCTTCACCTGAGGCTACAAGTACACGTTACTCGTATGCTGCATGAAGATCAATGACTCTGAGCTCTTTCAAACATCCTACTATAACAAAGTTTGTAGTTATAATGGTGTTGTTATTAAAGGTATTTGTGTTGTTTTCAGCTCGTGCTCTTCCTGCCCGCCCTCTGCCGTAAGATGGGTGTGCCGTACTGCATTGTTAAGGGCAAGTCCCGTCTGGGAGCCCTTGTACACCGTAAGACTTGCACCAGTGTCGCGCTTACACATGTAAGTAAATGATGATGGTTATTTTATATATGAAAAGAAGTTACATTGTTTTTAGTAATTTCTAAAAAGCTATCTATTTTCCTTTTGAAGAATAAGTTAAATTTTGCTGAGATAATTTGTAAAGATATGTCAAAATAAGTTGTTAATTATTTTGAATAGTTTGAGAATGAATCTCGGGTTTCTCTAAAGTAGATGAACATTCAAATTAGTAAATGCATGTCAGGTGCTGGAATGACCTGACTAAATTAGCAACACCAACAAATCATTTGACGTAAATTGATTTTGACTTTAGAACATTGAGTGTTATTATTATAAAACCTGCAGTTATAAAGACATTTTATTTGCGAAATAGTAAGATGCGCATATAATGATGATATATTTGCTATCAGGAATGCCATGCTGACAACCTTTCTACCACCAATAGATTTATCTGAGTATGCCATCTTACTGAAATACTTGTTTACAACAAGCTGCACCACTAACAACCCACAAAATGATCTTAACCATACTAGATATTAAGCCCCCAATCCATATACAATGAAAAAAGCTTTGTGCCTAGGAGTATTGGCCAAGAGATTTAATCTGTATTTTTTTCAATATCTACTCTATCTTAGTTAGGTAGGTACTTACTACTACTAGGCATTAATTTAGATTTTGTGAAGCTTTGCGTACTGAAATAGCTGTGTATTATCAACTTTGTGTTGTATCTGACTACATTGAATTCTTCTTCAACAGGTTGAATCTGGTGACCGCGCCGCCTTCTCGAAGGTTGTTGAGGCCATCAAGACGAACTTCAATGAGCGCTATGAGGAGCTCCGCAAACACTGGGGCGGTGGTGTGCTCGGCAACAAGTCCAACGCGCGTATCGCTAAACTCGAGAAGGCGAAGGCCCGCGAGTTGGCGCAGAAACAGGGCTAAGCCTAATAAAGTTTAAGACCTATTTTTTGTTGTTTTACTTGCTTTCTTTTACTTAAGATTTACGCTACAAACGATACTATCCATTAATCTGGGGGCTCGATAGTGTCCCCGCCAAGTCGAGCCAAGCGAAGCGCAAGGGCACTACCTACCTTTTCTCGAAGTGCTTCGTTGTTTTTTTGAACCCTTAAAACTTTGGTTTGGATTATACCAGATGAACAAAATTCTCGGGACATGTATGTGAATAGCGGAGTTATTAAACATATTGTTAGAGAATTCCAATAATATACGACTCGCCTTAGAATAATTAATACTTTAATACGGATTTACAAAATGTTATTATAATATATTTATGAGCACACAAGACGTCCGTTGCTGACCGAATCTGTAGGCGAGCCGCGCGGAGTGCGGCGGCGGTGAGCCCGATCAGCTGGTGCGCTCCCCCCGCCCGCCGCGTCTCCCACCGCTGTTGTCCACGCGTTCGATGCGTGAACATCCTCCGGCGCATTGAAAGCCTTAGCTTTCAAGATGTAGACGAGGTCGACGAGACGGCTCTCTCTGGTTCGTTGTCATCTTTAGATTCTGAAGTGGGCAGAAGACATAGTTTATTGATAGCCCTTCGTATAATGCCCTTCGAAGTAGTGACGTCAGCCACCCTACTGACGCCATCGGCCCCTGGATAGAGGCGACTCACGCGCCCCATCCGCCATTGTAATGGCGGTAAGTTGTCTTCCTTCAGTACCACCACGTCCCCGCAGGCGAGGCCTTGTTGCCCGGTGCGCCATTTGGTGCGCTGCTGCAACTCGGAGATGTACTCCCGGCGCCATCGCTCCCAGAAGTGTTGCCTTATTTTCTCAATAAGCTCGTATCTGTTTGGTCTAGTAGCAGTGATGGGCTTCGTCGGAATAGACGTAAGTGGTCTCCCAATTAAGAAGTGGCCTGGGGTCAGAGGAGAAGGATCAGTACAATTGGACGAGAGAGGAGTCAGCGGACGTGAATTAAGGATAGCTTCAATTTGCGTAAACAGCGTTGCTAGCTCCTCAAACGTCAAAGCAGCATTTCCAGCTACACGTTTTAAATGGAATTTTGCTGATTTAATTCCAGCTTCAAATATACCACCGAAATGGGGGGAATATGCGGGGCTAAATACAAATTTGATTCCTTCAGAAGTAGCGTAATCACTAACAGACTGACGGCTGGATCTAAGCAACCTACCTAGTTCATTGTTAGCACCCACAAAATTCCTGCCGTTGTCGCAAAAGATCTCATGACATTTTCCCCTACGTGATATGAAACGCCTTAGGCATAAAATAAAAGCTTGAGTACTTAGTTCACTCACTAGTTCTAAATGTATTGCCTTTGTACTGAGGCAAACAAATAAACATAAATAACATTTAGTGATACGGTTACCACGACCTTTCCGGTTACTAATCATGAAAGGTCCAGCAAAGTCAACTCCACACAAGTAGAAAGGAAAACAAGCATTCGTACGCGCTTCAGGTAAATGACCCATTATTGGCTGCATCGTATTCGCTCGTAGGCGAACGCAAACAATACATTGTCTAACTACTTGCCGCGCTAAACATCTTCCGCCAATAGGCCAGTACTTATCACGCACTGACGCTAACAGCAGCTGTTGACCTGCGTGAAACAAACGTATATGTTCATTAATCATTAATAACTTGGTAAAATGATGTTTTGAATCTAGTATTATAGGGTGCTTCTTATCGAAATTATAATTTGAGTTTCCTAAACGACCACCCACACGAACTATATTATTTGAATCTACAAATGGAGTCAACTGCAGCAATTTATTCTTTTGTGGTAATTGTTTTCCTTGCTTGAGTAACCCAATTTCAAATGAAAACGATTGTAATTGACATTTTTTTATAAGTAGCATCACTGAATCATTTATTTCATCTGAGCTTATAGGACCTGAATATTTATGTTTGTTTTTATTGCAATTGTAAACAAAACGTAACACATACGCAAATATTCTACTTAATTTATTGAAACTGGAGTACCTTTTAAAATCTATAAATAAACTATCGTCATTAGAATTGTCTACTGCAATTGTCAACGAATGTACCTTTAACTCAGGTAAGTTTTGAACTACGAAAGAATTCTGTGGCCATTCTAAACGTTCCTTCTTTAGGAAAGAAGGACCTTCCCACCACAAAGAGGAAGACAAAAGGTCCTGGGGTTCGACCCCCCTAGAGGCCAAGTCAGCTGGGTTCATATTCGTAGGTACATGTTTTTGTTCAAACCCACTAGTTAGCTCGTTAATTTCATTAACCCTATTGCAAACAAACATTTTTAGATTTCTTACATCAGTTCTTAACCACCCTAAGACAACTGTCGAATCTGTCCAAATAGTTTTGTAAGTTATGTTAAATCGTAATGACTGTATAATTTTATCACATAATCTAGCTCCCAGCAAAGTACCGAGTAATTCTAATTTTGGTATAGTAATAGGTTTTAAAGGTGCAACTCGTGCCTTTGCGCATAAAAGTCTAACAGTAACCTCATTTTCGTCATTTATTGACCGTAAGTATACACATGCGGCATATGCTTTCTGTGACGCATCGACGAAACAATGCAATTCTATTGACATGGGGTTATCGCAAAGAACATTTCTGTTAATTTTAATATTAGAAATATAGTGTAAATTAGAAATAAATTTTAACCACGTATCTAATAGATTTTGTGGTATGGGGTCGTCCCAATTTAATTTATTGACCCATAATTGCTGTAAAAATATTTTAGTTTTAATAATGCATGCACAAATTAATCCCAATGGATCAAATATTTTACAAATAGTAGCTATTACGGTTTTCTTTGTAACAATTTGCGGTGGCAATTCCACTTTCGAGGGAAATTGAATAATGTCTAGTTTTGGAGAATAATTCAAACCTAGCACGCTGGATTCTTTAGTCAAATCTACCGGGTCGAATACAGTATCATCACAATCAAGCGCCTGCAAACAGTTAGTACGAATTTTTCTTAAGGGAAAGCATGCTGATTCCAAAATTCTCTTAACATTTACATAAATGTGCTGTAATTCGCTTTGACTTTTAGCACCTGTATTAAGGTCATCAATATAAAAATCATTTTTTATTATGTTCGCGATAGTGTCGTCATTACACTCCTTAGCTAATTGTAATAAACATCTGGTGCTCAAAAACGGAGCGCTGGCCAACCCATATGTTACTGTATTTAATTGTAGAATCTTTAAATTATCGTTATTATTTGGTTCCGTACTAACAGGCGAATCCCTCCACAAAATTAACTGAAGGTGACGTTGAGATTCATGCAAGGTCGTTTGTCGGTACATTTTCTCAATATCTCCTAAGAGAACAAACCTGTGACCGCGAAAACGTAACAAAATTGAGAATAAATCAGACTGCACTACTGGACCTACAGCCTGTATGTCATTTAATGACTTCCCAGATGATGTTTTGGCTGAGGCATCAAACACCACTCTCAATTTCGTCGTTTCACTGTTCTCACGAAGTACACAGTGATGCGGAAGGTAATTACCAAACCTTGGGCGATCCACTTCACTTAAGTGACCTAATTCCTTATATTCATCTATAAATCTAGTATATGACTCCTTAAGTTTCGGATTTTTATTTAATTTTAATTCTAAATTTAAGAAACGTTTTTTAGCCATGTAATATGAATCACCAAGACTAGTTTCGGGTTCCCTTAAGGGCATACGGACACAAAACCGACCGTCGGATAAGCGGGTCGTGTTTTCTATAAAGTCAATTTCACAAAACTGCTCCTCTAATGAGTATGTTTTTGTCTTTGTAGGTAATTCTTCAATCTCCCAAAACTTCTTCAGGGAATTATCCATATTCGAAAACTGATTGAAATAACAATAGACCTCAGAGTTGGATTGACTGATACCGAGTGGGCCGGCTATTAACCACCCTAATTGTGATTCTTGTAAAGTAGGTTTATTAGACCCTAGCTTAATTTGATTTGTCCCAATAATGTTCCAAAATACGTCAGCCCCTAACAGCATATCTATAGTGGAAGGCTGGAAGAACCTTGGATCTGCTAGTTGTATACCACACGGAATATCTAATTCGCAAACGTCTATTTCGACGCTGGGTAAAATACCTGTTATCGTTGGCACTAGTAAACTAGAGACTGGAGTACTAAATGTCGATGTACAAGATTTAATCTGGACGACACACTTTCCTAAAATGTTAGTTTTAATATTATTAAGACCGCAAACCTTTAAGGTTTCACTAGAATTCTTATTGAACCCTAATTTCTCTCTCATAGCTTCGGTTAAAAATGACGATTGACTACCAGTGTCCAATAATGCTCGCGCCTTAACCTTTTTATTGTTCAATTCATTAACGATTTCTACCTGCGCCGTACACAACAACGTATGAGTCATCGTCGTAGCTGATAACGTAACCGGTTCATTTTGTTGACTATTTGCATTTTGTTCTGAACAAGTATTAATGTTATCCTTATGAACCAAAGTATTGTGTTTACCTTTACATATCTTGCAAGAACCCTTTAAACGGCACTGATAACTATTATGCCCACTACGTAAGCACTTAGTGCACAATTTTAACCGTTTTACTTCGCACATTCTATCGTCATAGTTCATTTGTTTGAACTTCGGACATTCATAAACAAAATGGTTCTGGCTACAAACTACGCATTGATATTTTCCCGTATTTGCATCCGAAGCAGCCAAAAAAGATTTCACCTGTCTTTTATTTTGAGAGTGCAAAAAATTATTATGTTCCTGTTTATCGGATCTATTATAATGCGTTGTTTCCAAGATGTCTGCTCGGTTACGTAAGAACGAGTAAAATTGATCCAACGATGGTAAATCCGAAAGACTATTTTTATATTCTTCCCATTTTATACAAGTGGTGGAGTCCAACTTTGCTGAAACTATGAATATCAACAAGACATCCCACTGATCAGTAGGAAGCCCTAGAGTGTGCAAAGAACTCAAGTTTTTAGATAAGTGATCAATTAAATATCGCAACGCTTTAAACGATTCCTTCACAATTGGTTCAATACTTAGTAACGACTTAATGTGGTTATTTATTAAGATATTTTTACTATTATAACGGTTACATAAAATTTGCCATGCCTTTTCATAATTGTCAGCGGTAAACTCGATTGATCTAATAACGACAGCGGCACTATTTTCTAAGCTTGATCTGAGATAGTGATATTTATTAATTAATGGAATCAAGTCGTTTTTATTAACGAGGGAATCAAAAGTGTCCCTGAACTCTAGCCATTTCAAATAGTTCCCGTCAAACTTTGGCAAATTTATAGTAGGTAACTTTATAGAATTCATGGAATGCGAACATTGATTGAACATACTTTCGTCATGTAATGATCTCTTCTCTAAATTCGCACATTCAATCAATTCTTTAGCCGTGGAAAGAAGAGAAAAGAATTGTGATTCAATAAAATCCCGCTCAGTTAACTGTTCATCGTCATTTGAAGAGAGTAACTCAATATTTGATTGTATGACGTTAAATTCCGACATTAATTCTTGAAATTTATCAACCCGTAAAGATATTTCTTTGACTTGAATGCTAGTTATCTTTTTCGCACCTACCTGGGTTAAAACATTCACATAATCTTTAAATTTTGTCAGCCTACCTTTGATTATGCTACGCTTTTTGACAAGCTCCTTTAAAGTATCTTTCCTTCCATGGCTAATTAACAGAAATTGAACAATGAACTAGGCAAGATAATGAAACGGTCAAACCAGTTATAACGGTTCCGTCGCTGTGTGATCCAGCCGCCTTGCCGTAGTTACCACCCGGATGCTTGATGGATTCGCCAACCGCAAGCCAAGCACCACGCAAGAAAATATCTGGAATTTACATAAATGTGTAACGTTAATTTTAGTTGTTGAAAGTTGGTAAATTTATTAGAGGGTAGGCGACTATAAAAAAAATGACTGGACAAAATTGAATAAATAGCTACGTTTAGCCTTTAAAATATTTAGCTAGGAAGTAAAATAATAGCGTAGGTATTTAACTAGTAATTTAATTTTAAGCCTAAACCATCATCTAATGGGGTTTCTAACTTTATTTAATTGTTTGAAAGAAAAAATAGGAATACTAGGCAAGCTTTCGCAATAGCCGAAGCGTAAATTACAACGAAGAATAGTAATAGTGCACTTGAAATACTATCTTATAACGCTTTCGGAGCGGCAAGCCGTACGCAAAACGAAAAGGAAAAAATGAGAAATAGTGGATAGGATTAAAAGGCCAACTTCCCTTGGGTATCCCGCCAGACGTCCAGCAGTCCTCAGCAAAGTTTTTCACTCCACCAGGGCAGAAGGCAGCATAAGCAGCAATCCAATCCCTTTGTTCCGTAAATTCAACTTCCAGTAACCGTTTTATCCGTCGTTCTTCGATGTTTATCCGAAGATTACAGCTTTGAGTCGCGATTGTTCACGGTCGCCATTAATGTTAGAGAATTCCAATAATATACGACTCGCCTTAGAATAATTAATACTTTAATACGGATTTACAAAATGTTATTATAATATATTTATGAGCACACAAGACGTCCGTTGCTGACCGAATCTGTAGGCGAGCCGCGCGGAGTGCGGCGGCGGTGAGCCCGATCAGCTGGTGCGCTCCCCCCGCCCGCCGCGTCTCCCACCGCTGTTGTCCACGCGTTCGATGCGTGAACACATATAAAGCTTTAATTGCATAGCTCTTATACTTTAAGATTTTATTGATATCTAAAAAACCCTGATCTTGTCACTGACTCACTGATGATCATTAAAATTCTTAGTATTTCCTAATGTCCTAAGCTGAAATTCTGTATTAAGCTAGTGTTAGTACACAGACAACAAAAGAATTATAAATCTTGTAATTTTTAGACTAGGGAATGGAAGTTTTATCGCAAGCAACTTACATAAAATTGTCTTATGTTTACGCGAATGTTATTCATTGAAATTAAACTACTATATACGGATTTTGTCGCGTTATTTATTTTACACTTTATTATAACCGAAACGTCGGGGAAAGTGTAAACTTAAATATAAATGGTTTTAATAAATTAATTAACTTAAAAATTAGTAAAGTTCAATAGTATCTAGTAGTAGTGTGACAGTTTCAAAATTTTGTAATAAAGTGTAAAATAAATAACGCGATAAAATCCGTAGGTACATATATAGTAGTTTAATTTCAATAAACTTACATAAAGAAATGAGATTCCCACCAAAAACATTTTCATGTAAAATGTTGCCAAGACGAGACCATATGACTCGCACTGTCAAAAAGTTATCAGATCTCATGTTGAGCCAAGCTTCTAACTACAAGGCCTAACTTCACAAAATTTTTACCTGCGGTTCCCAGACTTTTTCTCATAGACCACTTTCAAAATTTAGCAGGTTATGGTGGACCCTCTGCACCTACAATTCTACCATATTCCTTGTCATTCGTATTTATATTGGCAAAGAAAGCCCTTCATTTTTTAATTCTCTGGACTGAACCCACCACGGTAAGCGGGCAGTTTTTTTTTAGATAATATTGTCTTCTGTTTGCGCGAATGTTATTAGTTGAAATTAAACTACTACTATTAAACTTTACTAATTTTTAAGCTAATTAATTTATCTTAAAATTGAAGTGCCAAATAAACAACGCGATAAAATCCGTATATAGTAGTTTAATTCAATGAATAATATTCGCGTAAACAGAAGACAATATTATGTAATTAAATTATTAAAACTATTTATATTTAAGTTTACACTTTCCTCGACGTTTCGGTTGCTTTTAAGCAGCAATGGTCACGGGGAGACTAAGATGGTAGCTGTCTCAATGTTCCATGTTCCAGTGTAGTTATTTCAATGTACCCGAACATAATGTAATGTGTTTCTATTTACGCAGAATGAGCTCAAAGTATCATGAAGTCTAGCTGTGGTTTGCTTCTTCTTGGGTTTGACTATTTGAATTACTGGATCCCAAGCTGGTGGTACATTCCAACCATCTTCTGTATTAAAATAGCCTCGCGAAGCATCCTTGGCAGGAATCGGTGTTCTTTAGCGAGAGTCTGTGGTTTGTTAAATCTTAGGTAGTGGTTGGTCCCCAGTTGCACATGTTCACACACAGCAGACTTCAACGAGCGTTGGTGTTTTACATCGGATATGTGTTCTTTTATGCAGGTGCCTATGCTTCTCTTGGTTTGACCAATGTATGAGAGTCCGCAGTCACAATCTATTTTATAGACCCCTGCGTCTTGTAAAGGTAGTAGGCACTTGACGGATGGTAAAAATTTACTTATCTTCGTTGGCGGCTTGAAGTATGTGTTGATTGAAGCTCGCTTTAAGATGTAGCCAATCTTGTCAGTGACACCCCTTACATAAGGCAGTATAGCAGGCTGGCGCTCGACTATGTCTGACTTTTCTCGGGATCTGTGACAGTGGCGCGGCTGATGGAGCTTGTTGTCTTGCAGTACTTGCTTGACATGTTGAAGCTCGGCGTCCAGGTGTTTCTTTGTCACAGATCCCGTGGGCTCTCTGAAACAAAGACATTCCCACGGTAGCTAACTGTTTAGGAAGGTGGTGAGATTCACCGTTTAAGTACCTATTTGTATGGGTCTTTTTCCTATACACAGTGTGGCTCAAAGTACGATCAGGATTCCTGATGACAAGTACATCTAAGAAAGCTAATAAATTATTTGCCTCTAATTACATAGTAAGTTAGATGTTGTTATTAATAGGATTAAGATGTTCTAGGAATACACTTACACTATCTGTTTTTTTACATATGGTCTACCGAAAAAAAAGAGGGGTCATATGGTCTCGCCCTGGCAACATTTTACATGACAATGTTGCTATCATATACCATATCTTATACTATCTTCAATATGTTAGGCAAAATATATTAGTTTCGTATACCGCCACTTGTTTTAGGTCACATGAAACGATCTTATTGGTATACTAACTTTGGCACTCACCAGCCCTGAACATGAATGCGATATTTCATGGTGATCGGTCGAGTAGAAGGCGTGAATGCGTAACAACCTCACATTCGCATTTTGAATATTAATTAGGATACAGTGCGCATTTAGGTACAGGCACTGCTACTGAATTTCCTAACAAAACTTAAATGAAAGTCTAGACCAGAATAGCAATCTTTAGCCTTGTGCTTAGGCCGTCCGCTGCGTTAAGCGGGTGCACGGGGCGGCCGCCCGCGCAGCGTGCTGTTTTCTATTATCAAGGGTCGCACGCGGCGCGGACGTGTCCGCGCGACGGAGTACGTGAACGGAGCTGTTTCTAGGAAATTAGTGAGCGCTGCTTCGTTACTGCCGGCGCTGCGAGAGGCAGGAGTCCGTCGCGGGCGTCCGCGAGTCCGTGACGGAGCACGGCGCGGGTCTCCGCGGCGGGCGCCCGCTCCATGCATCCGCTTAACGCAGCGGGCGGCCTTAACCTTACTTATACCACGGGGTATAAGTCCAATGACAAGGCTAAAGATCACATCATGGATAGTCCCTTGACTATCAATTAAATCTAAGTTTAAAAACCTTCTACTATTGCCTGCGTGTGTTCTGGGTGTTATTTGGTTTTTTACTAAATTACTTGCAACGAACGACATATATAGGTACCTAAGTTAAAATTAAATACCTATTAACTTCTGCTTGTGACATTCACAAGCAGAAATGAATATGGTTACGAGCCATATTCATATACGTGCATACATACCTATAGTCTATCCCGATAGAATTTGACAATAAGGTAAACAACTTTTAGTGACATTTATCATAAAATATTTTTCTGTAAAATAAATTCATGGATATTTATCTAAAGAAAACTTTCATACGGCTAACTGTATTCATTAACTACTTTTCAAAGAGAGTTTGAATTTTCTAAATGACTTTATATTTAATTAGAAATGAAACGATTGTTTACATTTCTATTGGGACAGAGTATACATACAAAGCATACCTACATAGGATTTATCACTAGAAGTTTGGTACCCACAGAGTATTTTTATAAATAATTTACCCATCAAGCGGGCCCACTGCGGTAAGGTAGATTTTATACATGTCCGCAAACATTACGGAGTACTTTCAAAGGTGTAAAACAAATAGTTGTTCTTAGTCTAGGTGTTATTTGTGTTGCTGGTGGACATAGAGACGAACTTTACAGTGACCATTTTCTTGCTGTTACCTATACTCCATTCGGTTAGGTACTTTACTAAAGGTAAACAATCTTGATGTTTCTTTTTCTCTAAAAACTCAGTTTAAAATAAAATGCTGCTTAACATCAATGTAAATACAACAATAACGATTATTAAATCAATTGAACCGTTAGTTTAAGCAGTAGTTTATTTGTTTAATATGTGTTTGTGTAAAAAGTCACATCAAGATTGTTTACCTTTAGTTAAGTACCTAACCCCAAATGTAAGTGTGTTACAAATGGATTGTTGCAAATCTGGTGGCGTCTGGAAAACATCATTCAGATGGCACGAGCTCGGCTAGCCTGAAGGTAAGATCGTGTCTAATGTACATAAAGTATGTATGATCTATCTGTTGATGTTGTTTTTGGCCGTGACTTTACCCGGGATTTGTTCGAAAACCAGCGTTAAATCACTCCGTCGTTGTTGAATAATATGCTGAGACAAGGCCCTTTTCGGTCTCGGCACATAGACATACATATCTGGTAATTTTATTAATTATTATGTATTCTAAGGGTTTTTGTATATTATTTATTTTTAATCAATTTAATTTCTCTCGAGTTTTGTGTTTACCTAATGTATTAACGAGACTGAAATAAAATATTTTCTCTCTAAACTTTGGTTCTTTAACCAAAAGCGTGAACTCTGCTTTGTTTATGGAATTGTAAAACGGAACAGCGATGTGCACAACTGCATTCTAAGTTTAGATGAAGGTTTGGGAGCTTTCTGTGTCCGTCTATAGTAAAATTGCTTTAAATTAAATAAATTAAATTGTTAAAATTGCTACACAAAAAAACAATAATATTTAAAAGTTCTAACCGCGTTGTGAACTGCTTGTATTGGAATATCTTTTAAATGCGAATAAAGGAGCACATCACTAAGACGGGATAATCGATTGCTTGCTTGCTTCCACTGCTCATGAGTGATAATTATGGTCATCATCCATCCATCCTAAAGTGTTTGATGATGCGAAAATACCTTCTATCTGTTACCTACTTCTAATGCAAAACAATAAATATTTGGTATTTGAACCTTATTGAGAACAGGATACTGAGGATACATACTAAAAATAGCGAGTACTGTAATTATATATTATTGAGTTAATAAATTAATGATGTGTATTCATTTTATATATATCAAGATGCCATCTAGTTTTTTATACGCAAACTAGTCTACAACCGCTAGGTTATCATATCAAACGATAGTTATTTGGCTTTAAGTGTGCAACAGATGGCGCTATTCGCAAATAATGATTAATATCCGTTTAGCTGTAAAATAAACGTGCGTCGATAATGTAAACAGTCGAAGCAATTCAGAACTCCTCATTCGTAATGGTTCCATTATTGTAAATTATTTATGAGAAAGTACGCGTAAACACTCGTAAATTCTACAGATTTAACGTAATTACGCTTGTCGAAACATCTGCGGAGTGATGAAATGAATTTTGAAGGTTGAAGTTTAACAGTTTAGTAATGTTTTTTAAATAAATGTGAGCATGGATATAAGTATGAGTAAGACTGACTTCATTGGCGTTGATTATTGATATGGTATACCTAATTACCTAGTCTACCTACTCTATGTACTTGATAGGCAGTGGGTTATTTATATACCTATCATCATCATTATCATCAACAGTCAATCCATAAGCAGTATACCTACCTACTTACGGCCGTTTCTAATAATCAACCTAAGTTTACGGTTAGATCACTATCCTCTGTTACCAGTAAGATGTTATCTATCCATAGTCTACGTTTCACAATCAGGGATAAGTGCTATCTATCCCTAGCGAACAAGAGATAGCTTAGTCCACTCATCTATCCGGGCCTCTTTAAACGTTACGTTCTTTGCTTCTACGTAATTCTTATTAAGCTCAATGTATTTCATTTGAATGAAGTTATTTTTTATCACCACCGCCTACCGGAGAGTAACATGACTGCTTTGTATGAGCGCTCCTATCTCTAGTAACCTATCCGTCCTCCGGATGATAGATAGACAACTTCGGTAGGAAATGCTATCCGACAGTAGGTTATTGATATATATTATAGTTCTTTCTATGTATAATATGTATGTATTTACAAAAAAAAAAAGTATCTATGTATGTTTATCCATTGTCTAGGACCCATAGTACAAGCTCTGCTTAGTTTGGGCTAGATGGTGTTGTGTGTATGTGGTAGAATATTATTAATATTATTATTATTAATATTAATATTCAAAGCAAGTAAAGGCAAAAAGATAGATTTGTTTATCTCTAGTAGCTTGAACTACAGATAGATAGGTTATTGGAAACGGCCGTTATTTAAGAAGAGAAATAAGGGGACCTGGAGATTTGTAAAACAGACCAGGAGCCTAGTACAGACTCCAGCTCTCATTAAGGCACAGAACAATTGTTACGTTTTTATCATTATATAACATTCTTAAATTTACTCTTCTGTATCTTGTGAAAGCTTGTAATAAAAGCAACTGTATGTACCTTGTGAGAGAAATAAATAAATAAATATTAATAATATAATATTTTTGCAAGTTGATTTGGAATCTATATATGTATAGGTAGGTACATATAGGCGTGAGCAAAGGTGTTTTACACTCACATTGCGCCAGCTAAGGCTTTAGATACCATGTAATAGGCGAGCATAATTATTGTTGTTTTCAGATCACAGTTCCAGACTCCGTGCTGATACTGAGAATTTCTTGTCTATAAGATCTAATAAGACTGCCCGATCTGGAAGGTAGGCGTATGGATGTACGTCGGGAAGCGAGCGTGCCTTACTCAGCTCCGGTACCATACTGGAGATATATGGGAAGTGGCTTCTCCGTCGGCTTCAGCGAGGTTTTCGTTAGCAACTCCTAGAGTTGCGGGTGGTGAGCGCCTTTATTGCTCCGGTATCTATCTGGAGAATAGGTAGTGTCACTTGGGCACGAGGTAGCTCGCTTACGAGAACCGGATCTCTGAGGTTAGGGTGGCGAGTCGAGATTTGGGGACAAGACCTGTCTATAACTGGTCCCGGAAGGTGCTCTCGGGCACTGGAAGGTACAGCGGCTCCCCTAATATAACCTTACGGTTGGTGTAGGGGAACACTATATCATAAACTGGACTAGTCGTAGAAGAGGGGATGCCCGATCTGGAAATCGAACCCCATATGCTACTAACATAACTTACATGACAAGTAGGTATATTGAATTGAATACTTATTAAGTGACTATTTTAAGATCGTTTGTAAGCTGGCAGACCAATAAGCAGCTTATCAGACCCTATCTATCCATAAATCTATCCATATGCATATCAATGCATATGTGTCTTTTTTATCTTTATTTCTGTACTAGCTATGCCCGCGGTTTCACCCACGTTTATGGTTATTGGACCATCCCCGTGGGTGAAGCGTGATTTTATATAACCTATAGCCTTCCTCGATAAATAGGCTGTCCAACACTAAAAAATAAATTTATATTGTTTAGAACCATATTGTAAAGATTTGGCGATTGAGAAAGTGGCCAAGAGGTTCTTGCCTGCTTCTTTTAATGAAAACTAATCTTCAAACAGGCCTTTTTAATGCATATTCTTTATTACCTTTATTAATTATTTGACGTTTCCAAGAAGTGTTTACACATTAATCTATACTAACTACTAATATTATAAAGCTGAAGAGTTTGTTTGTTTGGTAGAACGCGCTAATCTCAAGAACTACTGGTTCGAATTGAAAAATTATTTTAGTGATCGAGCAAGGCTTATAAGCTATGTAAGATCACGCTACGACCCATAGGAGCGGAGCATCCCTTTGTTCCCGTTGGGTAACACCAGTTTGTGTCACACTGTTACTCAATTGGAAAAATATTCCCGAAAAGTAACACTGTCAATAATTGCAACGTTTTTTTTTCTCAATAATTTACACTATAATTTTTGTATGTAACAGGGTTACATATCCGGACGAAATATCCCAAAAAGTTCCAGAACTTTATTGTTTAGGTAAAAATTAAATAAAATCATTCTAATCCAAAATCAACATCTTTTAATAAAATTGTTTATGGGTTAGGCGAATTCTACACTATTCCTCAGTTCTATGGTAGAACTAATGGGATTTGGACGGAGCCCCGCTTCGCGGGGCTCCTATTTCTGGGTGGGTGTACAAAAGTGAACCTAACACAACCTACCGCTTCCGAGTCGGAATCGTACGGATGGACAAAAGCTTTTAATAAAGAATATTTTATTTTGCATAATTTATTTCATTGTCGTTGTGCAAAATAACTAATATCGTAATTATCTGGCTAATTACAATATTAGTTAATCGTTACATTTTGTTGAAGGCGTATTTCATCAATGATTTTATTACAAAGAGGTGTTACTTAACGAGAATACAAGATTCTGTTATGTTACAGTGTTACCTATAGGGAAAAAAAACGTTGCAATAAATTACAGTGTTACTTTTCGTTAATATTTTTCCAATTGAGTAACAGTATGACACAAACTGGTGTTACGCAACGGGAACATGCGGGAGCATCAATGAAAAATGTTGCAAAAACGAAGAAACTTATCTTATGTGACGCAGATGAAGTTGCGGGGATCTGCTAGTGTCTGTCGATAGAATAATCTAGAACGATTGCAATCAATATTTATTAAGAGATAAGTAGATTAACCAATTATGAATACTTACATAAACATAGGTGGTAGGTATTAAGAAATCGGTAAAGTGCGAACTAAACGCACGTATCGGCGGATTACCATTCGCAGCTTTAATCGGCTTACGAAACGACAAGTCCTCATATCATACCTACATAAATAATTATATAAAATAGCGCGTAATAGAAAGACACGTGTAGTAAGTGTAGATAATAGAAAGGCGCTTGGTAAACTATTAGCGAGGTTAAACAACGTTGGGTGCGGTCAGTCTATAGATGGTTCGGGCACAGCTGGGGCCCGCCTATTCACGTGGCGGGCCAAGACCTGTCGGTGTCGCGGTGAATGCTAGCGCGAATCCCGTGGCACCGACACTAGGTACCGGAGAAACGTCGTCAGGGGTTTAGTGGGTATGGGGCCGGCTTTTCTGGCTCGAGTCCCACACACCCGCGCCCTGCCCGGGCGCGGGGGGTGCGTAAAAGCATTCCAATGACGTTAAAAAAAAAAAAAAAAAAAAAAATCGATGGTCCGGGCACGCCACGATCGTGGCTGTAAGTCCCGTGTTTGAGGAATGGCTGGAGAGGCGGCATGGCGCTCTCACCTTCCGGCTGACACAGGTAATGACTGGCCACGGTTGTTTTAGCCAGTTCCTGTGTCGTATACGCCGGCAAGAGACGCCCGGTTGTCACCACTGCGGCGACTGCCGCGACGTTGTTGAGATATTTTCACCTACAAAATTACGTAAATTTGCACGAAAGATGCAAAAAACGTAAGCTCGTGTTTCGTGATTTTTAGATTATAACAGTAGAAATCTATCCTATTTTACAGCTTAAACGAAACATAAATAGTTATATTTATTTATTTATATTACAATTTGTCCGTCCCAAATATTTAAGTTATTGGTTGAGAATAAAGATACATATTTATCAAAAAAGCACTTCAAAACCTCCATAAAATTTTTCTATGACAGCCGCACGCCGATTTGTATATGCGCCGCACAAGCTCTATCATTATTTGTCTTACTCTCGGCGCAGTCTTAACCATCTTGTACCTTCTTACGCTTTATACTACAGCCATTAACCCAGCTACCTCCCTAATCTACAGTAAGGTATAACGTTATACGTAAAATAGCCCATTGGTGGTTGTAGCCCAATAGATAACAGGACAATCGCTAAGCAGATGAGCCCCCATTCAATCCTAAAGGCGCCTATTGTGCTCAGTTCTTTGCTTGCGAAGATTCGCTTCGCGGCCGTGCTATTTTAAAATTATTACGTTAAATTTTGTTAAGTACCTACGTATTGAGTTTAAAATGGCGATGGAAGAAAGGTAATTAAGGATGATGAATTTGCAAGTTGTTGTGTCATTTTGCTTTGTAATGAGAAGTGGATTGAGGTCATAACATGTCTTTTTAACCGGCTGCGGGAAAGGTGGACAAATATCAATATAATCCTGAAGCAAAATTTGCTTATGTGTGGTGCCTGTCCTGGTTCGAATCTCGGATCGGACATGGGTCTATTGGGTTTTTCTGTTACGACATTTTTAGTAGCAGTATGGTATTTGGAAGAATACTCGATTGAACTCCTCATGTCTCAGAATCCAATTAACCAAATTTTGATGAAACAGTGATTATATAATCGAATCTCGTTTTACACTATATGCTTTTATTATTAAGAAATCCTAAACAATGAACAACTTTGGACGTAATATGTAAACATAAAAATAGAAAAGATTAAGTCGATTAAATATGAATTAAAAAAAGAACGATATGAATTGTTACAAACCTATAGCTTTAGTTCCACGTCAAAACTATTTGAATAGATTATTCACGAGCGTTTGTATAATTATTTTGAATTCAAAGTTATTATGCCCGCTGCTTTTATTCTCATTTCATGTTTATTTTGCTATACCCAACTTACACTATCATACCAATAATTTTTGCCCAGCAAAACATATCTTGTTTGACACAACGAATATTAGTACAAATTTTCATATTGCAACATAGAGCACACCGCAGCAAAATAGGTGTAACAAGTTTTACAAAATGATTCAATTTTCGTAGCTGCCTGCTACGTTAACTGCGTAGCAGACATCCGACCTACGTAACTTAGCTACGAGGTTAAAGTAACCAACTGCTACGAGCACGCTCGCTTCGAGTAACTGCAGTATTGACAAACGATGTGTCTATCAACTTGTTGGAAGGAATTTATTTTTATTTGTGTCTAAGTTTATTTTTTTTTAAAGAATATTGCATACAATGACGTCACGCCGAAGGGGTAGGTAATATTGAATAACAAACTACCTTACATTTTATTTTTTAAGGAGTATTATGTCAACCAATTCATGGTTGACCTAATTCTCTTCGACTATACGGTTGTCGGACTTTATGTAAGTACTAAAATTGCCAAAATATCTAGTCAAGCATTGACCGACTGGAAATCAAATTAGGACCTTAAGGTCAAAAAAAACCTTAAGCTATAGTTTGGTTGTTAGTTACATTGTTATCACGCAATTTTGCATACACCTTGTCAGGAGTACAGAAAAGGATGTAAGTACTTTTTATCCAGGAAACAATTACAGTTTCTGAGGTATAGGAATTTAATAAAAAAATAGTTTAACGCGAGGGAAGCCACGGGTAGAGTCTAGTAAATTATAAAATTCTACCTCTAAGAGAAAACATCGCTGGATTTCAAGGCTGGATACCTTTTTTTTCTCTAGAATCTTAGCTAGGTTTGTCTCTTGATTTGTCATTATTTAAAAGAAATGTTAACCTAACAAAGCTTTTCCAGTTAGCCATGCTTTCTCGTTAGTTTGACGACGTTTCAGCGCCGTCAAGTAACGCTATATTACATCACTACATAGCGTCACTATTAAAGAGCAGCGATAGCTCAGTGGGGAGACCAACAGACTGCAATGCAGAGGGTCCCGGGTTCAAACCCACGTCGCGCAGCTCTGACATTCGGAATTTATGACTTTTCGAAATGATGTGCGTATTGATTGACAATTATCCATATTTTTAATTATTTCCACGTTCCCTGATTCGTTTGTTCAATAGAAAAAAAAAGGCATGGATTAAATGGAAGACATACAACAACCAATCAGAATATGAAGTATTTACATATCTAAGGCGTAAATTCCAATTAGAATGTAAAACAGCTTTTGGAAAATATATTGCAAGTGTCGAGGATAATGTTGAGAAAATTTTTAAATCCCTTTGGTCTTATATGTCTAATCGAAAAGCAAACCCTGGCATACCATCTACAGTATTTTACAAAAGCGAAAGCACTAATGAACCCAAAAAGATATGTGAACTATTTTCAAAATTCTTTCAATCGATCTACGAAGTCCCGACATTCAACAGCACTAAATGGATCCCTCCTAAGATGCAATCCGTTCTTGCAACAACAATTAATAATATCACCATTAGGGATGACCAAATAGTAAAGACTTTGAATAACTTAGATACTACTAAAAGTATGGGTCCAGACGGGGTGCCTGCTCTTTTCTTAAAACAGACTGCCAAGAGTATCAGTACACCATTGCATATTATTTTTAATAAATGTTTAAAGGAAGGTGTCTTTCCTGAAGTATGGAAAAGTGCAAATATAACTCCAGTCTATAAGACAGGATCTAAACACGATGCTGAAAACTATCGGCCCATCTCCATACTTTCTACACTATCCAAAGTTTTCGAAAAACTGGTACACAGTGTGATTTATCCCATAATACACGGCAGCATAATTGACCAACAGCATGGATTTGTCCAAAGACGATCGACTCTCACCGACCTACTTTGTTTCACTGACTACCTATTCATTGGTATGGATCAACAGCTGCAGGTGGACGCTGTATATACAGATATACGAAAGGCATTTGACAGGGTGGATTATGAGCTCCTTCTTAACAAGCTAGCATACAACGGTATACGTGGTGACTTGTTGCGCTGGTTTGCATCATACGTAACAAATAGAGCACAGAGGGTTGTCATCAAGGGCTTCTGTTCTGACCCGGTCGTTGTTACATCCGGCGTACCACAGGGCTCTATTTTAGGTCCCCTGCTATTTAACATTTTTATAAATGATGTCGCTAGTTGCTTCATGCACTCTAAATTTTTACTATATGCCGACGATCTTAAAGTTTACAAAACTATTCGTTCTCAGAATGACTGCAACCGACTACAAGAAGACTTAAATAGATTCACTGACTACTGTACAGTAAATAAACTACAGCTAAGCATACTTAAATGTATATCCATTACCTTCACGAAAAAAAAAATCCTTTAGTTAACACCTATTTACTAACCGATACTCCTCTTTCAAAAGTTAGTGCTGTACGTGATCTCGGAGTGCTACTTGATAGTAAACTTCACCTGGAGCAACATATCGATTATGTTGTGAGTAAGGCCTTTCGTATGTATGGGTTTATTATGAGAGCCTCTGTTGACTTTAGACGCCCCTATACATACATTCATTTGTATAAAGCCCTGGTACGGTCTCAGCTTGAATACGCCGTACATATATGGAATCCTTTTTACCAAAAATACTCAGACAGATTGGAGAACGTTCAACGTAAATTTATACGATCATTGCAATATCGTTGCCGCCATGGTTCTGTCACCAATACTAATGATCGTCAGCCAATGATTGTGCTGGTGGACCTGAGGTCTAGACGTCTCTTTCTAGAAGCTACTCTTCTCTATGATCTTTGTTCTGGTAGATATGACTGCATGGAATTAATTAATAAGTTATGTTATATTGTTCCGCGAACTGTAATTAGACGAGAGGCGCGCGTCAGACCACTTTTCGCGAATACGACATGCCGTACAAATGCGGGCCTACGCGCACCTTTACGTCGCTTAACGCAAAATTATAACGATGTGTTCCTAGATCTGGATCTGTTTGCACTATCGCGGAACTCGTTTAGAAACGCAGCATTAAAAATAATGGAACGTAAATAGAATGGAAAGTAATTAATAACTTATATTTATCCTAAATCGATCATTAATTTTCACACACATTACAGAGTTCAATTTCTATAGATTTTTTTCATTATTATTGAATGTTGCTTATTTATTATACCTTACTTGTTAGTTTTTAATTATTTAGATTTCTGTATTTATTTAAATGTAATATTTGATTAATTATTTTATTTTTATTTTTATTTAATATCTTTATTTTATACCATTTTAATTATTTTATTTTTAATTGACATTGTTTTTTTTTTGTAATTTCTATTATTTATATGTACCTGCTGTAGTTGACTTTTAATATTTTCATTGTTAAAGTTCTGCTCGCATGCAATTAAGTTCTAAACAAATATTTTACCAACATGTGGATAACGTTGTGAGGTACATACTTACTACCATCTTTTTATGCAAGTTATTTTATTTTAAGAATTGTATGTATCTGTTTGTTTTCCCAAAATAAATAAATAAATAAATTATCGCCTGCTCCGTGCCTCGGAGAGCACGTTAAGCCGTCGGTCCCGGCTGCCATGAACATCTATGTATTGGCAGTCGTTATTGGGAGAGACTTCTTCTCTCTTAGCCTGTATTATTCCCAAGTCACTTGGGGTCGGCTTTTCTGGTCTAACCGGATTTGACTGAATATCAGTTTTTACACGGAGCGGCTGCCACCTGACCTCCGCAACCCGAAGGCTAACGATACCCTAAGGCTAGACTAGTGTCAGGATATTAGAGGGTACTGACTTTCCCACTCTCGTTATTGGGAGAGTGTCGACACAAAAGATCCCACTGGGTCGAAGTGTCGCCGGTCTGCACTGACTGGCCCCCACATAAGATAAGATAGCGTCACTATTAACTTAAAAGTTCTAGCTTGAGAACTAAAATAGAAACATTCGACAACGTCAATCTATATATGTATATAAAACTCTTCCGTTACCGAGTGTCTGACAGACAACGCACAGCCAAAATACTGAACGCAAGAAGCTGAAGTTTGGCATGTATGCTCCTTGGAGAGTGTAGGGGAGCACTAAGAGAAGATTTTTGGAAATTCCATCCCGAAGGGGGTGAAAGGGGTGAAACCCGATATTCACACGGGAACGGGATTTACGCGGGTGAAACCGCGGGAAAACTACTAGTAAGAAATATAAGAACAACAGGTACTTATTTACAAATCCGCTCATATTTTTCTTGCCCACCAGGTGTTCCGCTAAAGCAGATTTTAATATGAAGATCTGGAACTGTTCCAAACCAGGTGTACTTGCAATAACTTAGCGATTTAATCTTTGGAAACATCCGCAACTTAAGCATGACTGGTGGCGGGAAATAACGTTTTGAAAACACATTTCTTTAGGTACTAAATCTATACTAATATAAAAAAGCTAAAGAGTTTGTTAGTTTCTTTATTAAATTTGTTTGTTTGGTTGAACGCGCTGATCTCAGGAACTACTGGATCGAATTGAAATATTCGATCCAGTAGTATATTTAGTGTTGGATAGCCCTTTTCTCGAGGAAGGCTATATAAAATCACACTAATACTAATAGGAACAGTACATTAATGAAAAATGTTGCAAAAGCGGGGCAAATTCTCTTATGTGAAGCAGATGAAGTTGCGTGGGTCAGCTAGTATATTATAAATAGGAAAGATTTATATTTTTTGTTTGTAGTGAATACACTCAAAAACTACTTGACCGATTTTAACAACTGAAAGATATCTATTTTTGTTTGTAACGAAAAACTCAGAAACTACTGAACCGATTTAAAAACCTCTTTGACCGTCAGAAAGCCACCTTATCCAGAAGAAACATGGGCTGTATCTATACTAATATTATAAAGCTGTAGAGTTTGTTTGTTTATTTGGTTGAATGCGCTAATCTCAGGAACTACTGGTTCGAATTAAAAAATATTTTAGTGTTGGATAGCCTATTTATTGAGGAAGGCTTTAGGCTACATAACATCACGCTACGACCCGGGGGCGGAGCAGTAACCATAAACGCGGGTGAAACCGCAGTCACAGCTAGTATATTATAAAGAGGAAAGATTTTTGTTTTTGATTGCAATAAATAAACTCAGAAACAACAAAACCGCTTTAAAAATATTTCATAATTAGAAAGGTACATTAACAGAAGTAACAGGTTATATCACGCTACGAGTCACGGGAGTGGAGCAGTATTCATTAATACCGCGCCGAGCGAAATGTGCCAAAACAGGCGGTCACAGTTAAGTGAATAAAATCAACACTTTTTGTTTAATACAAATATAAAATATACATTTACCATAACAATGAATGTGTTTACAATTACTCCGTCTGAAAAACTTAATCCATTCCATCCATTTTTTAATGAGACACGATAATTTAAGACTGCGCCGAGCAAAATGTGCCAAAACGAGCGGTCACAGTTAAGTTGATATAATCAACACTTTTTCTTTAATACAAATAAAAAAATATACATTTACCATAACAATGAATGTGTTTACAATTACTCCGACTGAAAAACTTAAAATAATTAATATTTTCGCCTACAAAATTACGCAAATTTGCATTTCGAAAAATGCAAAAACGTAAGCTCGTGTTACATGATGTTTAGTTTATAACAGTAGAAATGTATCCTATTTTACAGCTTAAACGAAACATAAATAGTTATATTACAATTTATCCGTCCAAAATATTTAAGTTATTTGTTGACAATAAAGATACATATTTATCAAAAAAGCACTTCAAATCCTTCATACAATTTAACTATGGCGGCCGCGCGCCGATTTGAATATGCGCCGCACGAGCTCTGTCATTATCTGTCTTACGCTCGGCGCAGTCTTAAGTCCATCGAGCCTATTGGCTTTTACCGGGCACAGTTCTAAATTACGTAGTAGAGTATATCTTGTCAGAAACAAGTGAGAAACGGCAATGAATTGCCGTAAATCTTAGAGTTCGAAAAATACTATATGCAAAGGTCACGTGACCTTGAGTTCAGAGGTCAAAGGTCATAGTCATTTCGGGGGTATATCGACTATGCTTAGTCGCATGGCGCTGACCGCGGGTTTCTAGCTCTTACGGTTCTTGAGTTGAAAGTTGTGTAACAGACAGACGGAAAAGCTGTTACAGAAGAGTTTTTTCGAAATCTAAAACGCAATAATACTATGTTTAAGCTGGGAATCGAGCTCGAGACTACATGCACGAAGGCAGTCTATAGTCTTCCTATTAAGTATATCTTCTTTTATTCCTCACGAAGTAATCTAAAATTAAGGTTAAGACGCTAAGCCAAGGTAACAGAGCACCTTTGGGAAATTAAATGGATCAACAAAGGCTTTTGCTTTGACAAAGGTTAATATTAAGCTCTTGCTACTTAAAAGTATTACAGATACGATTTTGTGTTTTATGAGATATGCCCGTACTGATGAATAATATATAATAATATTCTAATATTCTACCACATACACACAACACCATCTAGCCCAAACTAAGCTGAGCTTGTATTATGGGTACTAGACAATGGATAAACATACATACATACTTTTTTTTTTGTAAATACATACATATTATACATAGAAACACCCAGACTAAGACAAACATCCATGTTCATGCACACAAATGTTTGACTTGTGCGGGAATCGAACCCGCGACCTCAGGCGTGGCAGTCGGTTACACTAACCACTACGCCATCGAGGTCGACAAATTTTTAAGCTTATTAAATTATTATTAAAACTATTTAGATTTGATTTAATTTTACAATTTCCCCGACGTTTCGGTTGCTTTTCAGCAGCCATGGTCACGGGGTCAAATCCGTATATAGTAGTTTAATTTCAATGAATAATATTCGCGTAAACAGAAGACAATATTTTATTTTGTCTATTATCGTTTAATATTATTAATTAGGTCTATTTATTCTATGTTCTGTTATATTAAATAATTGAATTGTCCAATAAGTGTTTACATTAATTTTATAGAAATAAAAATTTTTTGACTTTGATTTTGACGTGGTACTTTGCCGCCTTATTCGAAGATATATTGCTAAATGATAATAATCGGTAATAGTGTATTCGAACCCGAGATCTTTACCTGCCTGACCAACGAAAGCTTATGGGATTCCTAATAGACGCGCTGCAGTCTTAGTAAAAAAATGTATTTGTAGTTCCAAAATGCTTTGAGTTTTGTTAAAAATCCAGTCGCTGTTAAGAGCATCTCATCTTTTTATATAAATTTTAATGGACATATTTAATTTTACCCTACTACAAAGAGTGTAGACTACTTCAATCTTTATTCATTATTTTATAGCCGTAGCGTCCAGTCGTAATTGGTGTAATGGTCGCCGTTCCTTACTTGCAGACGCGTTAAGTAAAATAAAAGTAAATTTTAACAGTCTAGCTTTTATAAATAATACCTAGTCTTTGTATAAAGATCTTGGCACTATAGAGAATATCCACAGATAAAATTAATAAAAATAAATTGTATCTCAAGATTAGCAAGCGCGTTTTTTATGCCAACATAAATTTTGACAGTCAGCTTATCAAATCATTTGAAAAAAGTACAAATTATTTGATCATTAGCACCGATAAAATTTTTGATTGCAAGTATTACTTAGTGGTTTATGTGGTCGGCTCGCTACTGTTACTGCGCTGAGTGTTGTCGGTACGATTCCCATACGAAACCAAAAATTGCTTCAAGCCTGGTTCTGTCTCCTTTGTTTGAATGTTTATAACATTGATGTTGCGAATATTAGCATCCGCATCCGCAATCGCGGAGCTTCCGCATCGATTTGGACATCTGCATCCGCAATAATCAACGCGGGTCTTAATGCGGATACAGATATAGCGTAGGTTACGATAAGAAGGAAATAAGTTGTTCAGTAGTACGTGTTTAATTAATGAACCTTTGCAAAACAGCCTTGAACCTGCGAAGGCGGTGATATTAGATACTTTTTATTAAATAAGATGAACAATTTCATCAACATCCGCATACGCAATTGCGGAGCTTCCGCATCGATTTGGACGTCCGCATCCGTAACCGCATCCGCGGATGTGAGATTAAAAATATCCACATCTGCATCCGCATCCGCGGCTGTCAAAAAATCTGCATCCGGAACATCTCTGGTTTATAAAGCTACCCGAAGTACAGAATGGGCATTATTCCTAGTGCGAAAGTTGTGTTTTAAAATAGAACGGAACCAGTACAGATTTATGTCATATGGCATATCATGGTCGCTTGTAGGTTATTGTGTATTTTGTACTTGATCATTTATTGTATTTGTTATAATCATGTATATATGGTTTTGATGGCGCAGCGGTAGTTAATATGATTGCTGCGCGATTCGATTCTCGGGAGGGCAAAGAGTAAAGAGTTTCTGTCAAAAAAATACAGTAGTAGTACCGATTCTATAACTGTTCCTGATAGATGGCAAAAGACTTGCCCTTTACTTATATATTATAGGCGTGAGTGACACTATGTCTGTATTTATGCAAATCAAACCCAATTGCGTTACTATTTTATCTTATAACATACTAATTTCTGTTGTCCAATGCTTAAAATACCTTTGAAATACATAGTACAGGGATAAGATTAGCAACACATAAGAAAAGATTAAAACAAACTAAAGTAGGTATCATTCGTCAACAATATTTCGTGTGCGCGAAACCCCTCTCTAGGACGTGTTAGTCAAGATTAAAAGCTTCGCTAATGCGCCTTCCGCAACGTTATCCTCACAACCTTTGTTCTCAAAACAATTTATCATCAATAATTTTAATACCAGTCTGAAATATTTATACCTCGTTTTAATACGGTCTTAGTGATTTGACTCATATCTATGTACCTCTATGTACTATAATTGAAAACAGGTATTTACACGGTCATGTTCGGTATTTATATACTGTCTTGTAAAGCTTGACGTTTCGTTTAGACGGTTTTTAGTTATATAAATAACTAGATTTTTCCCACATCTTCGCTTGCGTACATGTAGGTAACGTCAATATTCTATCCCTCGGAAATTGTAATCTTTTTTCTGGATGAAAGGTATCCTATGTCCTTTTTTGACGCCTCGATGGCGTAGTGATTAGTGTTAGCGACTGCCACGCCTAGGTCGCGGGTTCAATTCCCGCACAAGTCAAACATTTGTGTGCATGAACATGGATGTTTGACTTGCTCTGTGTGTTTCTATGTATATTACGTATGTATTTACAAAAATAAGAAGTATATATATGTATGTTTATCCATTGTCTAGTACCCATAGTAAAAGCTCTGCTTAGTTTGAGCTAGATGGTGTTGTGTGTATGTGTAGAATTTTTTTTTTAACACCTGACGTCTTCTATGCGATATTTTATAATGATCGGTTGAGTAGTTAAGGCGTGATAGCATTACAAACAAACTCACAATCGCATTTATAATATTAGTTAGGATTAGGATGCAATGCAAAGGTGTAAAAATGATTATCTATGTATGTAATTATAATTAAATGTAATGGAATATTTCAACCCAATTTGCAGAAGCAATTTGTATTGAAATATTCCAACAGCAGCAGAAGCTGTTTGCTTAACTGGCGATGATAATGAAGAATTTGGAATACGCATTGAGAACTGATTACATTATAGATAAATCATAAATCATACCTTTATTTGCAAGAATATGGTCAAGTATACAGGTTGGTCGTTGTATAGAAATGTACAGCATATTCTGCCACATATGGCGTGTAAAATACATATACAATAAATTTTAGTTTTATTACATGTCTAATACTATATTAAAAAAGAAAATAGCTGGTCCATTAAATTAACAATACATGAAAATGTCAAGAAATCTTCTTCTGCCTTAGCCTTTATTATTCCCAAGTCACTTGGGGTTGGCTTTTCTAGTCTAACCGGATTTGACTGGATATCAGTTTTTACACGGAGCGGCTGCCACCTGACCTCCGCAACCCGAAGGCTAACGATACCCTAAGGCTAGACCAGTGTCAGGTTATTAGAGGGTACTGACTTTCCTAATAACGACACGAGAATTGTAAATATTGATTTGATAAAATAAATTATTCTAATTCAAATTCTAATTCTTGTATTTAGGTCTTGTATTTAAATTAACTGTTGGGGGTTATCTCGCCGTTAGCGGTACCCCGGTTGTAGTTAAGTTATAGGTAGTACACACGATATATAATAATAATAATAATAATAATATTCTACCACATACACACAACACCATCTAGCCCAAACTAAGCTAGATAAGTTTATGAGTTTATTAGGTATAGTTCACGATAGTTGTTAATGTTAAGTTATCTGAGTCGCACTTTTCGTAATGTTATTGATTCGACACATACACAATAGCGCGTGACCGAGTTTTAGTTACGACTAATTAAATAATTGTTTGGTTGTCTATGCCTAAATACGAATTATGCTGTATGAGCGTTATTGGCTCGTACATTAACAAAAACATGAAACATCATGTAATTATGGCTAATTCGACCTACGAATATGGACAGACACTAAGCGATATAACTTTAAATACAAATGTTATAAACGGTTACTTATATGTATTATTATATAAAGAGCAGCGATAGCTCAGTGGGGAGACCAACAGACTGCAATGCAGAGGGTTTCGGATTCGAACCCATGTCGCGCACCCCTGACTTTCGGCAGTTATATGACATTTCGAAATTATGTGCGTATTGATTGACAATTATCGCCTGCTCCGTGCCTCGGAGAGCATGTTAAGCCGTCGGTCCCGGCTGCCATGAACATCTATGGCAGTCGTTATTGGGATAGTATAGACACATAAGATCCCACTGGGTCGAAGTTTCGCCGGTCTGCACTGGCTGGCCCCCACATAAGATATACGTATACATACATAAGGCGTAAAAACTAACAAAAACTCACATTCGCATTTTTTATATTAGTAAAGATAGTATATTAGTATGACTAAGACAAACATCCATGTTCATGCACACAAATGTTTGACTTGTGCGGGAATCGAATCCGCGACCTCAGGCGTGGCAGTCGGTTACACTAACCACTACGCCATCGAAGCCGACAATTATAAGATCAAGGGGTAATGATAATATGTTGTAATTATTATTATCCTGTAACTATTAGAGGTAGGTTGAAGACGAGCCTTTCACATAACCTTCAATTGTGTTCTGAACGGCATTGGATTTCTAGAGCTTCTTTCACAGACACTGTGGTGTTGAAAGGCGGATTGGAAGACTGTACTTTTCTGATGGCAGAGCAATAGCTGTTTATTTATAATGGCGGCGATGTGCGATTTACTCTCCTAATCTTAAAGTATCTATACGTAAACAATCGAAATTAAACTACTTTATAAAATATTAGTTTATTTCTCTTAAAACCTTATTATTACATAATTTTGAAACTTTACTGAACTCATAATATTGTCTTCTGTTTACGCGAATATTATTCATTGAAATTAAACTACTATATACGGATTTTATCTTTCAGCAGCCATGGTCACGGGGAGACCTCTCTCTGTCTCCCCGTGACCATGGCTGCTGAAAAGCAACCGAAACGTCGGGGAAAGTGTAAAATTAAATTAAATCTAAATAGTTTTAAGAATAATTCAATTAGCTTAAAAATTAGTAATGTTTAATAGTAGTAGTAGTGTAACAGGTTTTCAAAATTTAGTATTAAAGTGTTAAATAACCAACGCGATAAAATCCGTATATAGTAGTTTAATTTACTCAACTCTTTTGCTGGTTACTGTTTCCAGTTATTTTGTTTTGTTCTGTTTCTATTTAAGCTATTTTAATTATGAAAGCTATTAAGATTTAATTTCAAATTTTTATCGACGTTTCGGTTGCTTTTGAGTATCTATGGTTACTCAACTCAGCTCACTCATTCAGCTCCTGTAAATAATAACAAGTAAAAATATTTAACAATAGTAGTTTAACGTTTTAAAATTAAGTAATAATAGTGTTTAATAAAAATAAATATCGCGATAAGATCTGTATAAAATTGTTCAACTTCAATGTATAACATTCGCGTAAACGTAAGACAATATTATATGCTCACCCATCATTCACAGACTGTTGCACCGATCATGAAAAGCTATTAGAACTGTGCGTAAAATATTCTGATAATATTGCTTCTATAAATAGTATTTTAATACAGTTACTTAATGTTTGGTCCCTTGGTTCTTAAGTTTTAATGGGAATAAATTGGTTCTGTGGGTATAACAATGTTTCCACCTGCGTTACGCTACTCACGGTTCATAATTAAAAACGCTCTTTACTTAATTTGTATACCCCAAGCTCTTAACGCTTATTGCATTGTATTATATCTTGCATAGGCGATGTAATTTAAAAGAAAGGGTGCAACGGATTCCTTATTCAACCGAGAATTGATCAAATAGGATGCAATCACTTTAAGGTTCTCAAGACAGAATTTTAGTCTTGACAAACAGTCTTTCTAGTCTTTAATGGAGACGCCTTCCATCTGTGCAGGAAATATTTTAGTGCAAAAGGGTGAGCGCAATTGCAAGTGCGCTCTCTATTCCTTAACTCTCATAGTCCGATGGGTTGGTCTATCGAAGAAAGATAAGGCGCAGGACTATCGCCTATATGTGCTTGCTAAGGTACGGGGAACAGCAGCACTGCCAAATTCCTCTCTCCGGGCTTTTATTGAGCAATGCTCAACAAAATAGCCCACTATCTGATTGTTGGTCCGACCCGGAAAACGAAACCAAAACCTATTGCATAACAGACTTGAAAAACCCTTGGTATTGTAAAACAAGTGAGAAACGGCCATGAATTGCCGTAAATCTTAGAGTTCGAAAAAATGGTATCACGTGACGTATTTCGGTGGTATATCGACTATGCTGAGTCGAATGGCATTGACCGCGAGTCTCTTGCTCTTACGGTTCTTGAGTTGAAAGATGGTATCACGTGACCTTGAGGTCAGAGGTCAAAGATCAACGGTCATAGTAATTTCGGGGGTATATCGACTATGCTGAGTCGAATGGCGTTGGCCGCTAGTCTCTAGCTCTTACGGTTCTTGAGTTGAAAGTTGTATAATAGACAGACGGACGGACGGACGGACAAAGCTGTTGTATAAGAGTTCTTTCGCACTCTAAAAAGTAAACCACCTTTTAAATAAAGAGGGGTCGTAAGCTTGTTTGCCTCCTTGCTGGTATTAAAAACATTAGGCACTAATGTAAGGCACGGGACATTGCTTTATAAAGATTTTTAAATTTTAAAAGTTATTAGCAATTTTGTTACAGCAAATTCAATAATAAAAAGAATCGAAATATAATTCTGGGTAATAATGTTCCATGTAGCAGTGCAGGAATCAACAAAATGGACATGCCGTTGTTATTTTGCTTTTGGCATGAAATGTACTATACTTTTACGAAAGAGTAGCTTAGTATATTGAATTTATATAATTTTTAAGGCACAACGGCTTTCTATTTATAAAACGCCTACTCTTCGCATAGCCTTACGAAGTGTTGGTCCTTCATATTTTACCAGGTCTAATCTTCTTCTTTTCGTGTGGTTAGTGGCCAACCTGTTGTCAAGAGTTGTTCAAACCGCCCGTAGGCCTCTGACATGGCTTAACGACTGCTGTCTATTTGACAACAACCGGGACCGAGTTTTTACGTGCCCTCCGAAGCACGGAGACGCTCAGATGAAATACCACTAAGCGGTCACCCATCTATAGACGGTCAGTCACCCAACGTTGCTTAACCTCGCTAATCGTTTACCGATCAGTGAGTGCAACTAGCTATGAGCGCCACATACCAGGTCTAATTAGGTTCGCAAACGCTCGAGTCGTTGACACCATGCCACTATTAAAAATTACCACGTAAAAAATTTATAACATTGTCGTTGACCCTCCAGCCGGTGTTAAAGCGGTGGGCAGGGCGACAGCATGGACCCTTTCCTTCCGACTGGTGCAGGTATAGTCGGGGCATGGTTGCTTTGGCAAGGACCTGCACAAGGTCGCTAAGAGGGAAACGAGTCCCATCTGCCACCACTGCGGGTGTGAGGAGGCGCAGTACACGCTCGAGCAATGTCAAGCTTGGGCGGTGCAGCGCCGTGAACTTCAGGACGTTGTGAAGGAGACCTCTCGCTGCCGGCCGTGGTCAAAGCCATGGTCGACAGCGAGAGGAAGTGGGTAGCGGTCGCATCGGCGGCGAAGCGTATCCGTGAGGATAGTATCCTTGCGGATCCAAGCCGCCGCCGGCGAACCGGGCGGCGAAGGCGCGCATATGCGCGCCTTATGCTGCCATAGTGAAGGCCGCGGGTGGGAGAACGGGGACCTCCCACCCGCCAGCCGTTGAGTCGGAGCGACGCCCTCTGTTGTGCCAGGGCGTCGTCCAGGAGTCGTCGTCCGCAGACACAACATCTCTGCATTGGGCACTGCTGAGTGGGTCGTTGATGTAGTTTCAGTTCCAGCGACCCACCCATCATACAAAGCAGCGAGCTGGCACACCGTGGTGGTTTTAGTCGGTAGGCCCGAAGTCTCGGGAGAGTTCGACATAACCCTCTCGCCTGCCCTTGTGGCGTGTAGTAGGTAATAAGGAGCATTTCCCCACGAAAACAAAGGCTTCTTATTCGATTAGCAGTCAGTACAAATATTTACGTTGACCAACAAATAATATATAATATAATATAATATCTGGAATATTAAGCCTAAACATTACCTTGCGCCTTTCATTAAACAGAACATTAACCTACACGACCATTGTTCACTCGTGAAATAAGCTGCTTAATCATTGCACGGAAAGAGCTGAACTGCGGACGTTTCTTTTATTTTCAAATTGCTAGACAAGCTTCCCATTAAGCCGCTTTGACTGACAAAGCTGCTTAACGAAGTATGGAAAACCAGGAACAATAAGAATAGTGAGAGGAAATAAGATAAATAATGCGCTCAATATCACCCGACTAATTGCATCCTAACAATCAAGAAATTGTCAACGTCTATTATGCAAACTTAATAATAAACGCCTCTGTTAATGGTTCCGTACTCATTTCGTAGTACGCACGCGCCAAACCATCCGAAATGTAACAGGTACTGTGGACTCTACGGACGCTTCGCTCAGTCGCGAAATGTCGGTCGGGCAGCGCAGGCGTGTTGCCTGTGCCTCGAATATTAATTCCATCACTATAAAAGAAATAAAAAATAAAATCGTCAAATAATCCCGCCAATTGTTCGTCGAATTTCGAATATGGAATTCGATTTTTGTTTTATTGAATTTTCAATATGGCGTTGTTTTGTGTTTCGTTCTAGTGGCTTGTATTATTGACTTTTCGTGTTTTGTTTTGTGATAATTGTGATAGCGATGCCAAGTGGATATGGGTGTGATAATGATAACTGTTTATGGGATTGGATTGCTCAATGCGTCGGACTCTATGGTAAGTTGTATGCGTCTATTTAAATAATCTTGTTGCAGGTATATCTTTAAGTTACTTATCTATGGTTTAAAAATAACGACATTATTAACAAGTTCTACAAGTTTTAGCTTAATTTATGCTGTTAAAACACTTTAGTCTTAAGTACTAGATTTAATTTAAAACTGCAATTGTGATTCTAATAAAATTATACTCATATTTATGAAGCGTTTACAAGAAACTCCGTTAAGTATGTACCTACTCAAGCTTTTGCTAAGTAAATAAATAATTTTAAAAGATTCTTCACGAGAAGGAAACTAACTGGAAATAATTATTTAATTAAGTGGTTCTTTTTCTTTCGTGAATACGAATGGGTTTTTCTTTTTGTTAAATAATTGAAGTTCATGCGGGCGGACGGGAACATTAATCTGGCCTTTTTGGTGTGTTTAGGTGCCAACATACATTTTTATAAGTAATATTATTGGTCTTTACAAATTACTCATATATTTGTTAACCCTTCTAGTTAAGCTAAATGCTTCTACTAGGAGTGTGTTCACAGCGAAAGTGTAATGGGTGGGGTAGGAACCCATGACCTCACGGTTATCAGCCCGATACATTAAGTTTTAGGCTTTTATGGTCTATATTTTGTAGATAATGTATTCGTATATGAACTGCAACATCGGGGCCGAGTAAATTTTACTTATTCTAGCAAATACGAGGTGGGTGTAACCTATTTACCCTACCGTCCAAATTCTGTGCTGTACTTACTTTTTTTTACTTGTACTATTTACTTTTTTTTGTCAAGCTATTCCATGTACTAATGTAGTATGCACTAATGAGTGTTGCAGCAAATAGTTTGATAGAAAATCTCAATCGGGTCTGTGATCTTATGACGGATACTCAGGAACTGTACACAACGACAGTGTAATGCGTAAATAATCCAGGCTAAAACACGAATCGAGAAGAAGACAATGTAAAGATCCAGTAGCACGGACCAATATTTTAAAATTGTTAGTTCTACCTGTTTTTCCTATTTATTGATTTGTTTCTAACTATTTATCTAATTACAGGTTCTTTACCTAATGCGATAGTATAATAATATAACTAAAATCTAATACTTAATACAATAACATATCTTAAAACGTAAAGTATTTAAAAACTGTGCACAATAACTTAATGCCCAGTACGTAGCTCTTGCGAATTCGTTCAATGAACATGAAAACAGATCGATTCGATCTGATATTGTATTGAGCGCATACCAATACTTAACAACATTCTTCTGCTCCCTAGCCTTTATTATTCCCAAGTCACTTGGTGTCGGCTTTTCTGGTCTAACCGGATTTTACTTGGATATCAGTTTTTACACGGAGCGGCTGCCACCTGACCTCCGCAACCCGAAGGCTAACGATACCCTAAGGCTAGACCAGTGTCAGGATATTATAGGGCACTGACTTCCCAATGACGACTGCCATAGATGTTCATGGCAACCGGGGCCGACGGCTTAACGTGCTCTCCGAGGCATGGAGCAGGCGATAATTGTCAATCAATACGCACATAATTTCTAAAAGTCATTTAACTTCCGAAAGTCAGAAGTGCGCGACGTGGGTGCGAACCCGAGACCCTCTGCATTGCAGTCTGTTGGTCTCCCCACTGAGCTATCGCTTACTTAACAACATTATATAACATAATCTAGACATTATTTCACAACTACCTTGTCTGCTTTCTAGAAGGTGACACAACGTTACTTGTCTATTCTGTAGGTAGGTACTTAACTTAATTATTTGTCAACTCTGTAACTAAGTAAGTACGTTGTCATTGAGAATTGTGGATTAGCCTAGGATAAATGTAAGTTATAATTAAATACTTTAACCTGGGATTTCTCGCTCGTTCGAGGACGTAACTATACAGAAAAACACAGCCTTATAACTTAACATTGCAACCTTGCTTTGAGCATAGTCTCCAGATTCCTTAAGACTGCGCCGAGCGAAATGTGCCAAAACAGGCGGTCACAGTTAAGTTGACAACATCAACAATTTTTGTTTAATACCAATATAAAATATACATTTACCATAACAATGAATGTGTTTACAATTACTCCGTGTAAAAAACTTAAAATAATTAATATTTTCGCCTACAAAATTACGTATATTTGCGCGAAAAATTCAAAAATGTACGCTCGTGTTACGTGATTTTTAGATTATAACAGTAGAAATCTATCCTGTTTTACAGCTTAACCTCTTGTATGCCGGAATACCAGACATAATAGAAAAAGCATTGTGTCTCGCGCAGATCCACGTTCCGGCATACCAGAGGTTAAACGAAACATGAATAGTTATATTACAATTTGTCCGTCCCAAATATTTAAGTTATTGTTTGACAATAAAGATACATATTTATCAAAAAAGCACTTCAAATCCTCCATACAATTTTACTATGGCGGCCGCGCGCCGATTTGAATATGCGTCGCACGAGTTCTGTCATTGTCTGTCTTAAGGCCGTCCGCTGCGTTAAGCGAGTGCACGGAGCGGGCACCCGCCACGGAGACTCGCGCCGTGCTCCGCAACGGACTCGCGGGCGCCCGCGACGGACTCCCGCTTCTCGTAGTGCTGGCAATAACGAAGCAGCGCTCACTGATTTCCTAGAAACAGCTCCGCTCGCGTGCTCCGTCGCGCGGACACTTCGTCCGCGGGGCGGGCCCCGTCGCACACAGCGCGGCCCATGATAATAGAAAACAGCACGCCGCGCGGGCGCCTGCTCCGTGCACCCGCTTACCGCAGCGGACGGCCAAACAAACTCACATTCGCATTTATAATATTAGTTTGAATTAGGATATAGAAGTTTTATTTTAGTGTGGAAGCGTCCAATAATTAACAATTTGATACGCTAATTACCCGTGAAAAGTAGGTGGCGCGTGTCAGGTCAAACTCCAAACTCATTCCTTGCCAGTCCACTGGGTTCCCTACAAAAATATAGCTGCTTAATAATACAATAATGGATATTATAAAATTGACAGACTAAAAGGCTTGTTAATCGAATACCTTGTCGTTGTGGCTTTTTAGCTTATTCTCGTATAATATAGTAAACATGGGGACGCACTCGCGTTATTAAGACTGCGCCGAGCGTGAGACAGATAATGACAGAGCTCGTACGGCGCATATTTAAATCGGCGCGCGGCCGCCATAGTAAAATTGTATGGAGGATTTGAAGTGCTTTTTTGATAAATATGTATCTTTATTGTCAACCAATAACTTAAATATTTGGGACGGACAAATTGTAATATAACTATTTATGTTTCATTTAAGCTGTAAAATAGGATATATTTCTACTGTTATAATCTAAAAATCACGTAACACGAGCTTACGTTTATGCATTTTTTGTGCAAATTTACATAATTTTGTAGGCGAAAATATTAATTATTTTAAGTTTTTTACACGGAGTAATTGTAGACACATTCATAGTTATGTTAAGTAAATGTATATTATATATTTGTATTAAACAAAAAGTGTTGACTTTATTCACTTAACTGTGACCGCCTGTTTTGGCACATTTCGCTCGGCGCAGTCTTAAAGACTGGTCTTATGAGATCAGGGACGGTTTTCTGATCAGCAATTCTGTTTTTTTTTAGGCTTCACATGCTATTATTGCAATAATAATATTCTATTACATTCACACAACACCATCTAGCCCAAACTAAGTAGAGCTTGTACTATACACTAGACAATGGATAAACATACATATATACTTACTTTTTTGGAAATACTCACATATTATACATAGAAACACCCAGACCGAGACAAACATCCATGTTTATGCATACAAATGTTGGACTTGTGCGGCAATCAAACCCATGACCTCAGGCGTGGCAGTCGGTTACACTACCACTATGCCATCGAAGCCGCCAAATTGTGTTAAATCAATTATATGTAAGTTAACCAGGATATGGCTACATAACACTATTACGTGTAATATAAGTATCTGCTTACTTTTTTAGTATATAGTAATAATAATCTTTTATTTCGGAAAATATGCTTATTCACATCTACAACATAAATCATTTAATTTTAATATAATGAATACATTTTATTGACGAATTACATAATCTTACTACCATACCAACAATACGAATGTGAAATTTTATGAACGTGTTTGAATGATTATAACTCTATCACGTGTAAACTGCTGAACAGATTTCGATGAAATTTCGCACACCGATAGACCATGTCCTAGATTAACACATAGGGTTTTTAATCACGGTGTACGTGCCTTGGAATTATACTAATTTCACTTATTAAAATATGATGGCTTTACCTAAGTACGACACTAAGCTTACGAAGCAATTGACAGTATTGGGTATACTTTATAACAATATCACAATCGTTCCTACCTCGGCGATTACAAATTACGTTGGAAATAGGTAGACCACGTCCTAAATTAATGCATAGGATATTAGACCTATAGCTTACTGAAAGACCCTTGGACTGCCACAAAGAGGTCTCGAGTTCGATCCCAAGACACGCACCTCTAACTTTACTTAGTTACTTACTACTTGCTTTTAGAGCAGCGATAGCTCAGTAGGGAGACCAACAGACTGCAATGCAGAGGGTCTCGGGTTCGTACCACGTCGCACACCTCTGACTTTTGGAAGTTAATGACTTTTCGAAATTATGTGCGTATTGCTTGACAATTATCGCCTGCTCCGTGCCTCGGAGAGCACGTTAAGCCGTCGGTCTCGGCTGCCATGAACATCTATGGCAGTCGTTATTGGGAAAGTCAGTACCCTCTAATATCCTGACACTGGCCAAAAACCGATTGTTGGCCTAGGCATATTCCCAGACACTGTAATGCTATTTAAAAAGGGAGGAAACCGCAGCTGTTTAACTACTTTTCTGATTTATTATTCGTTTTTAACTTTAACCGCAATCTCACTGAGACGAGGCCCGTGCCCAGCAGTGGGACAGTTAGACAAAGGGCTGATATTATAACTATTATGAGTGTACACATTTTGATAGTAAGGCTTATAAATAAAAATAAAATAACATTGCCTGAATTGGACTTCGAAACCGGAACGTCGTGATCATCTGCAAATATAAGCGCACAGTTATGCAATCGAACCAAGAATGCATCTTATTTCTAATTAATTTTTTATTTGTTTTACAGTTTCTAAGTCCTCTTACTGAGACCCAGATACGAACAATTAATCAGAAACCTTATAAACTAAAACATGAACTAATTTAATTGTAACACAATATATTTTCCACAAACTCCATTGCGATTCTATAAAATTCTTTCAGCGTGCATTGGGTTCTATGTATTTGTATATACACAGCAGGTAATAGTAAAGTCTGGTGATATTTAGGTCGTAAAGTTTACCCTGTGACTAACGTAAAACTCAAAATATTATGCAGAATCCTGGTTTTCTTTTTTTATGTTATTAAGATGGCAAACAAACATACGGCCCACCTGATGGAAAGTGGTCACCGTAGCCTATGGACGCATGTAACACTAGACGCATCACTTACGCGTTACCGACCTTTTAGGAAAGGAAGTGGGAAGTAGAAGGAGGGTGTTTGGGCCTCCGGCACTCTCACTCACCGAACGAAACACAACAGTAGGAATACTGCTATTTCACGTCGATGTTCTGTGAGAGGGTAGTTCTTCCCATGGAGCCGGCCCATACATGCTGAAATCAGCGAGGCTCTACTACTACAAATTTATTAGATTTATGACCCGTTCATCCGGATGAGTTATAATTTTTTTTATTTACCTATGATAGTTTCTTCATTCATCCAAAGATTAGAACGTAGGCTCACGTAGTGCGTAGTACTCATCCACGTGTGAAAATCTTTAGTAATAAAAAATAGGAGGGTTGACAAATAAAATATAATATTTAAATTACGTTGACATATTTATTGATTCTGTGTTACTCTTAGCACTAAATATTAATTAACGGTAAAAGTAATACAGTAGGTATTCCTTATGTCGAACCTCGATAAGTGCATAACTCGAAAAAATGGGTTAGTCATGAAACTTTTGAACCTCGAAGTTCGCAATTATTAATTTTACTACAACTCGAGTCATAAATAATAATATTTTTCTTAACTTGCGTTTTTTATCTTGAGTATTCTGATGTTTTAGGAATTTATACTATCATATAGATCTGTTATTCTTCTATTACTCACGAAAAATGAGTCCTTACTTTATTCTAACGATATTTAAAAAAAAACTATTTTGTTTGTTGCTCGGGAGTCCTACTCTGACATTTGTCATATCTGTTCTAATTTCAAAAAATAATCTTTCCAATTCTATTTATTAATAATTTTTGACACTGTAATATGGTGATTAGTGGACACATTATGGAGATTAGTGAACACATTGTGATTAGTGGAGCCTTACCCACATAGTTAAGGTTGTTTTAGTGATGACTGCACAGATATATCACAGGCAAAAAATTGTGTGATCCACTAATACCTAGTTGTTCCAAGTCTTTGAGTCCATTGTTCGACTTTTTGTAAAGTCCTCCGTCATACAGGAAATAATCTTAGTGGGAGTTGTCTTGTTATCGAAAAGTGAGAATATTGTTGTAAACCAATTTTTGTCCTTTAGACAACTGGGTCAAGTATTACTTTGGCTCTTTATTTATTATTAATAATGGATACTTGCAGTATAGGCGGTTACTAACATTTACATCATATTAGTTTTATGCTTAGTGCATTTTGTAGTAAATTGTGTAATGGTTTCTAATGGAACTTGCACCGCGTTGTACGCGTTAAGTAAAGTGCCAAACGTGGTTATCTGGGCTGTTTGAAATAGAGCCTTTGGATATCTAGTTGAGCAGCGATAGCTCAGTGGGGAGACCAACAGACTGCAATGGAGAGGGTCTCGGTATCGAACTCACGTCGCGCAACTCTGACTTTCGGAAATTATATAACTTTTCGAAATTATGTGCGTTTTGATTGACAATTATCGCCTGCTCCGTGCCTCGGAGAGCACGTTAAGCCGTTGATCCCGGCTGCCATGAACATCTATAGCAGTCGTTATTGGGAGAATGTCGACACAAAAGATCCCACTGGATCGAAGTGTCGCCAGTCTGCACTGACTGGCCCCCACATAAGATAAGATATCTAGTTAATGTTTGTCTCATTTAGGGTTCTTCTCTTGATGGTGAAGCAGCAAACTTGAAAGCAATAATTAAAAATAAACAAGTTACGTAAATCGTGATCTTCTTGTCTTTGCTTTTGGTACTTTTATGTGTTACTAATCTTAGGGCGCCTTCAAATGTTCCGCGCGGCGCGGTCAATAAAAAACAATCAAACTTTTCATTGGCAATAGTAATCAACTAGTCAAACATTTGTGTGCATGAACATGGATGTTTGTCTTGGTCTGGGTGTTTCTATGTATAATATGTATGTAGTAACAAAAAAAAAAGAAGTATATATGTATGTTTATCCGTTGTCTAGTACCCATAGTACAAGCTCTGCTTAGTTTGGGCTAGATGGTGTTGTGTGTATGTGGTAGAATATTAATATTATTAACTCATGATCCGATATTACTAATTGATAATATCGTTACAAAGAAGTTTTTGCGAATACATTATATTGGCGTTATTAAGGACTAGCTTTTGCCCGCGACGCCGTTCGCTATTACTTTTATCCTGTCCCAAGAGAATTGAGACAAATTATTAACCAAAATTGAAATCTTGAATAGTAATATGAATCTTAATATAAAAAAATTCAACTTTAAGCGAAAATCCTCTTTGTTCCCCATCTCGTGGGTATCTCGATAAACTTTATTTCTTGTCGACATCAAAAAAGAATCTCTGTGTAAAACTTCTGTACTTGGGCTGGGCGTCTATGACTCAGTCAATGTGTAAGTGAACACTTCTCTTTGTATATTATACCCACCTTGATGGGTAGATACGATAAATATTGGTATTAACTTTGCATATTGGAATTCTTTGAGTACTGCCGGAGAAACAAACAAACAGGCAGACAAGAAACAACAAACATTCCTTCACCGTTCACATAGGCGCTCATAGGCAGTTGCACTCACTGATCGGTAAACGATTAGCGAGGTTAAGCAACGGTGACCGCTTAGTTGTATTGCATCTGAGCGTCTCCGTGCTTCGGAAGGCACGTAAAAAGTCGGTCCCAATTGTTGTCAAATTGACAGCAGTCGTTAAGCCATGTCTGAGGCCTACGGGCGGCTTGAACAACTCTTGACAACAGATTGGCCACTAACCACACGAAAAAGAAAAAGAAAGACCGTTCACAAGTATGGCGCTAAAATGCGGTACTTATTTTACTGAAGAAGCACATTAAAATTCACAGCAGTATTATACAGAGTCCCGTCTCGTATAGTTTATATCCAAGATTAGGCTAAGCCACACTCGTTCTACGTTAGGAGATAACATGCCAATAACAGTAAATTGAAGTTTCATAGTCGTTTTACAAAATGGCGTATCCACAGTTAAGGTTTAATGTCAATTTGTTTAATAATTAAGTCGTTACGTATGAAACTGCGGCATTATTTTATATTTTATTTTTTATTTATAAAAATATGTATAAATATATTAAAAATTTTTTTTTTTGATTTACTTAAAATGTTGTATTTATTTTAAAATTCGATTTTATGTCAACTATTTATACTACAAATATATTAATAAACTACAACAATTTTTTTTATACTATTTGTTTACAAAGTTAGTTCGTTTAATATCTACCCGGATTCGTTTCTTCAATCTGCTATAATTACACGCTGTTTTTGATAATTTAAGATAAATAATTGTACTTGGTTAGCATGCATAAATGTCAAGCAACTATACATAAATAATGCAATTCAAAATGGCTATAAAAATGATGTATAGTTTGTATGAAAAATGCAACAGAAGACCTCGGATAGAATTAGACATCACGATGGTGAATGATGTGATACCAATATATGACAGTCCACAGTCACAATCTATTTTATTTACCCCTGCACCTTGTAAAAGTAATGACAAACCACAGATACTCGCAAAAGAACACCGGTTCCTACAGAGGATGCTTCGCGAGGCTATTGAAATTAAAAACATCCTAATTTCAATAAAGAAGATGGCTGGAATGTACCACCAGCTTGGGATCCAGTAATTCAAATAGTCAAATCCAAGAAGAAGCAACACACAGCTAGACTTCATGATACCTTGAGCTCATTCTGCGTAAATAGAAACACCAAATATTAAATTATGTTCGGGTACTTTGAAATAACTAGGTACACTTCGTCTCAGTCAGTACAGTCTCCTCGTGAACATGGCTGCTGTAAAGCAACCGAAACGTCGGGGCAAAGTGTAAACTTAAAAATAAAAATAAATAGTTTTAATTATAATTTAAATAGCTAAAATTGTAGTAAAGTTTAATAATAGTAGAGTGTTTTCACAATTATATAATAAAAGTGTTTTAAAGTAAAATAAATAATGCGACAAAATCCGTATGAAGTGTTTAATTTTAATCTTCAAACCATAACTGGTGCAATGTGGATTTCCCACTTCTGCCAATACCTTTAGTGATATAGGCGTCAGACTGTAGATGTTGCTGAAGCAAATAAAAAGACCGAACGGAACTGGGATGACACTACTGCCGCATCAACTTCTAGGCAGGTAGGAAACGGTCATGAATTGCCGTAAATCTTAGAGTTTGAAAAATGGTACCACGTGACCTTGAGGTCAGAGGTCATAGTCATTTTGAGCGTATATTGACTATGCTGAGTCAAATGGCGTTGACCACGACTCTCTAGCTCTTACGGTTCTTGAGTTGAAAGATGGTATCATGTGACCTTGAGGTCAGAGGTCAAAGGTCATAGTCATTTCGGGATATATCGACTATGCTGAGTCGAATGGCGTTAACTGCGAGTTTCTAGCTCTTACGGTTCTTGAGTTGAAATATGGTATCATGTGACCTTGAGGTCAGAGGTTAAAGATCATAGTCATTTCGGGAGTATATCGACTATGCTGAGTCAAATGGCGTTCACCGCGAGTCTTTAGCTCTTACGGTTCTTGAGTTGAAAGTTGTATAACACAGACGGACGGACGGACGGACGAAGCTGTTGTATAAGAGTGTTTTTGAACTCTAAAAGCTTTTCCCACTTTAAGACCTAAACGAGTTAGGATCATCATAACCTGCCGCGCTCAAGTTTACGTCACTGCATCAACCCGACACTCTTCACGTTTACGATGTTAGTAGAAAGTAGATTATGCGTTTACTCGGCGATATAACTTGGTGATAAGATAAAAAAGGCATAACCGGTAAACCACTACAGGAAAATTGTCACGTTATATTTGTAATAATCGCTTTTAAGGGCTCGGTTCCTTTATGCGTCGTACGCTGCGTTTAATGCATGCGGTTACCGTGTCAGCGTGGTTCTGAATTACATTTGGTTCATGCTGAACGCGGCGTTGAACACAAAAAACAAAGATAAACAGTTGCTTTATCTATAATAATATTATAAAGAGGATTCAACACAAAAACTAATCAGATGATTAATAAAAAATATTTTACCGTTATAAAACTTTATTATCATCGAGTAACATAGTCTATATTTATTTTAAAAAAAGCAAAGTATTGATACTAACATAACCTAACCTAATTTTAGGCGAGCGAAGCCGCGGGAAAAAACTAGTATGTAATAAATTAATACGCAATCGCAATGCAATCAACGCGCGGTATGACGCATAAACGAACCAGCGCTTTATGCTTTCGCGTTATATGATTTATAAAGGTAATTAGAAACAGGAATTTGTGTGTAGTCTAGGTACATGAAAAAGAAATTAATGGTATATTTAGAAACATCTACCGTAATCAATCTGTTTGTGAGCACGTCCAGTGTAACTTGGCCAAAACGTTAAGTCTTTCAAAATGTTTTTAAATGCTGATCGCGTTAATTCCTGGTTCGTAAATATTAGCGGTTGCTTAGTGATCGAACTTCGGCCAACATTTATACTTTTTGTATTGCTTTTTTTTTGCTCACCGTTCTCCGAGCGCGCAATTTGCTTACAAAAGGGTGCAAAGTTTTCTTTTCACATATAATCTATAAATATTTGTTATGCTACCAGCATCGTTCACAATTATTTTTATGCCGATACTATTTGTTGCATAGACATTGTAATACAAGGTAATGTGTATTAATTAGAAAGCTCTTAAGTAAATTAAGTTCCTTATTGATACTGTTTTAATTATATGTTGTGGTTGAGTAAAGGTAGTACATTTATTTTTATTGGCACTTTGTCTGTAAGGACTGCAGGTCGCTCGTGGACATGGATGGATCACACTATGCATAAATATAGTCCTACAGAACTAAACTATTTTTTTATTTTTATATTGATACGGCAAAGTCATTGTATTGGACCTGATGGTAAGCCCAATTACAGTGACGACGAAGAGAAGATAAATGTCTTCTAGCCGTGGCCAGTGTCAAGCCGGTCCGACCAGATGCTTCTTCACACTACGTTTGAAGGACCCAATGTTATAGAAGGCAGGGAACAAACTACTGTAAAACTGCATGAAAATCCACTGATTGGTTTTTATGTGAAAACTGAAACATATTTTTGAAAACTAACTAAGTTCTACTTTATTACTGATGGTGTCTCGCGGTTTTAACTGCATTACATTTTTTTATACATCTTAGGTGGCAATCAAACATACCTGATGTTAAGTGGTCACCGTAGCCTATGAACGTCTGCAACACCAGAGGCATCACTAGCGCGTTGCCTACCCTTTAGGAAAGGAAGTGTGAAGGAGGAAAGGAGCGGGAAGAGGGAAATAGGGTGATTGGGCCTCCGGCACTCTTATCTCATCTTATGTGGGGGCCAGTCAGTGCATACCGGCGACACTTCGACACAGTGGTATCTTTTGTGTCAATACTCTCCCAATAACGACTGCTATAGATGTTCATGGCAGCCTGGACCGACGGCTTAATGTGCTCTCCGAGGCACGAAGCAGGCGATAATTGTCAATTATTACGCACATAATTTCGAAAAGTCATATAACTTGCGAAAGTCAGAGATGCGCGACGTGGTTCGAACCCGAGACCCTTTGCATTGCAGTCTGTTGGTCTCCCCACTGAGTTATCGCTGCTCTCTATCCGGCACACTTACTCACCGAACGAAACACAACAGTAGGAATACTGCTATTTCACGTCGATATTCTGTGAGGGTAGTCCTTTCCCGGTCGAGCCATTCATGCTGAAATCAGCAAGAAATCAGCGAGGCTCTACTACTCAAAAATGTCTTTAACATTATAACGTAAAAAAAATTATACAGTCTTTAAGATTAAACAAACAAACTCTTTTAGCATTATAATATTAATGTCGTTTCCTTTGTTCAAGCTTTAAACTAAAACCGCTTACTAGATTTTAATAAGGTTTTCATAGATTAGGAGATTGAGATTTATCAATTTGAACCACGCTTAATCAGTCAGCACAGCGTAAACTAAATTATAGTGCGTTGGTAATCCGCTTAAATGAAATTCGAGGCGCATGTAATCCTTGCGGGCATAATTTAGTATAAAACAAAAACAATATACCAGGCATACATAGTGGGAAAACGCTATTTTACACACTACCACAAGAGTTTTTAATCACATCATGCCAACATACTATAAAAATGATTTTTCACAACTCTCATATTTGAAATATGAAGTTCGTATAAAATTATGACAGACAGTAAAACTGCCGTGGACCAGTAACCCACTTCCCGCTGACTTCAGAACTGTGTAGGAGTCAGTTGTTTCCATTATAATTTCGGATATGTATTGTATTAATAGAAATGGTTTGTTTATTTCTGCGAAGGCCGTAGGTCTCTTGGGTCGGATGCTTATTAGTAAACGGGAAATCCATCGAGGAGCTGAACTTTTGAATTGTTTGCCAAATGAATTTGAGTGGATTAGTTTTGATGTTCGACACTTGTGCCTATAATTAAAGTGTCTTGAATTACAATGATTAGAATCAAATAAAGTGGTGGAAAGTACTTCGAGTTCTAAATTAATCTTCTGGAACGTGTAGTTGTTAACAGGGTTTCAAATAAAGTAAAATTATTTGAACCACCATTTGATTTTGTAAGTTTGCAGTTTGTAGCACTTATAGAATCACGCCTGTATTTTCCCAAGGGATTAGGCAGAGTTGCAATGCATGCATATTTCACCAGCAATATTTTATGTCGTACGGTTATATAGCGAGCGGCAGGCAGACCGAATTTTAGAATTCAAGTTCCTATTGAAAATTTCCTAACAGAATATTCCATACTGCTCAATTCGCCCATCGAATTCGGCTACAATAACTATGCCTCAGACTTTTAATAGTGAGTCAAATGATTTTTATGTTGAGCCACTGATGAAGCAAAGAACTATGCTTATGGAACACTTGATGGTACGCGATAAACGTAGTTTACAGACACTGTCATGGGCATCCCACTGTCATAGATATCTAGCTCTATGATCTGAGCTGATATCACACCGTGTCGCCAGCTCAAGAAACAAACATCTTTGGTAAGGCGGATCGGTGTTCTTTGTATCTTTTATTTACATAGTTATCTTATCTTACATGGGGGCCAGTCAGTGCAGACCGGCGACACTTCGACCCAGTGGGATCTTTTGTGTCGATACTCTCCCAATAACGACTGCTATAGATGTTCATGGCAGCCGGGACCGACGGCTTAATGTGCTCTCCGAGGCACGGAGCAGGCGATAATTGTCAATCAATACGCACAAGATTTCGAAAAGTCATATAACTTTCGAAATTCAGAGGTGCGCGACGTGGGTTCGAACGCGAGACCCCCTGCATTGCAGTCTGTTGGTCTCCCCACTGAGCTATCGCTGCTCTTTATTTACATAATTACTATCTGTGCCTCTATTTCTAACACCACAACGCGTAAAAACTATCAAGAAACGTGTTAGAAATCCGGAAAGTATTACCGCCCATTAGAATTCACATTCGATACAACATTCCGTTAAGTTCCGGCGAATGCGAATTTATAGCTCATTCAAGAATAAACCGAATGTATTTCTGAATGCGTGTCTTGATCGCATGTTTTGCTAAACATTCAACAAATGTGCGTATATCCTCTCATAAATATTGTAATGTAGAAGATTAAGATGTTTTTTTTTCGTAGTAGCATGGCAGCCAATAAGCTTATGGCCCTTCGATGCTAAGTTTGATACGTTTGATCGCTTCAATCGTTTGTGATACCAGGTATATCTCTGCCCGACCCTGGTGAAGAGGAATTACGCATGGGTTGCAAGAATAGGAATAGAAGAACTAGGCATGCGTGTCTCCAGAATTGTTATTCATCTGGCGAAATGCAGTAACATTGTTTTTTTTTGTTGGTTTCTTGTAAACGGTTGGTGGTTGTTCGGTCAAGTCAAATGATGAGATGACGGGAAAGGAACTGGTGACGTGTGAGTTTCCAAAATCCTTACTCGCCGGGTGAAACGTAGCAAGACTGTTTCTCTTATGTCCGTTTCTTGTAAGATGGACTTTCCAGGATGACCTAAAAAAAATAAGCTTTTTTTGTCTTTCTGGGAGACTCATGGGCAAATAAAGTTCTTTAAGGAGAAGTTTGTGAACATGAGTCATGTCTTAACAATTTAAGCAGTACTCCTAAATGTGCAGTAACTATCTGTGGAATATGCATATTTTCTATATCTATATGAGAAACGGTACCCAGCCCAGTAGTAAGACAGCTTACAGACAATGACATAAATTGAAAAATTATTTTATGATTCTTCTTCTCTCTTCTCTCTTAGCCTTTATTATTCCCAAGTCACATGGGGTCGGCTATTCTGGTCTAACCGGATTTGACTGGATATCAGTTTTTACACGGAGCGGCTGCCACCTGACCTCCGCAACCCGAAGGCTAACGATACCCTAAGGTTAGACCAGTGTCAGGATATTAGAGGGTACTGACTTTCCCAATAACGACTGCCATAGATGTTCATGGCAGCCAGGACCGACGGCTTAACGTGCTCTCCGAGGCACGGAGCAGGCGATAATTGTCAATCAATACGCACATAATTTCGAAAAGTCATATAACTTCCGAAAGTTAGAGGTGCGCGACGTGGATTCGAACCCGAGACCCTCTGCATTGCAATCTGTTGGTCTCCCCCTGAGCTATCGCTGCTTTTTATGATTACGATGACAAAATTCAAAAATTGAAAATAAATTTGTTTAAGTAATTTAGGTTACAAGGTATCACTTATGAATGTCAAAGTTACACAATTTTTTTTTCTGTGAATTCACTTTTAGTTACTGCCAAGTTCAGCAAAGCAAGGGTGTAGTTCTTATGAGAAGAACGGGCAAGAAACTCATGGCCACTCTTTTTAATCGCCAAGTTTTTCGTTTACAAATCATAACAGCTGTAAGGTGCTGCAACCATTTCTCCATGAACTACAACTGAACATACTCAAGCATTTAATAAAATTTGATGGTAGCCTCTAAAGCAGTAGTATGGTAAATATGAGCATCCACATACATGTGCATAAATAATCAAGACAAGGCATTATTGTAGTCCGTAGTTTAATCGAATTCTAACTTTTTTACAAATAAATATCTCGCGTGTGTTGGAAAGAATATTGATGTACATATTTTTTCATACTCTCGCAGCAGCTTTAAAAGAAACTTTGTATATTTATAAAATATTATAAATTGTTGTATAATTATAAATCGTGTAAAATTTATATTGTTTAACGATCATAAACTTCATTTTAAACTCACGAAGAATGCATAACATAAACAATTTCTTTTTCATAAAGGCATCAATAAATCTACTGACGTTTGCTCACATTTCTGCATGCCATCTCTCTGTATTTATATCACAGTGGAAGCAAAATATGGCGCCTGCGGACCTGAATACCTGAATACCAGAAACCTCTGGAACTTTACTACTTACTTACTAACTGTGCAAAAGAAATGCACAGTTTGAATCCTTTTATCCCTTTCTAACATAGGATGATCAGACAAACGAGTCAACCATTGATTGTACGTATGGCGTAGTGTACTATCACTGCGCTGATTGTTGCTGTCCCGCACGGGACAAACATTTGGATGGTCTACAAAGTACATTGTAGGTTAACATAATTAAATAGAAACAGATTTACAAATAGTGCGTACAATCAGTGGTTAAAGCGCTGTCCTCCTAGCTAGGTTATGGAATAACCTGTATTAAGGAGTAACAGTCCCGAACCCCATTTGGCGGTAGGCATTAGTAATGTTCTCAGTCTGGGTGTTCTTTGTGTCCACTGTTTGCATGATTGTGAAGTCCCGCGCGATACAGAAATCATTTCTAGTGCAGTAATTGTCTTATAATGAGTTAACATAAACAAATTAAGGACTCTATGGTCCAAACGTTGAAGTAGAAATCTTATGAATCTTAGTTCCAGATCATTAAACTAAGATAAATATAACAATTATTACACATTTTATATGACTTGGGAATTAAGCCTAGTATCGGTATTCAAGTGTCACATATTAGGAAATCGTACATTTTCAATTCGCTTTAACATTAGTATCGATTTTCATGTATTTTTAATCGGTAAGTATATTTTATGTCACATGTGGAGGTGCTCACATCACTAAGTGTTAAGTGGTTAGACAAGGACATACTTTAGGTAAGTACTTCTTAAAAGGTCAAATATAATTACCATGTGAAGTTCTTCTCTGACCTTTCTCCTAAAGTGGTTGTTCTGTTAGAAAATTCTCAGTAGGAGTAGCCCACGAGGGTCCCACGTTATAAGGAATATCATATTCAAAATACATATATTTTGAATATGATATTCCCTATAATGTGGAATCTGAATATAACTGGCCAAATAAGGGTGTAATAAATGTACACATATGAACTCGGAAACGAATCGCCACCGTATCAACTCGAACCGTGCAGTATTCTTTGTATGAAACTCCCTACTACAACGCCATTGATACGCATAACAGACCAACTTAGAGTTCAAATGCGGAAAAGGGAGTCCAATTACATTATATTACAACGCCACTGAACGTACACTAATCGGAATCGTAACGTAATCGCCTCGCCTCGGGACAAGCTGACGAACCGCGGTGCGGTGCGTGGTCAACTTGCAGTTCCCGCGCTTACGGCTCGTCGTCCCCGTGCTTACGTATCTCCGTGCACTAAACTCATTGTAGAAGTGAGAAAATATCCATATTAATATGATTTCAGTGAGCGCGGCGTAAGCGCGGCGTCGCCGTCGCCTAGCCGAGCCAATGCACCGCAGCTGCTGATCCGTTTTGGTTACGTATTTACGTTAAGTTGACGCCTGTTTGACGGCGAGGCGAAAGGCGATACAGTGACGATCCCTTTCCGAGTTGATATGTGTGCTATGACCTTAATTTATCTCTGCTTTTGAGATTTAGACCAGAGACTGCCTGAGTGGCGCAGCGATTATGAATGCGATTGCCGGGCATGAAGGCAACGTTTGTTGGTTGTCCTGAGTCGGGAAGTGTTATTAAACTCTTCTGTCTAGAAAATTTCAATAGCAGCATGGAAAAAATAACCTTCTCTATTACATGGTACCTAAAAATTAGCTGAGGCAATATGGGCATAATAATACGACCTCTGCTTACCTCTTCGGGAACTTCCAGGTTGATTTTAAGTATGTATTAAACATTGAAATTAAACTACTATATACGGATTTTATCGCGTTGTTTATTTGACACTTTATTACATAATTTTGAAAATTGGACCACCAGCTTGGGATCCAGTAATACAAATAGTCAAACCCAAGAAGAAGCAAACCAGAGCTAGACTTCATGATACTTTGAGCTCATTCTGCGTAAATACAAACACCAATGATTAAATTATGTTCGTGTACTTTGAATTAACGGCACTGGAACATTGAGACAACTACCATCTTAGTCTCCCCGTGACCATAGCTGCTGAAAAAAACCGAAACGTCGGGAAAAGTGTAAAATTAAATTAAATCTAAATAGTTTTAATAATAATTTTATTAGCTTAAAAATGAGTAAAGTTTAATAGTAGTAGTAGAGTAACAATTTTCAAAATTATGTAATAAAGTGTCAAATAAACAACGCGATAAAATCCGTATATAGTAGTTTAATTTCAATGAATAATATTCACGTAAACAGAAGACAATAGTTAGGATTATTCATAGATGTATTCCATTTGCTAATTGAATTAAAACAGACCTAATGTTGACAGTGTATGACAACATTAGCTATGTTGTCTTCATATTAGCTTAGTGATAAACGAGGATGTTAGTAGTATGTAGTTTTAGGTCAGGTGGAAATAAAACTCGTAACGTTTTTGTAACTCGCACTGGTTTTTATTTGGACTTTACACTTGTTATTCTCACTGCTGTTCGACACCGACTGCAAATTTCTACAGACTAGCTACCTCTATACCACGCCGCCATGACGAATGAAACAAACGATATCATAATGGCGGGGCATTAGTCAAATCAGTGACTTATTAAAGCAATAATAAATTGAAAATAATTAAACTAATCTACCAATAATTTATGTGTGAACAAAATATAAATTACTGTAAAATATATTGAATACATCAAATTAATTAACAAATAAATTATAACTTCTACTTTATATAATTACTAGTAGTTTTCCCGCAGTTTCACTCGCGTAAGTCCCGTTCCTGTGTGAATATCGGGTTTCACCCCTTTCACCCCCTTAAGGGTGGAATTTCCAAAAATTCCCCCGCCGCCTGTCACCAAAGAGACCTAAAACTTACAACTGCGACGCCACTCGCGCAATGTTCAGACCGGCCATCATACAGTGCGCGATCTTGCGATCGCGGCAGTTAGTTAAGCAACGTTATCTGTCCACGTATAACCAGTCGTCGGCAAGATGTCGCAAGAGAATTTAGTGTTGATTTCAGCACACTTTATTACACCACACTACGGACATTTCTGCGCGTCACGTTTTCACTTGACAAGATTTTTAATGCTCAACTGTATGCCAGCCAGCTGGCAACGTCGCGCGTTGTTATGCCACGTTGCCGATCTTGTTGAGCGTCACGTGTTGTGCGGCAATTGTTGCCTAGTGGATACGCAGCTTTAAGCTGACATGTTTATCTCGGCCATGTTACATAAGACCACATTTTATTGTTAATCGCGATATATTACATAGGGGTTGGCAATCCTAGGCGTGGTGTCCCGGGATTTACGTGCAACTAAACGCGATGACGTGTATATATAGCTACATTTATAATAATTCTAACTGACGCACGTGTCTTGGAAGTTTAATCTGAGGCACGTGTAGTCTGTTGGTGAAATTTCTTTATGTACGGTGGTTGTCTAAATTTGGTGCAAGTAGGACAAAAACGAAGGGAATTATGTTATATTAGTAACCACAAGGCTACGCACGGGTGTTCTTTGGCGATAACGACGCGTATTCAAAGAGAATACGCGTCACAATTTGCATTATGGCGGATTTTTTTGAGAGTAATGATAAGCGCTATAAGCATATAGTAGGTAGGTATACTTTTTTATTTATACAACTAAGATGGCAAAAAGGCATACGGCCCACCTGATGGTACATGGTCACCCTAGCCTATAGACGCCTGTAACACCAGTGGCATCACTTGCGCGTTGCCGACCCCTTAGGCAAGGATGTGGGAAGGAGAAGGAGTGGGAAGGAAGAAAGAGGGTAATTGGGCCTCCGGCGCTCTTACTAAACGAACGAAACACAGCAGTAGGAATACTGCTATTTCACGTCGATATTCTGTGAGAGGGTAGTCCTTCCCCGGTCGAGCCGGCCTATTCATGCTGAAATCAGCGAGACTCTATTACTCTGAATGTCACGCTATACTCTGAATGTCAATATTTTTCGCAGTGCACGCAAAATAATGACTTTTATAGGCATTTTGATACATTGGGTTACATTTTGTAACGTAGGTAGAAAACCATAATTTATTTTAAAATAAAATATAGCCATTGTTACTTGGTGATAATATAGCTTTCTAATGGGGAACGAATTTTAAAAATAGCTTGAGTAGTTTTTGAGCTATATTTTTACAAACAAACAAACGAAAATCAAATCTTTCCTCTTTATAATTTTAGTATAGATTAGTATAGTTAAATATTATAATTATAAATTACAAAAATATAGATAGTAGCTTCCGAAAGTTAGAGGTGCGCGACGTGGGTTCGAACCCGAGACCCTATGCATTGCGGTCTGTTGGTTTCCCCCCACTGAGCTATCGCTGCTTAGTGGGGAAATAAAAATATAGATACAAAAAATTACGATCAACGATCTTCAGTGAGGAGGAGAAATTTGCTGAAATTACTAGCATTTTGGATTGAATATAACTGGTATTCTTGTTAGCTGCTTCAACTGAGCTTCTTGCTTGTATTACAAGCGGGTTCACGATGGTAATGCTATGGGTAGCTAGCCCACGACTTTTAGGCCACAAGACCAGTACCGTATCTATTCTGCCGTGTTAAGCGCAAAAGCGGTATCTCAAAAAAAAAACGTTAATTTGATTTTTATGCCATCGGGTAGCTTAGAAAAATACGCATCTAATGAACTAAGCCTTATATAGGTTTTTTATGAATGGGAAGACTACACAACTCAGTATAAACTGTCTCGAATTAACCCGCGTCCATATATAAGTGAAATGGTCGAAGTAGAAGTTAAACGAGGCAGTTTTGATTTGACGTACAAAACTAGTTTTAACAAGGATCCCATCACTGCCAGCATAATTGGCAACAAAATTTTAAAAACCCAAGTTTTGTCGAATTCCATTTAATAACTAAAAATAACTATCTGTCAGGTAATGAGAAAATTACTTTTACATAACTTCAATTATCTCGAAACTAGCTGTCACTGAGATACCGCTTTTGCGCTTATCACGGCAGTATTGGTCTTTAAATACTGCTCCACAAAAGTGTCATACATTTTGTTATACAGACATTCCATGTTCCTAAATTAATCCAATTTTAAATGCAGACATTTACCTAGCATCATTGAAATGAAGCTCTCTTTGTATCTAATAATCTTATTATATTATTAGTTTCTCCAAATTTGCTTTTACGCAAAAATATTTTGGTACTCAAATGCTGCAAAAGATAATTCTATAGAGTAGCTTTTATAAATCTTCAATATAATATCTAGTTTATTTGACTCTGTATGTATAATTGCGATGAATTAGTATTATATGTTGTCTTTAGATTGTCGAAGAACAATCGAAAATGGATATAGCAAGTGACAATGTTCTTTATATGCTCGTTAAGCAAAAGTTCCAGCGGTTTTTCATATCTATCTCTTGCGTTTCTTGCTTTTCATCTTATCTTTAATATCTTTTTACCAGAACGCATGAGTGATACTGTACGCGGTGGGTTAACCACTGTCACTACGCTGAAAGTTGTGGTTGCGAATTTTATATGGGATACGTAAAATGAAGATGTCTACAAATGGTTATGCAGAGCCTGGGTGTTCTTTGTGGAGGTCGTTTGAATATTTGTATAGTGCGCGATAAAGGAAATTCTTCTAGTGCAGGAGCTGTCTTATAATAAGCCAGTATAACCATATCTAGGCAGAATTTATAAAGCATTGTCTCTGGATACTGGGATGTGAACGTCGAATAAGAAATTATAATGAACCCGTGTACTGAGTATGATCAGACCGAGAGTTGTCTTCAAAAATAATTATAATAACAAACATGCAGGCAATATACCTAGCTGGTTTAGTCGGTATTCCGTGGCTTCCGGCGAGTCCGACACTACCCACTGTTGCCGGCGCGGTTTTCCAGCCGTGTCGACAGGAGTGGGTGTGCGCAAAGGCATTCCCCTGCGAAAACAAAAAAAAAAAAAAAAAACAAAAAAAAAAAAAAAAAGGCAATATACCTAGCTAATTAATAAAATAATGTAAACGCACCTTTTCTAACATAAGATGAAATTTATTCATTATAAAATATTGTGTTTACGTAACGCCTAACACGATAAAAACAACTCTTATTACCTCCCAATTTCCGCGAATACTTATTAACAGGCAAAAACTAATTAGAACCGGAAAGTATTTAATGAACGTTTCATTAAATTGAAGCGCAGTATTAATTAATTTACGAGATAAAATATTAAAATACTGATTTACTAGTAACCTGTTCTTGACATATGATGGCTAACGAATATTTCATAGATACTAGTTTTTGCTTTCGAACTTGCCCGCGTGAATTACGATAACTTACCGCGATAAAACGTATTTCTTGTGTTAGTCTATGATATGATCTATCTTTATAGCAAGTTTCATCTAAATCCGTTTAACGGTTTAGGCGTAATTGAGTGATAAACATGCAAATCCCTCTAAAACCTTTACATTTATAGTGTTAGTAGGAAGTATGATAATTTATTTTTAGGGGTTTTTTGTTAATGTTTAAAAATATTGTTTCTATATGAATTAAGTATGTTATGTTATTTTATGTATAAACAAGTAGCGATAGCTTAGTGGGGAGACCAACAGACTGCAATGCAGAGGGTCTCGGGTTCGAACTCACGTCGCGCATCTCTCACTTTCGGAAGATATATGACTTTTCGAAATTATGTGCGTATTGATTAACAAATATCGCCTGCTCCGTGCCTCGGAGAGCACATTAAGCCGTCGGTCCCGGCTGCCATGAACATCTATGACAGTCGTTATTGAGAAGTCAGTGCCCTATAATATCCTGACACTGGTCTATCCTTAGGATATCGTTAGCCTTCGGGTTGCGGAGGTCAGGTGGCAGACGCTCCGTGTAAAAACTGATATCAGTCAAATCCGGTTTGACCAGGAAAAGCCGACTCCAAGTGACTTGGGAATAATAAAGGTTAGAGAGAAGATGTTATTTTGTGTATAAACATTCAAATACAATTGTACATTGTTAATGAATAAATGAAATTAAATGAAATATTACAATGCTTAAAGTCTTGAGTTCCATTTTCGCGTCAGGCAAAGAGCTATTGAGTTATTTTGTCAAGAAATTCTTAAGAGCAGTACGAAGTCTCCAACTGCGTCCGCTAAAAGAGGAAAGCTTCGCCCTATATTACCTCTAATACTGTAGCTGCCGAAATGTAACTGTAAAACACCTCGGTCTACCTTTTAGGGATATACATGTATAAGAAAGGGTTTCTCGCGAAAACCATCGCCAACAATATCCAAAAATAAACGTATTTTTTTTGTAGTTTTTATATTCGTATGCATTGGTGTTTATTAATAGATTATTATTAGTAGGCCTGCGAGAATACCAGCGTTGCAGTCTATATCTACTGCAACAATAGCTGACGTAGTTGCCTAATTTGGTCTCCATGTACCGTTTTCTGCTCAATTGTATGTATTATTGTTTTTTAAAATTATGTATGTATGGAGATTCAAATAAAACATTTTCTTTCTTCTTTCTTTCTTTCTTTCTATATTATTCACTAAGATAAAAGTATTTCTAAGAAGAAAGTACTCCAGATATTTATATATCGACAATACGTACTCATGAATAATGAGATAAAAGCTACAATAATATTATTTGTATATTCAAAATGGAAGTACTACTTGGGATTATATTTGATGATATCGGTACAATATAAAGGTGCTGATAGACTTGAGCACTTGTAACAGAACATCGAGCCATCGGCGATTTTAAATTAATAATAATAATAATAAAAAAACATAAAAAAAGTCTTTACTGAAATACATTACAGGCTACTTATTGTATTAAATTCACATTAAATCTATATTTAATCTAAAGGGAACCATTTACAATTTAAATATTGGACACAAAAAGACTTGTATATGAACTTATGAAATGTCGAACTGAACATCGAACAGAGCCAAGCGTAGAGCCAAACATCGCTACGAACATTTTCACACTCATTCTAGCGAGCGCTCTAGACGATGCTCGTCAAAAAATATTCTTCACGTAGGAGATTTTTCTCGCGGACGCTCAGACTGTGGGAAGAACTCCCTGGCGAGGTTTTCCCACAAGACTACAGTATGGGGTTCTTCAAAAAGGGTGTTTACAGGGTCGCCAACGCACAAGTGATGCCTCTGGTGTTGCAGGCGTCCATAGCTTACGGTTAGTACTACTACACCATCAGGTGGGTCGTATGCTTGTTTGCCAATTTAGTTATATATAAAAAAAGAAGATGTCGGATTTGGCGGTTACGGAACAATGACAGAATGGCTTGGCTCAGTAAAAAGCTCGAAGCAAAATTACCGTCCTTTCGCTTGAATGCTCGCTAAAACGCTGCCGTTTATTTTTCTGTAATGTAACATTCGCTAGAATGTTCATTACAACAGAATGCTCAAGTTTATCAGCACCTTTATGTATCGAGACGACGTTTTAGTGCCCTCTGAGGGAATAAATTGGATTTTGATTTATTGTTGGTTTCTTATAGAGATCTATTCCAGAGTATTAGTCTTATATTATTTTGATGATACTGATATGAAATACTAGCTTAATGATTGTGATAGCCTACTTTATTAAAGGTATAAACTGTAAAACAACTAGATAGACTAGGAATTAAGCAGATAGAGATATGTACATACCTCCTTCATGGTGAATAACAAGTCAAATACTCTTTTTGACCATGTAACTTTATAATTGTAGAAATTTAGCTATCATCATCATTCTCTTGCGCTGTTCCCACTTTATTTGGGGTCGGCGCAGTATGTCCTTCGCTTCCATACTTCTCTGTCACCCGTCATTTGATCATTTACCCCTTTTCCTTTCATATCCATCCTCACACAGTCCAACCATCTTTTCCTTGGCCTTCCTCTCCCTTTTCATCCCTCTACCCTCATATCCATCACTTGCTTACCTACATACGTATCATCTCTTCGCATAACATGTCCATACCAAACCAAATGATTTCTTTTCACCTTCTCATCTATGGGGACCATAGATACATGGTTAGGTTTATAAACATTGAAAGTCAGTCAAAGTCTCTTACACTGAGAAGAAGCCCATACCCAGCAGTGGGCAGCTTAATTACAGGGCTTATATAGTTTAAAAGTAAGTAGCAGCGATAGCTCAGTGGGGAGACCAACAGACTGCAATGCAGAGGGTCTCGGGTTCGAACCCACGTCGCACACCTCTGACTTTCGGAAGTTATATGACTTTTCGAAATTATGTGCGTATTGATTGACAATTATCGCCTGCTCCGTGCCTCGGAGAGCACGTTAAGCCATCGGTCCCGGCTGCCATGAACATCTATGGCAGTCGTAATTGGGAAAGTCAGTACCCTCTAATATCTTGACACTGGTCTAGCTTTAGGGTATCGTTAGCCTTCGGGATGCGGAGGTCAGGTGGCAGCCGCTCCGTGTAAAAACTGATATCCAGTCAAATCCGGTTAGACCAGAAAAGCCGACCCCAAGTGACTTGGGAATAATAAAGGCTAAGAGAGAAGAAGTAGTTTAAAAGTAAGTAAGTTATTTCTAATATTTAATTAAGTGCAAATTACATTGTGTTATTTATAACATTGAAATTTTTTATTTATTTTAATTATTTATAACAGTTCTGCAATATTGCGGTATGCTTAGTGCGTACATTTCAGTGTGGTCTTTGTTATTAAGTTCAATAGTAAAGATCCTTTATGTAAAAATATATTTTACCATAGTATGTATAAAATAGACATACAAATTAAAAATAACAATGTATTTCTTTTTGCAAATCAAATGGATTCACATATTTCACTGGCCAGTATTTGCAGGATATTAATTGATTACAATTTTAAATTGTAATTCTATTTGCGTAGTTCTAATTGGTTTCATTTTTTATACGTCCATCGGTATATTATTGTATATCATAATTTAGATAGCAGAGAATGTCTAATGCATTCTGTTATTAAATTCTCACTACAATATGGATTATGTAGTCGATACATTTTTAAAATACAATTATATTCGTTATTTGAATTTCCTCTACCATAAAAAAGGTCATTCGCCCTCGACTTTTGAATGCAGTTCCCGCTCTAAACTCATAAACGCAAGATTCTGCTCATTAACCGAAGCCTCATAAGTCCCTAATGACTCTCGGGGAAGGTTTTGTGGTTTCTTCTTAGCTTAGACAACACCTTAATAAGAGTAAAATGTGAGTAATATTGTGGAAACCGCACCATTAGCGGTGTCGTGTTAGGAACGACTCCATTGCTTCCACTCTAAGTTCCACTATAGTTTTAACACATATGTGAATAGTAGAACACATTAATATATTGGAAAGAACGTAACCACCTGTTTTGTTAAAAGCTTTTCATACTTATAGGCTGAATTATACTGGAATACGTTTTCGAACTAAGTTTATTGTTACAATATTTTTGTTTATCTTGTCTTTAGATGATAAGTGATCGTAAGATAAGTAAAATTTATCGTTAAAGTACGAATTACATACGAATATTTTCTCGAAGCAAGCTTCTTTGAAATTTCTCTTCGAAGATCGCTTTTGCTGCAAAGAAATATTCTCGTGTAAGTCGGCCTTAAATTTATATTTTATATCGTATTTGCTTAGGAAAGCGTAGTGGGAAACCGTTGGACTGCCACGCAGAGGTCTTGTGTTCGAGACCAACGCATCTTTGACTTTTCGAAGTTATATGCGTATTAAATAGTTAATTATCGCTTGCTTTAACGGTGAAGGAAAACATCGTAAGGAAACCTGTCTGCATGTCTAAGAGTTCTCCATAATGTTCTCGAAGATATGTGAAGTCTGCCAACCCGCACTAGCCGAGCGTGGTGGACCATGGCCTCACCCTTCTCACAATGAAAAGAGGCCCGTGCCCAGCAGTGGGACAGTTTAATACAGGGCTGATACTATATATTTTCAGAAGGAATAGGCGTAGGTATATAACAACTTCACTAACTTTAGGTTAGCTAGCTTACCCCCGAGGCTTCGTACGTATATGAATTGCCCATTAACAGTACCTTAATTGCTTTCAAACACTCATCTCTTTATTTAGATGGTTAGTAGAGAAAGCTAGATACCGTTAGTTTTGTCTTTAAAATATTAGTATGGAAGCAAATATAGTGTGTTCATATCTCCCTATTATATTAATGATATCTGTTTCACAGACCCGTGTTACACAGAGAACTTTTAGGGGTCGCTTTGATTAATTGACCTTTGTTTCTAAGTGACTTAGTAGTTAATTACAACGAGGTACTAATAAATTATGATATAATGTCTACTACTAGTACCATAAATTCGTAACTCTAGTCACTCGAGTTGAAGATACTTCACTCGAGTGCAAACTCGTAGTTGGGCGAATCGATTTTTCACTCGTAACTCGATGGAGTGGTTGGGTAGAATCAGTTAGAACACAATTTATGTTAGTAATTTAGATAGGCAATTTAGAAAGCCGTTGCATTGAAGTTCATTTATTACCTACGTTTTTCGAACAATTATTTTTAAGACTGCGCCGAGCGAAATGTGCCAAAACAGGCGGTCACAGTTAAGTGAATAAAATCAACACTTTTTGTTTAATACAAATCTAAAATATACATTTACCATAACAATTAATGTGTTTACAATTACTCCGTGTAAAAACTTAAAATTATTAATATTTTCGCCCACAAAATTACGTATTCTCCTTTCAATATCTTCCTCATGTTTACCATCCCTTGTAAACAAAGTACCCAAATATAAAAACTCTTTCACTTGCTCCACCTTTTTTCCATCAATCATAATATTACACATCGTCACGCACTCTTCCTTTTCAAATACAATTACTTTCGTCTTGCTTACATTTATTTTCATTCCTTTACTCTCAAAAGCACCATGCATAATAGTTACCATCGCCTGCAACTCTTCTGCTGGTGACGCAAGTAGATATGAGACAAAATTAAATGCAACTTTAGAAAAATATTGGTCATTACAGTCTTAATGTATATGTATACGCCGAGCGTAAGACAGATAATGACAGAGCTCGTGCGGCGCATACTCAAATCGGCGCGCGGCCGCCATAGTAAAATTGTATGGAGGATTTGAAGTGCTTTGTTATATAACTATTTATGTTTCGTTTAAGCTGTAAAATAGGATAGATTTCTACTGTTATAATCTAAAAATCACGTAACACGTGCTTACGTTTTTGAATTTTACGAAAAATTTACTTTATTTTGTAGGCGAAAATATTAATTATTTTAAGTTTTTTACACGGAGTAATTGTAAACACAGTCATTGTATTACAACACAATTTGTATTAAACAAAAAGTGTTGATTTTATCAACTTAAATGTGACCGCCTGTTTTGGAACATTTCGCTCGGCGCAGTCTTAAGAGTAGGACCAGATTAAAAGTGCCTTACACCGTTCAGCGTGCAGTGTAAGCCAGAGCCGTAGCCAAATCATAGTGCAAATTCGTAATCTCTAGTTATCTTTACATAAATATGGTCTAAGAATATGGATATAATATAAATGGAATAATATACAGACGCTATTATTTTGTTTTTATTTATTTCTTTTAAATAGACAATTCCTACTAGGATTAATTTCTGTGTCGCGGGCGATTTTACAAACAGTTAAACAACGGACACAAAGAAAACCCAAACTCGGAACAACTATTTGTGGGTCACACAAATATTTGTCCCGTGTGGGATTAGAACCCACAGTACTCGGCAGATTGGCAGAAGCGAGGCGACTACTTAAATCACTACGCCACCTGTGAAGTCATTATTTTTCTAGAATTTTATTATTATACATATATATCTACAACAATAAGCCGGACTGTGAGTTAATCGCTGCGATTTACTCAATGAGCTTCTAATATAATAATTATGTAGGTACTTCTATTTAGCAGACCTATTCACTAACGAATGAATAGAGAATTATGGTCATCGAGCGACGGTGCGAATTATTATGATCCGAGTCAAGCAATACATCACTCGATTCTGATCGTTCGATCTCGAGTATAACTTATATTCGTATCGTCACATCAGTAATCACTATAATTACGTATTATAAAACAAAGTCCCACGCTGCATCTGTCTGTCTGTTCGCGATAAACTCAAAAACTACTCAACGGATTATCATGCGGTTTTTACCAATAGATAGAGTGATTCATGAGAAAGGTTTAGGTGTATAATTTGTTAAGGCTTTGTACTACCCGTGCGAAGCCGGAGCAGAACGCTAGTTTCTTATAAATTTGAGTTAAGCATAACATCAATCGACTCTCATCGTTCGAACTCGGTTATACCTTATACTCGTATCGTCACATCAGCAATTTCTTGTAGACTCGAGTTAAGAATAACATCACTCGATTCCTCTCGATCGAACTCCATTATAACTTATACCCGTATCGTCGCATCAGTCATTTCTTGTAGATTCGAGTTAAGTATAACATCAATTAATTCTTATCAATCGAACTCGAGTATAACTTATACTCGTATCGATATATCGTCGCAACAGTAATTTTCTGTAGACTCGAGTTAAGTATAACATCACTCGATCCTCATCGCTCGAACTCGAATATAACTTATACTCATAATATATCGTCACATCAGTATTTTTTGTAGATTTGAGCTAAGTTCAACATCACTTGATTCTCATTGCGTAAATTCGAGTATTACTTATACTCGTATCGTCACATCAGTATTTTTTTTGTAGATTTGAGTTATTCTATTCGCGTCGACTGAACTCGAGTATAACTTATACTACTATTATAACATTCGTATTTTTTGTAGATTCAAGTGATTTTATACTTAACTCGAATCTACATGAATTTACTGATGTGACTATACGAGTATAAAAGATCCTTATCGATCGAACTCGAGTATAACTTATACTCGTTTCGTCACATCACTACCGTCCACGTAGCTATTAGTATTAAGTTTTGAATTTATTTTATGATAAAACTAATAGCATTTTAGATGCAAGTGTTCCGAAGAAAACATTAAGTGTTAAACAGCGATATATTTACCCCCAAATGGTACACCAGTGAGATAATTAAAAACTTAAAAATTAAAGCAAGTCTACATAAAATATATAAAACCACTAAATCAACTAGTACCTACCACGAATATTCAAAATCACACATTAAAAAACAAATAGAAATTGCGCGCAAACAGCACGAAACTTTGATTCAAGGTCAGTTCGCGAAGGACCCTAAATCATTTTGGCAATATATACGCTCACAGAAAAGTACAGCGGCTAGGCAGGACATAGAGAAGGACGGTCAGTTTCTGTCGGATGAGGAATGTGCTGAGCAGTTCGCGAGTTACTTTAGGTCGGTATATAGTAACGCTCCGCCGCGACTAGACGCAGAAAAGGCGGCAGCGGAAGCGGGGAACACTGGTAGCCGGTGTTTACAAATTAATAAGCTTAGTCTTAAGGATGTTAGAAGTGCTCTCGACCGCCTTAAGCCGAAGCGATCTGCGGGCCCGGATGGTTTACCAGCGTTCATTTTTAAAGACTGTGGTAGGGTACTCGCGGAACCTTTACTTTTTGTATTTAACACTTGTCTTCAATCTGCGAAGTTCCCAGACAGGTGGAAGATTACGCGAGTCATTCCAGTGCCCAAGGGCAGGGCGGGACCTGACATCAGTGGGTACAGACCAGTAGCCGTGTTGTCGACGCTGGCAAAGGTTTTCGAGTCGGCCATTCAGCGCTGTATGCAAGAGCAAGTACGCGGACAGTTATCAGATGCACAGCACGGGTTCCGTCCGGGGCACAGCACTGCTACCAATCTCCTGGACTTCATGGGACGCGTGGTGCCGGCTGTGGATGCTGGGGTACAGGTGGACGCAGCTTATTTTGATTTTAGAAAAGCTTTTGACACCGTAGATAATGACATCTTACTGCGGAAGCCAGCTGAGTTCGGATGCACCCGGCATCTATTGCGGTTTTTCGCTAGTTACATGCAAGACAGGCAGCAGTATGTGGACTGCAATGGATGTGAATCCGATACATATTACACCTGGTCGGGGGTAAGTCAGGGCAGCAATTTGGGGCCTCTGGAATTCCTGATAATGATAAACGATCTGCCGGAAGTCGTAAGGCATGGCGTTTGTTTATTATTTGCGGTTGACGTTAAGTTGCTGTTGGAGATTAGGTCCGAGTCAGATTGCAGGCGCCTGCAGGAGGATGTTGATCGCATAGTACAATGGAGTCATGAAAACAAGCTTTACTTCAACGTAACCAAGTGCTCGCTGATGAGTTTCACCCGCGCTCGGACACCTGTGCGCTATGATTATGTGGTGGACACGGCGCCACTGCAACGAGTCACCGAGGTGCGAGACTTGGGTGTTTTCATGACTCCCGATCTGACATTCCGGGAGCACATAAACAGAGTCTGTAAGAAAGCGTACAGAAACCTAGGGTTTATTCTGAGGCAGACACATAGCTTCACCAACATCACAGCAGTCAGGGTCCTATATGATGCACTAGTCAGGAGTCATCTTGAACATAGTGCGGTCATATGGGCCCCACATGAAGTGAAGTACGCGGTAATGTTGGAGCGCGTTCAAAATAAGTTTACACGCCACCTGTATAAAAAACTATATGGGGTATATCCGTTTTACCCACTGATGTATCCCACCCTGTTTGTCCTGGGCATGGTTAGTTACAATCAACTGCGTGTCCGACGAGAGTTTGCACTGGTTGCCTACTTGGTGAAGGTGCTTCGCGGATTGGAGAGTCACCCGGCAGTACTGCAGAGCTTGAGCCTGTGTGTACCGGACCGTTACGTGTGGCGGCGACGAAGCCCGCCTCTGCTATTGGTACCTACAGCGAGAACCAACTTACTCGCCAAAGCACCCCTTACCAGAGCTATCCGTACCATCAATGATCTACATGTTAACATTGATGTGTTTACATGTTGTTTTGGTGAATTCGCAAAGGAATTACTATTTATTCTATGTTACAAACAGAATAATATATAATATTAATTTTTACTTTATTTGAATACTTAGATGTAATACCGTGATTGTAAATAATGTAGTTTTTAAATAGTGTTTAGTTCTTAGCTGTCGTATTAGGATAAGTCCTGTAAAGATAGTTTAAGGTGTTTTTTTTCAAATAAATAAATAAATAAATAAATAAGTACCTTGTGCCTTTGTTAATGTGGCATTTGCTTTGTCTCGCTAATCCCCTCCCACAGAGCATTAAGCATTATTATAAAATAATCTGTATCGTATTACCTATCTATATTTATATCTAATGAAGCTGAAGAGTTCGTTTTTTGTTTGAACGCGCTAATCTTTGGAACTGCCAGTTGGATTTTAAAACCTTTTTCCTTTGGATAGCCTTATTCTTGAGAAGAGTTATAGGTATATTACTTCATGCTATGAGCTACAGGTGCTAAGCAGTAATCATAAACGTGGGTAAATCGTGGGGTTAACTAGTACATGATATATCCTTGAAGAATGATTATAATTATAATATTCTACCACATACACACAACACCATCTAGCCCAAACTAAGCAGAGCTTGTACTATGGGTACTAGACAATGGATAAACATACATATAAACTTTTTTTTTTTGTAAATACATACATATTATACATAGAAACACCCAGACCAAGACAAACATCCATGTTCATGCACACAAATGTTTGACTTGTGCGGGAATCGAACCCGCGACCTCAGGCGTGGCAGTCGGTTACACTAACCACTACACCATCGAGGCCGACATATATATAATTAATTTAATAATACTAGCGGTCGCCTAGTGGTCAAAATTTGACCAAAATGCCTAAGCTTTTTGTTTTCTGTTTTTTCTATTACATATAAACAAGGTATAGATAACCATAGTTACAAAGAATTGTACGACGTCAGACGAACAATGTCGAAATACTACGAACGCGATTCAACTGCGTGTGTCAAATGCATGGTTGTGTGCGTGTAGTGTTATTTCATTAATTTAATGTATTTCTAATGCATATTTTATAAAAATATTAGGATTCGCTCCTCCTTCTCCATATAAACTTTACCTGTGCCAAATTTCATACTCCTCCGTCCGCGCAATTTTCGTAAAAATCGGTACAAAGTTTTTGCTTCACGTATTAATATATAGATGTATGTGTACACACACACAAACACATGCACGCACACCGCACATACGCGCACACATACACACATATACACATACACACATACACTTCTATTCACTTGTTTATTTTCTTCTTTTATTTAGTTTACTTTATTTTCATTCTCCGTAGTGTAAATAAGTGGTCGGCCTCGATGGCGCAGGGGTTAGTGTAACCGACTGCCACGGCCGAGGTCGCGGGTTCGATTCCCGCACAAGTCAAACGTTTGTGTGCATGAACATGGATGTTTGTCTTGGTTTGGGTGTTTTTATGTATAATATGTATATAAATTTTTTTTTTTTTTTTTGTACGTAGGGGAATGCTTTGACGCATACCTCTCCGCGGGGCGACGGAGAGGATATGTCGGGCTCACCGGGGAAAAGATACCCCGGTAATACCGACTAAACCTACCACGGTGTTCCTCGACATAACCATAGACGGCGAGGCCGCGCGAATCGCTTTCACATGCAATCCGACCCCGCCGTTAGTACCCATAGTACAAGCTCTGCTTAGTTTGGGCTAGATGGTGTTGTGTGTATGTGATAGAATATTATTATATTTTATTATTATTATTAACTTTTGCAACGTCAAAGTAAATTTGAAATGGAGGCCTGGTTATCCATCACACAGGTTTTTAACCTAGTTTGGAAACCAGTCTTTCATTACCATGTCATCAAGTATATACTTATTTTTGTCACGTGGGAAAAATAAATAAATATGACTATTATTTATTATTACTGATTGTTTCTTTGGCAAGTGCTTACGTTTGACTGACTTTGATAGGTAAAGTGCATTGTAGACAGTAATAGGTTCCTTATTGCCTATATATAGGACTTCAAACATAATCAGCAAAATGTGGGTGTAATATTCTTTAGCTTTCTTCTTCGGGATGTGAAGGCATTAATTCATATAAGTATCTGTATATAAGCGTAAAGCCTTCGATCTCGTCTCTACTAAGTCTATTTAACGATTTAAATCATAGATCGTCGATCGTCAAGATCGTCCCACGGAACATAATGTGTTTTTCCAATACGTTTAAACATAGACATGTTCCATATAAGAGACCATGTCTGTTCTGACTTAAGTCCTTTCAAGACTTTTAGTTGTCACCAGACAGACAATGCAACATTACACTTGAATCTATACTAATATTTAAAAAAAGAGTTTGCTTGTTTGTTTGGTTGAACGTGCTAATCTCAGTAACAACTGGTTCGAATTGAAAAATTATTTTAGTGTTAGATAGCCCATTTATCGAGTAAGGCTATAAGCTATATAAGATCACGCTACGACCAATATGAGCGGCGCATCAATGAAAAATGTTGCAAAAACGGGCAAATTCTATTACATGACGCAGACGAAGTTGCGGCGGGTCAGCTAGTTATAAATATAACATTACGCTCACTCATTACATTGTACACTATCGTTCTCTATCAAGCAATTAATGTAATGTGTGAGCTCACCGTTCTTAGTGAGGGTCCTTTTTATACGATCTAAGTACTGTGAAGGTACATCTATGATTTCAATCTTTGGGTAAACTTACCAATACTTTTATAGATGTTCACACCAGACGAGATCGAAGGCTTTACGCCTTCTTCGAAGACGTGGAAAGTAAACAGTACTCTCAGTATTTCTATCAAGAGTTGCAATTGAAAAGTAATTCACTAGTCAACAGCTAGAGTTGTCAGTAATATTTGTATGAGAATTTCTACAGCGCATCTGCTATTCTCACTCAAATCTCGGCATAAAGAAAGCTGTGTTTCTGCACTTTCTACTAGAGATGAAAGCAATATAGTTGTGTTGAGTGACGGACGGCGCCTATCGTGGTAAAATTGCAGGACACTTACATGACGTGAACATACATAGTGTTTTTGGAAGAATAAAGATTATAATTAATTACTAGTTTGTGCCCGCGGCTTCGCTCGCGTAATTGTAGGTTTGGTAAGGTTAGGTTATGAACAGTATTTTTTAGAGTTCGAAAAACTCTTATACACCAGCTTTGTCCATCCGTCCGTCTGTCTGTTATACAACTTTCAACTCAAGAACCGTAAGAGCTAGAGACTCGCGGTCAACACCATTCCACTCAGCATAGTCGATATACTCCCGAAATTACTATGACCTTTGACCTCAAGGTCACGTGGTATCACGTGACCTTTGCATTTTAGTCAAACCATTTATTCGAATTCTAATATTTAAGGCAATTCATTGCCGATTCTCACTTGTTTCTGGATGAAAGGTACCCCTATTCTGTACCAATGACAACGTCTATACTAAATTTCATGATGACTGGTCAAGTAGTTAAGGCGTGAAAGCGTTCGTTACAAACAAACAAACTCACATTCGCATTTAAAATATTAGTTAGGATAAGGAAGATAGGATAACGTCGCGCCTATATTTTCGAAGTAGTAGTAAAAATTGTATTACAGTCACATTTCGCCGGCTATGGTTTTAACAACGTAACAGAGGGCACTTACATGTATTGCCATATACCGGGTACAGTTTCAGATGCAGTGCTGCAACTGAGAAATTCTTGATAGAAATACCGAATAATACTTACCAGGGATGTTGCGGATGCCGATGCGGCTACGGATATTTAAAAGATCACATCCGCGAATGTTGATGCTGATGCGGATGTCCAAATCGATGCGAAACCTCCGCAATTGCGGATGCGGATGTTGATGAAAATTGTGCATCTTATTTAATAAAAAGTATGTAATATCACCTTTGCAGGTTCAAGCTTGTTTTGCGAAGGTTCATAAATTAGCTATACCATTTTCTGGTGTGCCTTGATTCATCTTCACTTGAAGAATCATCGCGCCATTCATCAGCCCACCCATTTTCTTTTTAGTTCAGCACCTGCATTATATCTGGATCCGCATTAACATCCGCGTTGATTATTGCGGATGTGGATACGGATGCAGATGTCCAAATCGATGCAGAAGCTCCGCAATTACGGATGCGGATGCGAATATTCACAACATCCCTAATACTTACCCAAAGCATTGGGTTGCCTTGGGTAAGCACTATTAGGTTTTCTATCAAGAATTCAACTTTGATGCACAGCAGTCGCATTCATTATCGGTAACGAAGCATCTTACTTGAATATTATGAATAGCTCTCAGAGTTTTCTAGAGCTATTTTAAAGTCTAGAACTAGCATAATCAAATTCATATTTGATTTAAAGACCGATCTAAAAGAAGTGACACTCCAATGGGTTCCTTCACACATTGGTCTGGCAGGGAATGAGAGAGTGGATGGACTAGCAATAGAAGCTTCTTGTGATGGCGTATCTATGAATATACTATCTTTCTACACAGATTGTATGCATTTAGTCAGAGAACACTGCCACGAACTATGGAAAATGCATTTCGACAAGATATCGGTGGAGAAAGGTATTTGGTACAGGACACTACAAAATGAACCTTGGAAGTCTCCGTGGTTTGATCAAATCGGCATTGATAGATATATGCTAACTACTGCATTTCGGCTTCGATCAAGACATATCCCACTTAATAAATTCGCTTATTTAATTAATAAAGTAGCATCTCCTCTCTGTTGTGAGTGTGGTGTAGTGGAGGATGCTCTGCATATTATGGTGGAATGTGTCCGAAACGAGGACGTCAGATCTGAAATTTTGTCTGCAATTACAGATTATAAGGATATTGGACGATGTAACAGTATTTTAGCATATCCGCTGTCCGAGGCAGCTAAATTAATCTATAAACTGGTTGAATTTGGCATGCGACGACGTTCACAGTAATCATTCATAATTATATCGTATTATTAATAAAATATAGTAGTTTTATAGTAATGTTATAGAAAGTTCCAATGGAGCGGCATAGTCATAACTGACTAAGCTCCTAAAAGAAAGAAAAAAAAAAAGAGTCTAGAACTTTCTTAAACTTCCAACGTGGTGCACTATGACCCAATCCTCACATACCGACAGAAGGCCTTTTCACCGCACTTGTAAAATTTATTTATATGCCTCTTTTCTCTCTAAATACCTCTATGAAACGAACGATTCACAATATTACGACCCATTTCACTCATACATTAAAAGTTTTTATTCAGCAGGAGTTCTGACTATTTTCTTTTCAATTTCCTCACTGAACATCGTATAAAACTCTCCCCTTTGCATACAAGGCATTAAACTTTAATATTAGATTAGGGAATTCTGGTACAAATATATATTCTATATCATCCCCTTTGATTTTTCTTTCGCTTACGTCTGTTTGTAGAAATACGACCCCGAGTTTTCAAGTGAGTTGCTACCTGTTCTTCATTGATTTGGTAAAGATGGACGTCTATTTAAATTTATAGGCTTATAAGCTTTTTTACTAACCAAGAGAGAGCATATCTTTGTTAACCAAAAGTGATGCTATCTTTGGTTACTAAAGCATATAAGCAAAACTGATAAAATTAATGAATGTGACTTAGTTTATTTTATGTTTTAATGGTGCATTAGCTTTCGGCTAAGGATAATTAATGATCTCTTTGGTCGATGACCGCTTGCATTTCCAGGTTGTCATTCTAACTTTGTAAAGCTAGTTCATCGTCAGTTTCGTTGAGTTGTTAATTTTGTAGTATATCTTCTGAGTTGATAACGAACATCTAAGCTCGACTCTCAAGTTGGGAAGGGGTTTTTGGCAGTAGACAGCAGTAGTACCTAATACTGTAACGTTTTTACTTGTTTCCCTATAAAGCCCGCCATACACAGATCGCGGAGGCGGAGCGGTATCGGTAGTGATTTTTGTATTGTTCGAATTAGTATGAAACTACACACTCGATCGCTCCGGCTCGTGTGTGTAATGGTTCATACAACAATAAAGCCACCGGCACCTCTCCGCTTCCGTCTCGTCTCCGCTGTGTGTGTTTGTTGGGCTTTAATTGTAATTAAGAATAAAATGAAAGGGATAGGTATTACGATACCTGAAGACTACAGTACCTTCGAAAATTTTACTCAACGGGCAAAACTCAGTAACAGTATTACTACTGCTGTCTACTGCCAAAAACCCCTACTTAACTTGAGATTCGAACTTACGCCCTCGCTATCAACTAAAAACATAATAATATGCTACAAGACTAACTAGACAGTAAAAAAACCAAGAAATAAAAGCATTTTATTAATATGGAATCCTGACGAATAGTTCTTGCAGACGTGGGTCATCCAATTGGTATAAACTAATCAATGAATTGGATAATATATGGCATTTATATCAGCGCTATAGCTCTTTTAACTGCCAATTCAACTAACCGCTTCTATTAACCAGTGTGGGCAGTATTCCTTAGTTAATCAATCGGCTGCCGTTCGTTTTATTATTCGTTTTGTTAAGCTATCTTTATATAGGTATATAAATCTTCTGTACGTCTGTATATTAGTGAACTCCTCCTAAACAGCTGGATCGATTTTGATGAAAGTTTTATGTGTTTGGTTCCCTGGATGGTTCAGATTCACAATTGGATTCGTAGATGGCGCTTGATTGATAATTATCGCCTGCTCCGTGCCTCGGAGAGCACGTTAAGCCGTCGGTCCCGGCTGCCATGAACATCTATGGAAGTCGTTATTGGGAAGTCAGCGCCCTATAATATCTTGTCACTGGTCTAGCCTTAGGGTGTTGTTAGCCTTCGGGTTGCGGAGGTCAGGTGGCAGCCGCTACGTGTAAAAACGGATACCCAGTCAAATCCGGTTAGACCAGAAAAGCCAACCCCAAGTGACTTATGAATAATACAGGCTAGGGAGAAGAAGATATGTTGTGATATTTGAAGGCAGTCATTGTGATATGAATGTAACCTCCATTAGTGGTCGGACGTGTTTACTTTGAGTTATGTCATTTCGCCACACTAGAACTTTATAATAAAAGTTAAATGCCGCATCTATACGATTTTCTTCCTACTTCTTGGCACATCCACGACAAAACAGGGCGGTTCTATTTATAGGTGGAGATCTGTCTAGTCTTGATTAACCTTTAACGTATCGCCATACCTAATAGGTGGAATCCATACTCGGTTAGTTAATTACTTGGATGTCGTAGTTATCTTGATAGTTTGGCCTGGATTTACTAGGTCATGGTTTTTCTGAGTGCATCGGTGGCGCTGCTGTGAACGCGACTGCATCGCATGCATTTTGGGTACGATTTTTAGGTCTTGTAACGTGTCATGGGGTTTTTGTGTCACTAGCAGTACGGAGTCTTGAACTGTGGTCGGTAGATGATAATAATATCATTACATATTATGAGGGTCCTGGTTCCATGACTGGCAAGATATGGGTATGATGCACGTCTGCCTACTTCTTCGGGGGTACAGGAGTGAGACCATGTCGATTTTTTATATCACCAACTTAGTGACGAACCATATAACTTGCCTGACTGTAAGTGGTTACATTAGCGCTTAGTTTTACTCCTATGTTGCAAAATCTTAATTCTGTCTGCATATCACAATAAAGAATTATTATATCTATGGGATAAACATTTTAGTCTTGGCCATGTAACTATGTAAAGTCACAATATTTTAAGGAAATCTGGAAACCTCACTTGCCGCACTATTAATCCTATGCGACCCTCTAGTATGAAGTTATTTTTCCCGGTTGGGTAGCCGAGTTTAAACGCCGGTAGCGGTATGCCCTACTTTTCAAAGACAATACTGTTAGGAATAACAGCGTAGTTCACACCTAGAGCTTAGAACACGCCTAGCTTCCAACTAGAGACGCGCCGCTTGCCGTTTTTCACACAAACCAAGTACGTCAGTGACAATTACATAAATTATTACAAATATGTAGACACTTATATTGTAGAATGTCACTTATATTGTAGAATGACACGTACTGGGCTTAGGTGTCACACTTACAGGGTAGAACCGATTTGAACGCGTACCAAGATGTTTGGCTCTTTATATCGGACTATTCAATCTTGGCATCCTCTGCTAAAGCACGTGTTTCCTTCTTCTTTCGATCCCTGATCGTTCAATCGAGGATTAAAAAGGCGGGTGCTTATTTAGAACGTCAAAGTATGCTGATTGCAATAAATAAAAAGTAGAATTGACGGTGCTGGCTGCACTCCACCTTTGACATTCGCCACATATTTTAATATTATTTCTTTCGCTAATAAAAGCGCTGAACGTCGTATTTTTTACCCTATGTATTTTCGGATAGATTAACTGTAATGAGTCTGGGTGCTTTTTATGCTAATATTTGTCAACCCATCTATACAATAAAAGAGTTTAGTCTCGATAAGCGCATAGATACTGGGCTGTCGCAAACTGAGGTAGCTCAGTTGTATGTAAAACCCGTCCTACGCTCTACAGAAGCTTGTAATCTAAGGATGATTTTAAGTATTTTGCGTGATAAGGAAATATGTAAATTATAAACGAGTAAAAAGACAATCTAAGAAGAGCCTACTAGGCTCTGTACCCGCGATTTTAACAAACCAGGTAATGATGATGTTTACCAACGAGGCTAATCATAGTCTCAGGTCTGGAATAGAAATGTTGCCTTTATTTTCCGACCTGAGCCTGAACTTTGACAGATCATATGTTTAAATTGTAAAAGTATAACATGAGTATACCAGTAATAGGTCTTCTTCTCTCTTAGCCTTAATTATTCCCAAGTCACTTGGGGTCGGCTTTTCTGGTCTAACCGGATTTGACTGGATATCAGTTTTTACACGGAGCGGCTGCCACCTGACCCCTGCAACCCGAAGGCTAACGGTACCCTAAGGCTAGACCAGTGTCAGGATATTAGAGGGTACTGACTTCCCAATAACGACTGCCATAGATGTTCATGGCAGCCGGGATCGACGGCTTAACGTGCTCTCCGAGGCACGGAGCAGGCGATATTTGTCAATCAATACGCACATAATTTAGAAAAGTCATATAACTTCCGAAAGTCAGAGGTGCGCGACGTGGGTTCGAACCCGAGACCCTCTGCATTGCAGTCTGTTGGTCTCCCCACTGAGCTATCGCTGCTAATAATGCTACCAGTAATAGGTATACTCATGTTATTCTTTTAACCAATGCTCCAACTCATAGGTCCAAACACAATGCTATTTTCGTTATGTCTGGATTCCGTCTATAGAACCATTACTTCGAACGAAACTTAGGGACGTCTGAATCCAGACACTATCCTTGAATCATTATCTCTTAACATGGTTTAGCTAACAGGTACAATGTTAGTGAACAATATTGCACAAATTTTTAATTTAAATTATGTTTGACTTAATTTTTTTATTTGCGTTGTCAACTGCAAGTATATGTATGTATATAATATACATGACACAAAATTCATTTCTGATGCATTTACCAATTATTGCCTAACCAGCTATTATAAATACTATTGTGACAAGACACTGCTTAATTAATAATATTTAATAGGAATTAATAACAATGGATATAAAAGAAAACAAAATAAAATATAAAATAAATAATATACATTTTAAAATTATATATTTAAGATTTGAAAAGATAAAGAAGACATTATATTTATCCTTATCCTCCATCTCTAAGGGCAAACTTATCCACATAGCAACTATATGTAGCAAGTTGAGTCCCTATCCAAAAAACTTATAAAACATAGTCCTTGTTACAATCAAGAGGCAGTTCTTCGGAGAACTTTTTGATAACCACTAATTGACAGCTTCAGTGACGTGGGTTTATATAAAGATTGTAACAGAAATTGAAACATACTTATATTGCTTCACGCCTGTCCCCAATAGTGTAGGCAAAGTTGGATTACTCCTATATTTCGGTAGCTTTGATTTTAGGTACTACGTATAGCGAGCCTATTCTTGTGCTGCTACATGGAATTTTCCACCCAAAATTTAAAGGGCACTTTCTTTATTTTAACGATACCAACCATGGTGTCTAGTACACACATCAAATAAAGTCCGCGTTCACTTGAAAAGTTGAGATATTTTTCTCGTGTCAAAATATAATTAATGAATGCATTTTTATTGCTTTTTAACATTTAAAAGCACACAATTTTAATATGAATATATCTATATTATATTAGATTTTCTTTAAAAAATATGTTTTCAATCTCTGTGAAATTTGTTATTTAAAGAAATGCCAAGATTTATTTAAAGTTGAAATTTTATTCATTTTAATATGCTTTTATTTACAACTTTTTTGATGTGTGTATGTCAAGCAATAATAGGATACAGTAACCGTTTACCATCAGATATATATCAGATATGCGTTTGCTATTAGGATAAAAATAAAACTTGAAAGAAAGAAAGAAATAAATCTTTATTGATTTACAGCTTAAGGTAACAATGTGGTTAAGAATAAAAATAAATAATAATAATAATAAAAAGTAAAACGAAGCAGACAAAAACAGAGTCAAGTAAAAAATACGAAACAGCTAGTGACACGTGCATCCACAACTGCAGCAATCAGGACCTCAGTTCAGCATTTGTCTGGTCACAAGAACCAGGCACTGGTCTTCCACTGGAACCTGTCATAGTGACGTACGGAAGCCAATAAGTATAAAAATACATAAATAGTTTTTGATTTAGTATTTGTATGCTGACTCTGTGACACAGCAATTGTGACTACTGTACTGGTTTTAAGTTCAAATCCCGAATCGGACAAACTGTTTTTGGATGACTGTGAAGAAATTCTTTGTTGCATAGAGTTTGGCACTATAGACGTTGATAGGGTTCGATGTAGTAGACGTTGATAGGGTTCGATGCCCGCATAAGTCAAACATTTGTGTGCATGAACATGGATGTTTGTCCTGGCCTGGGTCTTTCTATGTATAATATGTACATACATACATAGATTTACACCTGTTTCCCGGAGGGGTAGGCAGAGACTACGGATTTCCATTTGCTACGATCCTGACACACTTCTCTGGCTTCATTCACTTTCAATAATATATATTTACAAAAAAAAGTATATAAGCATGTAAGTGTATCACATACACACAACACAATCTAGCCTAAACTAAGCAGAGCTTGTATTATGGGTACCAGACAATGGAAATAGGTAGTTAATAACTCTCAAGGGACTTGAAAGTTAAATGGTTGGTAAAATGATTTACGCGTAGCAAATTGCAATTTCTTGGTGCATCTTTCATAATCGGATAAATTATGGCTTTCTCGCTGGCTGCTAGGAAATTGCTGGAGGCTGGTTAGGATGCGGATCTATATTTACTTAACACGTTACTTACAGCCTGTACTTGTATAATTACAGGTGCATTACACCTACATTCTTCTTCTTTTCGTGTGGTTAGTCGCCAACCTGTTGTCAAGAGTTGTTCAAGCCCGTAGGCCTCTGACATGGCTTAACGATTGCTGTCAATTTGACTACAACCGGGACCGACTTCTTACCTGTCCTCCGAGGCACGGAGATGCTCGGATGAAATACCACTAAGCGGTCACCCATCTATAGACTGACCGCACCCAACGTTGCTTAACCTCGCTAATCGTTTACCGATCAGTGAGTGCAACTGGCTATGAGCGCCCCACTAAACGCCACAGCTACATTAGAACCATCTGTTTTAGGTCACTTGTTATAGGAGTACTTATTGCCGTCTAACAAGCACATATGAAGGCTCCGTACTAATGCTTAGGAATTCCCAGCTGGCTATACCAATAATATTTTAGTCGATTTAATAGCAAGTTGGGCCGTGACGACCAGCCGGTAATATTAACTACCTTCGTGCTTTCAATAATGATTTATGACCGATATAATTATAAACAATACTAAATTTTGCTTGCGGCTTCGCTCGCTATAATGTAGACTTTGTTAATAAATTATCCCTTGAGAACGGTAAATTTTTTGTGAATGAAAATTACCCTATATCCTTTTCTGTGAAAATATGTATGCGAAATTTTATGCTGATCGGTCGAGTAGTTAACGCGTGAAAGCATAACAAACAAACAAACTCACATTCGCATTTAAAATATTAGTATCCAGATCAGCTAGTACTTTTGATTGACTGCGTGAAAGAATTTTGACGGTTTACCGTATAAACGTGGTCGACCGTTTATAATAGGTGGGGCTGCCGATTCGTTTATATGTAGTGGTTTCGAGAAGATACAAGACCACACATATACAATGTCCTACTTCGTTCCCAGACGGTAGTGCTATTACAGTATTACTCTACTTTAGTACCCTCAGGTTATTCGAAGTAATAGGATCTCGTCTTGTCTGGGTCTGAAATATAGACTAATATATTTATTAAACAGTCAAACTAAGTATACCGCACCGACATATTAAACTAAAGAATTTTTTCAGCTGTAATTACTTCTTTATATTAAATTTGATGCGGGTTTTAAGACTGCGCCTAGCGTAAGACAGATAATGACAGCTCGTGCGGTGCATATTCAAATCGGTGCGTGGCCGCCATAGTAAAATTGTATGGAGGATTTGAAGTCCTTTTTTAATAAATATGTATCTTTATTGTCAACCAATAACATAAATATTTGGGACGGACAAATTATAATATAACTATTTATGTTTCGTTTAAGCTGTAAAAAAGGATAGATTTTAACTGTTATAATTTAAAAATCACGTAACACGAGCTTACGTTTTTGCATTTCTCGTGCAAATTTACGTAATTTTGTTGGCGAAAATATTAATTATTTTAAGTTCTTTACACGTGGTAATTGTAAACACATTCATTGTTATGGTAAATGTATATTTTATATTTGTATTAAACAAAATGTGTTGATTTTATTCACTTAACTGTGACCGCCTGTTTTGGCACATTTCGCTCGGCGCAGTCTTAAGACAAATTGCTCCGGGTCAGATCATTCGGTGTTTACTTACAGGAAAGTTAAAGATGTGGAAAATATAATAAAATGATAAAGTCTTTTAGGAAGTTGGAGATACACCCACAATGTCATTCGAATGATATTCGTACAAAAGTGATCAAAAGATCAAAAATATAGATTTACAGCCTCAAACTATTGTAAGGTCGCTTAAAGATATACAAATAGGTTTAAATACTACTATACATAAAACAACAAAAAAAAAAAACACCGTTGGAGCTTTTATTCGGCTTTAACGTGAACCACAAGGCCCAAGGAATATTAAGTTCAATATTTAACGAAACCATCAATTTAATATCACCAGATGAGATGCACGCTGTTAGGGATGAAGCTTCAAAGTGCATCAATGTACAACAGCAGAAAGATGCTGATCGTTATAATAGACACAGAAGGCACAGTAAGAAATATAGAGTTGGGGATTTAGTCAGAATAGAAAGACAGGTACTGCATGACGGGCAGTCTCAAAAACTTGTCGTGAAGTACCAGGGACCTTATCGTATAGTAAAAGTGCTCCAACACGATACGTTTGTACTTGAGGATACACCTTTATCACGAAAGAACGGCCGCCGTTATGAAGGAATTATAGCAGTCGATAAGATTCAACCTTTGATGAGCTTTAATGACTGAACTATGACAGTAGTTCTAGTGACGATGATAACGACGCCAATGACATTGTTAATGATGATGTTGTTACTAATAATGAATTAGTTAATAACAATGAGTTAACGAATAAAGATGCAAAGATAACTGTATGAATTATTATAAATCATGTATGGCAACCGTTAGTGGGTTTTTATAGAATATTATATTTATAAACATTATACTATGGCGACAATTTATTTATTCTTCATGTTACATCTATTTTAATTTATATTTTTATATATTAATTTATATATATATGTTATATACTTATCAGTTATAATTTAAATAAGTAATATATATCTTACGTAGTTTTGTGTTTTGTGTTTGTAAATTATTACAAGAGTAGCCGATGTACGTCCGGGCGTCACTTGGGGTTACCAAATAATATCAGGGTTGGTTTGAGGTATCAACCGCAAACCAACAATAAACCTGAGTGGTAACCTCATTTTTCATAATATATGTACATTTTTTGTTTTGTTTTCTGTGTGTTCTAATATTTGTGTATCGTGTACCTACATATATTCAGAAAAATAAATGTTTACTTTACTTTACTTTACTTTTACTTTACATTAAAATTTCTTTGAAATGTTTTTTCTATACGCGAAGGGACTCGCGTCAAATAGGAAGGCCGAGCTGTAAGGTCAATTATAAATCGAATTGATTAATTAATCAGGTTATGTATAATATAAGGTCAATTATAATATTTTTTCAGATATTAAGAATAAGATGAAGTATTAGGTATAATTACTTTATTATTGTATAATTATGTGAATAATAATAATAATAATAATATTCTACCACATACACACAACACCATTTGTGAATGTTGCTGATTTGACAATTCGATGTATTTGAAAGTATTTATTTGTAATCATTTATATTAAAAAGTAATTAACTTAATTTATTACGACAATATTTTATTTAAATTTATATAAAATGATTTCACTTCCGGCTCGACGGTGTTGACGTTGTCGCCATATTTAATAACGGTCGAGCCAGCGCACGGGCATTCGTTATCGAACTGTTGAAGTGTGTGTACAAAAGGTGAAATAATAAATACTCTGATACAGTATACGACTGGAGTTTGATACTTAGCTTACGCCAACATTATGGAGTGGCAGCGGCATACCGGCACGCGGTAGCCACATACAGCCATATACAATTGACAGGTTAATATATCGTTGTACTAAACGCGACTCTGCGCTTACCTTACTTACCAATAAGTTCCAAATAATGAGGTTTATTCCCAAAGTGAGCTTTTCTATTAAGAAAGTCTTACAAGCAGTACCGAGTATGGGACATCTTACTTTAGGAAGTTATATGACTTTTCGAAATTATGTGCGTATTGATTGACAATTATCGTCTGCTCCGTGCCTCGGAGAGCACGTTAAGCCGTCGGTCTCGGCTGCCATAAACATCTATGGCAGTCGTTATTGGGAGAGTGTCGACACAAAAGATCCCACTGGGTCGAAGTGTCGCCGGTCTGCACTGACTGGGAAGATGGGTCAGTAGACGGTATAAAGCTTGCCATCGGTTGTATGGAACTGGAAGTCGTAATTGGCGTATTGAGAATGTTAGTCACTTCTACATAACATGTTGTCGCGAAATTAAACCTCAGAATATGCTATTTTTCTTAATAAATAAGGGACCAAGCATGTTGAAACCAATATTATATAATTTAACATTAACTGTACACATGTTTTCACAAATAAACGTATCTTATCATATCTTCGATATTTAAAAGTACGTCTGTCGCACTAGGATTTAATACTGTTTCGAGGGCATCATTACAAACATTCAAACAACACCCAGACTCAAAACAATCATTTCTGGATCATCTAACAGGGCGCCCACTTGAATCACTACGTCATACAATCAACATGTAGGTATGTTTATATATACTAATAACTGCCTCCGTGGCGCAGCGGTAGTGAATGCCACTGCTGCGCATGAGGTTACGGGTTCGAATCCCGGGTTGGGCTAACAAAAATTTATTGAAATTTTCTCTTAAGAAATCTCAATACGAACCCGGAGTTAGGAAGTTGGCGGTGTTAGACACCCTCGTGCCTCGGAAAGCCCGTAAAGCCGTTGGTCCTGCGCCTGATCTCTCTCCGGTCGTATCGGATTATCCGTCCTATCGGATCTTGAGAGTTAGGGAACAGAGAGTGCACTTGTATTTGCGCATACACTTGTGCACTGTAATATCTCCTACGCCGATGGCCAGTCTCCGTTAAGATTGGCTGCCGTGACCGAAATTCGGTCCGGAGGACATTATTATTATTATGGTCTAAAAAATATTTCAAATCTCAGCTTTTATGCTGGTGAGTGTGAACCTGTCACGGGCTTATGCCAAGTGGGTCGGCTCATTTGGTATTGTTGTATGTTAAGAATCGCCGGAGTATAGAGCAAGTGTCGATGATAACGGATTTCTGTAGTTTTATATATAAATTTTTATGCAAGTCAAATTCTTTAAGTGATGTATGAAGTGATTTCGGAATGAGTCCTGTAGATGAAATAATGACTGGAATATTCTTAACTGTATGGCGATGCCACATTTGTCTTATTTCGTCTGCTAATGGTATATATTTTTAAATTTCCTCTGTGTATTTTTCATAATGTTTTCAGAGTTTGGTATTGATATATCAATTATATACGTGACTTTTTCTTGTTTAAGTGTAAGGGTGATGTCTGGTCTATCATTTGTGCTTGTTTTGTCTGTTATAATGTCTCGATCCCAGTAAAGTTTGGCGTATTCGTTGTTTAGAACGTTTTTTGGTTTATACTTATAATATGGCTCCGTTTTATCTTCTAGTTAATATTTTAAAGCTAAGAGGCAATGAATTTGTTTTACAATATTATTATGTTCATATTACAAAGCAATCAGAATGAAGATGTCGACTATTTATGTAGTGCCAGATATTTATGTAATCACAATAATGAATGACTATGAATGGGTTTGACTTGGGATATGTGCCATCCATAACTGTTTATCATGTTTGTAGGATGCCTATACGTCACCAGAAGACATTTACGATGCCAATAATCGTATCGAGAGCTATAAAACGCCTGTTAATATTTGAATTGTGGGAACGGCCACATGGCAAAGATCGATGCTCCATTTCACGACATTTCCAATGAAAATTTAGTTAAATGACCATTGAACGGTATGTAGGTCGGCTTGTTTGTTATCTGTAGCTAGATACAGCAGTGGACGTGTCGCCATCATACTCTTTGATTGTGTAAACGTATCGAGTAATTTGTGTTGGTGTGTTTGAATTTTAATTAGGGATATATGTTTGTTACTTTACACATGTTCGCTCACAGGACGTAACCAGTTTATTGGTTTGCGTGTATGTTGAATAAATTTACCTTCGTTTCCTACTGTTTATCATAGAGTTCTAACAAATAGTACTTTTATTTTGGCATAGCTAAACAAAGCACTTTTTGTTAAGACACAGGAATAACGCCTACTTCGGGAATTGTCCCTTTAAAAAAAGAAATCATAGTAGATGATCGAAATGTGGGTGTACCTATTATACTTATCCTGCGAGATATACTGGCATTAGTCTATGTATGTATGTCATTTCACCTATAATGTAAGGTTATGCTTCAATTCTTTAATCAGTCAATGTATTGTCTTGAAATTAAACTACTTCATATGGATACATGGTCACGGGAAGATCATGGCTGCTGAAAAGCAACCGTAACGCCAGGGAAAGTGTAAATCTAAATCCTACCTAGTACCTATTGTAAACGCGAATGTGAGTTTGTTTGTTTGTTATACGTATATCAGTCATGGTGTAGCCGCAGTTGGCAATGGTAGGTGACTGTGAACCGCAGTCATCGATTGGCCACAAAGAGGTTTGCAAGCAGATCTGCTTTTTGATGAGCCAGTGATCCATTCGGATATCTCATAGAGGGCAGCGAGGTCTGGCAGAAGTTGGACTGCACAACAGGCGCCAGTAGCTACGGCTGCCCGTAGGATGCGCCATGAGTTCCTGGCCGAACCGTGCAACGCGCTGGGTGTCCGTTCTTAAGTATGCTCTCTTGCAGGCCTTAGTGGCTTGGTTGAACGCTGCCTTCAGGTGATCCACGTTAGGGTCGTGGAGAGCGCAAGCCCTGGTCCAAGCGCGGTACGCTGCCTGTTTACGTTTAACAGCATCAGCGCATTCACGACCTAATCAGGGCCTTTTTCTGCCGCCACTCATGACATCACTGCATGGAATATAATACTCCATACCCAGGATGATTTTACCAGCGACAGCAGTAACGCTCTCTGATGGATCCCAGTTCTCAAAGCAGCGTTGAGCCCAAAGGATGGATGCGAAGTACTCCCGCATTCTATCCCAGTCTGCCGACGAGTAGTGCCACAGTCGTCTTGTCTCCTCGGGTCGTAGGGGCGTAACAACAACAGCAGTGGCACAAACCAAACAGTGGTCCAAGGTGCCCAGAGAAGCATGAATCGACATACTGTATCGGTTCGGGTTACTTGTCAGCAGCAGATCGAGCAGAGAGGGCGCCTGACCTGCAATGTCCGGTATCCGGGTGGGCTGGAGTACTAGTTGAGACAGGTCATGCGTGAGAGCAAACGCATAGGCAGTTCGTCTCGCATGGTCTGTTTTGGGAGAACCCAACCAAGTCTCACGGTGAGTATTGAAATCTCCCAAGAACATCAATTCAGCGTTCGAAAACAGCTTCTGCGCGTCGTTTGCCGCTTGACTCAGATAGTCGAAGAGTCGAGTTGTCTCAACGTCTCCTGAATGGGAACGGTAAAGGCACATGTAGATTTGGCTGAAAGAGCCATGATCCATGTGTACACAAAGGACAGAGAAAGAAGGGTCCTCTAGTCAGTGTACATAGTGACAGCAAATATCCGCCTTGACAAACAAGCATACCCCGGCTTTCGCGAGGAAACAGGTGCGATGGACGGCATTGAGTTTAGCGTGGAGTCCTCTGATATTAATAAACTCTACGATACAAGAAGAAGAATAAACTGGGATCAAATCCGTATAGTTTAATTTCAATGTATAACATTCACGTAAACGTAAGACAATATAATGTATTATGTTTTTTAGGAAATTCTTCGTAGAAACAGGATATAATACATTGCCTATTAGCTTAGGTTTAGTCCTAATTACGTGGGATTAAAACATAGCTAGTTATAGTCTGATAGACTTCTGCCCACCCTTCGCTGGAATACAAACGCGATACTATAACGAACCCAATATTATTACTAAAATCGTAGGGATTATTTCCGTAAGCGGATTTCTCGATACCAGGAAAATCTGTTACCCAGAATATATCTTTGAAAGGCGAATATTCAGTACATAACATTTATACCTATATTATAAATTTCTATAGAAATGAAATATAATAGCAGATTGATAATATACACTACAGCTTTTAATATATTTATATAGTTTACCTTAGAGATTAGATGCTTACCAAAACTACCAGTAATATTATCTGTAGTTTCTCAACTTGTCAATGCTAAATCAATATTGTCACACGAATCTGTAAGAGAAAGGCGCCAGTGTCTTTAAGACTGCGCCGAGCGTAAGACAGGTAATGACAGAGATCGAGCGACGCATATTCAAATCGGCGCGCGGCCGCCATACAAAAATTGTATGGAGGGTTTGAAGTGCTTTTTTGATAAATATTTATCTTTATTGTCAACAAATAACTTAAATATTTGGGACGGGCAAATTGTAATATAACTATTTATGTTTCGTTTAAGCTGTAAAATAGGATAGATTTCTACTGTTATATTCTAAAAATCACGTAACACGAGCTTACGTTTTTGTATTTTCGTGCAAATTTACGTAATTTTGTAGGCGAAAATATTAATTATTTTAAGTTTTTTACACGGAGTAATTGTAAACACATTCATTGTTATGGTAAACGTATATTTTATATTTGTATTAAACAAAAAGTGTTGATTTTATTCACTTAACTGTGACCGCCTGTTTTGGCACATTTCGCTCGGCGCAGTCTTAACAAAGTTAATACTGACAGCTGACTGACGCAGGCACTGACGTTCAATGAACGTCACGTGGAACCATCCTAGTTCAGGTATCCCCCATAGTATCTTTTTACGTGTATGTATATTGTTTATCAATTAGGATAATTATGTACGTCATCCTGTTATTATGGCGAGAAAATAAACATTATTATTATTATTAATTCCTTACAAAGAAACAAACAAAAATCAATCTTACATTTTTATTATATTAATATACGTTTATGCTTTTTCAACAAGGTTTACTTGACTTTGAACCAAATTATATGGCAATACACTCGCATTTCGCGAAAACATTGTTGACACCTACGCTCATGCGCATTCCTAAACGGCATAAGTTAGTACGTGCTATTCATAGTTCATTGCTAGGGTGGCCCTAATTAGGCTGACCCTTATTACACAAGTCTAATCGTAAACGTGGAGCGTGTTCACCCTTTGTTACGAGAATAGGCACATCATCGTCGTTCCTGTAGTGCTATTCTGTTAAAATACAGCCTTCAGGGTCAGGCGTTGACTTTTAAATGCATGGATAGCGTATTAGTTAGTGTAACCGACTGCCACACCTGAGCTCGCGGGTTCGATTCCCGCACAAGTCAAACATTTGTGTGCATGAACATGGATGTTTGTCTTGGTCTGGGTGTTTCTATGTATAATATGAATGTATTAAAAAAAATGCATATATGTATGTTTATCCATTGTCTCGTACCCAAAGTACAAGCTCTGCTTAGTTTGGGCTAGATGGTGTTGTGTGTATGTGATATAATATTATTATTTATCATATAAAGAAGAATAAAAAACAATGCAAATAACAAGCTTTCACAGAATATAAGGACTACGTAATATTGTCTTCTGTTTACGCGAATGTTATTCATTAAAATTAAAATAAAATTTTGCTTAAATAGAAACACCAATTATTAAATTATGTTCGGGTACTTTGAAATAACTACACTGGAACATTGAGACAACTACCATCTTAGACCATGGCTGCAGAAAAGCAACCGAAACGTCGGGGAAAGTGTAAACTCAAATATAAATAGTTTTAATAAATTAATTAGCTTAAAAATTAGTAAAGTTTAATAGTGGTAGTAGTGTAACAGTTTCTAAATGATGTAATAAATTGTCAAATAAACAACGCGATAAAATCCGTATATAGTAGTTTAATTTCAATGAATAACGACTACGTGTTTAAATAAATTATAGCAGTTATAAAAACAAATAATTACAAACAAATATACATTAAAAATAAATTAAAATACAACATTTTTTTAAGTATCATGGAAGTTGAAAGTTATGTTTAATACAAATAATACTTTGAAATAAATTAAAAAGACTGCTATCCTGGCTAAACGTATCTCCTTTTTTACTTAGTATTCAACTGAGGACGGTGATCTTTTTGAGTCCGTGGACGACGAGGCACTACGCAGCTTGGGGGTCAGAATCAGCCGGCTCGAAAGCTCAGTGAGCGCGGTTACCATATATGTCGGCGCAGGTCCACATAACTAATTATTTTAATACATCATTTTATCGCTAATTGACTTATGGTCGGGTCTCTATTTATTTACTAAGATTACTTCATGATTACCACATTGTTTGTGCGAGTCTTACCAGTTATTGCTTAAAATAAGAGTTGTAATGGTTTGTTGTTGGTTGAGACGACAAACTATTAAGTACTGATTATAATTTAAACATTCGTTTTGAAGTAATTAAGCAATTGCTAAATTCATAACTTGATTTTAAGCAAAAACGAATTGATTTCTAGACATTTTTGTTGAGTTTAAAGTAATTCGAATTCTTTCAAGTTCAATATTAAATTGCAGAATCAAACAGTCGTTTATTAAAACATTTGAACTGAAATTAAAACGTTCTAAATATTAAAAGCGGTCTGTTGATTTTTGTAAAGAATTAACGTAATTAAATTAGCTATTAAGGAAGTGTGTGTTAAAATAATAGTGAAATATTGTGATTGTGTATTGACCTCCCAACGCCCGCTATCTTGAGCGCGTTTGGCGTTGTAAAGTCAAGCATTCTATTACGAGTTCTCACGGAGGCAAGAGCACTTCATAAAATTGTAATCTTGTGAGTACTAAATTTAATATTGATTTTTACTATGTTGCTTTACATAGTTAAGATTAAGATTGTGTTTAAGAATTATACGTGTTTATTATCGAAAGCGTGTTTCATTACTTTAATTATTTGCAATGAGTGATCCATCTATTGAGAATAGTGACGTCAGCTCTGATGTCGTCACAGCTTTTAAAAACCCTGCTGGAGCTTATGCTGCGATATATAAAAATGAAATCAAAATTAAAATCTGTTATCTCATATAGGTCACAAAGTAACTTTCATGTACCTATTATCATGTTTAGCAAAGCAACGGTGTAGAACCAATGAGAAAAAATTTCAAGTAACTCAGGGCCATTCCTTTTAGTTGCAGTATTTATTTTACTAATCTGTTTTGTAAGAAGCTGCAACCTTTAAACCACAAACTTAACCATCAAACATTTAAGCAATAACTAATATTTAAAAGTTTGCCTCTTATAGTAGTTAACGGTAGAATAGTATCCACTTATGTGTATACAGAATAAAAACAATGCAAGAACATATTGCAGTTCGGCTGTAGGCCAAACTTCGTCCACAAGTTGTAGAGGCTACTAGTGGGTATGTTGTGGTCACCACCGGTGGCCCAGTGTGCGGCTGCACTAATTCGTATCACAAACAGCGATGAACGCCTTCAGTACGTCGACGAGCTTAAATGCGTCAGTGAATACCTCTTGGTCGTTTGTGAGGCTGTATAGACAACGAGATTGCAAAATGAAATTGTATTCAGGAAAATAGCGTAGTAGAATTTGTACTCGGCCTGTGTTCCTAATAGACTAAGTGTATCAACTATTTTTAATAACGCTTCAGTGGCGCAGCGGTGCTAAATGTGACAGCTATGCTTGAAGTCGAAGTGTTATTGAGATTTTCTGTCGTGAAATTGTTATAGGTAACACGGAGTTGAAGGTGCGCTCGGTAGGCAGTGATATGGCGAGCCTTTTACGAACTAGAACCATAGCCGGTGAAATATGGACGCGATACACATGCTATGAGTATATTTAAAAAAACAAGCGAGAAACGGCATGAATTGCCGTAAATCTTAGAGGTCGAAAAAATGTTATCACGTGACCTTGAAGTCAGAGGTCAAAGGTCATAGTCATTTCGGGGTATATCGACTATGCTGAGGCGAATGGCTTTGACTGCGATTCTTTAGCTCTTACGGTTCTTGAGTTGAAAGTTGTATAAGAGATTTTTCGAACTCTAAAAGTATTTTCATCACTCGCCTTAGTATATAGTGAGACCAATTTCGCAGGTCAATGATATATTCTATAAATTTTTTGTTAAAGAAGACAACTCCCGCAATAGTAATAATTGCTGTGTCGCAGAGGGTTTTACAAAAATTCAAACAACGGATACAAAGATCGCCCAAACTCGGCACAATTATTTGGTGGTCAGTGGTCACAAAAAGTATTGCCCTGTGTAGATCGAACCACTTAACCATCCGTGCAGACAAATACAGTCTATGATTGAGAATAGCTTTGATGGTCGATGGTAGGAGTGAAATTATTTTAACGGGTGCGTCTATGTTTTTTATATAAGTATCTATATATGTATTAAGCACGAAAAGCGGGTTCCATTTGGTTGGTTTATACGATAATTATAGTACTCATTGACAGTATAATTCAGGAAATTAATAATTCATCAATCTGCTCCAATTTCTCTAGATGAGAGATATTGAGTTTCAAATAGATGTCAAATTCTGTTCAAGTGTTTCAATACTGTTGTTAGTGAGTAATGCTCGATTCCTAATGGATTGCTTTCTTACATAATGGCCTTCAGACCGGCATTCCTTCACTGAGGCCGATCTTAGCTGATGCTAAAGCAAGATATATTGTAGTTCATAAGTGTGTGTTCAAATATAACTGCACTCTCTACTCCCTTAATCTCATAGTCCAATGGGACCGCCACAACGTGAGGGAGATCATCGGAGATCGATCATCGCATCGCATCAACGAGAGGGCCTTCCGAGATACGGAACCTTGGCACTCTGGCTATGATTCGCAGACCCGTATAAATTAAACAAAAAACGCATGCTTTTATTTTTACAACATATATGGATTTACTAACATATCTATCAGAGTATCTATGATAATATAATTTTTTATGAGTTGGTTGGTGTACAACTTTTAAATCGTACGTAAAAACGTACGATCACGCTCGGCCGCACCATTATAGTGATGTATAATTTTTTTTGTGTGCGCCCGTATAGGTTTGCAGTCAACCTTTGGGGCACCCTCAGAGGTCCACGTACCTATCCCAGGTTGGAAAACCATGCCCTAAACTTACGCGTTACCAACTCAGGAGAAAATAAATTAAAGATGGGACGAAACGAACAGAAAGGATGAGTCAGATAGAGTCTCCAGAACTTTTAATTACCGCGCGTAACCCAGTAACAACGTTACTACCCTTACGCTGGTGTCGGTTGATAAGAGCGGTGGTAAGTACTTATCTAGGTATGCTGGCTCTTTTCTACTGTCACCAAATATAAATTTGCAAAGGCTTTTCCACTCAAATACACACTGCGACAAGATTTTCTGCAGGCGAGACATGAATATTGAATTGTAATAAATCATAGCGATTAGTCTAAGCTAGATAGATTTAAGCCATCTCAACTAACGGCTGATAGATCTCATTAATTCAGACATCAATTAATAATTTACGATGTACGGTATAGCAGTGATGTCAATAACTAATTAATGCTCGCGACTTTGATCGTGTGTAAAATTTAGATATTATTTATTTATTCATTGAAATTAAACTACTATATACGGATTTTATCGCGTTGTTTATTTGACACTTTATTACATAATTTTGAAAAACTGTTACACTACTACTACTATTAAACTTTACTTATTTTTAAGCTAATTGAATTATTATTAAAACTATTTAGATTTAATTTAATTTTACACTTTCCCCGACGTTTCGGTTGCTTTTCAGCAGCCATGGTCACGGGGAGACTAAGATGGAAGTTGTCTCAATGTTCCAGTTTACTTTTTTCAAAGTATATAGTAGTAGTAAGTAGTTTAATTTCATTGAATAATATTCGCGTAAAGAGAAGACAATATTATAATATTTATTTATGCCATATTATGCACTACTCTCCAGTTCTGCTAAATAAAATAATATGTTATTTAATTTGCTTTTTTCGGTGAATCCTATATAATGAAACCTTGAAACCTTTACCAAAATCCAATGACATTTTAAAACAGACTAAAGAAAAAATGATCTATAATTTCGAAAGCAATGGTATCAGCTTTCGACCTTTTAAAAAAGTCCAACACAATTAGTTTTTACAAGCTTATATTACACTTGCGATGCTAGTAGTTTGTAACTGTAGTATTTTGCAACTGAATTTTGAACCAGTTCTCATAGCCTGAAAATGCTGAAATTAAGTATGTATGCGTTAACCTGATGATAATGCAAAATTGATGAGCTGGACTTGATGCGCCTGCCAGGGCCACCTGTAGACCACCCTACTCCTCAATAACTTACAGCAGCCATATCGTGTTTCAGCTCGTTAGAATTGACTTGACAAGTACTTTTTATTTATGACACTAGGTGGTATGCAGGGTCTGATAATAGAACCTATAGATGGTCACTGATACTCTGTAAAATCTTGTTTGAAAAATTTTCTTTTATAATTAATAATAATAATAACATTCTACCACATACACACAACACCATCTAGCCCAAACTAAGCAGAGCTTGTACTATGGGTACTAGACAATGGATAAACATACTTATATATTTATTTTTTGCAAATCCATATATTACATAGAAACACCTAGACTAAGACAAATATCCATGTTCATGCACACAGATGTTTGACTTGTGCGGGAATCGAACCCGCGACCTCAGGCGTGGCAGTCGGTTACACTAACCACTACGCCATTGTGGCCGTCAATTAATATAATAATATCTCATACTATTATCTGCGCGCAGATAGCTTCGTTTCAATCCAACCGCAATGCATATCCGGATTAAAAGTATCCTTTCTTCTTCTTTTCGTGTGGTTAGTGGCCAACCTGTTGTCAAGAGTTGTTCAAGCCGCCCGTAGGCCTCTGACATGGCTTAACGACTGCTGTCAATTTGACAACAACCGGGACCGACTTTTTACGTGGCCTCCGAAGTACGGAGACGCTCAGATGAAATACTACTAAGCGGTCACCCATCTATAGATTGACCGCACCCAACGTTGCTTAACCTCGCTAATTGTTTACCGATCAGTGAGTGCAACTTGCTATGAGCGCCTCATATCCTATGTATGAATCTATATGCCGAGTACCTATTACGGTTTATCTGTATGCCGAGTTCCATCCAACCAAGTGTCCAAACCTCCAATACATTGTTACCTTTATAACGTTGGTAAATTTTATGGTATTATTATTTTGAATGGTATCTAGTACATATATTTCATCACAATATCTTAAATCATAGTTATGATCTGTGTCAGTCTCCTGTTGTTATAAACGCGAGTCTGGATTGATAGTTGGTTGTTTGTATCTCAATCACGAACGGCTAAATGGATTTATGCAGATGAAATTGTGCATCTCAAATAATCATGTTCACGATGACGAGTTTGGTAAAACAGTTGTCGGTTTGATGCTTGTTGATCTTGGTATGTTGGTAAACATAAGTTGTAAGCACAGCATACAGCCCACCTAATGGTAAGTGGTCACCGTAGCCCATGGACGACTGCAAGACCAAAGGCATCACTTGCGCTTTGCCGACCCTTTAGGAAAGGAAGAAGAGAAAAAGGAAGTGGGAAGGAGAAAGATTGGGCCTCCGGCACTCTCACTCACCGAACGAAACACAACAGTAGCAATACTGCTATTTCACGTCGATATTCTGTGAGATTTGGTGGGTTTTAGATATAATTAAAAGAAAGCATGTCTTGTTGGGTCTTTTTTAAAACTACATCAGTGGCTGAAGTTTGCGCAAGGTCTCGGGTTCGATTTGTGCATAAACTAATTTTATTTATTTATACTAAAGCTCGAATTCAATGTAAGCATAAACACACATTGTTAACATTACTGATGTATTACTAGCGTTCTTTTTTGTATAACAGACGTGCAAAACATTAACCTATTGAGTAACAGCGGCATACCGGCGGCCAGACACAATAGGTTTTTAGTTATAATATCTGTAAATAAATTGTCCCACTGCTGGGCTGCGGGCCTCTTCTCAGAATGAGAATGATTACATATGTAACCTACACATTTCGTTTCACCTGCTGACAGCCTTCCACCTGGACATCAATTGCCTTGGTCGGTCTGGAAGTCGCTAAATAGACTCCGAAACCAGATCGGTCGGTGTAAAGAAAACGTTTAGGTGGAAACTCTCAGACGGTACCGATCTGGGTTGCGCGTGCGGTGCAAGACAAATGATGTCCCACCTTACATCGTGCCCTGCGTGCCCGACAACTTGCACGCAGCAGGATCTGATGGCTGCCTCTGACAACGCAGCTAGCGTAGCTGCTTTCTGGGCGGCAAATATATGATTTAAAAGTGTTTGCCAACGATACGCAAAGAAGAAGAAGAATTATGTCTGGTATTCCAAGCACTGGCCAGTTAAAAAGCTAGAGAGATTTTCTGTTAGTAGAAACAGCATAAAAAATAAAGCGGTTCCCTGTTAGCATAATCTCAGTAGTAGTACGGTCTCCAAAAATATGCTTCGCCTTTCTATGTGTGACCCAAAGTCATTATTAACAAAATGTAGGTCTAATAAATCTCTGCCTATAAAAATAATACCAGCGCTATATTAAAATGTCCCACTGCTGGGCACGGGCCTCTTGTCAGTGTGAGAAGGGTTAGGCCATAGTCCACCACGCTGACCCAATGCGGGTTGGCAGACTTCACATATCGTCGAGAACATTTTAGAAATCTTTAAGACATGCAGGTTTCCTCAAGATGTTTTCCTTCACCGTTAAAGCAAGCGATAATTATAACCTCGAAAAGTCAGAGATGTCAAAAGTTATGAGCCTTGCGATCGAACTCGAGACTTCTGCGTGGCAGTCCAATATTTTCTCACTAAGCTATCGCTGCTATTACCTCTGCTTACCTGAATGGATATGCAGTCGTAAGACTATGAATGTATATGCACATATTAATAACGTAACAATATTATTTTCGCTTAAACTTTTTTCATTATCGCTCTGTTCGAACAAGGAAACAATTAGTACGGATGAGCGCATTTCAAAAGTGCTACAAGCTCACTGAAGCGTGAAATGCCAAATGTAATAGGGATTTCTGTGGAAACTTATCGTTTATTGCTATAAATACATAATATGAACAATATCCTAATTAATATTGTAAATGGGTATGTGAATTTGTTTGTTACACTACCATGCATTACTCGAACGATCATCATGAAATTTCGCATACACTTTGTCAAGGATACAGAATAGAATATAAGGTACCTTTTATCCAGAAAAAATACTGTTTCCGAGAGATGTAAATTTTCTGACTTTGCTCGCGCTATTTGGGTTTAACTAAAGTCTAGACAAACACGAGCAAAGCCGCAGGAAAAATCTAGTATGTGATAAACTCATACTCCTATATCCTTCAAGGGGTAAGCAGAGATGAATCACAATCACATTTCGCCAGCTGTTTTTAGCTTCCATCGCCTTCTACCGGGCATAATAGCAGATTCCCAGCTGCCATTGGGTATATGTAATAAGAAAAATCCAATGACGCTTTGCTCGATCCAGAAATTGAATGCATGACCTCATACACGACATTTGAATTACATACTATGTAATTCCTTTTCGAACTCGAGACCTCATGCACAGCAGTCGTATTCACTGCGCCACGGAGGTAGTTACCTATCTCAGGTTAGGTCAACAAAAAGTTTTTCTGTTAAGAAACCTCAATACGCGCCCAGAGTTAGGGAGTTGGCGGTGTTAGACACTCCGTACCTCGGAAAGCATGCAAAGCCGTTGGTCCTGCACCTGATCCCTCTCTGGTCGTGTCGGATTATCCGTTCCATCGGATCATGAGGATTAGGGAACAGAGAGTGCACTTGGGTTTGCGCATATAGTTGTGCACTATAATAAGTATCTCCTGCGCAGATGGCCAGTCTCCGTTAAGACTGGCCGCCGTGACCGAAATTCGGTCTGGAGGAAATTATGATCTAATTTATTTTAAATGTTATGTTTTATGTTTTTTACACGCACCGCATGGGTAGATTAATATTATGGAATTATGAATTTCTAATCCTGGCGTTTCTTTTCGCATTTAATTACGTATTTTTTATTTATTTATTTCATAACAATTTTTACATTGTGTTGATCATTATCACTCTTGATACATTCAGTCGCATTTCATTCTACATGTACGCTTGTCAGCTTATAGCAACTTTTATCTGCCCTATTTCTAAAATATTTTATTTGTGTAATCAACAGTGGAAATGCAAATGCAAAAATATATTTTATACGATTACCTTTTATTTTATTTAAGCAGTGATAGCTCAGTGGGGAAACCAACAGACTGCAATGCCGAGAGTCTCGGATTCGAACCCCCGTCGCGTACCTCTGACTTTCGGAAGTTATATGACTTTTCGAAATTATGTATGTGATATGATATGAACATCTATGGCAGTCGTTATAGGTAAGTCAGTGCCCTCTAATATCCTGACACTGGTCTAGCCTTAGGGTATCGTTAACCTTCGGGTTGCGGAGGTCAAGTGGCAGCCGCTCCGTGTAAAAATGATATCCAGTCAAATCCGGTTAGACTAGAAAAGCCGATCCCAAGTGACTTGGGAATAATAAAGGCTAAGGGCTTCTCCCTGACCTTTTATTTTATGTTAAATTACTACATATTAGAAATAACTTTTGTAACGCATAGAATCTTATCAACATTTTAGTAACCGGCATAAAGCACATCCAGACGTGAACCAATTTTTGCAGGTCAACATTTTACCTTGTAGAATTCGAACACACAGCATCTCTTCCAGCATCCCTGTCTCATGACGAACAGATGTTATCTCTCATAATAAACGTAGAAATTACTGCCGATGAAACATACACTTTTTAAACTTGTTAGAAGTTACGCGCAGACCTGTAAATCAAACTGGAATGTTTATTATGTAAATATTTTAACAGGTTTTTTCTTATGGTATAGAAACTACAGGTGTGCTGTAAATATTAATGGGTTTTTTTTATTTATGTCTGTTCGTAATGAATTATGGGTTGTTTTATGAGCTATTTTTAAATGCTATCAATCAAATGAAGTTAATATACTGGTGTTATGGAGTATGAAGTTTTGACTGGAGTAGTGGTTTAAGAGGTCGTCGCTATCACTACGCCGAGTGTAACAGAAAGGTGCAGCCATATTTTAGGGCATAATGTATATCTAAAAAATAACCTAAATATTTATGACAGTTTATAAGATTTTATTTATTTATCACTAGTTTTTTCCCGCGATTTTACCCGTAAGTAAGTCCCGTTCCCGTAAAAATGTCGGGATAAAAAGTAGCCTATTTGTGAATCCAGGTCTCCAGGTTTCTACATACCAAGTTTCATTGCAATCGGTTCAGTAGTTTTTGCGTGAAAGAGTAACAAACATCCATACATCCGTACAAACTTTCGCGTTTATAATATTAGTAAGGATTAGAACAAAATAAACGCATTAAATCACTATTAAATTGCGCCTGGTCATTTTTAGTGTTCAAAGATGTTACTACGTCAGCTATTAGTGTTGTTTAAGTATCGACTATAATGTGCTGATATTGATAAGTCGATACAAAAAGAATAAGCTATATCTTAATGAAAATAATGTATACGGATTTATTTGTCGCGGTTTTTTCATTGTTCAGACACTTAAATAGTGCCACACTCTTCGGTTACACGCTGCTTACACATCATGCAAATGTAATCTTGGGGTCATGAAGAAAATAAATAAATCTTATTCTAATTTACACAAAAGGATAACAGAGCAAGCATTTAATTCAATAAAACAGTTTGCAATTTATTAAGGTGGCTGGTGCCCCTCTTAATACAATTTAAACTTGGTCACTGTTTAGTGAGATAGAATGAGATAGAATGAATACACAAATCAAAAGATCTTGAATAACATGGATCAGTAGTCTTGTCTTCTGATTTCTGTTACATAAATAATTTCTTTATTAGGCAAGTACAGACGATATTTTATCGTCTTTTTTTTCTTTTTGTTTTCCGTGTGGTTAGTGGCCAACCTCTTGTCAAGATTTGTTCAAGCCGCCCGTAGGCCTCTGACATGGCTTAACGACTGTTGTCAATTTGACAACAACCGGGACCGACTTTTCACGTGCCCTCCGAAGCACGGTGATGCTCAGATGAAATACCACTAAGGGGTCACCCATAAAAATTTTTTTTTATTGTCAGGGGAATGCTTTTACGCATCCTCCGCGCCCGGGCAGGGCGCGGGTGTGTGGGACTCGAGCCAGAGAAGCTGCCCCCATACCCACTAAACCCCTGACGACGTTCCTCCAGTACCTAGTGTCGGTGCCACGGGATTCACGCTAGCATTCACCGCGAAACCGTCAGGTCTTGGCCTGCCACGTGACTAGGCGGGCCCCAGCTGTTTGGGAGAAGACCAGATGGTACAGCCCTCCCCTCCACTGAGGGAGTCGCGCGGAACGCCTATGCCCCTCTCTCGGCCCTGTGCTGCTCGGGCGGCAGACTGCCCAGGTCCACCGCCCGCAGGCCGCTCTCTAGAGTCACCCATCTCTAGACTGACCGCACCGTTGCTTAACCTCGCTAATCGTTTTACCGATCAGTGAGTGCAACTAGCTATGAGCGCCTCTATTTTATCGTAATAATTACTTTTTTGGAAGCAGTCGTAGTATCCGGCCAGTCTATCGCAGCAAAATAACCTGCGGTAAATTTCTGGGTAGTACCTAGCTAGCCCGCTGAAAATGATTTGCTAACGGCATGAATCCATTTGCTTTCGAAAGTACCTTCTGTGGTGTAACTAGAGGCTAGGTACCGGTTTAAGTAATCGACTCGCCTCTGCCACTGCGCCGAGTGTCGTGGGTCCGAGTAGTCCCTACACGGAATAAAAAAAGTGTGATCCACAAGTAGTTGTGCCGAGTGTGGATAATCTATGCATCCCCGGGACACAATACACAGAATCAGAATACACAGACAGAATTATTCCTAGTGCGAGAATTATTAAACCACTAGCTGACCCGCGCAACTTTGTCTGCTTCACATAAGATAAATTACCCCGTTTTTGCAACATTTTTCATTGCTGCTCCGCTCGTATTGGTGGTAGGGTGATGTTATATAGCCTATAGCCTTCCTCGATAAATGGGCTATCCAACACTAAAAAGATTTTTCAATTCGGATCAGTAGTTTCTGAGATTAGCGCGTTCAAAAAAAAAACAAACAAACTCTTCAGCTTTATAATATTAGTATAGATTAGCTGACCCGCGCAACTTCGTCTGCTTCACATAAGATAAATTTCCCCGTTTTTGCAACATTTTTCATTGCTTCTCCGCTTGTATTGGTCGTAGCGTGATGTTATATAGCCTATAGCCTTCCTTGATAAATGGGCTATCCAACACTAAAAAGATTTTTCAATTCGGACCAGTAGTTTCTGAGATTAGAGCGTTCAAGCAAACAAAGAAACAAACTGTTCAGTTTTATAATATTAGTATAGATTTAGCTTAGTAATGAAAAAATCCTAAGGTTTACATACTGTAACTGCATATTATTAGGCGGCTTGTCTGTTTGTCAAGAATGTTTTAAAGCTGAAGATATTGCTTTTTGTTTGTTTGTTTGAACGCGCTTATATATTGAACTACCAGTCCGTATTTGAAAATCTTTTTGCCTTAGCTAATCTGTTTATTGTGGAAGAATATTGTATTTTCTTCTCCCTAGCCTTTATTATTCCCAAGTCACTTGGAGTCGGCTTTTCTAGTCTAACCGGATTTGACTGGATATCAGTTTTTACACGGAGCGGCTGCCACCTGACCTCCACAACTCGAAGGCTAACGATACCCTAAGGCTAGACCAGTGTCAGGATATTATAGGGTACTGACTTCCCAATAACGACTGCCATAGATGTTCATGGCAGCCGGGACCGACGGCTTAACGTGCTCTCCGAGGCACGGAGCAGGCGATAATTGTCAATCAATACGCACATAATTTTGAAAAGTTATATAACTTCCGAAAGTCAGAGGTGCGCGACGTGGGTTTGAACCCGAGACCCTCTGCATTGCAGTCTGTTGGTCTCCCCACTGAGCTATCACTGCTATATTAAGTTATCATCTTACCGCTACTAATATACCAAATTTTGTGGTTTTAATTCCAGCTGGTCATTTATAATAGTATTATGACTGACCGTGAATGATACAATTTTCTGAGACTCGTTATTGATCAGTTTATGACAAGACTAACGATCACGCTTAAACTTAAATAGCCTATTAAAATATCGCCTTCTCTGCTGTTATTTCTACAGTAGCTTGCGTGCTTCAGTATCTTTTCTATCCGTATATTTAAAAATAACAATAATACTGTTACGTAATCGTATAAGACGGATAAAATCTTTATTAAACTCGCTCGCAAGTGCCTAGTCGTTTGCAAAGATAGCTTCAAATACTTTGATATGGAGAAGATCCAAGTTGATAAACTTGTGAACAATGATCTAGAACTTTGATTGTGTTAAGTTTCCTAATCAAGCTGAGGAGGTGTTGATTGTCTTTGTTTCTTTGGATAACACCAATCTTTACTATGGTAACTGATATAAGAGACATTTCTGTACTATCCTAACTAATATAAGTTTGTTTGTTACGCTTTCGCGCCTTAAGACTCTCCGCTCATTGTAAAAACTGATATCCAGTCAAATCCGGTTAGACTAGAAAAGCCGATCCCAAGTGACTTGGGAATAATAAAGGCTAAGGGAGAAGAAGGTAAGATGATAACTTAAGCCATTACACAATCCAGACATTTTCCATACTGCGCTGTAGTTATCTTATTCCAATATACAGATAAGCTACAATTAGAACGCCAGCCATGCGATTTTAAGTTATAAGGATTGGTGTGAAGTAGTAATTAACGTTTTACGTAATCCGATCTGAATACTTTGGATGATTAAATTGATTATATGTACCTATTATTAATATCAGTCGTAAGTTTATAAAAATTACATTCTTGTTTACGCACATCGACTGCCGTAAATGGTGTTGACTGTCTCTGTGGCAGTGAATGCGACTGCTGGTAATTAGGTCTTGTGTTTAATTCTCGGCTCGGGTAAATTCTCGGCACGACGTCTGTTCGACGTATCGCACTGTTCTGTGCGAAATATAGTTGTAGGTAATGCTGGACAGCTTAGATATACATGTGAGACTATATAATATAAATGGTCATGAGAGCCGATATCAGCGTTTTGCTAACATAAGCAAAAAAATTTTTTGGTTCCCATCTATCGACTTCATCGTGGCAACGTACCTTAACTTCACGGCATAATCAATCTGTACAATTGTCATCGCGTTTAACGTCTCTCGGTATGAATAACAATTTCCTCGTTAATTTAATGGCCGGCTCTTAAAAGTCCAACAGGTACACATTAAATAAATTTATGAACTGTTAACGGTTCTGTTTCAAGGGACAACATTTGGTAATACATTTATTTTTGCAACAATATTAATATAATTCCATTCAATTATTTTAAGAGACCGTTATGTTAAGGAGCAATATGAAAATCGAGCTGAGGATTTTTCTAAATGCCAATTATTTGATAACAGTCGGTTTCCCGGGCAAATACCATATTACAGCAATAATAACTTTTAAACTTTCGCGTCGCATGATATATATATATATATACTCACGGTATCCCTTTTACGTATATAGAGTGTGTCGGTACACAGACAAATAAAAACATACGAAAAGTGAGGGTGAATCAAGATTTTTCTGCCTCACAAACGGAGTCGTAAAATCGCTGCACCAGTCAGCTTGTGACCACGGTGGGTGCAATCTGGTCGAAACGTCAAGCATTAAAAGGTAAACATTACATATGCATGATCGCGTTAATACCCGTTACGTATTATACATAGATCTTTTTTTTTTTTTTACTTGGTGGAATGCATGACGCATACCCCTCCGCGGGGGCGGGCGGAGGGGTTATGTCGGACTCGCCGGGGTAAAAGAAAGATAGAATAAGAATAATGTACCTCCCGGAATACCGACTAAACCTACCACGGTGTTCCTCGACAAAACCACTATCGACGGGGCCGCGCGACTCACTTGCACATGTGGTCGCGACCCCGCCGAGGTTTCGGCCTGCCGTATGAAACGGCAGGCCACTACACAAACAGACCTACCCAAAGGCACTGACTCACTTTAAACCCTACTGTCCCTCCTCTAGAGGGAAGACGGACTCGAAACAGAGGCGCGCGTGGGAACACGCACGCCGTCTCTCGGACCTGGTGCTGAACGGATGGCGGGCAGGCCCACAAAGCCCACCACCCCCAGGTCAATACATAGATCTTACAGCAAACCGGAACAAGGGCAGTAACATAGCTATTACGTTTCACCCAGTAAATATTTATTTCTCCTTTCTTTCCTACTTAATTATTAATTTATTTTCTCTGAGGTCGGCTTTCCGTAGAGCTACTCTTGGTACTGCAAGCGAAAATAGCTTATGGTATCCGATTGTAACCATTGATATGGTTGAAGCAATCCGCTGGTTGCATTCGGCTACAACTTATATTAAGATGAATATAAGCCATATTATACTTATTATAAACGTTATAAACTGGGTGGTGACGTCATTGGATTATCACTAATTCCAAGGAGAATATAAATCTTTAAATATAAACATGCTAACGAATAATTCACACAGCACGACAGCAGCGATAGCCTAGTAGGAAACCATTGGACTGCCACGCAGAGGTTCCGAGTTCGATCCCAAGGCGCGCATCTCTGACTTTTCGAAGTAATGTGCGTATTAAATATCTAATTATTTATTGCTCGCTTTAACAGTGAAGGAAAACATCGTGAGGAAACCTGCATATCTCAGAGTTTAAAATAATGCTTTCGAAGATATGTGAAGTCTGCCTATCCGCCCTAGACCAGCGTGGTGGACTATGGCATAACCCTACTAACACTGAGAAGAGGCCCGTGCCCAGCAGTGGGACAGTATAATACAGGGCTGATATTATAACGAATAATTCAAGTCTTGGAACAGTGCACAGCATTAAAAACGCAATGCTGTGCCTGTATGTTTCCAACCGCTCTCGTCCTATTCCGATCACACAGAAACTTTTAGCGTTGCAACTTGTGAGATGTGTTCACAGATTAACAAGTATTGTGTACAACTTGTTACTTAGCTGGGGGATAAGTATCGAATTGAGACTATCGTCAGCTATTTCTTACGCGACTAACGAGAAAGTATTAGAAGTGTAAGCATTTGATTCCGCACACTAGCAAGGCGCGCCGTTTTAAAGATTTGTTATAAAAGTAAATGTTATCTCTAGAGGCTGTGGATTTTGTTAACTGATACTCGTGTGCTTACAATTACGTACTCGGTCATTACCTAGTAGAGTAGCTCGTCATATGTAGGTATCGTGGCCTATTGAAAGCAGAGAAAGAACTAAAAAAAGATAGTTCTTTATTATTTTTTATAACTGGTCAAATATGAAAGAGTATAATCTCATATTATATTTAAAGTTTTAACGTTTTTACATTAAAACTTTGACGCAAATAATGCAATTGGGTTAACTGGATTTTTAGAATAAGTTTGAGTCCAAAGATTAAGATTTCATTCTACTGTGAAGTTAGATTAAATAGGAATGAATCTAAGTATTAATGTGGAAATATTATGTCTGAGACTCGTAATTTATTATTTATTTGATTTATTCACCAAATATCAATTGTAGTATAATAAAGAAGAGAGAAAGAAGACGGAAGAGTAATTACTCGTCCAAGGTTTATCAATCTTTGTGATGGCAATTGAATACATTAGCAATGACAAACTTAGACTGACATACCCATGGGCAAAAAGTCTCTAACAAATAGAAATAAAAAAAAAATTAACAAAAAAGACAAACTTGTCTCTTGTGAAATAAGAACGACATGAGCTTAGCAAAAGTTTTGTGATCCTTTATCCTTAGAAAAATAATATGCTTCGGTAATATTTCATCCATGTCGACACAGAAGATTGAAATCATAAATTCTTGTAACGTTGTACAATATCTCAATTGACATTCAAAACTAGAACCGGCCAATTTTCTCAATAAACATCGCTTTGATTTCTTGAAGACATACGTCACAAATATACATCTCAAAGACGAAACTTTTCTTGTATATTTATTCCTACAATCCAGAACATATGTAAGCCAAAGGTTGTTGAAAGACTTTGAGCATAAATTATTTATTCACAGTGCGGAGTTACGGGTGATGATTTATTAGATACGCTGCGTCCCATCTGTGACTGTTGGGAATGGACGCTTTTGTCGTAAAATGTTGGGAAGTGGAGCATTATTTCAACGGGTCTTGTAGTATTTGGATGCTGAGATATCTCGTAAGTAGTTTAACTTGTATGTTTCGACGTATAATTGTGAAATGTACTATGTATTACTAGTAATACACTACCAATACATAGTACTACTAGAACAAAACCTAAAATATTCGCGATTAGCAGCTAGCTTTTGTTCAAGCAGTATTCTACGCCTTGAGATTGAGCATAATATCTTTTATAAATTCAAGTTAGGAAATCATTTAATACAGAAACTAATCATTGAAATTAAACTACTATATGCGGATTTTATCGCGTTGTTTATTTTACACTTTATTACATAATTTAGAAACTGTTACACTACTACTAGATATTATTAAATTTTACTAATTTTTAAGCTAATTAAATTATTAAAACTATTAAATCTATTTATATTTAAGCTTACACTTTTCTCGACGTTTCGGTTGCTTTTCAGCAGCCATGGTCACGGGGAGACTAAGACTGGAGGAAAGTGTAAACTTAAATATAGTTTTAATAGTTTTAATAATTTAATTAGCTTAAAAATTAGTAAAGTTTGCGGCACCTAGGTATCCTGGTAGCAGGCTGGCCGACAGGTAGGTAGGGGTTCGCTAAATAAAGAACACGAATCTTTAGGAATTGAGTCTTTATTTATGCCAACTACTGTTGCCTAACCACGTCCAGACTTTGAGGTAGTAGGTAGTACTGGGAACACTGGCCTGAACTGTGGTGCAGCTCTGCTGGGCGGCCCAGCTCCTTCCCAGGTTGTGCTTGGGTCTTCCACTCGCCGCCAGATGAGAAAGGTCGCGTAGCGAGGGTCCCAAAAGGTAGAATATAAATTGAAATCCCCAGCGGGATTCCGAATAGTAATTTGTTTAGACAATTTAATATTAATTAAACACTATACAAAAGTAGGTCATCTGAGACCGAGTGACACAGCCGTCACGTCCGATGCGTTTAAGTAGTCTCGCCGTTGCCTTTTACGAATGCACCCGAAGCTAGCCGAGCGGTCGCGTGCGGCACGACTGGTTTTTAACTTATTTAGAGATGCTTAGGCGCAATAGATACGAGGACCTTCGCGTAAACATTAAATGGTGGGTTCCGTAGTGTATATATTTTTTTTATTAATAGTTTAATGTAGATGAATTATATTATATTTTAATTTAGTTATTTAAATTTGATAAGTTGTAAATAGTGTTTCTTATATATTAATTAAGGTGTTTTTATTGATAGTTTTAGAAATTCTAACTTAAGGCTAGCAACGTACAACGTTACAAGTTTAATAATATCTAGTAGTAGTGTAACCGTTTCTAAATTATGTAATAAAGTGTAAAACAAACAACGCAATAAAATATAAAATCCGTATATAGTAGTTTAATTTCAATAAATAACATTCGCGTAAACAGAAGACAATATTACAGAAATTAATGTTTAATTACAGACTCTGGCCACAATTGAGTGAACATGGGCGGTGCAACCGGAAGATCAATTCCCGTAATAAAATATATTCAAAATAGAGTTCTGAAGTCAAACAATCGTGAACAAAATATTTTAATTTTTGTTCACATTTGACATTTATTTTAATTAAGAAGATTTGGAGAAGTTGGGGGAAATTTATATATTTTAATTTTCCTTTTATAATATTTATGATACTGTTACCGTATCGAAACCACATTTTAAACATTTTTTATTACAAGAATTAACTCTCTGGTCGAAACGTGAAGCACAAATGACTACATTAATACTCGTTATAAATTATACATAAATAATACATGCAACGTGAAATTTCAACGAAAGGTTGCACGACAAAATTTTCGAAAATCTACCACCTATTCTGTTTTATTGTATGTATTTCCCTGAATTCTGTTTTCACACAATATTATAAAACATTTGTTCATAGGGACAGGCGTTTCGTACCATGTGTGGTTTCCATTGCTAGGGGTGGGGCACGTTGGTACGACCGCTGTTGTTTTATTTTACATATCGATTCTGCAATATCCATTACCCACTCCCTCACGTGAGTAGTAGCTTGGGTATGTTTTAAAACCTGGATAATATTTATACGCATGGCCAGAGAAATGACAAAAAAATCGGGCTATCGGGCGCTATCTCGTTTTATGTAAAGTAACTTGGATTATTTTTCTGATCGTAATCTTTATATATATAATGCTACTGTACGTCTGTATGTCACTGAACTCCTCCTAAAAGGCTGGACCGATTTTGATAAAAAAAATTGTGTGTATTCATGTGGATTTGAGGATGGTTCAGTTTTTTTTTTCGTCTTTACAGGACAACGTCTTTCGGGAGGGACAGCTAGTATGATATATATTTTAACAGCTTTCATTGCACGGAAGGTTTAGTGGTTTAAGTGGTCACCTTGTCGCTGCTACAGCCGCCGAGTGTTGTGGGTTTCACTTGTGACAAAAATGTGTGTGTATTTTAGTGTAATAGAGCCTCGCTGATTTCAGCATGAATGAGCCGGCTGGACCGGGGAAGGACTAGCCTCTCACAGAATATCGACGTAAAATAGCAGTATTCCTACTGTTGAGTTTCGGTGACCACTTGCCATCAGGTGGGCCGTATGCTTGTTTGCCAACTAAGTAGTACAAAAAAAAGAACATAAAAAGTTGTTCTGCGTCTGGGTGTTCCTTGTGTCCGTCTCTCGCGACACAGGAATTAAATTTAGTAAAGGAGATGTCTGTGAACAAAGCTTTTATAATATTAATTAAAAAGTAATTTATTAAGTAAACACCGAATATCTTTGTCAACGTTATGGCTTTTCTTCTTTACGACGTAAAAGGGAAATATTGTGTACCAGCTGACCCGCGCAACTTTGTCTGCTTCACATAAGAGAATTTCCCGCGTTTTTGCAAACATTTTTCATTGCTGCTCCGCTCCTATTGGTCGTAGCGTGATGTTATATAGCCTATAGCCTTCCTCGATAAATGGGCTATCCAACACTAAAAAGATTTTTCAATTCGCACCAGTAATTTCTGAGATTAGCGCGATCAAGCAAACAAACAAACTCTTCAGCTTTATAATATTAGTATAGATTAGTTTCGCATTTATAATATTACATAGAAAGTAATAATTATAGCTGTTGACTGCTTAGTTAGTCTGTCAAGTCTTTGAATACCAGACATTATTAAAAATCTATTTCGCTGGCCGACGGTGTGCCACTGAGACTCAATAGGCTAATTTTAAAGGCACGCGACGCAAATGACTAAAAAAATGTAACATTCATAAGTTGGATGGTCTCGAATTCAAATGCTACAAATTGACAGTTCGCTGAACTCGTCAGCAATATATCTTGGCGGCACTAGTTTCCGTATACATAAACTTGAATGGCCCCCCCCCTCCTAGCAAGTTGGTCCCACAATTCCGTGGACAAGACTCGGAATAACAAAAGCGGATCCAATGCAATTGTGTCGCTAGATTGATCCTGTAGTTTAACAATTAAATGCAGTTCTACAGCTTAACAATACAATGGAGATGAAGCTTTTGTTTGCGACAAATTTATTTAGTTGACAACTCGGAATATAAAGGTTTAAGCTTTGGTACTGCAGTCTAGCTTATGAATAGTCTACTGACGATAGTGCAAAAGACAGGCAAGGTAGGCATGGTATTTACTGGATATCGCTTTCATTAACAGCATCTCTTATTGACATTTATTAACAGACTTTGTGCGTTAGATAGAAAAACTACCATGAAACATAAATGACGCAGTTTCAATTATTCGTGCTTTTTCATATCAGGAAATACTTAAAGTAAGGTTTTGATCATCCTATACTCACCATTAAGTAACCTGAACACAGAAAAATGAAATGTTGAAAGAAAGAAATCAGAAGAAATTTTCTTCGCTTCATTTCGGATAGACATTCTTATAGTAGGCCTCGCTCCAGGCTCCTTATAGCCCGTTGTATAAAGCGAGGCGCTCTGCCCGCCGTTAGACAATGATCCACTGATCCACACACATTAACACACAAACACTCCACACTTACATACATACACACATACATATACACACACACACATACACGCACACACACACAATATAACATTATATATTTATTCATATGGGGCTGATCGAATTATGTCAAAAGAACAAATAGAGTTCTATAAAATATTAATATTGTGCACATCATGTGTCGCTCCTTAATTTAATTTAATTTAGTAATTACGTGGAAGGGCACTGGTACCCATAACACAAGTTAAATCTTACCATGGGTACCAGAATTCAACGAAACACTTTATAGTTCATGTAACTCTCTCTATTATTTAAGGATACAGTGTACATAATCAAAGTGTAAATATTGTAAAACTTTTTGCATTTAAACATTATTATTATTATTATGTTTCTCTTATCACAGGTACTTTCTAACATATTATATTAGAAAATACCTGGCCCTTTGGGAGGCTTACACGGAGACATGGGTCCAACGTGAAGAGGCCCTTCGAGAGTTTTAGTCAAAGGTGGGATGGAACACCTACAGCGGCACTAGCCACAGCAGGCCTAGGACTATTAACTACGTATGGATTTTAATATATGGGCTATGGGTATGGGTGTCCGGTGGACCGGTATATTGCTAACTATGGATGAAAAACGGCGTCTGCCCTGAATACTCTAATAGCATCAATGTAATGGGCAGACGGTGACTCGCCAACTCACTAGATGGACCCCCTGAATAGCCACTATAGGCATACACGCCAGCAGCAGAGGGCAACACCGGTGCGAGTGGCTAGGGGTGTCGAGCGGTGCGGCGCCGGTTTCACCATCACGGGTCTCGTGCCGTTGTCACGACACGACCCGGAGCGGGTTTCCCCGTAGTTATGACCTTGAATGACAACTTCACTTAAATGACACTTCCACCCCCAAGCATATAGCTCTAGCGGCCTCCCTCTGACCGGCCGACCAAGGCAAGCCAGAGTTGAGAGTCCTATGGGCACTCTTGTAGTTCCACCCCAATCAACCAGTAACGGCAAGCTGGGGACGAGGCCCTAACCAACTCTCTGAAACATTCAGGACCGCAGTGTCGCCACTCACATTCAGCTCGCCACAAGCTGCCCTGCGGTTTGTGCGCTTTTATTTAACCTGGTGATACATTATTTATATCACAAGGCGAAGGTGATAGTTAAAAGCTAGTGTACTGTGCCCTCCGATATTGCGTTAGTCTCATGATGAGATAACGACTGTCCCAGAGGGGTGTTATTATTATTATTATTATTACTGATTGTCATAATAGTAAGTATATACGCAACGCAATATATCTGAAGTTTACATCGTGCAGGAATAACCTATTCATTTTGAGCTGAGTGTGCGTATTTGCCGTTTACTTCCTTCTCCTTATCAGCTGGATCCCTATTGTTGAAGATTATATCCCTACTTTATTATATGTCACGATCCTTTGGTTTTTGAAACGGTGGATTTCCATGTACACGTTATTAAAAATGTTGATACTCATCTAGGCATACGCCTAGATGCGAATCAACATTTTTAAGATTCTGCAACACGAGATTAAAGACATTACAATGAATGATCAGATTATTTGCCACAAGGTAATGTTAACCTAGCCTGGGAGAAATCCCAGACGGCTAAGGAGCATGCGTGAAGATTATGTCAAGATCGGATAAAGCAAGCGACAGATAGTAGTTAGTTTCTAGTAAGTGAAAATCTGTAGCTTCTGTCTATCCATTCTGCTAACAAGTCTGAATCTATATAACTCATGTATACATGTAGTATATCTACGATTATACGCTATTTAATATACCGTGTTATTATGCGTAAAATATTTTTAGTAACATAGTATAAAAATCCTAGAATCTATATAATTTGACTTTTATACACAAAACAAATCGTAAAACGTTTCTATCGTTCGTAGTACGTAGTAATACATGTCATATTTTTATTTGAATTACTTCAACGCATAAACGTTCGTAATATTTTCTCCAACTGAAATGAGTGGAAATATATGTTTATTCGTTATAACAATATTATTTCTCACACGCACATATGTACATACATATGTATATGTGTGTGTAGTTAGTGCTATAAATAGGTTTCACTAAAAGCTGTCATGCCAAGGAAGTATCACAGAAAACGGCGACAGTATCAAAACGAGGACAGAACAAATATTTTCTGAAATATTCCCTGTTTTAGCTGTCCCCAAACATTACAATATAAGCCTTAAAGATACTACATACAAAGTCGAAAACGCTTTGAGAGCAAATAATGATGGAATTGGATTCAAATTCGCTTCATATGGAGTACTGGTATACAGTTTGTTCGAAGATCTTTACAAATATTGTTATATTGGATAGGTTCTATCGCAGTGAAATAAAAGCGAATGGATTGTGTTTTTCAAGCGGACAGTCAGGTACATGTCTGGTAATACTAAATCGATATGCTTATACTTAATCAGCGGGATAGAGCAGCGATAGCTCAGTGGGGAGACCAACAGACTGCAATGCATGTGGTCTTGAGTTCGAACCCACGTCGCGCACCTCTGACTTTCGAAAGATATATGACTTTTCGAAAATATGTGCGTATTGATTGACAATTATCGCCTTCTCCGTGCCTCGGAGAGCACGTTAAGCCGTCGGTCGGAGAGTGTCGACACAAAAGATCCCACTGGGTCGAAGTGTCGCCCGTCTGCACTGACTGGCCCCCACATAAGATACAAGATAATCAGCGGGATGATGATCATATAACTGTGCGGATAACAATCGCTCAATATTGTATGGATGAGTACCGCTTGGTAGAACGATTAGAAACTAGTGTAGAGTAAAGAATAGAGGCTTGTATTAGTAGCTAGATAGAGTCGCTATCCTTCGCCGATTTGAGTATATTTACCAAATAAAAAGATATCTACTTGAGTTTCAAGATCTTAGTGCTCTAAATGATCAAATGATTCCATTATCAACATCTCCACAGCACGTTTGACGCAGACAAACATACAGAGCATACAAACGAAAGTAAGAAAAAATTTAAAAAGTCGTATCGTTTAATACAGGGCTTCTGAAGTAGATAAAATAAATATATCGATTATCATTTATTTTCGTATGATCTTTGTAGCATACCAAATTTATCCAAATATATTAAATTGATTAAAAGTCAAAGTCCAATTCAGAAATCATTTATTCATCGCACCACTCATAAACGTCATAGGGGTTAGAGCATTTATTACATTTACTGAATTTATGTAAATTTAGTAAATGTGAGGATTTGTAAAGGCAACACATTTGTCACTAGTAAAAAAGAACATGAAACGACGGCCGCTGTATATATTCGTATGTTTTTAAAGTAACACTCCTATAGCACATTTGATCCGTCTTAACGGTCCCACAAGTGTGCTATCGCTTCATGATCCCCGAGTAATAACCGAAACAAATCCGTACAGTTCCGTGAAACCATAGAGTAATTAAAATGTAAACCATAGTGCCGACATCAAAGATCTAAATTTTATTATCTAAAGAGCGTAATGTCTATAAATAAATTTGTCGGAAATCGTATTATACTTACATATCAAAGAAAACCTTTCCTGTAATCTCGGTTGTAAATAGCCTATCCTTGAATTCAAGTCGATCGCGATATCGTTTTGTAAAGACAGGGGGAATATCAATCAAGCTCAAACCGACCATACTATTTTTGGTACTGAAATATATATCCGTAGGTCATGTTGGAGAATATACATATATAGTCTCACGCCTGTAACCTTAAAGAAGTAAGCAGATGAGTATTATGAACACACATTTTGCTATTGACTGCACCTATAACGTAGTGATTTAAGTGACAGGACAAAAATTTGTGTGATTCACGAATTGTTGTTTTGAGTCTGGGTGTTTATTGTGTCCGTTGTTTCAATATTTGTAACACACGCGACACAGAAAGGTTTCCTAGAGCGTTGCCTTTTATAAAAAAGTACGTGGAAATTGTGACGTCTGATTTGATTCTATAGATTGTTAAAGAAACTAATTGGCAGAAGAATTGAAGAATTAGAAGTACTTGAGTACCATTCGTTAAACGGCTTCAACAAGCTCGCTTCAAAGTTTGAGTTACTGAGTCAAACTTCCAATAGTACTAAAACTCAATCCAACTGCCCATAGCTCCGCAGGGATAAGAACAAGATGGTCGAACATCCATATTTCTGATGCCACTCTTTAATAAAAGGCCAAGTATCCGTCCCATATCCCAATAAAATATTACAGGACATTTGTACCAACTTACATTTCTACCAAAAGAATCTTTATTCCACTGGTGTCGTATGCAGATACTGGCTTATATTCGAGATGAAATGTCTTTATATTTCAAAGTGTGAAGTGCGCGATATTGCTTACGTAACGTACCTGGAGTCTCTTCATATACCAAATACGACGTCGGCACCAATATCTACGGGTGAAATTCAATAAATCATTCAGGTTACTACATTCTTTTTCCTTATATTTTCAGCGAATAAAAGGCTATATTAAAGACAATATAATTTTATGTGGTATAGATTTGTTGCGTCTATATTAAATGGCCGCTTTGAGCTGCATGTATCGTTTAAATACTACACAATGGAATTTATGTAATAAAATTAAAATCTACAGTACGGACTGGAAACAGCAACAAAAATACGCTGGTTAAAAAGGTCTCCCCGTGACCATGGCTGCTGAAAAGCAACCGAAACGTCGGGGAAAGTGTAAAATTAAATTAAATCTAAATAGTTTTAATAATAATTTAATTAGCTTAAAAATAAGTAAAGTTTAAAAGTAAAAGTAGTGTAACAGTTTTCAAAATTATGTAATAAAGTGTCAAATAAACAACGCGATAAAATCCGTATATAGTAGTTTAATTTCAATGAATAATATTCGCGTAAACAGAAGACAATATTAAGAAAGAAGATACAAAGTTAGGACAGTAAAAGATATAGCAGACTAAAAACTTCCTTTTTCATGGCGTTAATTTTAGGTGAACTGATTGAAAGGTGCTACAATTTTCAACAACGCAGTCATCCTTTCTTATTTATAAAATTTGGTTGCCATAATATTTGCTTCAGTGACTGCTATGCCTAAAGATTCTGCGATCAGCGGATCAAGCAAAATCTTATGTGCGGTTTTTGATAAGAAATTCTGGAATCAAACACGGCACCTCATATATAAAAGTCGCATACACTACCGCTTGTGCCACCGAGGAAGACGAATAATATTTCGTTTAATGTTTACCAATTTATTCATAGTAGACATCTTGTTTATCTTTACCAACATCGTTTCGTAAACGTAAGTGTAAACATGACGATCAAACAAGACTTATTTAAGCGAACTAAATAACTTACGACTGTCAACTGAAACGACTTAGTTCTGTTTACTGCGACAACTAATAACGATGCGTCGCTCTTGTTTACAGTTTAGTATTTAGTTGTTCAGTGATTAGCGTGTGTTGGTTTTAATTATGTAAGCTAATTTATATAATATTAGCATTTGCTCGCTGTTTCACTCGTGTAAGTGTAGGTTCGGTAATGTTTGTGAAAATTACTTGACTTTTTAAATAAAATATAGCCTATGTTACTTGGTGATAATATAGCATTCTAATGCTGAAAGATTTTTTTAAATCGGTTGAGTAGTTTTTGAGTTAAATCCTTACAAACAAAACATCGAATCATTCCTCTTGTAATATTAGTATATATTATGAGCAGCAATAGCTCAGTGGGGAGACCAACAGACTGCAATGTAGAGGGTCTCGGGTTCGAACCCACGTCGCGCCACTGACTTTCGGAAGTTATATGATCTTTCGAAATTATGTGCGTATTGATTGACAATTATCGCCTGCTCCGTGCCTCGGAGAGCATGTTAAGCCGTCGGTCCCGGCTCCCATGAACATCTATGGCAGTCGTTATTGGGAGAGTGTCGACACGAAAGATCTCACTGGGTCGAAATGTCGCCGGTCTGCACTGACTAGCCCCCACATAAGATATATACATACATATATTATGTGAAATATGGTTTGCGCGAATGTTACACATTAAAATTACATTAGATTCACCGTAGACATGAAAAAATTACCATGAAATGTCTGGAAAAGTAACTACATAAGTGTAAAATTACATGAAAATACTTTAAAAGTTTAGGTTATAATAAATCTAGGACGATATCTAGGAGGTTCTCAATTACATTTTTTTGTGTGTTAGCACCTCAGAACTTTTTTCTAGGTGAACCGATTTTGATGATACCTTTTTATTTTTGAATGATTGATTTGAATTTCCGGCCAGGTTGCATTGGCCTATATAAAATCACGTTAAAAGTCATGGGGGCAGAATAGTATTCATGAAAATGGGTGAAAACGAGTGGAAAATAGAATTCTTTAAAGTAGGCCTCTCCGAACTTCAGTTAACCATACATACAATCTTCTATCCCTCCATAAAAACAACTATCATCTGTTTTAAACGTCATCTCTTAAGCCTCTTTCGATTTCGGCCCGTTGACGACAAAGTTTCTCTGTTCCGTCCGAAACATTGCTTCTACGGAGTTTTTCTATCATTACACGCTGTTTCACAGAGCACGGGCGCTTTGTTCGAATATTACTGTTTCGTAGAGCTAGCTAGCTTTTTCTATTGACGTGTTTGTTAGAGAAAGCAACGTTTGTTTCACGTGGATTGAGTTTCATGTGACGTTTTAATTGGTTGGATGTCTTATCCGTAGCATCGTATAGCTGTGCTGAAGTTTGTGTGTGATTTTTGGATTAGGTAAAGTGTTATTCAGGTTTTCTGTTAGCAAAGTCTCAATGGAAGCACGACTTTTTTGTTCCATTATGTCAAATTTCAAATTAGGCGTTTCCATGACGACATCCAGACACAAAGCTTTTTTCATTTTGTTTAGATATGATTATATTGACTCTTTTCTTTCTCTTTAGCCTTTATTATTCCCAAGTCACTTGGGTTCGGTTTTTTCTAGTCTAACCGGATTTGACTGAATATCAATTTTTACACGGAGCGGCTGCCACTTGACCTTCGCAAGCCGAAGGCTAACGATACCTTAAGGCTAGACCAGTGTCAGGATATTAGAAGGTACTGACTTTCCCATTAACGACTGCCATATGTTTATGGCAGCCGGGACCGACGGCTTAACGTGCTCTCCGAGGCATGGAGCAGGCGATAATTGTCAATCAATACGCACATCATTTCCAAAAGTCATATAACTTCCGAAAGTCAGAGGTGCACGACGTGGGTTCGAACCCGAGACCCTCTGCATTGCAGTCTCTTGGTCTCCCCACTGAGCACGGCGACGTTACAAACATCTAAACAACGAACACAAAATACACCCAGTCATAATAACTGTTTGAGGATCACACAATTTTTGTTCTGTGTGGAGATCGAACCCAAAATACTGGCAGTGGCAGTGGCAACGCGAACATTTAAACCAGTAAACTATACATACACAAACCATTTGTGGTTCAAACAATTCCTCGTTATTTTTTTTTAACTTACGAGGGTAGTTCAATGTATTCTCGGTATAGGCATGAAAGAATAAGTAGAAAATTCTGAAAAAAATGTTTTTAATGTAGTCTACCATCACCTCAATGCACTTATTAGAGCGGGAAAGTATATTTTTCTGCCTTGTCTGAAAAATGTTCATTAATTGCCGCCTTTAACTCTTCATCGTCGTTTACCAACCAAACGTTTACCTCGAACATCTTTCTTAAGGTTTGGGAACTGAAAGTAATGACTAAGGACCAGGTCTGGGCTGTAGGGTGGATGATTGATTTCTTCAAATCCGCATTCCCGCACAGCAGCCTTAGCAACGCGCCCTGTGTGAACCGGCGCGTTGCCGTGAAGAAGCAAGACACCTGCGGTCAATATTCCACGTCTTTTTTCTTTTACTGCCTCCTTTAAATTACGTAGGGTGTTGGCGTAAGATGCGGCGGTAATACTATGACGCTTTTTTGTGTACTCAATCAGTAAAAATCACTTAGAATCCCAAAACAATGTAGGTCGTCTTCAATACTCTCTCTACCCCGTCTAAATTCACTAGACCACTTTTGAATAGTAGATAATGAAGGAGCAGAATCTTGGTAAACAGTCACCATTTCTTCGTGAATAACTTTTTGAGTCTTTCCTTGTTTTGTAAGGAATTTTATCACAGCGCGATGCTGGAATTTTTTTCAACATTGTCGCATCGTTCATAGTATTTGCCTTTTCGTAATGATATCTTGAATACTAATGGTGAATATAAAATTAAATTTTTTGAAATTAAACTGCTATATACGGATTTTATCGCGTTGTTTATTTGACACTTTATTACAAAATTTTGAAATTTGTTGCACTTCTACTACTATTAAACTTTACTAATTTTTAAGCTAATTAAATTATTATTAAACTATTTAGATTTAATTTATTTTTACACTTTCCCCGACGTTTAATTTCAATGAATAATATTCGCTTAAATAGAAGACAATATTAAATAAAATTAAATTTTATATTTATACCCTCAAAGAGCGTCTTTAACTAATGAGATAATTTAATTACTCTCATCATTAGTATATCATCCCGATACCGAGAATACATTGAACGCCCCTCGTACCTACAACATTTGATGCAGTGGTACGTCATCCGTGTAGTCAAAATTGTGATAATATGCCCGACAGACAGCAATACGATTGTCCCTTGTTACGTGGGATAATAATCATAGCTTGCTAATCGTATGTGTAGTATACCGTCGTATATTCTTTCAGAGGTATAATACTGTTGAAATGCCGATACGAATTAAATTGTACGTAGGCGACACGCCAGCGCTCTCTGTCGGTATTTTTCATACTAAATGATGCATATTTCCATTTATTATATAACTCATTAAAGTGGTAATCGGCTTATTCAGACGGAAATGTATGAATAGCGCTTTCAAGATAATTAGCGAAATTAAATTATGATGATTTATTAAATTCATTTATTTCGGTAGGTATTGCCATTGCGTAATCATTACGTCACACCAACCCTCCAGTTCGTGTGTGTGACGTAATGATTTTGAAAATGTCTGGAGGGTTGGTGTGACGTATTGATTTTGAAGATTTATTAAGTCTGTAGTATTGAATCACAACACAAGTTGTGTTTACAATAGGAAGAATTTCGTTTATTATATCCGAAAGACAAGGAAAGAGCAGTGATAGCTTAATAGGAACACTGTTGGACTGCCATACATACATATACTATCCGATTTCGATCCTATGGTACCTTACAAAGTTATGTGTACATAAATACTGCTCGCTTTAACAGTAAAGGAAAACTGTTGAAAAATCTGCAAATCCGAGAGTTCTGTTTAATGTTCCAAAACTATCTATAGTCTGCAATTTCGCACTGACCAGCGTAATGCTATTGTGTTTCGTTCGGTGAGTGAAAGTGCCGGAGGCTCAATCACTCTCTTCCCCCTTCCCGCTCCTTCTCCTTCCCACTTTCTTTTCTAAAGGGTTGGCAACGCGCAAGTGATGTCTCTGGTGTTACAGGCGTCCATAGACTACGGTGACCACTTACCATCAGGTGAGCCGTTTACCAACTTAGCAGTAAAAAAAAATGTCGTATCATAAAACCTTAATAACACTGCTGCTTTTCCCGTGAAGCGAATCCGAGACTTCATGCACCGCAGTCGTATTTACTACTTCTGTGCTACCGAGGCCGCGTGGCATTAATAAGCTATCGATGGCGTAGTGGTTAGTGTAACCGACTGCCACGCCTGAGGTCGCGGGTTTGACTCCCGGACAAGTCAAACATTTGTGTGCATGAACATGGATGTTTGTCTTGGTCTGGGTGTTTCTTTGTATAATATGTATATATTTACAAAAAGAAGTATATATGTATGTTTATCCATTGTCCAGTACCCATAGTACAAGCTCTGCTTAGTTTGGGCTAGATGGTGTTGTGTGTATGGTGTTGTGTGAATGTGATAGAATATTATATTATAATTGGCACATATCCTCATAGATCCTAAACTTCATACAGGTAGTCATACAAGTAAAACATGTTCTTAAGTCCAGAGTCCTATATTTTCATTTAAATATTTAATTTGCCACATGTGTTGGGTGTCGTGGGCATGTGACGTCACGGGTTAGCTTTCAGATGTCAGGTCAAAGTGAACCTTTCACGGGTCGTTAGTTTTTCGCACACGCATTTAACTAAAATAACAAGTAAAGGTATGTTTAGTCGTACAAGCTATGCTATGTTAAGCGCAGCGATAGAGATTTTGCAGAATAAACAGTTACTTCTCTAACTAATGTTATAAATGAGAATGTGAGTTTGTTTGTTACGCTTTCACGCCTCAACTGCACGACCGATCAACATGAAATTTCGCATGCATGTTCTCAGGAGCTCAGAAAAGGACATAGGGTTACTTTCATCCAGGAAAAAGTACTGTTGCTAAGGGACAATAATATATTGCCCATACATATATGTATACATACCTAGATTCGCTCCTGTTTCCCAGAGGGGTAGGCAGAGACTACGGATTTCCATTTGCTGCGATCCTGACACATTTCTCTGGCTTCATTCACTTTCATTACATTCCTCATACACGCTCGCCGGTTTAAGGTGCTCTTAACCTGGCCTTTGTCAAGAACGTCTCCGATCTGATCAAGAAACGTGCGCCTTGGTCTGCCTCTTGCGACTGTTCCATTCACACTAGCCTTATAAACTTTGACCAAATCTACATTAACGCAAGCGAAGACCTGGGCAAACACTAGTTTTATTTAAAAGTTTATGTAGTTGTCTCACCGCATAGCTTTAATGGACGCTTTCTTTTTTCAATTCTATACTGCCTCTTTTTTGAGCAGAGGTCCCCATCACTCTCCTTCAGCGGGCCCAATCTTGAGTTTCGCTATACCAGTCGTGCAAAAATGTGTCGAGATCATCGTGTCAGCATTCTTTGGCCAACTCCAAAGGCTATTTATTGTTTACCCCGTAACAACTAACCATACACAAGTTATATTATTAAGTTATTACAGTATTTTTTTGTTTTAAAACTTAAAAGAACCCTACCATATTATTCGTTTTTAATCCCACTCATATCTCACCGACTTACTTAAACATCGCTTAGCTGTTAATGAAGTACCATCCTTAAACCCACTTTGTATAAACGTTACTATAATTACGATTCACACTTGGCTGTTCTGTGGAAAACTATTTTGTTTTGCAGCAGACTTGTGTCCTTAGGTAATTAGTTTGATATATGCGGTGTAAAATGTTTATTTTAAATGTTTCGCTGTACTCCAATTATTTCAGTACTAATTAAAAACATGTATTTTATCAGGTATTATGATCTTGGAAAATAATTGTTTTATATATATGAACGACTATGGGGTGGGGAGAAATGTATTGCCACCAATTACTCGCCAGATCTGTTTGAAGTTCCACGTCACAGAGGTTAATCTCTTAACCAACGCTAGGACGCTGGCATCCAAGTATAACCAGATTATTTAAAAATGATGTATAGTAATGATTGTGGCAGTCTGGGTATGTATGTTTGTATATTCCACCGTAGCGCCTAAACTACTGAACCGATTTTAATGAATGAGGTGTCAATAGATTCGTAATAATGGCCCGGGTGACATAGGCTATATAAATTTTAAATTAGTCTTTTTTAGACCCCTTTTTTACATAGTCGGGTTATAGTTTTAAACTTTTATTAGGTACATTAAAATGATTTCTTTTATTTTGATAACTTGATTGGTTGAGAGATTAAAACGATGCTGTCAATCCGCCAAATTTTCTGGTACCATGCTGTTACAAAATTTTCCTTACAGGAAGAGACTCATTGACTATTCTATGTTTTATAATACTTAGTAGCCAAAATGCGATAATGATAAGTGGTTCCTGTTGCATATGTGTGCTTAAAACATAAGCGGTATTATTCGAATGTTGCCGACCTAGTTTTGCCGACCGACCTTTTAGTAATAAGATGTCGCTCGGCTAGGAGCCTTAATGAACATTGATAGACATTGTAACAGCTAATCGCTTCTTTAAAAAAATTACTTATTCACTATTAATAGTTTTCTCACTGCAGAAACAGACAATATTGTTTGGATACGATCTTTAGAATGAAGGTATTTCCCTAGCCGAGCTGCTTTGGATGCTAACGGTGCCTGCAAAGATTTCGCTAAGTATGTCTTACATCTCTGGAATATATATGTCACAGTATTTGTACGATAAAGCACGACATTCTATACGTAGCGTTTCTATGCGTACAGTTCGTTTAGTGATAAAAGTTATAATAATTTTCATTCAGACAGCTGAAGGTAAGAAGCCGTCAGTTCGATTTTCGAAGAGCTCATATTTCATTGAATATGAAGTTTCTAATTGAAAGTTATTTGATTTGAAATTAAACTACTATATACGAATTTTATCGCGTTGTTTATTTTACACTTTATTACATAATTTAGAAACTGTTACACTACTACTAGATACTATTACACGTTACTAATTTTTAAGCTAATTAAATTATTAAAGCTATTTATATTTAAGTTATATAGTAGTTTAATTTCAATGAATAACATTCGCGTAAATAGAAGATAAATTTATTTGATGAGTTTATGTTAACATAGCAACAAAATAATGTGATTTTCACTAAAAGAGCTGATAAGTAAAATGTTTCTTATATCTTGGAATAAATGATAATAACAATAAATAATGCTTAAGTCCAATTAAAAAGAAAGTTACCGTCAGTACTCATACAAACGCCTAGTCCCGTTTAAAAGTTTCTGAAGGGTTTAAAGCAGAAAATGTTTCAGAAAATTTTCCTATTATAAATATTTAAGACAGTAAACGCTTTCAGTGACGATGCAATTAGTGTCACTCATGTTTTTTTTTACTACTAAGTAATGGCTCTGAGTCTGCACTTTAAAATTTTCTTCTTCCCCAATTTTTGGGCAAAAATATTGTTCGTTTCCAAAACGTCGCTCATCTTGTCCATAATTCCTCCATTTATTTGAAAGAGTTTCTTACAGTTATTATTATACGATTCCTCATTCTGTCCGGTCTGTTTCGGTCTCACATACTTATTGCCCACACTTATGTATGGAAGTGAAAGTTGGGTATGGCAAAAGAAGCATGAGAGCAGAATAAATGCTGTAGAAATGAGAGCGCTGAGAAATATATGTGGTGTGACTCTAAAAGATAGAATAAGAAATAGTGTGATTAGAGAGAGATGCGGCATGAAAGTGGATATAGTGACAAGAATAGAAAAGGGTATGTTAAGCTGGTTTGGGCATGTAGGAATAATGGACGAGGAAAGACTGACTAAGAAAGTTTATAAGGCTAGTGTGAATGGAACAGTCGCAAGAGGAAGACCTAGGCGAACGTTTCTCGATCAGATCGGAGGCGTTCTGGACAAAGGCCAGGTTAAGAGCATCTTGAACCGTCGGGCGTGTTTGAGGAATGTAATGCAAGTGAATGAAGCCAGAGAAGTATGTCAGGATCGTAGCAAATGGAAGTCCGTGGTCTCTGCCTACCCCTCTGGGAAACAGGCGTGAATCTATGTATGTATGTATGTATCCAAATAAAACCTCAGACTGTATGCTGTTAATAATGTGTAAAGTTGAATAACTTCCGCGGGTTGGTTGAATCGTGAACACGACCGACGCGGGCTATCCCTGCAAGTTACCAGTATAGCCTACTTGTGTATATTGTTTGCTCGGATAGGTCGCGCATGCAGCACACGCCAGGTACAAACACCATAAGTATTTCTTAACAGAAAAAAGTTAATATAATAATATAATATTCTATCACATACACACAACACTATCTAGCCCAAACTAAGCAGATTGTAGTATGGGTACTAGACAATAGATAAACGAACATAGATACTTTTTCTTTTTACATAATTATTATACATAGAAACACCCAGACCAAGACAAACATCCATGTTCATGCACACAAATGTTTGACTTGTGCGGGAATCGAACCCGCGACCTCAGGCGTGGCAGTCGTTTACACTAACACTCTACGCCATCGAGGCCGTAGTCATTAAAATTATACTAAATAGTTATATGTCATAGAACTCACTAACACTAGATTTTGCCGTAGGTTTCACTCGCGTAAATGCAGGTTATTTTAGTTTAAGTTAGTTACAGTACTTTTTCTTGGATGAAAGGTATGTGCTTTTCTGTTCTCCAGACAATGCGTATGCGAAATTTCATGACGATCGGTCGAGTAGTTACGGCGCGTAACAAACAAATCAACAAACTCACACTTACAGTTATAATATTAGTGAGGATTTCAAAATAATATTTCTATTTTAGTAAATGCGTGTCAACAAGAGTTGATAACATCACGACAACAACAATTCGCATCCTTAATAAAACAGAGACTTATCTCAGTATTTTGGATTAAACAAATTTGAACTCTATTGCAAAGATTTAACACAAATATAATATTAGAATTTAACATATACAATTAGAGTTCAAATTGCCTTACTTTCAAATTTCGAGTTAAGTCGCTGTTTTATTAAGAGTGCGAATTGTCTAAAATCGAACCCGTAATCGACAGTGCAGCATACGCGACGATGGCGTTTGACTGTTGTCTTCATATCTTTATACCTTCAAATATTATTAGCATCATAATAAAAATGGAAATATACCAGCATTCTTATGAAAATCAATGATTATTCCGAGTGGGGAGAGATATTGCCTGCTCGGGCACCCTGGCGCTTGAAAACAGGAAAATCATAAAATTGTTCAACAATACACGAATGCAAGGAAGATGTATTGTGATAAGGCATTTAATGATTCCATAAAAAGTATATTATATTAATGTATATAACATGCACATCCTAACTAATTTTGAATGCGAAATGTGAATGCGAATGTGAATGCGAGTGTGAATGCGAATGTGAATGCGAATGTGAATGCGAATGTGAGTTGGTTTGTTTAAGACGCTTCCACGCCCTAACTACTCGACCGATCGTCATGAAATTTCGCATACGCGTTGTTTCCAAAAAAAGTACTATTCACGAGGGATAAAAAATTGAACCTATATTTACGCGAGCGGAGCCGCGGCCAAATTGTAGTAATAAAATAAATCGAAGTTAATTTTGCGTTATACTCTTGAGAATAACTATTTAAAATTTTGTTTCGCTAGAGGTATCCATTCCTATCTTGTTTTAATGGCCAGTAAGAATGTATGCTTGAAAGACTATATTATAAAGACTCTTGTAAGATTTATACAGAAATAAGAGATCAAAACGGTAAATTTCTTTTGTATTAGTATCAAATTGGCGTCCCATTATTGAAAAAGGTATTCGAATGGTCAGATAAAAACGGACAACAAGTTGATCCTATAAAGGTTCCATTTTACCTTCAGAGGTACGTAACCGTAAAATTATACAACACGAGAAACAGGATTTATTATCATTAAAATGGTTCCGGGTTCCGTATGAAAACGTTGAATATTAAACCCAAAAATATGGTATTTACAACAACGTATTGCGCTCATGTTAATATAAATTGAGAGGCTGTAATACCTGCATTCAGATTAACAATATTGTATCCATTATAATGAGTTGTTATTACTGAAATGAAATAAGTAATTCGGATGTTTTTGATCGGCTTTTATTGAATTGGTATGTGTATGTACTTTGTATAAATGTAATGAAAAGTGTTAAGTCAATTTTTGCCCACTCCCAGACTACTGAATGATTTATAATTTTGCATACATATTGAGAACTGATGACAATATAATTCCTTTTTATATTGCCTAGGTGGTAAATCAGCACATGTCCATGGTAGATGGTAGTTGATTATCGTAACTTATAATGACTTGCAATATCAGAGTTATTGAGTTGTTGAGTCAAAGATAGATTGGAAGAAGAGAAATGAGAGAATTTTTATTCGCCGTGTAAAACATGGTTGGATACGCCGGTATCCTATAAAATATCATAAAATAATTGGCAACGAGTGCCGGGATTGACCGTGATCCACTTCAAATATGAAAAAAAAGAGGAATTGCAATTCTAAAATACACACATAAATTGGAAAAGGAAAAATTGCTATTTCTGTATTGAATAGATATACACTATTATCAACATAAAAAATAAGTATATATATATATATATATAATAATAATAATAATAATTTTATTGAAAACCTTGTTACATTTTCACAATAATTATACGATAATGACTACAGTAGTATAAACTGTGTTGTAGCCATTAACGCCCACATCCGAATATATTTTTAAATAACTAAGTTTAGTAAAGGTACAATTTTATTGTTTGTTTATAATAATTTTGTGCCTATGTTGAGGATGAGACTACATGTGTTTGTCGGTGAGTGTATGTGATTGTCTACGTGTGTATTGTGTATATGCAGATATGTGTGTGTATGTGTGTATCGGTATGTGTAAGTGTGTGTATATGTATGGGAGAAAAAATTATTTGTTATCATGCTATGATGTCCTCACATTGTGTATATGTTTGTGAAAGATTTATATATATTTATATATATATATATTGTAAGAGGTCTCGAAAATTTTAAATTAAAAAAAACAAAATCACAACGAAAATTATATTTTAAGTACTTTTGTAATTCAAACAAATTTATAATAAAATAATCAAATAAAGAAACAGGTATGTAGGAATAGGAGCGATGTTTACGGCGTGGCGGTAGAACGTAGACAAAAAGGGACGGCGCTGGCGCGCGACTGCTTTTATAGGTTGGCTAGTGACGCAGCGCTGTCGCGTGTTCAAAATGGCGTCTCTCATCTAACAATATATATATATATATATACATAAATGTATATAAATCCCTGCTTCCTTTGGTCTCGTCATTATTTGAGAAGGACTCATAATTTTTTTAAAGTTTTCTAATACTTTGCAGAAGGGTCTTACAGAAATAAATGTTAACAAAATTGCGCAGAAAACCTAACAACTATTTTAACTTTGCGATTTTGATAGTTCATCTAAGACAGGACAACGTCTGCCACTTCGACTTGTAATTATACAGGCTGATTGGTAAAAGACTGGACATATTGAAGGAGAGTATTCAGTACTCGATTTTGGCACGGAATATCAAAAAAATTTGGTTCTTAAAATTTGACCTAGTTATCCAATAAAAACTTAATGTGCGGACACTCTTGCACCTATACCAAAGCTAAACAAACCCTCAGCCCCAGTTACCGTACCCGGCACTCCCGAATTTGTACCTCCACCGTCCTTTTCTTATCAAAGGTCATTAACCTCGGTAGCGCGGCACACAGTACATAAATATACAGTAACCTATCTTCATACAAACGGTCGGAACTCGAGTCATACCTACGCGCCTCGGCGTCGGCATGCGCTCGGCACGCAACCAGTCGCGAATGCGCCGCAGTGACGAACAGGCGGTGTGATTGCTTTGTAAGCAGTAAGCGTACGAATTGTTATAATTTGATTTTATTGAACACTTTCTATTTCATTCATTACGAATTTAATTTTTTATAATATAATATACATATTATATTACTATACACAATCACTAAACTAGAAAGAAACTCAAGTAGGTAGATAAAATTAAAATACTGTAGGCGGGCAGCCCTAACGCGTGTCTACGAACCGCGCTGTTGTAGGTAATTATTTTAAGAACAGGGCCGAGTTTCAATACTGTATATGTATGTACTGTGGCGGCACGCTCGACAGCCGTGTGTAACGCGGCGACGCGCGCAGTGTCCACATTTTATGGATATTTCATACAAATTTTCATAAAGGCTTTCTTAGCAGGTTACACAGATATATTATTTTATACGTTACCTCTGACCATAGATTATCATGTCCTTAAGTATGTACAATGTTTAACCAGTCACACTGTAGATATATATGCGTATTATTATTGCTTGGTATCAAAATAATGGCTCATGAAACTGTCAAAGATGGCTAAGAAAGGTTACCCCGACACCAGCTCCTAAAAAAAAAAGAAAAGTGGTCCAATTGATTCACAACTCACTCTTGAGTTATGACCCAACTTTTGATCTGCAGAGCCTGTGGTGAGCGGGACGAGTCCATATTACACCTACTGTGTGAATGTGACGCGTTGGCTGGACTAAGGATGGGTCTGATGGGGTTGGCATATCCGAGCCCTGAGGACTTCAGGCTTCTCCCTCTGAAGTGTACGCTGCGATTGATGCAGTACATTCATAGGGAGATAGCTAAGGTATAGATCTCGGGGCCGACACAAAAGATCCCACTGGGTCGAAGTGTCGCCGGTCTGCACTGACTGGCCCCCGTAACAAGATAAGATAAGATAAGATATGACCCAACTTTTTGTTTGGGATGTCAATAGGACACAAGAAGGTTATTTTTCTTGTAACACCAAAAATAATATTACTTACGTCAAAACTTTTTAGACCTTAGATGATGTATATGATTTTCTTAATTATTAGTAAACAGAGGCTTTTTTTCTATACATATGAGTAGGTTATATATATAGATACTGTTACGCCCAGTGACATCTCTCGGCATTGGGGGCAAGACTCGGTAGTTCCGTCTAATAATTTACACCGCCATCTATTGACATCTTACGGAACTACGTAGTACGGTACGAGAATCTTAGAGAGAATGCTGGTACTTTCTCGAATCATCGTACTGTTTACATACCGAGTACAGCGTTACTAGAAAACTCTAGAAACGCTTTACTCACGTATAAATAGGGCGCACGCGCACCGCCGAGTGAGTTTTACAATCGTAAGCGATCAAGTGTTCATCGAAGCGAACGGAAGCGGAAATACTACGGAGTTTGAAGCAGTACAGTGAAAAAGTGTGGTATAGTGTTTGTATATAAAGTGTTTTAGTCGGTAATATTGTTTATATTCTTATCCGTCGAACCCAGCACGTAACAATACTATGTATTTAAGTATCATAATATTGGCGCACTCTATATTCTCGAAGGGTTGGATGCATTATATCCAAATTTCGCCAATTATGATTTTAGTACAGATACCTACATATTCTTTTCCAATTATAATATTTTCCTATTTTTCATTTTACTTGTTTCCCGGGCATATATATTATTTGATTATTATTGTTCGGCCAAAGAGGATGTTATTTCTAGATAAATTATCAGTAGCAACATGAAGCTTAGAACTACGACGAAGCCAGAACGTAGTTCGCCTAAAATCGGTATGGTACAAGTTGACCGCAATTACCCTCCGAAGAATCGAATTCAGGACGTCATGACTAGCTTTATCGCATCAATACTAGATATTATGCTCCCATGATCGTCAGTATCGCATCCACACTGGCTATTAACTTGTCTAATCTTGGCATGCCAGATTTAATTAAAAACCTGTCTTGTCTGGCCTCCGGTGTGCCACTGTGACTCAATAGGTTAAGCTCTTGAATAAAGTAATATAATAATAATAATATTCTACCACATACACGCAACACCATCTAGCCCAAACTAAGCAGAGCTTGTACTATGGGTACTAGACAATGGATAAACATACTTATATACTTTTTTTTTGTAAATACATACATATTATACATAGAAACACCCAGACCAAGACAAACATCCATATTCATGCACACAAATGTTTGACTTGTGTGGCAGTCGGTTACACTAACAACCACGCCATCGAGGCCGACTAAAGACCAACTTCACCAAATTAAGATGAAGTCGACCGTTTTATGCGGCTTCTGCAGGGCTATAAACTTTGCCCCAGTGTTCTATAATTACTTGTTTTAATCCTTCACTGGCCATCGCTCGAGCACGCAATCTTGCGACCTAGCCAACCATTGTGCTTACGCGTCAATAAACATGGGTTCATGTAAATAACATGCAGCTAAACGTTTTAATTTTTAATTAACATCGCATGTTTAAAAGTAAGCAGCCTTAGCATGTGATCTTTAAATGGTTGTCTACCCTTACTTATGATGTTACTGAAAACATAGTTAAGATAATATCGTGAACGTAATATTTAGGCATAATATTAATTTTTCTTCTCCCTTAGCCTTTATTATTCCCAAGTCACTTGGGGTCGGCTTTTCTAGTCTAACTGGATTTGACTGGATATCAGTTTTTACACGGAGCGGCTGCCACCTTACCTCCGCAACCCAAAGGCTAACGATACCCTAAAGCTAGACCAGTGTCAGGATATTAGAGAGTACTGACTTTCCCAATAACGACTGCCATAGATGTTCATGGCAGCCGGGACCGACGGCTTAACGTGCTCTCCGAGGCACGGAGCAGCCAATAATTGTCAATCAATACGCACATAATTTCGAAAAGTCATATAACTTCCGAAAGTCAGAGGTGCGCGACGTGGGTTCGAACCCGAGACCCTCTGCATTGCAGTCTGTTGGTCTTCCCACTGAGCTATCGCTGCTTATAGGCATAATATTCATAAGCTATCTTATATCATAATTTGTAAGCGCAATATTTTAGACTAAGATTAATTATTATAGATATAACGTGTTAAAGTACACTTTTTTTTTTCGTGATATGTTTAGAAATTTTAAATATACATACTTATTTAAGTAAAATTTCATCAGTTGTAAACCTAAACTTCTTAATCTTTTTTATCTATACATACTACCTTATATATTTATTTATGTATATAATATTCATAATTATTGTGTGTCTCATATTGTTTCTTTTACATTACACACTACATATTTACTGTTAATATGTATATTATTACAATACTTGAAACACTTGATTTTAATTTCTTATTAATATGTTTTGTATTTTTAATTTTTGTCATTATTTTTTGTATTATTTATTGTTTTGGGTCTTCACGATACAGGCTTGCCTAGTGTGAAAACCACAGAAGTAGTTTTGATTAATTTTAATTAATTTTTGGCAAATTACATTATTTTTGTTATAATGTGTTTTAGATTGATAAGTTTTTCTTATTTGTTAAACGCTGTAAATAAACAATTTTTTATTTTTCATTTTACATGTGACTGGATGGCGTAGAGGTTTAAATGATCGTCTCGGCACTGCGCTGATTCTTGTGGTTCAATCCTCACGCGGGCCAAACATTTGTGTGATCCACAAAAAGTTGTTCCGATTGTGGACGTTCTTCGTGTCTGTTGTTTGAATATTTGTAAAGTCTTCACGACACAGAAATTAATTTTCGGGCAAGAATTGCCTTTCTAAGTTTAGGTACTGGTCAATGTGTGGTTTAGTAGCTAGTAAATATAATAATATTCTATCACATACACACAACACCATCTAGCCCAAACTAAGCAGAGCTTGTACTATGGGTACTAGACAATGAGTAAACATACATATATACTTTTTTTTTTGTAAGTGCATTCATATTATACGTAGAAACACCCAGACCAAGACAAACATCAAACATAATATGGCTGCAGATCACGAGATTCCCGGTTTTAATACTTGGTTGGGCCATCGAAAGTTAATAACACTTTGCCAGATTCAGTAATCGCAACCGAGATCATGTGCACAGCAATTACAGGACAGCACGTTACCACCATGTTCCGAAGCATTCTCATTGCATGCAAGAACGACAAAGCTATCTCTGAAATGCGCTTTCTCGTTCTTGCACATGTAATTATACTTTAAGAAATGGTGGTATAACCCAGAACATTATTTAATACTAGCTGACCTGCGCAATTTCGTCTGCTTCACATAAGAGATTTTCCCCGTTTTTGCAACATTTTTCATTTATGCTCAGCTCCTATTGGTCGTAGCGTGATGTTATATAGCTCGATAAACGGGCTATCCAACACTGAAATAATTGTTCAATTCGAACCAGTAGTTCCTGAGATTAGCGCGTTCATCCAAACAAACAAATAAACTCTTCGGCTTTATAATATGAGTATAGATTGCAAAAGATAAGTCCATAAATATCCTCAGAATTAGGTAAGTAAATACGGCGCGTCATCACTGCAGGGTACCTTATCAACCAATTACACTAACAGCTTTGATTGTATCGCAGACTTTCGTGATACATCTCTCGCTAGCGCTGATTTATCGAACGACTGTGTAGGCTTCGGAGCGTGGGCGAAATGTGCTACAATTATCGTTAATAGTCGTCTCGATCACAGTGCAAATATAATTAAACGTTCAATGAGTTCCTATAACTTGAGTATTATTTGAATAAGGGTTCTGGAGACTTATGTACTTATACCTATTTTTCCTTGTCCTCTTGCAATGAGTTTACATAAACCTATACCAGTATATCTCTATACTATCTATGCTAAAATTATAAACTGGAAATATTTTATATTTTGTTTGTTTATTAGGATTTAACTCAAAAACTATTCAACCGATTTTAAAAATTCTTTCACCGTTAAAAAGATTTATTATCACCGAGTAATATAGGCTATATTTTATTTAAAAAAACACTGTTTCTAACATCACCTAACATACTTATCTAACATATTATTATATATAATTAACGCAAGCGAAACCGCGGGCAAAAGCTAGTTGTTAATATTCATCTTTTATTCTGTTTTATTTTTTATTCAATTAACCTGGCAAACAAGCCTACGGCCCACCTGATGGTAAGTGGTCACCGTAGCCAATGGACGCCTGCAACACCAGACCAGTGGCATCACTTGCGCGTTGCCGACCCTATAGGCAAGGAAGTGGGCAGGAGAAGGAGCGGGAAGGGAGAACGAGGGTGATTAGAATCCCAGTGCAAATATAATTAAACTTGCCATGAGTTTATATACATAACTTTAGTATTATATGAATAAACGTGAGTTTCGGAGACTCATGTACCCATCTATGATATTCCTTTTTCGCTTGCGAGGAGTTACTCTGCATTTAGCATTATTTGTATAACAGTTCCAGAGTCCCAAATACCTAGTTTACTATTTCGTTCTCATCATTTCAGCCTATTGCAGTCCACTGCTGGACATACGCCTCCCCCAGGGTGCGCCACAAGGCCCGATCTCCCGTTTTCGCCATCCAGTTACCTCCAGCTACCTTTTTTAGGTCATCGGTCCATCTGGCCGGACGGCGTCCTACACTACGCTTGCCGAGTCGTGGTCTCCACTCGAGAACCCGTCTGCTCCAACGATCATTGGTTCTGCGACAGATGTGACCAGCCCACTGCCACTTCAGCCTGCTACACTTCTGAACTATTCATCCTTAATTTCTTGTTCCTTCCAGAAATTAGTGATACCTCTTGTATTGTAAGCCTTCATAGTTTACGTTAAGCGTTTATTATCAAGTAAATCTTCTTTGCCAATTTGACAATGAATTTTAATCTTTCCAACATCATTAGTCAGCACAGGCACATAAAGCATAGATCTGAATGCACTTGGAAAAATAAAGGTACTCACACAAATTCTAACTAGAAGTCAGTTGCACGTGCTGAAGTGTGACTGTTTCTTCAGAACAAAACGTTTACATTCATCAATTTAAGCATCGCTGGAATATGACCGCGTATCTTATTTTGTTGGTAACTAACATGCTGATTTCAAAAAACTAAGTAAGTTAGGGATGTTATATTATTTTCCACGGTATATTTGATTAATATTTAGTTACTTTCAATTATTTTACATCTTTGCTTTGAAATCTTCGGACATACAGGTAGATATCATTATTCCATTTTTTAGGTTGTCTATAATATGTTTAACATATCTTATAATATACAAATAAAGTCCTATCGTCGAATGTGATACCACATTCAACCTAACAAATCTTAATCGTCATTATCATCTCAGCCGAATGACGTCTACTGCTAGATATAGGCGTCCCCCAAGGTCTTCCACACAGACCGGTCTTAAGCCACACGCATCCAACCATCCAATTTCAACAGATCTTGTTGAAATTTAATATATCCCTTTCGGCTTTTATGTCAATTAGTCAATTAACCAGCCTATTGCAGCCTGCTGGACATAAGTCTCTCTTATTATACACTACAATATCCAAACGTCTCTTCCTCAAAAAAGATGAAATACTTACATTTTTTCTACCATTTAGATGAGAGACCAAAAAACAAACACACCAACACAATACACGCAAATTACCAATATTAACCTGAAACTATGACTAAAAGCTAGTCTCCAGCTAAAAGTCTAGCACTCTATGATCATGTTTCGTGGCGTGAGCTACAGGCGTATATTTCATTGGCTGGCCGAGCCCAGTGCCGGTGGCGACGCGATGTCGATGTCATTCAATTATCGTCCGACCGACAACTTATCGATGAGGTCACACCGATACCTGTTGTGTTAGTTTATAAATTGTTTTGTGTGGGGACTTGCTATGTAGGTATATATTAAGTTTGCGCCGCAGTTTCGTTGCATATTATTTACAGTCAAAGTCAAAAATCATTTATTTATTTAGGTCACAAAGTAACACTTATGAATATATACAATGTGTTTGGTGAGTGGTGTCGGAGATTTTAATGGCATAATATATGGTCATTTATATCTACAATCCATGCTTCAGTATTATTTTTTATGTTACTTGGGCGAAATGGCGGCCATTTTGTTTATTTTGTTATCTAATCACGGACACACGTGGTAATTTAGCGATATCGTCGCTTGTAATAATCCAAAAAAAAACAAAAAAGGTCTTATTTTACAGCTCATAGTATAGCTAACATGTTTACGATAAAAAATTTTTAGAATCTATCTCAGTTCAATTTAAAAAAAAATATGACAACAGAAAATTAAGAAAATTTTTGCTGTTATTTTTTTGTTATTTCACTTTTTCACAAAAACCAAGCTGTCAAGGTATTATTTTTTTAATGTTTTTAGATACTACATAATATCAGCTAAACATGAGTACTAAAATCATTGCCGTAAGTAAGATACTTTTAAAATGACGCCCTTTAGAACTTGACCCCTTAATAGCGTATTCAGGTAGTAAACAATTACAAACCCATCTCAATTTAAGGATCATCCTGATATTTAGGAAATACAGAAATAAAACACAATATTTTTTCACTTAGCTTTAATATTAATAATAATTTGGTCACAAATTTTATAAAAATTGTTCAAAATGGTCACCATTTTGCTGCAAACATGCTGTCGCCCGTACAGCCAGGTGTTGCGTAGAGCGTCGGATCATCTCCTTGTTTTCCTTTAATTCATTTCCGATGCTAATTATTTTTTGAATCAATTCCTCTCGGGTGTTTGGCACTTCCACGTAAACTTTTTGTTTTATAGTACTCCATAAAAAAAAATCCAGGGGTGTTAAATCCGGAGAACGCGGTGGCCAAGCAACTGTCCCTCCGCGACCGATCCACTGCGTGTAATTTTGATTTAAATATGTCCTCACTGCCACTGCAAAGTGTGCGGGTGCACCATCGAGCTGCAGAATCATTCCTCTCCGGTTACCGAGTGGTATTTCGATGAGGGCGTCATAAAAATCCGTCTGCAGGAATTCCAAAAATCGTTGACCATTCATCGTCTCTGGTAAAATGATGGGGCCAACAAGATCGTCGTCTATGATTCCTGCCCAAACGTTCACGGCAAACTGATACTGTACAGTACTTGTCCTAGTAGCGTGTGGATTTTCGTGACACCACAGATGCTCATTGCGGTGATTTATGTATCCCGATCTTGTGAAGGTGGCTTCGTCTGTCCACAAAATCTTTTTTAAGAAATTTGGTACAGATCGTACTTGCCGCTGGATCCACGAGCAAAATACTGATCGCCTAGCATGATCAGGCTCCAGTAATTCTTGTACCCTTTTAAAATGGTACGGATGCAATCCTTCTCTCTTTAACACTTTCCACACTGACCATATGGTAAGGTTTAATCTATTAGCAATCCGTCGTATGCTCAATCTGGGATCTTGGGTAATTAATTCCAATATTTCTTCTTCGTCTTGTGGTGACACCAAACGAGAACGTTCTTCAGCAGGTCTTCTAATTCCATTTTCGGCAAGCCTCAAATGGATTCTGACGAACGTGCGAGGATTGGGTGTAACTCTGTTGGGGAATCTTCTGGCGTACTCTCTACTAGCAGCATTGGCGTTCCCGTTGCACAGTCCGTAGACAAAATGGATGTCAGCAACATGTTGGCTGGAGTAACAGTTGTCTTCCATTTTAAAAAGATTAACAAAACAGTTCAACAGTAAAAATAACGAAAACGTAACAAAACTTTTAACAGCGCACAGCAAATTGGTTAACAAAAAGAGAATGTGATCACAACGCAGAGCGAGGGACGACTGATAAGCTTTGTATTGCGTTCCTAAATCTCTGGAAACAAATGTTATTTTGTCTCGCTCACACTTATGACGAAGGAGGTTTTTACCTGCTCGAATCATTTGTTAAAACGGGTTTAGTAGTTCCTTGAATTGTGATAAAGCGGCTTTGTAATTGTTTAATACCTGAATACGCTACTAAGGGGTCAAGTTCTAAAGAGCGTCATTTTAAAAGTATCTTACTTACGGCAATGATTTTAGTACTCATGTTTAGCTGATATTATGTAGTATCTAAAAACATTAAAAAAATAATACCTTGACAGCTTGGTTTTTGTGAAAAAGTGAAATAACAAAAAAATAACAGCAAAAATTTTCTTAATTTTCTGTTGTCATATTTTTTTTTAAATTGAACTGAGATAGATTCTAAATTTTTTTTATCGTAAACATGTTAGCTATACTATGAGCTGTAAAACAAGACCTTTTTTGTTTTTTTTTGGATTATTACAAGCGACGATATCGCTAAATTACCACGTGTGTCCGTGATTAGATAACAAAATAAACAAAATGGCCGCCATTTCGCCCAAGTAACATAAAAAATAATACTGAAGCATGAATTGTAGATATAAATGACCATATATTATGCCATTAAAATCTCCGACACCACTCACCAAACACATTGTATATATACAGGTTAGTGAGTTTACTAAGTTACTGAAGTTACTTTTAGGTTAGTTGCTAGATTCAGGCAAAGGGTTGAGCCTATAAGAAGAAACCTGCAAGAAACTCACGGAACTCATTGGAGCATAGCCTATGTTACTCCGCGCTATTTTATATAATTTAGCTGTTTACAAAGACTTAGACTGCATATACACGCCATCGTGCTGGTATCAGTGGTCGTCTCGTCACTGTCACTCCGCTGTGTTGTGGGTTCCACCCTCCCACGGGACAAAAGTGTGATCTACAAATAGTAGTCCTGAGCCTGGGTGTCCTTTGTGTCCGTTGTTTGAATGTTTCTAAATTCCCCCGCGACAAAGGATGCATTACAGGTTGTATTTTTAAAAACTAAAAAAAGCCAAAGTCTTCAGATGTCCTGCATTGATCCCTAACAAAACACAATATCACAATCCACAAAACTTGCACAGGATATGTCCTGAAACTGACTAATAAAAATATGCAATGTTTCTATCACATCTATTTAAAGAGCTTGGTGACCTATAATGCAGACCAAAAGCCTAACTTAGGCACCAGGTTCACACAGTATAAATTCCAATTGTTGTAATTGTTTTAGTCATTGTAATTGCTGTGATATTGTGGTGCGAAAATAAATTAATATTATTATTAATGATAAAAAATAAAGCAGTGATAGCTCAGTGGGGAGACCAATAGACTGCAATGCAGAGGGTCTCGGGTTCAAACCCACGTCGCGCACCACTGATTTTCGGAAATTATATGACTTTTCAAAATTATGTGCGTATTGATTGACAATTATCGCCTGCTCCGTGCCTCGAAGAGGAAGTTAAGCCGTTGGTCCCGGCTGCCATGAACATTTATGACATTCGTTATTGGGAAGACAGTGCCCTATAATATCCTGACACTGGTCTAGCCTTAGGGTATCGTTAGCCTTCGGGTTGCGGAGGTCAGGTGGCAGCCGCTCCGTGTAAAAACTGATATCAGTCAAATCCGTTTAGACCAGAAAAAGCCGACCCCAAGTCACTTGGGAATAATAAAGGTTAGAAAGAATTAGTGATATAAATTATTGTTATTGATTCCTATAGACAACATATATCCAGACTTAGAACAATCATTTGAACGTCACACAGATACTTGTCCCATGTGGGCTTCGAAACCACGACACCGGTGGCGGCGAGCGTCGGCTTGCCAGCTACGCCGCAACCGCACAGTCTAAACGATTACTAGACTATTAGAGTACCCACAGAAGTGACAATTTCGATACCACAGTACGTTCCTCTGAATTTACGAACTCATGTACGTATTGGATAATTAATTATTGGTCGCTCGGTAACGACATAGTATTAGCGGGACATGACTGCGTGTCTGAGACATCTTCATGATGTTTTCAAAGATTTTTTAAATTTGCCAACAAGCTGAAGGCCAGCATTGAGCAATATGACCTTATCCTTCTTATACATAAATGCTCCGTAGTGCGACAATTTATAAATAAAGGTGATAATATAATGTTACTTAAGACTGCGCCGAGCGTAAGACACATAATGATTGAGCTCGTGCGGCGCATATACATATAAATCGGCGTGCGGCCGCCGATTTGAATATGTCCCACACGAACTTTGTTATTATTTTTTTTCGCTCTAGATTGTCTTTTGATTGTTCTTTATTGTCTTAAGCTCGGCGCAGTCTTAAATACAAGCTTAAGCTTAGTTTGGAAACAATAATCTGAACATACTGTAAAACACCTTTTTAATGATCTCAGCCATATGAGCAATATACATATGTGCCTGTAATTGGTGGCAATAAATACATTTTACTTTATTTTTTCTTTTATGTTAAACCTAAAGAGTAACTGGCTCAATGAAGGTGCAATTTTACCTTCGTCTTTCCTTTTGGCGGTTCAATATTTTTGTGGGATTTCCCATTCCCACAATGCACATTCAACGACAGCTCCTTACAGGCTATTGCGTTTACAATTTATTTCAAAGCGCTTTTTATTTTTATTCTGTAATGTGGCTTTCTTCACTCGTTGCCAGTATATTGTAGTATATTGTACTGGAATAAGTTTATTTTACACAAGAAAACCTATAATGTAAGTACTTGTAACTTTATTTTGTATTGAATATTGACTTCCTACAAGAGTGGCGTAGGGATTTAAATGATTTTATTATCTCGCTATATATAATATTATCTTATTGATTCGATCCTAATACGGTGTCACATAATGCCTAGTCTGAATATTTGTAAAGATCCCAGCGAAACAAGGATACACACTAGCATAGTAATCGTTGTTAAAATAAAATGTGTTTGAGGAGTGGAAATTTTTTATGTGATTGAGTAAGTTCACTACCGTCAATTGCCGAGTTGGGCTGTGTTTTTGCCTTAAGACTGCGCCGAGCGTAAGACAGATAATGACAGAGCTCGTACGGCGCATATTGAAATCGGCGCGCGGCCGCCATAGTAAAATTGTATGGAGGATTTGAAGTGCTTTTTTGATAAATATGTATCTTTATTGTCAACCAATAACTTAAATATTTGGGACGGACGAATTGTAATACAACTATTTATGTTTCGTTTAAGCTGTAAAATAGGATAGATTTCTACTGTTATAATCTAAAAATCACGTAACGCGAGCTTACGTTTTTGCATTTTACATGCAAATTTACGTAATTTTGTAGGCGAAAATATTAACTATTTTAAGTTTTTACACGGAGTAATTGTAAACACAGTCATTGTTATGGTAAATGTATATTTTATATTTGTATAAAACAAAAAGTGTTGATTTAATTCACTTAACTGTGACCGCCTGTTTTGGCACATTTCGCCCGGCGCAGTCTTAAGCACGTAGAGTAATATGTTTCTGACTACCTCAGCGAGGATGTAGAGACGCAAGTCTATATATTATATAATAAACTAGCTAAACACGATTTATTACAACGATACGCCTCTCCCTTCGGCCATTAGGAAACCGTGCCAAAATTCGTATCAATGAATGCGGATCCTCATTCATTAATTCCAGCTTCCATACACCAGACCTTGAAACCACTAGTGATGTTTGTTTACATTTGTTTACACTAAAGCTTATGTGTACATGATTCGTTTGAGAAAAATCGTTTGTCTAATAAAACGTCGAGCAATAAAACAGCGTAATGTTTGCGCGTTTTAATTGTATTGTAAATAAATAGAAATAACTCGTACTTTTTTTTTCACATTTTTATCATTGCGGCCTCTGTTGTGATGGTTGAGATTTTACGTTTTCGTAGCCTTTATTTATGTAAAGCGGTTACCGTTACGGCTTCGACAGCACGGATAGTTAGTTAGTTAGTTCGACGTGTGTTTACCGTACTTAGCTTCACGATTACGCGTAAGTGGTCAGCGAAAAGGGTGTTTAGGTTCTCATACCACATCAGCTAAGTTCAGAAAGATAGCAGGAAACCGAACTTCTTTGAAGGTTCGCCCGTTGGTTGCCCACGCTTTTCAGTGCAAGAACATATAAGTAGGAAAACACCAAGGATAATACACGCGCGTTTTTGACCTAACTAAAATGGAACAGCTGTATTTTCAAGGCAAATGGTAATAGATTACTAGTGCGTTATGTACTGCACAGTGGCTTATTCAAGAGCCTGAAAAGCCTACAGAAACACAATACAACGCTGTTCGGCTGCAATCTTCTGTAGCCTGAACATAATTCTCTAACCCATTTTAAGTGAAATCCCAGTTTTAATTGGGTATCTTCTATCTATCTATCTTATGTGGGGGCCAGTCAGTACAGACCGGCGACACTTTGACCCAGTGGGATCTTTTGTGTCGACGCTCTCCCAATAACGACTGCCATAGATATTCATGGCAGCCGGGACCGACGGCTTAATGTGCTCTCCGAGGCACGGAGCAGGCGATAATTGTCAATCAATAGGCACATAATTTCGAAAAGTCATATAACTTCCGAAAGTCAGAGGTGCGCGACGTGGGTTTGAACCCGAGACCCTCTGCTTTGCAGTCTGTTGGTCTCCCCACTCAGCTATCGCTGCTCAGTGGGGAGACCAACAGACAAGGGGATCTTCTAACTTACTTCTCCTGAAACGACGCTCTATGTTTTTAAACTACGTTTTGTTATATATGTGAGCTGTGTAATAACTGTATGTCGTTTAACAGAGCATGAAACGTTATGCTAACACCTTAATAACAGTAAAAATTCTGTAATTGCCATGTCGTGAAGTGGCAGGCCTGCACTTCGTAGTATAATTGTAACCTATCCAGCCACCTGTGGCGGTATAAACTGGTTTATGTTCTGTGCAATGGTGACCTGCTGCGATACTTAAAGTCTAATATTAGTTAATTATAATTGATAAAGTTTAAATATAGCTAAAGCTAATAGAAGTGCACTCTCTATTCTTTCGCTGTCTTAGTCAGATGAGATAACAGTCTGCAGAGTTGGAGAGAAACGCAGTGCTAAAGTTTTATTTAGATGGTTGCTGAGACATGGGGATGAAACGTCGCCAACTTTATAAATCCGGCATGTTTTGAAATTAAATTACTTTATGCGAATTTTATCGCGTAGCATATTAATACTTATATTAAATAATTAAAAAAATAATTAAACTATTACTGAACCTTTACTACTGTTTAAAAATTAGTAAGATAATTTAGTTTTAAATTTACTCATATTTTTCCGACGTTTCGGTTGCTTTTCAGCAGCCATGTTCACGGAGAGACTAAGATAGTGAGATATAGATTATTATTATTATTATTATTATTATAATTATTTACGCAGAGTGAGCTTAAATATTATGAAGTCTAACTGTCCCTTTTTCTTGGGTTTGACTATTTTAATCACTGGATCCCATACCGATGGTACGGTCCAATCATCGTCTCTATTGAAATTAGTAATTTTTAATAGCCGCGCGCAGCATCCTTGCTAAGAATCGGTGTTCTTTTTTGAGTATCTGTCACTGTGTGCGGTATGTTTTTCCTGCTTGCGCAGCAATGTTTACTTAGCCATTTTTAAGGTTAGGGATGAAACAGATATAGTTTTAGAGTGATGGTATATAAGAATAACATTTGATTCGTTGGTCAAATTACTAAAGTACGGTTGCGGGTCATGAAATGTTCCACAGGTACAAATTCCGATTAATTATTATTATTGGAATGAAACTACTATATACGGATTTTATCGCGTTGTTTATTTGACACTTTATTACATAATTTTGCTACTTTACACTGTTAGCCTACTACTACTATTAAACTTTACAAATTTTTAAGCTAATTAATTTATTAACACTATTTATATTTCAGTTTAAACTTTCCCCGACGACGTTTCGGTTGGTTTTCAGCAGCCATGGTCACGGGGAGACTAAGATGGTAGTTGTCTCAATGTTCCAGTTATTATTAATTGGAATTTGTACCTGTGTTGGATTTCATGACCCGCAACCGTACTTTAGTAATTTGACCAACGAATCAAATGTTATTCTTATATACCATCACCCTATAACTATATTTGTTTAATTCCTAATCTTAAAAATGGCTAAGTAAACATCGCTGCGCAAGCAGGTAAAACGTACCGCACACAGTGTAAGCATTGTGATAGGTGATTGTAGATGATCTCCAATGAACAACAACTTAAGACATTATCTTCAACGACAAATTTCAAAGTCAAGGTCAAAAATCATTTATTCATTTAGGTCGCAAAGTAAGTGTTACACTTATGAACATCAAATAATGAACATGCAAAAGAATCCAACGAAATTCCGATCAGTGTTCAAATACCAAATTCTCAGCGATCAATATTCCCTCGACGAACTTCGTTTGACGAGACTGTCAAGTGCACACAGCGTTTGATAGTGTGGTTCTCACGTATCAAACTTTGACAACACCGTGAAAATGTTACGAAAAAATGCACGTTTATTCTGTGACTGATGCTTCACTGTAAAAGATTAAAGGTTGTAGTACTGCAGGCTCGGCAACTGTAGCGTACGCCTCCTACGTCACGTAGGCACTTTGGTATAGAATACTCGATTTACAATTTTCGTTTTTGTTGGCACATCTCCCATTGACACGCTCCCCAAAAGATTTAAAACATATATCAACTCACCGTACATAGATCACACAAAAACGTGATCACACTAAGATGAGTTAGCCCACACAATATTACATAAACATAATAGAGAACGGTGCCGTGGCATTTTATATTTGAATGAGCGTGGTAATACTACATATATTTATAATTTACTTGTCACGTTGGCATTGGTTGTCTATGCTCTATATATTTGGCTTGTTCTATTAAAAATGAACTTTTAGTTCCAATGAAATAAATATGAAGATGATGACTAAGATGTTGGAATATATTACGTTATTTTTATCCGTAAAATGTGTTAATGTTTAAATTCAAGATCATATTATTATCAATCTCATTATAGCAAGGCGTTATATAGGTACATATTACTTGAAGAGCACTAAATTTAAAGGGCTTATGATCCCCAAGGCAAAGAAAATATAGACTTTAACGCCTACTCGCGTATTATAGGAGTTTGTCTGCGATAAGAATAAAGCCGAATGGGTTCGTCTAGAACAAGTACTAGTGCTTATACGTCTTAACTCATCTAGTTACGTAATTTACAGATACGTATCTAAGTAATGGGAGATTTCATAATTTTGTTTAAGCCTTCTAGTATATTTCGTACATTTTCTAATAGTCAATTAGGAAAAGAAACGCAATATGTATAAATATGAAACGTAGAATGAGCTCAACATATCATGAAGTCTTGCTGTCTTTTGTGATCCAATCCTGTGATGCGGTAAGATCCACTGGATCCGAAGCAGGTGATCCTCCCATCATCTATACTAATATTATAAAGCTGAAGAGTTTGTTTGTTTGGTTGAACGCGCTAATATCAGGCATTACTGGTTCGAATTGAACAATTTTTCAATGTTGGTTAGCACATTTATCGAGAAAGGCTATTGGCTATATTGATAACATCACGATACGACCAATAGGAGCATTGCATAAATGAAAAATGTTGCAAAAACGAGGAAAATTCTCTTATGTGAAGCAGACGAAGTTGCGCGGGTCAGCTGGTAAACATATAAAATTGACTAAAAGGATGGCATTGTGGTTTAGCAATATAATGTTGCACAGCATTAACAATTACACCCTAACCCATATTACCGAGATATATCTAACCAAACGCTGGGCAGGGATCTCATTAATTATAATTTCATACGAGCCGGTGAAACGGCGCAGCGATGCGGTAAAACGCCCGGCGGTACTGACGCTTTGATAACACGAGGCTTATTGTGGTCCACCGTAGATCCCGACTTTCGATTTCAGTTATCAATGCGGACATTTTGAGGTTTGCTGCATTCCATGTTGCTATACTGGTCACTGCGGTTGTTGCAGGGATATGTGAACACCATTTATGTCCATGCGCTTAGTATGGCTTTGCAGCACTCGATTAAAATGAAAGATTTTGCAAAATTATGGTGATTAGATTGCCTTGTTTGTTGGCATCAGTTTGAGGTCAAAAATGTGGTCTGATTGGAAAAAGTGTTATTTAGATTTTCCTATTAGGCTATTTGCCCAGTAGACAAAATAAAGGCTCGCCACCTATTACGTTGGACCTTACAACGTAGCTTTTAAAATCTGGGCTTGAAACATTTTACATTTTTGGGTATCACTTTAGGATCTTGGCTATGTTTGGAAATTTTCTGTAGCATTGCGGGGCAGCAAAATGTGCGCGGCAGATGTAGTAAGGACGTTCTCTAATACGAGGTTCATTAGAACAGCTGCCTACATTACAGGGTTAAACATGCGTCAGTCTTAAATGTATGCATACCTGCTTGTCGCTTGCAGGGGTATGTATAGATGTGCTTCACTTCACTACAATGTGACTAACAACGGGCGATTATCGACGAAAATTCGAATTATTTTTATCTCCAAACAAATCGATATGTTCTATACTTTGACACATTTAATACAATATACTACGATTTTATTGGTTGTTCGATTGAATACTAGTCCTACGCCAATAGTTATGCGATACCACCTTTCGATTATTCATGTGGCGTAAAGCATGGGTCTTCGAAATAGTAAGAAAGACCTTAAAAATAAGGTCAACACTGTCATTCGATGTTATACGTTATTATAAAATATCATTGAAAAATGTCGTAATACGAGTATTCAATTATGATTCGAATTATTGTTAATGACAACGAATTCATTAATATTTGACACACATACATACATAGATTCACGCCTGTTTCCCAGAGGGGTAGGCAGAGACTACGGATTTCCATTTGCTACGATCCTGACACACTTCTCTGGCTTCATTCACTTTCATCACATTCATCATACACGCCCGTCGGTTCAAGGTGCTCTTAACGTGGCCTTTGTCTAGAACGCCTCCGATCTGATCGAGAAACGTTCGCCTAGGTCTTTCTCTTGCGACTGTTCCATTCACACTAGCCTTATAAACTTTCTTAGTCAGTCTTTCCTCGTCCATTCTTTCTACATGCCCAAACTAGCTTAACATACCCTTTTCTATTTGAATGTGCATGTAATACAATTTTTGAATATTCTATCTACTTTTTTTTGTTTCCATTGTCCTTCGCTTGTTGTGGCTATGAGGTTTAAAGTGCTATAAGCTTCCTAAAAAAAATTGGGTATTCTATACGTTTCAATGTTAACATTATTAATATTATGTAAAATATACAAAGATAACTTAATACTTGTTGCATAAATGAAGCCACATCGCATACTACAGTTGCTTGCAATACAATCCAACAAAGTCGTAAGTATGCAGTAAGTACTAAAATTATGTTAGCTTAAGCGTTCAGAGTTTAAAAGTTATCAAACTTATCCAACACATATTTATGTATGGCGAGCTGCCAACATATCATGTATTTATTGCTTGAACAAGTTTCTTAACTTATGTATGTACATTGAAACAGGTATTTACTAAACCTTTCGCAAAAATTTATATCATGGGTATCTACTACGTTTAAATATGGATCGTTTTGTTTTCATCCGACACACAATAGCAAAATGACATCCTAACTAATGTTACATACGGTTGACGGCCTCGATGGCGTAGTGGTTAGTGTAACCGACTGCCACGCTTGAGGTCGCGGGTTCGGTTCCCGCACAAGTCAAACATTTGTGTGCATGAACATGGATGTTTGTCTTGGTCTTGGTGTTTCTATGTATAATATGAATGTATTTACAAAAAATGTATATATGTATGTTTATCCATTGTCTAGTACCCATAGTACAAGCTCTGCTTAGATTGGGCTATATGGTGTTGTGTGTGTGATAGAATATTATAATATTATATTATATTACAAATGTAAATGAGAATTTGATTATGACGTTTTCACGCCTTAACAACGACTGATCAACGTGATATTTTGAATGTCGTGTACATGCAATTCAGGGGTACAAAAAAGAGCATTGAGACCTTTGATACAGAAAAAAGCACTGTTATCGAGAGATAGAAAATTGTCTTACGTTTACGCGAATGTTATACATTGTAATTAAACTCTCAATTGAGATAATCACCATCTTAATCTCCCCGTGAACATGGCTGTTGAAAAGCAAACAAACGTCGGGTAAAGTGTAAAATTAAATCTAAATGATTTTAAAATTTATATAGCTTAAATATAATAATATAATATTCTACCACATACACACAACACCATCTAGCCTAAACTAAGCAGAGCTTGTACTATGGGTACTAGACAATGGATAAACATACTTAAAAAAAATACTTACTTAATAAAAGTAAACAGTAACTAGTCCTTCTCTCTTAGCCTTTATTATTCCCAAGTTACTTGGGGTCGGCTTTTCTGGTCTAACCGGATTTGACTGGATATCAGTTTTTACATGGAGCGGCTGCCACCTGACCTCCGCAACCCGAAGGCTAACGATACCTTAAGGCTAGACCAGTGTCAGGATATTAGAGGGTACTGACTTTCCCAATAACGACTGCCATAGATGTTCATGGCAGCCGGGACCAACGGCTTAACGTGCTCTCCGAGGCACGGAGCAGGCGATAATTGTCAATCAATACGCACATAATTTCGAAAAGTCATATAACTTCCGAAAGTCAGAGGTGTGCGACGTGGGTTCGAACCCAAAACCCTCTGCATTGCAGTCTGTTGGTCTCCCCACTGAACTATCGCTGCTAGCTAGTAATAGTGTTTAAAAATAGTAGTTTAAAGTTTTAAAATTATGTGATAATAGTGTTTTACAAAAAATAAACAACGTGATAAAATCCGTATAAATTTGTTTAATTTCAAGATAAAAAATGATTGATAAATTCAACATTAACGCGACCGAAGCTGCGGGCAATATCTAGTCTGAATTATAAATATAGTATTATCACGCTCACTCATATCGAAAATTGTACATTATGTTCATTTATCTAATTTTTGAGCTTTCTCTTAGTACGGACTCTTTTTCGAGCGATTTAAGTACGTTGAGGGCACGTCTATAATTTATACAGAATGATTGGTAAAAGACTGGACATATTGAAGGAGGGTATTCAGTACTCGATTCTGGAACCGAATATCTAAAAAAATAGGTACTTATAATTTGACCTAGTTATCCAATAAAAACTTAATGTGTTGACACTCTTCGCATATACCACAGCTGCGTTACAAACGATGACCGATTGGCCGCGCGACCTTGGTAATTTGCCCGTTATTCCACGAAACGACTTAGTACAGTAACCAAAACCTCCGCCCCTGCCTCCCGCTACCGCACCCCGCACTCTCCCGAATTCGCACCCCCGACCGTTCTTTTCTTATCAAAGGTCATTAGCCTCGGTAGCGCGGCGCGCACAGCTGTGTGCGACCCGCGCAGTGTCCACATTTTATGGATATTTCATACAAATTTTCGTAAAGGTTTTCTTTGCAGGTTACACAGATTTAATTATTTTTTTATATTTTACTTCTGACCGTATATTATCATGTCCTTAAGTACGTACAATGTTTTACCAGTCATCCTGTATATTTGATTTTTATATTTGCACCTTCTTAAATCAAGTAATTATTTGAATGTATGAAGATTTGCGTTCTAAAGATCTTTCATTTTCCGACAATGCAGTCTATATGGCCGCAGGAAAATTTGTTACAAACCTACCCTACATTTACGCGAGCGATGCCGCAGGCAATAATCTGTGTAAATGTACAATGTTTCAGATAGAACACTGATTTGATTTATATTTCGAACCCGCTGTCCCCTGCAGTTTTGTCCACGTGGCTTGTAGCGTGATGTTATGTAGCCTATAACCTTCCTCAAGATAAAAGCTAATAATACATATTGTAGTCTACTCTCGAAATAAAAATGTATTTTTTTAATAGCTATCTTGTGTAGGAATCACGAAAATAAATGTTGTAAACATAGGCCATTTTATGAATAGAGACCTAATAAGTTACCAGATTATGCATGTGACTTTGTCCGCGTGGACAGTAGATCGCCCACGTCATTAATGCTAATCACACTATGCAACATAATTTTGGAACTACTGAACGGAATAAGATGAAACGTGCTTCGATTTTTAAATCAAGCTACTAAACTGTGAATTGTTATACCGTGAAGCTTAATCAAGCATATATCCTAACTATTGTTATAAATGTATATGTGATAATTTTGTTTATTACGCTTTCACGTCTTAACTATTCGACGGATCATCATGAAATATCGCATATAAACGTTGTCAGGGGTACAGAAGAGGACATAGGGTACCTTTCATCCAGAAAAAAGTACTGTGCGTTAAGGTTCACGTTTAAATGTGTAAAAGCGAGAAAAAAAAATTCTCCTTACTTCTTTCGTGTCACTTGCTGAGAGCCTTCCACCTGGACATCAATTGCCATTGTCAGTCTGGAAGTCGCTAAATAGACTCCGAACCCAGGTCGGTCGGTGCAAAGAAAACGTGTTAACATAACCTACATTTACGCGAGCGGAGCCGCGTGTAAAATATAGTAAAGAATAAGAAACAGTTTGCCTATTCAGAATCACTTAAATAGTTGGTTTGAGTTAGTTTCTCTACTTAAATGTTAATAACAGACTTCTTGTGACTTTGTCTGTTCGTCAGTCTGTCTGTGACAGCTGTTTATCTGAATAGTTACAAATCAACTAGAAATTTGGAACTGTTATAAATAATCCACGACAAGAAACCACGACCAAACGATTGGTTGCAAGTATGAACGCAAATTTATTCCATAGGTAACCAAAAGCACTCGTGTAGTAAACACGTTTGCTTACTATACAAATGTCACGTTATCTATAATAACACTTCTATAAGCAATATAAGTAGATACACAAAACAATATTTTCCTCAACATCCTACTTCGCTATACGGAAAATTGAAACAAGAAATAAAACTTGTGAAACAAAAGTTATACGCAAACAGCTAAAATAACCACGTAGTAAAATCTTCAGTTAGTCTACTGGGGAACATTTGTATAAGTTAGTTTGGCCCCTAAGGGAGGGGCCACCGGTCGATAACACCCCTTCAAATTTGAGGGTCGCTTTTCCACAAGGCGCAATACATTGACGTCTCTGTATGTAACTTTCGATGATGTTCAAGAATTGTTTGCAACTTATGTGGCAATGGATCATAAAATAGGGTGACTAGTAATATTGTAAATTAGTCAGGAGATTGCGTCTGCCTCGAAGATGGTGAACGTTTGAAGGACAATTATTTCGAGTAAGTCGAAAATTATTTGTTTTGTTTTGAATTTAAGAGTTGTTGATCGAATTTTGAGATTATTTGGATTAGGTAAGTTTGGTAATTGGTAGTTTTTGTTATGTTTTGGAGGTGAAACATAGCAGGATATTGACTCAAAGTTGTGAATTTCGTTCGAACTATTGTAGTGTGTCTAGAGAATTACCTGGAACACTACAAAAATTGCTGGTAAATAACCTAATGTTCCGTAGATAAATTCAAAATTTAACACCTGGTATTTAGATGATGGGACGCTTGGAGGCGATGTAGAAACAGTACTACAAGATTTAGCACTTTTGAAAAATAAATTTGCATCTATTGGCCTAGATTTAAATACAAATAAATGTGAAATATTTGTAAACAATATTAATAACGTGGACAGACATTTGGTACTAACTAAATTTAACTCTTTGGCTCCAGATATCAAAATTGTTGAAAACCTTCTCTTCGCCTGCTTGGGTCTCCAGTTTATGAAGAAGCTTTTGATTCTTTCTTAGAAGAGAAAGTCCAAAATTTATGTGAAATTTCAGACCGCCTTTTCAATATTAATATACATTCAGCTTTTACTATAATGCGATACTGCCTTTTCGTCCCTAAATTTACTCATGCTCTAAGGTCATCTCAGTTTTGGAAAAACTTAACTCCATTAGTCAAAATTGACAAAATCATACAGAATACATTAAGGCAAATTTTAAATGTGGACTTGAACGACCGAGCTTGGCTTCAAGCTTCTCTACCTGTTCGTTTAGGCGGGCTCGGCGTTCGCAAAATTTCAGATGTCAGTTTACCGGCGTTCCTGGCCTCGGTTCATAGCACGGAAGAATTAACCAGGTACATTCTAGCACCCACACTGGTTAGTTCAGAAGTGTTATGTAAGACCGACGCCGTGAACGCCTGGAAAATGGCTTGGCCAAATACTGATTTGCCTACCAACCCATTCTCCCAAAGGCAGTGGGATAGGCCGCTATGCAACACGGTAAGAGAAAATCTTTTTACTACATCTGTAAGTGTTGCAGAGCGCGCACGTTTGCTGGCTGTGGGAGAATGGGAATCTGGTTTATGGCTTCAAGCACTTCCATCGTCCAACACAGGTACAATTTTGGACGATACAACATTCCGCCTTGTCACCTGTCTTCGTTTAGGTACCCCTTGTGTTTCTCCACATCGCTGTCATTGCGGAGAAGCCGTCGACAGCTTCGGACACCATGGGCTGTCTTGCAGCAGAAGCGCTGGTCGTATTTCACGACACGCTCAGCTAAATGACATTATCCGTCGTGCTCTTATCACCGCCGGCGTACCAGCAGTATTAGAACCCATAGGCTTGGTACGTGACGATGGGAAGAGACCTGATGGTATGTCTTTGTTACCTTGGAAAATGGGTAGGCCTTTGGTGTGGGATGCCACATGCGTCGACACCCTTGCGCCATCACATCTTCCGAGCACGGTGAGCTGTGCCAGTGCTGCTGCTGTAGCGGCGGAAAACCTCAAACGGCGTAAATACAGCAATTTAATTGGTAATTACGTTTTCGAGCCGTTTGGGGTAGAGACGCTGGGTTCATGGGGTCCGGGCGCTCGTGCGCTTTTTTGAGATATATCTAAGCGGCTAATCGACGCTTCGCGTGACCAGAAAGCTGGACTTCTTTTGGCTCAAAGAACCAGCATTGCCATTCAGCGTGGCAATGCTGCCAGTCTTCTGGGCACACTCCCGGTCGACAGCGATGCTGAGGAATTTTACGACGCTGCCTAAACCGGCCATCCTTTTTTATTAATTTTTACAATGCCATATTTTGTTACTCTTCATTTTGTTCTATTTATAAGTGGTTAGTTTTGTTAATATTAGTTAAGTTGTAAATTATGATTGTTGCTCTCATAAACTACAATAAAAGCATGTTCCGTTATTGCGGTGGGTAGGGTTTCTAGAGGTGGCATAAATACATAGTTTTAGCTGTAATGCATATCTACCTATCCCTTCTAGGATGTACATCCCAGATATGTATTACACTTACATATCGCCTGCTTCTAGGTCCCACTTCATAGAAGGCCAGCCTATTGCCAGGCCTCACAGGCTCGATTCCTGGGTCCGATAAAGTGTAATTGGGTTTTACTGTCTAGAACATTGGTTCCCAAAGTGGTCCAGGTGGACCCCCAGGGGTCTACGGGAGATTCAACGGGGATCTACGTTGGTGTGACAAAAAAATGGGGATCCACGAAAATTTATTTGCTTTCGATAGAGTGAAGAACTAAAATGTTGGCTTGCTTCACCTGTCAATGTAAGCAGATAATATTTTAAGAAGCTCAGCGACTGTTACTGTAAAAACTTGCATATTCCATATTTAGTACAAGAGGTCTAAAAAAGAACATGGGGGCAGTCTTTGGGGACTGCCGATAGAAGTGAAAACTAATTAACTTGTGAATTTTATCGTCGAGCTATTAGATTATTATTTTCGAATTTTGAATGCGTTCGGTGACGATGAAGCGAGTAGTTTGATTTTTGTTCACTCAAAAGTGCTCAACGTGCCTAAAGAAGTTTTCACTTCAAAAAGCTCAGCCCGTAGACATTTGATCATATATAAATACGAATGCCAAGGAATATGGTAGAAATGTAGCTGCAGGGGGTCCACCGGAACCTGCTAAATTTTGAAAGTGGTCTATGAGAAAAAAGTTTGGGATCCTCTGGTCTAGAAGTTCTCAGTAGCAGCATGAAGTCAGTTAGTACCCGGTAAACGGCAATAGGCTCCTCTCCTGTTACGAAGGACTATAGGACTTAAAACCAAAGATGACAAAATGGGGGTGTAATACATGTGTATTATGTATACATTTTCCTACTCCTTGGGGGATATAGGTGTGAGGCTATTCAGTACCTCCTACAGTACCGTTAGGTATGGTTAGCCATACCTAACGGTACGGTAGGAGGTAAAAAAAAAAAAAAATACTTAGGTATTTTTACATTTTAGTTATCTTTATATACATATGTATGTATATAACTCTACTGTACGTGTGTATATCACTGAACTACTCCTAAACAGCAAAACCGATTTTGATAAAAAAAATTTGTGTGTTTTCATGTGGATTCGAGGATGGTTTAGATTTGGCTTTTTTTTTTATTGTACAGGTTAACGTCTGTCTGGACAGCTAGTATGTTTATAAAAACCTCCAGTCGCTTGCGTAAATGTAGGTTAGGTTAACAGTACTTATTCGGCAATGAATTGCCGTAAATCTTAGAGTTCGAAAAATGGTTCAAGTAATATACAAAGGTCACGTGATACCACATGACCTTGAGGTTAGAGGTCAAAAGTCATAGTCATTTCGGGGGTATATCGACTATGCTGAGTCTAATGGCGCTGACCGCGAGTCTCTAGCTCTTACGGTTCTTGAGTTGAAAGTTGTATCACAGACAGACGGACGGACGGACGGACAAAGCTGTTGTATAAGAGATTTTTCGAACTCTAAAAGTACTCTATGTCCTTTTTTGTTCTCCTGACAACGTGTTTGCGAAGTTTCGTGATGGTCGGTTGAGTGGTTAAGACGTGTAATCGTGACAAAAAAAAATTATCTATGTCAGAATCAAACTCGCTACACTCATGCATTTGCTGATGGCAATGTGACTACTAAATACAGTTAAATCTGTTAATTTGATACTGCATGAATAACTTTTGAGCTTAGTAAATACCTAGTATTGTCTGTTGAAAATAATGTGTTTAAGTGTCAAACCCGACAAACCCAAATCTTTATTTAAGATGGGTTCAAAACTGAACGTAAATTTGCAATGTAACATTTTTGTATTAGCATTTTTCTAGTCAAAGTATAAACAAGAAAAGTACCAAAATAGCAAATTTTAAATATGGCAAAATTTACTACTACAGGTTTCTGAACTGAGAAAAGTAGCAAAACAAAATTGAGGACTACTAAAAAAAAAAATATCTTTTAAAAAATTTCTCCCGCACTAAGGATAAATCCTGCGATGCGGTCGGCTTTACAAACATTCAAACAACGGACACAAAAAGCACCCAGACTCGGAACAATCATTTGTGGATCACACAATTTTGTATCCCGTGGGATTCGAATCCCCAACACTGGGCGTTAAACCACTACACCATCTGTACAGTAAAATTTGTTACTTTGATACATTTGCTGTACATATTTTTATTTGAATTTGCAAATAGAGCGCATTTCTCATTAGATAGATAGAATTATATGAGTAATGGTGAGGCACCCTTGAGGGTGCTGATGAGATATTCAAATTAGTCTGGTAATGTCAGAGTAAAAATAAGTAGCTGCATCACTGATGTTGACATACAAACATAGTAAACTATGTTTAAATAGTATTAGGTCTTTAACTATGAAATCACTGTTTATGTCCTACATCTAATTTCATAGCTTCAGTAAAAATGGCAAGGGTTATTTTAAAAATTAATTTTTCCTTTGTGAATAGGTCATATATATTATTATAAACATGTATCATTAATAATACATATATCTTTTGTATCTTATGTGGGGGCCAGTCAGTGCAGACCGGCGACACTTCGACCCAGTGGGATCTTTTGTGTCGATACTCTCCCAATAACGACTGCAATAAATGTTCATGGCAGCCGGGACCGATGGCTTAACGTGCTCTCTGAGGCACGGAGCAGGCGATAATTGTCAATCAATACGCACATAATTTCGAAAAGTCATATATCTTCCGAAAATCACTGGTGCGCGACGTGGGTTGGAATCCGAGACCCTCTGCATTGCAGTCTGTTGGTCTCCCCACTGAGCTATCGCTGCTCTTTATATAATAATACATATAAGTAACCGTTTATAACATTTGTATTTAAAGTTATATCGCTTAGTGTCTGTCCATATTCGTAGGTCTAATTAACCATAATTACATGATGTTTCATGTTTTTGTTACATACAAGATATAGAATAGTATATTTTATCAAATCAATATTTACAATTTTTCTCTTAATCTACATTTACATATATACACATAACAATGATGTTTTTAATCTCAGAGAAATGCGTTGACGACTGTACTAGTGTAAACTGTGTCACAGTCGCCAGCGTCTTCCTGGGTGGATGGATACAAATCAGAACATAGTTTCTTTTGTTTGTCGGCCTCGATGGCGTAGTGGTTAGTGTAACCGACTGCCACATCTGAGGTCGCGGGTTCGATTCCCGCACAAGTCAAACATTTGTGTGCATGAACATGGATGTTTATCTTGGTATATGGTTTCTATGTGTAATATGTACGTATTTACAAAAAAAAAAGTGTATATATATGTATGTTTATCCATTGTCTAGTACCCATAGTACAAGCTCTGCTTAGTTTGGGCTAGATGGTGTTGTGTGTATGTGGTAGAATATTATTATTATTGTATTCAAGATTTTTGAAAGGAGTAATTATTAAAACAAAAATTAGTGAGAAATTATAGGTACAATAGTATTAAAAAACAACAGCAACTAACAACATGTACAAATAGAGAAGGGGAATAATATGATACAAGCAACTAAATATAAAAAGAATATATAGAATTCTAATGAGCCATTCAAAAAATGTTGATTGAAAAGTTAGATGTTCTTCCTATACAGCGGCAAATTTATATTGAAACCCATATTATATCATTATAGAAAAAAGAAACATTTAGAAAATATTTATGTATAAGAATTTCAAAATGCTTTTTTAGTCAACTCTATCTGAAAAGTTTATCGCGATGCGAAAAAATTTAAGAATCGTTCTTATTTTAAATTGTGTTACAAGCAAAATATTTGTAAACATAACTTTTCTGTAACAAAATATATTGAAAGAACCTTCCAGAATGGTTGTGAATATAAGATAAGATAAGTTTTACGACGTTACCATTGTGATTCGTTCGAATGAGGCTGGGGGAAGCCTCAATTTTATATCGACTGTATTTCTACGATTTCAGAACTGTATGTAAAGTATAGTTTGATAATATTATTTTCTTTTTGTCAGTTTTTTGGTAGGACGCTTTGATGGGCAAAGATCTTACCCTTAGATTAAGTCTCTCTGTCATTAACAGTTGCCTGCCAGTCCTTATCGAAGTCTTTCCAGTCATCCAGCCATCTGTGATTAAGACTTACCTTTTCGCTTTGGTTTTTTTTTTAATTGCCGTCGTTGGCAGACGGGTAATTGGTCCACCTGATGGAAAGTGGTAACCGCTGCTCATGGACTTCAACAATGTCAGGTCACAGCAAAGCCGCTGCCTACCGTGAAAGAAGAACTCTCTTTAAACCTCGTTTGAATAAGGACATATCATAGCGTTTGGGAAACAACACCGACGCAGGCAGTTCATTCCAGAGCTTGCACGTACGTGGGAGAAATTGTCGTTCTTTGTGTCTGTTGTTTTAACGTATAGAAGTTATCTGTGGCATAGGCATTATACTTAGGCCAATAATTGACTTTTTTAATTTTTTTATTCTGTTTTATTTAAAGCCTTTTACCTTATAAAGGTATGCCAGGCTCATCGTACCCTAAATTAAATTTTCCTTATATTTAATTATATGCTTGCCTTATTACTATGAGGGAGAGGCAGACAGTGCTGCAGATACCATGTCATAAATACACCTTGCTGCCGGCGATAAAGGTTCTGACAAAATCCTTATAAAACCCCCAACGTCATATTTATTTATGTTGAATCTCTGCATCACTGACTCCCTCTCCCCTTGGTTCTTCTCACATTCCATCAGTAGGTGTTGGACATCGTCTATCTTGCCACATGCTTCACAATTAGGTGAACTGACTTTTTTTATAAGATATCCAAACTTTCGTGATTTAATAATTGACTTAAAACTCTATAAGCCCATCACTCTGGACTCATGTAGCAGACTTGTTAGGCTTATCCGACATCGGGCTGGCTGATTTACACCTACACCGGCTTGTTACGGTGCGCAGTGTTCGGTTTCGGATGTGATCAATCTTATTCGATGATCAGTCTTATTCCAAGAATGTTTTGCTCCATTGCCTTTTAGACAGATATACAAACATAGTCTTAGCTTTACAATCAAATGATTCTTAGTCTTAATTTCTAATAAGCACAAACACTGCGTGACACAGGATCAAACTTTATTAGCAAAAAGCGAAAGCGTAATCTTATGCCATTGAGTCAAGAATCTAACTCATAAAGTTACCCTACGCTTAAGCGTGTTGAAAGATTAAAATATACATAAGCCGATTCATCCCGGAAGATAATTGCATCTCAAATTGAATGTAATTTAAAATCCTGACATTGCTGAATAATTTACCAGTTTAGGTAGAAATTTCACGTTGCTTATACATCGTACATATTATATAATTTGTGTATGTATGTATGTATCTTTATACATATGTAGATTTGCATGCTGATGTGTTGAATATGGTGAACAAATTATTACGCAGAGATCTTCACTTCTATCTCAAAGTACGAACTATATAATTTTTTGATGGGACTGGCTCAGACTGTTTTGATTTATAATGTTCTCAAAGATATGCAAAGTCTACCAACTGGCACTAGGATAGCGTGGTGGACTATGACCTAACCCTTATCATGTTGCATATACATAATTGACACCCTTAATAAAACAGAGACTTATCTCAGTATTTTGGATTATACAAATTTGAACTCTATTGCAAAGATTTAACACAAATATAATGTTAGAATTTAACATATACAGTTAGAGTTCAAATTGCCTTACTTTCAAATTTCGAGTTAAGTCGCTGTTTTATTAAGAGTGCGATATGTTCGATTATTAGCTGTACTAAAACTCATACTATGTCAACAAATATTTGATTCATTGATTAGACACAAGCCTGATTTCCGGAAAAGTCGGCTGAAGCTACGAATTGCCGCTTACTATGATCCTCAAAAAGAGCAGCGATAGCTCAGTGGGGAGACCAACAGACTGCAATGCAGAGGATCTCAGGTTCGAACCCACGTCGCGCACCTCTGACTTTCGGAAGTTATATGACTTTTCGAAATTATGTGCGTATTGATTGACAATTATCGCCTGCTCCGTGCCTCGGAGAGCACGTTAAGCCGTCGGTCCCCGTTGCCATGAACATCTATGGCAGCCGTTATTGGGAAAGTGCCGACACAAAAGATCCCACTGGGTCGAAGTGTCGCCGGTCTGCACTGACTGGCCCCCACATAAGATACATACTATGATCCTCGCATGTTTATAAGCAAATAACCTTACTAATATTATAAATGAGTTTCTTTGTTACGTTTTTACACCTTATCACTCGACCGATCTCATGATAAAATGATAAAAATGATACTCTATACAATATTTGTAATAAATTTTCCGTAACATTCACGGGCGAAATAGAGAATATAAAGCATAACTGTGATAATTACTTTATAGATAGAAGTTCCTATGTCACACCGAGTAATGTGTCCTTTTATTTTAACAAGGTAGACGCAAGCACGGTTGAAAAATGTATTAATAATTTAGATTATAATAAAGCACCGGGATTTGATAGAATTAGAATACAAGATATAAAATCTGTAAAAAACGAAATAAGTCCAGTATTAGCAAAATTTATAAATATGTGTGTAAGTGAGGGAGTTTACCCGGATATATTAAAGAAGTCCATAATACGACCCATTTATAAACAGGGAAGCCATTTAGACTACAGTAACTACAGGCCAATTGCAATATTATCGGTGGTAAATAAAATTGTGGAAAAGATAATAGTTAACCAGGTAAGTAGATTCCTAGAAAATCACAAAATAATTTCGGATGCCCAACACGGGTTCCGACGGGGGCGCAGTACAAACACCGCGCTCGCGCAGTTTACAGACTACGTCAATAACAGTCTCAACGAGGGTAAGTTTGTGGCTGCCCTATTCATTGATTATAAAAAGGCATTCGATACTTTAGAACATAGCTTATTACTGCAGGCTATGGATGAATGTGGTATCAGAGGGCCAATCCATCACTGGTTTAAAAGTTATCTAGAAAATAGATCCCTCCGCACGTTAATCGACGGAATAACAGGTAATGAGGTAGGTGTGAATCTTGGCGTGCCGACCGGATCAGTATTTGGTCCGGTCGGGTACATAATGCACGTCAACAGTGTTATAAATGTAATAAAGCACTGCAAAACATTTATGTACGCGGACGACATGTGTTTACTGTATTCGTCCAAAAACATGAGTGATGCAATAACACACTTACAGGAATACTTCGAAAATATCACTAAATGGGCACACGACAATGGCATAATCATAAATCACTCCAAAACAAAAACCATGCATATATGTTCTCCCTATAGTAAGTACATTAAACAAAGTAGGCAAAACTTAAATATAACCGGACATACGTACGAGTGTCTACACAACAGTAAAGCAGGCTGCCCGTGTACCGCTATACAAGTAGTAGACAACTACCGATATTTGGGTCTAATGGTAGATAGTCACTTTAATTGGAAGTCACATATAAATGACGTTTGCAATAAGCTACGGTCAATTCTGGGTAAATTTTTTCACCTGAGTAATTCTGTAAAGAAAAAAATTATGTATATATTGTACTATGCACTTGCTGACTCAATAGTTGACTATGGCTTGAGTTGTTATGGCCTAACATTTAAAACGCAGCTTGATCGCATAAAGCAACTACAAATCAGATTAGTTAAGTATTTGGTCAGTCAGAAGCAAAAATTACAATGTAAGCCACACTATGACAGGTTATTTATTATATGTAAAATACTTCCCGTGCATTTGAAAGTAGAATATCTAATAGCATTAGAACAATATTACACAGATGAACATAAAAAACCTAAGACACATAAGTATTCCACTAAACAAGCTCAGGAAGGGAAATATGTGACCCCCTCTGAAACAAACTACTATGGCGAACGAACTAGATAATACTTAACTCCTGTAATATATAATAAAATAGATTTTATAAGAACTCACACGGAAGGCATAAGCAGGGTAACTTTAAAGAAAAGACTGAAAAATGAGATGTTAAACGTCATTAATAGTTAGGCACAATACAAACCGTTGTAATACACAAGACCATAACTAATTTAAATAAACATTCAAGATTATATAATAATTAAAGTAAGTAAAGTTTATGTAATGTATGAAAGACTCCTCTAACATAATAATATTATGTCAATAAATTATAATTTAGTATAAGTACCTACGTAATTAGAATTAAGAAAGAGCGCCTCTTTCGCCAACAAACTGTGTTTACAGTTTGGCGAGTTTGTTAAAAATGTACCACATTTTATATTTTTTATGGAAATAAACGAATAAAAAAAAAAGAATGAATTATAATGAAATTTCGTATATAAATTGTCAGAGGTACAGCAAAGCAAATAGGCTATTTTATCAAGAATAATAATTGTACTGTGCCGAGGGATAAAAGTTCATTGACAAAATCTATATTGACGGCCTCGATGGCGTGGTGGTTAGTGTAACCGACTGCCACGCCTGAGGTCGCGGGTTTGATTCCCGCACAAGTCAAACATTTGTGTGCATGAACATGGATGTTTGTCTTGGTCTGGGTGTTTCTATGTATAATATGTATGTATTTACAAAAAAAAAGTATATATGTATGTTTATCCATTGTCTAGTACCCATAGTACAAGCTCTGCTTAGTTTGGGCTAGATGGTGTTGTGTGTATGTGGTAGAATATTATTATTATTCTCTTTATTACTATTTTTCTTCTAATTATTACATTTTTAAATATAAATATAAAAAAATATTATTATTATTATTATATTAACGCAAGCAAAGCCACGGGCAAAATCTAGTATCTAGTATCTACATAAAAAGAATACGGGTCGAATGAAAACCAACTTTATTTTTGAACTGTGTTAAAAATAGTTGGCCAAAGTTAACCAATTTCACACTAGTCATTTGCCCCACTCCAATCACTATGCAAACGAAACTGCAATCAAAAGCCACTGCCTATTTATTGTTTATCGTCTGGCCTCGCATTCCCACTTCACCCCCCCCCACCCCACCACCCTATGTGACACCCCTTCCTCCCAGTAAACTGGAGCGAGACATATTTTGTCATCGCTTCCAGAGCTATGTCGTCTCGATCAGAATCGAACGGGGTCTATCCGGTCACTGCTAGATGCAATTTATCAAATTTATCTTTGAAAACTAAGCGATAGTTTTGAATGTCGTCTTGAGAACCTGTGTTAGTATTTTATCTGCACTAATATTATGAAGCTGAAGAAATTGCTTGTTTAATCGCACTGTCAGATTTGAAAAATCTTTCTGCATATGATAGTCAAGTAGGCTTTTGAGGAAGGCTATCTAACATATATCACGACCATTAGGAGCGAAGCGGGTTAAATTGCAAGGCATTGCTAATACAACTGTAATACTGTATTTAAGCTGTACTTATGTACACATTGTGTGCACACACGCTGTTTGAGATTAAGAGTATTTTTGTCAAAAATAATATAGTGAAGAGGGCTATGACTTGACAAATTCTTGTCTGTATATTTGATTGCCCCGCATCATTTAGAAACTATGTAACGGCTTTTGATACAGTTCAGCTTAAAATATAAGCTACGCTTTATCTGATTCCGTTAAGTGAAACTTTCACTTTGACTTTACATATGCTCCAAAGCACAAACGAATGTGTCTTAATGTAAATGATCACCAATCTACGTGACAATATTGGCTAACTCCACAGATCGATCAATCTGCGCACCAATTAACTTAGATCTCTCAACCAGTGTTACCTAACTAATAAACGTGTTAAGAATTTCTCTCTGTAGATTAAGTTGGCAATCCGTCAGTTTCCAGTTATTTGAGCTGAAGTTTACGGACAAGGCTCGTTTATTTTGTATCAGACAATCTCGAGCGCTCTAGGGACCGCTGTTTATGAAGCCTCCAATATTTGAACCTGTCTATGTGAGCACTAAAACAGTAAATGTTTACTAGGATTGTGCTTGACGATTGTTGGTACTAAAAATTGTAATTTGTTTTGTAGAGTTGATCAACATTTTGTATTAGATATAATAATAATAATAATATTCTATCACATACACACAACACCATCTAGCCCAAACTAAGCAGAGCTTGTACTATGGGTACTAGACAATGGATAAACATACACATACTTTTTTTTTGTAAATACATCCATATTATACAAAGAATCACCCAGACCAAGACAAACATCCATGTTAATGCACACAAATGTTTGACTTGTGCGGGAATCGAACCCGCGACCTCAGGCGTAGCAGTCGGTTACACTAACCACTAGGCCATCGAAGCCGACATAAGAGATATGTAGGGTACGTAAGCTTGTATTGTCGAAGATGTAGGCATAGGTGTAATACGTAAAATTTTACTGCACAGATGGCGTAATGGTGTAAGTGGCCGCCTCGCCATTACTACTACGCCGAGTGTACTGGCTTCGATACTCACATGAAACAAAATCTTGTGTGATACACAAAAGTCATTCCGAGAACACAAAGAGCAGTCAGCTCGTGTTCATATTTCCATTCCTTGCGCGGGAATTGTCTTTTTATAGTAAAGATAAATACACTCACATTTTGCCAGCCATGTTTTCGATCCCACGTAACAGATAGCGAGCCTAATATCGTCTCCTAGGCAGTTTTATGCTTTATGTTGGTCATAAGCATTATTTAACATTAAAACCCGAACCCGAGATTTCATATATAGCACACAACGTTTACTATCACTCTGCTAACGAGCACTTTACCCAACCTGTGCATGGAACCCGAGACTACGCTACCGAGACAGGATCAAATTAAATAATTGCTCTATAACTTAATCTTCTCTTCTTCAACACAGAAAAACGTTTCTGTCACCAATTTGTTGCTATAATAGCTCATACAATATTTTGTCAAGTACGGAAATCAAACTCTTAACCCTTATCCGAGGGAACAGATTGTTGTCGGCCATGTCCTCAAACTCGCCATTGAAACGTGAACCCAAGACCCTTCGCACAAAAGACGCGTGCTCCGCCATTTAAGTTGTCATTTTGCGTGGCAAATTGTCAGAGGTTTTGGTTTAAGGAGATGTTTAGATTATGCGAAAAATGTTTTGCTGATCATTTGCTTGCTAATACTAAGCTTACGTTTAATTATTTAAAGTAGTATTCAACAATACAACAGTATTTTTATTTTTTTGTCTTTCTGCATTCTTTCTACATACACTTTAACTATACAAAATCCCACGCTCCTCTGTGCGCAATATGCTTAAAAGCGGTACAGAGATTTAAGAACTAAGGTAGCCAACTGGCCTACGGATCGCCTGATGAAAACAGATATCGTATCTTTGATGAAATTAGAAAATTAAAGATAAGGTGAACTTTTACTCACTACTACTTTTCTTGTAAAGAAAACGGTTTTTGTTGAAAGTGGCATTTTCTTTAGCTACGTGGCTCATTTGTCGTCATTGATAATTTAATTGGTAATATATATTTTTTTTTATTGCCCTTGGTGGCAGACGAGCAAATGGCCTATCTGATGGAAAGTGGTAACCGCTGCTCATGGACTACAACAATGTCAAGACACAGCAAAGTCGCTGCCGACCGTGAAAGAAGAACTCTCTTTAAACCTCGTTTGAAGAAGGACATATGGAAACACCGAAGCAGGCAGTTCATTCCAGAGCTTGCATGTATGTTGGAAAAATGATCGCTAAAAGCGTAATATAGAACATATTGTACTAAATCATACATAGGCAATGTTTGATTTTGTACTACATTATTCTAGACAAGAGCAAACAGCAATTAATTGAAATCTTTTTGATATTGTTTTTAATTATAGCATTTTAAATTTGTTAAAAGTGAGGTTGTAGTGGAAGTAACGCGCTATCTCTCTTTGACAGCTGCGTTTAAATAGCGGTTACGTCATATAAAGAATAAAGAAATATAAATTCATTCAGGAAAGAAATAGGCGCGGTAGCTAGGTATGTAAGCCGCTGGAATTCTCACATACTAGGCTAAACACAGCACTATACTAGTGTTACCAGTCTTACGCCACTTTATAAATGCCTCCTCTTTAAACGGACACCTTCCTCGGGCGAAACGTTATTTAGACTCTTCTCTCTAGCCTTTATTATTCCCAAGTCACTGGGGGTCGGCTTTTCTAGTCTAACCGGATTTGAATGGATATCAGTTTTTACACGGAGCGGCTGCCACCTGACCTCCGCAACCCGAAGGCTAACGATACCTTAAGGCTAGACCAGTGTCAGGATATTAGAGGGTACTGACATCCCAATAACGACTGCCATAGATGGTCATGGCAGCCAGGACCGACGGCTTAACGTGCTCTCCGAGGCACGGAGCAGGCGATAATTGTTAATAAATACGCACATAATTTCGAAAAGTCATATAAGTTCCGAAAGTCAGTGGTGCGCGACGTGGGTTCGATCCCGAGACCTTCTGTATTGCAGTCTGTTGGTCTCCCCACTGAGCTATCGCTGCTCAGTTATATATTACTAATAGTTCCTCATTGTCCATTCCCCAAGTGAGTACATGTCCTACAATTGTTACCAATTAACTACGGTATTAATCATTTCGTTCATTATTGTCTCGAGCTAAGACTAAGGACCGTCAACTGTACAAAGACCCTTAGGTCTTTGTACAGTTGACGGTCCTCTTGTCACGATAATTAACTCTCAAAGGTAAACCAGTATTGTCTACACACAAGGCCGTATTTGTCTAAATATAGAACAGCCTTCCCTCTTCCCGGGTTGGTCGTAGGGTCGAATTGAAGGTAATTTTAGTTGTGTCGTGTGGTTAATGAGTGCGTTGCTGGTAATTACCAGCAATTAATGGTAGTAGTGCTAGTTTTTGCTTTGTAAGAATCCGTTGGTTCAGTGGCGAATGAATATGTGATTTTCAATCGTGGAATATTAAAATCGATTTATTAAATGCGTTAGTACGTGGCACAGCGGTAGTGAATGCGACTACTGTGCATGAGATCTCGGGTTCGAATCCCGGGTCGAGCTAACAAAAAGTTATTGGGTTTCGAAAAAGAATTAAGAGATCTCAATAGTAGCCCGGAGTTAGGAAGTTGGCGGTGTTAAACACCCCCGTGCCTCGGAAAGCACGTAAAGCCGTTGGTCCTGCGCCTGATCTCTCTCCGGTCGTGTCGGATTACCGTCCCATCGGGTCATGAGAGTTAGGGAACAGAGAGTGCACTTGTGTTTGCGCACACACTTGTGCACTATAATATCTCCTGCGCAGATGGCCAGTCTCCGTTAAGGCTGGCCGCCGTGACCGAAATTCGGTCTGGAGGACATCATTATTATTATTAAGTACAGACTTATGGCTCTGTATCTTGAAGGATTAGGTAGAGTTGTGTTACGCCTGCAGACAGCGATGTTTAAAGTCCACGTGGTAAGGCATCGGCTTTTTGCCATAATAAAAGATACATTTGCCATAACGAAGATCATTTCACCTCCTATATATTGAATTTCCTGGCCAATGGCAGTGTACTAAATGTCGTGGCTTCGATCCTCCCACGTGGCAAAAATGGTCTGGGCCACAAAATAATTGTTCGAGAAGGGTGTTCATTGTGTCCGATTTCTAATGTTTGAAAAATTCCCCGCGACACTGCCTGGTAGGCAGTTACCATAGCCTATGTTATGGGAATGAGTGAAAAGTGGCAGAGGAAGGTAGGGAAGGAAAGGCTAGCAGATTGATTTGGTATCTGGAAATCTCACTCACCAAACGAAACTTAACAGTACCTACGTATAATGTTCCATATGTCAATATTCTGTGCATTGCATATGTAAATGTTCTCTGCAATGCAGAGGGTCTCGGGTTCGAACCCGAAACGGAGCGGCTGCCACCTGACCTCCGCAACCCGAAGGCTAACGATACCCTTAGGCTAGACCAGTGTCAGGATATTAGAGGGTACTGACTTTCCCAATAACGACTGCCATAGATGTTCATGGCAGCCGGGACCGACGGCTTAACGTGCTCTCCGAGGCACGGAGCAGGCAATAATCGTCAATCAATACACACATAATTTCGAAAAGTCATATTACTTCCGAAAGTCAGAGGTGCGCGAGGTGGGTTTAAACCCGAGTCCCTCTGCATTGCAGTCTGTTGGTCTCCCCACTGAGCTATCGCTGCTATTATATTCGGTTATATTATAATCGGTTTAACTATTGGATATAAAATCGATGATATAAACAATTCGGAAACGGATATATCTGGCTACTCTCCGGCCTGAGGTTTGCCAGACAAACAGACAGACATAGTAAACACGATGTCACATCACATCCCGCTATACCCCAGGCTTGTACGGTAAACATAGATTTAGAGTTATTCGTGTAATAAAATCAAGGGTTTATTGCCAAAGGAGTCTGTTATTCTCGTGATGTTTCAAGGAGAACTTGGCATGTATGAAGTGAAGGTGTCGGTTACATAATAATAATGTTGATAGATAGATATGATATATAGTTACACTTCTACTCGTTTCGTTAGGGGTAGTATATAAAGTAGTGTATGCGTAGTTACCAAGAATAATTTCGTTCTTTACTTGAGGGTTGGACTTAAACAAAATATATTAATAATAATAAATATTTTTTATTTAAAAAAAAAAGTTACAATCAGCATGAACACAGTACATAATATATCATGAGACAAGTTATACAGAATATGTTGAACTCTGGTACCCAATGTAAGATTTAACTTGTGTTTTGGGTACCAGTTCTCCCGCAGTATTACATTTATTTAATAGTTACTAAATATGTTAGGTGTTCTTGTGAGCAGCTATAAAAATATGTGCGAGTACGCAAGGTGTGTGTGTGTATGTGGGTGTATGTGGGGGTGTGTGTGTGTATGTGGCTGTGTGTGTGTGTGTGTGTGTGTGTATGTGGGTGTGTGTGTGTGTGTGTGTGTGTGTATGTGGGTGTGTGTGTGAGTGTGTATGTGGGTGTGTGTGTGTGTGTGTGTGTGTGTGTGTGTGTGGGTGTGTGTGTGTGTGTGTGTGTGTGTGTGTGTGTGTGTGTGTGTGTGTGTGTGTGTGTGTGTGTGTGTGTGTGTGTGTGTGTGTGTCGGTGTATGTGTGGGTCCAATTAGAGTACCGATAATTTTAGCACGATCTCAGTTTGAGCATAAGTTTTGGTTATGAGCCATTTTGCAACTTCTTTCTTACATTGGGATCGAATGAGTGGATAGATGTTATAACTTTTATTTATACTATTGTACAGGTGGCAGCCAATAACATTAAAATGCCGTGAAGCCTGTGTGGTTCTGAAAGTCCGAACTTGGCAAATTTTGTATGAAAGACGTTTTTTTTTATAGCTTGGATTGTATTCTATTGATGTATGCTTTCGAGTAACGGTCGCAAGTACGAAGAGCTGCCTGACAGTAAGAGTCTGACATTCTTTATAAAGTTGGGTGGTCGGATATCTATAGGGTTTGAATGTCATTACCTTAAGTATACTTCTTTGCGCACGTTCCAAGGGTAATAGGTGGGTTTTGCTGCGCCACCCCAGACAGATATACAATAGGTTAGTATTGACTGACATAGAGCACAGTAAATCATTTTTAAAGTTTTGTCATCGGCAGAATGGCGCAGTTTTTTAAAAATAAATATAATTTTTCGAGTGCGTACTGTTAGATCGCTGAGGTGATGTGATATTACGCTTGTCTATATTACAAAGAGGAAAGATAGCCAGTTGCACTCGCTGATCGGTTAACGATTAGCGAGGTTAAGCAACGTTGGGTGCGGTCAGTCTATAGATGGGTGACCGCTTAGTGGTATTTCATCTGAGCGTCTCTGTGCTTCGGAGGGCACGTGAAAAGTCGGTCCCGGTTGTTGTCAAATTGACAACAGTCGTTAAGCCGTGTCAAAGGCCTACGGGCGGCTTGAACAACTCTTGACAACAGATTGGCCACTAATCATACGAAAAGAAGAAGAGAAGAAGATTTGATGTCAGCGTTTTATTTTTGTTTTTTTATAAGGCTTGGACTTAAAAATATTGCAACTGTTTTAAATTTTTTTTTTCTATTAGAAAGCGATCTATTTAAATAAATTACTGCGTATATATTATTTAAAAAGAAGTACTGTTACTAATATAACCTACTTTTACACGAGCGACGCCACGAGCAAAAGCTAGTCAAAATAGTGTCCTCCAGACCGAATTTCGGTCACGGCAGCCAGTCTTAACGGAGATTGGCCAACTACGCAGGAGATATTATAGTGCACAAGTGTGTGCGCAAACACAAGTGCACTCTCTGTTCCCTCATTCTGATGATCCCATGGGACGGTAATCCGACACAGGAGAGAGATCAGGCGCAGGACCAACGGCTTTACGTGCTATCCGAGGCACAGGGGTGTCTAACACCGCCAACTTCCTAACTCCGGGCTGCTATTCAGATTTTTAACAGAAAAGCTCAATAACTAGTCAAGTCAAAAATAAGGTATCTAGACAATTAAATGCATGACCTTATTTTTTTTAAAGCTTGTTCTGCACTGGCTGCTATCTAAGTAGAGAAAGTCCACCGCAAGACAGTTCTTCTCCAGACTCGCAGTAACTTTTTATTTGATCGCATAAAACGTGTGGGAACCACATATAGTGGTTCCGTGTCTGTGTATTATTTGCGTCCGTGCGGGGATTGCACCTATATTACTCAGTTGCGAGGCAACTACATCAACCACCATGCCATCTGTTTCTCTAGAATGTCTCTGATCCAAAGAAAGACTATCGTTTTTGTTTTTTGATCTCTGTAAACCACGCGTAAACTATTGAAAGAATTTAGATGAAACGCACACAGATCCAAGTCTAATTCAAGTCCTGAATTGACATATAGTACATTTCTCATACGGGTAATGCGTTACTGAGGTATAAAAGTTCCAGTTTAATAATATTGTATCAACATTTTAGCTCTAAAGTTAACAATTAAAGGCGCTGCCTTAATTTGAAACCAGAACGAATAACGAAAAACGACAGAGAATTGAGTATGATGTCAAAATATTTATAGTTTGCGCATTGAAAAATAACTGGGGGAAATCGGGCGTATTATTTCGTATTGTGCCGTACCTTTGTCGCCAATTATGCCGTTAAATGTTTACTTACTTAATTAATATGTCAATATTGAATCCTGTACTATAGTCCTTTATATCGTCGGTAACGTGCGAAAGCTTTGTGAACTTAAATCTTAGTTTAAACCGTTTTACATTTTCTTTTCTAACAAGAAAACTTCGAAGTGCTTTTTGAACTTTGCTTGTTTAAGGATAAAGGGAATATGTTACTTTTGGCTTTAGTGCATATATAATAGTACACCTGTTTATATGGAATGGGTAGGCAGAGATATAACAGTCACATTTTTCCACTTACATGCTAAGTCTCACGTTTTCTGAGGGGAGCTTACTGTTGTGTAGATAGGTATTGACTCGGTGACGCAGCGGTAGTAATTGTGATTGCTATATATAAGGCCAATAAAAATGTTAGTAGGTTTTTTTGCTAAGACATTTTCGTTAACAGCCCGGTATTTGGAAGTTAGCGGTATCACACACATAGCCACAGAAAGCACGTAAAACCTTTGGTCCTGCACCTGATCTATGTTCGGTCGTGTCGGGTGGTCGTCCCGTAGGATTATAGGAGTTAGGGAATTGAGATGTATTTGTGTTCGCGCGCACACTTGTGAATTATATCTATTACGTTGATGGCAGGTCTCCCGTTGAGATTGGCCAACGTGACCGAAACTCGGTCTGGAGGACCTTAAAAAGTACCATAACCTTCCTCTGTAGGGATTTACAGGCGCGAGTAAATCCCTGAAGAATTTGATTTAGAAATGAATAGAAAAGAAAGATATGGTACGTAGTATGCTTCACGTCATCTATTTGCGATTGACGGCCTCGATGGCGTAGTGGTTGGTGTAACCGACTGCCACGCCTGAGGTCGCGGGTTCGATTCCCGCACAAGTCAAACATTTGTGTGCATGAACATGGATGTTTGTCTTGGTCTGGGTGTTTCTATGTATAATATGTATGTATTTACAAAAAAAAAAAGCATATAATAATATGTATGTTTATCCATTGTCTAGTACCCATAGTACAAGCTCTGCTTAGTTTGGGCTAGATGGTGTTGTGTGTACGTGGTAGAATATTATTATTATTTATTATTATTATTGAACTGCCGTACTATTTTGTAATAGTTTTCACCGCTGTCTCATACGTCACTTCGATCGTAACCATTGTAGCTATCTATTATTACCATAGTCTAATGACTATAAACTAACTATAAAACTAACAACATAAACTAACTTCTACTGAAGTTTCAGAAATTACTTTGATGGTAAGATTGTATAAAGATGTATGTAAATCTCCACAGTTATGGTTATACGCGCAGTTAAACGAAAAAGCGGTTCTTTTCACTGCCTATCGATTCGTAAATTATTGTTATAGTCGAAGGTAATATAAATACGTCCAGAGAAGGGATAAAAGAGTATACTTTCCAAACTAAATTGGGTTTGGCCTTAGAGGATTATAGGATTTTCGGTTATATCATACGAATATTATAGAGAGTAAGGTTTTGTATTTATTTATGTTTTTGAATTATTGTCGGCCTCGATGGCGTAGTGGTTAGTGTAACAGACTGCCACGCCTGAGGTCGCGGGTTCGATTCCCGCACAAGTCAAACATTTGTGTGCATGAACATGGATGTTTGTCTTGGTCTGGGTGTTTCTATGTATAATATGTATGTATTTACAAAAAAAAAAGTATATATATGTATGTTTATCCATTGTCTAGTACCCATAGTACAAGCTCTGCTTAGTTTGGGCTAGATGGTGTTGTGTGTATGTGGTAGAATATTATTATTATTATTATTATTTGATAGCATAATACTCCTACGTAGATTCACCTTTACCTACCCTTTCGGCGATATATGGTCATGTCTGTTTATTCCGAAGAAGAATGTAAAGGTGTCTTCTTCCTAGCCTTTATTATTCCCAAGTCACTTAGGGTCGGCTTTCTAGTCTAACCGGATTTGAATGGATATCAGTTTTTACACGGAGCGGCTGCCACCTGACCTCCGCAACCCGAAGGCTAACGATACCCTAAGGCTAGACCAGTGTTAGGATATTAGAGAGCACTGACTTCCCAATAACGACTGCCATAGATGTTCATGGCAGCCAAGACCGACGGCTTCACGTGCTCTCCGAGGCACGGAACAGCCGATAATTGTCAATCAATACGCAGATAATTTCGAAAAGTCATATACATATATTCCGAAAGTCAGAGGTGCGCGACGTGGGTTCGAACCCGAGACTCTCTGCATTGTGGTCTGTTGCTCTCCCCACTGAGCTATCGCTGCTGTATGTATATGTATGTAAGGTGTATTTTACCTTTATTTTTCTAACTATCTTTTAAGTCCTAAATAATAGAGGCGAGTCTATGATCGTCCGTCAAGCATCCTACAGTCGGTGCCGCTACTAAGAATTATCTTACATAAAAACTAAACTCCGATGTGGTAATTGAACCCAGGACCACGTTCACCCCATAATGCATAGCTGCGATCTCTTATAGAGTAGATACAGATTACAAACTTTTTTTTAATTTTTATTGGATATCTCTCTGTTGAAATTAAACTACTATATACGGATTTTATCGCGTTATTTATTTGACACTTTATTACATAATTTTGAAACTTGTTACACTACTACTACTATTAAACTTTACTAATTTTTAAGCTAAGTAGTGTAACAGATCGACTCGATGGCGTAGTGGTTAGTGTAACGGACTGCCACGCCTGAGGTCGCGGGTTCGATTCCCGCACAAGTCAAACATTTGTGTGCATGAACATGGATGTTTGTCTTGGTCTGGGTGTTTCTATGTATAATATGTATGTATTTACAAAAAAAAAAGTATATATGTATGTTTATCCATTGTCTAGTACCCATAGTACAAGCTCTGCTTAGTTTGGGTTAGATGGTGTTGTGTGTATGTGATAGAATATTATTATTATATCTCTCATTTGAATTCTACGTCGCGGGGAACTTGATAAATCTTCGGACAGAAAGCATACAACAATGTTTTGTCTTTTGTGGGAAACGAATTCACAACCCTTACCACAGTGACAGTGGCGAGGCGACCACTACAACTGCTACGTCATTCGTGCAGTCAAAGTAGTGCTTATCTTTAAACAAACGTACTTATCCAACTTCGATTAAAAACCTCCAAAGGCGTCATATATTGATCCCACGTAAGCCTAAAAAGATCGAGAAGATTATGCAAATAAGATACCCGCAGAAAGGAGGTACATAACAATATGTGACGTCACATAGCCCCAAAGACAGCAATAATAAACACACATCTACCCTCCAAGAATACGCCTTCAGCGGAATTCAGAATTGCTCTATAAAATTTTACACAAGACATTCCACCAAATACGACAGTACTGACTTAAATAAGGCGCCTAAAACGATCTAGAACTTTCAAGGCCTCATCAAAATTAATTTTCCGTTTCATCATTAGTGTGCCTCTAGTTTATCAAGAAAGTTTCCAAGAATACTCCAGTACAAAATTGTGAAACGGGTCTCCTTACAAATGATTCTGTGAATAAGTTCTTCATAAAAATGGTCTTTGCTCTGTACGTTAAAAGAAAATTACAATATCAAAACGCCAGGCGCAAGAAAATTGCATTTCAGTTTTTCTAAAAAGTTATTATGGCTCTTGTAACTTGTCTGGACGCGGTGGGAGTGTTCGTTTAAATAAAGTTATTGAAAAGTTGCTAGATGTAGCAGAACAGGTAGTGAAGTAACTATTGAGAATGGGGTGTCAGGTTCGGTTTCAGGCTGAAAATGTTATTGGATTATAATACACAGAGTCTGAAGCTGTATTATGTAGACTGTTATAGTAGGCTCCTTATAACGTGGGACGTATATGAGCAATTTGTTTTAAGACATCTCGGCTTATTTCTTCGGGCGTCTACATAATATTTCTAAATTTAGCACTGTGTGGTTGGATATTTTAAAAGTATTTGGTGATAGTCGTAAAGAAATCAGCGTGTAAACAGTTTAGTCACATTGTAACATTGTCATTGTTATTATTATATTCTCTCACGTATCTTATCTTTCATCCTAAATTGAATGCCTTTTCCTTGCATTGGCAACACGTTAGTTACACTCGCGATATTACAAGCGAGCAGTTTATGATGACCTATTACTATCAGTCAGACCCACGAAACTATTCCGTGGTCTAACCTATAACTTGAATTTTATCTTTACAAAATTTTTTTCAATCCTACAATTATTGATATACCACATGTTTATGTCTTATTGAAATAAGAATATAAACAAAATGACGTATTGGCATAAGTGGTAGCCAAACCATTTCCACTACAACGATGCAAATACCACACGGGGCACATAAAAAGTTATATCTACAAATGATTGTATGATTCCAAATCTAGGCATCCTTTGGTTCTGTATTTGAATGTTTGTCAGTCCCCGCGATACAGAAATGATTTCTAGAGCGGAAGTTTTACCTATTTATATAAATACAAATCATATGTACAGGCTTCTTACAACAATTGTGGTCATTTGAGATACTTGACTATGTTTTACAGAAGTGAACTGGCAAGGTGCCCAATAAACCAAAAGCAGTTTATCCTTATCTATAATATTAGAACATAATACCCGTTATCAGCTATTGGAACGGCGCCAGGCTATTCCTACCCCTTTGGGAAATTAGAAGTGATGGTTATATGGAAAGCCAATTACTTGAAGAACATTATTAAAAAGGCATTACATTGCTATTAAAATATAATTTATATTTTTAGTCACATGGGAATATCTATGTCACGAAGTGTTGAAAGCATGTATTATAAAAAAATACTTTATTATTGGACCACCTAGATCACATACATTATATTTATTGTATAACAGTGGAAACCTATTATTGGTTTCATCCTAACTAAAACTATAAATGCGAATGTGAGTTAGTTTTTAACACTTTCACGTCTTAACTACACAACCGGTCATCATGAAATTTCGCATACGCGTTGTCAGGGGTACAGAAAAGGATATATAAAGGTACCTTACATTCAGAAAAGTCCTTTTTTCTAGGGATAGAAAAATAAATTCTATATTACCATGAGCAAAGTAATCTAAAGCTAGCAGTTTTCAATTAAATTACCTAATATATGTATGTTTTCTAATAAACTGCGATAAAATCCGTATAAACTAGTTCAATTTCAACGTATAACATTTGCGTAAAAGCAAAACAATATTAAAATCAAATAATAATATTTATTTATTTATTTATTTATTTATTTATTTATTTATTTATTTATTTATTTATTTATTTATTTATTTATTTATTTATTTATTTATTTATTTATTTATTTATTTATTTATTTATTTATTTTAAATTTATTAATTTATTAATTTATTCATTTATTCATTCATTTATTCATTTATTTATTTATTTATTTATTTATTTATTTATTTATTTATTTGTTTATTTGTTTATTTATTTATTTATTTATTTATTTATTTATTAAGGATCTCCGACAAAGAATATACACAAAATTGCATAAACATATAAACATAGTTTTGTATAGTGTACTCCTTCAGTTATAGGAGACCACAGCATGCATATACATATCAAAACAAAGCTTAAATTGAAAACATAATAAAAATAATCATATAACCTAAAATTAAATCTAAATAGTTTCAATAGTTTTAATAATAATTTAATTAGCTTAAAAATTTGTAAAGTTAAATAATAGTAGTAGTGTAACAGTTCAAAATTATGTAATAAAGTGTCAAATAAATAACGCGATAAAATCCGTATATACCTAGTAGTTTAATTTCTATGAATAATATTCGCGTAAACAGAAGACAATATTACATATAACCTAATTAAAATGCGCTACACATAGGGCATGTTATTAAGAAGAGAAATGAACAATAAAAAACTTAATGGAAATTTAAATGAACAGTTCTAAGAGTCTTTTTTATTAAGGTAAAGATTCACTTATGTCAATATCATGCGTCTTTGATAAAGTATTGTATTGCCTACAAAGCCTGGGTACAGCAGCGTAATGACCCAGATTGGTTTTTAAGAACGGTATATCAATTAGATTATAATTACTTTTCCTTGGTATTCGGTTAGGTATTTTTATGCGTAAGGCGCTTAATAGCTCACTACAGTCCGTGATACCGCTCATTATTCTATGAAGAAAAATTGAATCTAGTTTAATTATAGTTTCATAATAATAGAAGTCCTATGCCTGCTGTGGCTAGTGCCGCTGTAGGTGTTCCATCCCACCTTTAATTAAAACTCTCTAAGGGCCGCTTCACGTTGGACCCATGTCTCCGTGTAAGTCTCCCAAAGGGCCAAGTATATTTCTTACTTAATATTTATTTTAGAAAATACCTGTAATAAGAGAAACATTATAATAATATTCTATCACATACACACAGCACCATCTAGCCCAAACTAAGCAGAGCTTGTACTATAGATACTAGACAATGGATAAACATACATATATACTTTTTTTGTAAGTACTTACATGTTATACATAGAAACATTAAGACCAAGACAAACATCCATGTCCATGCACACAAATGTTTGACTTGTGCGGAAATCGAACCCAACCTCAGGCGTGGCAGTCGGTTACACGAACCACTACGCCATCGACGCCGTCAAAAAATGTTTTTTAATTTGTCTTTGTCTAGTAATTCTCTGTCTTTCCCTTTGGACATATATATGCTTGAGACTATAAATGTTTCTCTATTATGTGTTTTACACCATTGTAAATAGAGTTTAAATCTTTTGTCCTTATAGATATTGTCACTCCGCCGGTATAAATGGATTTACTAACAGTTTTCCGGTTCAGTCTTCTAGTTTTCAATGCATACGTCGTTTTTCTAGGGATTATTAGACCTCACCAATTCCCTTTGAGCACGGACAGCTGGTAAAATAGAAATATGAACACACAAAGGGTTTGAAAATATTTTTGCTGGACATAAACTGCAGTACAATTTTAGTATGTATACCTTTATATGTTCGTACATATAGTTTCCGAACGTGTAAGTAGATTGTTGGGTGCCTCAGGGGCGCGGCAGTAGTTAATGCGATGGTAAAGGTCTCGGATTTATCCGTGGGAGAGCCACGCTTCGGCACGAATGGGCCGGCTCGATCGGAGTGATACCACAGCCTCACAGAAAACTGGATTGAAATAGCGCTTACGTTGTGTTTCGTCGAGTGAGTGAGGGTACTGGAGGCTCTCTACCCCTTCTTCTGAGGGTCGAGGGGGGAAAGGGCAACTTTAAAAGGCCAACAACGCACTTGTGACTCCTCTGGTCTCGGGTGTCCATGGGCGGCGGTAATCGCTTACCATCAGGCGATCCGCCAGCTCGTTAGCCGCATAAACCATAAAAAAAAAAAAATTTCAGGTTAGGCAAAGTGTTACTGAACATTTTGTCTTAAAATTCTCAGTAGTAGTGCCTGAAGCTGTGCCCGGTAGACAACAATACATTCATCTCGTATTACGTGGGACTAAGCAAAATCTGAATACGTGTTTTTTTTTTTTTATATAGTATTAATTTCTCATTAGTAAAGATTTCTGTGTCTCAGGGAACTTAGAATATGAAAGGTATGCACTTAATTCTTTTTATCTCTGCATCACCCTTTTTTTTTATTTTTTGTTCGTCATGGGATTACTGTTACGCACCGTCCGCGCCCGGGCCGGGCGCGGGTGTGTGGGACTCGAGCCAGAGAAGCCGGCCCCATACCCACTAAACCCCTGACGACGTTTCTCCAGTACCTAGTGTCGGTGCCACGGGATTCGCGCTAGCATTCACCGCGAGTCTCTGCATCACCCTAAGGTTGACTGGTAGATAACGCCCTTGGTATTAAGTCTACCATTGTATCTAAAATGTTGTGCATAGAGTTTTAAAATAATATAAATCAATAAAAAACATCCACATACCATAAACAACAATTTGCGGGTCACCTAAATTTTTGTCCCGAATGAGAATCGAACCTACAACACTTGGCGAGTAGCGAGGTGAGCACTTAATCACTGCGCCATCCTTGCAGTCATCTTGTAACTAGAACGCAATTGCCTGTAAACATACAAAAACCTTTGAACGATTAATATATTACATCTCAATTATTCGTGACTGGGTCTCTAAGAGGGAGATTTTCGCCTTGACTCAGACTGTATGTGACATACGTGCTGTCGTTTAAGCGAACGTGATAGTTTTACTGGCTGAAGCATTAGCGTGACAAAGTGACATGGAATGGTATTTGAATGTAAACAGTTTCGGGATTGGTCTATAAATTCTTGATAGTTAAGCCAACCATTTTCCTTCTATAGGTATATATGAAAATCTCATGACACAGTGTTTGTGATCGTACTCCAGCGAAATAGCATAGCCGATTTTTTTTTTTTTTTTTTGTTATTTTTTTTTATTTATATTTGGTAGGTATGAGAATAAGTCGTAAAGTATATTTCATTTCGCTGGGTGATTAGGGTGTCCCTATCGAATTAATTTATATGGCAGAACAACGTTTGCTGGGTCAGATAGTAATAATATAATATTGAAAAAGGTTACATTTCAAAAAAAGAAACAATTTAGTAAAATATTGTTTCCCGCCGGTTTTCATTTGTTTTTCTTTCTGACAAAATGAATGAATCTAATGAAGAAATTCGATACATTTTAAAATTTTATTACAAAAAAGGATAAAATGCAAGGTAAGCCGTGAAAAGAATTTGTAACTTTTATGGACCTAATGCGGTGTCAGTAAGAGTAGCACAAAGTTGGTTTAATCCGGGAATTTTGATGTCAAAGATGTACCTCGCTCTGGTCGCCCTGTCACGGATAAAATGGACGCCATTTTTGAAAACTGGTGCAATCTCGGTATATCGGTAGTTAAATAATATTACTCCTGAACTAAAAACACTTCTTCTCCCTAGCCTTTATTATTCCCAAGTCACTTGGAGTCGGCTTTTCTGGTCTAACCGGATTTGACTGGATATCAGTTTTTAAACGGAGCGGCTGCCACCTGACCTCCACAACCCGAAGGCTAACGATACCCTAGGGCTAGACCAGTGTCAAGATATTATAGGGCACTGACTTCCCAATAACGACTGCCATAGATGTTCATGGCAGCCGGGACCGGTTTAACGTGCTCGGAGAGCACTCAGAGGCACGGAGCAGGCGATAATTGTCAATCAATACACACATAATTTCGAAAAGTCATATAACTTTCGGATGTCAGAGGTGCGCGACGTGGGTTCGAACCCGAGATCCTCTGCATTGCAGTCTGTTGGTCTCCCCACTGAGCTATCGCTGATTCAACTAAAAACTATGAAGCATATAAATAATAAACAATATTTAGAACTATATTATATCCATATACATTACACCTGCAGTGCTTTATAATAATAAAATAATAATATCAGCCTTGTATTTATATTATCCCACTGCTGGGCACGGGCCTCTTCTCAGTTTGAGAAGGGTTATCTGCAATTTCAATACCTGATACTATCCAAACCAACTTGTTCTTCCCTCAATAAAACATAACAGCTACTCTATGGCTGTACGCATTTATAACCACTTGCCACAACAGTCACATGACTAACCTAATTATAAGTTTTATACTCATTTGTTCAAATGGCTAATTCAATAATGTTTTTTTTCTGTAAATTAGTATTTTAGTTGTTAATGAATAGGTAAGTACGTTTAATATTGATAATATAAGAAAATGAAGTACCTAATTAAAAACTATCTTTGCATGCCATAAGAGTTTCATAGCAAATGTGTTGTATCTAATCTTGCATCACACCTTTGTATAAACCATTTGTCCACCACGCTGGTGTGCCAAGCCGCACTGGGCATTGCGGCTTGGCCTCACATATTTTCGAGATAATTTTGGAGAACTTTGAGACATGCAGGTTTTCTTACCGTATTGTTCTTCACCGTTTAAGGAAGCGATTAATTAACTATTTAATATACACATAACTTAGAAAAGTCAGAGATGCGTGCCTTGGAATCGAACACGAGACCTTTGCTTGGCAATCCAACGTTCTCCAACTAGGCTATAGGTTTACCTCCCCCCTTAAGTAGATATAATTTCAGCGATCTGTTCACCATTCAAGGCAGGCGGCACAGCGTGGTAGGATTAGTCGGTAGGACCCGCAACTCTCACCCTTTTTTCCGATGAGTTCGACATACACTTTCCGCTCCCTTTTTCCCGTGGAGATGGATTAGTAAATGAATTCCACTTCGTAAAAAATGTCGGGTTAGGTATATACAGACAGCTTTGAAGCTGTAACGCGAAAGAGGACAGAATCTCTGATGCAAAGGATTCGCCGGAGCAACAACAGTATCCTGAAGGTGATCAGTGATAGGCCAGACTGTCCCTTCCTGTTGCACTGGACCCGTAGGCATAGCGGCGGGGCCGGTGCAGCAGGAAGATACATGAATTAATTTTAATAATTGTATAACTAACATAGTTTTTAAGTTATTGTTACTAACAAAATATGGATGATTCTGAATTAAATGTTTACTATTATTATTATTATTATACATATACCTGTTTGAAACGCTTATTGTTTCGGTGAGGTTGTACCTAGTCGAAATGTCAACTATTTCAAAAAGGCATGTAAATACCAAGCATGGTCGCTATTTAACCATTTTCTTTTACATAAATTGAGAGCCGCAAAATTACGAAAAGTAAAATACGTTGGTTAGCATGATGGTTGGTTAGCAGCTTTTATCTTTCTCTTTGTGACAAACATTTTCTGATTTGTTTTTAAAATGGAGTTGGCAGGTAAATAGGTATTCCTTGTTTCTGTGCAATATATTTTACTCGTTAGTATTTCTATTAATTTGATCTTCTTAAGAGCCATATATTTTTTAACTTCTATGTTCGGAATTCTTTTTTTTCTTTTAAAAAATCATTACTCCAAGCTCTGCACTAGGCAATAACCTTCGTATTGCAGATAATTTAAAAAACATTCTAACTACAAAAAAAAATCCAGCCGTGGAAAATATATTTTTAAAACGCATATTTATATCATTGCAATTAAACAACTATATACGGATTTTATCGCGTTATTTATTTTACACTTTATTTAAAAAAAATTTGAAACTGTTACACTTCTAGATACTATTAAACTTTACTAATTTTAAGATAATTCAATTATTAAAACTATTAAAACTATTTACATTTAAGTTTACACTTTCTTCGACGTTTTGGTTGCTTCTCAGCAGCCATGGTCACGGGGAGACTAAGATGGTAGTTGTCTCAATGTTCCAGTGTAGTTATTTCAAAGTACCCAAACATATTTTAATCATTGGTGTTTCTATTTACGCAGAATGAGCTCAGAGTACGATAAAATCCGTATATAGTAGTTTAATTTCAATGAATAACATTCGCGTAAACAGAAGACAATATTACGCATATTTATATGTGTGTTCCGCTTGGGCATCGAAATAACAATAGGCTGGAATATTCTTGTACTAGCAACGCCCGCGGTTTCACCCGTGTTTATGGTTACTGCGCCGCCCTCGTGGGTCGTAGCGTGATATTATATATTAATTTTAACTCACTTTGCAGGCTTTATTGATATTACAAATCGAAAATATGTTTTAACACATCTATACTAATATTATAAAGCTGAAAAGTTTGTTTGTTTGGTTAAACGCGCTAATCTCAGGAACTACTGGTTCGAATTGAAAAATTATATTATTGTTAAATAGCTTATTTATCGAGGCAGGTTATAGGGTATATAACGTCACGCTTCGACCCATGGAGGCGGCGCAGTAATCATAAACGCAGTTGAAACCGCGGCCACATCTAGTTTTAATAATACCTATATTACTTTTAAATTGCAACATTATATTTCTATTAGAACGAGTATTTCACAAACAAGACTTGTGCAGCGGCAGTTGTGAGGCAAACACTCTAACCATTCGCCATTCGTAATATTGTTTCTATATAATATTATACAATTATTATATAAAAATATTGGCAACCCTAATTGTGAATGTAAAACCTTAACCAGCAAAACGAATACACACCGTGATTAAAAAAAAGCAAATAACATCTCTAGTTATTTCCCCGGGGAAGGAGAGGATGAAAGTCACGTAATTCCTGTGCGTAACTCGGTTATTAGGGTAATCTGAATGGCAACGAGCACCCATAACCTAATGGAAAGACCTGCATTGCAGAGTTCTCGAGTACGAGACGACGAAGTTTTCTATTAAATTTTCTTTTTAAAAATACTTTTCTCTCTAGCAATAAATTCGGTGTCGCGGGTTACTTTATAAGCATTTAAACAACGGACATAAATAACATCCAGACTCGGAATAAATAAATATGAAACACACAATTTTTTGTTGCGTGTGGGGTCGAACCCACAGCACCCGGCACAGTGACAATGGCAACGCGAAGTTATGTGGGTATCAAATAGTTAAAATGGAGACACGTGTACACAAATTTCAACTTTTGAGAGTACTCTATAATTTTTTCTTTTTATACATCTGAGGTGGCAAACAAGCATACGGCCCACCTGATGGTAAGTGGTCACCGTAGCCTATGGACGCCTGCAACATTAGAGGCATCACTTGCGCGTTGACAACCCTTTAGGAAAGGAAGTAGGAAAGAAAAGGAGCGGGAAGGGGGCAAGAGGGTGATTGGGCCTCCGGCACTCTCACTCATCGAACGAAACACAACAGTAGGAATACTGCTATTTCACGTCGATATTCTGTGAGAGGGTAGTCCTTCCCCGGTCGAGCCGGCCCATTCATGCCGAAATCAGCGAGGCTCTACTCTACAAAGGAAAAATATTCTCGAGGACGTGTCAAAGTGCGTTTTGGTAGCCAACAGACTCAATCCTTTTGATTCTGACAAGAGACCGTGTAGTGTGATCATTTATATACAGCCTTTTATTTCTCATAATACAAAATTAATAACAAGTTCTCCACCTTCGCGGCTGCTACATTATTCTAGGCCCAGTTATTTATAACTCGGTTACATGTTTGCAGTGATCGGATCATTAAGCTCGATTACATTGGCAATAAACCGATGCGATCGAATTGCCCCTCATTTTACCCTGCTTTGTAAACAACCTTGTATTTTTAGATACACCGTTATAACTACGTACAAATTGCAGGAACGCAATTTTAAATTTGGAATACGTACGTTTGAATTTCGAAATGTTTGTTTATTTCAAACAACGCATTTTTTGTAAACAACTCTATATTTAGAACAACGTGATTCGAGATTCAAATTGAAATAGCAGTTCTAAATTTAAATTTAGCTCTCGTATTTTTGTGAAATATTATTTACATTTTTAGCTTCGTTCTATATTTAATTTGCTACAGTTTGTTTTTGGATTGTAACTGTATTTACGATTGTTTATATAAGGAATGCTTATGTCGATGATGGAGTCTTGATTTAAGGTGAAAAATTTCGGTTGTAAGTTTACGTTTTAATGTTTTCAGGTGTAATTGTTATAAATGGATGTTTAATGGCGATAGTTATTTTGAATCACGTGGAAGTGTTGTAAAACATAGCACATACATTGAATTAGAGTTCACGGCTTTTTATCTGAATCATTCGAGTATTTTTACCTGAAGGCAGGTACGTTATTTTGTACATTCTACTTATATAATACACACGAGTTTGTGGAGATATTTACTCACCTAATTATGCATTAACTGTTTAACGGATTTGGATCATGCTTGGCATTTATTTCTAAGTCTATATGGTGCATAGTACTTAACTCTTGTTATGCCGGTAATGTGTTAGCATACACATGAGGGAAGCCGCTTCAGAAAAATAGTAGGGTGCTAAAGATCATGTCAATGTCTCCATTTGAGTGTATAGGTAACACTATATAATTATTTATTAAAGATAAAGATAAAGATCACTTTATTTGTAAGAAACATGAGTACATTTACATAAAATGCAACAACATGCATTAGGGTATACAAATATTTAAATTATATTAAAACAGTTTATTTGACGCACATGAAATTTTAACGTATCATTTAAAAAAAAGAAAACAGTATTATTAATAATAACTTTTAAACTTTCGCGTTGCATGATATATATATAATATGTAACGGGTATAGAGTCAGCTTGTGACCACGGCCGGTGTAACCTGGTCGAAACGTCAAGCATAAAAAAGGTAAACATTATGCATGATCGCGTTAATACCCGTTACATATTATATATATAGTATTATTAATAATATTCATAATATAATGCATCCAAGTAAAAGTTAAAAATAAAGATCAGTTATTCAATAATATAATTAAAATTATAAAATATGCATGTCAAAATAAAGTGAAAATAAAAAGATAAAATGTCAAATCAAATGTCAGTTATTAGTAGTAGTATTCAAATATCATTTGAATACAATTTATAATGTATTGAACAAGTCTTGTAATAAATACGCCTTAAATAAATATGTCTGCAAAACTACCGTCAATAAATGGCTTCAAACTCTATCTTACACAGAAACCGAAGATCTGCTCAAAATGGCGGATTATATAACTATTATTTGCTCATTGAAATTAAACTGCTATATACGGATTTTATCGCGTTGTTTATTTGATACTTTATTACATAATTTTGAAAAACTGTTACACTACTACTACTATTAAACTTTACAAATTTTTAAGCTAATTGAATTATTATTAGAACTATTAAAACTATTTAAATTTAATTTAATTTTACACTTTCCCCGACGTTTCGGTTGCTTTTCATCAGCCATTGTCACGGGGAGACTATTAAATAAAATATTATTTGCCTTTTAAATAGGTTTTTGTTTTTTACTTTGTTATACATGTATTGAAATTTTATTAGTAGTTTTACATTGTTATCTATTTACTATTATTATAACTTATAACTTGATGATGTCCTCCCAGACGTATCCGTCGACGGCGACACCCTGTCAATTCTCAGACATTCGTCTGCGTCTGTGTGCCCGGACGTGGCTCGCAAAACCAAACTTAGTCTTGAAAATGCGGTCACAAGTAACGCAGAATAGCTCCCCTAGTGCGTTATAAGTATACGCATAAGAGGGTTTGGGACGGGCTTTCCGGAGCGTTTAACGTTAAGGTCCTCAAGAAGCCTACGATCATAGTTTTCTAGGTTTTTATGAAGAGCTTTAATTTATAACTTAATAAATTAATGATGTATCTATGTATTCTTCATTCATATATAATTCAGTGGAAAGTGGATATAGTGACAAGAATAGAAAAGGGTATGTTAAGCTGGTTTGGGCATGTAGAAAGAATGGACGAGGAAAGACTGACTAAGAAAGTTTATAAGGCTAGTGTGAATGGAACAGTCGCAAGAGGAAGACCTAGGCGAACGTTTCTTGAAAGTTTCTTTCGGAGGCGTTCTGGACAAAGGCCAGGTTAAGAGCACCTTGAACCGACGGGCTTGTATGAGGAATGTGATGAAAGTGAATGAAGCCAGAGAAGTGTGTCAGGATCGTAGCAAATGGAAATCCGTAGTCTCTGCCTACCCCTCTGGGAGACAGGCGTGAATCTATATATGTATGTATGTACTGATAGTAATCATTAAAAATATCTCTGTGAACATGACTGCTGAAAAGCAACCGAAAAAACGAAGGAGCAAGTGCAAAATTATATCTATGTATGTATCTTATGTGGGGGCCAGTCAGTGCACACCGGCGACACTTCGACCCAGTGGGATCTTTTGTGTCGACACTCTCCCAATAACGACTGCCATAGATGTTCATGGCAGTCGGGACCGACGGCTTAACGTGCTCTCCGAGGCAATCTATTTAAATTATATCTAAGTAGTTTTTATAATTTATGGATAAAGGCCAGGTTAAGAGCACCTTGAACCGACGGGCGTGTATGAGGAATGTGATGAAAGTGAATGAAGCCAGAGAAGTGTGTCAGAATCGTAGCAAATAGAAATCCGTAGTTTCTGCCTACCCCTCTGGGAAACAGGCGTGAATCTATGTACTAAAAATAAGTAAAAAGTAGTTAACTAGTAAAAGTATTTTATTTATTTAAAGTTTCAAAATTGTTATAATTAGTGTTTTTTTAATATATAAGACGCGCTCATAGCCAGTTGCACTTACTGATCGGTAAACGATTAGCGAGGTTAAGCAACGTTGGGTGCGGTCAGTCTATAGATGGGTTGGGCACGCCACGATCGTGGCGGTAAGTCCAGTATTTGAGGAGTGGCTGGAGAGGCGGCATGGCGCCCTCACCTTCCGGCTGACACAGGTAATGACTGGCCACGGTTGTTTTGGCCAGTTCCTGTGTCGTATACGCCGGCAAGAGACGCCCGGTTGTCACCACTGCGGCGACTGCCGCGACGTAGTTGAGGACACGGCGCTGCACACTTTGGCGGTTTGCCCCGCCTGGGCATCGCAGCGCCGTGAGTTGATCGCGGCAGTCGGGTTGGTTGCCCTCTCGCTCCCGGCCGTAGTTCAGTCTATGGTCCGGAGTGAGAGGTCGTGGAACGCCGTCGCCTCCTTTTGTGAGGAAGTTATCTCCATCAAGGAGGCGGCGGAGCGGGAGAGGGAGCGTTTAAACCCTCTCCCCAACCGCAGAGCCGGGCGCCGGAGGGCGCGAGACGACCTCCAGCCACCCTGAGGTTTGACCTGGGGGTGGCGGGCTTTGTGGGCCTGCCCGCCATCCGTTCAGCACCAGGTCCGAGAGGCGGCGTGCGTGTTCCCACGCGCGCCTCTATGTCGAGTCCGTCTCCCCTCTAGGGGGGACAGTAGGGAGTGATAGAAGTGCCAATAGGGTAGGTCTTTCGTGTAGTGGCCTGCCGTTTCATACGGCGGGCCGAAACCTCGGTGGGGTCGCGACCGCATGCGAAAGTGATTCGCGCGGCCCCGTCGATAGTGGTTTTGTCGAGGAACACCGTGGTAGGTTTAGTCGGTATTCCGGGAGGTACGTTATCATCTTTACCATCTTCTTTTACCCCGGCGAGTCCGACATAACCCCTCCGCCCGCCCCCGCGGAGGGGTACGCGTCATGTATTCCCCCAAGTAAAAAAAAAAAAAAATTGTTCGGTGAATGCTTAGTGGTATTTCATCTGAGCGTCTCCGTGCTTTGGAGGGAACGTAAAAAGTCGGTCTCGGTTTTTGTCAAATTGACAGCAGTCGTTAATCCACGTCAGAGGCTTGAACAACTCTTGACAACAGGTTGGCCACTAACCACACGAAAAGAAGAAGAAAAAGCAGAAGAAAAAGAAGAAAAAAAATCCGTATAAAGTTGTTTAATTAGAAAACATAGAAGTGGAACCAAATCTGTTGACAAGACCAATTATACCAGGTAGTAATTTGCTATTGATCTCGGAAAAACATAAAAGTGGGCCTTCAACTACAAAAGAACTGCATCAAAATCTTGAAACTGTCTCGTCTAGTAACTCTAGAACAGCCGTGTCATCCACTCCAGACGTCTTGAAACGTTCCCGAATGTCTTCAGAAATAAACAGGCGCGTCTTGGAGTGCTCAGTTGAGTTGCGGTTACGAGTTTATACGTCACAAGGGGTGTTGCTAAGATCTAAACCGTGTTTGAGTCTGTTTGAACTATCTGAAGACGCATCCTTTCGTTCGCCAAAATTGGTTTCGATACTGTTCAACGTCCACTTAACTATATAATTACTGGCTGTTACCTGCGGCTCCGCTTGCTTGGGAACCCTCCTTTTATTTGGTTGGAGGTACCCTATGTACTGTCCTGTACCTCTGATAACGTGTATGCAAAATTTCATGATAATTGGTTGAGTAGTTAAGGTGTGAAAGTGTAACAAACAAACAAATAGACAAATTCTCAACCGAATTTATAATATTAGTCGGATAAGGATTATGATCATAAGTTTTTGCTCGCGGTTTCGCCCGCGTAAACACTAAAACGCATTAACTGGATGAAAATCTAAGGGGCTAATCTAGGACGTGGTTTAACTCTGTCACATATAATATAATACTATACTAGACTGTGTGTCAAATTTTATACAAAGATGTTCAGCGATTTATGCGTGATTGAGTAACAAACATACGAACATCTTATCCTAATAAGAAAATAAATGTTACATTCATATTCTTAGAAGGATAGAATATTTTTGCTTGCGGTTTTATCATCGTAAAATCGCGCCATATTTTCGGTGTTACTGTACAGAATTATATGAAACTTGGTTTAGATTTTACGATGAAACTACCTCCTAGTCGGTGAAAACCACATCTATTACAAAATCTGTGCTGTAGTTTTGTTTGATGCCGGAACAAACAGATAAAATTCCTAAATGCATTTGTTTTGATTTCATACGCCTTTAATGTCGATCGCATTTACTTTTTCATAATCAACTAGTTTTTCCCCACGGCTTCGCTTGCGTTAGTGTACATTCTGACAATATATTTTTATCCCCCGGGAAAAGTACCAACTTTTTTCTGGATAAGTACCGATCATCAAGAAATAAAAAGGTATCTACTCTTCCCGATAGGTCATCTTAGTAACAGAACTTTTTCCGGATAAAAAGGACATAGGGTGACCCTATGTCCTTTTCTATAGCCCTGACAAAGTGTATGCAAAATTTTATGATGATCGGACGAGTGGTTAAGGCGTGAAAGCGTAACAAACAAACATATATACATTCACGACTTGGACGCTTAAGAAAGGGACTGGCAGGAAAAAGCTAACAATAGTAATCTGGGACTCCAAGAAGATGGCCTTTGCTTAGCAGGAGGCATACCGAAAAGCTTCTCAAAAATAACTAAAGTGCTGTAATGGATTACAGCACTTTAGTGGACCTAAGCGTTATTCTAAATATGTAACAATCAATGACATGATGTATACATCGTCAAAATGATTTTGAGGTGATATTTCGTAAAACGAGTACAAGTATTACAGATACTAGGTACATTACTACGTTTGCACTTATGTAACGTGCCCGTAGCTTTAGTGCCGGGATCAATTCTCTTAAAGTATAAATAAATATGCTTTTTCTTCTTAGCGTTTTGGTGGCAATAATTGCTCAATATTATATAGATTCAGTCCAGAACGCAACCACCTTGATTGCTTCGTCTGAAGCAATCATTAAGTCCTCATCCGTGCAGCTGTTAGGACACCCAGGGCAGAAGGTGCGACATTGATTTGGTTGCACCGCACAAACAGCCAAGATTGAGATCGTCTACTAATCCCCACATGACCATATTTTCTTTGCACCCGCCGACCTGCGTTCGAAGTCTGTTTAGTGACTTCCAGACCGGTCATGATAATTTGTGTCTAGGTGGAAGAAAGAAATACAAATATAAATAAATATGCTAAGTATGTGTTTGCGTACAGAATCGTGATATAATTTTATCCAGAATTTCAATGTTAATAAACACCGTCAATACATAGATATCATTTCCATGCGCGGAAATTGTTTTTTTTTTTATAGACGTACCTACCTTATAATGTAGAAATATTGACTACGCGACTGTATTGGCAACTATGCACGATTGACGCTGTAAAATATCGAATGATTCAATAATTATATCAGCTCGAATTCAATGTTGATTAATTTTGTTACTAGTTCGAATTTTCGAATCACTATTTGATGTTTCATGTATTAATATTCAATATTATACAAGTATTACGATATCATTCGATAACATTCGAATATATTGAATTGTTAATTCGAATAGTGGTTCGTTGCTCCTGTAACTTAAGTTTACTATAATAAGTACATAGACCATTGTTATATATCACTCAATATCTTAAAGAAGTAATGACAGGAGTTGACTGATAATATTATAGCTAAGGATAAAAGAAGATATTATTTATTCCGCATTTTGAAATGCTGAATTTTCAATGAGTATGGCACGCTGTCAAGTATGACACCATAATTTTGCCGTAAACGTGTCTTCCGAAACAGTTTCGATTTGACATGCGCTCTGCACCCAAAATCGGACGCAAGGAAAGTAATTGTGACTTCAGTAATTTTCCTTCCTCTAAATAGTAAAAATTCTAATAATTATAATATGACTAGATGTGGACAAAATCGCGGGTCACATTTAATTACACAGAAAACTTATCACAGTAACCTACTCGATATTGTTTTCCGAGTTCTTTGTGCGTAAAATTTAATTTTAATCTCTCGCGTAGACTCAGGTAGCCATATAAGTACTCAGAACGTCCTTTGTGTGTGAGAGAGAGGGATTATTTCTGTATATATTACGTGTTAGCCATGATAATGTTGAGTAATTAAGAACGGTAAAACCTTTTCAGCGGTCTGGAGGTTTTGCCCACCGTAATTGCTTACCGTGGATTATATTGTTCGATTTGATAACAAAAGGAGATTTTATTAAGGCTTTTAGTGGTATCACTTTTTGTATTGTCGAAGGTTGAAAGAATTATATATAAATAGACAAAGATAAAACAATTGTTTGATTAACAATTATCGCTTGCTCCGTGCCTCGGAAAGCACGTTAAGCCGTCGGTCCCGGCTGCCATGAACATCTATGGCAGTCGTTATTGGGAAAGTCAGTACCCTCTAATATCCTGACACTGGTCTAGCCTTAGGATATCGTTAGCCTTCGGGTTGCGGAGGTTTATTATTCCCAAGTTACTTGGTGTCGGCTTTTCTAGTCTAACCGGATTTGACTGGATATCAGTTTTTACACGGAGCGGCTGCCACCAGACCTCCGCAGCCCGAAGGCTAATGATACCCTAAGGCTAGACCAGTGTCAGGATATTATAGGGTACTGACTTCCCAATAACGACTGCCATAGATGTTCATGGCAGCCGGGACCGACGGCTTAACGTGCTCTCCGAGGCACGGAGCAGGCGATAATTGTTAATAAGTACGCACATAATTTCGAATAGTCATATAACTTCCGAAAGTCAGAGGTGCGCGACGTGGGTTCGAACCCGTGACCTTCTGCATTGCAGTCTGTTGGTCTCCCCACTGAGCTATCGCTGCGTACGGCCGCATTTCGACTACTGGGCTAAAATTAGTAATAAGAAAAAGAAAATATGTTCCAGCCGCTATTTTGTAATTAATTTAGAATGGCAATGATGAGATCTCAGGTACATTCTTGAATCGGGGACGGTTGTATTTGGTCTGAGCCTGAAATTGTTTCTGGTTGATAGTAATAGGCTCAGAAACTCGAAAACTACTTGACCTATAAAGCTGAAATTTGTTATGTTTATAGAGCGTAAACTTTACGATAGGGACGAATTAAGGGGTCAAAAGGTTGACAGTTTATATGAAACTTCTATGTTTTTGATGTGCTTTAAGGGGTTTAGTAAGGTTTGGGGCAAGCAAGCATAAATTTTGGTATATTTTTTTATTTATTAGTATAAACAAATGGACAACATAACAGTATACACCAAATCGTTGTACAAGTTAAAAATTATATCTAATATTATATACATTTATATTACCTGACATAATATACAAGGTTTATATAATTTATTATTACATCTGCTTACATGAGTACAATAAAAGATTCCTAACTTGGTAACTAACTAAATATCTATCATCTCACAAAATCTTAAACAACTACGACTCACATCCATCCATCCCAAAGCAAATAGATCACATTCAGATTCTGATGTCGTTCATATTGGATTGTCCTTATTTAGAAGCGTCGCTAGTCCAGTGAAAATGTGTGATCACTTGTGCAATTACCGATCGTGATGTCCCGAGTTCGATTCCCGGACCAAGCAAAATATTTTCTTAATAAAAAATTCTCGGTAACAACACAGCATCTAAAAACGCGTAAAAGTATCACCCTCTATTATATAGGACCAAAGCTTAATTCTCGAAAAGTTTGTAAAGCGGTTGCCGGTATTATCAAACACGCGAAAGCGTCACCCCCCTTCAACAAAAGTTCTAAAACTTAACTATACTTCATACATACATAGATTCACACCTGTTTCCCAGAGGGGTAGGCAGAGACTACGGATTTCCATTTGCTACGATCCTGACACACTTCTCTGGCCAGGCCTTTGTATAGCTATACTAAAGTATAAATATACCTTTGACTACCCTCTCAAAAAATACAAGTGTAATACTTAAAGTATCTAAAACCCCACCCGATCTAATCCTGCAGATAAACCAGCAATACACTGAATCATTTTTATTTACAATTTAAACAAATATTTGTAAATCTACAGAGTGGTTATTGTTTAAACAAAAAACAAATATTGCCGCTTTGTTCATCAAACATTTTGGTTTATGATTTCAACCAAGGCTGGCGTAACCGTGTCTGTGTTCTGTGTAAAATTTGCAACCACAACTAATAAACCGTTCATGTTTAAATGTACACATTTCTATCATACCATTGACTGGTTTAGAGAGATAAATAGCGATGCGGTTAATCCTGAATTCTGTAATGTACTAATCAGTGAACGTAAATAAAATATGGAAGCAGTACTTCCATACAAACCACAGTTTATTATTAACAGCACAGCTACTTACTCAATAATGGACGTTATTGTTAATGGGGCAAGATACCTATTAGCTCTTCTGTTTTGACCCAACTACGGCGAAGCCAAACAGAAGGGTAATGATTTTGTCAGTCTGTGTATGTATGTTTGTATGTTCCACCGTAGCGCCTAAACTACTGAACCAATTTGAATGAATGAGTTGTCAATAGATTCGTAATAATGGCCCGGGTGACATAGGCTATATAAATTTTACGTAAGAGTATTAAATAAAAAAATAAAGTTTCAAAAGCTATAATCCGACTACGTAAAAAAGGGGTCTAAAAAGGACGAAACAAGAAAATAATTTAGATAAAATCCATAAATGCATAGGTACTAAAATGGTCAAGGTCAAGTGGTCGTGGTCGCATCTATTGTATACCTCCTATGATTAGTGTATAGTTTTTAAACTTTATTTTTTTACAGTTTATTTACTTGTTGTCTATGTCAAGAACTTAATATCAAACCTATTGATATAAATATACGTTATTATAGCGACACGGCTTAGTTTTATTAAACCCCGCCTTTGTATAGATCCCATGGTGCCATTTTTAGTGGTGAGAATACTTATATGAATTATTGTCGTTCAATTTGGAATAATTCCTATGTCGCGGTGAACTTTTGAAATATTTAAACAAAGGACACAAAGTACAACCTAAATTGAAACAACTATTTGTGGGTCACACAAATTTCGGCCCCATGTGGCGTTCGAACCCACAACATTCGGCGCAATGGCATTGGCGAGGCGACCACTTCAACCGCTACGCCATACTTTGGGTCGCATTATCATCGCTTATAAGTGGCTTAAGGTCCTGGGACCCACTTACATAACTAGTAGGTATATCTAGCGTAGTCACGCAAGTCTGTGGTGCAGAAATAAATTGTTCCTAACAACTTTACATCATGCAGAAACTTGCAGCCGTCTTAACGGTATTATCGAGTTACACACTAAATTACGTCCAATAAGCGCAATGAGAGACGACTTGTAGCTAACAATAAAAGTCATCAATTATACGCGATGTTCAATCGATGTTTGTTAAGAAACTTTTACAGTAGCGAATATGATTATCGGAAAAATCTAAATATTCGATTATTCAATCAAATCGAAATATTAAAAACTTGGATATATGTATATATTTCAATTTTGGAAATGTTATATAGATTGTTGTTTCGTTGGCACCGCATATCATGAATTTCAAATATTCGATCATGATTCGAATTTTAAATCGGATACATCGAATTGATTGTCATTTGGATACGGGATAAACAACATTCGAATATCCTTTTTTATAGCACATGGCTATTTTACTGCAAGCTTGGTGCAATTTTCTGTCTTTGGTGGCAGTAGAGCCAGAAGTTCGCCTAACAGTATGCGGTTCCTGCCGCTCATGGCAATAGCTCCACTTAAGGCGCGATTCCATTAGGCAACTCTTGCATGCAAGTATGACGTCACATTTGCGTACAAGTTACTTGCATTGGAAACATGTTTTCTAGAGTGTGCAAGCATCCAACAATTGAGTAGTCCAATTATTTTCTCGTGCATCCACCTAACAGACATTGTGTTTCGATAATTTGTACAGTGATAGATATCATGTGCGCACACGTCACTCATTCTAAATTTAAAACGTGCAACTAACGTTTGCGCGTTTAATTTGCAGATCACTTGAACAAAAATATGTACAAGTTCAAACTACCTCATACAAGTTCTAACTTGTATGCAGGTTTGTACAAGTTGTATGCAATTTACAATATGCATGCAAGTTGCCTAATGGAATCGCGCCTTTAGACTTATAGCTTGCTTACCAGCGAGTAGTAGACAGCGAATTGGCTTTGCGCTCAAGTTGAATAACAGAAGAGTCTGCCTCATTGCTGTCAGTATCAACTCACTCGAGGCAACTGCCAGTGCTAATGTTTACGCTTTCGTTTCAAACTGCCTCCATGGCGCAGCGGTAGTGAATACGACTGCTGTGCATGAGGTCTCGGTTCCAAACCCCGGGTCAGGCCAACAAAAAGTTATTGGATTTTTCTGTTAAGAAATCACAATACGAGCCCGGAGTTAGGAAGTTGGCGGTGTTACACACCCCCGTGCCTCGGAAAGCACATAAAGACGTTGGTACTGCGCCTGATCTCTCTCCGGTCGTATCAGATTATCCGTCCCATCAGATCATGAGAGTTAGGGAACAGAGAGTGCACTTGTGTTTGCGCACATACTTGTGCACTATAATATCTCCTGCGCAGTTGGCCAATCTCCGTTAAGATTGAACGCCATGACCGAAATTCGGTCTGGAGGACATTATTATTTTTAGGCTACTATAAAGTAGGAAATACTATGTGCTGCGTACAAGCGGTACGTACAATAAATCATGCTTAGCAGCGCTTTAGAAGATCATAACAACGCGAAATTTTAATCCCTGACGTAGGACTAGTAAAGCAACGGCGTGGTTTGCTGAGATCGCGGTTTTAATTCCTGCTTAGCGAATCGTCTTCTTGCTTGTTAAAAATTGACTAGTAGTTTTCCCGCGGTTTCACCCGCGTAAGTCCCGTTCCCGTGTGAATATCGGGTTTCACCCCTTCCACCCCCATCGGGGTGGAATTTCCAAAAATCCTCTCTTACTGCTCCCCTACACTCTTCAAGGAACATACATGCCAAATTTCAGCTTCTTGCGTTCAGTAGTTTCGGCTGTGCGTTGTCTGTCAGTCACTCAGTAACGGAAGAGTTTTATATATATAGATTAGCGAGATTAGTTCTGTGACGTATTCAAAACTTTTGTGCGACACACATGCAAAGACCGGATGAAAATGTGTGTTGTGATGATAAAAAGAAATAGTTTTTCCAGCAAATCTAATATTTTATTTGGCGTATGTCATCGCTCCTCCTCCTCCTTTTCCCAAAATGTATAAAAAAGCAGCCTTATTGCTCAATTTGAAGTTAGTAATAACTTGTATGCTGTATCTCATCTTTTGTATTCATCTCATCTTGCATTATACAGGAATCGTTTTCTTTCATTTTATTATTTTAGCGCTACTTTTAAACAATGAAACTCCTCAATCCCATAGTTAATCATCGGGTCAACAGCAGGATATCTCAACGGCGTAGGGTAGAAAGACTTCTAACCAGCACTATACTTCAATTTCACTATATTAAGCTTTACACTACAACACACATAAGAACAATACACGCACACTCCAAAACACAGTTTGTCATAGGCTCAACAGCTCTGATTCGCGACCTCTCGTCTTTACAAAGGTACCCTCGATCGGCGAGAGGGTTGAGGGCCCTCCTGCCACTTAGACAGAGGGGTGAAAGCAGGCAACGTTTTGTTTTCTTTTGAACACGCAAGCAACTTCAAACTGTGCATGGGTGAGTATTGTTTGTGTCAGTGTGCGTATCACCCTCGCGTCTGTAACGGCTGCCGTCGAAACGTGTGATTTTGCGATTGATATACGATATAAAGGTCAAAGAGCGGTAGCCTAGTGCAAATAACCAGTAAGTCTAAGGCTTTGAGTTGAAACCCACGGTATACCTTACTTACTCATCAAATTGTTGTGTGTATTTTATTGTTAAATGACGTTCGTTTTAGCTGTGAAGGGAATCATTTTGTGATAACTAAAATGTCTAACGTCTACTAATGCGCACTTTGATAATGAAGATTTTGGTGAATGACATAGCTGCTTTGAAAGACTCGTCAGTTAAAAATAAGTTTATGAACAAGTTTGTAGGACACAGTCAAAATAAGCCAGATAATAGAATGTCAAGACTAACTCTTCCATCTTCTAAAATTCTTTAAGGTTTTATAATAACACAATTATTAGATATTGTCAGAAGCCTCAGGCTGCTAGTATTTCGACAAAAACTAATTAAATGTGGGCTGGAAGCACTTAAAGAAGCAAGAATGTGACGCTCAACAAACTGAATCTGGTGCTAAATAAACAGCTAACCAAGATAATTCGATTACTTTTCTTTAAAGGAAACAAATTAAAAAGCACCAGTTTGCTAAAACTAGAATGTTACTTAGCATTATCTTAACATTGGTTAGTTGGCGCTCATAGCCAGTTGCACTCACTGATTGGTAAACGATTAGCGAGGTTAAGCAACTATGGGTGCGGTGCGGGTGCTTAGTGGTATTTCATCGGAGCGTCTCCGTGCTTCGGAGGGCACGGAAAACGTCAGTCCCGGTTCTGTCAAATTGACAGCAGTCGTTAAGCCATGTCAGAGGCCTACGGGTGGCTTGAACAACTTTTGACCACAGGTTGGCTATTAACCACACGAAAAGAAGAAAGAAGAAGAATTGGTTGGATTCGTTTTGGAACTATGTTTTTGATTTATTTATTCGTTATTGTAATCTAGATTAAATCAAACATTATGTGGACATCAAATGCGATTTTAAGCTATCTTTTCAAAAGACTGCTCACGCAATAAAAAATATCCGCGTCATGAGAGATTTCACAAACATTCAAACAACATACACAAAGAATACCCAGACTCGGGACAACAATTTGTGGCTCACTCAAATTTCTGTTCTGTATGGGATTCTAACCACAACACTCAGCGTAGTGGTAGTAGATAGGTGAGTGAGGTGTTTCTGTGTTACATATTATAAATATTCGATTTATAAGACGTAGGACCCAGGTCCATAACATGTTATTCAATAAATGGCCTTTGTGTCATTTAGAATTTTAATATTTATGATAGCAATTCTTTTTTTTGTGAAATCGTTAATATTTCGTAGCAAATGTATGCCCCTTGAGGTTTACTGATTAGGGGATCTTTGATTTAAGTATACATTGTCAATAAGCAGTTTATAGTGAGGGGGACTCATGCCCATAATAATGTCCCTATCGGAGGCATTATTCCTTAAATTACCAAGAAGACAAACAAGCGGTTAGCAGCTATCGACGTTTATAATATAATATCAGGTGAATAACTTGTCTATTGCGTACAGAAATCCGATAGAAAAATACTTCTTTTTACTTAATCTAGTCACTACGAAAAGCCATGATGAAAAATCAATTTACAACAGCTAAAGGGTACGTTGTAAGACAACTCTTCTAAAACCGACGACATTGCGTGACCAAAAATGCGTCATGCTCGTGAACAGATGATATTAACTTGTAGTGTATTGTATCCTCGACATTTATATTGCTGTGAAATGAATGCTACCGATATTCATTATTATACCTACATCCCTTTCATTTCGGCCATCAATGTTCTTTACTATGAAAATCATATTAGTGTAACACAGCAGCAATTTTCTTCTTTCAAGCATGTACCAGCCTGACTGAGAGAACTATATAAGTAATATAAACGTGTTTCGAGTTCCTGCGGCATTGAATAGATGAAAGCACATAGCAACTTATTTTTGCATGGATGGTTAATCTAGTTTTAGTAGTTTTAGTTCCAGTGTCACCTATCATCCAAAGCAGGAATAGGCACACCGTGGTAGGTTTAGTTGGTAGGATCCTGGACTCTCCGTCTTTCCTCGGGTTAGTCTTATAGGTATACCCTTTACGCTCTCCTTTTCATGCTGAGAGGGATGCGTAAATGCATTCCTCCGATACAAAAATTAACTATTAAGCTATAAAATATACAAAATATCTAGAGTGATGTAAGATTTAGATACCAGTGAAAACCCGAATATTGGTTTATCATAATGACTTGTCATCTTAACAGTAAAAAATCAAGAACGTCGATCTCCTTCAAGACATCTCATAAATGTACATGTCGCTAGTAATATGTCATCATTGCCTCATAACATAATAATAAAGCACAGATATAACAACAATACTTACTCATTACAGACTACTCATAATTAATTAAAACGAAACGACAAAATCGTTCAATAATTCTGGAACATCGGCTGCACGTATATCCATCGCATCATTAACGAAATGAAAAGCCAGGCAGTGTAATTATAAATACTAATTACAGTATATATGTTGAAACTAGCTTACAATGTAATTATTTAAAGTTACGTTCATTATTGTTCTGCGTTAGCAATCAGGGTAACTTAATACCCAACCGAGTAGAAAACTGTGTTGTGGGTAGGTGGGTGGTAAACAGAATAGCACTGAAGGTCTTTCCCCACCAGTGCTTTTCTGTAGGCGATTAGCTCTACAGCCTTGCGTAGAGCGACAAAAGATCAGTGGGTCTACCTTAAAAATGTCTATTTGATGCTTCGTGCGATCGAAATATTAAGAATATGCCTACGGCGAATATTTTTGATTACTTTCTTTCAACGTGTCATTGCTTCGTTTACCATTTCACTATAGGACCAATAGGCTGGAAACTTCGACAATTACGTTTGATGGTAGGCGTACAGATTACTCACATTGGTATTCACTTAGTTGCAATATACTACACCCAGCGGTGTCAACCATGATGGTCGTCAGTCAGAGATTTACGGCGAGAAAATTTACATGTCTTCATACATAATTATATTTTCCAATATATATTTATCAGAGTTAAACATCATATACTTTAATTCCTTAAGATTTTCAGTCGGGAAGAATCAAAAATATTTGATGTCATAATTCATCTTACAAACAGCGATGTACGCTTTGAGTTTGACGACGAGCATAAGTGCGGTAATAAATCATAAATCATAAATCATTTATTCATTCAATTCATTTTGGGTATCACATGATTACAAAAAGGTTAAATTAGTACCACCAAAATCTGCCTGAGGAGGAGTATGAATGTAAGGTTAAAAAAAAATACATTATATTATCAAATTACATATTTAGATAAGAAATTGAGCAAAATAATAATGTCAATAAATGTAACAAATGAAATTAAAATGTCATTAGTATGCCTAGATAATTAAAAATACATTTAGATAAATAATTTTGAATGTCAAAAGCGAAAAGATAAAATAAATTTAAAATGTCAACGGGTAAGAGTCAAAATAAATTATAATGTCAAAACGTAAACGTTAAAATAAATAAAGAAATTCAAATTAAATTTATTTAAGATGATTATCATTCAAAAAATCATTAATACTATAATAACACTTTGCCATAAAGAGCTTTTTTAATTTACTTTTAAATATTTCCCTGTTATACAGTTTTATTTTAGACGGTATTTTATTATAAACTTTTGGCGCCATACATAACATTTGAAATCAGCGTTGCATTTTCGCTCGTTATTTATTAATGGTACGAATAAGCTGGTCCGCCGTCTTACAGGCAACCGAGTCATAAAACTGTTACTACGTTTTGCCCAGTCAGTTAGAGGTTTACCTTTATTCTCTTTACTGGGTTGACAACTTCCAGTGATACTCCTATTATTGCAATCGATCATAGACTACGGTAATTACTTACCATCAGAAGGACCTGTTTGTTTGTCTGTAACCTTTGTTGTGTAAATGAAAAGTAAATTGCAACTTTTTATCTTTTACGATTATGACGTCGTTATACGCAGCTTAGCATTGGCAAAAAGTCATTTAGGCCATAGTCCACCACGCTGGCCAAGTGCACCAGCCAGCGTGATGGACTAGGGCTTATGGCAGACTTCATATATCTTCAAACACATGAGGGAGAATTCTCAGACATGCAGGTTTCTTCACCATTAAAGCGAACTTAATTAACTATGTAATGCGCACATAACTTTAGAAAGTCAGAGGTTAGTGTGCCTTGTGTTCAAACGAGAGCTCTGCGTGACAGTCTAATAGTGTCCAACCAGACCACAATGCTTTAGGCACTTCATTATTGGAGCTCGCTTGTTGCAGTCAACAGGCTAGCCTCAGGACTATTATACCATTGAGGTTTAAGTCCCACAAAATCAGTTTTGTGGGACTTAAACCTCAATGGTATAATATATATGTTTTTATTCCGAATATGACGACTCGATGTCGTAGTGGTTAGTGTAACCGATTGCCACGCCTGAGGTCGCGGGTTCGATTCCCGCACAAGTCAAATATCTGTGTGCATGAACATGGATGTTTGTCTTGGTCTGGGTGTTTCTGTGTATAATATGTATGTTTATCCATTGTCTAGTATCCATAGTATAAGCTCTGCTTAGTTTGGACTAGATGATGTTGCGTGTATGTGATAGAATATTATTATTATTATTGAATAGCGGACGACAGCTAAGTAATCAGTTACCGTCAGCAATTGATATTCTTTGCATGTTGTAATTACAAAACAGACTTAAGCCCTGTAACACGTGTCAAATTGAATCACAGCGAGGGTCAAATAAGTATTCGTTTGTAGGGTTGCTGTGTTCATCAATAATGGTGATTAAATTATGCATAACCTCATGCATATATAACAGAGAAAGATGGGCAGCTGTGTGTTACGGCCACATATTGTGAACTACGTTTTGGGTCTAATACACACTTCTAGACGCCGAGAGATATACTGAGAGATCCTTAACAGAAAACTAGACAAAACTCTTTCTTTATATATTATTTAAAAAAAACTACTCCTGTTTATATAGGATATCAAAATACACAGACTTCAGAACAGCCCTTTGTAGATCACACAAATGATTGCCCCTGTGTAGAATTCTATCCCACAACATAGCGCGGCGGGTCATGTGCAACTAAAATAAAAATAATTCTGAGCTTGCAATAGCACAACCTAAGCAATAAACAATGTATGATCCACAAATTGTTGTTCCAAGTCAGAGTTTTCTTTGTGTCCGTTGTCTGAATATTTGTAGAGTCGGTGTCTTCGTCGTTTCGGGGCAACATAGGTAGATATAAATACAAAATCGCGAGGTGACTAAAAAATTTACAATGCTCTCTGCTTATGACTCTAATTTGCGATATGATAAAAAATATACTACATACAGAGCCTCGCTGATTTCAGCATGAATGGTCCAGCTCGACCGGGGCAGGACTACCCTCTCACAGAATATCGACGTAAAATACCAGTATTTCTACTGTTGTATTTCGCTCGGTGAGTAAGAGTGCCGGAGGCCTAATCACCCTCTTTCCCCCTTCCCGCTCCTTCTCCTTCCCTCTTCCTTTTATTCCTAGGGTCGGCAACGCGCAAGTGATGCCTCTGGTGTTGCAGGCGTCCATAGGCTACGGTGACCACTTACCATGAGGTGGGCCGTATGCTTGTTTGCCAACTTAGTCGTATAAAAAAAAGACAATGTGAACAAGCTTGCGTAATCATTACACGCAACTTTACATACAAACACGAGTCCTAAGCAACTGATTATTGCATATAACAGGAACTACACGATAACGCCACTGTATAAATATGCGTAATTTCGTCAAGTTGTAGATAAATATTACTGGCCATCTACACCTTGGTAATTTGTGATTAGACTCACTTTAAATGTATTTAATCAATAAAACAAAGAAAGCGCTCTTCCTTGACAAAATTTTGAAAGCATTATAGAAATAAACTTAGGTAAACGTAATATAACTGTGATGGAGTAACTTGAACTGAAATACGAGACCTAATCGGAAATATTTAACGCGGAGTGATGGGTACTCTCCTTTCTAACCAAACTTCCCAAAACTTTGATCTTAACCCTTCTAAAACTGAGGCCCGTGCCCAGCAGTGAGACAGTTTAATACAGATATGATATTTTTATTATATAAGTGCATTTTCTGACCGCTTTTATAATAAGACCTCTGCGTTCCTTATTACTTAATTGATGGCATGAATCTAATTAAACTAGTCTTAGGCTTTCTGAACCGGTTGTAGGCGTTCTTGTTGACAAGAATTAGAATATAAATATTATTGGACAGCGATAGCCTAGTGGAAGACCGGTGGAATACCACGCAGGGTCTCGAGTTCGAACCCAAGGCGCGCATCTCTGACTTTTCGAAGTTATGTGCGTATTAAATAGTTAATTATCGCTCGCTTTAACGATGAAGGAAAACATCGTGAGAAAACCTGCATGTCTGAGAGTTCTCCATAATGTTCTCGAAGATGTGTGAAGTCGGCCAACCCGCACTAGGCCAGCGTGGTGGACTATGGCCTAACCCTTCTCACACTGTGACCTGACCCGTGCCCAGCAGTGGGACAGTTTAATACAGGGCTGATATTATTATTATTATCTATATATTAAGCAATACGTGAAGCAAAAAGCTTGTACCCCTTTTTACGAAAATTGCGCGGACGGAGGAGTATGAAATTTGGCACAGTTAAAGTCTGTACGGTGGAGTGGCGAATCCTAATACTTTTATAAAATATCCATTGGACATACATTCAATTAATGAAAAAACACTACACACACAACCATGCATTGGACAACGCAGTCGAATCGCGTTTGTAGTATTTCGACATTGTTCGTTTGACGTCGTACAATTCTTTGTAACTATGGTTACCTATACCTTATTTATATGTATTAAAAAAAAACGAAAACAAAGTTGCAAGCTTGGAAATATCGTCAATGAAAGAGTAGGTATAGTTCAGTAAATAATAATTTGTTTGAAAAAGATAGGTAAATTAATCTGTGTTGGAGCAACATTGTATTGTATTCTGCTGACAGCACATTATTGTATTGCGCTCGCACCGATCACCCATAGGATAGGAGTCGTCCCTAAGCCTTCCTAAAGTTATAACGTGTTTGTGTAAGTACCATTTGTGGGAAGCGAATAGACTTTGTGTTGACCGAACTCTCAGTTTAATTTATTCACCCAATAATATAACCCTGCATACGTAACTAGTGAACATATGAATGACACATAGACAGACAATATAAGTATATGTATCTTATGTGGTGGCCAGTCAGTGTAGACCGGCGACACTTCGACCCAGTGGGATCTTTTGTGTCGACACTCTCCCAATAACGACTGCCCTAAATGTTCATGGCAGCCGGGACCGACGGCTTAACGTGCTCTCCGGGGCACGGAGCAGGCGATAATTGTCAATCAATACGCACATAATTTCGAAAAGTCATATAACTTCCGAAAGTCAGAGGTGCGCGACATGGGTTCAAACCCGAGATCCTCTGCATTGCAGTCTGTTGGTCTCCCCACTGAGCTATCGCTGCTCTTAATATAAGTATAACTTTACAATCTGTATAGCCTTGGCGAAATTTAAATGAAATATGATTATAAGGGTAAAGTTATAGACAACAAAACCTTAATAACGATCAAACTTAAAATATAAATCAATTATGGTCGAATTTTGACCACTAGGCGACCGCTAGTTATTATTATTAAGTCTCTGTATTGATTACTATTTGACTGCACGGATTTCGTAGTGGTTTCAGTGGTCGTCTTAACACTGCCACTGCGCCGAATGTTGTGGGTTTAATCTCCACACGGGACAAAGATTTGTGTGGTCCACAAATTATTCGAAGTCTGAGCGTTCTATCCGTTGTTTGAATGTATGTAAAGCGTAAGCGTAAGCGTAATTTCTTTGGAAGTTGTCTTACCTAAACTTCCCGCGGTTGACTTCGCAGAAGATAGATGTTATCTCTCTTTCCACACTTCGAGATCCTATAAACATCTTCTTAATACATAGAATAACACTTTATCCAAACGGGGAATCAAACTTAAGACTTTACAAGCTAACGCCCATACCAATGCACCAATAGAACATTCATCAAATAAATAGAAATCCGATAATTTGCGATTGGCCAAAGTCCTTTAAACTGTTACGAAAACGGAATGCCCGCGGCCTCACATAAAACTCGGGTTATTACCAAGATTTACATTACGATACCAAACTTTACAATTCCAAGTTTACAGTACCGAACTGTCAAATAAAAGAAGAATTAAAAGTCATTAAATCGCTGCGAATACGCGGCACCTGCTGGTTTGATTTGTGTAAACATACTATACAGGATGTGGCTGAAATTTGTAATAAGATAATAATTTCACGCTATCTGGGTCACCGGCGACCCGAAACAGTGTATTGTGTTGGCAGCACTGATTCAAAGAGTCGTAACGGGCCCATGACAAATAGTTATGGCAATCTGGAAAACAACACAGACATAAAAATACTTTTATTTATTTCTTTGAATATTTGTGATTCCTAGGTAATTAATAATCAATAAATATCCTCCAGACCGAATTACGATCACAGCGGCCAATCTTACCGGATACTAGCCATCGACGTAGGAGAAATTATAGTGTATAAGTTTGTGCGCAGACACAAGTGCGCTCTCTATTCTCTAACTGTCATAACCGATAGGAGGACAATCCTACGTGACTAGAGAGAGATCAGGCGCAAGATCAACGGCTTTACCTGCTTTTCGGCGTACGGGAGTGTCTAACTAATAAATTAATAACATTGAAGAGTCTCAAAATATGAAACTCATTTGCGACGTTGCCGTTCGAAACAGGGTGCCTAGTGCAAGTTGTTAGTACGTTAACGCGATCGAAACATATACCGCGTTTGGCTCTCTAATTGGTTAAGAACTTGGAGCGAGCCAATTGGAGCGCCGAACGTCATAAAAGTGTCGATCGCGTTGACATAAAACAAATTCGCATTAGTCACTGAGGCCACAAGGCGTAACCGTTCTATATTCTATAACTTCACAAAAGCGGAGGTAGAAGAATCTTGAGATCGATTTGAAGACTTTAGCGTGGTAGTTCAACGGATCCCCACGCTGTCTCATAAATAAACTAAATTTACATTTAAGTAACCATGTAACAAGTTTTTGTGTATATCTTATGTAGGCATAAATACATCATAACTTTTTTATCTTTTTTGTACGAAGTAGTAGGTACATTAAACCGTGTGGGGTTTATGTACTACTCTCTAGTTATAACTCCTCATAAATATCTGTTGCAACATCTATTTAAAAGAAATACTTTTGTGGCACTTTATAAACATTCAAACAATGGACACAAAGAACACCCAGCATCGGAATATCTATTAATAGATCACATACATTTTTGACATACTGCGCTGAGTGTTGTGGGGATCGAACCCACAACACTCAGTACAAGGACAGTGGTGACCACATAATTCTACATACTTTACCCACTACTTCGTTGTTAAATTTTTCCGTAGAAAAAATGTAATAAATACTATTCTAAGGGAATAAAATACATACATACATAGATTCACGCCTGTTTCACAGAGGGGTAGGCAGAGACTACGGATTTCCATTTGCTACGATCCTGACACACTTCTCTGGCTTCATTCACTTTCATCACATTCCTCATACACGCCCGTCGGTTTAAGGTGCTCTTAACCTGGCCTTTGTCCAGAACGCCTCCGATCTGATCAAGAAACGTTCGCCTAGGTCTTCCTCTTGCGACTGTTCCATTCACACTAGCCTGATAAACTTTCTTAGTCAGTCTTTCTACATGCCCAAACCACCTTACCATACCCTTTTTTATTCTTGTCACTATATCCACTTTGTTTTGTTTTACAAAAACCAAGCATTTATCCGGGGTGAACGAAACTACTTACTCTGTGTTATTTTCTGGCTTATGGACTCTGTGCCTATTTAGTCTATAGATCTCCATGCCAAAATCTGTTACTATTGCTCGATTGCTCCGTTACTACGTAAAATAAGAGCAGCGATAGCTAAGTGTGGAGACCAACAGACTGCAATGCAGAGGGTCTCGGGTTCGAACCCACGTCGCGCACCTCTGACTTTTGGAAGTTATATGACTTTTCGAAATTATGTGCGTATTGATTGACAATTATCGCCTGCTCTGTGCCTCGGAGAGCACGTTAAGCCGTCGGTCCCGGCTGCCATGAACATCTATGGCAGTCGTTATTGGGAGAGTGTCGACACAAAAGATCCCACTGGGTCGAAGTGTCGCCGGTCTGCACTGACTGGCCCCCACATATGATACATACATACATACATACTTCGTAAAATAATTATAATTTTTTTTCTGTTTTTTTTTTTGTAATAAATTAATGAAGATCTTTTTTCCTTTCAATTAGTCATTGATATTGTTATACCTGTATCAAAAACGCATAAAACATAACCGATTTAATAATTTATATAATTAACCAAATTTATTATATCCAGTAGCTTTGTATAAAATGGTTCATACAAAATTTGTTCATCGTTAGAACATTTTTTCGTGATCTTAAATCTAAAGATTTTGGCTTAGATTAATTATCAATTCTGGCTATAAATATCCATACTTTTTGGTTACACACTTTATATATTCTTTGGTATGGTGGGCGCCATATTTATTTATAGATGTTTGTAAATATTTGGACTCAGCAAATATGTTACATTCAGGTCGCAAACATATTAGTGCAGTGCAGAAATCCTACGCTCGCGTAGGGCAGGCACGTAGCGAAATAAATTAACTTACGTGATTGAGAAATTGTGACAACCTTGTTGCAATATACCAGGGGAATAATTCTTAACAAATAGTAATTTTTGTGTTATAGACATAAAGATGTTAAAATAAAATGGCGGATGACATTTAAGATTGTTTATTCTTTAGCGAACCCGTCATTTTATTTCGACATAGACACATAACATATTAGAGATAGATAATCAACTACTTTAAATTACTATAATTGAAAATGAACTTTATACTCATCTCGTTACGATTTACTTTAAAACACTTTTTAAGTTCTTACATTCACTGCGAACTGTCGAAATAGGTTTATTAAACAAAAACGAGAACTTTTTTAAAACTAGCCTCCAGATGTACTTCATTTCTAATGAAGTGCGTGTTGTGTACATATTTTTAATGACTTGACTTGTTGATTCTATTTGTCTAGTGGTTAGTGTATATGGTTGTAGATCATGAGTTTCTGCGTTCGAATCCCGGGATCGAACCAGGGTAAAGTTATGAGGTCTTTTTATAAAAAATATTTTAGGACGACTGCTACTAAGAATTTATGGGAGCTAGAAATAAGGTACCTACTACTTTCGTCCCGTGCCGATAACTAACTGTAAAATTATTTGAACAGTGAAAATTATAGGTACTTAATTTATTTGATACGACTTACAGCGACCAATTACATTAAATATAGATACAACACGATTATTCTACCATCATCGTATGTATGTATGTATCTTATATAGGAGCCAGTCAGTGCAGACCGGTGACACTTCGACCCAGTGGGATCTTTTGTGTCGACACTCTCCCAATAACGACTGCCATAGATGTTCATGGCAGCCGGGACCGACGGTTTAACGTGCTCTCCGAGGCACGGAGCAGGCGTTAATTTTCAATCAATACGCACATAATTTCGAAAAGTCTTATAACTTCCGAAAGTCATAGGTGCGCGACGTGGGTTTGAACCTGAGACCCTCTGCAGTGCAGTCTGTTGGTCTCTCCACTGAGCTATCGCCGCTCACCATCATCGTATACGGGCTTAGGTGTAACTTGGCATATAGATAGACTATGTCTTGTATTGACACATAGTTCGTAGGATACTTTTTATCCTAATATGCAAACCCATGGGATTCACGGGGAGACGTTAGCGTACATCGATAGTTCTGAACTTTCTCTTGACTGAAACTAAGAGAACATCTAATCAGGATCCGATAAGTACGCTTATCGAGACCCTACATTTCTTGCAGACAGACGCTCCCAAGAGACCTTACTTTACCCCGACAGTTGTCGGCTTTATCTATAGAATCCACACTTATCTTTATTTAATTTTGCGAAATTAAATATTTAGTTTGTTAGTTTTCTTTATTTTTCAAAGCAAATGAGCAACGGATTGACGTGTCTTTTTGCATCTAGATAGTTTATGCTTGCCATAAACTACCGAAGGGGATATAGGCTACATTTTATCCTGGCAAAATGCTAAGTTTCAGTTAAACGGATCTTTAAATTCAGGCAAGTAAAGTCTGGCAGGTAAACGCTAGAAATATTATAAACAAGAAAGAATAAAATTAAGGAAGTAAAACTTAGCAGTAAAACGCTAGTTACATTATAAATAAGAAAGTAACTGTACCTGATCCTTAAGTATGCAAAATCGTAGAGCCAATATTGATGAAATTTGGTACGGTAATTAAGGCTTGGAAGCTGAGAAGAGCAGCGATAGCTCAGTGGGGAGACCAACAGACTGCAATGTAGAGGGTCTTGGGTTCGAACCCACGTCGCGCACCTCTGACTTTCGGAAGTTATATGACTTTTCAAAATTATGTGCGTATTGATTGACAATTATCGCCTGCTCCGTGCCTCGGAGAGCACGTTAAGCCGTTGGTCCCGACTGCCATGAACATCTATGGCAGTCGTTATTGGGAAGTCAGTAGCCTCTAATATCCTGACACTGGTCTAGCCTTAGGGTATCGTTAGCCTTCGGGTTGCGGAGGTCAGGTGGCAGCCGCTCCGTGTAAAACCTGATATCCAGTCAAATCCGGTTAGACCAGAAAAGCCGACCCCAAGTGACTTGGGAATATTAAAGGCTAAGAGAGAAGAAGAATTAAGGCTTAGAAGCTGAAAAAAGAAAATAGAATTTACTTTAAAAGAAACGAAACTGACTCTTTTAAAAGAACATGATGGAAGTTGCAGGTCACGGTTATTTATATGAGAAGTAACACTGTTTTTACGTTTTCAAAACTAAATAGCTGCACCAGTTTTGCTGAACTGTAATATCAATATATGTAGCTATTCTACATATATTGGTAACAATATACAATTAAAACATCTTGAGCGCCAGCGTCCCACCGGCGGCTAAATGCGATTGTTTTCAATTATATCTTGTATTTTCGTGGGTAGCAATTGATAGATTGACTGAATGCCGTAGTGCATTAGTTCCCAAAGTGGTCCAGGTGGACCTCCAGGGGTCCACAGGAGACACGACAGAGGTCTACGTAGGCGTGACAAAAAATGGGGTCCACAATTCATAAGCGGAGGTCCACGAAAATTTATTTGCTTTCGATAGTAAAGAACTAAAATGTTGGCTTGACTTCACCTATCACTGTAGGCAGAGTGGTCTCGAACCTACAGATTTTTCGGCTGAGAATTAAAAAAAAAGAAAAAGCTCAGCCCAGCTTCTGTGGTGGGTCGGTAGATATAGACCTAGAATTTAAAACAAAAAAGAGATTCAATCACATTTTTAATATATAAATACAAATGCCAAGGAATGTCGTAGAAATGTAGCTGCAGGGGATCCACCGGAACCTCCTAAATTTTGAAAGTGGTCTATGAGAAAAAAATGTCTGGGAATCTCTGCCGCAGTGGTTTAAGTGGTCGCCTCGCCATTGCCACTGCGCTGAGTTTTTGAGTTCGATCCCAAGTTGGGATCAAAATTTATGTGATCCAAAAATAGTCGATTTGATTCCGAGTGTCCTTTGACTTCGTTGTTTGAACGTTTGTAAAGTCCCGGGAAACACAAAACCTTTTCCTAGTGCGGTAGTTGTCTTTTAAAATACAACACAGACTCAAATAAATATAACCAAATTTATAACTACCAACCAGTATACTTGTTCGTTAAATTAAAACATTTCTATTTCACGTACCTATAGCGTGAATTCAGATGTCGTGTTAACTCGTAACGGAGTACCGACATAAAAATACCTCACTTTTGTTTACAAAGCATTTCAGTTTATGTTCGTGGCTAACACATTCATCACATCGCACAAATTCCACGCTAATCACACGACAAATGATTTGTTAGCTAACATTTGTATGAAAACCTTTTATTCGTTCACAACAGGCTGTTTGACAGTATGAAAAATAAAATTAGTGTTTCATTGCCATCCGCGTATACATAAAACGGATTTTAAAAAAGAATGTAGTACAATAGGTATATATAAACAAGTGAGAATCAACAATGAATTGCCGTAAATCTTGAGTTCGAAAAAATGGGTCAAGTAATATGCAAAGGTCACGTGATACCACGTGTCAGAGGTCATTCATTCTAGTATTTTAGAGTTCGAGAAAACTCTTACACAACAGCTTTGTACGTCTGTCTGTTATACGACTTTCAACTCAAGAACCGTAAGAGCTAGAGACTCGCGGTCAACGCCATTCGACTCAGCATAGTCAATATATCCCCGAAATTCAAAAAAACTCAAAGTCACGTGGTATCACGTGACCTTTGCATATATTGTTTATCGAATTCTAAGATTTACGGCAATTCATTGCCGTTTCTCACTTGTTTCTAAATAATAGGTACTCTATGTCCTATTATGTACCCTTGAGAACGTGTATGCGAAATTTCATGATGATCGGTCTACTAGGCATGAAAGCGTAACAAACAAACAAACTCACATTCGCATTTATAATGTCAGGATTATGATTAATAACTTTTACCAAAAAGCGTTCTACTGACAGAAGGCATCCTCGATACGTTCTGACTGTGTCGCACTGACACTGTGAGTGAGTGATTACATACGGAATCTGCGCGCCGGCTACACGCTTGAATATAGCACCTGGCTAACGCCAGTAGAACAAATCTAAAGATTGTCCTTTTATATCAGGTACTCCCCAACTCAGAAGTCACTAAACCGATTGCTTTAAGCATACCATCCATTGCAATCCCGTTAACTAATCCGACCGGCACTGAGCTCTACAAAAAGGATAAGGAAAATAATAGAAAATGTAAGGTCAAAAGGAATTTTGTAATTTAATTAGATCCACCACTTTTGCTCCCGAAAGATAAAAAGAAATGGTTTATCTAAATCTATATTAAATGGTTGTTATCTTTTTTCATTTACATCTTTATGTATATAATTCTACTGTACGTGTGTATGTCACTGAACTGCTCCTAAACGGCTGGACAGATTTTGATTAAAAAATTTGTGTGTTCATGTGGATTCGAGGACGGTTTAGATGTATTTTTTCGTCTGTATATGGCAACGTCTGTCGGGACAGCTAGTCTTTATATAAAAAAATCTGATGCCATATGTTTGTGTGCGCAAAACTCGAAGGGTAGTCGGTTGATTACCTTAGAATTTATACACAACGTTATATATCTATATAATAGTGTTTTTATATACTTTTATCCCAAAATTCCCACAGGAACTGGATATATTCGTAGAATACTTTTATCGCGGGTTCGATTCCCGCACAAGTCAAACATTTGTGTGCATGGACATGGATGTTTGTCTTGGTCTGGGTGTTTCTATGTATAATACGTACGAATTTACAAAAAAAAAAGTATATATATGTATGTTTATCCATTGTCTAGTACCCATAGTACAAGCTCTGCTTAGTTTAGGCTAGATGGTGTTGTGTGTATGTGGTAGAATAGAATATTATAGAATAGAATATTATTGACTTCTATAATAGAAGCACAGCGATACGTGGCCGTACTTGATATTACAGGTTAGCATTCCAAGGGTCTCTCGTTGGACTGCTAGGCAGAGGTCTCGGAGTCTAACCCAAGGCACGCTTCTCTCACTGAAGTAATGTGCGAATTTACTCGCTTTAAAGGCGAAGAAAATCATCGTAGGTAAACTTGTATGTTGAAAATTTTACGTAACCTTATCAAAGAAGTCTGCCAAGCTGTACTGGGCCAGCGTGTTAGACTACAGCCTTATCTTTTTCACTCAGAGAAAAAGCCCAACAATAGGATACTTCATAAACAAAACTGATATCACCATTATATTATATTTAAAATTGGTACAAACGCTTATATATTACTATCGCTTAAATAGTAATTAGATATTGAAATTAAACTACTATATACGGATTTTATCGCGTTGTTTATTTGATACTTTATTACATAATTTTGAAATTTGTTACAATATATAATTTGTTATAATTAAATTATTATTAAAACTATTTAGATTTAATTTAATTTTACACTTTCCCCGACGTTTCGGTTGCTTTTCAGCAGCCATGGTCACGGGGAGACTAAGATGGCAGTTGTCTCAATGTTCCAGTGTAGTTATTTCAAAGTACCCGAACATAATTTAATCATTGGTGTTTCTATTTACGCAGAATGAGCTCAAAGTATCATGAAGTCTAGCTGTGGTTTGCTTCTTCTTGGGTTTGACTATTTGTATTACTGGATCCCAAGCTGGTGGTACATTCCAACCATCTTCTCTATTAAAATTAGGATGTTTTTTGATTTCAATAGCCTCGCGAAGTAATTAGATTATATTGATTGGGTATTTATGGTTTGTGTAACGTGACCATTGATTCGATCACTGATTGCGTACGTAACTTAGTGTCGATTATAAAACGATAAAATACATAGATAGATATAAAAGATAAAATATTTTAAAGATAACTATCGTATTAGTGGTCTATCTCTGTCGTTACAAATTCATATATCGATCGTCACGTACTCAGAAATTCAGCATAATGCTTTGTGGATCACACAAATAATTTTCCCGAGTTAGATTCCTGAGTCGTAATATGTATTGGGTTTTTAAGGTAATTCTCAGTACATGTGCCCAGTAGCTAGAATCTAAACAATAAGCTCGCTTTAAAAAATACGAACTCTGATGTAATGTAATACATTGCCTATTCTACATTTAGGTATAATTATGTAATTTTTTTACTTCTTAATAATATACGTAGTATTTGATTTTAAATTATTTTACACATAAGAAGGGACTGGGCGGAATCCGTTAAGGATATTTGATACTTACAAATGATATTAGAATTCTAGTTCACATTTCTAGTTTTTTCGTCGACACAAACATATTCAATATACATATCTATATGTGAACGTTATGTATATTATATATATTTATGTTTATAAAAATTAATTGCCGTGCAAAATCGTAAAAAAAAAACTTGCTTACTTCGGTATAATCACTTTTCTTCTGGTTAGGATTAGAAAAATGAAAATCAGGAATGGCACGTAAGAACAGCTGGAGCTTTCGAAAATCCCGAATTGTTAATTTGGTATGGAATAAGGGGTATGTGGATAGCCGTGTCATCTAAGATGATATTTAAAATAATCTACAAAGAATCAAATACAGAAATAACCACAAACGTATTAAAATAACATAGTACGACTCGGACTTGGACATCAAATGATATAACAACAGTTCTTATTATTCAATGTTTTACTTTAGAGTTTACACTGCTTTCTTTCTCTTTTTTTTCGTGTGATTAGTGGCCAACCTGTTGTCAAGAGTTGTTCAAGCCGCCTCAAGGCAAGTAGGCCTCTGACATGGCTTAACGACTGCTGTCAATTTGACAACAACCGGGACCGACTTTTTACGTGCCCTCCGAAGCACGGAGACGCTCAGATGAAATACCACTAAGCGGTCACCCATCTATTGACTGACAGCACCCAACATTGCTTAACCTCACTAATCGTTTACCGATCAGTGAGTGCAACTGGCTATGAGCGCCTCTTTACACTGCTAATACTTGCTATCATGCGGCATTTGAAAATTTATTGCAATCCTAAGTAATATTATAAATGCGAATGTATGTTTGTTTTTTACGGTTGCTCGCCTTAACTACTCGACCGATCACTATGAATTTTCGCTTACACGTTGTCCGGAGTACAGATAAGTGTACCTATTCTCTAGAAAAAGGTAGGTACTGTTAACGAGGAATAGGTAGTATGCTATAAAACCAAAATACCCACCTTACATAAGATTTTTTTTATTAAATTTACTAAAATATTTACTCGTTATATTTTTAATATTATATGTTAACACATTCCCGGACAGTACGTCGAGAGACGTGAATTATGACCCTCATAATATGGCACTACGGCTGAAGGCGGCGATTTAAAACACACTAAAAGTAAAACTCCGTCCACGGCCGAATATTTCCCATAGCATTTATAGGAAGGATATGACTCTGTGCCATTTTAGGCCACAGTAAACACTCCTGCCGCAACACACGGTTTAGAATTCACTTGGTATGAATGTCCGCCTACAGGCGGTTACGTCTCTGACCGTTACTGCCGCAACACATACTTTTAAAACCGTGTAATGTGGCAATATGTCCGCAGACGTGATGTCACTTTGTATGGGAAGTTTGTGTGCCATATCACAAATTATTGAAAGTGGTTTTGTGTCCGTGAATGTGTTAAAATATTTGCTATAATAATATAATTTTCTTACACTGTATGTGAAAGTTTCAGTCGATTACCGATTATATTATGTATTGAACTAGAGTCCTTTGTAGGTAGCACAAACAGACGGCGTAGGCTTAAAAATAATGCCGCGGACATCTTTTGAACAGAACTTGATGTGGACATGAAAACATAATAAGCTGTGTAGTTAGTACCTAGTTCTTCGTAGCTGTGAAGAAAAATGTATCTTCTTAAGGTATCCTGATAGAAAATACTAGTTACTTATCACCAACATCTTTATGAAGCATTTTGTTTAAATACTACTCTCTCACTAGACTTAGTTTCTGTGTCGCAAGGGACTTGACAAACATCCAAACAACGGACATAAGTAACACCTAGCCTCGAAACATCTATGTGTGGCCCACACAAAATCTATCTAATTATTAGTTTTTAGCGGCGTCAGATAGCGATAGATAGAAGGAGAGTAGACAGGTCTTTGTCCTGTAGTGAGACATAACAGGCTCATAAAAATTAAAGATAGACAAAAAATTGTGTGATGATTGGATTCGAATCTTATCCAACCGATAAAACTCGGCGCAGTCTCAATCTCGAGACGACAACTTAAACCACTTCGCCATCCATACAGTCTATAAAAATATCACCACGCCTTTACACGTTATATAATAAACGTATTATTAAGAAAATATTTCCTGATAATATTTACGTAGGCACGTGAGTCAATACCGCCTGTTTCTAAACAAAACCAGACGCTTACCCGAAACGGTTGGCCTACTTTAGCAGACACCGGTATTCCCTACAGGCAGATATAATTGGCGCTTGTCCCTCAGCGAATATAAAAACAATGGATCGTATAACAGCTATTCATGCTGGCTCTTTCATCGATATTAATAAAATCCGACTATTACGTAGCTGGCATTTCGACGCTTAATCGATTTTCTGTCCGGTAGCCTGTCATATGGGAACAATAGGATTGTAGGTTATAACTATATATGTTTAGAATCTAACATAATACGGTTACGATAGTAGTGTAGTAGTTTAATAATAATAATCATTTATTTCAGGCTACATAGGGCTATAGATAAATTACCTTAACCTAAATTTCCATAGACCTCGCCTCTGCCAGTGTAAGGAGTGTTGCGGGTTTGACCGCCATATGAAACTATAATTTTACTGTGTTTCTTGACTATTTCTAAGTCTCCGTGTCTTAGAGATGGAGCAAGAGTTATCATTTTAAGAAAATATATTATTGAAATTGATCAAAAATTAGAAGCGGCGATAATCCAATGGATGAGATGGATAAGGATCGGATGGATAGGTCTCGGATTCGAATACCACTTGCGCTTATGACGTGAACACACTCCTAGTTTAAGTTAGCAAGAGTACTTGTAATTTGTTAACCAAATGATTGTAAACTTTATTATAAATGAAAAAGTAAAACCCATCAATTTAACGGCGAGTTTACGCAATATTTGATATTTTATTTATACACGTAAGTTCGTACTGTAAGTGTTTATTAAAATCTCAGCGGGGTATGCAATATATCGAATTGCTGTAGCGGGCTTTGAGTGCGATTTTATGTTTTGTATCTAAGACGAACGTTAACATTACTAGTTCATTGGCTTACCCCTTTTATTTAGAAGCGTAAACGTTTTTTGTCAAGAAATTCTCTGCAGCAATACCACGGCTAAAACTTTGCCCAATAAACGGAATAGGTTTGCCCACTATTACATGAGTTCAAATCCATAATAGGCGAAATGTGGATATAATATATGATATCGACATTTCGCCTGCATTTCGACGTAAACCTCTGCCTACCTTTTTGGAGTTATAAGCATGAGTATATCAATATCTCAAGCCTTGAGAAGCAAGAATGTCATTCAATGTAAGAATAGTGAGGTGGTCTATAACGGTTGTAAATTCTAAGCAATTAAAAATATGTATTTTATTAATTGGGAACAGAGGAACCCAACACGCACCCTCGATTGCTCCCCTACCTATACATAACCTACTATTGGAGTAGTAAAAGGTTGACAATACCGAACTCCACTGATAAGGAACAGCCGTGTTGTAGCATCCGGGCGTACTCTAACTTGCAGTATGCTGCGTGGAATATTGTGTTCACGTGTTGTTGAACGTGTGTTCCACGCATATACAATATAAAAAATGTATTTTTAAAAACAATTAATCGTACTAATTGGTATTCGTAAAACCAATAATAAACTTCCGTTGACCTAGAACATTAAAAGTTGGCATGAAATCATAAGGTGAGATGTGATTTTGAAATTACTACGGTAACAAAAATACTCATAAAAACATGTAGGTAGTTTAAAAACACTGTAATATAAAATATAATAAAAAATATTACGATATATGCATTGCAAGCGTACCATATATGTGCTTAGCAACAGATGTTTTTTAATTTTTTTATTACCACTCATTCATAAAGATTGTTTTAACAAAATGTAAATACGAAGCACTAACTTTTTAATTTAAGTTATATTTAGGAATTGTTTTTCTTTTTACTTTTTAATATATTAAAGCGCGGTTTGGTTAAAACTAAACAACCTTTTTAGTATATTTACAATTAGGTGAAATTATGTTTGCACAGTTCTATAATATACATATCTATCTATATTATGGAACCGTGCAAACATATTTTTGTTGATCAATTACACTTGATTGACAATTATCGCCTGCTCCGTGCCTCGGAGAGCACGTTAAGCCGTCGGTCCCGGCGGCCATGAACATCTATGGTTGTCGTTATTGGGAAAGTCAGTACCCTCTAATATCCTGACACTGGTCTAGCCTTAGGGTATCGTTAGCCTTCGGGTTGCGGCGGTCAGGTGGCAGCCGCTCCGTGTAAAAACTGATATCCAGTCAAATCCGGTTAGATCAGAAAAGCCGACCCCAAGTGACTTGGGAATAATAAAGGCTAAGAGAGAAGAATTACACTTGTTAATTAATATTGATTTAAGTGCAGCCCTGATCTCACCTATTCATGTAACCGTTATAGTGACAAGAACGATTTTTATTATGTATGTACATATATACCAGACAGCACTAGACACATGTTACGAAGTATAGTCTCTTTCTAGCGCACACATTGTATTTTAAAAGATGGTGGTTCGCCTCTAGTTAACGAAAGCGTGTTTAAACATTTTTTTATTGAATAGTCCATCAGAAGTATGTAGTTTTCACGAGCTGCCAGTGTTCTGGTAAACCTCAGTATATTTAAATATCTACACAGACTATTTGATTGATGGATTCTTTTGGCAGAACATCTGATTATAATTACTTTGATGGTTTGTCAGTTAACATCGAGAAGATTTTAAACATACCAACGATTAGGAGGGCTTCTAAATGGGCAATACTTTTACTGCAATATTTTTGACTAGAGCTCAGCCTGCTCAAAAACTGCCAAATAGGTCATTGCCAACATATACGGCATTTTCTAAAATAAATCTTTGGATGGCCGTATGCAAAATATTGACATGTATGACTGATTTTGCCAGCCAGTATCTTCCAGCCATACATTGCAGTAAAAATAGTGCTCGTATAGAAACCCCTTAACCGGTGCATGCAACATATAATATAATATTCTTTCACATACACGCAACATCATCCAGCCCAAACTAAGCAGAGCTTGTACTATGGATACTACACAATGGATAATCATACATATATACTTTTTTTTTGTAAATACGTACATATTATACATAGAAACACCCAGACCAAGACAAACATCCATGTGCATGCACACAAATGTTTGAGTTGTGCGGGAATCGAACCCGCGACCTCAGACGTGGCAGTCAGTTACACTAACCACTACGCCATCGAGTCGTCTATCGTATCATATATCGTCGTATCATAAAATTATAGCAATAACTTTTGGGTGTATAGTTTTCGCTTTAATTAGCCGACGATAATGTTAGTAGGTTAATCTGTTAGACAATTCCCAATAGCAGCACAGAATCTGGCAAAGTACTCGTCAAATAACAACAATACCTTTAAGAGTGCTTTTCCACCAGACGATCGTGAAGGATGTATGTGTATCTCACCAATAGTATTGATTTTCAAAGCGTTGGTCGCTTTAGATCATGCAGAAAAGGTCTTCGTAAAAAGTTTTTTAGATTACATACTCGCTGTGGTGAGGAATGCATGGTTTTTGGATTAACTTAACCTTCTGTTTAAATCAGCGTTGCTCGCCTCCTACAAAGCGCATATCCCACGGAAAAATCTTTGGTGGAAATAAGCGGACGGTTTTGTAGCTTCATAGAGATTTATTTATATTTTGGAAAGTTTATGAATATTTATCAAGAGCACTTCCACTCACATAGCTTAGCCACGTCACATATGCTAAGTAGAGAATGACCTTACGCAGATATTGAACATAGCTGGCTAAATCTCGATGTAATAAACTTATAGTATTTTCTTTCGTTTTCTTTCATATACATATATTGTTATTGATTTCTATTAATATTATTGAGTTAATTTATATTATAAACTTGGGTATGGCAAAAGAAGCATGAGAGCAGAATAAATGCTGTAGAAATGAGAGAGCAGAGAAATATATGTGGTGTGACTCTGAAAGATAGAATAAGGAATAGCGTGATTAGAGAGAGATGCGGCGTGAAAGTGGATATAGTGACAAGAATAGAAAAGGGTATGTTAAGCTGGTTTGGGAATGTAGAAAGAATGGACGAAGAAAGACTGACTAAGAAAGTTTATAAGGCTAGTGTGAATGGAACAGTCGCAAGAGGAAGACCTAGGCGAACGTTTCTTGATCAGATCGGAGGCGTTCTGGACAAAGGCCAGGTTAAGAGCACCTTGAACCGACGGGCGTGTATGAGGAATGTGATGAAAGTGAATGAAGCCAGAGAAGTGTGTCAGGATCGTAGCAAATGGAAATCCGTAGTCTCTGCATACCCCTCTGGGAAACAGGCGTGAATCTATGTATGTATATGTAATATTATTAATTACACAGTATCATGTCATATTAGTATATATAAGTGTTGGTTAGCCTATAACTGGTTAAAGTTTCAGAAAATTCAATTTGTGTTATGTATGTATTTACAGCTGGCAAACCAAATAAATAAAAAATAAATACCTACCTTATAAACAAACGTAAGTCTATTTTATTTCAGTTTATTGGACATATATTTAAATTTAGTTAACAGTTATTTTTTTAGGCAGGCCGTATATCAATAATTAATTGGCCACACGATAATTGGCACGCCTTTTAATTATATATTCGCCCCTCATAACACATCGCCATTTTGTTTGAAGGTTGGCGAAGGAAGGCGCAGACATTTTCAATTTAATATGTAATTAGAAGCTGAATTATTATAATAATAAATACCTATATATTACTTTTATAGGCTTTATTTACTGTTAATTATTTTTAGCAATTTAATCCGCTTGCCTAATTTAAATATTCGTCCATATAATGTCGGATATTTATTAATATAAATTTTTTATTAAGTGAAACCTTTTTTAGGCGCGTTGAGCACTTTTTGGGTGAACAAAAATCATGGAACTAGCGTCATCGTCACCGAACGCATTCAAAATTCAAAAATATCAATCTAATATTAGCTCGACGATACAATTCACAAGTTACTTAGTTTTCACTTCTATCGGCCGTCCCCAATGACCGCATGTTTTTTTTTGCCTAGACGGTTAAGCGTGATGCGAACTAATATAAAATAATTGGTTAAGAACGAGACCTATGTTGTACATTTCAAATTATCTTTTTAATTGTATTATGTAGCTTGCGACCTAACAGCGATAACCTAGTGGGTAACCGTCCGACTGCCATGAGACTTTTCAAAGTTTTATGCGTATTAAATAGTTAATTATATTATGGCTAGCTTTATCTGTGTAGGACCAACAGACTGCAATGCAGAGAGTCTCGGGTTCGAACCCACATCGCGCACTTCTGACTTTCGGAAGTTATGACTTTTCAAAATTATGTACGTATTGATTGATAATTATCGCCCGCTCAGTGCCTCGGAGAGCACGTTAAGCCGTCGGTCCCGGCTGCCATGAACATCTATGGCAGTCGTTATTGGGAAAGTTAGTACCCTCTAATATCCTGACACTGGTCTAGCCTTAGGGTATCGTTAGCCTTCGGGTTGCGGAGGTCAGGTGGTAGCCGCTCCGTGTAAAAACTGATATCTAGTCAAATCCGGTTAGACCAGAACAGCCGACCCCAAGTGACTTGGGAATAATAAAGACTAAGAGAGAAGAAGGCTATAAAAACAATATACTAATAATACTTTAAGGTTACAGTTAGGATCATAGTTTGTTACAATACAGTGTGAACATATCTTTAAATCCAAGTCTTAATACAATTATCAGTGTTAAAACAACAACAAAATAATACGGTTAAGTGTTAAAAATCTTAAAAGGTTAGTAAATATAAAGAATATTAAACATGTGACGTCAAACCCGTCTTTGTGTCTTATTTAAGTCCTAAAACTACGTATTGTAATCTACGTAGTCCTATTATGACGCAACCCCACAACGCCCAAATATCATTGTGAGTCCGCATGTAACGCATGTATTTTTTATTCCAGTTGTGGTTTACTCGAAACGCTTTTGTGTTTGGCTTACAAATCGTGGCCTCGATAAAATCTTGTTATAACCTACAGTGGGGTATAGGGTTAAGCATTGTTTATATGAGTATGATTGGCTAAACGCGCGTATATGCAAAAAAAAAGGCCAAGCAAAAATTGGTATAAGTACGAAAATATATTTTAAAATATACAAGGCCAGGTTTAACCTTTAAAATTTTTTATCTTGATCATCTCAACTAACAGGCGTCCACCGCTGAACAAAGGCCAAGATTTTTCATGGAGACCAATTTTGGGCCGTTTTATTTTTCATTATATTTATTTATAATTAAGGACGATTTTCAAACGTCAGTAAATCTAAGCATTAAATTTTACAGATTTATATACCAATCCTGTCAAAACGATATGTTTTATAAAGTTTATTTGCCAAGTCAGTTTGGCCTACCTGATATGAATAGCAAAGACATTCAAAGTATAGAATTTCTGGCCTCAATTTTCAAGGATGGTCTTTAATTATTATTAACCTTTGATAAAGAAAAGGGCCAGCGGGATTTCCCTATTTATAAGTTGTGGTCTCACTGTATTTAAATTTTAAACAAGGTTCAACACCAATCTGATATTTATAAGATTTGTGTCTGCATATTTAATGAGTCTTCCATTTGTAATGTTGAGAACGACAACCAATGCCGTATGGAAACCGTATGCTTTACACGGTCAGCTAACATGACAAGCAATGGATGCCAACACGGCTTCGCAAGGACGTTGCTTAAATATATGTCCCAATTTTTATTCTGATACCTTCAGTAATTGCCAGTCCTTCCTTTGACCTACTTTCAATAATTAATGTGGGATTCCAACCTCAGTATTATTTTATCATTGTACCCCACCCTTTCTTATTAAAACATTTTTAAATCGGAATTATTTTCTTTTTCAGACGAGAATCAAACATGGAGCCGAGCTTGCGTCTGTATAAATCGAAAAAGCATAAAATCAAGTGGAAGTGCTCTCGATAAATATCCATAAACGTATCAATATATAAATTAGTACAAATTTTATGAAATCGGACATTTGAAATTATAAAAGTAATCGCATTTGTGTTAAGATGATCAAGTGAATTTGTGATGAGTGAATAGATCAGCTTTTGTGATGGGGTGTGGCCAGAGTAAAATAAATCTTTATCCGAGGCGGAATAAAAATGGCGGCAAAGGGAACAATTCGAAAAAGTCAGGTAAGCAAACGTGTTAACAAGAAGCATTATAATAATAATATTCTACCACATACACACAACACCATCTAGCCCAAACTAAGCAGAGCTTGTACTATGGGTACTAGACAATGGATAAACATACATATATGCATTTTTTTTTGTAAATACTTACATATTATACATAGATACATACATTGTAAGTTCTTAATCATTTTAGAGTTATCTGTACTGCGTTGAGCGAAAATATTCTCCGTCTATTGTATCGTTTTTTTAATTGTGCATATTTAATAAGATTAAGGATTTATTTCATAACTATCTCAGTGCAGGGTTTTTCAAAATACTACATTAATAAATTTATTTGCTCACGTAGGAATAGTCGTAACTAGTTCCAGGTGAATATAAATAAATACCTAATAAAGAAGTAATTTAATTTCTTTACTTTTTGACACTTTGATCATTATTACTTTTTGTGTACCATAATCCTGAACGTTATATACCTTCAAAACTAACATTATACAATTCTAACAATATCATAATATAAAATGAATAAACACCCTACATATTAAAAATAACAAATTTTAGAATTGTCTTCTATTTACGCGAATATTATTCATTGAAATTAAACTGCTATATACGGATTTACGGATCAGTCTCCCCGTGACCATGGCTGCTGAAAAGCAACCGAAACGTCGGGGAAAGTGTAAAAATAAATGAAATCTAAATAGTTTAATAATAATTAATTTGATTAAAAATTTGTAAAGTTTAATAGTAGTAGTAGTGTAACAATTTTCAAAATTTTGTAATAAAGTGTCAAATAAAAAACGCGATAAAATCCGTATATAGCAGTTTAATTTCAATAAATTTTAGAATCCTAAAATAATATCTGCGTATCTATAACGCTCAATACTGTATCAATAGCCTTTGGGCCCGCACCTGATATCCGCGCCTCAAAGGTGAAATTTTCCCTCTAAAAGTTTTCTATATATTTGATAAAGCGAGGTATGCAGGAGGGAACGCAAAAGGCACCGTCGACGTGCTCTAAATATTCATGAAAGTTCTGAAACTGTAAGTCCTCGGCCTCTACTACCGCGGACTGCGGTAGAGAGGCCTTTACAGGTTACATTCATTCCTCTCATTGCTTAAGAAGGAATGCATTATTTTTTATGTTCATTTTGTGTTTTTATATCTGGCTATTGTACTGTTTGATACGTTGTGATAGTAGCGGTGAAAAGGCTCATGGATGAAGAATTTATCTACGAGATTGTCGTCTTTACTTGCATTATAAATTTGACTTACATATTCCCTTTGAATATTAATTTCTCCTTAGTGGAAATACTGGATCAATAGTATCAGATTCATTCGTCTTCTCACGCCTATATGGATAACGTGAATTGTGTACGAAAGGATGGATAGTGGTGTATTATCCACGCTTATCTTATCTTATGTGGGGGCCAGTCAGTGCAGACCGGCGACACTTCGACCGAGTGGGATCTTTTGTGTCGACACTCTCCCAATAACGACTGACATAGATGTTCATGGCAGCTGGGACCGACAGCTTAACGTGCTCTCCGAGGCACGGAGCAGGCGATAATTGTCAATCAATACGCACATAATTTCAAAAAGTCATATATCTTCCAAAAGTCAGAGGTGTGCGACGTGGGTTCGAACCCGAGACCCTCTGCATTGCAGTCTGTCGGTCTCCCTACTGAGCTATCGCTGCATTATCCACGCTTAATTAAATATGCTTTTAGATCCTGTGTAATAGGACTTTACTGACGCCTACCGATCAGTTTTTTTTTTAAAGATTGCTTATAATTTGGGTTTCAAATTACTTGTATTCTTGTTGACCCTCCAGGTAAGCTAGAATGTTTGTATTAGGAGTGGGTTCACGTTAGTAGTGCAATTGGTGGGATTCGAACCCGCCAACTCTCGATCGCATTAGTTCCGTACTACTATGGTCAATTTCTTGGTAGGAAAAACGAGTTATTCCTGTCTATCCGCCTGAGGCAATGAAACTGTCCGAATCAGACCTGAGACCTCAGGCATAGCACGCTACACCATTGCAGCAGTATAGGTACAGTATTAACCTTCTGTTATTACAAATTTAAAACAAACGATATGAGACTTGACATCAAGCCAATATACATACAAAACATTACCTCATTTATTAAAAAGTAATGAAATAGTTAGTATGAAAAATGCAACACTAATAATTTTTTTACATATAAACGACATTTTCATAGTTAAAAAGACCCGATAATAACAGCACTTTTTATTCAGTATCTAAAACAAATTAAAATGACGTCGCGTGTTCGAACCTCATAAATAACTAAATAATTAACTCCGAACAAACTGATTTGTTTATATTTTAATGTTGGTACGTAATTACCCTGTTTGGTTATTCACATTGTTGTCAACATTGTCATATGCTATAATTAATAAGCCTTCAAATATATATGTCAAATTACAAGTCACGCATGCTTGGGCTACAAGTTTTTGAAAATTTGGTAGGATTTATATAATTCTAGGTATAGTACAGTTAGTAGACCGCGCAGAGGTATCGAGGGCGACCTTAAGGCACGCAGCTCTGCATTGATAACGTGTCCGTTCCGAAACGCCCAATTATTTTTAGAAACTATGTTATAATGTAATATTTTTATGTTTATTATTTTATTTGGCAAGCGTAGCTGTCCGTGGCCTCACTGGACTTATCAGAAAATCAGCGCTGCACTACCTACCATGGTGCTGCAGCATTATGCTGAGATAAGTGCCATTTTTGGTCTCGCACTGGCGGTATGATGTAATTATGTAAACAGCTTAATTTTATGTTTTCTTTGTTTTTATTTTTGAATCTCTAAAATTTTTTTTTTTTTTTGTTCTTTTGTTTTTGTTTTATGCCAGTGTAGAGATTAAAATAAACTATTTTCTTTCTTTCTTTCTTTCTTTCTTTCATTGCCGAAGTTACATATATATATATATTATTTTTTTATACTATTAAGTTGGCAAACAAGCATACGGCCCACCTGATGGAAAGTGGTCACCGAAGCCTATGGACGCATGCAACACCAGAGGCATCACTTACGCGTTGCCGATCTTTTAGGAAAGAAAATGGGAAAGAAAAGGAGCAGTAAGGGGGAAAGAGGGTGTTTGGGCCTCCGGCACTCTCACTCACCGAACGAAACACAAGAGTAGGAATACTACTATTTCACGTCGATATTCTGTGAGAGGGTACTCCTTCCCCGGTCGAGCCGGCCCATTCATGCTGGAATCAGCGAGGCTCTACTACTCTGAAATATATATGCGTACTAACTGCCCGACAGACGTAAGTGTCCTGTAGACACGAAAAAAAGACCCCAAATCTAACCATCCTAGAATTCACATGAACAAACACAATTTTTTTTATCAAAATCGGTCCAGCCCTTTAGGGGGAGTTCAGTGACATACACACGTACAGTAGAATTATATATATAAAGATTAAATAGTCGACTATTGCTTGCTATGATAGTAAAGGAAAACATCGTAACGAAACCTACATTTCTAAGCGTTCTCATTCTGAAGCCGAGAAGAGGCCATTGCCCAGCTGGGCAGTCAGTTAATATACAGGGCTGATATAATTATATATTTATACATTAAAATACATTCTACACCTTTTTAAAACGTTGCGCATAGGGAAGAGTGTGAGATTTTGCATGGATAAAATTTATAATTATGAAGAACCAGAGCAAAGAAGCTAGAATTGATTAAAAAGAGAATATTTAGTCAATTACGGTCCTATTTTAAACACTGTATGGGCAACTAATTTTTTTTATCGACTTTCTGCACTCTGGCATCAGTTTGCGTGTGTTTTCAAGTTAAAGGGTCAATTGGTTATTGAGTATTCTAAACAAAAATCTTATTACCATTAAATAATTAGATTTTTGCTTGGAATTGGAATTAAAATAATTTACTATAAATACTTTGCTTAGAATAAGTCTGGAAATGTACCCGGTGAACGGCAATAGGCTATCGCCACCAATAGGGCGAGACCTAAAGGACATAGGTAGCTGGTATTATGTGTCTATAATACATATCTGCCTGGTGATATAAAGCATACAATAATTTAAAATGTACACCTCCGCTCAACTCGTGGCCACACTCAGAGAACCGTATAAAACTTCGCTAGAATACAGGAAACCATTGTTTCAGCAATAATTAATTATGAACTCTAATTACGGAGGACTTGGGGGCACAATGAAAATTAATAGGATAATTATTATCGTCCTTCTGTCGTTTGCATGACTTAAAAAGGCGTCTTAAAGAAGTCCCAGTTGGACATTCGGTTTTAACTACCTACTGATATATTTTTAGCCGTGGCTTTTGTTATCAACCTGAGCGAATGCCTTTGGTTTTTAAATTAGCTCAAAATCTAAAGAGGTTTTGTCTGCAAAAAAAGGTGGTTGTTTTAGATATGACTGTCCCGGTGGTATCAAAGTACGCAAACACACTGCTATGCTTGGTTTCAGATTCAATTTCCGAGTTCTATAATGTATTATTTGGCTTTACTGTCTAGCAATTCGATATAGGATACAGCTCACAGACTCCATGTGAGTCTAAAACTCTACCCTGTGCTGTGTGGAAGATGGTAATAGGTTCCCTATCAGACCCCACGTCATACTGTGGCTTTAGGTTCCACATGAAACTAGATGGTTCATCATCATCTCAGCCGAAAGACGTCCACTGCTGGACATAGGCCTCTCCCAAGGTTTTCCACACAGACCGGTCTTGGGCCACCCGCATCCAACCCCTTCCCGCGACCCTTACTAGGTCGTCGGTCCACCTTGTGGGGGGCCTATTCCTGCTGCGTATTCTGGTCCGTGGCCGCCACAGTAGAACTTTTCCGCCCCAACGGCTATCGGTTCTGCGTGCTATGTGCCCTGCCCACTGCCACTTCATCTTGGCTATTCGGAGAGCAATGTCGGCAGCTTTAGTTTTCCTGCGGATCTCCTCATTTCTGATTCGATCCCGCAGGGAAACCCCGAGCATAGCTCTCTCCATCGCCCTTTGCGTGACCTTGAGCCTTCTGATAAGGCCAATAGTGAGCGACCACGTCTCTGAGCCGTAAGTCATCTCTGGCATCATACATTGGTCAAAGACTTTCGTCTTGAGACACTACGGTATATTGTAACTAGATGGTTATATGTGGTTAAATATTAAGTATTTTACCGATGTAATGACCCTTTTACACATATCTACTAGCGGTAACCCAGTGGTCGAAATTCGATCATAATTGATTTAAATTTTAAGTTTGAACAACGCCGAAATACTACGAACGCGATTTGACTGCGTGTGTCAAATGCATGGTTGTGTGCGTGTAGTGTTTTTTCGTTAATTTAATGTATTTGTAAGGCATATTTTATATAATTATTAGGATTCACCACTCCTTCTCCATATAAACTTTAACTGTGCCAAATTTCATACTCCTCCTTCCGCGGGATTTTCGTAAAAAGGGTACAAAGTTTTTGCTTCACATATTAATATATAGATGTCTGTCTTGTGGTGGCGCGGCGGTAGCGAATGCGACTGCTATGTATAGCGTCTCAAGTTTGATGACATGTTGTTTTTGATGATTTAAACCGCTTCCTATCCAATCGAGGATTTACGTTGGGTTCAGTATTTTTACACATATCTATTTTAATGCTTATAATTGTCCTAATTTCGAACCCTGTGATCAGGATTAGACCTTATACTATATAAGAAGCAACATTTTATTGCCTATTGTAAAATATATATAAAACAGCAAATCAAAATTATAATGAACTTAAAATAATTAACGTGGAAGATTTCATAATTCCAATTTTCAAATTTGCTGAGCCTAATGGTTTAAGTATTGAACTTGCGGTTGAGAGATCGTGGGTTCGAACTCAACCCATTACCTTACGGTGATGAACCCACTCCTAACATACGTATTATTTTAATTGGAGGTATTAACAATAATATTTATAAGTGATTTGTAACCCAAGTTGATAGAAATCCCAAGTTGATAGAAATTATCAAAAATACACATTTCTACAATGTATACCACTTAAATCACATCGCCATATGTGCAGTACCTATGGTGATTGGAAGTGGAGTGAACTGCCGATGACCATAGTGAGTTCGAGTCCTAAACATGGGGCAAAAAATTGTGAGTTCCGTACCGAGTATGAGTGTTCATTGTGTCCGTTGTTTGAATATTTGTGAAGTTCCTCGCGATACAGAAATTAATCATAGTCTGACTGAAGTCTTTAACCTGCCAATCATTGGAATGTTAGACATAATTGGAAACTTATTGTCTCGGGCCGTCGGTGTCACTGCCACTCAATAGTTTAAAAAAAGACTTTGGTCGATCTGGCAATTGAACCCAGAATACATGATCGTATGCAAATATGCAATGCAAACTTATACAACGTGCCACGGGATTAAAGTCACAGTCAGAATTAAAACTAGTTGACAAAAGTATCTTCTCCACTTTGAAGTTTTGTCCAACTCTGAAGCAAAACGTCTTTCGTAAGTCACCAACAAGATAGTTATAAAACTTTGTTAAAGTTTCAGTATCTCACAGAAAAGCAACTATACTTCAACTGCTCTTATAGTACGCTTTTAACTGCCGATTTTATTTCATATTCTTAGAATATTTATTATATTTATACGTCTGGGGCGCAGCGGTGGAGTATGTGATTGCTGTGCATGATGTGTCAGGTTCATTCACTGGTCGAGAAAAGTTGTATTGGGATCCCGTATTACGTGGGACCTAAAAATATACATAGTGATGTGTGATATGTACGTGTTATACATCGCTGCCCTTCAGAGATATGGGTATTAGACTTGTCTATGCTGGTCTAACCAAATTATGAATTGCAGGTATGACGCTTTAGTTTGATATTGATGGAAAAATCGTCAAACCGTGACCAAGAGCGATAAAAGTCGGTCTAAACGCCAAGAAAAATTGGTATTATATCTTTAAAATCCTTACGAACGTAGTCAAGACACAATATTGTCTTCTGTTTAAGCGAATATTATTCATTGAAATTAAGCAGCCATCGTGAAAAGCAACCGAAAGGTCGGGGAAAGTGTAAAATTAAATTAAATCTAAATAGTTTTAATAATAATTTAATAAGCTTAAAAATTAGTAAAGTTTAAAAGTAAAAGTAGTGTAACAGTTTTCAAAGTTATGTAATAAAGTGTCAAATAAACAACACGATAAAATCCGTATATAGTAGTTTAATTTCAATGAGTAGTCAAGACACGTTATTATAAGGTAGTTTTTAGTACTTATGTGTGCAAATCGTGATAGTATAAAAGGCTAATAGTTTGATATATGACTCATGCAATTAATTATAGGGTTTTCTTTTAAATATGTCTACAAAACAGCCTGTTCCACATCTTTGCCAAAGCCCTCGATGACATAACAACGTGAAGTTTTACAACGAAAGAACAAGAAATTGATTTAAAAAAATGTCTGTTATCGCAATAAAAACAAAAACGAGCTTGTTTTTGTTTTTCTTTTAAAAAACAAAAAGAGGTTTTGTACTAGTTTTTTTAATGAAATTATAATTTAGTTTTTGTCCTAGTTACCAAGCCGGCCGTCACGGCGCTTCGAGAGAATAACAATATATTATTTTTAATCTTCATAGACGGTTCGCAGAACGCGAGGTTCAGTAATAAAGTGGTTTAAGTGAAGGAATTGCGTTGTTTAATATTCAAAACTTTAAAGTACCGTCAGGTTTGAGGTGATTGCAAAGTGCTATAACAATAAATTTCTATGCTGATAGAGTATTATGTAATATGGAGGCGATTTTATTGCTGACGGTAGGAGACAAACCGATTGTCAAGCTAATGGTAACCAATAGCTGGTCACGTACATGGTTATTATTTGCAAAAGCCATGTCACTGTCACACAACTACAGCCATGTAAAGAACAGGGCTCATTTAGAAAGGGGGAACGGTTATCGTATTATTGTATTGTTAAATAAAATGAATCTCATTTCTACTCTTTTCAACGATATTGACTGATATATTATGAGTTTCTTGCCTGCTTCTTCTCATAACTGCTTTTCTTCTGGAACAAGCCTTTCTAAAAGTAAATTTGATTTTGACATTTTAATTTATTATAAACTAGATGTGACCGCGGTTTCACCAGCGTTTATAGTTACTGTGCCGCTCCCGCTATCCAACACTAAAATAATTTTTAATTCGAACCAGTAGTTCCTGAGTTCAGCGCGTTCAAACAAACAAACAAACAAACAAACTCTTCAGCTTTATAATATTAGTATAGATATGCATAATTAAGACTGCGCCGAGCGAAATGTGCCAAAACAGGCGGTCACAGTTAAGTGAATAAAATCAACACTTTTTGTTTAATACAAATATAAAATTTACAGTTACTATGACAATAAACGTGTTTACAATTACTCCGTGTAAAAAACTTAAAATCATTAATATTTTCGCCTACAAAATTACGTAAATTTGCACGAAAAATGCAAAAACGTAAGCTCGTGTTACGTGATTTTTAGATTATAACAGTAGAAATATATCCTATTTTACAGCTTAAACGAAACATAAATAGTTATATTACAATTTGTCCGTCCCAAATATTTAAGTTATTGGTTGACAATAAAGATATATATTTATCAAAAAAGCACTTCAAATCCTCCATAAAATTTTACTATGGCGGCCGCGCGCCGATTTGAATATGCGCCGTACGAGCTCTGTCATTATCTGTCTTACGCTCGGCGCAGTCTTAATGTATAAGGTAATTGATGTGGCCAAGAAGAGATAACAATTTTTTATGAAATTAGGAATCGAGACTTTTAGTGCTTACAGAAGTACATATACCTAAATTTCTGGGAACCTACTCTTCAGACGGAACGCAAGTACTTGGCAGTTGAAATAGACAGGGTGGTAGTAATAACCCACCAGGTCCAGCAAGAGAAAGAAGCAGGTTTTTACTTTTGTACTACTTTTTAGAAGACTTGACGTATCGGCAAACTGACAATAGCCGTGCTCACAAGAGAAAAATCTGGTTGTGTATCACTATAGCTGAAACGCCCGTTCTCATAATATGAATTATGCAACGTAAAAGTAAAAAGATATACTGAAGAGATGAGATGTCTTATTATATTTATTATTTTCAGTCACAACATTAATTTGTAAGTTCAGTTGAAAGAGATAGTTAAAAGTTCAAACGCAAATGCAAAAAGAAAGAATGAGACGAAAAAGACATACGCATATGACGGCGAAAGATTCGTAATGTTGTTTTCGGGCACGCCTTCCTCTTTCAATACGTTCAAGGATTCCGAAAATAATACCGCCAATGGATAGTAGTAATCTTTTTTAATTATTTTATCAACTTTGCAAATTACAATAATCACAATTACTCGCGATGGAAACGGATGGAGGACGCGAGCTTATCTAGCTACGTGCACGGTTCGCTTCTAACGTTCGAATGATCACTTTTTGAACGCTCCACCCGTAAGTGACAACTGACAGATGAGTGAAACGAACGATAATAATGAATGGGCTCAAGACCGCCATCTAGTCATAAATGTTAGAAATTCTTAAGTCTTTTACTGCGACACATATATATATATATATATATTTTAAATAATAGTTTATTGTTTCTCTTACGTAGGTTTTCTCTATGAGGCTGACATTTCTATGGACAAGCTAGCTTCATCCTATTGTCACCAGATAATTGGCAATCTGAAACATTCGTAAAACGGGTACAACCATCAAACGTAAATGCCAAAGTTTGTACCGTGAAACACATTTATTCTGAAATGTGTATCGAATTTCGGTACGTAACCTCTTGATTGTCCTAAACCCTTTCATGAAGTAGTCCGAACAACGGAGTTATATCATTTTAAAACTAAAATGGGAAGAAACTTCAAAATTTCAGATGCACCTTTTCATGGTACCAGAATTGTAGTTACCAGAATTCGCGTCTTTCGTAACAGTTACTAACATAAAAGCTTTATATTACTTAACCACCAATAGTTACAGCACGAAATTGCAATCAAATTCACGACCGAGAAGCCCAAGCACAAACCCAAATATATGATACGGAACCAAAAAGACAGTTACATTACTGCAATGTGCTAAAAGTCTTGCTGGACCTGATTGCCATGCCAAGCTCGCAAAATCTAGTGGAAAATTAAATAAACATCAGTTATTTCAGTTGCTTTATAGTCGATCAATATTGGATGGAGTCTTGGTACAGAGTACAGCAAAAATTAATTGCTGGCGGCCGAGAAATATCAAGATGTAAATTGTCTCGGCAACTTTATAATGGCCGCGGAAATCCTTTGTGAGAAGAAATAATAAGCCTTCTTATGTAACAATTTGTATTAGTTCTACTTATATAAAATCCTTACTTACTCGTAATATTAGAAAATACGAAAGTGTGTTTTGTTGGCTTGGCTCTCTTTACTTAGCTATTGAGCAGTAAAGCGACGAGATTTTATACTTAGAGATATTTAGTTTATGAGCGGCGAGTGTCATCGATATGCTATTTTTAATCTTGATTTATGGTATAGATTAGTAATATATTTCAGATAACAATTTATATATTTCAGAGTAGTAGCAGCGATAGCTCAGTGGGGAGACCAACAGACTGCAATGCCGAGGGTCTTGGGTTCGAACCCACGTCGCGCACCTCTGATTTTCGGAAGTTATATGACTTTTCGAAATTATGTGCGTATTGATTGACAATTATCGCCTGCTCCGTGCCTCGGAGAGCACGTTAAGCCGTTGGTCCCGGCTGCCATGAACATCTATGGCAGTCGTTATTGGGAAAGTCAGTACTCTCTAATATCCTGACACTGGTCTAGTCTTAGGGTATCGTTAGCCTTCGGGTTGCGGAGGTCAGGTGGCAGCCGCTCCGTGTAAAAACTGATATCCAGTCAAATCCGGATAGACCAGAAAAGCCGACCCCAAGTGACTTGGGAATAATATAGGCTAAGAGAGAAGGATTTATGGTATAGATTAGATTGTGATTGTGATAGAAATTAAGAGTAAAGCCACGGGACAAACCTAGTATTATATACATATTAAGAAAGGCATAACGAGATGTACTTTTCATAAATCAATAGCAACATGGAGTTTAGAACGTATCCGGAAGACCGCAATAGACCTCTCGCTTATTAGGTGCTCTTTTTTTTTGCGACTAATGTGGCAAACTAGCATACGGCCCCCCTGATGGTAAGTGGTCACCGTAGCCTATAGACGCCTGCAACACCAGAGACATCACTTGCGCATTGCCGACCCTATAAAAACCTTTTAACACCCTTTTGAAGAACCCTATACTGTAGTCTTGTGATAAAACTTTGGCAGGGAGCTCATTCCACAACCTGAGCGTCCGCGGGAGAAAATTTCTTTGGAACCGCTTGGTGCGGCACCAATTAGGTTGTAATGTGTGAGAATAAAATCTAACTGGCGCAATTTTAAAGACTGTTCAGATAGCGTAGCAATGGTGATTCAATTGGTCGTCTCACCACTGCCACTGCGACAAGTGTTCTGTGTTCGAATCTTACGCGTGACAAATATTTGTATGATTCACAAACAGTTGTTCTGAGTCTGGATGGTCTTTGGTCCGTTGTTTGAATGTTTGTAAATTGCCCTGCGATTCAAGAATTATAATCCTAGTGCGGGTTTTGTATTTTAAAATATAAAAATAGAAGTACATCTCTCCCCATTGTCCTCACCACATAAATTATAGCTATGATTATATTCACGTGTGTACGAAATATAAAATAAAACCAGTCATCTTTATTAAATATAATATTTAACCTGCTGACTCGCGCCTCCATGCTCGAATGTCATCTATCGATAAAATACCGAAGCTATCCATCATTTCGTTGTAAATGACGTAAGCTTAGCACGTCCCACCTTTTTTTTTACGTGCGGGATAGGTTTTAGCTACCTGTGTCATCCTTAAACTTTACACGTACATACATGTTAAGGCACTATTATTCAAAATATTCGTTTTCTGAACTTGTATAGACCTCTTTTTTGTGTTGTTACGGGACTGTTCATTTAGGATATTATCTAAGGTGCCACAAAGAGAGAAACATGACTAGTAGGTTTTCAGTTAGGTAGGTACTAGAAAATGTAAAAGTAACTTTCAATCCTTTTTAAAACTTTATTTTCCGACTAACAATATTTCATACAAAAAAGCAAATACGTATAAGTCTCTAAAACGTCCTAAAGACGTTTTTGTTGATTTTAAATCAATGTCAGTTCTACGAAGTCCTATAATATTTTGTGACAAATTTCACTACGGAACACTTAAAGAGCAACTGTTCATATTATAGCTATCTCTTTTACGTTGAGCGCTTTACATGTTTGTTGTGCCACTTATTAGAAATACAGTTTGTTTTTCAATACAAGTAGAATTATTAATAACAAAATCTGCAAAATAGTCTGGGCACCAGAGTTTTGACATCTATTACTATGAAAGTGGAAAAACAGCTGGCGATATGTGAATATTATTTTTAATATTCCATCACCCATTTCTTTCGTGTCATTAAGACATAAGACTATTAGACTGAGATACTGGAGTCTGACAGTCTAGCGGCCTGGGATCTTGTACTATGTATGTATATTAGGGCCCACTGGCTTCAACCATGTTTATGATTACTGAACTAGTCCCGTAGTTCTAATTGTAATATAAACCCATGAACTTCCTCAAGATCAGGATTATCAATAGTAAAAACAATTTTTAAACCCGACTGCTAGTTCCAGAGACCAGCCCATTCAAACAAAAAACCAAATTCTTTAGCTATATTAAATGAGCACAGATATGTTAAATTTAAAACATCAATATGTTGAAGCTGTCTTTAAAAATATAACCGATCTTTGATAAATAATTCTATGAGAATTTTAGTTGAATATCGAGAGGACTTGGAAACTTACATAATTTGTCGAGATTGCTACGATAGGCCTATTTACAGAGTTCTCCAAATAAGGCTTTACGATCAAAGAGGCTTACATTTAACGGAACAAAACTGACATATTTTCTTTGAACTTTAATAATTTTCCGCGAAGTATACGTATAAGCCCACGTAGCAATCTTGTAAGTATTGATCTAATTATAACTGATTTGTTTTAAAGAAGACTGTAAACTGTCAAACAGGTAAAGCTTAAGAAAATTAAATATTGATTGTAACTTTGTGATCGTCTTTTACGATCGACTTATATTGGTACATAAATACGTTCATCTAATTAACAATGAAATGTATATTTATTTTATGTGAGACTGATAAATAACTTAAGAGATACCATTATTGTGTTGTAGACTAATTTGCTTCGATTTTGTACGTGGGAAGTGAATAAGACTTGTTCAGTAATAAAAACTTAGCAGCTTAGACTTTCTGAAGATTATATAGAATAGCATTGCGTGGGATAAAATGGGCGTTATGTAGGTGTGTTACAATTGTTGTGTACCTTTGTCTTACTATGTATATGTATATAATTACTTTCACGCCTATTTCCCTGAAAGGAAAAGGTGTGAAAATGATTTTTTTTATTTTGTTGCTCAAGACAGTTATGATATTTCTTAACAAAACATAAAATTTGTGTAGCAGATCTTATCAGATAAATATTTAACGCGGTCCCCACACTAGGCAAGCCTGTATCGTGGGGTCCCAGCCAACATAGTTACAATAGAGATTGAAGCTCCTGCACTTCACAATTGTAGTTACATAATTATAATAGAAACAAATAAAGCAATGTTTATAACTAGGTAAGACATCAAAGCAATTTAACAAAATAAAAATTTTAAAATGCTTAAAACTAAGAGATCACTTTTAAATTACTAATTATATTAAATACTTATTATACTATAAATATAACACATATAGGGCATATTATTATATATTATAGTAAAACATACTTCTAAATATTATAAATAAATATGTTCTATGCTATCGTAGTTAACAACTGTTCTGTCTCTCCATAGGAGAGTTAACTTAACCATTCATAGGCTTTTATTTTTTTCTCTGATGCTATATTCAGACGTATGTCACAGCATTTGGAACCAATATTATAAATGTAAACTGATAGGCACGGGTAAAAGCCTTGAGCAAATTTAGTGCGACAAACGGGTACAGGTACTCTAAAGAGACGACGGCTGGTCAGATCGTTATATTCCGGAGATGAAATAACTGTTTTGTGCACAGGTAAAATAATAAAGTATATAAAAAGTTTCCGGACACTTAGGAGTTGGCTTTTTGAGCATAGTTTTAGATACAGCGCGATATGCTGTCTCTAGTTGAATTATGTGTGATTTGGCTGCTCCGCCCCAACAGGGGATGCAGTAGATGAGCAGCGATTGGCACAGTGCGTAGTAAGTCATTTTAAGTGTTTCTGGAGAGGTGGCATATCTTAGTTGTCTCATTATATTTATTGTTTTCCTTACTCTGTTCGAAAGGGAGTTAATTTGGATTAGGAAATTAAGTTTTTGGTCTATCATGACACCGAGGTATTTGGTTTCAGGAGTTCTATCTATGTTGCTACAAGTGCATGTAGTAAAGGATGGATTGTGACATATGTGTAGCTTCAGCTTTGATGAAGTAGGCGGAGCAGAAGCAGCAGATTTATGGAAGCACATGAATTTGGTTTTGTTTAAATTAAGCGTCAGAAGGTTGTTATTAAGCCAGTTCGCTATTGTAGCCATGCCACTTTCTGCCCTGTCAAATGTTTCTTTCCCTAAAGAGTATAACAGTGTCAACCGCGTAGCAAATCATTTCCAAATTGGGGAGAAATAGTTTGTGGATATCATCTTATATTGAACAAATTAGGTCCATTCAAACTGCCTTGTGGCACACCATAATTATTATTTTTGGAGTCACTTAGTTGGCCAGACTCTTAGACATTGTCTCCGCGCCGTCAGATAACTTTTAACCCATTCTAAAGGAATACACCTTATACCTTTGTTTTCCAGTTTCTTAAATAGTATCGGCACGGAGACAGTATCAAAGGCTTCTGCCAGATCCAAGAAGACACCAATACAATTCTTAGACTTATCTAGATTAGAGACCACAAAAGAAGTTAACCCAGTCACTGCATCATTAGTCGATCTACCCTGACGAAAGCCAAACAGATTTGCTGAGATTAAACTTTTTTCTTCAAGGTACTTAAGACAAGTAAGTAAGTAAGTCTTTTGTTTATTATTTTCTCTAGAAGTTTTGAGAAGACTCCTAGAAGAGAGATTGGGCGGTAATTTTCTGGGGCGTCTACATCACCGGCTTTAAAAATTGGGCAAACCACAGCTGTTTTCCAATCACTGTGAAACTGCCCTGAAATTATGCTCATATTATAAATAATAGTTAGTGGTTCAATTATTGAGTCTCTTATAGATTTTATCAGGCTATTGCTTAGATTGTCAATGCTAGGGGCTTTATCGTTATCCAGATTCATAATCATAGCTTCCACTTCCTTGGGATATACGGGAACGGTTCCATGTTAGTATTATTGTAGATAAGAATATGTCTGGAATTGTCTGTCATATAAATATGTACATATGTATGTAACATATAATAAATACTAAATGTAGTGATCATAAAAGGAAATGAAGTTTTAGTCCTTTCTAGGATCTAAAAACTTATTTTCTTAATATTTCTGTAAGTGGAGTTTTAGATTATTATATTATTGGGAATCATGAATTGCAACAGATTACAATAATCCTAATTAAAATTACAATTGCGAATGTAAGTTTGTTTGTTTGTTATTCGTTGTCAGAGGTACGGAAAGAGACAAAGGGTACCTTTCATACCGAAAAAAGTACTGTGCCCGTGGGATAGAAAATTGAAATGACCTACATTTACGCGAGTGGAGCCACGGGCAAAATCTAGTTAAGAGTAATAATATTTTAACGTATCGGTGGTGCAGCAATGGTTAATGCGACTGTCGCGTATCAGGTCTGTTATATGAAAATATTATTAGCGTAGGATAGAGTTACTCCTAGATATCCAAATAGGTAGGCCAAGATCTACGGCTAAATCCATAACAGTAAATGCAGCCTTAGTAGAACAGTAGTTTCTGTCTGTTAAGCAGGAGTGACAGGCAGACGGAACGACAGACAAAGAAGCATATTCTACACCATTTACGCACAAAACCTAACATTGTCTTTGTCCTTTTAAATAGACGTTTCAACTTTAGAAATAATGTCTATATCGTGGGAGACTTTACAAACGTTCAAACAACGGACACAAAGAATACTCAGACTCGGAACAGCTATTTGAAGATAACACAATTTATTGTCCTGTGCGTGGATCGAAAGTACAAAATTCGGCACGGTGGCAGTCACTATGTCACTCGTAGTCATATATTTGTTTAGCTGGTAATTCTTAATAGTCGATGTAGAATACGGATCCTTTATATATACGAAGATATGACTGCATCTGTGGCGCAGCGGTAATGAATGCGACTGCTGTGCATGACGTCTCGGGTTCGAATTCCGGGTCGGGCCAACAATAAGTCATTGGGTTTTTTTGCTAAGAAATCTCAATACGAGCCCGGAGTTAGAAAGTTGGCGGTGTTAGACACCCCCGTGCCTCGGAAAGCACGTAAAGCCGTTGGTCCTGCGACTGATCTCTCTCCGGTCGTGTCAAATTATCCGTCCCATCGGACCATGAGAGTTAAGGAACAAAGAGTGCACTTGTGTTTGCGCACATACTTGTGCACTATAATATCTCCTGCGCAGATGGCCAATCTCCGTTAAGATTGGCCGCCATGACCGAAATTTAGTCTGGAGGACATTATATACGAAGATATTCTCATACGATGTATGTTTTGAAATTAGCATATACAAGCTATGTAGACAACGAAACGCTACATATATATGGTAATGAAATCTCCACAAACCGCGTACGTACCTTAACTATGATGTCTATCTTCTTGATTAGTTTTCGTATTTAACGATCTCACTTTACTGTATTTAGTAGTACTGTATCTATAAATATGTTATCTAATCTCGGTATAATGTTCAGGCCGTAATAAATCAGTGTTGTAGGTAAAATTGTATAGTTCGCTGTGCTTTACTTGAATATATAGTTGTTATCAAAAATCGTCTGCGTGAAGTAGCGATGCTCGTAAATGTATTCGAATTATTCGAATTCAATTCTGTACGTTATTATAAACAAGGTAGTATTCCAAAAATAAAAGATGATGAAAGGTGCAGTTTTGGTGACGTTTCATCATGTTTCTTCTCACTGTGAATTACCATCATCCTCATAGCGGAACGACATCCACTACTGCACATAGGCCTCCTCCAAGATTTACCACACAGACCAGACTTGGGTCGCCCGCCCGCAACTTTACCAGGTCTTCGTTCCACTTTGTGCCTATCCCGGCTGCATCTTCCGGTGCATGGCCGCCACTCCAGAAACCTTTTGTCCAACGCCCATTGATTCTTTAAATTATGTTCCCTGCCTACTGCCATTTCAGCTTGACTATCCTCACAGCAAATTCGGCAACTTTACTGTTAGTAATGAAATATCAATTTTAATGTAAAACTATAATTTATTATAAAAAAATAATAATGTCCTCCAGACCGAATTTCCGTCACGGCGGCCATTCTTAACGGAGACTGGCCATCTGCGCAGGAGATATTATTGTGCACAAGTGTGTGCGCAAACTCGATTGCACTCTCTGTTCCTTAACTCTCATGATCCGATGGGATGGTAATCCGACACGACCAGAGAGAGATCAGGCGCAAGACCAACAGCTTTACGTGCTTTCCGAGGCACGGGGTGTCTAACACCGCCAACTTCCTAACTCCGGCCTGCTATTGAGATTTCTTAACAGGAAAATCCAATAACTTTTGTTTGGCCCTTCCTGGGATTCGGATCCGATACCTCATACACAGCAGTCACATTCACTACCGCTGCACCACGGAGGCAGTTAGTATATAGTAGTTATAAAAAATACACTGTATAGTAAAGAATTGTAAGACGACGCATATAAATACATCCAATTCCAATTCCATTGGATTGATCTCACTACCCTGTACTTCAAGCCTTCTAAACCAAATTTTATCAAAATCGGTTTACTGGTTAAGCTACCAAAACATTACAAATAGAATCCTATTTTGTATCTGGAAGCTCTGCCATACAGCCTAGAAAGCCGACTAGAAAATATCCTCCCCTTTCCTATCCAGAACCACTGCGTGCTGGGCTCAGATGCCATCTTTACACGGTAGAGTCGACTAGAGTGCGTATCAACAACTTTGGGTCCTCATACCTCTGCCGAACGATCAAGGCATGGAATTCTCTGCCACAGCACGTGTTTCCTTCTTCCTTCAATCCTGGGTCCTTTAAGCGGGGCGTGAAAAAGCACCTTCTCAGACCGTCAAAGTAGAGTCCTCAACATCGCCTCGGCTGCTATGAGGACGGTGTGGAGGCCACTGCACTTAGAGTACACGACTGCTTACCATCAGGCGCAGGGTGGTAATATTGAAGAGCAAAAAATGAAATTGTGTGAAAATGTAACTTAAAAAGAAATCCCGGGTTTTTGTCTTTGTATGGATGTCTCTTTGTGGACTTTGTGTTGTCTTTGTGTGCACAGTAACTGAGGCGGTCTATGTAGACGTATCATAGTCAATGCCTAGTCGAGTTTAAGTGTACGAAGCAACGCTAGCCTAATATGCAAGGTCACAGAATACACATTAGTTCTACGTAGCACTGAAATTTAAATGCTATCTACGGATTTTATCCTGTTTATTTTACAAAACATAAATTCCAACTATTTTAAAACTATAAACTATTATAAATGTTGTCAATGACATTATTACCGTCAGGAGCAATATTTTTTCTGGATGAATGGTACTCTATGTCCTTTTCTGTTCCCCTGACAATGGGTATGCAAATGTAATTTAATGATGATCGGTCAAGTAATTAAGGCGTGAAAGCGTAAGAAACAAGCAAACTGACATTCGCATTTATAATATTAGTTAGGATTTATTTTAACAGGTTCTCCGACGTTTTAGTTGTTTTTTAATGACCAAGAGCCCGGGGAAACTAAGATGGCGATCTCATTGTCTTGAAGTGTACCTAGTTATTTCAAAGCACCAGAATATCATTTAATTTTAGGTGTTCCTATTGCTGAAGAAGACGCTCAAAGTATCATGGAGTCTTGTATTGCTTTTTGTTAAGTTTCTGTTGCAATTGGCAATTTTTCCAATTTCATTAGCTTCGTAGAGAATCCTTGATAGGAAAAATTGGTATTCTTTAGCAAGTATCTATGGTCTGTCATATCTCAAGTAATAGCTGAATCCCGGTTGCATACGTTCACAGACATAAAACTTGATCAATTATTGGTGTTTTACATCAGTTATAATTAAAACAACATATCGCACTCTTAATAAAACAGAGACTTATCTGAGTATTTTGGATTAAACAAATTTGAACTCTATTGCAATGATTTAACACAAACATAATATTAGAATTTAGCATATACAATTAGAGTCCAAATTGCCTTACTTTCAAATTTCGAGTTAAGTCGCTGTTTTATTAAGAGTGCGATATGTTCTTTTATAGCTAACGATCATCTTACTAATATTATATAAGTATATATGAAAGTTCGTGAAAATGTTTAGATGTTTACTTAAATATGATTTTCAATCAAAGGTTTACGAAAACCTTCGAACGAATCTGGATTAACCTTAACACACATAGACCATGCTCTGGATTAACATATAGGATTTCTATCCAAGCAATGCTTTCCTGTCCAATTCACGCAGACAATACTGCGGCCAGAAACTAGTAAGTAAATAAATTTATAAAATTGTCACAGTGCATAAACTGAACTCTCGTACGCTGTTTACTTCGAAGCGAAATAGAACAGGGCAGTACTTAGAATAGCTTTTAACCAATTAGAATTGCACCCGGGCGCGGCGCGTATCCATTTAATATCGATCCAGTGAGGGGGGCAACGAAAAATCTGATTTACGGACAAAATGGGAACGCTTTTAACGTTTAATCAGGATTCAGCTGATGCGGGTAACTTATTTTCGCTGTGTATAGGGTGAGTATATAAATATTTGATTATGGGATAGTACTGTGTCTTAATTTATTTTGTTTACACGTGCTGCCCTGGCTGATAAATTTTTTGTTACGAGCCCGTTCGCCCCTCGTGGTACGCCCACTAGTAGGTATTTGTTAGGTTTCTTCTTAAAATCCACCCAAAATAGGAACGAGCTCCGTCTTTCTATGAAACGAGCGAAAGTCAAGGGGCGTACGGGCTCGTAGTCAATTTTTTATTAATTAATTTATGTTATTATAATATCAGCCCTGTATGTAAACTGTCACACTGCTGAGCAAGGCCCTCTTCTCAGTAAGAAAAGGGTTGCGTCAGAGTCTTTTACGCTGGCCCAGTGTGGGTTGGCAGAAATTTATTTGTAGAAGTTTCCGTACCATGTTTTATTTCACCATTAAAGCAAATAATATTGTTTCCTACGTAACAGGGTATGTACGGGTCAATAACCGTACAACACGTGTATATTTTAAATAATTTATTTTATTGCACTTTACGCAGCAATAATGAACTAGTTCATCGTTAGTCGTCATATCGCGCGCGTGACTCAAATCTCTTACCTTTCATTATTTTCACTCATCCTCATTCTTTAATTAATTTGATCTTTATTACTTTATTGTGGACTTTAAATACAGCAAGTTTTATTATCTTTTATCTTAGTTTATCTTTATCTCACCCCAACCCCGAACATTGGTCCTTCGAGCCGGATGTGTGACCATTACGCGAGTGCTTTATATAGTGTACCGTGTACGTGTCTCGCGAAACGACGAAATAACTAGACTTTGGAGTACAGTGCGCCCGTACGTGCTTCATCTCATCTCGTTGATCCTGTATGACCCCGGTGCCTACAAGGGCACCCCTTTAATCAGCTATTGATCCTGTGACATTGGTGCCTAAGCAGGCGCAAAGGAACCTATCAGTCTCCAGTTTGTACCGCACAGCTCGGACTTCGGTGCTGATTTATCTTCGACCCAAAGAAGCCTATACAAGTATTACGAATTATTACCTATTACGAATATGTCCACAATGGAAGACATCTTGGCTACCCAGCAGCAAATCATCGAAGCAGTAGATAAACTCTACTCGAACTTCAAAAAAGATGGAGCTGAGAGAAAAACTCCCGACTACATACGTCGACGATTAGAGAGCTTGGAGCAATATTTGACTGAATTTCACAATAATCATATGACCTTAATATCTTTTGGTGATCGATCTCATGTGTATTTTACGTCAAATCAATACGATCAAATGAAAATGAAATATAATACCATTAAAACAGCCATTCAGAACTATACACCTCTCTCTGACAGACCTCAAACCCCTGTACTAAAACCTCCAACATTTCAACCATACTCTTCCCAAGCGTCTCCAAATCCCCTTCTTAAAGATAGCTCACACTCGAGCAAGACTGAAGAGCTCTTAAGGAAACAAGCTACGAATTTCCGAGCTTTTTCGAGAGATGCTGCGGATATCGATCTTAATCTTATCACTGAAAAGTGGGAATTTGAAGACGTCCTTAAAACCTTAAAATCCCGTTGGACTGCAATTGATTCTGTTCACTGGGAGTTAGATAACGAGCTTAACGGCTCAAACAGTCAGTATGAGGAGCAATTTACAACCTATGAGAAACATTACAAAAATCTTAAAAAAAGAAATTAACAGGAAAATGTGGTCTGTGGCACATATTGAAAAATCCACTCCCAAGATGGAAATCGCGACCTTTGAAGGAAATTACACTCAATGGGTTTCATTCAAGGACCTCTTTACTGAAACAGTGCACAATAATCCCTCTCTCTCGAACGCGCAGAAAATGCAGTTCCTTAAAAGTAAAATTAAAGGCGAGCCCGAGAAATTGATTCAACATCTTCAAATAAGTTCCACTAATTATCCTGTTTGCTGGAGTATCCTTAATCACCGCTACGAAAATAAGCGACGTATATTTCTATCTCACCTCAAAAACATACTAAATATCCCTACATCGCAACAAAAATCAGTAAATCATCTTAAACGCATCCACGATACAACATACGAGAGCGTGAATGCTATAAAGAATCTCGGTGTTGACGTTTCTACTTGGGATCCTTTCCTTGTATGTATCTTAGCTGAAAAATTAGACTCTGAAACGAATGATGACTATATCGAATCTTTGAAAGCTCCGAGAGAACTACCTGTGTTAGAAGAGTTTCTCCAATTTTTGGAAAACAAGTTTATGTCGCTTGAAACTTCTCGAAAAAAGCAAGAAATCTTCCAAAGGTCATCTGTATCATCCTACAATCAAACACCTTTTTCGCCATCGAGAGGCTATCATAATAACCATCAATCATCTTCAAAGGGTTTTACGCCTAAGAAATCAAGTTATAATTATCCTAACAACACTTATGCAAATCAAGTAATTTCGCAATCGGCAAAGTCCAATTGCAAAAACAACGGAGGTCGTAAACCTTGCGCAATTTGCAGCGCAAGCGATCATCGCATACACTATTGTCCAAAGTTATTGAAAATGCAACCTTCAGCGCGGCGAAATGCAATTACTGATTTAAATCTTTGTATAAACTGCTTACACTACCACGAAGGTAAAAAATGTCTTTCGGAGTTAAGGTGTAAAGAATGTCATAAAGATCACAATACTATCCTTCATGAATCTTTTATGTTAAGAATTACGACACCGAATGCGTCACAGTCTAGATCGAACGCAAAATCAGCAACTCAGCAACAAGATATGAATGTACTTGTATCTACGCAAAATGATTCCACAGAAATACTACTTGCGACAGCAATAGTTAAGGTAAAGGCAGTTGACGGGTCTTACCAAAGGATGAGAGTACTTTTAGATCAAGGATCTCAAACATCTATCATAACCGAAAGAGCCGCTCAGTTGTTAAAGCTGCCTCGACAAAAATGCAACGGCTACATCTCAGGAGTTGGTAATAATGAAAACCCTTGCAAAGGCACGATCTCTATTAAATGCATGTCATTAATTAATAACTTTACATTTGAAACGGACGTATTTATAATGAAACGATTAGTCAACCACTTACCAAGTCATACCTTTACAAAACCAAACTGGCCAGCCTTAAATCAAATAACTCTCGCAGATCCCGAATTTTACAAAAGTAGGCAAGTCGACATTCTTTTTGGCGCGGATATCTATTCCCTGATCCTTTTAGATGGTATTTGTCGATCAGAAGGTATATTACCAATAGCTCAACAAACGCAGTTAGGATGGATTCTGAGCGGTAATTGTAAAACCTTACAATGTAATGTAATCCTTAACAACATATCTGATATTCAGCAGTTTTGGGAATTGGAGGATATTAATGAACCCTTAACTATATCCGAAGAAGATCAAAAATGTATCGATTATTATCAGCATTCAACTTCAAGACGAGATGATGGCAGTTATGTCGTGAAAATACCATTCAAAGAAGATTTTGAGGAGAAATTAGGCGAGTCAATAACAAAGTCGGTTGCACAATTCTTTCATATGGAAAATAAATTGTATAAACAGCCTGACTTAGCACGCGACTACAAGTTGTTTATAAACGAGTACATTGAGCTTGGACATATGACACCTTTAGCAATAAACGCCGACGTGAATGCAGGTTGTTACCTATCGCATCATTGTGTTCAACGTGCGGAGTCATCAACTACAAAACTTAGAGTTGTTTTTAATGCATCGGCCAAAACTTCTACCGGTTACAGCCTCAATGATCTCATGTGCAGCGGACCAAATCTACAACAAGACCTTCTAAGTCTTATTCTTAAATGGAGGCAATTTAGATATGCATTTACAGCTGATATTGAAAAAATGTTCCGCAATATTTGGCTACATCCTGATCACCAAAAATTCCAAAAAATAATCTGGAGAAATCATCAATCCCAACCATTACAAAAATATCAGCTGGCAACCGTAACCTATGGCACAAAAGCCGCACCATTTCTAGCCATGATGACTCTCAAACAACTTGCCATCGATGAAAAACTAAATTATCCCAATAGCAGCGCTCCTAGTGTATTAGAAAACTCATTTTATATGGACGATCTTATGCATGGAGCTCACACTAGGAATGCCGCTAAACAGCTCAAGATAGATATGACAAATCTTCTTAAGTCAGGTGGATTAAATCTCAGAAAATGGCGTTCGAATTTACCTGAAATTTCAGATGACTACAGCGCTTCTCAGAAGGAGGAAGAATTCTATTTTAAACAGCCAGAGTCTACAAAGACTTTAGGTCTTAGATGGAACCCTAAAGACGATTTATTTATCTTTCACCCCATAGAAATCACCTCGGAATGCATCCCTACAAAACGCCAATTTCTATCTGATATTTCCAAGATCTTTGACCCCTTAGGATGGATATCTCCAGTCACAATAAAACTAAAAATGCTATTTCAAGAAACGTGGAAAACAGAATTGCGTTGGGATCAACCAGTTTCACAAGAGCTTGCCCTGGAATGGAATAAAATAAAAACCGATCTGCCCCATATATCTCAATTTAAAATACCCCGTTGGATTGAAACTAAAGAAAATGACGTCATTGAGCTTCATGGTTTTTGCGACGCTAGCACCAAAGCCTACGCATGTGTCGTCTATTGTAAAATCCAGAGAGGCTCTACTACTCACGTATCCTTGGTAGCCGGAAAGTCTAAAGTAATACCCCTGAAAAAACCTCAATCGATTCCCCGTTTGGAACTTTGCGGCGCTGTATTATTAACAAAACTGTTACAAAAAATAATCTTATCTCTATCGGACTTTAAGGTTCAAGTTTATGGATGGGTCGATTCTATGGCAGTGCTGGGATGGATAAATGGAGAACCACAGAAATGGAAACCCTTTGTAGGCAACCGCGTGCAAATGATATGCGACATTATCCCCAAAGATAGGTGGAGATATGTAAAATCTAAAGAAAACCCCGCAGATTGCGCGAGCCGTAGTTTAACCGCATCTCAGTTGGCTGACCACTCACTTTGGTGGCAAGGACCAAATTGGTTGCCAACGTATAAACCCGAAAATTATCCTGAAAAGACATCCTATTTTACAACTGAAGATCTCAAAAAGAATAAATTAGTAAACGCCGTGACTAACGATTATTCTATAATAAAACAATTACTAACAAAATATCATACTTGTAGAAAGGTAATTCGAATCTTAGCCTACGTAAACAAATTTATAGCCATTTATGTTTTGAAGAAAAAACATGAAAGCTATCTTACTCTAAACGATTTGAAAAAATCACATGAAATGTTGATAAAGTATGTGCAAAGAGAATACTTTTACAAGGAAATATCTCACCTTGAAACAGGTTTACCCTTGAGTAAGAAAAGCACTATTTTGAATCTCAACCCCACTTTAGACGCCCAAGGAATACTCCGCGTTGGCGGTCGCCTTAAAAATTCGAACATTCATCCCGAAATGAAGCATCCCATTATAATCCCGAATCAATCAAAATTATCAGATCTCATTATTGATGAGTCACATAAATTAGTATTTCACGGTGGAGTAAAAATGACAACAGGCTTTATAAGGCAAAAATATTGGATTCTTGGTGGCAACAGAGTTACAAAAAAACGATTAAGAATGTGTGTAAAATGCAGAAGAAACGATCCTATAACACAACACCAACTTATGGGGGACTTACCTTCATCCAGGTTAAATCCTAGTCGGCCCTTTTATCACACTGGAATCGACTATACTGGATATGTTGCGGTAAAAGCAAGCAAAGGTCGCGGTATTAAAACCACTAAAGGCTATGTCGCAGTATTCGTGTGTATGGTAACGAAAGCCATACACTTAGAAATCGTGTCAGATCTCACAGCTTCTGCATTTATCTCCGCGCTCAGACGCATGTCAGCCAGAAGAGGAGTTCCCGGCCACATCTACAGCGACCAGGGCACAAATTTTATAGGGGCCAACAAAATCCTTAAACAAGAACTTGAAATAATCTCTGAAATCCTAACAAGCCAAGAGAACATCTCTACCATCTCAGAAATGAACATTGAGTGGCATTTTAACGCTCCATCATGGCCATCTGCAGGTGGACTTTGGGAAGCCGCAGTAAAGAGTTTAAAACATCATCTAAAGCGTGTTGTAGGGGAGCAAAAACTCACGTATGAAGAGTACAACACGCTGTTATCTCAACTCGAAGCTTGTTTAAACTCACGACCTCTTTGTCCGTTGACGGAAGATCCCGAGGATTTAGATTTCTTGACCCCGGCTCACTTCTTAGCTAGTGGGCCTAATTTAACGATCTACGAAACTGAAAATGATCTTAGAACTAGATGGCACTTGGTGCAAAAGATTTATAAAGATATTTGGGTTCAGTGGTAAAACGAATACCTTTCACAGTTATCCACTAGAACTAAATGGAAACAACATCAAAAGGATCTATGTCTCGACGATATTGTCATCATCAAGGACGAAAACCTACCACCTGGAAAGTGGGCTCTAGGCAGGGTAGTAGACCTTCATCCCGGAAGTGACGGACATGTGAGAGTCGTCACTCTTAAAACTAAGAATAGTTTATTAAAACGACCGGTTGTCAAGCTGTCGCTATTGCCAACAAGTGGAAGCAATCATCGTCCAGATGAACCGAATAGTGATGATAAAATGCCTAAGAAAACAAAGTCAAAGCGTATGTCATTCTCAGCTATAGCCTTGGCCTTGACCGTATTCCTTTTATCACTGATAAACTTATCTCAAGCAGCTTATAACACTACCCCATTGAATAACAGTATCTACCTCGACAAAATCTCAGATATGCACCTTATTCGAGACGATTGGCACTTAATAGTTTATTATGACACATATCCCTACAAGGAAGGCACGTCGGCACTTGAAAAGTATATTAAATATCTTACTACATTATGCTTTACTATAAAGGAACAGATATCTTGTGACAGTATCGTTTTACAACTCGAGCACGAGTTCGAAGAAATAAAACATTATAATAATATTATTACTATGAATGAATCATTTGTAACTGGATACGAATGGAGGCGCCGGCGCCGTGGCTTGGTAGACGGAGTGGGCTACGTAGCAAATAGTTTGTTTGGCGTGTTGGATCAACGATTTGCTGAGCAGTATACTAAAGACATTAACCTTTTAAAAGAAAATGACAAACATTTGTATAACCTCTGGAAAAATCAAACCTCCGTTGTGGAAGCCGAGTTCAATGTTATGAAGAGAATGGAAAGTACGATTAACAAACACCACAAATCTGTAAATCAGAAAATGAATTCCCTCCACGACTCTTTTCAAGATCTTCAACGCCATGTACAAACAGTCACTCTTGTTTCAGAGTTCTTAACTTCCGCATTCTCAGCAAATAACTTATTGTATAATTTAAGAAGAATACAGGATTCCATTTTAGACATGGTGACTAACATTTATAATGGAAAATTAGATTTTCACTTAATATCGCCGAAATAGCTGAGAACTGAGTTAAGTTCGATATCTGCTCAAATACCTAAAGATTTGGCGATCCCTGTGGACAATTTGCATATAAAGGATCTTTATAATTTGCTTAAAGTGAGAGCAAAATACTGTAATAAATACCTGATCATTGAAATGAGAATACCTTTGATTGAAAGAGACCTTTACGAAGTATTTAATCTTATCCCAATCCCAAAGTCATTGAACAACGACATGATAATTGTAAAGACAATATCAAAATACGTAGCCATTAACATCAGAAAGGACTCGTATATAACCATTTCCCCGACCGACCTCCAGTCTTGTATAAGACAAAATCCTATGATGATCTTATGTCACATCAAAAATGCCATTTATCATTTGAAAGATGATCACAGCTTGTGTGAGACGATCCCAACCACACGAACCTGTAAAACCATAAGAACTCCCTGCAAAAATGTATGGGAAGAACTAACATCTCCACATAAGTATTATTATTTTTGTTGTCATGAATGTCTCACTAAATTTATTTGTGAAGGTCTAATTACCGCCGCAAAATTGACAAATGCCGGTTTATTGAACGTAGAGGAAGGCTGTATGATAAAAACTGAAAATTTCATTGTGCATTCAAGCAAAGTGCTGTCTAGCAGAATTAGTACAAGCACAAAAATTGATGCGCCTATAATTTCACCGATAAATCACATCCTAAACATTTCTATCCCTGAGACCACCGAGATCGATCCTAATAACTCAGAAATCCTGCGTCAATTTGAGGCTATAAACAAAAATATTGAGATCCTGAAGCATAGTGATCCTTTGAGTGATAAGGTATCCTACCACGATGTACATCACTATGCTGTTATATATATTCTCATCTTTGGAATCCTGATTGCCGCTATTATAATCTATTGGCGGCGGCGAACACTGAGAGCGCATCGTGGATCCTCGATATCTACGGGAGAGGCGCAAGCGTCGGCCCCGGACATGCCGATGAGTCCCGGCAAAAGTGTTATAAGTGCGTGTTGTGAGGCTAGGGAAAAAAGGCAATCTGTAGTTAAATTAAAAAGTGCAGTGAGTGAGTGTTGTGTTAGAGAAAAAGGGCAATTATCTCAATCAGTGAAAAGTGATAACAAGGGACTAGCTAAATCTCATGATCATTTACAGAGAGAGGACAGAGCCTCCTCGCCCATATTTCGCGTTTTTTCTCTTCCCGATTTAAAAAACTTATGACGATTTGTGAGTCATGTCTCTAAAGTCACATGACACGCGTGTGTTCTGCTTATGCAGTTTTATTATTAATCATTTAATTATGTAGCTACTAACCCTTTCAATCATTTATTATTTTAGTTAAAATTGTTTCATCTTGTTACTCACCATCCATTCATCTTACTAACCACTTTTTTGCCCCCGGGAGCATGTACGGGTCAATAACCGTACAACACGTGTATATTTTAAATAATTTATTTTATTGCACTTTACGCAGCAATAATGAACTAGTTCATCGTTAGTCGTCATATCGCGCGCGTGACTCAAATCTCTTACCTTTCATTATTTTCACTCATCCTCATTCTTTAATTAATTTGATCTTTATTACTTTATTGTGGACTTTAAATACAGCAAGTTTTATTATCTTTTATCTTAGTTTATCTTTATCTCACCCCAACCCCGAACAGGGTACTTCTAGAGTAGAAGGTAAGATTTCATTATGTCAGCCACCTTAAGAATTAGCAATGTATGATTTGTAACTTAATTAATAATAATAATAATAATAATAATATTCTACCACATACACACAACACCATCTAGCCCAAACTAAGCAGAGCTTGTACTATGGGTACTAGACAATGGATAAACATACATATATACTTTTTTTTTGTAAATACATACATATTATACATAGAAACACCCAGACCAAGACAAACATCCATGTTCATGCACACAAATGTTTGACTTGTGCGGGAATCGAACCCACGACCTCAGGCGTGGCAGTCGGTTACACTAATCACTACGCCATCGAGGCCGACATTAATTAATTTGTACATTGTAACAAAGTTATTACAATTAACTATTTAATATGCACATAACTTCGGAAAGTCAGAAGTGCGTGCGTGCCTTGTGTTTGAAATCTCTACGTGGCAGTCGCTTGACTACCGTTGTTGTTAGTTCGTTTATTAAGATATTCACAAAATAAAAGAGTCAAGTTGCATATTCATTGAAATTAAACTGCTATATACGGATTTTATCGCGTTGTTTATTTGACACTTTATTACAAAATTTTGAAAATTGTTACACTACTACTACTATTAAACTTTACTAATTTTTAAGCTAATTAAATTATTATTAAACTATTTAGATTTCATTTATTTTTACACTTTCCCCGACGTTTCGGTTGCTTTCAGCAGCCATGGTCACGGGGAGTTATAGCAGTTTAATTTCAATGACGATCGTGGCGGTAAGTCCCGTGTTTGAGGAGTGGCTGGAGAGGCGCCATGGCGCCCTCACCTTCCGGCTGACACAGGTAATGACTGGCCACGGTTGTTTTGGCCAGTTCCTGTGTCGTATACGCCGGCAAGAGACGCCCGGTTGTCACCACTGCGGCGACTGCCGCGATGTTGTAGAGGACACGGCGCTGCACACTCTGGCGGTTTGCCCCGCTTGGGCATCGCAGCGCCGTGAGTTGATCGTGGCAGTCGGATTGGTTGCCCTCTCGCTCCCGGCCGTAGTTCAGTCTATGGTCCGGAGTGAGAGGTCGTGGAACGCCGTCGCCTCCTTCTGTGAGGAAGTAATTTCCATCAAGGAGGCGGCGGAGCGGGAGAGGGAGCGTTTGAACCCTCTCCCCAACCGCAGAGCCGGGCGCCGGAGGGCGCGGGACGACCTCCAGCCACCCTGAGGATTGACCTGGGGGTGGCGGGCTTTGTGGGCCTGCCCGCCATCCGTTCAGCACCAGGTCCGAGAGGCGGCGTGCGTGTTCCCACGCGCGCCTCTGTTGTTTCGAGTCCGTCTCCCCTCTAGGGGGGACAGTAGGGAGTGTTAGAAGTGCCTTTGGGTAGATCTTTCGTGTAGTGGCCTGCCGTTTCATACGGCGGGCCGAAACCTCGGCGGGGTCGCGACCGCATGCGAAAGTGATTCGCGCGGCCCCGTCGATAGTGGTTTTGTCGAGGAACACCGTGGTAGGTTTAGTCGGTATTCCGGGAGGTACTTTAACATCTTTACCATCTTTCTTTTACCCCGGCGAGTCCGACATAACCCCTCCGCCCGCCCCCGCGGAGGGGTATGAATCAAGCATTCCCCCACGTTAAAAAAAAAAAAAAAAAAAAATTCGCGTAAATAGAAGACAATATTAAGTTGCAAACGCCGATTGTTACTGTGACTTATTTGCAGCATGTACAACTACATACATTTTCATCTACAGCAATCAAACAATACCGGGCCAAATAACGTAGTGTTACAGTAAAAAAGAACTTGGTTATCAGACCAATGGTTCTCGAGCCACATTTTTTTCAAAGGCTTCTCTCGCGCTAGTAATCGTCCCTGGGCTAAACAAACACCGAAACAACGGCCACACAGAACACCTAGACTCAGAACAACTACTTGGGGATCACACAATTTTTTTACCGTGTAGGATTTGAACCCACCACAGTCGGCGCGGCAGTAGCAGCGAGGCGACCATTTAAACCGCTACGACATCCATGCAGGCAAATAATCACACAAACATATACACATAGTAATGTTGTGTATTATAAAACGTAAAAAGACAATGTTATCTTGGACACCCTCAGCAATATAACCGTATAACTTAATCCAGCACAATCCAATTGTTCCCAACGTGTGGTGACCCTAATAGACACGTGGCACACGTAACGTCGGCACTGATGCAATTTGTTGATTGGTAACAGAACCTGAAGCTAAGTGGTGTCGACATCCAACGTCACGCTACCGTGCCGGATAGTGGATGGACTGCTTTATTTTTACTAAGCCTGTTTTCATTTGCATTAAATTGTAGTGTGACGCAAATTTACATTCAATTTGTACATTGGCACGTGTGTCCCTGATGGGGTTGGCACGTGTTGTATTTACACATCTTGCCAGTTATTGATGCAATTTATTGGTTGGTAACAGAATCTGAAGCTAAGTGGTGTCGACATCCAACGTCACGCTACCGTGCCGGATAGTGGATGGACTGCTTTATTTTTACTACGCCTGTTTTCATTTTCATTAAATTGTATTGTGATGTAAATTTACATTAAATATGTACATTGACATGTGTGTCCCCGAAGGGGTTGGCACGTGTATTATTTAGACATCTTTATGTAATAAGTGTCACATAGATGTTTATGAGATTGATTAATATGAAAATCAATACATAGGCGTTAAAATAAATTGGTAGATGTCTTTTCTTTAAAGAACTAGCTTAATTTAGTGCATCAATCTAAGCAGCCATCGAATTGGATTCGACATATTTTAGTTTATGAGTTAACTGGATTACGGAAAATAAGTATCGATCCCAAATCCTGGAGCAACAAAACTAAGGTACTTACTGGTCTACGGTCTACGGTAAACACAGGTCTGTCTGGTCAAAATTCTTTTTTTTTACATTGCTGAATGCTTTGACGCATACCTCCGCTGGGGCGGGCGGAGGGGTTATGTCGGACTCACCGGGGTAAAAGAGAAAAATGGTAATGAAGATAATAATGGGCCTCCCGGAATACCGACTAAACCTACCATGGTGTTCCTCGACAAAACCGCAATCGACGGCGCCGTGCGAATCACTTTCACATGCGGTCGCGATCACGCCGAGGTTTCGGCCCGCCATATGCAACGGCAGGCCACTACACAACAAGACTAGCCTTTAGTCATCTCTAGATTAAAGCCCTACTGTCCCCCTTTGTGGGAGGGGGAGACACACATCACAAGAGGCACGCGTGGGAACACGCACGCCGCCACTCGGACCTGGTGCTGATCGGGTGGCGGGCAGGCCCACCAAGCCCACCAAGCCCACCACCCCCAGGTCAAACCTCAGGGTAGCTGGAGGTCATCTCGCGCCCTCCGGCGCCCGGTTCTGCGGTTGGGGAGAGAGTTTAAGCGCTCCCTCTCCCGCTCCGCCGCCTCCTTGATGGATATGACTTCCTCACAGAAGGAGGCGATGGCGTTCCACGACCTCTCGCTCCGGACCATAGATTGAACCACGGCCGGGAACGAGAGGGCATCCATACCGACTGCCGCGATCAACTCACGGCGCTGCGATGCTTAGGCGGGGCAAAGTGCCAAAGTGTGCAGCGCCGTGTCCTCAACAACGTCGTGGCAGTCGCCACAGTGGTGACAACTGGGCGACTCTTGCCGACCTATGCGACACAGGACTAGCCAAAACAACCATGACCAGTCATTACCTGTGTCAGCCGGAAGGTGAGGGCGCCATGCCGCCTCTCCAGCCACTCCTCAAAAACAGGTCTTACCGCCACGATTGTGGCGTGCCTGCTGTCTAGTCAACCCACCCCAACCCTCCGATTGCGATGGATTGATTTAAATTAACTGAAATAACATAATATTGTCTTCTATTTACGCGAATATTATTCATTGAAATTAAACTGCTATATACGGATTTTATCGCGTTGTTTATTTGACACATTATTACAACATTTTGAAAATTGTTACACTACTACTACTATTAAACTTTACTAATTTTTAAGCTAATTAAATTATTATTAACACTTATTAGATTTAATTTATTTTTACACTTTCCCCGACGTTTCGGTTGCTTTTCAGCAGCCATGGTCACGGGGAGACTAAGATGGCAGTTGTCTCAATGTTCCAGTGCAAGTTCCAATTTTCAAAATTTTGTAATAAAGTGTCAAATAAACAACGCGATAAAATCCGTATATCGCAGTTTAATTTCAATAACTGCAATCAATTCTGATACTCGATTTAATCGAGAATCGATTCTTTACCCTAAGTTTCTAATATAGCAATAATACATACTTTGACAAATAAAGAAAAGCCTACTATCCCTCTTACTAATATTATAAATGAGTTTTTTTATTTGTTTGTTACGTTTTCACGCCTTAACTACTCAATCAAATAATATTATACAGCTGAAGAGTCGATTTGTTAGTTTGTTTGTTTCTATCTCAGGAACTACTGATTCGATTTGAAAAATTATTTTAGTGCTGTATAGCCTATTTATCAAGGAAGGCTATAGGCTATATAACATTACGCTATGACCCACAGGGGCGGCGCAGTAACGATAAACCGCGGGAACATCTAGTCCATAGTAAAATTATGAATAAATAATTTTAACCACATCGTAAGAAGTTATCTTTTGATTTTTCTTGTTTGTCATTGTTATTTATCTCTATCTGTGTTAACCGTGCTTTTTTCTTGTGTTACTCGACGTGATATAATATGAACTCTATTGTATTTCGAACATCTTCAGAAACATTCATGTTTATAATATTAGTAGAATACTTTTCTTTCGTAAAACTATCAATCCCCATTCTAAAAATGCGAAGTATATAAAGAACTGCTTTTACCTTAGAAACTGATGATACATGGGTATATATGGTATAGGACTAACACAATGCGGCAATATACATTCTTGAGGGGAGCCGGCATTGTAAGAATTCCATGCAGGCAACGCCAGGGGTGAAAACTAATCATAGATTCGAACAATTTCTCTGAAGTTAAAACACTACGTCTTAAACTTTGAAGTCTTCGTTTGTCTTGTGGTGTAATCATTTGTCTTTTGACAGTTAGAACCTGGATAATATGGGCGACTATATTCAAGAAAGGTGGCAGAGACATTTTAATCCACATTTCGTCAAATATTTTACCTACCAGGTACAGTTCTTAACTTCGTGCTGTTGAGATATCTAAGCTGAAATACCTAATAACATTTTGTGGTAGGCAGACATCGAATCCAAGCATCTCGGCGTTTGCCTACCGCTGCGCCACCGAGGCAGATATATTATCACGATAGGCACGTGAGGTTTCGATCAGTAGAAGTGAACGAAAGGGGGTAAGCGGGTAACAAATGGTGCACTTATCCCTTATTCCTTCGACCCCGTGAGAGCTGAACATTAATTTGAAGAGACAAAGTTTTTATTCTTTCTTATGTACCCTTCGGTGGCCTCAGTGATAGTTGCTGGCTGGCTTGGCTGGTTTTACAGTGACGCTTCCCGTCAGCGCGGGTGGTAAGCGCGGCCTGCACGCGCTCGGATGATCAGCTCGAAACGATAAAACGAGTTTAGTGCCGTGCGGTTTGCCACCTCGAACAGTCACGATGAGATAGAGAGAGAGAGAGAGATAATATTTTTTATGGAAAAAGGCAACGACGACGGCGTACACAAGTACAATGCCACTGGATTGCTAATGATGATTGAAACGCGCGGCTGAGTTGCAGTCAGCGCGGGCCATCCGCGGAGTTTGTTTTTACTATGTGACGATCCAAGTCACTCAAAGCTCGTGGCCCGCGACGCTTACTAACCGCGTTGGCGAAAGCGACACTGTGAAACCAGCCTAAGCACGAGTTTCGATTCCCGGATCAGGTATCAAAAATTAATTGAGTTTCACTGTTAAGACTGCGCCGAGCGAAATGTGCCAAAACAGGCGGTCACAGTTAAGTGAATAAAATCAACACTTTTTGTTTAATACAAATATAAAATTTACAGTTACCATAACAATAAACGTGTTTACAATTACTCCGTGTAAAAAACTTAAAATAATTGATATTTTCGCCTACAAAATTACGTAAATTTGCTCGAAAAATGCAAAAACGTAAGCTCGTGTTACGTGATTCTTAGATTATAACAGTAGAAATCTATCCTATTTTACAACTTAAACGAAACATAAATAGTTAAATTATAATTTGTCCGTCCCAAATATTTAAGTTATTGGTTGACAATAAAGATACATATTTATCAAAAAAGCACTTCAAATCCTCCATACAATTTTACTATGGCGATCGCGCGCCGATTTGAATATGCGCCGCACGAGCTCTGTCATCATCTGTTTTACGCTCGGCGCAGTCTTAGGAAATTCTCAGAATCTACTTGGTGTCTGGTCTTGTTTCCAGTAAACAGCTACAATCTCATTCATTATAAAGTGGCACCAAAAACTATAGCAAGCAAAATGTGACTATAATTTACTTCTGCTTATCCCTCCAGGGATTTGCTCAAGGTGTTCAATACGAAGTACGGCTATATGCTGATCCCTTATAACGTGGGGCATTAAACCAAAGTAAGGAAAATGTTAGTCTAATGCACCTATCTCTTCTGGAGAGAAGCTAGACAATGTATCACATATTTTTTAAATATATGGCACATCTCATGCTGAGATGAGACACGTGCCCAACAGTGGGACACTTTATTTATAGGGCTGATATTATTAGGTATATCATTTAATTGTTCTTTGTCTATGAACTAGAACAATGACCTTGGTACAGTAGTTCTAAGCGACGTGTAGCGTTAGAAATGAGCAGCGCTACGTGATAAATTGAAAGCGGGGCATCGCGTATAGCAGTTAAAATGAAAAATTCTTTTAATGTATAGAATATGGCCGCTGTGTTGTGTTAGTTTTCTTAACTGATATTACTGTCAGCCTCGATGGCGTAGTGGTTAGTGTAACCGACTGCCACGACTGAGGTCGCGAGTTCGATTCCCGCACAAGTCAAACATTTGTGTGCGTGAATATGGATGTTTGTCTTGGTCTGGGTGTTTCTATGTATAATAAGTATGTATTTACAAAAAAAAAGATTATATGTATGTTTATCCATTGTCTAGTACCCATAGTACAAGCTCTGCATAGTTTGGGCTAGATGGTGTTGTGTGTATGTGATAGAATATAATTATAAAGAGATTTCTGTATATTTTTCTAATGATATTCTCAAAAACTACTAAACTTATTTTAATAACTCTTATTGCTAGTTCTAAATTAGAACGTTTAAACAATAATCAAACAATCTTGACTACTTTATTTCATTGCCTAACTGCCTCCGTGGCGCAGCAGTAGTGAATGCGACTGCTGTGCATGAGGTCTCGGGTTCGAATCCCGGATCGGGCCAACAAACAGTTATTGGGATTCTCAGTTAAGAAATCTCAATTGAAGCCCGGAGTTAGGAAGTTGGCGGTGTAAGACATCCCCGTGCCCCGGAAAGTACGTAAAGCCGTTGGTCCTGCGCCTGATCTCTCTCCGGTCGTGTCGGATTACCGTCCCATCATATCATGAGAGTTAGGGAATAGAGAGTGTACTTGTGTTTCTGCGCACGCTTGTGCACTATAATATATCCTGCGTAGCTGGCCAGACTCCGTTAAGACTGGCCGCCGTGGCCGAAATCGGTCTGGAGGATATTATTATTATTATATTAGCAAAGTTAATTGATAACGAGTCTTTATTACGTTGGTAAATATAATTAACAATTTTTTTCCCGCGGTTTTGATCACGTAAATGTAGTTATGTTAGTAACTAGCAATTTTTTCCGATGAAAGGCACTTTAGTCCTTTTCTCGTCCCCTGATACATATAGTGTGCAAAATTTCATAAAGTTTGGTCGAGTAGTTAATGCATGAAAGCGTAACAAACAAACTCACATCCGTATTTTAATAATAATAATAATATATTATTTACAAACAAATTATTGTAGGGTTTTAACAATAGTAGGTTACATCGATAGTATAATTTGGATCTACAATTTCATGGGAGGAATACTGTTCCCCTAGATAGGCTACAGACTAGCCTGTGTTTAGAAGACACAGTTTCGATCCCATAGTGGTAGATATTATATACGAGCAGCGATAGCTCAGTGGGGAGACCAACAGACTGCAATGCAGAGTGTCTCGGGTTCGAACCCACGTCGCGCACCTCTGGCTTTCAGAAATTATATGACTTTTCGAAATTATGTGCGTATTGATTGACAATTATCGCCTGCTCCGTGCCTCGGAGAGCACGTTAAGCCGTTGGTCCCGGCTGCCATGAACATCTATGGCAGTCGTTATTGGGAAAGTCAGTACCCTCTAATATCCTGACACTGGTCTAGCCTTAGGCCTTCGTTAGCCTTCGGGTTGGGGAGGTCAGGTGGCAGCCGCTCCGTGTAAAAACTGATATCCAGTCAAATCCGGTTAGACCAGAAAAGCCGACCCCAAGTGACTTGGGAATAATAAAGGCTAAGAGAGAAGAAGTGGTAGATATTATATTGAAATATAACGTGTACATATATTTATGCTAAGTGCGTTAGTTTGTGTAAATAGGTACAAATTAGAACATAGGTACAATAAAATTTGAAAGAAAATAATTTTAATTTGTAATATTAGTTATGATAATATATAATACCTATTTTCCCGACGCTTCTTTTCTCGTCATTTACAGTAGATATATTTTTGATTGAATACTTTTTCAAGTTTTATATACTTTCATTATTTCATTAAATTTCCGACTTATTATTCTGATAAAGCTTTTTTAGGAAGTAACAAAAGCACTGTCTGCCTTTGATATATTTAGTTTGGCAAGTGCCACGTAAAAAGGGTTAACTAAATTACAAAACTAAGTCTATTAACAGCTCAAAAGAAGTTAAAAGCTTTTAGCTTATTTAGGTAGATAGCCCAGCTATCCAGAGATAACTATCTGCAGAACAATATATCTTCAAGACGACATTATGTTACACAAAAGCTAGCGAAGTGACAATTGTCGCGCGAAATTACTCCATTGTTGAAGCGAGGTCATTTATATAATAAAGGGGCTTTTATTCAATGTCCGAGATAGTCTTATACGTAGTTCAATTCGATATTACACGTGGAGTATAGAATAATAGCTGTATATTCCTCAAGAGGTAGGCACAGATGTATCGCGCTCATATTTCACACAGCTTATGTAAGCCTACAAGCAGCGATAGCGTAGTGGGAAATCGTTAGACTGCCACGCAGAGGTCTCGAGTTCGATCCCAAGGTGCGCATCTCTGACTTTCGAAGTTATGTGCGTATTAAATAGGTAATAATCGCTTGCTTTAACGGCGAAGGAAAACATCGTGAGGAAATCTGCATATCTAGGAATTCTTAATAATGTTCTCGAAGATATGTGAAGTCTGCCAACTCGCACTGGGCTAGCGTGGTGGAGTATGGCCTAACCCTTCTCACATTGAAAAGAGGCCCGTTTACGTTACGTTACAGTTTAATACAGGACTGATATTATTATGTAAGTATGCTTAAGTGAAAGTAGTTGCTGAAAAATGGGCATGGTGGTCGTTATACAAAAAAAAAAACGTGCGAATCGACACCTAACATATTCGTTCAAACCACTAAGACGAAAAATTATCAAAAGTGTTCCACAATCAAAATAGAGTTATTAATACCAACTTAGTTAGTGACAGTCAAATTGAATTTCTTAAAAGATAATACTTTGCCCGCCTCGGAAACCAACCCCATGTCCTTTTGATCAGGCGTAAAGATAAGCCTAAACTTATACCGTTAATTAAGCCTTTCAAAGAAAGACCTGAATATAAAAATACGCGTGGTTTCACCTACGTTTGTGATTACTTAATCGATAGCTGATAACATAGTAGAACTGTAATGTTCCTGCGCTCATAAAGAGATTAGACGGGAGAGTTTTTTTTTGTAGCCTGTTTATTCTGACAGATGCGTCTTTTTTACTGAATCCAAATATGTAAAAATCTTAATTTTGAGAAAAATTATATTTTTTCCTGATGATGGCAGTGTTCCTGAGAACGTAATGAAACTACTATACCATAAATTATTTTTTGCACTAAAAAAATGGATGATTGAAGAGAGTTTATATTTATTTAACAAATTTTAAAAAAGTCGTCTCCTTGTATTATCATTTTAGAAATACATTATGTTAATAAATCACTAACATTATGTAAAGACTGAATTCTATAAACATTTGCAACTATTGTAATATGGTGGTAAATACCTACCGAATTTGGTATTTGAACTGTTGAACTAAACTGGGTAAAAATACTAGGTGTTTTAAATAAAACAACTGTATTCTGAACTGAATTGTCCTGATGGTCGAATTTATTAAAAATAACTTGGGCTTATAATATAGTGTGCTCGGTAACGAAACCATAGCGCGATTCAGAGGAATTGAACAACGCCATCTATCGACGTTGACCTCAAACATTTTTGTACACAATGGTTTAATATTTGACAATGGTGAAATGTGTTTTGTGCTCTTTGCTTTTTTGTTATATTTTGCGTCCACTACATTTTATGCAAATACACCTATTATTATCTTTCTTCTATCACAGGTATTTTCTAACATATTATATAAGAAAATACTTGGCTCTTTAGGAGGTTTATACGGAGACATAGGTCCAACATGAAGAGGCCCTTCGAGAGTTTTAATCAATGATGGGATGGAACACCTACAGCGGCACTAGAGGCAGCAGGAGTAGGAGTATTTCTACGTATGAATTCTAATATATGGGCTACGGCTGGGTGTTTGGTGGACCGGTATATTAACTATGGATGAAAAACGGCGTCTGCCCTGAATACTCTAATAGCATCAATGCAATGGGCCTCGCCAACTTACTAGATTCGCCCCCTGAATAGCCACCATAGGCATACAAGCCAGCAGCAGAGGGCAACACTGGTGCGAGCGGCTAGGGGTGTCGAGCGGTGCGGCGCCGGTTTCACCATCACGAGTCTCGTGACAACAGAGACTCGGTGCGGGTTTCCTCGTAGTTATACCTTTGAAAATGACATGTCCACCCCCATGCATATAGCTCTAGCGGCTTCTCTATCACCGGCCGACCAAGGCAAGCCAGAGTTAAGAGTCCTACGAGCGCTCTTGAAGTTCCACCCCAGCTAACCAGTAACGGCAAGCCGGAGACGAGGCCCTAACCGACTGTCTGAGGCATTCAGGACCGCTGAGTCGCTACTCACATTTAACCTGCGCATTAAACGCTTTTATTTAACCTGGTGATACATTTTTTGTTTATATCACAAGGTAAAGGTGGTCGTTTAAAAGCTAGTGTACTGTGCCCTCCGATATCGCGTTAGTCTCATGATGAGATAACGACTGTCCCAGAGGGGCTAGTAATATTATTATTATGATTACGGCTTTGCTGCCGTGGCTCGTAGCGTGCTAGATAGCTATATAACAGAAACTTGCTTAGCAATTGAGCTATCAAATGCAAAAACAATATTTGTATTCCGATGGATAGTTTCAGAGGTTAACGCGTTCAAACTAAAAAGACAAACAAACTCGTCAGCTTTATTATATTAGTTCAGATAACACCGACCCGTTACAAATATGGGATTAACATTCATGTCTTTTTTTTTTTGCTTACACTCGACTCCATCTAGCCCAAACTAAGCAGAGCTTGTACTATGGGTACTAGACAATAGATAAACATACATATATACTTTTTTTTTGTAAGTACATACATATTATACATAGAAACACCCAGACCAAGACAAACATCCATGTTCATGCACACAAATGTTTGACTTGCGCGGGAATCGAACCCGCGACCTCAGGCGTGGCAGTCGGTTACACTAACCACTACGCCATCGAGACCGACCGAAGTATCTATCGTATGTTAATTTTGTAACCATTGAGCAAATATTAAATTTCAATTATAATATAAAATAAATAATGTTTTATTGTCAGAAAAATGAAGTGCATTGTGTGAAACTTATTTGTGACTTAGAGTTAGCACAATACTTACTAATACTGACTCCCAAAAGACAGACTACAGCCTATTTAGACTGGCTTTTGGAAGACAGTGCTCATCCAAAACAATGCAACGATACGCACTAAAATGAATTATTACAATACTTTATATTAAACGTAAGTTTAGTAACTAAACTTGATTGAAATTAAACTCTTTGATACGAATTTTTATACGGATTCTTTTATACGGAGCTTGGGATCCAGTAATTCAAATAGTCAAACCCAAGTAGAAGCAAACCACAGCTAGACTTCATAATACTTTGAGCTCATTCTGCGTAAATAGAAACACCAATAATTAAATTATGTTCGGGTACTTTGAAATAACTACACTGGAACGTTGAGACAACTACCATCTTAGTCTCTCCGTGACCATGGCTGCTGAAAAGCAAACGAAACGTCGGGAAAAGTATAAACTTAAATATAAATAGTTTTAATAATTTTATTAGCTTAGAAATTAGTAAAGTACAATAGTAATAGTAGCGTAACAGTTTCTAATTTATGTAATACAGTGTTAAATAAACAACGCGATAAAATCCGTATAAAAGAATTTAATTTCAATAAATAACATTCGCGTAAACAGAAGACAATATTAACTAAACTTGATAAAACCCACATGCAAAATACCTATATATGCCGCACATACCACAACATTAGGCTGCCCTCACACCAAAATAAATATGCAGGCAATAACTACGAAAAGCTTCTAAAACCGTATTGCTTTTCAGCGCAACTGTAAAATAAATATTTTCAGCACAACATTTCATACGGCGCTTAACTTGTCCGTATGCCGTGTCCGGGGCTTTTGCCATATTGAACAAATATGTGTCTACAGGACAAATATTTGCTTCAGACGGGTATCGAAACAGTGTTTTATACTTTAGAATGGCTGTAGCAAGGCTATATTTACTGAACACTAAATTGTTGCTTATTAGTGTTTTGACGGAAATACTCTCATCACAACAATTAGGTTATCACCTCAATATGTATATCTTCTTTAATTGTATATCTCAAAAGTGAATCATGATTGAACACCAGGTTTAGGCTCTAATGAGGTGCACGTTATTGAAAATGTAATTATATAAAATCTACTCAGTTCCACGCCTAGCTTTGCCGAACGTGGCTACAGGTAAATATGAAATAAGTATAAGTGTACATTAATAGTATAGCTTAGATTAGAGTAACTTTGAGGTTTATGAGTGTTACTTTGTGAATTAATTATTCTAATTTTCGAGAATGTTATTCAGTTCATAAGTCCACGTCCGGATGTCGCCGCTCAGATGCCTTTTCCATTATGAGGCACATAGATTATATTGCTTAGGTCTGAATACATGGAAGGCGCAACGGATAAGCGGGTGCCTCGCCGCGCTAAGCGTTGTGGGTTCGCATCCCAGACAGGAGAGAAATTTACGTGAACTCAGAATTGTTTCTTGTCTTACTACTTTATGTCTATTCGTTGTATATTCTTCTCTCTTAGCCTTTGTTATTCCCAAGTCACTTGGTGTCGGCTTTTCTGGTCTAACCGGATTTGACTGGATATCAGTTTTTACACGGAGCGTCTGCCACCTGACCTCCGCAACCCGAAGGCTAACGATACCCTAAGGCTAGACCAGTGTCAGGATATTAGAGGGTACTGACTTTCCCAATAACGACTGCCATAGATGTTTATGGCAGCCGGGACCAACGGCTTCACGTGCTTACCGAGGCACGGAGCAGGCGATAATTGTCAATCAATACGCACATAATTTCGAAAAGTCATATAACTTCCGAAAGTCAGAGGTGCGCGACGTGGGTTCGAACCCGAGACCCTCTGCATTGCAGTCTATTGGTCTCCCCACTGAGCTATCGCTGCTCTATTCGTTGTATATATTGCTATATATTATACATAATATATTGCGCGATTCCTATTAAAAAAACATTTTACATCTACAACCGGATTGATTCATTACGCTTTAAAACAACATGACATTATAAATCACACTCAATTCTCTTTTATTCCATCACAAACGATATCAAAGCAAGTCATACACCCATCCCATACAAAATCCAAAACTTTATACCTCCGTTACGATTCAAAACTTTCTTATAAATAATCGTATTTAACTCCATTCATAACAAGGCCCATGCTTTAACTCATCAATAAAAGGCCTTCCCAGATGTTTTTATACGCCATAAGATGGGAAGCACCATAATAAACACATACTAAGGCCTACTTAATAAAACCCATCAATAGGATATACGGTTTATGACCCAGTAAAGGTGTGAAGTTATTTCTTTGGTCTTTTCTTAGTATCCTCAATAGAAAAGGTGATTGTAAAGGGTATTAGACGATGTTATATGGTAAGTATAGGAGGGTAAGCGTTTGAATAGGGTCAATTGATTCCATGGTTATTCGTCGTTTCGTGTGTGTAGCAGTTGTGAATTTTTGTTCGGTTTTGTACATATGACATTATTGAAAGCAATAAAGCGCAATATTAAAACCATAACTTTTTGGTCGTACAATATAATGACTTGAATCTCTGTCACAAAATACAAAGTTCCAGAAGACAGATGATAAAAGCTCGATGATTTCAGCATGAATCTCTTTTGCGCACTAATATTTCGTTTGGACCCACCGTACACCATACCTAGTAGACTCACAATTTTTTATAATTTATGTAATAGTTACCCAGTCTCTACTACTACTCAAAACACAAAGAATTTTTCAAATCTACACATAATTAATAAGATATTAGCGTTTCAAATATGCCAATAAGTAAATAGGGGTAATTGTCAAAAGACAGAAAAAGATGCATGATGAAAACGATAACGTAATGCTACTTAAACGCAGCTGTCAGAGGGAGACAGCGAGATATTGCTCCACTACGAACCTATTTTTTGTTAGATCCAAATTTAAAATATTAATAACTTCTTAATTTTGCAACCAATTTTGATACTGTATATATAAAAATAACATTTTGTTGCCATTTTCTCATGTAAAATGAATGAACTAAATAAAACAACTACTCTATTAACGTTTCAATGGCTGTATTCGAAATAAATGTACCGTCACATTACAAGATATTAGTAGCGACAAAACGTGCAATAGCGGAACTAATTTTGACATTGATGACATCCTGAATAGCGCTATCTAGATTATACTATACAACTTTATAAGTCTGTAGTAAATTTATCGCAACACAACACGCAAAGTAACGACAAAGATAAATTCTACAGATATCTCAAATTAGTAGTGCGCGATTGTAACCAAAAAAATTTCGAATGATTTGTTTAATTTATTCGAATGTTGAATTATATGTGGTAACTGATTATAACGATTTTTGGATTGATGATATATCGGCTTTAACTATGTGTTGTGGTTGATAACTAATTAAAACAACCATTTAATATTATATGTAACACTTAAATAGGTGATTTAGATCTCATTTTATAATTATTTATATAAAATTTGAATTATTATATGATTAGTATTAAATTGAATTAGGCGTTACTTGGCGTATAAATAATAGCCACATTATTGAAATTTTACATTTATGCCAAAAAGGCTTTCAAATGAGTGTATTGGAAGAATTAGAGATTAAAAACGGAATAAGAATACATAGCTGAACGAACAAACGAACTTAAATACGTCACTATTGCTTAATTTATTTGCCTACCCACGAAATGATTTATTTGTTCATCACTCGAGCAATAGTGAGGGTAGTGGGGGAATAGAACGGCTATAAAACCGATCGCGCAGGGTTTCCCATCGCACGTCAATCCCGTGGATCGTCTTACATCCACGTTGCCGACAACGCCCCAAGCCGAGGTCCATTGTAGTCCGCCCGTTGGGGGTTAACGTTGTTTAGTACACCTTATAACGGGTTGGAAGCCTTCTGCGCTCACTCACAGTCCGCGTAAAGTTGTAGAGGCCATCTGAGGACAACAACTAACACACACAAAAAACAAAAAAATGTTCCTCATCGCTCATTCGTTGCCAAATGTTTCTGAAGATACCTCGCGCTGAGGTGAAACACGTGACGACACATATTTTGTGTTCGAAGCGGAATACTGCAAGTTGGAGTACCCCCTGGCTCCCACGACATGGCTATCTCAATCCAGAGGAGTTCGGTATTTTCAACCTTTTTTTTATTGCAATAATTGGGGTGGGCAATCCCAGATTGCAATATTTTTATTAATTATAAGTATGCAGAACTGTTGAAAAATATGTATACCATATTAAAGCAAAAATAAAAATAAATTATTTTATTTCATTTGATTGTCATATTCAATCTATGCTCAATACAGGTACGTGCCATTTGAGGAAACATGTCGACCATAGATTAATAGCTTGTTACCTTGTTGCTGCAAGTTTCGATTCGATATTCAACAGGGCTATACACCAGTTTACTGATTGCTTATACATAATTAATGTACAATTGCTTTCCAGTAACGACTATTCAAATGGACGAATGAACATGTGATTAGTTTCTGTTATGTTTAATCTATAATAAACAGACATTCACCTATTATATAGAGAATAGATTATAGTTCAAATAGTCATTTTGTATTCTTGATTAAATATAAAACAGTCATAAACTATATATTTTTTTTAAATATTTAAACCGTACAATTTGTAAACTACCTACTATCATAATATGGTTGTCAGTACAAGTTATAGCACTTGTAACGTATTTAGGTATATGAATTAATTTATTAATTATATTAGTGTATGAAATGTAGACATTCTTTAAATAAATAAATAAATAATATTTAGATTGATAACAATTTTCATTACTTATAAAAGGTTACTTTCTCTAGATTAATATAATCAAATTAAATCGTAGCTACACGACCTCCTGACAACTTCGATTGAGTTCCATATAAACTGTTTGAAAGTCGACACCATTGTATTGGTTTATACAATGGGGTTCCGGCTTACCATATGACGGGTGCATTTTTTATTCAATACTGGGGACAAAGTAGCCTCTGTCGCTCGAGGTCGGACTGATTCATTCAATATATTGTTTGTGGAATTGAATCCCCCTTTTTAAACGTTGCGTTCTGAAGTCGGGTACAGGAAGTAAATTTGTGTTTGGTTCTGACAAGGCTGTCATAATCATCCTAACTAATATTATGAATGCGTAAGTGAGTGTCTTTGTTTGTTATGTTTTCACGGCTTAAGACTGCGCCGAGCGTAAGACGCGGTTGGACTGAATGACAAAGCTCGAAATTCAAATCGGCGCGCGGCCGCCATAGTAAAATTGTATGAAGGATTTGAAGTGCTTTTTTGATAAATATGTATCTTTATTGTCAACCAATAACTTAAATATTTGGGACGCACAAATTGTAATATAACTATTTAAGTTTCGTTTAAGCTGTAAAATAGGATAGATTTCTACTATTATAATCTAAAAATCACATACCACAAGCAAATTTCCGTAATTTTGTAGGCAAAAATATTAATTAATTTAAGTTTTTTACATGGAGTAATTGTAAACACATTCATTGTTATGGTAAATGTATATTTTATATTTGTATTAAACAAAAAGTGTTGATTTTATTAACTTAACTGTGACCGCCTGTTTTGGCACATTTCGCTCGGCGCAGTGTTAACTACCAGAGCGATCATTATAAAAATGTTGCATACATATTGTCAGGGGTACAGAAAAGGACATCCATGCGCTTAATCCAAAAAATAGTACTGTTCCCCAGGGATAGAAATTATTGACAAAATCTACATTTACGCAAGCGAAGTCGCGAGCAAAATCTAGTAATAAACTGTCGCACTGCTGGGCACAGGCCTCTTCGTAGTGTGAGAGGGCTGATATTATTAGTATTATATCAATAACAGATACAAAATATTCTCTACTAGTAGTTTTCCCGCGGTTTCACCCGCGTAAGTCCCGTTCCCGTGTGAATATCGGGTTTCACAAATTCACCCCCTTCAGGGTGGAATTTCCAAAAACCCTCTTAGTGCTCCCCTACACTATCCAAGGAACATGCATGCCAAATTTCAGCTTCTTGCGTTCAGTAGTTTCGGTTATGCGCTGTCTGTCAGTCACTTAGTAACGGAAGAGTTTTATATATATAGATTATATAACACAAAATTAGGTTACAGTTCCAACTAAATTCAGAAACAAGCGAATCAAATAACTATTCCATGAAAATCTCTGCCTGAAAATTGTGAATAAAGCAATAAAAGCGAAAAACTTCTTAGTATTTCAATATTCACTAGAACCATTTAAATTTCATAGCAAAGGTTTTTTATTTCGCTTTTTATTATTTTAGCTGAGTTTCGTAGAAACTTAATTGAGTACATTTGATTGTTTTACGAAATGTTTACATCAACTGAAAATACTGCAATCACTGTAATAGAATATACAGTACATTAAAACAATTTTACCCAGAAATGCAACATTTTGTAAAAATGTTTATGGACGAATATAATGTACATAAAAACTGATTTTTTCGGTCGCGTTAATCTGATGATATTGACAATAAATTTTATTTCCTCGGGAATACCTAGTACTTTTCCAGATGTATCCCTGACAACGTGAATGCGAAATTTAATTATGGCCGGTCGAGTAGTTAAGGCGTGAAAGCGTAACAAACAAACAAACATTTTGTTTTTTTATTTTTATTAGCAGATCGGAGTCGTGAACTTTACCAGTTAACGGCAATCGTTCCTAAATTATGTGGAATTTAAAACCTTAAATGGTGAAGTGTGGATGTATGTATGTTTCGGGATTATAAGCGTTAATTATGTATCCTAACTAATATTATAAATGCGAATAGAGTTTGTTTGTTGGTTCGTTACGCTTTTACGCCTTAATTACTCGATCGATCATCATGAAATTTTGTATAAACGTTATCAGGGGAACAAAAAGGACACAGAGTACCTTTTATCCAGAAAAAAGTAACCTACATTTACGCGAGCGAAGCTGTGGGAAAGATCTAGTATGTTATATGTTTCTAAGTAGAATGTCCTAGTGGTCGAAATTCGACCATAATTGATTAAAATTTTAAGTTTGATTATTGTTAAGGTTTTTCATTGTCTATAACTATACCCTTATAATCACATTTCATTTAGATTTCCATCTATACAGGTTAATTTATTTGTATATTTGGGTACTTTGTTTATAAGGGATGGTAAACATGAGGGAGATATTGAAAGGAGAACGAATGCGGGCAACAAAGTGAATGGAGCTCTACACGCTTTTATGAACAGTCGAAATGTTTCCGAAAAGGCACGTTTGGCTGTTCATAGAGGAATAAAAAGTGGATATAGTGGCAAGAATAGAAAAGGGTATGTTAAGCTGGTTTGGGCACGTAGAGAAAATGGACGAGGAAAGACTGACTAAGAAAGTTTATAAGGCTAGTGTGAATGGAACAGTTGCAAGAGGAAGACCTAGGTGAACGTTTCTTGATCAGATCGGAGGCGTTCTGGACAAAGGCCAGGTTAAGAGCACCTTGAACCGACGGGTGTGTATGAGGAATGTGATGAAAGTGAATGAAGCCAGAGAAGTGTGTCAGGATCGTAGCAAATGGAAATCCGTAGTCTCTGCCTACCCCTCTGGGAGACAGGCGTGAATCTATGTATGTATTTATTATGTAACCATAGTTACGAAGAATAGTACTACATCAGCCGAACAATGCCGAAGTACTACGAACGCGATTCGATTGAGTGTGTCGAATGCATGGTTGCGTGTAGTGTTTTTTCATTAATTTTACGTATTTCTAATGCATATTTTATTTATATATTACGGCCCCTCCTTCTCCATATAAACTTTAACTGTGCCAAATTTTATAATCCTCCGTCCGCGCAATTTTCGTAAAAAGGACTACAAAGTTTTTGCTTCACGTATTAAAATAGATATGAGATTTTTATCCTTTTGTTACAGAACCCTCAAACGTATCATTCGCTAATCTAACAAGCTGTTAACAACATTGTAGGATAAAATAACTTGTTAAAGGCACCACAGTAACCATTATATAGGCATTTCCTACAGTTATAAGCAATATCACTCACAATACACTTTCCAGGTAAAATTTACCTTGCGAGGTAATATAATAGATACATATGTATAAAAATAAGCATTATTGGGTTTACGACCCATTTGATTTATCTCTGCCGTTTGATTCTAAACCTTATCCAAAAGGAATAAGGCTGTATTTATTTCTGGTGGCATATTGTTTAATCTCTTTTAACTTTTTTCATTTGGATTTTATACGTACTTACTTGCGCCTACTTTCCGCAATTGCCTTACCACCATCTTTTACAGCAATATTATTGCATACGTAAGAAAGGGGCAGCGTGTAACAGTGTGTTTGTCTCGTTTTCTCTAACTGCCTTGTAATTAGAAGAAGTCGTTTAAACTCACTAATCGCTGGAACTAATAATCTGATTTGGATGTTTTTTTTTTAAATGTAAGACTAGATTTTGCCCGCAATTTTGCTCGCGTAAAAGTAGTTTAGTTTAAGTAATGTTAGTAACAGACCTTTTGTAAATTAAATATATCCTATGTTACTCGGTGATAATGAATAGCTTTCTAATGGTAAAAGATTTTTGAAATCGGTAGAGAAGTTTCTGAGCTAAATTCTTACAAACAAACAAACAAAATGTCAAATATTTCCTCTTTATAATATTAGTATAGGTTAAATTTGTCCCGCGGTTCCGTTTGCGTAAATGTAGGTTATTTCAATTTTCTATGCGTCGGGAATAGTTCTTATTTTCTTGATGAATGGTAGGTACTCTATGTCCTTTTTTGTACCTCTGACAACGTGTAGGTATGTGAAATTTCATGATGATCGGTCGAGTAGTTAAGACGTGCAAGCGCAACAAACAAACTCACATTCGCATTTATAGTATTAGTTAGGTTAGCTCATTTATTAACAACGATTATACATTAATAATAAACGTAGTCTGTCTGTATTCCTGAAGGAATATGCGGATATTTATTCCCCACGTTTTGCCAGTTACACTTGGGGCGTGTTCCACAACCTCCAAATAGCATTAATCTATAAAATAAAAGTCTCGCCGTCTCACTTCTTTAACCTAACAAGAGTGAGACAACTTACAATTTACCTTTCGGAGAACTTTTACTTGTGAAACTGGCCATTAAGGTCCTATTTTTTTTTTGAGAGCTGCTGTTGTTCATTGCATAGACCAACAGACTGCAATGCAGAGGGTCTCGGGTTCGAACCCACGTCGCGCACCTCTGACTTTCGGAAGTTATATGACTTTTCGAAATTATGTGCGTATTGATTGACAATTATCACCTGCTTCGTGCCTCGGAGAGCACGTTAAGCCGTTGGTCCTGGCTGCCATGAACATCTATGGCAGTCGTTATTGGGAGTGTCGACACAAAAGATCCCACTGGGTCGAAGTGTCGCCGGTCTGCACTGACTGGCCCAAGATAAGATAAGGTCCTATATAATCGGAGACGAGCTTATTGCCGCTTACCAGACACAGACGCAGAACTTTGCCTTGTAAGCAGTTTTTTTTACTACTATGCACTAAGAATTTTCTATAAAGATTGCAACTTTCATTCTCCATTTTGCCTTTCCGGAAAATAAGCCCCAGACCTCGAGATCGCATGCACACATAAGCGCAGACTATACCACGAAAACAACGAGACAGTCATACAAAAAAACCTCACTACAATTGTTTTTATAGTAAAATACGATCTTTTGCAGACCCAACTTGTCCAATATTTATATTGAAGTTCAGGCAACTTGTCGTAACTTACCAAATAAAATATCATATGGAAATATGTTTGCCCAAAGGTAGAGATTATTAAATTGTTTTTCCATCCGACTTTATACCCAAAAACTCAAAACATATATTTTGATTTGTGTATTCTGTGAAGATGCTTAGTGGTTTTAGTCGACACTTCGCCACAGTATGCAGAATGTCGTGAATTCTACCCCCACATAAGACAATCGTGTGTTCATTTTTATAACTTGTGTTTTTTGATAAACAAACGATTTATTATAGATCTGTCAGTGGTTGCTTTTAAACAACACTCGTTCTCTAATAAATTTATTTATGTTTAGGATCTCTTATGGTTCGAACCCACGTCGCGCACCTCTGACTGTCGGTAGTTATATGACTTTTCGAAATTATGTGCGCATTGATTGATAATTATCGCCTGCTCCGTGCCTCGGAGAGCACGTTAAGCCGTCGGTCCTGGCTGCCATGAACATCTATGGCAGTCGTTATTGGGCAAGACAGTTCCCTCTAATATCCTGACACTAGTCTAGCCTTAGGGTATCGTTAGCCTTCGGGTTGCGGAGGTTAAAGGTGGCAGCCGCTTCGTGTAAAAACAGATATAATTAAATAAAGTCTCATGTTTTCTCAATTACAAGTGATAACAAGCTAAAAAAGAAAGCACATGCAATTAGAAAAATGAAGAAAGTAAAGTCATGGAAAATTAACATAATATATATGAATTTGTATTTTAAAAGCTATATTTTAGAACAAGAGCAATTTTGAAATCTCTAAATACCTACAAGAGAATTATATTTTCCAATATCTAGTTTTTTATTTTTTATAATAATAATTATATATACATTAGTGTTAGCGCTTTATTTTGTCGAGCGAAAGTTGTGTCGCGCTATCGTTCGTCGGTCAAAAGTTCTGTCGCCCTATCGTTTGTCGAGAAAACAATCAGTCGCACTATCGCACGTCGAGCTGATGTGCTGTCGCACCACTGATTGTCGACATACTGTACTGTCGCCCTAACATTTGTCGTGTAGTTGTTTGTCGCAACCATGATACGGAGTCTATAATAATAGGTAACAAATAGAGATAATATAAAAAATAAATACCAAAGACCATCATAAAGTTGTGAGTCTATGTATTGTCTCTATGATAAGATAGAAAAAAAAACTAAACAATTAGTTATGATGAGTCCGGATTTCTGTGTTCTTTTTTTAAATTTTTATAGTCTCGTCAGTGATTACTACGGAGGAGCCTTCTTTAAAAAGGTTTTATTTTTACGGAACTGGATCTAAAAAGATAAATCAGGGTTAATGGGTTTATATTTAGAGTATAAGAGCCTCCATAGCCTTTAATAAAAATAGGTCACTATGGCATCGCACGGTGTATAAAAGGTCACAGGGTCGGTTCCCAGATAGGACATCACGGATGCTGTAATGGTTTAAATTGTCGTCCTGTAACTGTCACTGCGCCGATTGTTGTGGGTTTGATTAAGTGTATCGTAGATGTAATGTAATTATTTATATTTGCAGTTCTTTTATCATGTAAATAATGTATCGAAATACTACTACATAATGTGCAGTGTAATAGAACTATCCGTGTGTCAGCTATGAGTTTACAATATACAGATACACTAGTGAACTAGCATCGAACTCTCTCTAACATAAAATGTCTTCCATAAGAAAGACAAATGTAAATGTACGGTAAAAGTTTATATTTTAAATAACCACAGTAATTTTCGGTTGGTATTACCTTACGGTAGCAAATCTCTTAATTGATACATTGTTTCAAAAATTTGAACATCTATTAAAATAATGAAATATCCACAAATTATAAGTACTTATTCCGTCTATCATACAATATACATACATATCCATCATACTTAGATTTAAATACCTTAAAATATGACACCTATTGGCGACATTGCCACTCAGGGCAGGTCGCAACGCGTAACGGCTCTTAAGACTGCGCCGAGCGAAATGGGTCAAAACAGGCGGTCACAGTTAATTGAATAAAATCAACACTTTTTGTTTAATACAAATATAAAATATATATTTACCATAACAATGAATGTGTTTACAATAGTTCTGTGTAAAAAACTTAAAATAATTAATATTTTCGTCTACAAAATGAAAAATGCATAAACGTAAGCTCGTGTTACGTGATTTTTAGATTATAACAGTAGAAATCTATCCTATTTTACAGCTAAAATGAAACATAAATAGTTATATTACAATTTGTCCGTCTCAAATATTTAAGTTATTGGTTGAGAATAAAGATACATATTTGTCAAAAAAGCACTTCAAATCCTCCATACAATTTTACTATGGCGGCCGCGCGCCGATTTGGATATGCGCCGCACGAGCTCCGTCATTATCAGTCTTACGCTCGGCGCAGTCTTAAACAATTTTATTCTACAACGTAGCACCGCGAATATACATGCCTACTGACTACTATTTCGTTTTCGTTTCGTGCCTACTGCCACATGTAAGTGCAATAAACTTTATTTACGTGAGAATACATAATGTAGAAATAAGCCGACACCGATAATAACAGTACAAACTCCTGAGCACTCAATCATATTCACGCGAGCAACCCCGTCGTTAGTTATTTGCCAATAAAACCAATTAATAACAATGGTGTCGTATATAGCGATACAGGCACAGTGATATTAAATTTAATGGACTTTTCAATTGATGGAGTTGATATAGCAATCACTATGGCGTAGTGGTTTCATTGGTCCCGTCGCCATTATCAATCGAGTGTTGTGGGTTTGATTTGTGTGGATGTGATGCACGAGACTTGTGTGGTGCAAATAGTTATAGAGGCGCTCATAGCCAGTTGCACTCACTGATCGGTAAACGATTAGCGATGTAAAGCAACGTTGCGTGCGGTCAGTCTATAGATGGGTGACCGCTTAGTGGTATTTCATCTGAGCGTCTCCGTGCTTCGGAGGGCACGTAAAACGTCGGTCCCGGTTGTTGTCAAATTGACAGCAGTCGTTAAGCCATGTCAGAGGCCTACGGGCGGCTTGAACAACTCTTGACAACAGGTTGCCCACTAACCACACGAAAAAGAAAGAAAGAATGGTTGTGCCGATTGTTCTTTGTGTGCGTTGTTTTAATGTTTGTAGAAAGACCTGTGACACAATTATTATTTCTAGTGCGAGAGTTGTATTTTTACAGAAATAGAAATCAATATGCAATTGTCTTTTTTTAGAGTTCGAAAAACTCTTATGCAACGGCTTTGTCCATCCGTCCGTCCATCTGTTATACAACTTTCAACTCAAGAACCGTAAGAGCTAGAGACTCGCGGTCAACGCCATTCGACTTAGCATAGTCGATATACCCCCGAAATGACTATGACCTTTGACCTCTGACCTCAAGGTATGTGATACCATTTTTTCGAACTCTAAGATTTACGGCAATTTATGGCCGTTTCTCACTTGTTTTAAGCATTCACCAACATGTCTACCTCCAAGTATTTCTCTTATTAATAGTGATGACTGCAGTGCATGTCATGTAGTATCTCTTTTGATAACTATGTAAGTTTTACTGGGTTTTGTTTAGAATCACTAGCAATACGAAGTCTGCAACGCCGGTGTGAAATCTCTCCTAACACAAACATGTAAGCTTAGATGAACAAGTTTACAAGAATTCATCATGTTTAAAAAATAACTTTTTTTTGTCTATATTTAATGTTCTCGAGAATATGTGAAGTCTGCCAACCCGCATTGGGCTAGCGTGGTGGAATATGCCCTAACATCTTTCACACTGAGAAGAGGCCCGTGCCCAACAGTGGGGTGAGTGGAGTTCATATAAAGGGCTTATATTATTATCTATGTACATATAAATATGTTTTATATGAGTATTTTGTATTTATTCCGAAGCTCCACTCGCGAAAGCAAAATAAAGTAATGCATGCACGTATAAATTCGTATATTCTTTGTTTCATTTCATGGAAATATATTCAGTGTTTCAATAAAACGTACAAAGCGAATATCCGCGTATATAATAAATACATTTTCCCAGAATCCAAATAACATTTTGTAAATGAATATTGATTCCCTGCGTTTGTTGATATTGCCGTCCAAAATTTATGCATTTGTGGTTTTAGTTAAATAGCAAATACATATTAAATAACATACACATTCACACAAAACTATCTAGCCCAAACTAAGCAGAGCTTGTACTATGGGTACTAGACAATGTACAAACATACATATATACTTTTTCTTTTGTAAATACATACGTATTAACATAGAAACACCCAGACCAAGACAAACATCCATATTCATGCACACAAATGTTTGACTTGTGCGGGAATCGAACTCAGGCGTGGCAGTCGGTTACACTACACTAAACATTACGCTATCGAGGCCTCCTCGGAAGCCTATATTTAAAAGAGGCTGGCAGAGGTTTTTTATACCAACATCTCACCAGCTATGGTTTTTGCTGTCTATCGAGCACTGTTTGTGTCTTTCTTTTCTCTTTAGGTTTGCCTTGTTCTAAATAATTTGTTTGTACCTATATATTGTGTTAATTAATATAGTTATGTAACTGTTTATTGGAAATTAAAAGATAATAATAACATAACAATCTGTACATTTTATATCTATACAAATATATACAACTGCAGTGTCTATTTGTAATGTCATAATAAAAAGCTTTTTACTAAATACTTATGAAAGTATTATCTTATTCGCATAACAAAATTATTTATATACAATATGCAAGTATATACGGTACTAGAACTATCAAAAATTCAATTTTAAATTTTTTGTCTTTCTGTCTGTCTGTTTCGGCTAATCTCTGAAATGGCTTGTCCGATTTTGAAGTAACTTTTAGAGTATTTTTTTTAGTAACTTAGGATACCTACTTTTATTTTAGAAAAATATTGATTTCCGCGGAATAATAAATGCGTGAATGAAGTCGCGAGTAACATAATATCTCCAGTTTGTCCTATTAATATGCAAAAACATTTTTGCAGAAAGATGTGCCTCACAATTCTATTGAATCGTAAAGTAATACGAAATAAAGTTTATTTTCCACCAGTTCTAAGATGTTTAAAGGAAATGGGTCACCGGTAAGCTCATAGATGTTTCTCTAGGAAACTCAAAGACCGGATTGTTGTATTCTATAGAAATGTTTTCATTGTTGCCATTATTCCACCTCTGTATACTGTAATCCGCAGGAGTCTGACGCATTCTTCTTTGAAGATCAGTTCAGATTGAATGCATCCCACTGACATTGTTAGAACATGTTTGAAAGATTTTTATATTGGTTTTCTGCTGGCAAATTAGGTAGATACCTTTATATAGAAAGTCCTATGTAGAAACCTACCAACGTCTTCGTTGTATGCATATTTAATTTAATTAAACATAATAAATATTCATCTTGAAAAATAAATGTGTACAGTCGGCGATATAAGTCGATTTTAAACATTTGTAAGATTTTATTTACCAAACGCAATAACAGTAATTCTCCATTTTATTGCAGTTGCAATTAAAGGATATTTATTTTAATCATAATTTATTTTTACTTATAAATAATGAGAAGTAATACTTGCTTTACAACCAACTATTGTGTATACATAATAATTGTTATGGTAGTAGTATTTATTAAACAATTATGCGACTTATTTTTATTTATATTTATTATATTATTTATATTATATCGTATACCTACCTACCACCGTTAGTGTAGCACTGCAGGATGCCAGCCGAAAACCAGCGCTGGATCTTTGACACACAGCACATGCTGAGCTGGTGGCTAAGCAGCGATAGCTCAGTGGGGAGACCAATAGACTACAATGCAGAGGGTCTCGGGTTCGAACCCACGTCGCGCACCTCTGACTTTCGGAAGTTATATGACTTTTCGAAATTATGTGCGTATTGATTGACAATTATCGCCTGCACCGTGCCTCGGAGAGCACGTTAAGCCGTCGGTCCTGGCTGCCATGAACATCTATGGCAGTCGTTATTGGGAGAATGTCGACACAAAAGATCCCACTGGGTCGAAGTGTCGCCGGTCTGCACTCACTGGCCCCCACATAAGATAAGATAAGATATCTGCGCAGGAGATATTGCAGTGCAAACATAAGCACCGTGACCGATATTTGTTTTGAAGGATCTTATATTCAGGTTGTATAGACATTGTATGGGGTGTGCTACTCCCTAAACCGACTGTCATTGAATACGTCTTCACAGAAAACCTGCTAGAGTTTTTAGCCCTACGAGAGATGTTTATCTGCGACCTCATGCATGACTATATTATATACGTACCTACTCATACATACCATAGTTAAATTATCTTGCCTTGGATAATCAGTGACTATGGCTTTCCATTCCAGAGAAACAGCGGTTCTACCGTGAAAATGTTTTTACGCAATGACGTGCCGAAACGAATTACGAACGAAATAGTAAGCATATACCTACCATGAAAACACTTCGGATTTTTTAGGACGTACAAATGTCATACGACGATATTCGTGACGAATGTCGGCGCGAATGATGTTTCATGGTAAGAATAAGCACGAACGAACGTACGCAATTGCGTATAACGCGTTTCACGGTAGACCCTCTGATTTTCATTGACATATTCCTTAGCGATACTCTGTTTGCTACAATCCTAACTAATATTATATATGCGAATGTGAGTTTGTTTGTTGTTTGTTTGTTCGCTTTGACGCCTTAACTACTCGACCGATCATAATAAAAATTCGCATACACGTTATCAAGGGAACAGAGAATAACATGGCGTACCTTTCATCCAGAATAAAGTGCTGTTACTAATCTAACCTTACCTACATTTACGCGAGAGAAGCTATAATTAATATTCAATGTTCTCGCTAAAAGCAAAAATAATGTTTATGCCATCAATATGTTTTAATATTTTCGTAAAAAGAAACAGCTGAGTTTATTTTTTACCAACAGTTTCATCCTTAAAATGTAACACAAAAACATGATAAAAGGGAGCATTTCTGTACAATTTATAACATTCTTTGGACCCACGAGTTATGCATTATTTACTTGTGCAAAATAGCTCAAAGGGTTCCCTTTGTTCGAGTTCTGTCCATTTTGGAGACAACTTTCAAATGTCCGGGCATTTATATGTTTCTTATATAAGCGGATAATGGTTAATCTTCGGTTTTAATGTATTTGTTCATCCTAAACTAATAGAAGTGACTTTTGGAAGTTATTAATTGGAGGACAGTAACAGTAGTGCTACAGCAATCGCAATGATTCAACTGCAGTGGAACTGTAGTGGTTTAAGTGCCACTTGCCACCGCCATTGCGCCGTGTTGTGGGTTCGAATCCCACATGCGACAAAAATTTGTGTGATCTACAAATAATAATAATAATATTCTACCACATACACACAACACCATCTAGTCCAAACTAAGCAGAGCTTGTACTATGGGTTCTAGACAATGGATAAACATACATAGATACTTTTTTTTTTGTAAATACATACATATTATACATAGAAACACCCAGACCAAGACAAACATCCATGTTCATGCACACAAATGTTTGACTTGCGCGGGAATCGAACCCGCGACAGGTTAAATGTTAAATGGTTGTGCCGAGTCTGGATATTCTTTGTCTCCGTTGTTTGAATGTTTGTAAGGTCCCGTACGACACGCAAATATTCCTAGAGTGGGAGTTATGCATGTCATGCTTAAAAGGGGGTTCTATACAGAAACTCACATATGTACCAAATATATTTTGAGACAATAAAATTATTATTATGTTTCTCTTATCACAGGTACTTTCTAACATATTATATTAGACAATACCTGGCTCTTTGGGAGGCTTACACGGAGATATGGGTCCAACGTGAAGAGACCCTTCGAGAGTTTTAATCAAAGCAGGCGTAGGACTATTGCTACGTATGGATTCTAATATATGGGCTATGGGTATGGGTGTCTGGTGGACCGGTATATTGTTAACTATGGATGAAAAACAGCGTCTGCCCTGAATACTCTAATAGCATGAATGCAATGGGCAGAGACGGTGACTCGCCAACTCACTAGATGGGCCCCCTGAATAGCCACTATAGGCATACACGCCAGCAGCAGAGGGCAACACCGGTGCGAGCGGCTAGGGGTGTCGAGCGGTGCGGCGCCGGTTTTACCATCACGGGTCTCGTGACAACGGAGACCCGGAGCGGGTTTCCCTGTAGTTATGCCCTTGAAAATGACACTTCCATCCCCAAGCATATAGCACTAGCGGCCTCCCTCTAACCGGCCGACCAAGGCAAGCCAGAGTTGAGAGTCCTACGGGCACTCTTGTAGTTCTACCCCAACCAACCAGTAACGGCAAGCTGGGGACGAGGCCCTAACCAACTCTCTGAGACATTCAGGACCGCAGTGTCGCCTCTCACATTCAGCTCGCCACAAGCTGCCCTGCGTTAATTATTATTATTATTATTATATATGAGACGGGCCATTGCCTCAGAGACCACAAGCCGTCAGTCCCAGCTGAACATTCATGACACACAATAGTTTTTTCAAATAATTATATTACATTTGTCTTAAATTTATAGTACCGCCTCTGCGTTGCTTTTCGGTAGCATCGATGTAAAAATCTGTTATTTTCCCGGGAATTATAGGGTGAACGTAATATGGGACGGGCTTATTGTCAATAAGGTATATGGCCAGACATATGACTGGTACTCAGAATGTTTTAACCATCAGTTAGGCCTTACTTACGCGGGATGCATGCATCGTATAAACAACCGATGCAAGTTATCGACGCATGTAAAAAATTTAATAACTGGCGCATGAAGCTTGCGCATGAAGTCAATCTATCTACCTAGCAACTTGGATCGTAACACCGTCACTATTAATTTGAACCGGACAGTCTTGTAACAATAGCCTCTCATCCCAACAATCTTAGAATAGACGATCTCTGAACACAGCAACTACTGGAATTCCGAGTTAACTGAAGGCATTTGACGCCGCATTCAAACCCTTATAAAAGCGGTACCAGTAAATATTGCGGTATTTCCAGCAAAGATTTTAATATAACTGGGAGTTCCACAGTTTCTGGTTCGTAAACTTTGTTTTCCTTTAACTATGAAGCTGCAGAAATTCTGTAACTAGAACTCTGTAGTTATTTTTAGTAATGTGGACTAAAATATATTACGTATTACGATGCTAGTAAGACTGTTTTCTTGCGTCTTTGTTTGCGGACGATTGTGATGTCCTAGGTTTGATGCCTGAGGAGGTGCTATTGGGTTTTCTGTGAAGACATTTTAATGATACAGGGCAGTAAATGTAGTAAGTGTATGGATATATCACCTATTATGTGATTCCTAATACACCTCTTCGTGTACGGTAGTAACAAATTATACACCTAATCTTTCCTCATGAATCACTTGTCTATTGGTGAAAACCGTTCAGTAGTTTTTGAGTTTATCACGAACAGACAGACGCGGCGAGGGACTTTGTAAAAATAGCCTCTTTTCAGCATCAGACGCCGATGGATGCTTATAAATTTTGACGTTAGGTGACAATCAGTGTCATGTCGGTTGACAAGTGACAGGAGTCGTTCGGAAGTGTAACATATCATTAATATGATGCGGATAAATAACTTATTAAATATCTGTACTGATCATGTATTCTTTATTTATTTATTATTCTTGTTTATTATTCTTTTCAATATACTGTTAAATCTATAAATATGTACACAAGTAAGTATTATATAAATATAAATATTATTATATAGTATAAAATTAATTTTGCCATCTATGACCACCTTCTGCCTAAATTATATAAATTTTTTTTTTTAAGTTGTGTATGTGTATTATTACCTACTTTGACCTGGGGGTGGTGGGCTGCGTTGGCCTGCTCGCCACCCGATCAGCACTAGGTGCGAGAGGCGGCGTGCGTGTTCACACGTGCGCCTCTGTGTCGTGTCTTTCGCGCGGCCTCGCCGTCTATGGTTATGTCGAGGAACACCGTGGTAGGTTTAGTCGGTATTACCGGGGTATCTTTTCCCTGGTGAGCCCGACATAACCTCTCCGTCACCCCGCAGAGAGGTATGCGGCAAAGCATTACGCCACGTAAAAAAAATTACCTACTGGCACTAAATATATGCAGGCTACAACATTGCAGACGCAGGGCCTTTTTTGTTCTTTTTAAATTGGTTATGTTTCCTAGAAAGTGTATTAAGTTAGTATGTGGAACAAATAAAATTATTTTCTTTCTTATTTCTTTCTTTATTTGATAATATGTAGTGATAGTAATTAAGGTCAAATAGTTCCATTACCCAAATTACAAAGCATTTTGTAAATCTACTTTGAAGCGTTTCAAATCTGGTAGTAGAGGTAAAAGGATGCACGATACCAATTGTGACGTAATCCCTAATTAACTGCAGCTTTGCAAGGGAGACAGCTAGACATTTTCACTATGACCTTTTTCTTATAACCAAATTTAACATGTTGATATAATCCCTTTCTTATTTTTAAACTGTTTGCACATAAATATTTCTATTAGTTGCTTTTTGATCTTGTTTATAAAATAATGTCATACAAAATCAAGCATATGCAATTACCCTATTGTAAATAACAAAACGTTATGTTTCATTAGCATCTATATAACCTTTGTTTATCTTCTTGATGATGCTCAAAATGACGTAAGTACTTATTAGTTTATCGCAAATATAATTACTTGTAGCCCGAGGTGAGACCTGGTGAGCTGCTCTACAGGCATATCTATGCCTGTCGCAGTCACCAACTCCTTACATACTCTATACATTTTTGTGTTATTCACTACCTTGATAAGTATCCATATATTGTAAGAATCGTGTATTATGTGATGAGAAATGAATAAAATATTATTAAGTATTATTATTGTCTATGATTGACATCTATTACCACTATTTTAGTTCCGTATGATCATTGAATCCACGTCAGTAAGCTTAGTTGACCCGTGATCACTTAAACCTCCATTCATTTTATAGGTTTAATTTCTAAATGGAAGTAATAAACTTGAATCTTTCGTAACTGGCGGCTAAAGTAGAAAACTTGCAATGCCGCGCGCCGGGATATTTATAAAGGTGAAAATATAGAAGCCTTGTAAAGTTTTACCCAAATTTGAACGATAACATGTGCCTTTAGACACGTGATAAATGAACCAACACTAAAATATAAATAGATTCTTTATCAACATCAATTTGAACTATTATTTAGAACCAGATTTTGCCCGCGGCTTTACTCGCCTAAATAATAATAATAATAATATAATAATAATATTCTACCACATACACACAACACCATCTAGCCCAAACTAAGCAGAGCTTGTACTATGGGTACTAGACAATGGATAAACATACAAATATAGTTTTTTTTTGTAAATACATACTTATTATACATAGAAACACCCAGACCAAGACCAGCATCCATATTCATGCACACAAATGTTTGACTTGTGCGGGAATCGAACCCGCGACCTCAGGCGTGGCAGTCGGTTACACTAACCATTACGCCATCGAGGCCGACAAAAAATGTAAGTTATTTTATGTTAGAAACAGTTCATTTTATGGATGAAAGGGACCCTATGTCATTTTTTGTTTCCTTGACAACGTATGTGCGAAATTTCATGGTAATCGGTGGAGTAGTTAAGGCGTATGAGCATAACAAACAAACTCACATTCGCATTTATAATATTAGTAAGGATTAGGGTTATACCTACATAAAATTTAAATAAAGAAAATAAAAAACCTAAAAAAGTTGAATCCTCTAATAGGCGTCATAGAATTCTTCTGCATCACAGTCGACTGCTAGGCTACCCAGAAGACTGGCAGCATTGCCACGTTGCATGTCAATGTTTATTTTTCTACGACATAAAGACTAACCGAGGTCACGAAAAGCATCGATCAGTCCTTCCGCTATTCTATATAGATCACGAGCACTGACACCTCCTACCAGGTTAAATAGACTTAGTCTTGAAAGATATCCCTGAAACTCCTAAAAGTGTATTGAGAGGTGTACACCTATATTTCGGCCTTATAGTTTAGGTCCTACGTAATAGGGACCTATTGCCATCTACCGAGCATTGTTCCAGGTTCCCTGCTGCTATTGAGAATGTCTTGACAAGAACCTCAAAATTGCTTTGGCCGACTCGGAAATCGAACCCGAAATTACTTTTTTGATGTGGCAAACACGCATACGGCCCACCTGATAGTATGTGGTCACCGTAGCCTATAGACGCCTGCAACACCAGAGGCATTACTTGCGCATTGCCGACCCTTTAGGAAAGGAAGTGGGAAGGAGAAGGAGCGGGAAGGGGGAAAGAGGGTGATTCGGCCTCCAGCACTCTCACTCAACGAACGAAACACAACAGTAGGAACTGCTATTTCACGTCGATATTCTATGAGAGGGTAGTCCTGCCCCGGTCGAACCGGTCCATTCATGCTGCAATCAGCAAGGCTCTACTACTGCGCGGGTCAGCTAGTGTCATATTTAAAATTCATCGTTAGTCCGTGTTATTAGTACTTATGCATGTCATCGGGTCTTTGATTCACTTCTCAGCCCGAAAAATCATCTTTGCCGACTTGAAGGAGTACTGATAATAACACATTCTTCCAGATCGGGTAAATTTTTTTGGCTATGCCCGATAGGCAGGCATAGACTCGCTCCATAATACATGGATAAGAGGTTGTAAAGTGGGTGCAATTTACCTCGACTCAACTTAAGGTTGTACACGCGCCATGCTATTTTGTGTATAGTCCACTCCAAAGTACTGGCTTGTTTATGAACTGCTGGGCACAGGCCTCATCTCAGTATGAGAAAGGTAAGGCCATTTTGTGTTCAATCCACTCTTATAACGTAACAATATATATTACATAACAATAATAACCCGGCGTCTATATCGCCATGATTGTTCCCATTTCATGTGCATTGCTACACTCTGACCAAACATTGCTACAAACCACATACACGTCCCTACGTCGAATGTATTCCCAATGCGTTGAATAATTTTGCGTCTGCCAATATCGGCATACATTTCATTTTAATTTAATTCAAAATTAACAATAGGTTCTATTTAATATTTACTGATATTTAGCCAGTGTATATGTGATATTAATAAAACATCACATACTTCGGTGGCGTAGTGGTTAGTGTAACTGACTGCCACGCCTGAGGTCGCGGGTTCGATTCCCGCACAAGTCAAACATTTGTGTGCATGAACATGGATGTTTGTCTTGGTCTGGGTGTTTCTGTGTATAATATGTATGTATTTACAAGAAAAAGTATATATGTATGTTTATCCATTGTCTAGTACCTGTAGTACAAGCTCTGCTTAGTTTGGGCTAGATGGTGTTGTGTGTATGTGGTAGAATATTATTATATTATTATTATTATATTAAAAAAACTCTTCCGCCGCGTCTGCCTGTCTGTTCGCGATAAACTCATAAACTACTGAACGGATTTTCATGCGGTTTTCACCAATAGACAAAATGATTCATGAGGAAGGTTTGAGTGTAAAAATTTTTAAGGTTTTGTCCCACCCGTGCAAGCAGGGGTCGCTAGTATTATGATATTTATGACAGTGCAGCTAAATCTAATGATACATTTATCTGACAATCGGTAACAGGTGACGTAGGTATCTAATGACGGAGTACAGGAAGCAAGGCAGGCGTAGTGGCTTAAGTGTTCGCTACATCACTACCACTGCGCTGACTGTTGAGAGTTTGACACGGGATAAAAAATTGTGTGTTCCATAAATAACTGTTCCGAGGTTGGGTGTTTTGGGTTGGGTTGGGGCTTTTTTTAATAATAATATTCTACAATATACACACAACACCATCTAGCCCAAACTAAGCAGAGCTTGTACTATGGGTACTAGACAATGGATAAACATACATATAGGTATACTTTTTTTTTGTAAATACATGCATATTATACATAGAAATGTTTGTAACATAGATTTATTGATAGTGCCACCTAATGATAAAGTGGCTTGTATAGTTTTAGTTAGCTTGTGCTATTTTTGTGTAAGAACTATTTCTACACGGAACTAGAGGCGCAGTTTTCTGAAGAAGCCTAGATGGCTTATAGCAGGAACACAAATAAATATTGTTTCATGTTAGGGATGAATTATATTAGACCGGGCTGTGTCCGGGCTGGGGCCGGGGCGGAGCCGGAGCGGAGCCTGTCCGTGCTGTACGATCATATTACACCAAGTGTTAAACGGGTTATAAGCTGCCATGGTCGCTTCAATGTAGCGTAGTGATGTGAATAATTCCCAATTTAATAATAATAGAGTTTTCTTTACTGGAGATGGCTGCTATTGCGATAGTTATTGATGAAGAGGGAGCAGAAGCAAGGAGTAAGAAGAACAAGGTCAAACGAAAATGGAGCGTGCATCCTCTTTGGAGAAAGCGTAAATTTGACGTAGAATTTAATACTCTATGAAGATACTTACCTGACAATAAAGATAAATTCTATGGATTTTTTAGAATGTCCAAAGAAAACTTTAATATTTTACTAAATGAGCTAAATCCTGAAAGTTCGGTTCTAATTTTCGGACATGTTCAATAAATTTTTCATCGTCCTTTATCCGCAAAGACATGCAACAATGTTGCAAATAAAGAATCTTTTGTTTACGTATCACAAAGGGAACTGTCCATTATTGGCTTAGCGTGAACACAATTCATACATAAAAACAATTAACTACGATCCTACGGTCAACGGACAGTAGGTTGCTGCGTCCATATAATGACAATAATTTGGTTTTTGAGTTGGGCAAGATATCAAAACAGTTTAAATCTACCAGCCCAGTTCCTAGGTAACATTTTAGTTACATATGAATCAGAATAATAGGAAAAATAACATAAAAACAATGATTTTTCATTTCAAATACCTTTATATAAACCACCACAACAAACGAATTAGGAACACCTGGACACAAAACCTTGTTATTTTTCTCATTCCTACTGGTTAATGCTTCTAAATTAATATATAATTATTATTCTCAGTGACTGTCCATTCCAAGCCAAAACCCCCATACAAAGTGGACAGTTCCCTTTGTGTCCAAACTGAGCTTCGGTGAAATAAAAAGAATGTGCGTGGTCCCTCTCTAAACATTCGTCGCTCACTGTCCGTAAGCAGCACGGAAGACTGTTCGTATTACAACGGGACGTGTAGGGTACGGAGCGGGACTGTGCAACAACCGTGGTATAGACGAGCGTCGTCTGGGCCCAGACGGTACACGGATCATGCACTGTGTGATACAAACTGCTTCATACAAAATGTATGTAAGATTTCAAATCCGTATCCCGTCCGGGCCACGTACACGGCACGCCCCGGGCACGACCTGGTCTAATATAATTCATCCCTTAAGGAGGTACATTCCAAGCTTGTTGACCAATTAAATCAAGTCTAGCATTCATGACATTCTTCTAGTTTGTGTAAAATTCTAGAATCAATAGATAGTCCCAGTAGCGCATTGCCTTAAGTGTGAGCATCGCCACTGCCAGTAGGTACGCCGTATGTTATGGGTTCTATCCCAACGCGGGACTAGAATCGATGTGATTGTGTACAGACACAATCACGTAGGTCCCACATGCGAAAGCAACGGTGCTTTATTATTTGTGAAGTCTACGGCGATATAGGAGTCACCCAAGTCAGAGAATTGCATTTAAAAAAATAAGCAGTAATTCTTTTAGCATTATCCAAAGCAGTGTATAATAAAGTAAAAAAAAAAAAAAGTTCAAATTAAATTTATTCAGGTTAGGTTACAAGGTAACACTTATGAATGTCAAAGTTACACAAAATTTATTTCTGTGAATTTACATTTACTGCGTTCTACGTTCAGCAAAGCAAGGGTGTAGGGCTCATGAGAAGATCGGGCAATAGACCCATGGCCACTCTTTTTAATCGCCAAGTTTTTTGTTTATAAAACATAACAGCTGTAAGGTGCTGAAACCTTCTTAATAAAAGGCAATACTTTAACAGAAAAGTACTCAATTCTGTTGAAATATAATCATTGAATGGCCATTAGCGTCGTAATTTAGAACTGCCATCGATTGGGGCGCTAAATATAATTCATAAGGATAGCGCGGCGCTTTCGACCAATTAGTACCAGTCTGTTGAATTATTGAGGCGACGCCTTCGAGGGCAGCCAGCTAGGGCAATTACAAGTCAGGCTAATTTACTTGTAGCCTAGATAACCTTTAAGGTTATGACGAAGATCATCTTTTCGAAGGACAAGGCTCGAATCACACACTTAGCCTTCTGAAATATAATATGGGTTTTGTAGTCGTGTCATAAATTAATTTATAACTTTCTGAAATATAATATAGGTTTTGTAGTCGTGTAGTCGTGTCGTAGATTAATTTAATATAAAAAGGAAAGATTTAATATTTTGTTTGTTTGTTTAGATTTAACTCAAAAATTACTCAACCGTTTTAAAAATTCTTTCACCTTTAGAAAGCTATATGATCACCGAGTAACATAGGCGATATTTTATTTAAAAAATACTGTTAATAACATAACCTAACCTACATTTACGCGAGCGAAGCCGCGGGCAAAGCTAGTCATAAAATAAAGATCAGTCTAATATCGAACTTAATGCGTTTCACTTGTGGAGGAACAGGATGTCCCTCCAACACAAAGGGGATCGTCCGACCAGGCTGGATGATAGTGCCTGGCGGGCCGCGGCCCGACGGTTAATGTCGGGAGCCTGTATATATACTTAGTCGCTGTGTAAATATTACTTGCGCGATTCAGAATTGTATGACGTCATGTTAAGCGCGATTGTATCGCCAACTGTTTGATTTTTTATTTTTATTTTTATTTTTATTTATTAGGACAACCAGTAGTTGTTACATTAATACATGCACATATAAAAATATCTTATGAAAAGGATATAAATGCACAACATTTCAGGTGTCACAACATGCATAATGACTTAGTGAGATAACACTGATATTACGGTAACTTTGAAGTTATACAAAAGCAAAAATAGTTAAAAGCATTAGCAAGTATTGAATTTAGTAGATTTAGTATTATTATTGTATAATTAAAAGTAAGGTAAAAAAAGAAAATCTGTTAAATCTAGGTGGAAATTCTTCGTCTGTGCGGAGTCGCCACACATTTATGTTATCAGCACCCGATATCACATCATCACGAAGTTGCCGCTTTGCATGAAGAAAACCGGTAACGTTGTGGTTTTCATACAAACTATTTTATCTTTATTTTTCAATGGCCAATTCGAATTCTATGTTTTCTTTTCCATGTATAGTTGCTTGTATGTAGACACTATGATTTGTCTTAAATTAAGAAAAACATCAACTATCATGTTGTTATGGCGAATTAACACGACGAATGTACACAGGTCATTCAGGTCGGTCAGGTAAGAAAAGTAAATGTAGAGAGGAGGCATATAAAGAATTGTAGAATTTGGCAATGGATCGAGTAAGATGGTAAACGCTAACCAATAAGTGCATAACACTGAAATTTTAAATGTAGAGTTTTATGCTCAAAAGTTTATTTCATACGACTATTATGTTGACCTCTATAAACATCACTCAAATATCAAACTCAGGACGATCATAATAAATATTCCAAAAAGCAGATTCAGTAGCTATCCCATCACGAGATCTACGACGCAATTTTATTCATTACTAAAACAAATACGCGAACACGTCCCTTGAACGTAGATGTCAAAAGCGAAACATGAAATATAAATTCAAAGACGATTAAAATTGGCGTAATTTCACGAGTGATGGCGGGAAAATTCGCAACGTTTTAGGAGGCAATTAAAAAGCAACTGGGGAATTTCACATTTGACGCAAGATGGAAACTTCACTCAAAGTGAAGTTTTGTAATAGAAGTAAAATAAAAATGTTCGATCAGTAAATGCCATATTTGTTGTGCTTTTTTAAATAGCTGATGTTGCTCAGGGATCGATCTATATCCATACCAAATTTTGTCTCAAGCGGTTTAGAGATTTACGCGTGAAAACTTAATAAACGAACAGATATGATTTTTCATTATCAAAAAGTGAGCAGCGATAGCCTAGTCTCAAACTGCCACCCAGAGGTCTCGACTTCGATCCCGGAGCGCGCATCTTTGACTTTTCGCAGTTATGTGCGTATTAAATAGTTAATTATCGCTCGAAAGGGTAACAGAACTCGAAAAGACAACGTCTGTCGGGACAGCTAGTATTATATATAATTAAAAGTATTAATAGTATATTATAGTAGGGACCCTATTTTTTATCTAGTAATAATGTGAAATAAACTATGCGATATTTGTACATACATACCTGCAGAGTGTAGGCAGGCCGAAAGGGTAGGCCCAGAGATGTAACAATCCCCCAGCTGAAGTATTAGGTCCCACATAATTGGTGACAAGCTACATATTGCCGTCTCTAGGCCTCAGTTCTAGACCCAAATGCTACTGAGAATTTTTGCTAATTCCTATCATTTGCCTACCAAAATCGCATGCACACACACACGCACAATCTTAAAGAACACTCAAACAAAAACAATAAAAATCTACAGCATGCCTTTATCCCTTTTCTTTATTCATCGAACGCTCCCATGAAAACAGAGAAGCCTATTAGAATCCGTCTTTTCTCCGAACTAAGCTTCGTCATATACGCGTCACCTGCGTCCCACAGTTAATCTTGTCTCGGGTCTCAAGGACAGGCATTCAATTTTATGAACAACCATCCCAGATTGAGACCCTCGAATTTTTGGGCCTCACTTCTAGAGTTTACGAAGTTAAAAATTAAGAATGAAGACAATTTGAGACTTACAACGTTCGGTAATGCCGATGATCTAAATTATTGGTGTTCTGAATGATACAATCATAAAAATTAATCTTAAAATAATATCAGTAATTTTTGCTAGCGAAATGAAAGTCAAAAACAGTACTACGTAGCCATTCGGTGATGAAATTATTAATCTATGCATATAATAAAATTGTAACTCGTAACTCTGTATATAGGAAATATTTAAGTTAAAATAATGCGAGAGAAGTTTGTAAGAGCATTAGAAGGTAAAACGTTTTTTATCGACTTTTTGTCTGTACACGTATCACGAAAAAACTACGGCAGAAAATTTGTAACGGTTCCCACAATTATATTACTGAAAGTCTAACTTAAAACCTGGTGCATGCTTCTTCTTGATACGTCGCCTAGAAGTCGAGTATTATATGTGTGGATAAATTTCTTTTTACATGCAAAGAAAGAAAAATATACAAAGATTGGCACCTACTTCCAAATTAAAAAACTAATATTATGTAAAATCTTTTTTAAACAAAAGACATATACGAATGATTAAAGTAACGTTTGTTCAACATAAAACAGAAAATATGAGTATTTCAATGCTAAATATCAGAATAGTTCCTCATAGCAGCGTGCCTACATACCAGGGCCGGTCAAAAGCGTTTGTTGAAACTACACTAAGATTCACTAATATAGATAAGATAACTAAAAGTCTCTATGAAGTTTTACTTTCCTTTTGAAGACAATTACAAAGGCCGTAAAAATTAGTGACGCGACGTCTGAGTAATTAGTGAATTACTCTTAAAATACTGGCATTTATGAAAATACACAGTCTGACGTCAATATTCACTAAAGGGTAGATAAATAAACGCAATATGGGACTTTACCATATCAATCCTAACTTAATATTATAAATGCGTATGTGAGTTTGTTTGTTTACATTTTCATGCCTTAACAACTCGACCGATCATCATGAAATTTCGTATATACGTTCTCAGAGCTGCAGAATAGAGCATAAGGTATCTTTCATACAGAAACAAAGTGTGGTACAAACTAATGTATAGAGAATTATTGACGAAACATACATTAATACGTGTGAAGCCGCCGTCAAAATATAGTGTAAGATAGTCTATGACATTAGTTCCCAAAGTGATCCAGGTGGACCTCCAGGGGTCCACGGGAGACTCGACGGGGGTCTACGTTGGCGTGACAAAAAAATGAGGGTCCATAATTCGTAAACAGGGGCCCACGACGAAAATTTATTTGCTTTTGATAGTGATGAACTAAAATGTTGGCTTGACTTCACCTATCAATGTAGGCAGATAATATTTTAAGAAGCTCAGTGAGGCTGTTACTTGTAAAAACTTGCATATTCCATATTCAGTATATGTGGTCTCGAACAAAAAAAAATGTCAGGCATCAAATTAAATAAAAAATTTTAGAAATGTAGCCGCTGGTGTCCGCTAGAACCTGCTACATTTTGATAGTGGTCTATGAGAAAATAAGTCTGGGAACCTCTGGTCTAAGACATTGCCATGCTGAATGCTTCCATCTTTACGGTACTATTCATAAAGCATACCTATAGAATAAGCTAGCAAAATGACAATGTAATAGACCTCCACCCAGCAATACGGTGATATAATTCCATAATATTGGGTAGTGGTGAATGATATTTTGCCTATTATAATTTTGTCCCACGTAAGCCGACCTACCTATCGAACACTGTCCAGATTGCGTAGTGCTACTTAAAACTCTAGAATACAGACGTGGTATAATACGATGTTTGGCTGTCGTATTTGCCATCTAAGAGACCTAATACTTTGATTTAATGGCATGAGATTATATCTATGGTATATGTTATTATTTTCTACGATATAGGTCCATATCATACCTATACCATTATAGGTATGGTATATAAGGTGATAATAGAGAGCGAGCCTACTATCACGTATCAATTCCCCAATAACGGCAATCGGCTCATACCCGGCTTTCGAATTTAATATTGCTGCGGCACCACGGCAGTTTATGAACACGTTTTTCATTATTCATCGAGTGGTCAGACATTACACTCGTACATATTTAATAGTGAGGATGTCTGTCCGCCCCAAATTAACTTCATTCATTTATTATTTAAACGTAAACGTTCTATTATCACCTTTCAGAAATCAAATATCAAATTCCAAAAACATAAACAGTGGTGGTTGTCTATGGATAACATGTTTGAGGCCTTACGACCTTCACTATCACTTCATAATAATATTATAAAACAAAGTCCACCGCCGCGTCTGTCTGTTCGCGATACACTCAATAACTACTGAACAGATTGTCATGTGGTTTTCACCATTAGACAGAGTGATTCATGAGGAAGGTTTAGGTGTTAATTTGTTAAGGTTTTGTACTACATTACCTTTTTAGTAAAAGCGATAGATGCAGCGTTCTTTAAGTGGTCGCTTCACTACTGCGCCGAATGTTGTCCATTCGATTCTCACAAAGTACAACAATTTATGTAATCAACAAACAGTTGTTCCGAGTCTAGGAGTTCTGTTCATTATTTCAAAATTTGTAGAGTTTCCGCGAAATAAGAATATTCCTAGCGCTATAACAGAATTTACAAAAAATAACTGTATATGTCGAATCGAAGTAGGCGTTACTTGGCGGAAGTCCATTGTAATAAAATTATTGGGAAGAGACAAACCTGCCACGCACCCTCGGATTACCCACCTCAACTATTGCAATAGAAAAAGGTTGACATTACCGACCTCGAGTATATTTCGTTTTGTAGGCATGTGATTATGTACCAGTTCTATGGTCAACATATTCACAGCAACCTAATTCTTCTTGCAGGTGCGGCAGACAAGGAGGCTGATGAGGAAGAAGGTACGACAGGAGGAGCCGCCCCTCCAGAGGAGACTGAGGAGGACCCTGAACAGGGAAAGCATATCCTGCCGCTGGCGACCCAACAACCTATCATGTAAATCACAGTACTAACTAAACATCATTACTTTTTAAGCCTTAAGAAAACTGTAGGACTATCCCGCGGAGGTAACGAGTCCGATCCCAAGGCACGCACCTCTGACCTGTCGAAGTTATGTGCGTATTAAATAGTTAATTAGCGTTTGCATCAACAGTAGAGGATCAATCAGGTGCTAATCAGCACTGGGCCAGTGTGGGAGATTATGGCCTAACTAAATAAAGCCTATATAAATTATGGCTCGTGACCAGCAGTGGCAAAGAATATATAGGGTTGATAAATTCCTACTTTTCAAAATTCTATCGTATTGAGGAATGAAGGTAAAAGAGTAGAAAATCTGAAATATTTATCTTTTTTTGTTTAGTAGCTATTGAGCTATTAAACAAAAAAGGAAAATCGTTTAACAAACAGAGGGAAAAAGATACTGAACTGTTTTCTCTGTACCAATCTATATAAAAACTAACTATTTCCAATTTCCTGGAATTTTAAGCAGACATCTGCTAAAACTGCTCTGAAAAATAGGAGTAATAGCATTATTACACGAGCTTTAAATTCCGAGTAACAGGCGAACCGTTAGCTATTTACCAAGAAAGCTGGCCACCGTCCTGCTACTTAAAGCTTCCTGATACAAAAACCGCTATTTTTTTGTGTAATAAGGGATTTTTTATGTTACAGTGAGGTGTCAGCAAGCCAGCAAGATTTCTTCAAAATGCTGGATGAAAAAATTGACAAGGTAATATTTGCCAGCATATTTGAAAATAATTTAAATTGAATATAAAATAACGGTGGAATATTTGTAATTGTTTCAGGGTAAAGATTACGACTCCTCCAGCGAATCCGAAATCCGGATAGAGACGGAGCGACGAAGGCTGCTGATAGATCAGTGGCGTTCAACGTCACAATCGACACATTCCTCACAGTCACAGCCTAGTCCACCTACACCAGCTAGGAGAAGAGTCTCGAGACCTATGCCGCCACCACCAGAACGTCAGAACAGCCCTGGCTCCGGCAGAAGATGCTACAGACAACAACATGTACCAGATGGCATGTCTCCACCGCCACAAAGAGCCCACAGTGCCCAATCTCACCATCCGCCAGACCCCAGACAAATCAATGGTGACAACTGGCACGACCCTTCAAAATCTCCCGTCAAAAGACCCCAAAGTGCTGGAGCTAATTGGAAGAGCAATCCAAAAGTGGCCCCATATAATCAGAAACCTAAAAAGAGCGAAACAAATGAAAACAGAGCCAATCACAAAGACGCTGAAGCAGCACAAAATCCTGACATATCTCAGATAACTTTCAATCCAACATTCCAAACACACAGTCCGGCACATTCGGCTAAATGTCAACAACCGTACATAGCACAGATTATAAGCTACCCAATGTCGCAGCAGGTGACACCGCCCTCGCCACCCAAGTATATAGCCCCGCCTGAAGAGTACCAAGATCCTCAGAATAACGTCGTTGACAATAGCAAGTATCCGCCAAGGCCAACTCCAGTGACGCCAGTTACTCAAGTAAGCACCCAATCACATATCTACTACATTCACGGTAACACCACATCAGCGATGGCGCAAGACATAGCGCAGCAGAGGCAGCAGACTGCAATACATTTGCAGCAGTACGTAGCAATGAAGCAAGCTCAGCAGCAAATGTTCACGTATCTACAAAGGAGTCCGCATACTGTTTTTCCAAATATATATGACGCTCAGAATCCACCTCCTAATAGACTGTATGAAGGAGAGGAATATGTAGCACAGTATGGACCGCATCATCCAGCGTTAAGACCGCACAGCGCTCCAACTCCTGTGGGTGTGGTGCGTCCAATGCCGGTCACTCCTGGCTTCAACCCCTTACCAGACGGAACACATATGGTGCAGATGCCTATGTGGACACATATGCCTCCAGTGGTATCGACGATGGGTCAATGGGTACCCGGACAGGTGCCGCCAGAAATGCAGTACTACTCCCAGTCGCAGTTCATGCCGATGTACCGGCCAAACTCGGCAGGATCAGCGGGCACTTTGACGCGATACCACAAGAAGGAATCGAGTGATAGTGACGTAAAGAATAGCGTGTGCCAAAGCATAAATCTAGTCAGACAGAAGCCGATAGGTCAGATCGTGTCCATTCCTGGGCAGGAGCTGACAGTTTGTAATAACGTAAGTGATAGTCCAAGCCCTGCGTCAGTCAGCACCGACAGCGGTGTGTCGCCAGGAAACAGTGTGCCCAGCTCTAAGAACTCTGTCTTCAATACTCCATCTAATACCAGTGAAACCTTCAATTTAGAAACTAAGAATAAAAAAAACATCAAACCTTTACCACAAGCTAGATCTCTTAAAAATTCAAAAAGTCTAGATTCTTAGTGAAGGTTTGTAATTATGTAGATTTTCTAAGTGTACGTAGCAACTAGTCGATATAGCTATGTAAAGTATACTTAAATTAGATTCCAAAGTGCTTATCATTTAGTTGGTGTGGTTCGAGGTATCTTTTACACAGATTATTTGAAGAATTTACTCTTTAATGTTCGTCTACTTTAAACAGTGAAGATTGTTAGAGGCTAACTTAAAAAGAGTAACTATATAAAAGTGAAATAACTTTTATTCTTATAAAATATCAGTAGATACATAAGAGATGGCAGTTTTCTTACATTAAAATTTTAATTTCATTGGGCCAGGCCAATCTGATAAATTTCATAAAATTCTTGTAAACATATTTAAACATGAGACTTTGAGAAATATGAAAATGATTTTTCTTAATGGATGTTAAGACAAGTAGAATTTACCTCGAGTCGCAACATTAAATAATATAATTGTATTTATTGTGATCGATCGAGAAAGTTTTTTTTTAAGATTGGTGTTGAAACTTATCAATGTAGATGGTAACATAATCGGTATCACGCTTTCCTGTTAGCTATGATAATCCTTCTTTTCTCCCTGTCACTATGCCTGATACAATTTCTGAACGAGTAAGGCGAAAACACGCAGCTATTGTACATTTTTTAAAGTTACATGCGTATAAATTAATTGTTTTTTTTAACCTTTCTATGCTTCAGTCCTTAATGGTAGTTTAGAACGGCATCGTCGCAAATAAGTGTCATAGTTTTGAGGTATTTAAATGTAATTAGTTCATGGTGGAATGGTCTTCTATAACATTGGGTCCTTCAAACGTAGTGTGAAGAAGCATCTGGTCGGACCGGCTTGACACTGGCGACGGCTAGAAGACATCTATCTTCTCCTCGTCGTCACTGTCTCTGGACTGTAATTGGGCTTTCCATCAGGTCCAATACAATACCTTTACAGTATCAAAATAAAAAAAAAATTACCTTTATTTTGGTAATGTTTTCGATACACTAAATTAAAATAAAAGTGTACCATAGATGGTTTATAATTATATTTGCAGTCTTTTTACTATGTAAATAATAAGAAGAAAGAAAGAAAGAAGAGTAATGCGTAATGGGCATATTAAAAGAATTACAAATATAATAATATTCACATACACTTTTACTTAAGTATGTAAGGTAATTTAAAAATATTTTTAAAACAATACCTAAATAAAATAAATATGTTTTATCTATTAACTGTCCCACTGCTGGGCACGGGTCTCTTCTCAGTTTGAGAAGTGTTAGGCCATAGTCCATTACGTTTAAAAGCCTTAAAATATGACACTTGCCTGCGACGTGTCCACTGCCATACGTGTATCACAATGGAGGCTATGATTTTACGAAGCTAATACAATCTCAAAAAGAAGTATATAGATATGAGAAGTTAAACATTGTTATTCATAATTTTATTACTAGTAGCCAACGATACCTTACGATATACCTCATGCGAGTAAATCAAGCAAGAAGGATGACATCGCCGCAGATATAAAAAAAGTGTTAACAGTGTTGCCATTTATGAAATGACTAGAAGAAAGTAGGCTTCAGGCTCAATTCTTATATCAAGAAACGCGATACTTTAGTTACAGACTGTTCAATTTTTATAGAATATGTGTAACGAATTACTTCTCCATAGTTATAACGACTCGTCTCGTGAGATAGGAACTGAGCCTTAACTAAAACCACGTTAAAAATGTGAAGCCGGTGCCGTTAACTTGACAGATACACCATGGCTACGTATGTAACTACCACGTAACAAGTCAAAATAACTATTGCTAATATCATAAAAATAAATCTGTCATGTTTTCGCGTACCCGTTTATAACTTCTATGCAGCAGTATTGCCAAATTTCTACCAATGATTTTGTATTAATTGTAAATTATAATAATTAATTTTAACATTCTGATGACGGGTATAACTGTAATTCATTGAATCCTACGAAACTTATCGAATCTAAATGTTAATATGTTTAGATAAAGACATGTGGGTGGTACCTCTAAGTGCCGAAATGCATTTTAAATTATCCAATAATAACGGTAACAAACTTATGATTTGTTTTATTTTACCTATAAGGCAAAAAAGGGAAAGAGAACGAAGAATTCCATTGAGAGGTCACATACGAATCTTACACCACATCACCACTACACGTCAGTAGTGCAATGGCACTACTGACGTGAACTTTATGGTGACACAAGTATTTAGGTTAGTTGAAGGAGTTAACAAGAATATAAGTGACTAGCTTTTGCCCGCTGCTTCGCTTACAGTAAAGTAACAGTACTTTAATATAGCTTTCTAATGGTGAAAGAATTGTTAAAATCGGTTAAGTAGTTTTTGAGTGAAATCCTTACATACAAACAAACAAGAAATCAGATCTTTATAATATAAGTATAGATTTGCAACTGGATCGATCGAACTAATGTTTTTATATATAAAAAAATATTAATAAAATATCTTATATATTAAATGTAAAAGTAATTTTTATCTTTTAGTATGTTGTCTCGGTTAATTCTTTGGTAAAACGCAATGAAATGGCTGCCTAAATTAAATCTGTTCTTAATTTTTTGAGTTCATTCGATATACTTACGAAAATATGAGCACTCTGACTTTGACCTTTTGAGTCGCAGTGACACATCGGCTGTCAGACACAATGGGCTTTTAATTATTTCTGGCATTCTAAGGCTTGACAGGTAATATAAATGATGCACTTGTGTCATTTCAAGGAGACACATTATTGGTTAATATTTAATGACAGCGAATTAAATAAGACGTATGTATCATTTGGTAATCAATACGTCTACTACTTTCGGAATGCAGCTTCGAATATCAAAGATATAGAGACTACACCATGACGCCAAAGTTTAAGATGTAACCTCGTAAATACCAGACCTGTGGTTTCGAACGGTACACGAAACAAAAATTAGTTCAACACTGAAATAGTTTGTTTGTTTGTATGTTTGTAAAGTCTCACGCGACACAGGATACTAAAGCAGGTGTTGCAATATCAGAAAAATAATTATTTCATATTGTCATTGTGTGTAAGAAGCAGCGATAGCTCAGTGGGGAGACCAACAGACTGCAATGCAGAGGGTCTCGGGTTCGAACCCACGTCGCGCACTTCTGACTTTTGGAAGTTATATGACTTTTCGAAATTATGTGCGTATTGATTGACAATTATCGCCTGCTCCGTGACTCGGAGAGCACGTTAAGCCGTTGGTCCCGGCTGCCATGAACATCTATGGCAGTCGTTATTGGGAAAGTCAGTACCCTCTAATATCCTGACACTGGTCTAGCCTTAGGGTATCGTTAGCCTTCGGGTTGCGGAGGTCAGGTGGCAGCCGCTCCGTGTAAAAACTGATAACCAGTCAAATCCAGTTAGACCAGAAAAGCCGACCCCAAGTGACTTGGGAATAATAAAGGCTAAGAGAGAAGAATTGTGTGCAAGATGACTACTTAAAGCACTATGATCATTAAACTTAGCAAGGCGTATCTATTATTTAAATCTTTGACTAGTACTAATTGTCACACAAGTGTCTAATTAACCTAAACCTATTTTAATTTAACGAGATCACTAAGAAACTACCTTCACTTTAAAGAAAATTGCAGATAAAAATCCTATTACTATCTCAGACAAATAATTGTGGATGTCAGACATTTTTGTCTCGTATGGGACTCAAACTCGGTGCAGTCGGTATACTTACATAAAGATTGTTAGTTCGAGTTTAGATAAGTAAGTCCAAATGCATAGATCTTACAATCTGGAGCTAGATACCGGACTCGGTTGCGTAGATGACTTTAGACTTGTTCCAAGCGATCTTAGCGATGAGCGTCCTCTATAGATATGCTTATTACTTATTAAGTTTTTCATTATATTATAGTGAAACTTTTGGTGTAAAAAAGATATAAATAATATTCTATTTATGTTGTACCTAGGATGGCTAGCAAAATATTGGTGCGATACACTCATCTCATCTCTTTCATAGATAAACAGGCACGAATCTATGTGCATACTTCTTTTCCCTAGCCTTTATTATTCCCAAGTCACTTGGGGTCGGCTTTTTTAGTCTAACCGGATTTGACTGAATATCAGTTTTTACACGGAGCGGCTGCCACCTGACCTCCGCAACCCGAAGGCTAACGATACCCTAAGGCTAGACCAGTGTCAGGATATTATAGGGCGCTGACTTCCCAATAACGACTGCCATAGATGTTCATGGCAGCCGGGACCGACGGCTTAACGTGCTCTCCGAGGCACGGAGCAAGCGATAATTGTCAATCAATACGCACATAATTTCGAAAAGTCATATAATTTCCGAAAGTCGGAGATGCGCGACGTGGGTTCGAACCCGAGACCCTCTGCATTGCAGTCTGTTGGTCTCCCCACTGAGCTATCGCTGCTCATCTATGAATGAATCATGAATCTATGTACATACATATGTACGTAAAATATTTAACTAATTTATTTATGTATAATAATATGAGGCCTTGTTAACCTGTCCCACTGTAGGAAACGTATTCTCAGACATGCACGGTTAAGCGATAATGAATTATTTAATACGCACATAACTTTGAAAATATAAGTCATAGATGTGCCCTTGGATTGAACTCAAGATCTTTGCGTGGCAGCAACAAGGCTATCCTTGCTATTATTAAATAATACAATTATTTATGTATTTATATATTTCTATGTATAATATGTATGTATTTACAAAAAAAAAAAGTATATATGTATGTTTATCTATTGTCTAGTATCCATAGTACAAGCTCTGCTTAGTTTGGGCTAGATGATGTTGCGTGTATGTGAAAGAATATTATATTATTATTATTATTATTTAAGGTTAATTTATTCCTGCTTATTATTTTGTAGGTTAAGCAGTGCTAACAGAATAATATAATTCACCAATGGTACAATTTGTCGTCCTCTCAGGTAGTCGCCTAATAAACCGAGCCTTGAACCACCGTTTATGATGTGTTCAAGTTGTTATTTATGTTACAGGCACAATCTTTATTCAGTCATTACAGAAAACATAAGGAGTTGTTCAAGTATTATGTTAGCACCAATGGGGGTGGAGGGGTCTTTGCTATGTTTATATTCCATGATATACTATGCTTACTGTCTGCTGCCAAGAGGGTAGGGAGGGTTAAAAAGGAATCAAATCTTGGTTACGTAATACTTGAACGGCCCTTAAAGATGTAAAGAAACGTGAGAGAGTTGTTCCGAATCTTGATGTTATTTGTGTCTCTTGTTTGAATGTTTGTGAAGATCCTCGCGACACATGATTTATTCCTAGTGCGGATTTTATCACTTTTAATAAAATCTATATAATATTGTCTTCTATTTACGCGAATATTATTCATTGAAATTAAACTGCTATATACGGATTTTATCGCGTTGTTTATTTGACACTTCATTACAAAATTTTGAAAATTTTTACACTACTACTACTATTAAACTTTACTAATTTTTAAGCTAATTAAATTATTATTAAACTATTTAGATTTAATTTATTTTTACACTTTCCCCGACGTTTCGGTTGCTTTTCAGCAGCCATGGTCACGGGGAGACTAAGATGGCAGTTGTCTCAATGTTCCAGTGTAGTTATTTCAAAGTACCCGAACATAATTTAATCATTGGTGTTTCTATTTACGCAGAATGAGCTCAAGAAGCTGAAGTATCATGAAGTCTAATTGTGGTTTGCTTCTTCTTGGGTTTGACTATTTTTATTACTGGATCCCAAGCTGGTGGTACATTCCAACCATCTTCTCTATTAAAATTAGGATGTTTTTTGATTTCAATAGCCTCGCGAAGCATCCTTGGTAGGAATCGGTGTTCTTTAGCGAGAATCTGTGGTTTGTCAAATCTCAGGTAGTGGTTGGTCCCCTGTTGCACATGTTCACACACAGCAGACTTCAACGAGCGTTGGTGTTTTACATCAGCTATGTGTTCTTTTATGCGGGTGCCTATGTTTCTCTTGGTTTGACCAATGTATGAGAGTCCGCAGTCACAATCTATTTTATAGACCCCTGCATCTTGTAAAGGTAGTTGGCACTTGACGGATGGTAAAAATTGACTTATCTTCGTTGGCGGCTTGAAGTATGTGTTGATTGAAGCTCGCTTCAAGATGTAGCCAATCTTGTCAGTGACACCCCTTACATAAGGCAGTATAGCAGGCTGGCGCTCGCCAGCCACAGTCGAGCGCCAGCCCGCGAGTATGAAATTTGGCACAGTTAAAGTTTATATGGAGAAGGAGGGGCGAATCCTAATATTCTTATAAAATATGCATTAGATATACATTAAAATAATGAAAAACCACTGCACGCACACAACCATGCATTTGACACACGCAGTCGAATCGCGTTCGTAGTATTTCGGCATGGTTCGCTTGATGTCGTACAATTCTTCGTTACTATGGTTACATACCTTAAGTACCTACCGATTGCAATTTCGCGGTATATATAATAACGATCAAACTTAAAATTGAAATCAATTATGGTCGAATTTCGACCACTTGGCGACTGCTAGTAATAATAAATAAGAAAGATCCTAAAATCGTTTCGAAAAATATCTGATAACCAATATATGTACACATCAAATACAGTTACAATTTTATAATGGAATAGACAAGAGTGCAATTGATAAGGCGCCTCATCAAAAAATTACTCCAGTTCGATATCTCCAGACTTATCAAAATCCCAGACGGCTATCTCTTCCAATATTTGATATAGCCAGCAAAAGATTCCATTCCACAAGGAGGCTTTATATCGGGGAGATCGTATCCGGTTCAACGGACTTTCACATTTTTTTTACTTCCATTTTAATTTTACTTATTGCAGCTCGCAATCTTTTATGCCATATTACTCAACTACGCCTACGTCGCCGGTCGCTCGGAAATCTAATCAAACTTATATTGTGCAGTTACAATGATTTTATTTTATCCGACTAAGTTTATGAAAGATGGTAGCGTCTTCGTAATATCTACGTAAAAACTGTATTTTCTATGTTTACTTACTAATCAGCTTGGTTTAAAAGAACGCCCTTTATTAGTTGTACCAATTTCTTGGGCTAAATATAGACAAAATTGCGACGAACGCTATGTCTGAAGAGTAAAGTTTTTGACCAGTGCGTGCTACCTGTTATGACCACGTAAGCCATAACAGGTAACAGAATCGGTCGACACCGTAATGCCAAAATGTGGACATTCCAGGTAGGGCTGGTCCACAAACTGAAAGTTGTCCAGCTGGCTATAGAGGGAGCTACGTTTATTCTTGAGGGATAAAATCAGAAATGAGGTTATATATAATAGGCAGAATAAACAAACTGAAGTGGCAATGGGCTGGCCATATTTGTTGTAGAACTGATGGCCGTTGGAGGGGAAACGAGTTTCAGACCGCGACTTAGAAAACTGGCCAGATGTACAGATGATTTGAAAAATGTAGCTGCGTAAGACGGAAAGCGGAAGACCGTGGCGTAAAATGGGAGAAGCTTATGTCCAGCAGTGGACTGCAAAGGGTTAATTGATTGATTGGTTGAAATCATTAACTGAGGATTTTAATGATTACATTACAGTATTTGCATTACAGAGTTTGCATTACAATTTACTAGTTAATCCCTCCAGATTAATTTAAAAGCTAGATTTAAAAGTGGGTTTCGTTAGTGCAATGTATGTGATTTGTTTATACTACTGCCCTTTGCCCGATCCATTCGGATACCGGCTTTCATTTAGGTACATTCTAATGATCCCGTGGTATATATAGTTCGCGCTTATGTTTGCGACCGATGGTGAGGTGCCGGATTCGATTCCCGGGTGAAGCCAAGTTATTATTATTTTTTTGTACATACACAGTAACAGTTAAGGGTTAGAGTCAAGCCAATCACAGGTAACGTCGAGTTGGCAGGGTCGCCATGTGGTGTGTCTTGGTGTAAAGAGAGAGGCCCAAGGTTCGACAGAAAAGAAACACGTCAAGCCAGTTTAGGTTGCCATTTATTAGTGGCGCTAAAATTATAAAATATTACAATAACGCAAATATGTACAGATGCTGACACAAGATATACTACACACTACAATATAAACATTTTTAGAAAGAAAGAAAGAAATAAAAAATATTTATTTTGCCACACAAAAAGGGCACACGCAAAAGATGAAGAAATAAAAAAAAATAACGTAAAATAAAAATAAATAAAAAGCAGAAGGATAATAAAACTAGAAAAATAAAACATATACTAAAACTATGATTTAATTTCCGCTCACTGGCAACACCACACCTTTCGCTTAACCAAACGGAAGTCGGAAACTGCCTCCATTTAAGTCAAGGCTAGTATTGTCAGTGAGCAGGAGATACAAATAATAAAAGATACACATTTTAAATCATTTTATGTTTAACTTATTATATATATTTACCATTTGGTTATATTGTAGTGTGTAGTAGTTGAGCATCTGCTCAACTGCTACTAATAATAATAATTTACATATAGTACGGAGAGTAGACGGCAATATATACGTAGATGAGAAAGTATTAGGCATCTAGAACATCAGCCGGCGAATGTAACTGTAAAACAATTCTACCTAACCCATCAAAGATACACAGGCGTAAGTTAATACACGAGTACCTACCTCTTAATAAAACAGGGACCTATCTGAGATTATCGGATTAAACAAATTTAAACTCTATTGTCATTACTTAACACAAATGTAATGTTAGAATTATAGTCACGCAATTAGAGTTCAAATTACCTTACTTCCAAATTTTTTGTTAAGTGACTGTTTTATTGAGTGCGATATACTTTACAATGATTATCTATACTGTACTCTCAAGAGTGTTAAACCAGCGATAGTCTAGTATGAGAGCGTTGGAGGCCCACGCAGAGGTTTCTGACTGGATCCCAAGGCAGGCAGTCTGACTTTCCGAAGTTATGTGCGTACTAGCTGACCCGCGCAATTTCGTCTGCTTCACATTAGAGAATTTTCCCCGTTTTGCAACATTTTTCATTGATGCTCCGCTCCTATTGGTCGTAACGTGATGTTATATAGCCTATAGCCTTCCTCGATAAATGGACTATCCAACACTTAAAGAATTGTTCAATTTGAACTAGTAGTTTCTGAGATTAGTGCGTTCAACCAAACGAACAAACCCTTCAGCTTTACAATATTAGTATATTATAGATTTATTATTAATTATCGCTTGGTTTAACGGTGAAGGAAAACAATGCAAACCTGCATGTCTGAGGGTTCTTCATAACGTTCTTAAAGATATGTGGACTCTGGCAACCTGCACTAGGCGAGGGTGGTGGACTATGGCTTACACCTTCTAATACTGAGAAGCCCAGCAGTTGGACAGTTTTGTTAAAGTGTATGTATCTTATGTGGGGGCCAGTCAGTGCAGACCAGCGACACTTCGACCCAGTAGGATCTTCTGTGTTGACACTCTCCCAATAACGACTGCCATAGATGTTCATGGCAGCTAGGACCGACAGCTTAACGTGCTCTCCGAGGCACGGATGGCGATAATTGTCAATCAATACGCACATAATTTCGAAAAGTCATATAACTTCCGAAAGTCAGAAGTGCGCGACGTGGGTTCGAACCCGAGACCCTCTGTATTGCCGTCTGTTGGTCTCCCTACTGAGCTATCGCTGCTTTTGTTAAAGTGTAACTAACAACCATACCCACATTCGCATTTATACTTAGGATTGTGTTTCAGTGTGGTTTTGTTCTCAGTAGAAACTTTACAAACATTCAAACACCGGACACAAAAAATACCCAGACTCCGCACAACCATTTGTGAATCACACAATTTTTTGTCACGTATGGGATTCGAACCCACAACATTCGGTGCAGTGGCAGCGGCGGGGCGATCACTTAAACCACTACGCCATCCATGCAGTCAAATATACACAAATGAATAAATAAATTCATCAAAATCGGTTCAGCCGTTACGTCGAAGTTCAGTGAACCGATTTTTACAATTCTTTACCCATTAGTTAGCTATATTATTACTAAGTAACATGAATTTAATTTTTTTTTAAACCACTGGTGCAAGCCTTTCCTACTTTTACGCGAACGGAGCCGCTGGCGAAAGCTAGTTCTAAATAATCTACATATATATTAATACGTGAAGCAAAAACTTTCTATCCCTTTTTACGAAAATTAGGAGAATGAAATTTGCCACAGTTAAAATTTATATGGAGAAGGAGGGGCGAATCCTAATATTTGTATAAAATATGCATTAGAAATACATTAAATTAATAAAAACCCTACACGCACACAACCATGCATTTGACACACGCAGTCGAAGCGCGTAACTATGGTTACATATATCAATATAATTATAATGACATAATTATATCAGCAATATCTTACAGGCAAACTTTGGTCGAGTTTCGAGCACTAAGTGACTGCTGGTTTAAAAAATTCCGTCTGATCATTTAATGTATAATCATATAATCATATCAAGAAATACTGAAACACCTTACCTACTATGCGGTCTACCTTAAGCTAACTCAAATACGATTATTATACAAAGACAAGTGTTGACCTAACCGTTTAACGGCTTAACCCTTCAGCCGTCGCCCCCGCTAGGTTAATGACTTCAACAACACGTCACAGAGGAAAAAACAAAGCTACGTTTTTTCTAGACTTACGTTCTAGTCCGTAGCTTGGATTTGAAAACTCTTTTAATCATTGAGGTTAAATACCTGTAAATGTGGTGTATAATAACAAGTTATTATATTCTACTAGGTTTTTACCGCGGTTTCGCTCGCTCAATATAGGTTAGTTTAGTGACAGTACTTTTTTTCTGGATGAAAGGTACCCTATGTCCTTTCTTGTTGTGACTGCTGTGCATAAGGTCTCGGGTTCGAATTCCGGGTTGGGCCAACAAACAATTATTGTGTTTTCTGTTAAGAAATCTCAATAACAGCCCGAAGTTAGGAAGTTGGCGGTGTTGGACACTCCTGTGCCTCTGAAAGCAGGTAAAGCCGTTGGTCCTGCGCCTGATCTCTCTCCGGTCGTGTCGGATTACCGTCCCATCGGATCATGAGAGTTAGGGAACAGAGAGTGCACTTGTGTTTGCGCACACGTTTGTGCACTGTAATATCTCCTGCGCAGATGGCCAGTCTCCGTTAAGATTGGCCGCCGTGACCAAAATCGATCTGTAAGACATTTTTATTACAACGTGCAAGCGGAGTTTCATGATGATCTTTCGAGTTTTTAAGGCTTGAAAACGTAACAATTTCAGAAGATTTCAAAAAAACTCCCTACTAATACCTTAACTACTAGGAATACATTCTGTATCTTAGTAGACTTCACAAACATTCAAACAACGGACACAGAGAATACCCAGACTTGGAACTGAGGATAACACAATTTTAGGTTTCTTTCGGGGTTTGAACCAGCACTCGGCGCAATGCAAGGCGACTAATCAAACTGCTACGCCATCTGTATCCGCCTTAGGCCCGGCGGTCATAGGCGGCACGGCATGGCAAGGTATTTTTAGGCGGCGAATAAAAATATAACCTAATAGTATGGAAATAAAGTTGAAATTTCATTGTTAACAGTCGTAAGTACAAAAACAATACCGCGGTATGCTTAGGCATGCCGTGTCGGCAGCCTTCGGTACGCTTTGGCAGTCTTCGGGATACCGCGGTAAGACAGCGCCCGCCCGTACGCCGCGGCACCGCGCGTACTTTCATTAGCTTAGTGTCGTTCATGCCACCACGGCATACCTATGGACGCTTCGGTATGCTTAAGGACGTCGCGGCATATCTACGGATGTCACGGCATAGTTACCGCCAGTGTGCGCGAGAGAGATGCCGAAGGCTCCCCTACCGTGCCGTGCCGCCAATGTGCGTCGGGCCTTTATGCCAATTTATGTCAATCTCGTAAACGTAAGGCAATTTTATGACAAAATTTTGTTTGTCTGTAATTTTCTGTATGGCTAAGGTATTTTCTTAGTAAGGGTACCAAGTCGAACAAAAATACACATTTTAATGGATATCCTAATTTCAACTAATATTGTGAATGCAAATGTGAGTTTGTGTGTTACGCTTTCACGCCTACTACTTGACCGATCACCATGACATTTCGCATACACGTTGTCAGGGGTACAGAAAATGACATAAGGTACCCTTCATCCAGGAAAAGTAGGTACTGTTCCCGAGGAATAAAATAATTACATAACCTACATTTACGCGAACGGAGGCGCGGGCAAAATCTAGTTATTTATACACTAGCTGACCCGCACAACTTCGTTTGATTCACATAAGAGAATTTTCTCAGTTTTAACAATATTTGTCATTGGTGCTCCGCTCCTATTGGTCTTAGCGTGATGTTATATAGCCTATAGCCTTCCTCGATAAACGGGCTATCCAACACTAAAATAATTTTTCAATTTAAATCAGTAGTTCCTGAGATTAGTGCGTTCAACCAAACAAACAAACAAACTCTTCAGCTTTATTATAGTACAGATAGTATAATAATAATATTCTATCACATACACACAACACCATCTAGCCCAAACTAAGCAGAGCTTGTACTATGGGTAATCATACATATATATACTTTTTTTTGTAAATACATACATATTATACATAGAAACACCTAGACCAAGACAAACATCCATGTTCATGCACACAAATGTTTGACTTGTGCGGAAATCGAACCCACGATCTCAGGCGTGGCAGTCGGTTACACTAACCACTATGCCATCGAGGCCGACAGAAGAGAGCTTAGGTACAGTACTTAAGTTCTCATTTTATGTTAATTACTAATTAATATAAATTAGAGACGAAGTAAATAGACAATGTATGACACAGACCTTGAACCTTGACATTCCGCGCCGTCGCTTTACCAGCTAAACTCTTTATGACACCTCTACATGTATTGAAATTTGCCCTGGACCATGGATGGCTTAGTAGATAAAGCGACGACATGGCTTGCAAGGACACAGGTCCAAAGATTGTGTTTACCCTCGAATATAATTTACATTTTTGCTTGCAAAATACTTAGCCCATTGAGTCGCAGTGGTACACCGGTGGCCAGATACAATAAGTTAATAATTATGTCTGGTATTCCAAGACTTGATCTATAGGTTAAAGATAATATTTTGTGTCCACCAATTTACAGTTTCAATAATAAAAAAATGAACGTTTCTTTATTTTCATTAAAATTAAACAAATTTATATGGATTTTATCGCGTAGTTAATTTTTTTTAAACACTATTATTACAGTTCTGTTTATATTTTTTTTGACATTATTTCCTTCTTATTTCATTCTTAACATAGAGGTTGGGGTCTCCTTTTAAATATATAAAATATTTGTAACAGAAGGCCCCACTCTTTCATATTTCTGTTATGTTTACAATTATTATAAACACGTATCAATTAACATCTTATATCTAAGAGATGTTACAAACATTATGTGTGTTTGTATGAGTGTGTGTGTACATTTTGCACGACCCAAGAATCGGACCTGAGACTACTTACTGCACAAGCGAGGCAGTAATAAAACATGGCACGACCCGGAAATTAAACCCGAGAGTACTGCACCACCGAGGAAAGAAAGAAAGTAAAATTTCATTAGTCATATATAAAAGAAAGAAAGAAAGAAATCTCTAGAAGAATAATTCCATAGCATATACAGAAATGATTAGATATCTATAACTTATTACGGAAAGCATTACATTTTTCATTCTGTCTGGTCTGAAGAGGTCGTTGACCTTTCACACTCAGTCTCACGCGACTAAGGAACGTTCAAACTGGCAAGTGCACTGGCATGAACTAAAGTGCCAGTAGTAGCTGATATGAGAAAAATAATATAAAATTGAATTGTATTATTAATAAACATATGCGACTGAAAAGAATGGCTACGATTTTCTTGCCTGCTTCTTCTCATGGAAACTCTATTCCTCGAACAGGCTTTTTTCAATGCCTGTTAAACATTTATATTTCCTTTTATTGATTTCTATTATTATATTTTAATTAATATATCAGTTCCTTGACGTGTCCTAGAATTGTTTATAATTTTTTATGGAAACAATGATTTCTGGCTTTGACTTTGACAGTTTCAGTTTTACTACGAGTGTTAATATGTTTGAGTTGGATCCACAACACTTGACAGTAGTGCAGAAATTATCACTGAAATCGCTGTGCCATCTGAGAAGTCAATAATAATAAAAAATGCCTGTTTTGTTTGTTGTGTTAGAACAACAAACATGAGTTATCCAAAAGTGATAACTGCCAAGGAATTAAATCTGCCATCCCGATTTATCCAGACATGTCTTTCAATATATATTAATATCAGCAGACCCGACAGACTCTGTCCTGCTCTAACGAGCCGATAGCAGCGCCATCAACTGGGTTCAATTGTGAATCTAAACCATCCATGACCCCAAACAAACGCACACTAAAAATGTCATTAAAATCGATCCAGCTGTTTAGGAGTAGCTCAGTGACATACAAACATACATATCTACAGAAGAATTATAACATAATATGCTAGCGAATCCAATAGACCTTGTCTTTTCCGAATGAACCGATCGCAGCGCCACCTACTGAATTCAATTATAAATCTAAATTATCCACGAATTCACTCAAATATACACAAATTAATTCATAAAATTGGTTCAGCCGTTTCGGAGAAGTTCAGTGGTATACGCACAAACTAAATACCTATAAATATAAAGATAATAAAATTAATAAAGCTAAGGAAATTATTTTTTAATTATGTTTGATCTTACAGTCGGATTTGAAAATTCATTTTAGCCCGTTCGTTTGATAGCGTTGTGCTTAAGGAAGGTTTTTAAACTATATACTCGTAACATCACGCTACGGGCCATAGGAGCGGAGCAGTAATTATAAAGGTAAGTAAACCGTAGCAGACAGCTCTATATAATACAGTATACCGTATAAAACAGGATTTCCCTAAGAATGGGTCGTGACCCACTGGGCCCAGAAACATAAGATAACCCGATCGATAGGGCTATAGTGCGTTACAAATACGAAGTCCCATTTGACAGATGATCGTTTAACAGCAATAGTGAAGATACCATTTCAATCGACACATCACGAAATCGATTACCGATTTACTTTCCAAACAAACTGCAATCGTGTGTTTAGAATTGAAACAAAAATGATAGAAACAGAAAAACATAAATGGAGTCCATCAAAGTTTGACATATCGAAAGAATAGTTACATCAAAGTTAGAGCAGCGATAGCTCAGTGGGGAGACCAACAGACTGCAATGCAGAGGGTCTCGGGTTCGAACCCACGTCGCGCACCTCTGATTTTCGGAAGTTATATGACTTTTTCGAAATTATGTGCGTATTGATTGACAATTATCGCCTGCTCCGTGCCTCGGAGAGCACCTTAAGCCGCCGGGCCCGGCTACCATGAACATCTATTGCAGTCGTTATTGGGAGAGTGTCGGCACAAAAGATCCCACTGGGTCGAAGTGTCGCCGGTCTGCACTGACTGGCCCCCACATAAGATACAAGATACATCAAAGTTATACATAACGTAGTTAATTGTAAAAAGAACTGGATTTATCCTTCATTAATTCCTAGTATCACATACTTACTCCATACTTAGTATAAGGGTGAAATAAATGTGGTATAACAGGTAACAAGACGATTACTCTTTAAAAACTATGGGATATTTAAACCATACGTCCAATATCACATCTTCTAATCCATTTTTTGATAAAGAAAATAATATATTAGCAATTTGCAGAATGGGATTTAAGGTACGTTGCAACATAATAATAATTAATACCAAATACAAATTTACAAAAGTATTTCTCGGATAACTCTAAATCGGTTTTTACCTCGAATTAGTTCGATTTTATTCGATTCATAATGTCGCATCACTATGACTGAAACTAAAAAAAATACCTTAGAGCGTAACCATGGTATTGTAGTAAAAGTTTATTTTATTTTGTTGTTTAAATTATTTAAGACTAATAATCAATAGAAATGATTAGTTGATTATGTTTGTGAAACAATTACATAATGTTTTGTATAGATTCTAATTATTTTTAATAGTCTTTAGTACCATAAGTAATCATTGTTTACTTTAGCAATTCATATAAAATGTGCAGAGTTACGTGCTATGAAGTGTCAAAAGGGACTTCGTATTTGAAACAGACTATAACAGGCGGACGGCCACTGAGGGGCGCGCACTGCTCTGACCACAGAGACTAGGGAATCTGAGCGTTACCAATATTTTATGGCCTCGTTTTGAGACGGCCAAGAGGTGGGTCCCGAATTTGGCAGTTTTGTTAGGTGGGTCCGCGTCTAATCAAGTTTGGGAACCACTGGTATAAATTATTATATACTACTAATATTATAAATGTGGAAGATTGTGAAAATATTTGGATGATTTTTACTTAATCGAACGTAAACCCTAACGGTTTACGGATTAGATGTTTGGAACACAGATATCTGCGTTATAGTTTAAAAACATAATGACTACATAATACTGGAGTGAGCGGTCATCTCACGAAACGAGAAGAGGAGACCTACGAAGCTGGCAGGTTATTTCCAGCAAAGCGGAGAAGAGATGCGTAGCGGAGTGGAGATGTGAACTGTGAAAGCTCGAAACCATGTGCTGTCTACAAAAGGAAGACGGCATGTCGTTACAAAAGTTATATCTTAATTTGCTTAAGGATGAGGAATTAGAGGTTGAAGAAACACAATTAATTCTTTAATATTTGTCTTATCGACGGAAAAATAGATTCCAGATAAGAAACCATATAGAATGTCACAGTCATGGCGAATAAGCCACACTATTTCAAGACCGCGCCGCCCGGCCGCCCGGCTACACACATCTCCGCTCGGCCGCGGCAAAAAATTCTATAGAAAAATAAGATATCTTCTCTCCATCCTTAATCCATTTCACGGAAGCTAAGCGGAGAGGAGATGTGGAAATAACAAAATCTGATTGGTTTATTCAAAACACATCTCCTCTCGTCTCCTTTCCTCTCTGCTTCGGTTGATACCGGGCCTAATTGGTTTGTAACCCATACGAGATAATTATTTCTGAGAAGTCAAATGATTGTTCTAAATCTGGGTGTGCTTTGTAGATTATAAAGTCGCCCGCGGCTTAAGGCGTAAGTCTTAGTGCGGGCGTTGTTAGTTTTTAAGGAAATATAATGGGACGTCTTTTATCCCGGTATGCGATCCCGTGGCCGAAATCGACCGCAGACCTAACTATCCCAGTCCTAACTAATATTATAAATGCGAATGAAATGAAATGAAATTTTGAAATGAAATTTATTAATCACAAATAAGTAAGTCACAGTAATTAATGAACACTGGTACCCAAGGTAAGATCTAACTTGTGTTATGGGTACCAGGCTCCACTTTCAGGTTTCTTAACAGTTTGGTATTAATTTAGGTACGTACATTGATGTTATCAAATAAATTACAGGAAGAAAATATAAAATATTAATAAAAAGAAAATATAAGAAAAAGTAAATAAAAATTGGGTTGACACTTATGATTGTGCAGTAGTAGTGCGAGAGTAGGTGTGTGTGTGTGTGTGTGTGTGTATGGATGGTGCGAGTGTGTGTGTGTGTGCGTGTGTGTGTTGGACTTTGTGCGTATCATAATATTTATATCTTTAGTAAACTTTCAGTTTCTTCATAACTTTTGCCTATCAGCCAATCCGTTACTTTTTTTCTACATTGAGGTCTTGTTAGTTAGTAAATGTTACATACTTTATTGACTATGAATGTGAGTTTGTTTGTTACGCTTTCACGCCTTAACTACTCGACTGATCATCATGCAATTTATTTATTTATTTAAATCTTAGGAACTCCAACAAAGTATACACAGTACATGCAATAATTAAAAAAAGTTGTTTGATGATCTGTGCTCCTTCAATAACAGGAGAACACGTCGTAAGTAAATCATAATTTCACATTGTTTACAAAAAAAAAATTATTAGATGTTATAAGTTTGGTAAATTTACGCGAATACAAACAGAAATTCAACAAAACACAGTTAATCATTGAAATTAAACTGCTATATACGGATTTTATCGCGTTGTTTATTTGACACTTTATTACAAAATTTTGAAAATTGTTACACTACTACTACTATTAAACTTTACTAATTTTTAGACCAATTTTTAGACCAGCGTCTCCCCGTGACCATGGCTGCTGAAAAGCAACCGAAACGTCGGGGAAAGTGTAAAAATAAATTAAATCTAAATAGTTTTAATAATAATTTAATTAGCTTAAAAATTAGTAAAGTTTAATAGTAGTAGTAGTGTAACAATTTTCAAAATTTTGTAATAAAGTGTCAAATAAACAACGCGATAAAATCCGTATATAGCAGTTTAATTTCAAAAAACACAGTTAAATTAAAAATGAACGTTAATAAAAAAAATTCGCACACAAGCTCACATTCGTATTTATACTTACTAATAAGGATGTCCTAATAATATAAACGAAAAGGCTTGTCATAATAAAATAAAAAGTTGGCTACTAGATATGAACTATACACAGACGGAAGATTTTCTAAAAATAAATGAATAATTAATGTGACCTGGCTTGGTGGACCAACATTACAGTAGGTACCGACCGCAAGACTTAGTCGTAGGGCTAGCGGGCCCACGAAATGGTTCTTAGCCATATTTTACCCTACTTTCAACACTTAAATAAACACATCGCATCCTTAATAAAACAGAGACTTATCTCAGTATTTTGGATTAAACAAATTTAAACTCTATTGCAAAAATTTAACACAAATATAATATTAGAATTTAACATATACAATTAGAGTTCAAATTGCCTTACTTTCAAATTTCGAGTTAAGTCGCTGTTTTATTAAGAGTGCGACATAAAATGTTCATATCTGTAACCGTTTTTGTTTTTGTTTTGAACAATAAATACTTACTATTATTATTATTATTATTATTTGTACTTTTTCCTTAAATAAAATTATCCTCGACGTTGTTTTCGTGAATCACCATGAATTTTAGTTTAAGTAGGATAAATAATAATATTAATAATAATAATATTCTATCACATACACGCAACACCATCTAGCCCAAACTAAGCAGAGCTTGTACTATGGGTACTAGACAATGGATAAACATACACATATACTTTTTTTTTTGTAAATACATACATATAATACATAGAAACACCCAGACCAAGACAAACAGCCATATTCACGCACACAAATGTTTGACTTGTGCGGGAATCGAACCCGCGACCTCAGGCGTGGCAGTCGGTTACACTAACCACTACGCCATCGAGGCCGACAAATACAAATATAATATTATGACTAACATTCTGTTTCCTTGATGATATTATTTACAAATGCATGTACCATATTAGAAGCAGTACGTCATAATGGACACTGCATGTGGTATTAGTTACAACGAGTTATGTTTATATAGTAACAGCGCTAGCAGCGATAGCTCAGTGATGCAGAGGGTCCCGGGTTCGACAACACGTCGCGCACCTCTGACTTTCGGAAAATATGACTTTTCGAAATTAATTGCGTATTGATTGACAATTATCGCCTGCTCCGTGCCTCGGAGAGCACGTTAAGCCGTCCGTCCTGGCTGCCATGAACATCTATGGCAGTCGGTATTGGGAGAGTGTCGACACAAAAGATCCCACTGGTTCGAAATGTCGCCGGTCTGCACTGACCGGCTAAGATAAGATAAGATACTATTATATAGCGTGTAACACAACCATATGGTCATATTTAAATATCACATCACTATCACTACATATTACAAAATAAAATTCCCCGCCCCGTCTGTCTATCTGTTCGCGATAAACTCAAAAACTACTGAACATATTTTCATGCCGTTTTACCAATAGACAGAGTGATTCATGAGGAAGTTTAAGGTGTATAATTTGTTAAGATTTTGTACTACCCGTGCGAACCCGAGGCTGGTCGCTAGTTTATTATATAGAATGGTATACCGCGACAAAAAAATTGTATTCATTATTTTCACTAAGATATAGCGTTTTATTTTTATCGACTTATCTATGTCATACATTATTGTCGATACTTAAACAACACTAACATCTGACTTAGGTGATCACCGTGAACTCGATAATGACCGGGCACAATTTTGGTAGCGATGTAATGCGTATGTTTCAATGTTTAAATAATAAAAAATATATTATTATTTAATCCGAGGTTAGCGCACATCCTAACTAATATTATAAATGCGAATGTAAGTTTGTTTGTTACAGTTTCACGCCTTAACTACTCGACCGATCATCATGAAATTTAGCATACACGTTATCAGGGACACAAAAGGACCCAGGATACACTTCATCCAGAATATGTACTGTTACTCATCTAACCTACATCCATTTACGCAAGCAAAGCCGTGGGCAAAAACTAGTAGTTTATATATGAGACTAGTATTTCGCGTGGTTGCGCGGCCCGCGAGGGATAAAAAAAACCGATGATCCCCTGTGACCTTGAAAATAACTTTTTTTGGAAAGATCTCGTCTAACTCTATGATATTTGTTCGAACACACCCCGCCTGTCTCCAACCGTTTCGGAGATATTAGAGGTCAAAGTTTGTATGGCGGCCAAGTTTTTTTTGTATGGAAGCCATGTTTTTTCCGCTCCCCCTAAAAGGTCCCAGGGTTTTAGAAAGATTTTGTTCGAGAACGACTCCGACAGAAATCACCGTTTCCTAGATAGATCCGATGGGGTACCACCACCAAGAGCTGACCTTCCGAAGGTCAGGCATTTTTTCCGGGCCTTTTGAACGATTATCTATACGACACTATATTTACTTTTTTCCTACGACTCCCCCTTGTATGAGTTCTATTTCTCTACGTGATTCAGTGGTAATTTAAGTTTTTATATAGTAGCCGTCCCGACAGACGTTGTCCTGTACAAACGAAAAAAAATACCCAAATCTAAGCCATCCTCAAATCCACATGAACACACAAAATTTTTTTTATCAAAATCGTTCCAGCCGTTCTGGAGGAGTTCAGTGACACATACGTACAGTAGAATTATATACATATATAATGCCCTAAAATATGGCACGTTTTTATTACACGCTATATAAACAGCAGTATATATTAGAATACATCCAGGAAAATATTTATATAAATTGAATTTCCTCTACTAAACATTTTGAGGATATTATTGACCATATCTGCAAAAGAGACTAACCTGTGTAGGACATATGTAGTTACATAAAGTTTCAGTTTCATTATTTAATTACACAGCACAGCTTGCTTATTTGGATATACCTACTTCAAAATTTGAAGTAGGTAGATCATTTAATAATAATTGTGATAATTCAGGAGTTCAATGTTTTGTGTGTAAGTCGCTATGTCTGTGTATATAGACGTGTTAAACATACTACATGTCGTGGTATTAATAATTATATACTTACTATTGTACAGCGATGCTACCGGTGAGTGTCATTTTGTAATTATTTCATATTTAATATGTAATAGGTCTTTAGCTTTTTTTTTTACGTGGGGGAATGCATTGACGCGTACCTCTCCGCGGGGCGACGGAGAGGCTATGTCGGGCTCACCGGGGGAAAGATACCCCGGTAATACCGACTAAACCTACCACGGTGTTCCTCGACATAACCATAGACGGCGGGGCCGCGCGAATCGCTTTCACATGCAATCGCGACCCCGCCGAGGTTTCGGCCCGCCGTGTGAAACGGCAGACCACTTCACAAAAAATACTTCCTCCACTGTCCCCCTGGGGGGGACAAAGACACGACACAGAGGCGCACGTGCGAACACGCACGCCGCCTCTCGGACCTGGTGCTGAACGGATGGCGGGCAGGCCCACAAAACCAGCCACCCCCAGGTCAATCCTCAGGGTGGCTGGAGGTCATTTCGCGCCCTCCGGCGCCCGGTTCTGCGGTTGGGGAGAGGGTTTAAACGCTCCCTCTCCCGCTCCGCCGCCTCCTTGTTGGAAATGACTTCCTCAGAAAAGGAGGCGACGGCGTTCCACGACCTCTCACTCCGGACTATAGACTGAACTACGGCCGGAAGTGAGAGGGCAATCAGTCCGACTGCCGCGATCAACTCACGGCGCTGCGATGCCCAGGCAGGGCAGTACGCCAAAGTGTGCAGCGCCGTGTCCTCAACAACGTCGCGGCAGTCGCCGCAGTGGTAACAACCGGGCGTCTCTTGCCGGTCTATTCGACACATTAGGTCTTTAGCTAAGCTAAGCCAAAGCGATAGGAAAACGATTTGAAGCAAGTAGCTGGACCAGAATGGTTTTATATAGCAAAGGACAGAAACAAGTGGAAATCCTTAGAGGAGGCCTTTGTCGAAAGACAAGCTGTTAAGAGGGGAGATAAGCTGAATGCCGAGAGTATGCTTCAGTTTAAGTTAATTTATAGTTTCTTACCTCTATTGTCATATTTTAAGTAACGTTTTGTCCAATAAGTTAAAATCTAACAGTAATAAAGGTTTAATTTATTTTATTTATTTATTAGGTCTTTAGCTATAAAATTGGCGTTTATATCTAACATAATCTATATTAATATAATAAAGAGAAAAGATTTTGTTTTGTGATCCCTTGTAATTGAGAAAATATGAGAACTTATATTATGTATGTATCATATGTGGGGGCCAGTCAGTGCAGACCGGCGACACTTCGATCCAGTGGGATCTTTTGTGTCGACACTCTCCCAATAAAGACTGCCATAGATGTTCATGGCAGCCGGGACCGACGGCTTAACGTGCTCTCTGAGGCACGGAGCAGGCGATAATTGTCAATCAATACGCACATAATTTCGAAAAGTCATATAACTTCCGAAAGTCAGAATTGCGTGAGGTGGTTTCGAACCTGAGACCATCTGCATTGCAGTCTGTTGGCCTCCCCAGTGAGCTATCGCTGCTTAGTATATAGTAATATATTGAAATATTATATAGTTCAATATCGTTTTATTTTACAGATATACAACAAGTGCGATTTACAAAACCTGATACTACTAATATTACAATAGACTCCGGCAGACGGGTTGACGTTTTAAAAAATAAACCTCTCGAGATTGTATTTGAAATGTTTTCTGCGCAGTCGGTTATGTAAGACAATTATCACTTATATTTATTTAACAAGTATTTTGCCGCCACCGCAACGTTTAACTGTGATAATTCTGGAGATCAATGATTTGTGTGTAAGTGACAATGTCCGTAAATATAGACGTGTTGATCAAACTACATGTCGTAGTATTTTGTCAGCCTCGATGGTGTAGTGGTTAGTGTAACCGACTGCCACGCCTGAGGTCGCGGGTTCGATTCCCGCACAAGTCAAACATTTGTGTGCATGAACATGGATGTTTGTCTTGGTCTGGGTATTTCTATGTATAATATGCATGTATTTACAAAAAAAAGTATATATGTATGTTTATCCATTGTCTAGTACCCATAGTACAAGCTCTGCTTAGTTTGGGCTAGATGGTGTTGTGTGTATGTGATAGAATATTATAATTATATATTTCTTGTTTCTCATAGATATTATAACACCATTACCATAACTAATTTATATGCATAATATCAGCCCTGTATTAAACTATCCCACTGCTGGGATCGGGCCTCTTCTCAACCACATTGGCCTAGTGTGGGTTGGCAGACTTCACATATCTTCGAGAACATTATGCAGAACTCACAGACATGCAGGTTTCCTCACGATGTTTTCCTTCACCGTTAAAGCAAGCGATAATTAACTCTTCGAAAAGTCAGACATATATATGCATAATCGGGGTTAATTAAAGATACTAATAACCTCTTATCGTTAAATTAATTATTTATACCTTACTTATGAACTTTTGTTCTACCACTTTTCATAATTAATTATTTGTTTTTTTATATATTATATACAAATATTGATATTTAACTACTTTACACAGAATTTATCTTAACTAAAAACAGAATTGTATGTAGGTTACAAATCAGTCTTGAATTCCCACAAACCTATGTTTATAAGATGCTTAATGATGCTTAATGCTAAGCTTGCCACTAATATCACCGAGATCTTATAAATTCAAATGAGAAAAATTAATTATAAGATAAGTGTTTTTTTTTCTTATTTATCTATGCCGAAAATCCCAGGCTCGGGCAATTTTATCCTGAAAATTTCGGAACTGGTATAGACCGGTATTCCTGGAATAAATCCTCTATTTACAGTACCTTTCTAACATCTGGGCTATATGCTTGTTTGCTACGTAGATATTGTGAAAAATTGTCTATGGATCTTGCCGAATCTATATTATTAAGGACCATAATCATCAGCTCATTAGGATATAAAAAATGTAATATATTTTATGTATCATATTCTGGTCTTAACTGTTGAGGTCGATCCCAAGGATCTCTGTCATTTCAAAGTTATATGTGTATTAAATATTTAATTATCGCTTTAACGGTGAAGTAAAACATTATGAGGAACCCTGCATGTCAAAGAGATTTCCATAATGTTGTTGAGGATATACGAAGTCTGCTAGCACATACTAGGCCAGCGTAGTGGACTATGATCTAACCCATTAGTATCCAAAGTGATCCAGGTGGACCCCCAGGGGTCCGCGGGAGACTCGATGGGGATCTAAATTGGCATGACAAAAAATGAGGGTCCACAATTCGTAAGCATAATTTATTTGCTTTCGATAGTGAAGAACGAAAATGTTGGCTTGACTTCAATGTAAGCGACTGTTACTTGTAAAAACTTGCATATTCAATATTCAGTACCAGTAGCCTCCAACCTACCGAATTTCTAAAAACATAAAAAGAAAACCGTCATACCGCTCGCCGTGGCATACCACTAGCATACTAAGTAACGAGAATTTAAAAAAAAAGTTTACCCCGTAGACATTTAGAAATGTAGCTGCAAGGGGTCCACGGGAACCTGCTATATTTTTAAAGTGGTCTATGAGAAAAAAGTCTGGGAACCTCATTCTAACCCTTCTCACACTGAGATGAGGCTTGTGCCCAGCAGTGGGACAGTTTATATACAGGGCTAATGTTACTATACATTTATGTAAACGCTTTTATTATTCCTCATCTATAACGCAGTAATTAGGTTACATTCTTTTTCAGGTGCATGAATGCAGACTTTTACGAGGCGTCAGAAGTCACTAAAAATTATTTTGTAGATTACGGAAATGGGACCTCCTTGTTAAAGGTTTTTGCCTGTCTAGAGGCTTCTTTTTAACATACATTATTTTACAGTAAAATGTAGCTTCAATAAACTGGCCAGCAACGTTGACAATAATTAAAATTTAATAATCATTTATTTTAGATTCCTAACGTAACGGCTTCCATGAACACAAAATGGAATTGTAATATACAAAATGCCGATAGTGGTTTTATAAATTATTTATTCATAATGCGAGTTAAAGGTACAAGTAAGTAACAAAGATTTTATTTATTAATGGGCTCTACGACGCGCGACTTTAACCTGTCATCTGACATAATATAATGCCAACATAACAGCTTAACTTATATCATAAACTTATAATTATTATAAATGCAAATGTGAGTTTGATTGTTTGATATGCTTTAACTACTCAACCTACCATCATGAAATTTCGCATACACATTATCACGGTTACAGAAATGTACCTATCATTTAGAAAAACAAATTGTTTCCGGGCAAAGCTGTGAGCAAAAGCCTAATCAGCTGTTTTTTTTGTTTATGTGTCATTTGTTAGCCAGTCAGTTTATGTGTCGATGGCCTTGATAACGCGGACTATGGGTGAACGCAGAAGACTGGGAGTCTTCTGCGCTCACCCATAGTCCACACGTCCTAGCTGTTTTAAAGATAAAATCGCTTACCAAGCAATGCTGTAAATGTGCAATGCTTTGACGAAAGCTACAACGGAGTTGCGAAGCGCAGTTTTAATTTATAACTTGTGTGTTTTGTAGAAAAAGTACGTATGGAAGTCAGTGGAACTGAACTAGAATTTACAGACACCGATCTGTCAGTGTCAGGATACGATGGTGTATACAAATACGAGTATGAGGAGGGCGATTTCATAGACTTGACTTGCAGTAACATTAATGAAAGAGGTGAACTGGGATTACGATACAACGATGCGAATGGTAAGAGTAACTAGCAATGTCTATACAATCTAATAGAATAGATTAGAATAGAATAAAGCTATTAGAATAGAATAGAATAAAGTTATTATCAGACGATTGCCACTCATCTTGCTCATTTAAATTTACTAGGGTACTACTGGAGATTGATATTCGACCATAATCAATTTTGATGAGGAAAGCATTCGTTTGGTTGGCAAACAGAGGATGAAATGGTTCTTACTGAACTGTTTTGTTTGTACTGACGGTAAAAAAGTAACTATTTCCAAAATACTTTTATCGAGAGCACTAATAAAATTTGTCAATAATACAAAAAAAATGCAAAATTACGATCGTCGGTTGACAAGTAAAGGAAAAAAAAACTGTTTTGTCTTTGCCTATTTAAATTTAAAGTATACTGGTTAAAGTATAGCTTAGGGTGATCGTCGATTGCCACGCAGAGGTTTCGAGGACTCTTGGCCAGGCATGGCTGACTTTCCGAAGTTATGTACGTATTACATAGTTAATTATAGATCGCTATAACGGTGAAGAAAAACATCGTGAGTAAACCTGCATGTCTGCAAGATGTGTGAAGTCTCCCAACCCCTGCTGGTACAGTGTGCTTTCAACATTTGTGGCTAAAAGAAAAATGTTTAATGGGAGATATCACGAAGTTACTCAATATCAGCATCATCGTCTCAGCCGCAAGACCACTGCTGGACATAGGCCTCCTCCAAGGTTTTCCACACAGACCGGTCTCGGGCCATCTGCATGCAACCGCTTCCTGCGAACCTTACCAGGTCGTCGGTACCCCTAAAATTAATAATAATAATTAATTAAAACCTTATTTATTATTTCAGAAAGACAAGTTTTTGAACACATGGCAGACATCTCTGTAAAGCAGTTAAGATTTCAACAATCAATGCGAGTTCAAAACAGTCGTTCGTATGTTGATTGCACGTATATTACACCGGAGGTCGAGTACCGGCTACAATACACATATAGAACTATGTTCACTATTAAGAATAAACCTATAAGAAATGGTAAGCTGCTGAAGATATGTGATTAGTGCCCACACTTATGTATGGAAGTGAAAGTTGGGTATGGCAAAAGAAGCATGAGAGCAGAATAAATGCTGTAGAAATGAGAGCGCTAAGAAATATATGTGGTGTGACTCTGAAAGATAGAATAAGGAATAGTGTGATTAAAGATAGATGCGGCATGAAAGTGGATATAGTGACAAGAATAGAAAAGGGTATGTTAAGCTGGTTTGGGCATGTAGAAAGAATGGACGAGGAAAGACTGACTAAGAAAGTTTATAAGGCTAGTGTAAATGGAACAGTCGCAAGAGGAAGACCTAGGCGAAAGTTTCTTGATCAGATCGGAGGCGTTCTGGACAAAGGTCAGGTTAAGAGCACCTTGAACCGACGGGCGTGTATGAGGAATGTGATGAAAGTGAATGAAGCCAGAGAAGTATGTCAGGATCGTAGCAAATGGAAATCCGTAGTCTCTGCCTTTCCCTCTGGGAAACAGGCGTGAATCTATGTATGTATGTATGTGCCTTTAAATGCTCGTATCCTTGGTTATACATAAAAAATACAGAAATATACTGACAAGTACCTGAGCGATTTCTTTTTCTTAAACAAGTTGTCAGCGATATCGGCTTCAAAATACTAGTATTCTTGTTTACCCCTTATGGATAAAAGTCACCAAACTACCCGGCTGATCACCGAAGATGATGAAGATGTAAAGCTTGGAGCCACGGGATAATTAAAGAAGACCAAACGAATGTCTGCATGAATGGTGCAGTGCTTTTAGTGGTCTCACACAACTTCCACTGCGCGGAGTGTTGTGGGATCGAACCGAGACAAACATTTGAGATCCACAAATGATAGTTCCGAGTCTGGATGTTCTTTGTGTTTGTTGTATAAATATTGTTAACGATTGCCGCAACACTGGCATTATTCTTTGTTTTTTTTTTAATAATTTCGATTTTTTCTTTTAACACATTCCCGGACAGTACGTCGAGAGACGTGAATTATGACCCTCATAATATGGCACTACGGCTGTAGGCGGCGATTTAAAATACACTAAAAGTAAAACTCCGTCCGCGGCCGACTATTTCCATAGCATTTATAGGAAGGATATGACTCTGTGCCGTTTTAGGCTAAAATACAGACGGCTAGAGCCACAGCAAACACTCCTGCCGTAACACACGGCTTAGAATTCACTTGGTATGAATGTCCGCCTACAGGCAGTTACGTCTCTGACCGTTGTGACGATAATCGCCTAGACGCCCGGCGAACGCGGGCGCACGTCACTAGCCACCTCTCGCGACCGGTGGTGCAAGTCTATATAAGGACGGACGGCGTCAGTCGCGGCCGCCCCCCTTGCGGCCCGGCTTCACACTCCCAGCTAAGTGTCCTGATTATACAAGGACCACGAAGCAAGTCTTTAGCGAACCACGCCCTGACTATAGTTCTATAAGTAAAGATTGTCTCTTTTAATTGTATCTTAATTCATTAAAAGTGTATTTGTTATACCTTCTCTCATTGTACTTCCTAATATATCTACATTTCTCCTAAAGTAAACCCTAAAGGTTACACCGTTACTGCCGCAACACATACTTTTAAAACCGTGTAGTGTGGCAATACGTCCCCAGACGTGATGTCACTTTGAATGGAAAGTTTGAGTGCCATATCACAAATTATTGAGAGTGGTTTTGTGTCCGTGAATGTGTTAAGAAAAATATAGGCACGACGCTGTATTTATATGTACGTATAAACAGCAGCCTTAAAATTTTTTTACAGATGGCTTCTTTGTATCTATAAATGGCACGAAATTAATACCGCTACAGTTTGATACAAATGGCAGAGACTTGTACCGATACATGTTCATCAAAGGAACAATGTTAGATGTTACTTGTGAAAGGAGAGACAACCAAGGAAGCGATATAACTATAAACATACATGAAGTGCCATATGGAGTGAATATTAGTGTGCAAGGTAAATTATATCATGTAAACTTTTATCAGGATAGTAGACTGCGATGAAAGCGCAGCAGGCGAGAGGACGGCTCGCTGCTGTCACCGCGTCAGGTGTTGTGGGCTCAAATCCTACTTTCTTCTTCTTTAATATTTAAGAGTGTTGCTCTTGTCATTGGAGTAGTCGCCACATATTGCCTTTTGCTTTCATTTTAACCTCTTGATACGACTTGACTCCATCCGAATCCTAAGTCGAATACTACACAGGACTTTTCGTAAGATCCACAAATTATTGTGCAGTCGCCCGCGATACAGAGCTTTATAGTCAGAATGGGAGTTGTATCAGTAAAGAAAAGAGACTGCAAAATGAAAAAACAAGTTTACTCGTTACATACATTTTCGTTTAAATCAATTAAATTAACGTTCGGCAGAACCTAAGTTCTGATTCGGGGCCAGGAAATGGTTATGTGAGATTTGTGTTAAGAACCTACGCTCACAAATTTTTTTTTGAGGTACAATTTTCGTTCTGCAAATATTTGAACCGAATCTAGGTTTTCAGTGTCCATTGTTTTTTAATTGAAAAGTGTATCTCTTGCGACAATTGCTTGCCTATGCGGTGCATATGGCGCGCTACGAGTTAAATATTTTACATATTTTTTTTATTGGGATATTTTTTTTCAGCGGCTTTAGAAATTGTCATATCCCAACTAATAAATATGGTAGTATCGTACTAATATTATAAAAGTGAAAGTTTGTGTAAATGTTTGGATATTTAGGTGTCTGTTACACAAACCGGTAATTGTAATTGTAATTGTAATTGGACTCCCTTTTCCGCATTTGAACTCTAAGTTGGTCCATTATGCGTGAGAGTCGGCCGGTTACGGAGATAGCCAGCCCAACTCCGCCCAGAAGCACAGAAGTTTCCTGGGGTCTTCGCAGGCTTCGCGGAGTGACCTCGGGTTGTTGAGGATTTCCTTACGTTGTGCTGTTACTCCCACACATTCCAGGACTACATGGGCAGCAGATTCTTCTTCGGTCAGACATCCCCTACAGAGTGGGCTGTCTGTTGCTCCGATGTTGTAAAGATGTTTGTTCAGGGGACAGTGTCCTGTTAGGATCCCCACGATGGTCCGAAGGTCCAGTCTTTGTAGGTTGAGCAGGCGGTGTGTCAGACGTGGTGAGATGGCCGGTAGGGCTGCTCTCGACTGTCTACAGTCCGTTGTCCGTGCCCAGCGTTTATTATGTTGGCTCTGAGTGCGAAGCCGCATCCATGTTTTTAGTTGTGAGAATGGTAGAGGGAGGAATGGAGATGGACCTTCCGTGGTGGTTCCCGACCCTCTTCTAGCCAACTCATCTGCAGCATCATTGCCCAGCGATTCACTATGCCCCTTTATCCATTGTAAGGTCACTGTGTTTTTTATGGATATTCTTTCGAGAGCAAGGTGGCATTCGTAAACGAGCCTGGAGTTGCAGCTATTGCTCTCTAGGGCTCTAAGTATAGCTGTGCTGTCGGAGAGGATTCGTATCCTGTAGCCTTCAATCCGTCTCCTATCGATCGCGGTGGCGGCCTCCGTGATGGCCACACATTCGCATTGGAAGATGGAACTGTGTGAGCCTAGTGTCATAGATGTGTTAATATTGAGATCCAGGGAATGAACTCCTGCACCCGTTCCCTGTATGGTCTTTGAGCCATCGGTGTAGACTCGGACCTCGTTAATTCCCGATTGATCTCTCTGTTCCTCATGAAGTTGTACATGGTAGTTTTTGTTAAATAAGTGTTGTTTGGAGATCTTATCACACGGAGCGGTGAGCATTGGTTCATAAGCTATAGCTCGCTCTAAGATCGATGCATGTGGGCTCCTAGTGGTTACCCACAGGCCCTGGTGTTTCAGCCGTATTGCGGCCATAGTCGCTTCTTGTTTTATGTAGAGGTCTAAGGGGGCCAGCCCTAGAATTACTTCGAGGGCGGCTGTCGGTGTTGTTCTCATACATCCAGTTATTGCTGAGCATGCCATTCTCTGGAATCTCTGCAGCTTGTTGATGACGGTATTGAGTTCAGTCCGGGTCCACCATACGATGGCACCGTATGTTATTATTGGTCTGATTATGGCGGTGTATAGCCACAGTGTTATTTTTGGGGAGAGTCCCCATGTCTTTCCGAGCATTCTGCTGCATTTATTTATTTATTTATTTATTTATAATAGGTACACAAACAGATTACAGTCTTAACATAGTAGGTAGTAATAAAGAACATAATATATAAACCGGACAGTAATCCTAAGGTAGTGTACACAACATGTACATATTAAAGCAGATTACTCGTGCAAAAAATAAACATTAATTAAAATCTTAAATTTGTTAGCGTAGGATACAAATGAATCATTAAAAACGGGTAATAACTTAATAACTGTAATTTTACATTATAACAGCTAGGCTTGGAACTTTTCGGAACTAAGTACACCTGATACAATCTTTTTATATCTGTTAAAATTTATTTCAAAAATATCGACTTCTTTATTTACACGTGCTAATTTATTATATGATCTGCACATTCTTACTATTGGATTATAAAATGATGTATTATTTTTATATGTCTGAATTGCAAATATGTTAGGATTACGAGATCTATGTGAAATATTAAAGCTGAGAGAAAGATGGAAGAAGCATACGCATGCTCGTTGTAATTTGTAGTCAAGGTGTTTGTTCCACAACAATTTGCTGTCTAGTATGACCCCTAGATACTTGACTTCGTTGGTAGGTTTTATTTCGGTGTTGAAAAGTTTCGGTAGTCTGAGGTTGTTTGAGTTTCTCTTGCGAGTGAACATTATGAGTTCTGTTTTTGTCGGATTGACCGATAGACCATGGCTTATGCACCATTCTTCGATTATTCTGAAGGCAGATCTCATGAGATCACATAGTGTGTCCTCGAAGCATCCGGTCGCGAGAATTGCAAGGTCATCTGCATATCCCACTGTGAATAGCCCTCTGCCGTTCAGTTTTCGTATTAAGTCGTCTACCACTATGTTCCATAGGAGTGGCGAGAGTACACCACCTTGTGGGCAGCCTCTGGCCACAATTGCCTTGGTTGTTGTGTTAACTGAGAGTTGTATCGCTCTGTACTTCAGCATGTTGTTTATCCACTCTGACAGCGTTGGAGCGACCCCATACGCTTCTAGTGCTTCGGTTATACTGTTAAAGTTGGTTTTGTCAAAGGCTCCTTCTATATCAATGAAGGCGCCCAGCGTTGATTGTTTTGAGGTTAATCCGTCTCCAATTCGCGATACAACGCTGTGGAGCGCCGATTCTGTAGATTTGCCTTGGCTGTAGGCGTGTTGGTGTGGGTGTAGAGGTTTGTGAGCTAGAGTGTTTCCTCTTATTTCTTTATCACATAGCCTCTCTAGTGTTTTGAGGAGGAACGACGTGAGGCTTATTGGCCGGAAAGATTTCGCTAAAGTGTAGTCGCTCCTGCCTGGTTTTGGAATGAATACCACTTTTACTTGCCTCCACTTTCGTGGTACGTATCGGTGAGCGACGCATGCTCTGAATATACTGCTCTGAATATACACAAACCGGTAAAAACTGTAAAAAGGATTTGGAATTATAGGATTATTTGCCTTGTGTGATTATAAATGTTTACATGATCATTCCAGATATAACGCCGCAGCAGATTTGGGAACGTAGATTTTTAATTAATACAAATGATTTAAATGGTGTTCTTGTCAGATGTAACTCAGGCAATAATGTGGCTGATATAAGATTCTTTGCAGACCAACATCGCGGTATGTATGTGGATTAAATACTTTTGAGAGTACTATGTCAAATTTATATTAAATTTGTGTCAGAATCCAGGTTATATGTTCTGACAAAAATGCCTAGTGGTACAGCGATAGAGAAACTATTGCTATGCATGATGTCTCCCGTTTGATTTCCAGGTCAAAAGCTTTATTGGGTTTATCTATCAAAAAATGTTTTGTAGCACTATGCGTAAGAACTAAAACAGACATGACGAAATGAGGGTGTAATTGACTTCACCCCATCAGAGAAGAAAAGACTATGTCTGTATGTATTATAAACATTTTCCGGTTCGAGCGTTAAGGAACTTTAAGGAGGAGGCTTTACGGCCTGGCCACGGGAACGGGCGTCGTGAATGGCGGTGCGGCGGGCAGGCGGCAATCCACGCGGCACAATTTGCACGCCACGGGCAGTTGCGTTTGCTGACGCGACCAGTAGGTATAGACCGAGAGCGAGATGTCTTTATCAACGTTGTCTCGACATTGTTTCGAAAGTAGTAGTTTTTTTATTCAAGATATAATGTTTGGAAGAGACTGTAGAGTTCATGATTTGAATAAAAATCGGGATATAGACGGAGACTGCTGGTCTAGGTAATATTTCTGCAATAAAAGTTTCGGTGTTCATTATTTCGCGGCAAATACAATTATTAAACTATTTTGGTTCTCACACTATTCGCCGCGCCGCGTCTACCGCTCGCACCGTGGCATGCGCCGTACTGTTTCATACATTTGTTTCTGTCGTTCGCCGCTCCGCCCGTCGCTCGGGCGATTCGCTCGGCAAGTTTCGCCGGTCGTCACGCCGATCGCCGCTACGCGTGGCATGCCCAATACTTTGCCGCACATTTGTTTTAGTCGCAATACGTCCCCGCCGTTTGCACCGCGCGTATTTTCGCTGCAGCGAATGTCCCGTGGCCAAGTCGTTAGGGCTTGTACTAACTGTAAGGGACAGCGTACCCAAAACTGAAATAGTAGATTTAGACTATTATTCTGAAGTAAAAACTGTTGCAATTTTCTTTAGAAAATCACATTTTTATGCTGCAATTTTCATTTTTCAGACTGTCAATCTTAACATAATGCCATCCATTTTATTAAATGAAATCTAAAAATACCACATGCTACTAAAATACAACAATGTAATTTAATCGTCGTGATTTAAACTAATCAGCTGTTTCTGCGCATGGAGCGCAGAAGTCATTCCCCGTTACCGACATGCGCCGGCGCAAGCGGTGTGTTGTATTGGTAGCAATCCATTGCGTACCGCGTAATAATGTTAATGAATATAAAATCTAATTCCGGCGTTTTTTTTTTATTAATGAGAGTTTGCGTCTAAATAAATTCATATAGAAATCCGTCTTGCTAAAGTTTTCGGTACGCTGTCCCTAACACCCAATATAAAGTTATTACATAATAATGTACCTTTTTGACTAAACTTTCGGAGTTGTGGTCATGATATAATTTTATTTTGTCTGAGATAAGTAATGTCGGTTGATTGATTGTTTACAGAACTGTTCGTATTGGGTTTGCGTGAGAGCGATGTACTTTACCGGTACAGTAAAACTACAGAGAAATGGGTTACACACTACCAATACACTGTGAATGAGGCACTTAGTCTTATATGTATGACTACGGGGAATAAAATACCCCATTGGTCTAAAGGTATATCCACATGGTATTTAACAAAAAAGTAAAGAATTTAATAAACGTATCCTAGGTTACTCCTTATAATATTAACTATCTGCCAGTAAAAGTCTCATCAAAATCGGTTCAGCCATTTCAGAGATTAGCCGGAACAAACGGACAAACTAAAAATTTTGTTTTACTTTTGTTATGATTAGTTTATATACTAACTTTCATATGAATTTAGTAAAAGCTGTTATTTTGACATAACAAACAGACACTTCAATTTTATTTATTTGTAGAGATATTGCTTTTGTAATGGTATGCTTGGTTTCAGAAATATTTAAAGCCCATGTGGAGATTGTACGTACAATTAACGAAACTAGCTATCTGTACGGTTCATTCCTTTTAACGCCCGAATACGATTCCACCAGCATCACTTGTAACGCTAAGAAATATAAATCAGAACCGGCTATGACCATCGTTCTTCACCAGAAACCAGATTTGTCAACGGCTGAATTATCGGCATTGAATGGTAATAAGATTTTATCGTTTTAATTATTATTCAAACGAAGCGGCGGCGATAGCTTAGTGAGAGACCGTTGGACGGCTACGCAGAGATCTTAGGACTGCGCCGAGCGAAATGTGCCAAAACAGGTGGTCACAGTTAAGTGAATAAAATCAACACTTTTTGGTTTAATACAAATATAAAATATACATTTACCATAAAAATGAATGAGTTTACAATTATTCCGTGTAAAAAACTTGAAACAATTAATATTTTTGCCTACAAAATTACGTAAATTTGCACGGAAAATGCAAAAATGTAAGCTCGTGTTACGTGATTTTTAGATTATATCAGTAGAAATCTATCCTATTTTACAGCTTAAACGAAACATAAGTAGTTTTATTACAATTTGTCCGTCCCAAATATTAAAGTTATTGGTTGACAATAAAGATACATATTTATCAAAAAAGCACTTCAAATTCTCCATACAATTTTACTATGGCGGCCGCGTGCTGATTTGAATACGCGCCGTACGAGCTCTGTCATTATCTGACTTACGCTCGGCGCAGTCTTAAGTATTATACCAAGGCGTGCATCTACATATGTTTTTTTCTACGTTAAAGCGAGCGATAAGTAACTATTTAATACGCACATAACTTCGGAAAGTTAGAGATGCGCACCTAGGGATCGAACTCGAGACCTCTGCGTGGCCGTCCAACGTCCAACTACTAAGCTATCGCAACTTTATTGACGACGTGTATGTAATCAATCAATATCATATATTTTGTTGACAGTTAACAAAAAAGGCAAAGAGAAAGAGAACGAGATGCCTATAGTTATTTATGTAGGTTATGCGATCGCTGCTTCAGGAGCCATTATCAGCGCAATCTGGACATTACGTTGGTGGACCAAGAAAAAAAAATCTGGCCCTGAACAGGTATGTATTCAAATACAACATATTGTTAGTGTAAAGCAGCAGCATTTCTTAAATATTAGAAAACATATCGGCAATAGAAATTAAACAAATTTATACGGATTTTATCGCATTGCTTATTTTTTATAAAATATTATTTATATATTATTTACTAGTTTTACGTGGCTGCAAAACAACCAAAATGTTGGGGAAAGTCTAAAATTAAATCTAAATAGTTTTATAATTTAAATAATAATAATAATAATAATAATGTTTATTCATCCAACAAAACAATGGTACAGTTCATCTATCTTAATCTAACATATCATGGACAAAAATAGGATTTACACGCTAAAACGATAGAGTATATAGCTTAAATATAAGTAAACAGTAACCAGTAAAAGTGTTTAACAATAGTAGTTTAAAGTTTCAAAATTATATAATTTTGAAACTTTAAACTACTATTGTTAAACACTTTTCATAAAAAATAAACAACGCGATAAAATCCGTATAAATTTGTTTCATTTCAATGTATGACATTTGTTTAAACGTAAGACAATATTATGCAAATCGGCCATGTTACCAAGCCAATTAATGAATATTATTCGCCATATTGAAGACAATCACTATAGGTTAATGTGTTAACTTTCTTCGCGCAGAAACAGCTACAAATAATACCTAAAAGTGTAATAAAACAACTGCATGCATGGTTCTGTAGTTTGAAAGTGTTCGCCTCACTACTGAGGGTGCAAGAAGTGATATAGGATAAAAATGTGTGTGTTTGTTCCGGAGACTGGTCTCTGAAAAACTGTTTGTATTTGTACTTGTGTAAGGAGAAAACAAAACAGGTTAATACCATTACCATGTCGGATAAATAGCCAGGCAAAGATAAAGGAAGAATTCTGTCTCCCGCGTCACATGCGGGAATTGTAATCACTAGTACTTTAGAACAAAGAAAATATTCTAATAAAAGCATTATTTTTAATACAACATATTCGATCAGTGACAATGAATATTTCGTAATACGTTCGGTAATATAGGTAATAGATGAAAAGGTCACTTCGTCTTTTTTTTAAGTTTGTTTTACGATAGGTTGTAAATGCTTCTATATATTATAACGACCTTACTTAACGAGACACATACCTTGGTCAATTCATAGTTTCAATTAATAATAATGCAGTGAAGACAGCTCCATCTATATTAATCGCCCAAAAGAGACTTTTCTTTCTTACGTAACAAATCAGACAAATAACTGCGAATGAGAAATAAATAATACTAATACTTTCATTTCATTTAGGATAATTTTACAAGGAACTTATAAATATATCGATATAATTTGTCTTCACAGCGCGCGTATCAAAATATTTACGAAGACATCAACCCGATACCAGCGTTTCCAAATCAATGGAATAATTATGACTATACTTACATTCAAAATGAATGTCATCGTAATGAAAACAACGAGAATGAATATACATATATTACAAACTGTAATAATAATGAAGATGGCGTAATGGTAGATAATGCCATATATTGTAAAACTACAGAACCTTGCTACGCGGCTCCACATAGAAGGACCGCCGGAACCAGCCATACAGAGAATCATTACACAGAAATCGATGACAATTTTGTCAATAAAATCAAGTCTAAACATCCTATACCATATAAGAAACAAGAAGTCAATTGTAAACCATCGTCTAATACTGAGACTACCAGTAATAGTCAAGAAGAGAACAGGAATAAGGATTTGCAAAGAGAAGATAGTGGTGGCAGTTACAGCAACTTATTGATGGGAGATGGCAACAAAAATTATGAAAATATTCAAAGTGAAAATAATAATGCGAATTACACCAATTTGCAAGAAACACGGCAATGCGATCCAAAACCGTTAACACAGTGATAACAGTATTTATAAGACTAGTGCCGCACTAGAACCTGAATTTGTAACTACACCAAAATTAACCGTATGCTCAAGATAACCCAGGTTACTTGTAATTCGCGAGATGATCTCCAGCCACCCTGAGGTTTGACCTGGGGGTGGTGGGCTTCGTGGGCCTGCCCGCCACCCGATCAGCACCAGGTCTAAGAGGCGGCGTGCGTGTTCCCACGCGCGCCTCTGAGCCGTGTTTTTGTCTCCCTACAAGGGGACAGTAGAGGGTCTATTATGCAGTGGCCTGCCGTTTCACACGGCGGGCCGAAACCTCGGCGGGGTCGCGATTGCATGTGAAAGCGATTCGCGCGGCTCCGCCGTCTATGGTTATGTCGAGGAACACCGTGGTAGGTTTAGTCGGTATTACCGGGATATTACTCCCCCGGTGAGCCCGACATAACCTCTCCGTCGCCACGCGGAGAGGTATGCGTCAAAGCATTCCACCACGCAAAAAAAAAAAAAAAAAAAGGTTACTTGTAATTATTTGTCAGTTTCAAACTCAAAACTGATTATATAAAATGTGTTGCCATCGACACGATAAGTAAGTTTCAAATAAGCAAAAAAAATGCAAAAAAAAAAGAAGGGAACCGTACGCAGGTTACCAGAGTTATAGAAAGCAAGAACCCAATTTACGTCAGACACAAGGAATAAGTCCAAGTTGATGTGAGAAAGATGCAAAGTGCCAAAGATTTCATAACTAGCTAATAAGTAGATATAATATTAGGTTTACTTTAATAAACACATTTTATTTTAATAACTTTGGAGTTTAGATTTACTTTCGTAGTCGATCTAGCCTACATAAACAATTTCCTAGGTTCAAGGAGAGCATGTGTTGTGCCTTATTACCGATGCAATCTTTACCTTCTCCTCCGCCTTCCTCAATATGTATAGTAGCAATTACGTTTTCTGCCTTAAGATTATTTAAAAGCTCTTTAGATACTTTAAAGGCTTTGTTTGGTTAAATAAAGACAGCAAGGTTGTACAATTATCAAAATAAGTTTTTACATGATAATTGTAATTCCTAATCTTTGCCTGTAATAACAGTTAAATTACAATTATTCTAAGAAAATTGACATAAAAAAATACTCTACAAATTTGTTTATTTTTTGAGCTACTTATGTCACCGACTGTACTACGCTCTACAAATAACTTTACTTTATATTAGCCACATACTGATAAGCCTTGCTTAAATATAGCCAATAGAAAGCATTACTAGCCATTCTAGATATAGTGAAGCTTTGAATAAGTTTTAGCACCTCTACCATGAGGTATTCAGTCACCTATTCAACGCCGTGGCAGATGGTAGGTGCACTGCACACAAACGCCGGTGTGTCGCAAGGCAAGGTCTTGTCCCTCGTACTCGTTCAGACGCATACCAAGCATATTTTGCCTGCCGACAATATTAATTGCTGTATAGTACGCTAGTGATAGTACCGCGTACGGGTACACGGGCTTAGAGTACATGTTATTAGGGCAATAAAGGAAATTCGTAACCACGTCCTGTCAGTCGAAAGTCCAGAGCCCTACCCACTGAGCTACCTTCTGTGTCCTTGGGCGAACTCATTTACATGCGAGTGGAATTGAGAAAATAAATTAACAAAATTAATTAGTGAAATTTTGAAATTAGTGAAATTAATAAACATAATGTCACGCACATACCCAAGTAGGGAAATACGTATTACACGTACATACGTTTGGCTGGCTATGGTTGTAAGTATTACTTAATAAATGGTGAGAGCAGCGATAGCTCAGTGGGGAGACCAACAGACTGCAATGCAGAGGGTCTCGGGTTCGAACCCACGTCGCGCACCACTGATTTTCAGAAGTTATATGACTTTTCGAAATTATGTGCGTATTGATTGACAATTATCGCCTGCTCCGTGCCTCGGAGAGCACGTTAAGCTGTCGGTCCCGGATGCCATGAACATCTATGGCAGTCGTTATTGGGAGAGTTTCGACACAAAAGATCCCACTGGGTCGAAGTGTCGCCGGTCTGCACTGACTGGCCCCCGAAAGATACATTATAAATGGTGAGCCTAATGCCAATTGCCGGCGCAGTTTCAGACTCCGTACTACTTCTAACAATATCCTGACATTAAAATTAATAACACCTTACTCGACCTAGGATCATAGTAGTTAAGGGGTTGCCTCACTGTTGTGAGTTCGAACTCCTCACAGGACAAACATTTCTGTGATGCACAAATAGCTGTTCCAATTCTGAGTTTAGTATGTCAACTAACTAACAGAAATGATCCCTAGTGCTGAAGTTGTCTATTTTTAAAAGAACTCAAGAACTCATACTCAGCAACCGCTTCCACTACAGCTGCATCACCGAGGTATTCTTTATCAAACTAAACTCGGGCATGCCAATGATAATAATATGTACATCTGACTAGAAAAGTTAAATAGTTTTAATAATAATTTAATTAGCTTAAATATTAGTCAAGTTTAATAGTAGGAGTGTAACAGTTTTCAAAATTATGTAATAAAGTATCAAATAAACAACGCGATAAAATCCGTATATAGTAGTTTAATTTCAATCACATATTGAGAGCAGAATAAATGCTGTAGAAATGAGAGCGCTGAGAAATATATGTGGTGTGACTCTGAAAGATAGAATAAGGAATAGTGTGATTAGAGAGAGATGCGGCATGAAAGTGGATATAGTGACAAGAATAGAAAAGGGTATGTTAAGCTGGTATGGGCATGTAGAAAGAATGGACGAGGAAAGACTGACTAAGAAAGTTTATAAGGCTAGTGTGAATGAAACAGTCGCAAGAGGAAGACCTAGGCGAACATTTCTTGATCAGATCGGAGGCGTTCTGGACAAAGGCCAGGTTAAGAGCACCTTGAACCGACGGGCGTGTATGAGGAATGTGATGAAAGTGAATGAAGCCAGAGAAGTGTGTCAGGATCGTAGCAAATGGAAATCCGTAGTCTCTGCCTACCCCTCTGGGAAATAGGCGTGAATCTATGTATGTATGTATGTACATATTTTATTTCTTTCTGTAAAGAATTTGAAAAGCGACAATATTGCCTGCGTAACCAAACAAACACATTCTTGCTAAGTGCCCATTGGTCTTCGTTGGAAATATTTGCTACCTAAAGCACGGAGTGTTATACATAAAAGGTTGTGCTCACTACTAATAAACGTAGTAGAACTGTCTGTTTGTCAAAGTCAAAATCAAAAGTAAGATTTGTTGAACGCCGAAGTATATGTTAGTGAATTTAGTGAAGTCAATGAATTTACATTAAGGTTAGTTACTAAGTTCAGACAATGTCAAGCCTATTAGAAGATACTTGCAAGAAACTCACTCACGTCACTCGTCACTCGTCACTGTTAAATAGTTATTCGATTATAATTTCAATATTTAACAACTCATATGTATTGCAGCCACTTACTACTGACTTTTAATCTGTCAATTCTTTTGATGCCAGACATTTTAGTCTCCCCATGACCGTGGCTGCTGTAAAGCAACCGAAACGTCGGGGAAAAGTGTAAACTTAAATATAAAATAGCTTAAATTGTAATAAGGTTTAATAATAGTAGTGTTAAAGTTCAACATTATGTAATAAAAGTGTTTTGAAATAAACAACGCGACGAAATCCGTATAAAGTAGTTTCATTTCATTGACATTGACATTATTGAAAACTTATTGTGTATGGCCAGGTTGCCATTGCTCAATAAGTTAATATTTTCTAGAATGTAACTTAAGCGACCTACCTCTGACTGGCTGACCAAGACAAGTCGATGTTGAACGTTCAGCGCTCCGCTATTGGGTCTTGTCCCAGCCAGCCAATCAATGCAAGCTGGAGAATGTATGCATGTATCTTATGTGGGTGCCAGTCAGTGCAGACCGGCGACACTTCGACCCAGTGGGATCTTTTGTGTCGACACTCTCCCAATAACGACTGCCATAGATGTTCATGGCAGCCGGGACCGACGGCTTAACGTGCTCTCCGAGGCACGGAGCAGGCGATAATTGTCAATCAATACGCACATAATTTCGAAAAATCATATAACTTCCGAAAGTCAGAGGTGCGCGACGTGGGTTCGAACCCGAGACCCTCTGCATTGCAGTCTGTTGGTCTCCCCACTGAGCTATCGCTATTGCTATCTCAAGCTGGAGAATACTCTAGCCGAGTCTTCAGCTTGCCACAAACTTACTCCTCCACATAGCGCATTACATTAAGTTATGATTATCTATCGTATAAGCGAATTTAGGGTTAGATTGGCGAAATTCTCATTTCCTATTGTTTTTTAAATAAGTTCATGCTCTATTTAATATTTTTTTAATTACTAACCAACTCAGTTGGAACCGCGGTATGAAACCAGCACGGTCATAAAACTATGTAGGTCACAATATGATCATTTGCTCATAAACAGATGTCGGGGTGTGCTCCAGGGACGAGACAACCTTGGCCCAATGTTGGAATGGGCGAAACTTTCAGATTAGGTCCGAATGTCACAGTTTATATAATTTTATACGTTTATTTTCGTGGCAGTATTTTGCTTGATATTTTAAATATTTTCTGGTAATATTAAAAGCTTATTCGTCCAACAATGCTTTTAAACAAGCTTTTGAAGCTGGCAATTTAGAACGGAGTATATAGCGGTTGATTTGACTTTTTTAATAACATTTATTTATGTCAACCGCCACTGGTCAATTTCGGGAATGTTAAGGGTACACAGGCTGCCTATCGTGATAGTAGTGTTCTCTTCAAATCTCGTTCAAAGAAGACGAGCCATAGCGCTTAGGCAACACCGCCGCAGTTTGTTCATTCCAGAGCCTACATATTATACGTGGGCGAGCTTGATTGCTAAAAACAAGCCGTGATAGATGGTATCTGTGTGAGTTCATTCTTCTTAGTATGGACACTTTCATGCGACTGAAGCACAGAAGGGTGACACACTCCTGCTGACGGGCGTCTTCGCAGTGTGAGATGTGGATTGACAGACTTCACATATCTTTGAGAACATTATGGAAAACTCTCAGACCTGCAGGTTTCCTCACGAGGTTTTCTTCATCGTAAAATTTTTCGAGCAATAATAATAAACGATTTAATACGTTTACACTACTAATTTTACTTCTCAAATCAGACGTGCATGCCCTGGGAATGAACACGCGCCCTATGCGTGGCAGTACAACGGTCTCACTAGGGAAATCCCACTTTTAAACAGAGATAATAGATATATTATCTCTGTTTAAAAGTCGGATATAGGTCGGCCTCGATGGCGTAGTGGTTAGTGTAACCGACTGCCACGCCTGAGGTCGCGGGATTCAACGGGATAGTTCGATTCCCGCACAAGTCAAACATTTGTGTGCATGAACATGGATGTTTGTCGTGGTCTGGGTGTTTCTATGTATAATATATATATATTTACAAAAAAAAAAGTATATATGTATGTATGTTTATCCATTGTCTAGTACCCATAGTACAAGCTCTGCTTAGTTTGGGCTAGATGGTGCTGTGTGTATGTGGTAGAATATTATTATATTATATATTTTACCATTCTAATAGATCCTAACTTAATATTATAAATTCGAATGTGAGTTTGTTTGTTACGTTTTCACGCCTTAACTACTCGACAGATCATCAAGAAATTTGACACATACGTTGTCAGAGGAACAGAAAATGACAGAGGGTACATTTCATCCAGAAAAAACCTTTACTACATGCGAGCGAAACCACGGGCATAATCTAGTATTATATAACTTCTTAGACTGGAGAAATGTTTTTATATTCCCTTTCAACTATTGCATCGCCATGATTTTTATACATAACTTACGTAAAACTCTAATAATCTAATATTGTGAATCTCGAGTCTACCGGAAATGATCGACATGTCTACGGCGGCAGTCGATGTGGCCTGTTTCCGGTTGCTATTTGTAAGCGGAGGCGCCTGGCTTCGTTCGTAATACGTATTTTAAACATGATTTTAGTTGTTAGTTATAAACACACTATATATCTCCTCCGTGGAACAGCGGTAGTGAATGGGACTGCTGTGCATGAGGTCTCGGGTTCGAATCCCGGGTCGGGCCAACAAAAATTTATTGGATTTTACTGTTAAGAAATCTCAATACGAGCCTGGAGTTAGGAAGTTGTGATAAGTGGTGTTAGACACCTCGGAGAGCACGTAAAGCCGTTGGTCCTACGCCTGATCTTCTCCAGTCATTTCGGATTATCCGTCCCATCGGATCATGAGAGTTAGGGAGCAGAGAGTACACTTGTGTTTGCGCACATACTTGTGCACTATAATATCTCCTGCGCAGATAGCCAGTCTCGGTTAAGATTGGCCACCATGACCAAAATTCAGTCTAGAGGATATAATATACTTTTTTTTTAATTTACCTTTTATAAAATATTGTCTTCTGTTTACGCGAATATTATTCATTGAAATTAAACTACTATATAACGGATTTTATCGCATTGTTAGTAAAGTTTAATAGTAGTAGTGTAACAATTTTCAAAATTATGTAATAAAGTGTCAAATAAACAACGCGATAAAGTCCGTTATATAATAGTTTAATTTCAATATCTGTTATAATTTATAGAATAAGCTGTCTACCGCGGTTTCTCCCTAGCTTATGATGACTGCTCCGTTCCCGTGGCTCGTAATGCGATGTTATAAAACCTATGTTACTTTTAGGTAAGTCAGCTTTCTAATCACTACGTAATCTAGAAGTTTGTGAGTTTAATCATTACAAACAAAAATACAAATCATTGCTGTTAATAATTTTAGTAAGAGTTCAAGCACACCACTGTGGGATGAAATAATAATAAAAATGTATGCCAGACCGAATTTTGGCCACGGCGGAGGCCGGAATAGTTAGGGTTTATTTATTACGCAAAATGTTTCAGCAGCATTATGTACAAGTTTTTCTTTTGACAATTGAATCTTCTCTCTTAGCCTTTATTATTCCCAAGTCACTTGGGGTCGGCTTTTCTGGTCTAACCGGATTTGACTGGATATTAGTTTTTACACGGAGCGGCTGCCACCTGACCTCCGCAACCCAAAGGCTAACGATACCTTAAGGCTAGACCAGTGTCAGGATATTAGAGGGTACTGACTTTCCCAATAACGACTACCATAGATGTTCATGGCAGCCGGGACCAACGGCTTAACGTGCTGTCTGAGGCACAGACCAGGCGATAATTGTCAATCAATACGCACATAATTTCGAATAGTCATATAACTTCCGAAAGTCAGAGGTGCGCGACGTGGGTTCGAACCCGAGATCCTCTGCATTGCAGTCTGTTGGTCTCCCCACTGAGCTTTGGGGCTTGGGTTGTGGAGTTTACTTTGACTTTGACTTTGAAAGTTGACTTTTGGGCAACGGTCATTACTTGATACTATAAACATGTGTTACTTTTGACTGCACGGATGGCGTTGTGGTTTAAGTGGTTGCCTCGCCACTGTTACTGCGCCGAGTGTTGTGGGTTCGACGCCCATACGGATCAATATTTGTGTGATCCACAAATGGTTGTTTCGTGTCTGGATGTTATTTGTGTCCATTGTGTAAATGTTTGTAAAGTCCCGCGCGACACAGAACTAATTCCTAGTACAGGAACAATCTTTTAAAAAAAAAAGGTTAGTAAAGAAGGCTATTTTATCCAACGTTGTGTACGGTTATGGTACGTTTTAGTAAAACAAATCTTCTGAATGGTTCAGTGTCAATGTTTAAGATTAAATGCTTATAATTGAAACTATAATATGCAAAGCAAATTACTAGTAACTTTTAAAAAAGGTATCGTGCGTTATAATATTGATATTTTAAAGCGAAATTGCACAAATTTATAAGCTATACAATAATTATATTGTTTTATAAATTTAAAATATATGATCTTGTTTGTTACTTTCTGAATCTTGGCTCGTCCGCGACGTTACCGTCACAGTCCCATGCTTATATTACCAACACACAAATATAATAAAATCTTTACTGTGCTTCAAGAAAATTTTGAATGAATCACGTCGAACACGCACATTTTCCCTTCGTGTTTGCCACGGCTTGAGATAACAACCTGTGACGTTTTACTAAGATATGGACTTACGATTACTGGGCTAACAAAAGTAACCTATATAAACTTTGCTATGTAGGTAACTTTAACCCCGAGTGAGAACATGAGCTACTTTAAAACACGAACATAGCAAATATATATTACAAACATGACTCATAGGTCACTAATTTGCTTGCTATGAAACTAGGTAGTAAAATTTCAATGTTATTAATATAATCTTGAAATATAATCAGCATTTCGTAAGGTAAGTACGTGCAGATATTTGCTAGGTGAGTAAATATGTATTAGTATAAAGAACCATAGCTAACCTTATAATTTTGCGTGTAGTCACGATACTCGGTTAATGAACCCAGGTTAAAAAAAATTCAAACTATACGAACCTAATGGTTGAACTGTTATCCACGTGCCTACTAAATGTGTGCTAATTCTAATGCGATAGATTAAATCTATATAATATCATTAACTCGTACCCAACTGGAAAAATACAATAAGGACCAAGTATAAAGCCTTGTGGCACGCCAATTACGCACAAATAAGTTTATTACGTAGAAAACTTACTTTCGTTGATTGATATCAAAATATGTTTATCTTGCGTAGGGGTACGCTCGTCATAATGATACCGAATTATACCAACAATTTTGTCAAATGTTTTTGAGTTCAACGTAATCAAAGGCTCTAAATAGATCAAAGAATACGCCTACACTGTTGTCAATTTGTTGAACCGTTTTAGGCGTTAGGTACTTGGTGGAAAGCTATTGTAAAATAATAATTGGGAAGAGAAGAATCTATTGTGCTTGCCGATTTTGTTGCCAATCTTTCCTGAAGATCATTGGAAATCTTGTGAGAGTTTTTGTGTTGTTGTGTCAAAGCGGGATGCTGCAAATTGGGGTTGGCAAGGAAACCACGTGTAAGTCCTTCCCAATAATTATGTTATGAATTCTCTGTAAAACGTGTACCTACACCTTGTGGTCTGTTCTGAATGTTAACTTCACAAATGGGTGTTTTATTTTGAGGTATTTAATTTAAATTAATTTAATTATTTTAAAAATAATTTCATTACAATCTATAGACTAAGGTAAAAAAGTGAATCATAGATGGAATATCTATGATTCACTTTTTTACCTTAGTCTATAACTATATTTGTAGACATACTACTGTATACCCGAAACCAGGACCTCATGCATAACAGTCTCATTCACTACAGCTGCGCCGCGAAGGCAGTTATGTTTATTACTATTTATGTAAACCATGTATATGTACATTCTACTGAATGTATGTTTATAACTATGCATATATAATAATAATGTCCTCCCGGCTGAATTTCGGCCACGGCGGCCAATCTTAACAGAGACTGGCCATCTGCGCAGGAGGTATTATAGTGCACAAGCTTGTGCGCAAACACAAGCGCACTCTTTGTTCCCTAACCCTCATGATCCGATGGGACGGTAATCCGACACGACCGGAAAGAGATCAGGCGCAGGACCAACGGCTTTACGTGCTTTCCGAGACACTAGCGGTGTCTAACACCGCCAACTTTCTAACTTCGGGCTGCTATTGAGATTTCTTAACAGAAATACCCAATAACTTTTTTTTGTTGGCCCGGCCCGGGTTTCGATCACGAGACCTCATGCACAGCAGTCGCATTGATTCTCACGCTGCAGTCATATTCAAAGCAATCGTTGTATAGACCTTGTTATTTAAAGACGTGACCATTGTTAAACTCTGAGTCTTCTTCAGAGGATAATGAAAACACTATGTGGGTCTGTGTGTTATTGACAGATTGGTGTTAGTAACAGGCATAACCCCGAAACCACTGGACCGATTGACTTGTACTTGATTGGTGTGCAGACACCTTGAGGTCATACCTCGGTCGTGTTTGAATATGGGCGGCCTTGTGGGTCAAAAGACCCCCGAGACATAGGGGTCACAAGGTCACATGTATTTTAAACGCTTTTACATTTAAGACGAAGAGGTTAAATCCTAGGATTTTACACTCATCTCGTTATTCTTAGAAATAATAATCTTTATATTTGGAGGCCTGCACGGATGGCGTACTGGTTTAAGTAATCGGTCGGCACTGCCACGATGCCGAGTATTGTTGTTAGGTTCAATCCCTACACAGGACGTGTGTGATCAACAAGTGGTTGTGCCGGATCTGGGTGCTCTTTGTGTCCGCTGTTTGAATGTTTATAAAGCGGGAGTTGAATTAAATAAATAAAGTAAAGGACTTTGACTTCTCATTTATCTCCTGCACACGACAACCTGAATATACAGTACTACGATATTAGTGTCAACACAACAGAGCTATCGACATACCGATATAATATAGCTGAAAAATAAAGTAATAAAATATCGATCGAGTTACATAGACGCATTAGCTAGTAACAATATTTGCTTAAAATGATGTTAGTTCGACTTTAATGACAAAATACAATGTCACAGGATCTCTGACTGATCATGCAGTAACTCCAAATTTAATTTATAAATAACCAGTCAAGCCTCTCGCCAAAATTCTGGATGGATTCTGGAGATGGGTATACAATCTGATAGACGAAGAAGACGGAATTCCAATTCGAAAAATATTTTTCGCTTCGCTTATCACTAAGCATTATCACCAAGGTACGGTCCGCTATTCCAAGTCTTATACACAGGGTTTGATAGTAAGGGCTGCCATCACAAATTATTTTGTATCACGTCAGTTTGATACAATCACCAAATAATTAGCGATGCACACTCTTTCTCTCAAAGCTCCATGCCATACAATACATCTGCTTAAAAGTAGTCCATATCTCGAGACCAGTAAGAGCTCCAGAGGCTCACATACCTATCTCTGCCATTGCTTGCATTTTATACCCTTACTCCTTTTTACTAGGGTTGATAACGTGTTAGGGATAACCCTGGTATCGCAAACTATTATTAGCTACCGAAACGGCTTACCACCAAGCACAAGCCACAAAGCCAATCGCCATTTTTGATCTTGAATTAAAATATAATTCTAAATGTCTACTGCTAAATCGCATCTCATATCCGTTTCCCTTTAATACAATCAACGCTTCCCGATAGCCATCTTAAAGTAATTACTTAACTTGAATCTCCGCTTCACTATATCTCGTAGAGGAATCGCTAATAGATTTGTCTTTAAAATGAATTGCTACTGGTCTTTAGCCTGAAAGTTCCTGAGTTTCGTTTTAGTTTCTTTTACTACTTAGTCGGTATACGGCAAATCTGATGGTAACTGATTTCGGAAGAATGTGACTGCTTACATCGACAGCAAGGATCCTGCTGCTTCGCTAATACTACAGGAGTTGCTATACTACTAGCACAAGAGACACCTATCGCTGATTTACCAGCTAGTGCAGTGTATTCTATTAGTAACTTCGATCGGTCTGCACCTACTTCCATAGCAGTTGGAAACCTCATTATTTCTCTTAATGTGGTAAGCTCCAGCCTTTAGCAATTATTTATGGCAGCAATACAAATGAGTCTACTTACCCGGGACATCTGCCAGTGCCGAATGCTTCGAGGTCACACAGGCATAACGGTTAGCAACTCCGCCAACTTCTAACTTGGGCTGGCGAAGTTAGTCGTTTGCGGTGTTGGTAAACCCTGTGCATCAGAAAGAACTTGAACCGTTGGTATTGCACTTGATCTTACAATTTCATTTGTATTACATGTTGTTACAAAAGAATAACCAAATATGGACCCTGTCAGGCACGGCGAAATAGATAGAAGAAAAGAAAAGAGGAAGCTACTGGTATAATTTTTATATTATTTAATTTCTGTCTAGTTTTGTCGCATTGTTGACCGACCGGGCTATAAGAGTGAAGGTACGAAGAGAGCCCTATTATTTGCACACACACTAATGGACTAAAATATTGCCCGTGCAGATGCCATGTTCAAGATTGACCGCTATAACTGATATTCATTTTAAACACAATAAAAGGCTGTCGCAATAACGACCACTGAGACGAAATAAATAATATTATTCTATATTCGCTTGCTTCAAGTTACCAATTATTTCAATTATATTATAAACTGGTCAAAATTCAAGTAAAGTTCTAAAGTCATAATATTCGACATCTAGCAAAGAATCTTTATTGACTCTTTGCTACATTTAAGGAGTTTGAAGAACGGTCACGAGGTGACGCCATTTTGAAAATTATATTTGTCGCTAAAATTATTTTGTTTTATGCCGAAGTAAAAGCACTGTTGTTTGAAATTAGATAAATTAAAACGATATTCAGCTTTCATTTTGGTATAACAAGGCTACAAATGAAGACTTTTGGGTACCGCTTTTGATCGCTAGACGTTAAATAATTTTAAAATTAGCTTTGTATTTAATAAGCGTGGTGAACGAAATTTTATGACACGTTACATGTATTGTTGTATTTAACAATACTGTTGTTACTACAACAGTATTGTTGAGAAACAGCTTTTATCTTAACCTTTTATTTTTCAATCATTTTCGACTACTAAACTGTATATCAAGATGAAACATACACTAGATTTTAAGTTTAACCTTAAGCTATACAACAGTAAAATCCTTATTTAATTTTGTGCAGTAGTTTTGGCGTAACGCACGTACAAACATACAGACAGATAGTCAAATAAACATTCTGAAAATAATTGTTTTGACTTACAATAGTTGTAAAGAATCCGAAAAATATTTTTCTTAATTATTGTATCTCCTATGCACCGACATCGAACAGTTCCAATTTTATTATATATATATAGATCACTGCTCAATACATCAATCGATGACAGATATATTTATTATTATTATATCTGACCACTAAACCAAAAGTGGCAGCATCACTTTTCTCACTCTACCTTTTACACTTTTCATGACTTACAGCCTTAAGTACTTTTTATATCCCTGGTACATGGTGTGCAATTAGATATAGATAAGGTGCCATAGACTTGACTTGATAAGGTTATATCGGACTTCTGGACCTCTATTTAATTCTGTCTATTTTGGTAGCTTGGGGTCAACTTTGAGTGACTTCTGATAGAAAAGGAAAATTAAGCTAGTAAAAGAGTCTATTCATCTTAAAAATATATCAAATATACAATAATGAATACTACTGCCAAACTGTAAGACAGTTTTTTGGCATATGTAGTCCCCGAATCAATTATTTATAGAGGGTGACACTATTAAACTCTTTCACTGTCACACATATATTCGGTAATAAAAAAAAGAAAATTTAAGCAATTAAGTTTTCCATAAATTTATCCAAAATATTTTGTAATTGGTCTAAGACACTTATAGAGTGATAGATAGCTAGATAGGACAGTGTTACAACCAGGACTTCCAACCGAGTTCCTCCTTCGTCCTGAGTCCCTCCTCAGTCCCAAGTCCCTCCTCAGTCCCGAGTCCCTCCTCAGTCCCAAGTCTCTCCTCAGTCCCGAGTCCCTCAGTCAAAATGTTTTGAAATGTATAAACTTTTAGCAGATACGGATATATAACCTAGAAAAATTGTGTAAAGACATTGCATGCAGGCGACGTCACAACAAACTCTGTGAAAAATCTCAGGAAAAGACTTATGTGTCAAGAGAGACATATCGCTGAAATGAAGATAATGATTGCGAAATATTGGATTCGTAAAACTTGCAGGCAAATAAACAGATACCTGATGGGAAATAATTGGTACCTATGGCCACTTGCAACGCTAAAGCTAATCGATACCTAAATATTTTGTTGGTTGATTCCCTTCCTTTAAAAAAGGAGTAACGTCACACACATGATCAAACATGACTAGTAATAGCCCAACTCCTTCCTACGGAGTTTGGAAACCTTACTTACAGTAGAAACACAAATCAAAGTTGATATTCGGTACTGTGGAGGACTGCACGTATTTCCGCAGCTGGACTGGTCTAATTTCGGCAAAACTTTGGAAAGTTAGATTCACGTTTCTTAATTTCTTTATTTGTAAAGTTGTCAACCTTTGGTATATAAATCAATTAACAAACGAGCCCACACTCCCTATTTCGATTAGAACTTTTATAAACTACGCTTTTGCCCGCGGCTGCGCTTAGGACCAATATTGTTTTCTGTATATAAAAGTACTAGTAAAAAAGAGCACCCCTTATGACCTTTTCTGTAACTTTAATAATATGTGTGCGAAATTTCATGATGTTCGATCGAGTAGTAAAGGCATGAAAGCGTAACAAACAAACCAACTCACATTTACATTCATAATATTAGTTATGATTGAACTACTATTCACCGCTGACCGCACACAATAGTATTACTTTTCTGTTCAATAAATAGCATTCAATATGACAATGGGGTGGCAACAAACTAAATCATACAAACAATAGCAGGTCATACATAATTTATGATTGATAAAATGCACTTTCTTGTTCTATTATAAAACTGTTATAAAATGTATAAAATCTCATCGTAAACTTTATAAACAGACCATACACATATCAATGGCGATAATATCCTAGCTTAAATTATAAATGTGAAAGTGAGTTTATAACGCTTTCATGCCTTAACTACTCGACCGATCATCATTAAATTTCGCATACACGCTGTCAGGGGTACAAAAAAGGGCATAGGGTACCTTTCATCCAGGAAAAGTACTGTGTCCAGGGGATAAAAAATGTACATATCCTAGTTTTACATGAGCGAATTCACGAGCAAAATCTAGTACTATATAAATAGCTACTATAAAACGATTCTTTAATAGAGGGTAGCACAAAGTGCTAGTAAATTTATATACACATTAAATTTTTTATAGCTTCCCCTTATTTTCTCATTGAATATAACCTATTCGATATGTTCAGAACAAGATTTTCAGTAAACTTGTTTGACACGAATAAAGAGAAACACTCGAGGCTTCATTAAATAGTATTTACTAAACAATAATTATTAAATAAACTATAAATTGTTATCAAATCATTATTCTAATTGTAATTTAATTAAAACGAAACGTGAATATATTTTTTTCAGATGGCAATGATTTTGACAATTTTACTTCTACTGAGTGTTTGCGCAAGTATATGTGCAGCACAAGAAGAAGAAGAAGAAGAAACGCCATATTTCCACGATATGCAACAAGATTTCGATATAGCATTGGATACAATTAAAGACAATATCTTGTAAGTATAAAGAGCAATCCTTATTCGGCGAATCTAGTAAATAATAATGTCCTGCAGACCGAATTTTGGTCACGCCGGCATGTTAACGGAGGCTGGCCTTCTGCGCAGGAGATATTATAGTGCACAAGTGTGTGCGCAAACACAAGTGCACTCACTGTTCCTTAACGCTCATGATCCGAGGGGGCGCTAATCCGACACGAGTGACACGTCCTGAGAGATACGTAATTAAAATACAACTATATTTATTATTTAATTCAGATTATTGGATGTCGATGTACCTGAGCTGGACGACCCTCGACGCCATTTTGCCGAAATTTTCAGCGTAATATATTATGGAGCGTTATACAAAAAAGATTGTTAGTAAGTATTTTAAACATTTCTACTAGAATAAACGTATCATGTGGCAGCTTGACAGAGCTATTCCTTTCATTATTAAAAAGACCACAATCAAAGAACGTAGTGTTGTGTTCTGTGAGAAAGTTTGCAAAAGTTCCATACGGACTATGTCCCCTGCGCTGATGGCGCAGTAACTTTCGCGAGCTTAGAAGCATCAATACTATTAACCTGTCGATTGTTAAAATACGAGTTTTTTTTTTCTTTGTTTATTTTGGGATTTTTATCCATAAGGATATATCAATCCCATTGTGCCTTATAGCTAGATACACACATTAAAATTAAAAGTACACTGTTAGATATAACTAGAGATATAACAATAGATTAGATACTAGAGATTAGAACTAAGGATAACATAAAATACGAGAAATAATTGAAAACCTATTGTGTCTGGATGCCGGTGTACCGGTGCGACTTAATAGGTTAAACCACCATAAACCACAATGAGCATTACGTGAAATATATGGTTGTTTGCAATAGCTGCCAAATATAAAGCTATAAGGCCCAAAACAGTGTAAATACATATATCAAATCAATTACAGACGCAGTCTTTTTATTTTCGTTTTTAGGGTTACTCGTTTTATTAACCGGTCGTATTCCGCCGGCTCGCATACCAGCCGGCAGATTTGTACGGCTATTCGTAGCCAATAGGCAATCAGTTTTGATCGGTAAGGTTGGTAATATACGGTTTTAAGCGAAGGCGGCGCGCGGCGTTTTGGCGCCAATTTGGTGGCTCGCATGCGAGCCACCGGCCTACGACGGGTACAAATCTGCCGGCTGGTATGCGAGCCGGCGGAATACGACCGGTTAATGCTGACTATTGTTACTGTATCTTGATAATAATAATTCTTTATTTTCTATAAAATAATATATTTATAAGAAAGGTGTAATGTATTTTATTATACTTATTTGCCATACCATTAGGCATTAATAATAAGTATGAATTTTTCGTTTATTCATTTAATTATATTATATTTTAATCAAAATCAGAACTAATGGCTTTATAACACACACATCAACTATCTATAAACATAATGGTCTTCTGGTAAGTGTTTTTGGAAACTCTCCGTGAAAAGACTAATATTTAATAGCCATATTCACTGAAACAATGTAATAATTTTTTAGTATTGAAGATTACAAAGCAGTTTTCGAACAAGTTCTAAACAAATATGCACCAAAAGTAATGACCAACCCGAAAATTATAATTGATGACACTCGAAAACTTCTCAGCGAATACTTCAAGAAGACAAAATTGGTAATGTACCATATTTTTAACATAACATCGCTCTTGCATAGTGAGACTAGAAAAACAGACGTGAATAACACAATTTTTTTGATAGCTATGTTCAGGTCGTTTGCTAATATAGATCAAGCGAAATACCATATATCGAGCATAGATACAAACCTTGTACTGAGAAATTCCTATCAATATAACAACTTTATTTCGAAGTAGAATATCGATGCAATCATTATTATATCTTCCACACCTAATTAGAATCACGCACGGTGAGTCTTAACAAAGACTGGCCATCAGCGCTGGAGAAATTATTGAGTACTTATTATGTGTGCAAGCACAAGTATGCTCTGTATTCCCTCACTCTCATAGTCTCTTGACACAAGTTTGGAAAGTTTCTGGTTATCCAGGTTGGCTTACCAGAAAATACACCAACATTGGAACAATGAAGAAACTCTATAAATTCAAGCAGTCACTCGATGCATTGATGACTTCTTCATCTCCATCCGTAAAATAGAAATCACAACTAAATAATAAAACACATTTTCTAGATGCAAAGGCTTGTAACCGAGTTATGCCCTGAACCAAGGACACCAGCCAAAGCTAGGAAGTGCGACCGAGAAATTGGCCAGCTCGTCAATTCAAACCCAAATAGATATGGCACCGAATGTAGGATATTTTTGGCTGGAGCTGCAACTGCAGAAGCTTTAAATGAATTGAAAAGTGAATTCGATGAAGTATCAAACGAGCGCGAAGCACAGGAATATGTTTTTAACAATATTGATAAACTAGAAAAAGTCACAGTAAAACTTGCTCACTTCTTATCACTTTTATTTCCTGGTGTATCTCATGTTTATTGTGAGGCTCTTTAATAAATAGCGTTCAGTATTATAATGCTTTTATTCTTTCTTAATAAAGTGGTGGCATTATTGAACTTGTTTTATTTTCAACCAGCTTTTGACCGAGTCATTGTTTTTGTTAAATATTTAGTTTATTCTGTAATAATCTTGCGTTTGACCTCGATCTCACCTGATCTTAAGTGAAGATGCAGTCGACGATGGAGCACGCTTGCCTAAAAGATACCTATTCACTTGCGACTTGAAGACACCCAGATTGTACTCATCAGGAAACACAGACTTAGGTAGCGAATTCCACTCCTTAGCGGTACGCATTATAAAAGTGGAAGCAAAGCGGTTCGTGCGTAAATGTGGTATATCCACCATGTACCTGTGTCGCTGGTCCGATTGTCTGGTCGTCCGATGGTAGAATGGAGAAGAAAGAATCATATTATGCAGTTCCTCTGCACACTCTCCGAAATGTATCCGATAGAAAACCGAGAGACTGGCAACCTTACGACGATGCTCCAAGCTTTGGAGTCGTGTGTTGACCAGTTGATCATCGCCGATAAGTGTCCTGGCCCTCCGCTCAATTGACTTCAAAGCCTCCAGCTGATATTTTGCAGAGCCATCCCAGAAGTGTGAACAGTACTCCATGTAGGATCTAACCTGTGCTTAGTACAAATTAAGCAAATGTTCTGGCATGAAATACTGCCTCACCTTACTGAGGATGTCCAGCTTTTTGGCGGCTAGTTGGGCTTTTGCCTCAATATAGGAGCCAAAGTTAAGGGTTGGAGTTAATGACATACCCAGAAGCTCAAGGCATTTAGCTATCGGCACGGATACATCTCAGAAAGGTGGAGCCAGTTGGAATAAGCTCGTTTTTCGGAAAACAGACACGCCTGAGTCTTAAAGGCATTGAACTTAACCATATTGGTATCACCCCAATCGGAGGCTGCCTTTAAGGATAAGTTCATACGCTCGATCATAGTTTTCCTGAGCAACTGTCTCTGTATTCCACTGGCCCTAGCACTGGAGACGTAACTCTCTACAAGCGTGCTGTCGTCTGCATACCCAAACGTACCGGGTTTCAGCAGATCGTTAATATGCAGCAATATATAGGCCAAAGAACGGAAGCTTGCTGATAGGCCAGACCCTGTTGAAGGCCTTTGAGATATCAAGCGAAACAGGCAATGCTTCGTCGTGTTTCTCGATGGCCTCACTTCATAAATGCGTTGCATACACAAGAAGGTCTCCAATGAACTGATTTCGGCGAAACCCGTATTGCCGGTCACTGAGCAGACTATTTGATTCTAGGTATGTCAGGAGTCAATTGTTTAGTATACGTTCCATATTCTGTAAGAGTATGGAGGTAACTGATATGGGTCTGTAGTTCGCAGGGTCAGCTCGACTGCCTTTTTTTGGCACGGGCTGCTACTTCTTATAAACGGAATATAGAATACGAGGGTTTTTTTTATGGTATTGGATGCATACGAGCAAACGGATCGCTTGATGGTAAGCGATTACCGTCGCCCATGGACACCCGCAACACCAAAGGAGTCACAAGTGCGTTGTCAGCCTTTTGAATTTCCCCGCACCCCCAGGCGGGCGAAGGGTTGGACCTCCAGTACCCTCAATCACTCGACGAAACACAACGCAAGCGCTATTTCACACCGGTTTTCTGTAAGGCCGTGGTATTACTCCGGTCGAGCCGGCCCATTCGTGCCGAAGCGTGGCTCTCCCACGTTATTTCACATATATAATAAACGGCTGAAGTTAAAGAAGCGACAAGTATGTACAGTTTTAAAAACATGCTCAGGGCACATATTATATCTATATATATATATATATATACCTCCTGCCTTCATTACCATGATAGCCATATCTAGCTGTATTTGTATTTTATTACTTTAGATCCGTGTTTGCTTGGTTGGTGATGTTGGCAGTGACACGTTTAACATAAAATTATAAGTTAGCCCACTTTATGTTTTTATAATATTTTATTTTCGTCTATTTTTCTGTACGCTCATTTATTTATTGTAAATATGGATTCTCAGTAAGTGAATTATTGTAATTCTTATGAGAATAAAGTTCTTAAACCAGAAAAAGATCACTAACATAAATTTTCTTAAATAATAATATTCTATCACATACACACAACACCATCTAGTCCAAACTAAGCAGAGCTTGTACTATGGGTACTTGACAATGGCTAAACATACATATATACTTATTTTTTGTAAATACAAACATATTGTTACGTGCTGGGTTCGACGGGTAAGAATGTAAACAATATTACAGAGTAAAACACGTTTTATTCAAACACACAATTAAATTTTAAACACAACAACACTATACTGCACTTTTCCACTGTAACTGCTTCAAACTTCGTAGTATTTCTGCTTCCGTTCACTTCGATGAACACTTGACCGCTTACGATTGTAAACTGACTTGGCGGTGCGTGTGCGCTCTATTTATACGCGGGTAAAGCGTTTCTAAAGTTTTCTAGTAACGCTATACCCAGTATGTAAACAGTACGATGGTTCGAGAAAGTGCCAGCGTTCACTCTACCCTTCGCGTACTCACACTACGTAGTTCCGTAAGATGTCAATAGATGGCGGTGTAATAAATTATTGGACGGAACTACCGAGTCTTTCCCACAATGCCGAGAGATGTCACTGGGCGTAACAATATTATACGTAGAAACACCCAGACCAAGACAAACATTAATGTTCATGCACAAGTAGTAAGTGTCGCGGGTTCGATTCCCACACAAGTCAAACATTTGTGTGCATGAACATGGATGTTTGTCTTGGTCTAGGTATTTCTAAAATTAAGAATTTTATTTACGTCTTCTCTCGTATTATTAAAACAAACACTTTTTTTTTGTAAATACATACATATTATACTTGTGAGAATAATCATCAATGAAGAATAATCTCAGGAACTAATGGCTCGAATTGAAAAATTATTTTAGTGTTGGATAGCTTATTTATCGAGGAATGTTATAAGCTATATAACATCGCGCTACGACTCACGGGAGCGGCGCAGTAATCATAAACGCAAATGAAACCGTGGGCACAGTTAGTTTAGTATAATACATTTTCGAACTCGATTTATAAATGTGGTTTGTCAACGCATTATAGCTTGTATGACGCACATAATCACTAAATACTCCCATGTTGTTTTCATCGTTATAACCCTGTTATAAGGATAATTTAGAATATATACCACAAAAGGAGCGAGTGTCCTACAATACACAACAGTCAGTGCCTCCTCTAAACTATTAAAGGTATTACAAATGTAAACTGCAAACGAGTAGACATCTCCTGAAATTATGAACGTGGTACACATTGTGTTGGTTTTAATGGTGCTATTTATTTTAGACTGCAAGGCAATTGGTAAGTAAGTTTAACTATATTTAGTGAAAGTTGGGTATGGCAAAAGAAGCATGAGAGCAGAATAAATGCTGTAGAAATGAGAGCGCTGAGAAATATATGTGGTGTGACTCTGAAAGATAGAATAAGGAATAGTGTGATTAGAGAGAGATGCTGCATGAAAGTGGATATAGTGACAAGAATAGAAAAGGGTATGTTAAGATGGTTTGGGCATGTAGAAAGAATGGACGAGGAAAGACTGACCAAGAAAGTTTATAAGGCTAGTGTAAATAGAACAGTCGCAAGAGGAAGACCTAGGCGAACGTTTCTTGATCAGATCGGAGGCGTTCTGGACAAAGGCCAGGTTAAGAGCACCTTGAACCGACGGGCGTGTATGAGGAATGTGATGAAAGTGAGTGAAGCCAGAGAAGTGTGTCAGGATCGTAGCAAATGGAAATCCGTAGTCTCTGCCTACCCCTCTGGGAAAGAGGCGTGAATCTATGTATGTATGTATGTTTAACTATAGTTTATATATAACCATAGTTTTTTTTAACTGTCATCTCGCGCACTAGGAATAATTCCTGTATTGGGACTTTACAAGCATTCAAACAACGGACACAAAGAACACCCAGACTCGGAACAACCATTTGTGGATCACGCAAATTTTTGTCGCGTGTGGGATTCGAACCCACACTCGGCGCAGTGACAGTGACGAGGCGACCACTTAAATAAGCCACTACGTCATCCGTGCAGTCAGGGTTCATCATATACAGTATTATGTGACGTCATAGCATACTCGGTTGTTGGGAAACAGGACCACGAAACAATTGCTCTAAGCGTACACACTCGTCCAAGGGCTTTTCGGGGCCCTCGGTCGACCTATAACAAATGTATGTATGATATAACTAGATTTTACCCGCGGCTTCATTCGCGTAAATGTCGGTAAGGTTAGTACTTTTTTACCTGGATTAAAATTGTCCTTTTCTGTACCCCTGACAGCGTGTATTTGAAATTTCGTTTTGATCGGTCGAGTATTTAAGACTGCCCCGAGCGAAATGTGCCAAAACAGGCGGTCACAGTTAAGTGAATAAAATCAACACTTTTTGGTTTAATACAAATATAAAATATACATTTACCATAAAAATGAATGTGTTTACAATTACTCCTTGTAAAAACTTTAAATAATCAATATTTTTGCCTAAAAAATTACGTAAATATGCACGAAAAATGCAAAAACGTAAGCCTGTGTTACGTGATTTTTAGATTATAACAGAAGAAATCTATCGTATTTTACAGCTTAAACGAAACATAAATAGTTATATTAGAATTTTTCCGTCCCAAATATATAAGTTATTGGTTGACAATAAAGATACATATTTATCAAAAAAGCACTTCAAATCCTCCATACAATTTTACTATGGCGGCCGCGCGCCGATTTGAATACGCGCCCTACGAGCTCTTTCATTATCTGTCTTACGCTCGGCGCAGTCTTAAGGCGTGAAAGCGTAACAAAACAAAACATACAAAAAAACTCACATTCGCATTTGTAATATTAGTTAAAATTACAAAGGCGCTAAGAAGCGTAGCGAAACTCGTTACGAGCGTTTTAGCACGAGTGAAGTAGGCAACGAAATTTAGGTTTGTGTCTCCTACTATCATTATTGCTAGCGGTCGCCTAGTGGTCAAAATTCGACCAAAATTCCTAAGCTTGCTACTTTGTTTTCTGTTTTTCTTTATTACATATAAATAAGGTATAGGTTACCATAGTTACAAAGAATTGTACGACGTCAGACGAACAATGCCGAAATACTACGAAGTACGAACGCGAATCAACTGCGTATGTCAAATGCATGGTTATGTGCGTGTAGTGTTTATTCATTAATTTAATGTATTTCTAATGCATATTATATAAAAACATTAGGATTCACCCCTCCTTCCCCATATAAACTTTAACTGTGCTAAATTTCATTCTCCTCCGTCCGCGCAATTTTCGTAAAAAGGGGTACAAAGTTTTTGCTGCTTCACGTATTAATATATAATATAGATGTATAGAATCTGTACTTTACAGTATAAGTGCCCTTTTGCGAGAAATTTGTAACCTAAGAATATGAATTTTACTGATTTGGATTTATATTATTACTATAACTTGTAAAATCAATAAATGATATATAATCATATAAATAATATAAGTTATGTGTTCCATTCACAGGTGACGAACAAACGAACAATATCGTCATATATGTCAATAATTCAGAAACACTAGACGGGGGATCCTTTTTGGTTTTGAAAAATAGAGATATTTTAATAACTTTTATTATGGACAACTGTGATATGCTACCAGACCATCCAAGGTAATGTACATGATTTGAATTGCATTTATAATAATTATAATAATATTATCCCTGTATTAAACTGTCCTTGTGCTGAGCACGGGCCTCTTATCAGTGTGTCATGGCGATAGTCCAACCCTGTCGAGTTGGCAGACTTCATATTACAAGCTTTGCTTAGTTTGGGCTAGATGGTGTTGTGCGTATGTGATAGAATATTATTAATATTATATATTTAAGAATATTATGGAGGACTCTGAAACATGCAGGTTTCCTCGCGATGTTTTCCTTTAGAGTCAAAGACAATTTACTAATCTATCGCTGCTTTTAAGTCTAATGATATTATAAAATAGATATGTCACTTTTGAAATAATGGACGTTGAAAATCTGATCCATAAACATAATTTTGTTATTACCAGGTAGCGCAGCAAAAAAGGCTTGCGTGAAGAATATAGCTATCATTCCAACAATAATAATAATTGTGCCGCAAGAGATTTTGTTAAACTGATTTTGTTTTGTGAACAATAGAAAAAGAACCCAGTCGGGACTTACTGAGTATTTTTCGTAACATATCTGCGTCTTTTCTTTATATAATACTAGCCTTCGCCCGCGACTTCGTCCGCGTGGAATAGTTACTTTGGGCAACATTTAAATTTTTTTAGGAAACTTATTTTGCAAGTTATACACATATAAATGCCGTGGTTTACTGCAAATAGATTATTTCAATACTTTTTTAAAAATAAGTTTTTTGTTTTACCATCCATTGCTGAAACATAAAGATTTTACGGTTTTGATACTCGTGAGCACACCACATAGAGTTGCCCATGGAAAACAGTTTTGTTTATTATTATCGTAAAGCTGATTTTAGAGGAATCTGCACTCTTTTAAACTGAAAAGGCAAATCAGTCCTAATTATCGGAATACAGGGAATTAAAAACGTTTCTCCTTTTGCCATTTTAGTCATGATTATAGCTTTTATAGTATTTTTACAGCCAGTGCCATCTATCGGCACTGTTGGCAAGACTCGGCAGTTCCGTCTAATAATTTATTACAGCGCCATCTATTGACGTCTTACGGAACTACGTAGTTTGTCGATACGCGAAGAGTGGAGAGAACGCTAGGATATTCTCGAATCTTCGTACTGTTTCATACGGTATGGCGTTTCTAGAAATCTCCAGAAACGCTTTAACCGCGTATAAAAGGGGCAAGGCCAGCGCTCGCTGAGTCGGTTTACAATCATAAGCAGTAAAGCGATAAGCAGTAAGTCGAAGCGAACGGAAGCGAAAATACTACAGAGTTTGAAGCAGTTACAGTAGAAAAGTGTAATATAGTGTTTATTGTGTTTTAAATTTAATTGTGTGCTAGAATAAAACGTGTTTTAGTCGGTAATATTGTTAACATTCTTATCGCTCGAACCCAGCACGTAACAGTATTGCGCCCTAGATGAGTAATTTGTTGCCGTGTACCATTACATAGCCTTGGTGCGTCAAGATTTCTCATTAATAGGACTGGAATACCAACTTTCAGCCTTAACTTATGGGAAGGCACTCCTGATAATTTTAAAGAGTTGAGAATCTCTAATGGGTACGATGTCACTTGTTCAGTGTCCATAACATTGTCTACTGAGAGGTACACGACGACATCTTCCTCAACATCATCGTTTATCTGGCCTACTGTCTCTTTTATCGGCGCCAAAATGTACCTGTCAGACAAACATTCTCTATTGCTCATACTTATGTGTAGATCTGGATAGACATTTTTATTTAAATCATCTGTGTTGTCAACAATTTGAGAGAATTCACGTCTATGTGTAATCATGCCGTTACTTTCTGTTAGCATACAATCTTCTCCGACTTTTAGAAGAGCAGCCGCATATTGGCGTGGGTGAGAATCGTTGTGTAGTAGTACGTAGTACGTAGTTGTACTCGCATATTTGTAGTCAGACAAAACTTTTTTACGTGTACCCATAATACAGACGACTTCAAACAGTCATTTATTTCATCTGCCGGTGTGCCTCTAGTAATAACCGGCAGGATCTGTCTAAAGTCAACAACTAAAAGTACCACCTCCCACGATACGCTGGTTGCTCTTAATATCTTTCATCGTGTGATATAGTGCTTCGATCGCTCTTTTGTGGGACATCGTACATTCATCCCAAACCAACAGCTTACACTGCTGCAATATTTTTCCACGGTCACCGCTTTTGCTAATGTTACAAAATCCCTCACTACGCCGCGCTGCGCCGCAGCTAGCGCATCGTTCATTATGTATGGCGCTTGGCGTGTCCCGCGCTCGCGCGCCGTGTATATAATTATTAAAGCGGCATTTTTACTAATTATACAATGTTTTCGATAAATATACGTATTGTAAAAATAGACAGATTTGTTTGGGCTTCCACAAGAACTTTCGTCTCCTATTTCATTCCCATGTAGGTCGAAATTTAAAATCGCTGGGTCGAGTGCCTAAATACAAAGTGGCATGGTTTTATCTTCGATAATGACGAATTTCCATGCAAAATTTCATCCCTAATTTCAACCCCTTCATGACCTTTTTTACGACAAAAGGTAAACAATGTCCCTTCCCAAGGTTTACGCTCTCTCTGTACCAAAAATTCATCAAAATCGGTTCAGTGGTTTAGACGCGATAGTAACAAATTCGCATCCAAACTTACATCCCAATAAATAAAAATGTGCATGAAGGGATTGAAATAATTCAACCCCTTCATGAACATTTTTACAAAAAACGTAATCAATCTCCTTTAGCAAGGTCTAGTCTATCCCTGCACTAAATTTCATCAAAATCGGCTGTAGTTTAGGCGTGGTAATGATGAACTTCCATGCAAAATTTCATCCCTTACTTCAACCCCTTCATGCCCTTTTTTAAAACAAAAGGTAGCCTATGTACTTTGCCAAGGTCTAGTCTCTCTCTATACCAAATTTCTTTAAAATTGGTTCAGTGGTTTAGGCTCGATAATGACGAATTCGGATACAAACTTTCATTCCTTATTTCAACCCCTTCATGCCCTTTTTTACAACAAAAGGTAACCTATGTCCTCTTCTAAGGTCTAGAATATCTCTTTACCAAATTTCAACAAAATCGGTTGTGGTTTAGGCGCGATAAAGACCAATTTCCACGCAAAATTTCATCCCTTTTTTCAACCCCTTTGTGCCTTTTTTACAACAAATGATAACCTATATCCTTTTCTAAGGGTAGTCTCTCTCTGTACCAAATTTCGTCAAAATCGGTTTAGTTGTCAAGGCGTAAAGCGAAACTGACAGACAGACAGAGTTACTTTCGCATTTATAATATTAGTAGGGATCATTGATTAAGGGTAATATACCCATACATATTATAAAATTGTAACCGGTCGATATCAGATATAGAAGATGTATGTATCTTATGTGGGGGGCCAGTCAGTGCAGACCGGCGACACTTCGACCCAGTGGGATCTTTTGTGTCGACACTCTCCCAATAACGACTGCCATAGATGTTCATGGCAGCCGGGACCGACGGCTTAACGTGCTCTCCGAGGCACGGAGCAGGCGATAATTGTCAATCAATACACACATAATTTCGAAAAGTCATATAACTTCCGAAAGTCAGAGGTGTGCGACGTGGGTTCGAACCCGAAACCGTCTGCATTGCAGTCTGTTGGTCTCCTCACTGAGCTATCGCTGCTCAAGAAAATACATAGAAGATACTTAAAAAACATAAATGTAATAAAATGTAAATAGATATGTGTTTATCAGTTTTTTATCGCACGTTTAGGCACGCGAGATGTTAAGGCAAAGCAAATAAAAAAATCACATTTGCATATACGTATGTATAATAATTATGAGTTGGGATTAAATGAAACGTGCCTAAGATTTAAGTTACATACCCAGCTACCAAACCGTAGCCCCGCTTGAAAATCGGTTGAGTAATTTCGACGTGTCACCGATACAAACAAACACACAGAACGTCGAAAAAGCAACAAACCCTGTTCAAACCACTCAAAAAATCCCAGTGGGTTTTCCATAATGTCTCCAACAGGGCTTTGTAAAGAATAGTAGTATAAATGTTATCTTTTTTTACACCGAAAGCGATAGTCGGGGTGAGCCCGATCATGAAGGAAAAAGGAACCCAATAATTTTTCCGGATCATAGAAGGCATAGGAAACGGCGGCAACATCATGAGCATCATAGACCAAACGGGAGGGACTGGAAGCAACCATTAGAACCGCCACCACCACGAGCAGATGACCTACCAGTTTCTAAGACAATTATGGCAAGGTTAGTGACATTGACGGCCTCGATGGCGTAGTGGTTAGTGTAACCGAATGCTACGCTTGAGGTCACCAGTTCGATGGATGGATGGATGGATGTTTGTCTTAGTCTGGGTGGTTCTATGTATAATATGAAAGTATTTACAAAAAAAAAGTATATAATATGTATGTTTATCCATTGTCTAGTACCCATAGTACAAGCTCTGCTTAGATGGTGTTGTGTGTGGTTCCCTATTTATTCGCATAAAATTATTTGTCATAATTTAACATGGCATACTTTTACTTATCCTAATAATAGTTACGCACAATATTAATTTAGCATAACTGTTTAGGCATAATTTTTTTAAGCATTATTGCTATAAGCATAATAAATGTTAAGCATACTTTTCTAAAGTATAAATTTGTATATGCATAATGATATTTAAGTATTAGCCTAAATTATATTTGTGCCTACTGAAATTGTATGCCAAAACTCAATTATGTATATTAAAGTATTATTATGACAAAAAAAATAAGCCTGACTCTCTATGCCAAATTAAATTAGGTCAAAAAAAAATTGTCGGAGAAAGGGTGCCCGTTCTGTGTATCTTCTTCTCCCTTAACCTTTATTATTCCCAAGTCACTTGGAGTCGGCTTTTCTAGTCTAACCGGATTTGACTGGATATCAGTTTTTACACGGAGCGGCTGTCACTTGACTTCCGCAACCCGAAGGCTAACGATACCCTAAGGTTAGACCAGTGTCAGGATGTAAGAGGGTACTGACTTTCCCAATAACGACTGCCATAGATGTTCATGGCAGTGGGAGCGACGGCTTAACGTGCTCTCCGAGGGGTCATACCTCGGTCGAGTTTGAATATGGGCCCTGTGGGACAAAAGACTCCCGAGATATAGGGATCATTCCTTTTCATTACTTTTACATTTAAGACGAAGAGGTTGAATCCTGGGTTTTTACACCCATCTCGTTAAAAAGAACACTTTTCTTACATTAATGAAAACCTGAGGTTAAAACTAATATAGCCGTAATTTATAAAACAACGCCATCTAGTTTATTCATATTCATTCTAATTCGAGTGTTAACAGGATTTTAGACCTTAAGGTATCTATGCAATATTACAGGTGACTGTATATCATCTCATGTAGTACATGTTAAAATTCGAGCCACTCTTAGGTACATTAGTACGTCTTGTACGGGAGTATTGTTATGCCTCATACAAGTCCTACTCTTCACTGGTGTGGCAGTTGACTAACTATTAAATTTTAACATAAAGCCGTGGTTCATCGGAGCGGTAATTACTTTTGAGCTGTTTGATATGGAGAACCTAGATTCGGGCGCTCGTGCTCTTTTCATAGATATTTCTAAGAGATTAGGCGACGCTTTGCAGGACTGGAAGGCTGGACTTTTCTTGGCTTAAAAAATCTGAATAGCAATTCAACGTGGCAATGCTGTCAGTCTTCAGGACACTTTTCCAGATGTCAGCTATGCTTAGAAATTTTAGGATGCTACCTAACCCGGCCATTTATTATAATATACTTTGTGCCTTTCCTTTTTATTTTGTTTTCATGTATATATATGTATATTATAACTACAATTTTCTTTAAATGTTTATAGTAATAGATTTTGAATACAGCTGTAAATATTATCTCTCATTATAACTCCCACACTAGGAATAATGCCATTGTCGCAGAGGATACAACAAACAATGGACACAAAGTACACAATTTTTTGTCCTACGCGGGAATCGAACACAACACTTGACTTAATGGCAGCAATATTGTCTTACGTATACGCGAATGTAATACATTGAAATTAAACAACTTTATATGGATTTTATCGCGTTGTTTATAAATCAATAATTATTTAAATTAAAAAAAAAATATTTATAAAACATTTTTATTATATAATTTTGAATAATAATAATAATAATATTCTACCACATACACACAACACCATCTAGCCCAAACTAAGCAGAGCTTGTTCTATGGATACTAGACAATGGATAAACATACATATATACTTTTTTTTTATATATACTTACATATTATATATAGAAACACCCAGACCAAGACAAACATCCATGTTCATGCACACAAATGTTTGACTTGTGCGGGAATCGAACCCGCGACCTCAAGCGTAGCAGTCGGTTACACTAACCACTACGCCATCGAGGCCGACATCGAATCGGATCGAATCTATCTATATAAATACTTAGACTTCGATATTTTTTGTCGGGAATGTGTAAAATTAAATCTAAATAGTTTTATAATTTAAATAGCTTAAATAGAAGTGAATACTAACTAGTAAAAGTGTTTAACAATTGAAGTTTAAAATTGATTTGATTCGTGACATATAAAAGAAGTGCTGAAACATGTGTACTTAACATAAAATGTTTTTTTTATTTAAGATGCCGTCAACTCTATGAAAATCGAAAAAGTATTGACACATATGTATACCCGCATAAATGTCATAATGGCAAAATGTTTTCTACGTTGCACGTAAATATATTTTTACTTATAACTTTTATTCATACATATAATAATATCGGCCTTACATTAAATTGTCCCACTACTGGGTACGGGCCTCTTCTCAGCGTGAGAATAATTAGGTCATAGTCCAAGACGCTGGCCTAGTGCAGGTTCACAGACTTCACATATCTTCTATAACATTATGGATAACTCTAACACATGCAGGTTTTCTGACGATTTTTCCCTTCACCGTTAAAGTAAGCGATAAATGACTAATTTAATACAAACCTTAAAAAGTCAGAGATGGGTGCCGTCGGATCGAACTCGAGACCTCTACATGGCAGTCCAACGATTTCCCACAAAGCTATTACTACATTCATACATGTATCTTATGTGGTGGCCAGTCAGTGCAGACCGGCGACACTTCGACCCAGTGGGATCTTTTGTGTCGACACTCTCCCAATAACGACTGCCATAGATGTTCATGGCAGCCGGGACCGACGGCTTAACGTGCTTTTCGAGGCACGGAGCAGGCGATAATTGTCAATCAATACGCACATAATTTCGAAAAGTCATATGAATTACGAAACCCTCGCGTACCCTCTGCATTGCAGTCTGTTGGTCTCCCCACTGAGCTATCGCTTCTCTTGCATTCATACATAGTGTACCGCAAATAATTAGGCTGAGGTGTTATCCACCACATTTAGGCAGCTTTTCTTTTAGGTCTAAGTATTACTTGGACCACAAGGAACGATAGCCTAGGGGGAAGCGGTTGGTCTGCCACGCAGAGGTTTCGAATTAGATCCAAAGCACACCCATTTGACTTTTCGAAAATACGCGTATAAAATAGTTAAATAATTTGTTATGGCGAAGGAAAACATCGTGAGGAAACCTGCATGACTCAAAGTTCCCATTATGTTTTTGAAGATATCTAGAGCCTGCCAACACGATGTTGGACTTTTCGTAATGGTTCTCATATTGAGAAGAGGCTCGTGCCCAGCGATACAGTTTAGATACAGGATTTATATTATTCGATATACTCGTATGTTCAGCGGTGGCCTGCAGGAGGTTGATTGAAGTATTTATTTTGTTTGGAAAACAAACAGTATCTAAAACAAATTAACAACTACATAAACATCTTGAACCATTTAGACGTTTTTACATTTTGGTCTTTAATACCAAAATGTAAAAACAGAAAATATTAATATATATATATATATATATAATATATATGTATTTGATACTCTATGTTTGTGAATATAACTGTTTTGTTCATTTCTTAAAATTCCTGTTTATTTTTATTTTATATTTCATAATATTGTCTTCTGTTTACGCGAATATTATTCATTGAAATTAAACTACTGTATACGGATTTTATCGCGTTGTTTATTTGACAGTTTATTACATAATTTTTAAAACTATTACATTACTACTACTATTAAACTTTACTTATGTTTAAGCTGATTAAATTAATATTAAAACTATTAAAACTACTTAGATTTAATTTAATTTTACACTTTCCCCGACGTTTCGGTTGCTTTTCAGCAGCCATGGTCACAGGGAGACTAAGATGGTAGTTATCTCAATGTTCCAGTGTAGTTATTTCAAAGTACCTGAACATCATTTAATCATTGGTGTTTCTATTTAGGCAGAATGAGCTCAAATTATCATGAAGTCTAGCTGTGGTTTGCTTCTTCTTGGGTTTGACTATTTGTATTACTGGATCCCAAGCTGGTGGTACATTCCAACCATCTTCTCTATTAAAATTAGACTTTTTTTTTATTTCCATAGCCTCGCGAAGCATCCTTAGTAGGAATCGGTGTTCTTTAGCGATTCCTACCAAATTTAAAATTAGTAAAGTTTAATAGTAGTAGTAGTGTAACAGTTTTTAAAATTATGTAATAAAGTGTCAAATAAACAACGCGATAAAATCCGTATATAGTAATTTAATTTCAATTTTATATTTCACTTCGACATTATTGTTAATTCGCCGTTTTAATTTTATAATATTGTTTAGGATTGTAATATAGTGTTGACAATAGTAGGTTACTCTATTGCCTAACAATTCTTTATCAAATGTTGTGCACGACGATAATCGGGTCGATCGATAATCGGATAAATAATCGGATCGACAATGCAATACATGCATACTTTGAACCCTTATACTAATCAGATTATAGATTTTGTAATCTGTAGATGTGCCTTTTAAATAAATAGATAATACTGCAACAACTTCATCTAAATCTTACATCACCTATGTATTATAATTAAAGAATTGAATGTTTTATTTTATGAATGCTCAGGATGTAATTTTTAAATTAACTTGTACAGCTTTTTAAAGACATCGCTTATATACTATTCTTAATGGTGTGAATGAAGTTTTTTGAAGTCTGCAATGTAGTCTATATAAAAATAATTATACGTTTGTCTTTATTTTTGTTATTAGGTATTATAATCATTTTCAAAGTTGACACTACATATATGAAAATTCTTTTAGGTTTCTTCGAAAGAAGTTACTGGAGATGTTAGCACAAAATGGCATTGCGACGTATGGGCAAATTTAATTTCTGTTGATTTTACAATCAAAGTGAAGGCGGGAAGTAAGTAATATTATAAACATCTAAAATATCGAGCACAATATATTGCCGTTGTGAAAAAGAACATATCATAATCAAAAATTGTGTTTATACGTTTAATGATGTTGTATCTGGCCGATTTTTGTCCAAAGGAGATATTTAAAATAATATTATACGATGAGTTTTTATAAGAGCTGTTAAAGGCGAAACAATGATATTTAGATTTTCACTTTCTGCCTGTATATTTGTATGCACATCACGCGAAAGCTACTGCATGAAATTGAATGCTGTTTTCTCAGTCGTATTTCATCGTAAGGAAAAAAGGGAAGATCGGCACCTACTCCCAAATTATACTCGAACGAAGTCACGGGCAAATGTTAGTATGGAAGAAACATGAACTACCTCCATGATATAGAGTAAATATGTAACGTACTAGAGTATACATTTTAAGTATATTTTGGTAATACACGTTAGAATGCATTCTATCTTACTTAATTTTTTCTACGACGATTTTACAAACGTGCCCAATACAATGTAAAATTAGGTTTGTAAATTTGTTTTAATCGACAACTCCTGTGCTAGAAATAACTGTGCCGCGGGAGACTTTGCAAATATTCAAAAATCAGGGGCAACGAATACCACAGCTACTTTTTTTATGACGTGTGTATATCGAATCCGCAAAATTTATCGCAATTGTTGCGCCGAGGCAATCACTTGAAATCTTTTAGCAGACAGATTGATTTAATAATATGAGGGTATTAGATGGTGATATATTTATGTTATTACAGAAAGTGTAAAAGTGGAAGTTGGCCAACAAGAGCTCAAGTTTAGGGAGACAGATCTATCGGAGAAACAATACGATGGCTTATTCATATATCGATGTAAAGAGGATCAAATTATACAATTAAAATGCAGCCACATTTACGGTTTAGGTTATTTGAAACTGCAATATTACGATGCTTATGGTAAGACTAGTCATCTATCTATACCTACTAATCTATACTAATATTACAAAGAGGAAAGATTGGATTTTTTGTAAGGGTTTAACTCAAAAACTAAAGAACCGATTTTAAAAATTATTTCACCGTTAGAAAGCTATATTATCACCGAGCAAAAGTAAGTTTTTAAGTACTGTTAATAACATAACCTACCCTTTTTTTTTTTTTTTTTTTGTGTGCGGACTTGCGCCTTATGCATACCGCCCCACTTGGGGTGGTGGGACGGTTATGTCGGGCTCACCGGCCTACAACACGGCCGGCATACCGACTAAAACCCCCCCGTGCACCGTCAATTCGCCTTGACGGGTGGGCCGTTGGAACCTGATACAACATCAGCGGCCCACCCAGCGACTGCCCACGCCTCGCGGGCACCGACACTGGCGGCGGCGTCTGGGTGCACCAGAGACGCCGCCTCTACGCGGAAGAGTGCGGGTGGGAGAATAAAAACCCCAATCTCCCACCCTCGGCTTCGTTAGGGGGGCATCAGGCGCGCATCGGCGCGCCGACGCCGCCCAGTTCGCCGGCGACGGATCGGGTCAGCGAGGAGACTTTCCTCCCTGGCCCGCTCCGCCGCCTCCTTCTGCGAAACATAACCTACCCTACTTTAAGTTTGTAATATTAATGTACTCTTCACTAACTAAAATGTCTTTAAGGGAGGTGCCTCATTACTGCGTTGCTTTGCGTCGTCGCCTCGGATCAACGCATTGTATGCTACACCTGCGCTGCGACGACGCACGATGTCGCAGCGGAAAAGTGCGACGCACGCACCTTAGTGTTGGTTTCAGTCTTCATTCCACAATGGATCGGAATACTGTCCGTCGTCGCACCGAAGCTCGCAACGCATTAATGTGGCATGTCACAAAAAATATATGGAAAACGACGCAGCGTCGATGCTGCGACGACGCAACGCAACGGACAAATGAGGGACCTCTCTAAGTGTGTATAGAACGCATATTATGGCGTAACGTCTTACAAAATATTGTCTTAGGTTTACGCAAATGTTACACATTGAAAATTAACTACTTTATACGGATTTTATCACGTTTTCAATCTATACTAATATTATAAAGAGGAAAGATTACATTTTTTGTTTGTTTGTGAGGGTTTAAATCAAAAACAAATCAACCGATTTTAAAAATTATTTCACCTTTTGAAAGCTATATTATAACCAAGTAACATAAGCTATATTTTATTTTTAAAAAGTACTGTTGCTAACATAACCTAACTTACTTTTACGCGAGCAAAGCCGCGGGCAAAAGCTAGTGTTAAAACACTATATTAACATAATATTGAAACTTTAAACTACTATTGTTAAACACTTTTTCTAATTACTATTTACTTCAATTTCAATTATAACAAGTGAGAAACGGCCATGAATTGACGTTTATCTTAGAGTTCGAAAAGAATTGTATCACGTGACCGTGGTCAGCGGTTAAAGGTCATAGTCATTTCGGAATATATCCACTATGCTGAGTTGAATGGCGTTGACCGCGAGTCTCTAGCTCTTACGGTTCTTGAGTTGAAAGTTGTATAACAGACAGACGGACGGACGGACAAAGCTGTTGTAAAAGAGATTTTTCGAACTCTAAAAACTATTACATTAATTTTACACTTTCCACGACGTTTCGGTTGCTTTTCAGCAGCCATGGTCACAAGGAGTTAGCCTGAATCTAATTTCAACGCTTAACGTCGTTTTAGTTAGAGGACGGTAGTAGGGCCAACTGACAGCATTTTATGAATTATTATAGGTACAAAAATTATTAGCAGCAGTTCGAAGGACATCGGTGTACTAACATTACCGAGTGTCATGCATTCTACACGCAATGGATCATATTTTGATTGCACCTACGTCAAAAATTTTACGGAATATAAGCAAGAATTCACGTACAGAACCATATTCTTGGTGGAGAAAAAAGGTATGTATCTATCATAACAGCGGATCGACTTAATACCCAATTATTAGAATCCTAACTAATATTATAGATGCAAATGTGAGTTTATTTGTTTGTTACGCTTTCACGCCTTAGACTGCGCCGAGCGTAAGACAGATAATGACAAAGCTCGTGCGGCGCATATATTCAAATCGGCGCGCGGCCGCCATAGTAAAATTGTATGTAGGATTTGAAGTGCTTTTTTGATAAATATATACATATATTTATTGTCAACCAATAACTTAAATATTTGGTACGGACAAATTGTAATATAACTATTTATGTTTCGTTTAAGCTGTAAAATAGGATAGATTTCTACTGTTGTAATCTAAAATTCACGTTACACGAGCTTAAGTTTCTGCATTTCTCGTGCAAATTTACGTAATTTTGTAGGTGAAAATATTAATTATTTTAAGTTTTTACACAGAGTAATAGTAAACACATTCATTGTTATGGTAAATGTATATTTTATATTTGTGTTAAACAAAAAGTGTTGATTTTATTCACTTAACTGTGACCGCCTGTTTTGGCACATTTCGCTCGGCGCAGTCTTAACTACTAAACCGATCATCATGAAATTTTGCATACATGTTGCCAGGGGTACGGAAAAGACAGACATAGGGTACTTTACCCAGCAATTTTTTTATTGCCGGTGGTGGCAGACGAGTAAGTGGTCCACCTGATGGAAAATGGTAACCGCTGCTCATGGATTTTAGCAATGTCAGGACACAGCAAAGCCGCTGCCTACCGAAATAAGGTGGCAAACAAGCATACGGCCCACCTGATGGTAAGTGGTCACCGTAGCCTATGGACGCCTGCAACACCAGAGGCATCACTTGGGCGTTGCCGACCCTTTAGGAAAGGAAGTGGGAAGGAGAAGGAGCGGGAATGGGAGAAAGGGAGTGATTGGGCCTCTGGAACTCTCAATCACCGAACGAAACACAACAGTAGGAATATTGGTATTTCACGTCGGTATTATGTAAGAGGATAGTCCTTCCCCGGTCCAGCCGGCCCATTCATGCTGCAATTGAAATCAGCGAGGCTCTACTACTCTATAACCTGTCGTGCGGGTCTTTACAAAAGTTCAATGTGTTCGCTGTTTAGTTGGACCAGAGCATAATTCTTGGCCGTATGATTCTTTGGCAGGTGAATTCAAAATGAATGTAAACGGTGTCAGCACTGCTCAGATGACGCAATACAATAATTCCAAAAAGACATACGTGTACAATTATATTGACGGCGAAGAATTAAACTTTACTTGTGAATATAAAAACACTGATCGAGAGAAGGATGTTATAATTATATTTACTAACCTGTCTCAAACCGTTGGTAAGATTAACTGCGTCTTTTATATAATAAATAATTATAATATTCTATCACATACACACAACACCATCTAGCCCAAACTAAGCAGAGCTTGTACTATTGGTACTAGACAATGAATAAACATACATAATATATAGCCAGACTAAGGCAAATATCCATGTTCGTGCACACAAATGTTTGACTTGCACTTACAACAATTCCTCATTACTCTTTCAACACAGTGCTATAGAATTAAAAATAAATAAACAATTATTAATAAATAACAATATGTGCTTATCTACACTAATATTATAACGAGGAAAGATTTGATTTGTTGTGTGTGTGTTGTTTGTATAGGATTTAACTCAAAAACGAATCAAACGATTTTAAAATTCTTTTACCATTAGAAAGTTATATTATCACCGAGTAACATAGGCTACATATTATTTAAAAAATAAGTTCTTACTGTTACTAACATAACCTTACCTAACCTACTTTTACGCGAGTGAATCAACTGGCAAAAAGCTAGTAATAAATAAATTATGCTAAAAGGAAAACATAAGGATAATATGGCAGTGATAGAAATAAATCATTTCTAAACTAATTTTTGCTCTAGTGTCATTATTACGATACGATTACGCACGTACGCACGCACGCACGCACGCACGCACGCACCCACGCACACACACCCGTCCACATGCACACACACACATATACTAACTAGTTAATTAGATTTAACATATTAAGATTTAAGATATTAAGTTTTAAGATATTTAGATGTTGTAGCACGATATTTGATTTAATGAAATGTTAAAGAGAAAGGCAATGTATACTAGACAACTCACCTTTTTCAAAAGGGGAAAGGACTGTTACTACTTAATACAGATTATTTAATAATCTAGCTAGGAGAACAGTGCAGTTCCCTCATTAGATTGTAGATTAATTTAGTACTAACTAGAAAATAAAGCAAAACTTGTACTACAATCCTTTATTTTGGTAAATAAACTTATCATATTATATATAATATACATACAGCGATAAAAAAAATATGGAGAAAACAGGGGAAACATTTGTATGGAATTAACGCAGCCTGCGTGACCTATTAATAAGATTTGTTTTTTTAATAATCTCTGTTAATTCAGTTGTAGCGATGTTATCACATTTAATGTTTGTATAGTAAAAAATTCAAATATTTTCAGATGTTAAGAGAACACATTCGAAGGCTAGTGTTTTATTGAAAACTGAAAATTTAAAAGTTGGAACATCTGTAATGTGTCGCGTGAATCATGAAAAATCTGATATTATTCGGTTTAGTGCAGACACTAGTCGCGGTAAGTACATTTGATTAATAAACTTAAAAACACAAGCACAGATTTATATAAAAATAAAAACAAAAAATTTTTTATCATCGCACCGCTCGTCATCGGCAGGGATTTCGTTCTCACACCTTACAACATAATGGCGCCGCACCAAGCGGTTCCAAATAAATTTTCTCCCGCGGACGCTCAGGTTGTGGATTGAACTCCCTGCCGAGGTTTTCCCACAAGACTACAGTATGGGGTTCTTCAAAAAGGGTATTAAAAGGTTTTTACAGGGTCGACAACGCGGAAGTGATGCCTCTGGTGTTGCAGGCGTCCATAGACTACGGTGACCACTTACCATCAGGTGGGCCGTGCGTTCGTTTGCCACTTTAGTCGTATAAAAAAAAGAAACTATATTTACTACTAATCCTACTAATGATGATGGATGGATGAAGGTTTGTTACTCTTTCACGCAAAAACTACAAAACGGATTTTGCTGAAACTTTACAGTATTATTGTTTATCATAACAAATAGGCTACTAAAATCTATCATAATATAAATTTACATTATTGCAAGCGTAGCCGCGCAAAATCTAGTATGAAATGTACGGATTTACAAAAAAAAAAAAGGTATATATGTATGTTTATCCATTGCCTAGAACCCATAGTACAAGCTCTGCTTAGTTTGGGCTAGATGGTGTTGTGTGTATGTGGTAGAATATTATATTATATTATATTAAAAATGACGTTGTTGGATTTAAAAGCGCTTATTTCTGGAATATTCTCCCTTGTAACCTGGTGGAGTAGCATCCATATATCACCAGCTATGGTTTAGATGCCACGTAATAGGGACCGAGCCTACTACCGTTTACCGAGCACATTTCCAGAAACCAACCAATAAAACACGGCTGTCATGTTTGTAGGCATCTAATTTTATTTTTGATTCTAAATTTTTTGATTGATTCTACTTGATTCTCTTTTTTCCTCCGCTAGCAGACAGAAGCAAAATAATTTATTAAGCCTACTTAACTAAACCTAATTATTCCCCTCAATATAGCAATATGTTGTTGTTTGATAAAGGCATATTTAGTTCAGAAATTGAAGCATTAAATAATTATTCTTTTCCTGTTTAAAGAGTACAAACATAATATGAGTCATAATGCGGTTGAGTGGTAATATTATTATATTAAACAGCATTTATGTAAAAGCGTTGATTTACATTATACCTATTGTCTTACGTTCACGTGAATACATTTCTTTTGTGGTATGTAGTGTGTTAATTTCAAAGCTATCGACTCACTGGTCAATCGGTGGCAAGGCTGCTCATGTATTTAAGGTAATTTAAATGGGCACCTCAGACGTTACCGATTATCGTACCAGTGTACTCTTGAAGCCTGTGACGATAATCGCCTAGACGCCCGGCGAACGCGGGCGCACGTCACTAGCCACCTCTCGCGACCGGTGGTGCGAGATATATAAGGATCGGACGGCGTCAGTCGAGCCTCCTTGCGGCCCGGCTTCACACTCCCAGCTAAGTGTCCTGATTATACAAGGACCACGAAGCAAGTCTTTAGCGAACCACGCCCTGACTATAGTTCTATAAGTAAAGATTGTCTCTTTTATTTGTTTCTTAATTCATTAAAAGTGTATTTGTTATACCTTCTCTCATTGTACTTCCTAATTATTCTACAGTTCTCTTAAAGTAAACCCTTTAGGGCTTGTAACCTTTAGGTTACAAGCCTTTTGATAACTTAGACCAACTAGGTAGTTGGTCGAAGAAGGTTCTTTGGAAACAAAAGATGTGTTTACTTTATTTCTCCATACTGAAAAGAAGGAATATAATAACATTAACATGTGGATAGGCATACTAGTACATAGCTTAATATTGTCTTCTGTTTACGCGAATGTTATTCATTGAAATTATACTACTATATACGGATTTTATGATAGCTCAGTGGGGAGACCAATAGACTGCAATGCAGAGGGTCTCAGGTTCGAACCCACGTCGCGCACCTCTGACTTTAGGAAGTTATATGACTTTTCGAAATTATGTGCGTATTGATTGACAATTATCGCCTGCTCCGTGCCTCGGAGAGCACGTTAAGCCGTTGGTCCCGGCTGCCATGAACATCTATGGCAGTCGTTATTGGGAAAGTCAGTACCCTCTAATATCCTGACACTGGTCTAGCCTTAGGGTATCGTTAGCCTTCGGGTTGCGGAGGTCAGGTGGCAGCCGCTCCGTGTAAAACTGATATCCAGTCAAATCCGGTTAGACCAGAAAAGCCGACCCCAAGTGACTTGGGAATAATAAAGGCTAAGAGAGAAGAAGATACGGATTTTATCGCGTTTTTTATTTTACACTTTATTACAAAATTTTGAAACCGTCACACTACTACTAGATACTATTGAACTTTACAAAATTTTAAGCTAATTAATTTATTAAAACTATTTATATTTAAGTTTACACTTTCCCCGACGTTTCGGTTGCTTTTCAGCAGCCATGGTCATATAGCTTTCTCAATGTAAAAGTAGTTAATATTTGGTTGTAAATTCCACTTCTTATAAGTTTATTTTGTACACAGGTGGCAGTACAACCGTAATCATAATATGTGCGGTCGTAGCCGTAATAGTGATTATCGCGACACTCTGCGCAGTTTATTGGTGCAAGAGAATTAGAAATACTCGTTCTGAACAGGTATGTTATAAAAAGTATGGCTATATAAACCATTTAACACGAATATAGGCTAGAGATTTATCCCAGAATGTATACCACTTCGACTATGAATTGCGTATTTGAAATGATTGCCGGGTTTACACAAAATTAAATCAAAATCGAATAGTAATGAGTAGCAGTGTCGTCCCTTACTGGTTACTCCCGTGGCGAAGCGGTATTAAAAACGACTGATGTGCATGAAGTCTCGATTTCGAATCCCGGATCGGGCCAACAAAAAGTTATTGGGTTTTTCTGTTAAGAAATCTCAATACCAGCCAGGAGTTAGGAAGTTAGCGGTGTTAAATATCCCTGTGCCTCGGCAAGCACGTAAACCCGTTGTTCTTGCGCCTAATGTCTCTCCAATCGTGTCGGATTACCGTCCCATCGGATCATGAGAGTTAGGCAACAAGATAGTGCACTTGTGTTTGCGCACACACTTGTGCACCATAATATCTCCTGCGCATATGGCCAATCCCCGTTAAGATACGCCGTGACCGAAATTGACACCGAAGGGGATATTATTTGAAATAATTGTCGGGTATAGACACAATTCAATCTAAATCGAATAGTTTTGAGTAGCAATATAGTCCCTTACTGGATACTTTGATAAGATATAAAACTTGATTAAGACGGTCCCCAGCTTAAACAAGCCAGCAACATCGGATATCTATGTCTTTGTTGCATATATCGGCTATAAAACGCCAACTGGCAGCTGGCTCGCGCCAGAGACTCATACAGTCGCAGCCAGCGCCTCCGCAAAATCCAGGTTATACTGTATGGCCTAATTGCCTTTGCGATTGCGAACTGGACCTTTTTGCCGATGGATTAGAACATTTATATAATAAATTTAGAATAATTCTAAATGACATATTATAATTTATAGGGCTGACATTTGACATTTTATTTTTGATATTTTTTAATTAATTATTGTAATTTATTAATTTATTGTTATTATTATTTATAATCTATGACATTTTGATATTTTATAAATATGTATATGTGACGAGCATGTTTAGTCATACTTTTAACTTACTTTTTGAACGAGTTATCTTGTAAGCGTTTTGGGTGTCACATCTGTTAGCTTGTAAGATCGAATGAATAAATAAATAAATAAATAAATTGCCGTTCTCTTTACATCCACTCATTTTTAAAACCTGGGTCGTGGTAAATTTTACAAACATTCAAACAACAGACACCAAGAACATCCAGACAATTGAGCACACAGCTTTTTGTTCCGCATGGGGAATTGATAAGACTCGGCGTAGTGGCAGCGGAGAGCGGACCACATAAAGCATTACGCGATTTGTGCAATGTTATTCAAAACATTGATCTTTATGTCTTTATGTTTGCAGAATCTGAACCAGAACATCAATCAATTCGATAATCCGATACCCACTTGCCCGAGTCAATGGGCAAATACAGACGAATACGAGTACACGTACATTGAGAACGAACACAACTACATGACCAACGAAGGCTATTTGGTAGATAATTCTATTTATCGAGGAAGCACACAAAACTACGACTACGCAACTCCACAAATATCCGCTAGCAGTGGAGGCGTAAAAATAAACCCATCAAATCTAAATATCAACTATGTGGCTGATATGAATAATGGCAAAAGAAATACTACCCAACCAGCAAACTACGAAAATCGTGTTATTGTTAGAAACGAACCACCCACAACTAGTGAAAGTCATGAAAATGTACATCGTGAAAAAAATAAACTGAAAGAAAAAACTAACAATATGGATTACGGAAATCTGCAACAGAAAAGGCTGTCGAACGCTTTGCAAAGAGACAGTGATACAGTGCAAAGGAATAACACGAATACACCAGTAAAAGACTGCAATATAAGATACAGCAATTCGTTAAGAGACACAGACAATCTGCAAAGAAACCACGGCAATATTCGAAATAAAAACGACATTAAAAGTTACAGCAATTTGCAAAATAAATAAAATACCTATATAGGTTTACTGATTAATTGAGAACATTATTGAGAACTCTTAGACACGCTGGTTTCCTCACGGTGTTTTCCTTCACCGTTAAAACAAGCGACAATTAACTATTTAATACGCACATAACTTCGATAAGTCAGAGATGCGTGGCTTGAGATAGAACTCGATACCTCTGCGTGGCAGGCCAACGGTTTCCCAGTGGGCTATCGCTGCTGTTCATATTATTAATCACAGTATTATATTTTAATTGTAATAATTCTTAAATATTCTAGTTACGGCAAGGATGGCGCAACGGGTTAGGGATTCGCCGCTGCCACCGCGCTGGGTGTTGTGGGTTCAAATCCCAAACAGGACAATCTTTTGTTATTCACACAAATAATAATTGTCCTCAGTCTGTGGTTTGCGTCCTATAATTGATGTTTTTAAAGTTCCCGCGACACAAGACTGAAACCTTACTATAGTACGGGAGTCGTCTTATTTAATATATGTAGTTATATTGTTAAAATAAGTTAAAGAATTGCAGTAATATACATAGAATAAGAATTGCAATAGTATACAGTAAATATACACCAGATCACTCAAAAAGTTGTTTTCTTTTATACAAATGCCTTTTAATTGTTCGAAATTAAATAAACCATGTCACTAGGTAATTTATTTCTAGGGAATTTTATTGTATAGATTAAAGATATTTTAGTGTTGATAAAAAGTATTTAACACATTCGTATTTATACAGGTTGCCCCAAAACTCAACGATAACCTGGTACCGGGCGAGAGGCCAAGGTATACCAGTTATGAAAAAAATCTATGTCACTTAGTCAAGCGATGGTAGACATTTTTCGAAAAAGTTGAATATTTGACAACCGCGGTCGCATTTTTAAGTACTGTGATCACAATTTTTACAGTGATTTTTTATATAATGTAATCTCAAATAACAGTACTATTAATCGCAACCACAAATGAAAGTAATAAACATTGTTAACTAAGTAAAATAAATTAAGTTTTGACGAGTTATGGTTCACAAAATTATTGTCAGTTAAATTTGACACTCCATATTGGAAAAAAAAATGTACCTACATCACTACCCTTGGCAAGTTATTTCAAAAGATGGCCCATTTAGTCTAGATTTCAAAATGGACCAACACTTTCCACTTTTCTTGTCAATGAAAGTGCTACTTCGTATTTTTTGCGAAGGGACCTCATGGAAAACTTAATCAAAATAAAATAAAACAATCAAAATTAAATTAAACTTAAAACCACAGCTAATTAAATACGAATGTAATAAACTATTCATTCTCATTATTTAAAAAGGCAACTCGCGCACTTGGAAACATCCATTAGCGAACCACACAAATTTTTGTCCCGAGTGGGATTCCAACCCATTTAAACCACTACGCCATGCGTGAAGTCTATACATCTCTATCTACCCCATAAGGATATACGCACGTGTGAGACTATGTATGTGATAATATTCTTCACGGTAAAGTTATCGCCATGCAGGTAAGTTAAAAGCAATTCCGACACCATTTATGATTCACGACCGTAGGTTTAATCTATAGTATTGTTGCTATTTCTGGCACTGAGGTAATGGAACACTTGTTAAATTTTCAGCTACAAGAAATAATAAATGAGACATGTCGTTAAACAGTTTCTGCTAGAGAATTTTAATTCAAGGAGACTCGCTTGCTGTTTTTTGTCTACCTAAGTGCGTAAAGAAAATAAATTTAAATATGTGCGCAGTATCCAACTTCGCAGTTGTACGAAACATTGTGGTTGATATAAGTCAGGTTAGTACAGATTATTTTTATTGAAGAAATATTTTTTAATTATATCAATTTATATATCGTGGGGGACCTAGTAATGAAAAATGCAAGATGATTCAAACTCGACAGTTTGTGCATATTAGATTTTATTTTGTGTCGTAAAAACAAATATTTTAATCAACCAATTTTCTAAAATCTCTGTACCAAACTCACTTTAGAGTCAACTCAAAAATACTTTGCGGTCCAGAAATCGAACCTTTGATCTTACACACAGGAGTAGCATTCACTAGCGCTGCGCCACCGAGGTATAATATGACCTAAACTTTGTTTCAGCATTATGGGAATCTTGACTCCTGCCCTTATAATCTACGTATTATGTACAACGTTACTCCACGTAGCATCATCGAACCCAAACATCACCAGTGCACCGTTATCTCTTAGGACAATGCCAGAGAGCTACTTCCAGGTTTCGGATATCAAGCCGGCCCGGAGATACTCAGGACGCTACCTGGGAATCAATCCTGCAGTCTATGATGTCTGGGCACCGCTACGTCCGTAACAGTCTTCAAAGTATATAATTATGTTTTATGGCTTTTGTTCAATAAATATTTTATCGAAAGTTTAATATGATACATGGTTTTATTAAACTCTTTCGTCCCTAACTTAGTAGGTATGCGTGGGATTTGCATACAGGTACTATATTTGCCGCTTGATTGGCTGCTAAGCGATGTATCAAAAATGTCGTACTAAGATGAAACATGCACCAAGTTTTAAGTTACTCCAGAAATACTGTGAAAACTGCATTTAATTTTATGAAGTAGTTTTTGCGTGATGCGCGTACAAACATACAGACAGGCAACAATTCGGAGTCTCTGCGTACCCCTTCGGAAAATTACGTTATGCATGATTTCATTTTTACGTTATATGGAATAATACGATAATTAATTAATAAACTAACTAATGTGTCTTATTCCGTTGCGATTAATAAAGACACATTAGTTACCTAATTTATTAATTATAAATAAAATAAGGCATATCAACTTATTTTATTTTATACTTATCTGTTTACTCACTTTATTAAGTTAAAATAATGTTTTCTTATGAAGACAATATGTGATTAGTGTGATCACTTCTTCATTATATTTCAAATTATTTTCTTTGTATGTAAGTATAATTATAATTAATATTTTTAAATAAAAGGCTAAAGGCAGTAAAGAAAACACAATATAGAGCACACAATCAAACATTTAATTCTAAAGTAAATTAAAAATAACAACATAAATGGATCTCGTCAGTCTATACAAGTTTAATATATTATTCACTCTGTAATTCATATAAATAACTCTTTTATATAAATAGTAGTCGGCTACTAATTCTTAAGCTATACTAGAATAATTATACAGGATTCACAAGAAACGGTTAGATATTAGTTATGTTAGAAAGGTAGACACAAGTATCGAGAAATTTAAATAGATACTTTTTAGTGTGCGACTCATTGACTAATGTTTTTAATTCTGAGCGATAACTAGATCAAAATGAAACTATTATATAAACTTTAGAAAATAAATTAAAATATAATTTGATTATTTCGGTACGGCAATCTATTTCTCGCATAGTTAGTTACCGGTATAATAGTTCTTATCCGTTTACTAAGCGACAAATAGGTTACATGTAAAACCCGATAGCATCTCTCAGAATTAAGAATTCGATATGTAAGTATTACATTATGAAAGCTACAGTACATGGAAAATCTATACAGTACTCGTAAGTGCTTTTATCGACAATGATAAGATAAAGAAGAGTATTTAAAAACATGATTGCGGGATGTTGCCACCTCACAAAATGATAATCTTTAAAGTTATCTATAGACTTTCCTTATATCCTAGCATTGTAGAAACACCCACACTGTACTTCCTATAACAAATACAGAACTGACATATCTAATATAATGGCTAAATCTATTGACAATATATGAGAGTAAATCTCGTAGACGGAAAGTTGATACATTATAATATAAGTGTTCAAAACACGCCACATAATTAATTTACACATATTTAAAGGACGAAAAATGCACATATTTGGCTTAGAATCCTTCTAGTCCTTTAAAAACATTGTCCTATAGAGGCAAAACTATACATTGTAAAAAAGGTTTCATCGGCAAGTTACTAACATTTTTTACACTAAACGTGCGACTAATTGAAGTCTGTTGTTAATTACTTCATATAGCTAAAATTGAAGTAAGTATTTGCGATAAACCTAATACTTTTGATGCAAAATGTGGATTTTGAACTGCAGAAATTTTGACACGCGGACGTTGTAAGAAAGACTTTCTTTAAGATATCATATTAATATGCGCGCTATAGGATCTAAAAGGTCACCTGATCGCAAGCTCGTTTCATTTGGAATCGCTGCCTTTGGATGTAAGCAAACATTGCAGCAAGCTTATTGAAATTAAGTTTACAATAACTATATAATTTAATATGTATCACTAAATAAAGAATTTAATCACAAATCTGTTTTATGTTTAGATGGTTAATTTATTCTAATAGTCGTCGATTATAAGTCAGCTATTACCGATAATAACATCTAAATTGAACACTATAAAACGGTTGTTTAAAATCATAACCAAATGATTACAGGTATTTCACGATAATACGGCAGGATATCAAAACTTGTTAAGTATCGTGTCGCCTTAATACGACAATGCACAATCGATAGAAATGATTTTTTTTATTACAATATAGTCACGCTTATATACACAATACAAATTAATAACTAAACATTGCACTCGTCAAATAGAATTTATACTAACACTAATTACATCTAGTAGGATTTAAATTATTTTACACATACATATATGAACAATTTAGAGGATGCCTAATGAAGGTTTACTTGTAGTGTTAATGTTTCAATGAGAACTAAGAAATAATATGAGTGAACTGCTACAAAAATATAAGAATTATAAATCATGACAATATAATTTTCTTACTTTGATAAATGCTGGTAGTGGAATGATTTGACAGATTTCATTTTCTATTAGAACATTACAATAATTATTGTAGTTGCATTTTCTATGCAAAAGACAATAATATTATTTAAAAACCAAAAGTAATTAAAAGTACATATAATCATCCAAACAAAGAGGTGCCATAACGAAATAACACTACAAGCGCTGATTACAAGTAAAAAAAGAAAATAAATATTAAATAACATAGAAGAAAAATAAAAGTGTTGCCATACTAAGATCATAGGTGTAATGAGATCAAATCGCGGCACCTCCAAATCATTGCCTATGAAAAAAGTTTAAATGCCATTCCATTTAGAAAATATATTAGAAACTAATATTTAGTATTATATAAAAGATCTTTGTACTATTGTACATATGTATACCTTGTTCCTATAACTGTCTCCACAATATTACTGCGTTTAGTAAACTGTAATTCTCGAACAAACGCCAACTATGATCATTTGAAGGAACTACATCTCAAACCGATATAATCCTATCAAACAAAGTGAATAAAAGCTGAAACAGAAAAATGTTACATTTAGTCCTACAATACCAAAAACTAACCAAAATTTTATAAGAAATAATCTGTTCAAAATGGAAATATGATTTTACAAAATATTACATGGTTCCAACAAAATTTCAAGTAGACATTGGAGAGACTACATGGAGGTTACTGATACTAATGACTGAAATTGTTTCATCATATTAAGACCCGTTTGATTAATCTTAGCAATTTTAAGATATCTAAACCACAACCTGTTATATTCAAACACAAAAATCAAAATCGAGTAATAACTAAATCACCAATAGGGTGAAAGCACCCTATTGATGGTTTAAATAAATTATATTATTTATCGAAATCATGGTGGTATCATACTTGATACCACCATGTTGATATTTGAAAATGATGACTACCTATTAGTTGGCAATTTTAGCTAAGATATTAATTGGTAATATTTAGTACTTTTATCCCACTGTCTGTCATTGCTTACTGGTACTGACAGGAAAAGGATGTTAAATTTTAACCCAGGATAAAATTGACGCGCACTGATTGGGTTTTTAATCGCAAAGCTGCTCAGGGCGAATGCTTCAGCTTTGGCCTAAAGCAATCGACACAGGAAGAAATGACGAAGCGGTTCACTTAGTCATTTCTCCCTATATGATATATAAGTAAACCCTTTTAACCTTTACGATAAGGCATTTTAATAAACCTCATGTTAAGATTCTCCAATGTCTAATTTTATAAATCAGAGTGCAAAGACCAGTGTCAATAAAGATGTCTCAATAACTAATACAAAATTGTTGTCCAGAGATATATTATATCTCCGTTATAATGGACACTGGTTCTGAACTAAAGACAATCGCTATAATATCTGCCCAGCAGAACGGTCAACTTTACTTAACGAATAGAAGAACCGCTTCTCACCACAATTCAGTTACAATGACGTGACATCGACTGTGAAATGGCAATGTGTACTATCTTATTTTCTAAGGTTTGACTATTAACACAGTAAACACTTTGCCGGTTATAAATGACCATGTACAATACATTTTCAATTGTGATTGCTACATATCTTCCGACGTCGATGTCGTTAACTGGTAGTTAACATATCGCTCTGGACCAGCGTAGTGGACTATGGCCTAACCATTCTCACATTAAGAAGAGGCCCGTGCTCACATTTAATATATAGGGCTGATATTATTATAACTAGTATTGTATACTCTTCCATTTTATACTATTTTATAGAACTCACTGGTTAAATATAACATAGCTGACATATGTATCTCAGATATATTATATCTGAGCTGTGATATCTTGCAACACTACGTCTGAAATAGTGTGATGTGATATTTATTACAAAATAAATTTAAAAAAATTATGGAACATATTGGCACTTCACAGTTGATATGGCATTTCTATTAGTTTATACCTTCTAAATGTTAGCCGATGCCAACTTTTTGTTTAAATATCATCCTTGGGTGAACTTGAAGAGACTTTAATAGACATATTATATATATGTGCGATGTCGTGTCCAATTTTACACTCTGTTAGTAAACACTTCTAAAGATAAGCGAATAACAGTTCTATCAAAGAATTGCACAATCGCCAGAACATAATATATGACGTCTAAAACAAAATATCGGTACGCACAAACATTCAAAACAGCAATTTTAGACTTTAACCCTCATACATAAGGTTTATATCTCAAAAGCATGTCCTTGAACATAAGTCAGTAACGATAGTTGTCTTTATCGTGGTATATTAAAAACCAAATTATTTATACACAAGTAATATACATCGTTACAATATATAATTTATATACAAACTAGTGTACATTATGTATAAAAAAAGTATTGATACAGTTCGTAAATCTTTACTTAAATTTCCATAAACGAACTTTTACGGATCACATAGTGTATAATTCAATATCAATTGTTTACATGCGAGAAAAGGACATGTAGTAGTTTCATCTCTGCTCACAAAAAAACAATGGATACTCTCATATACTGATCCACAAAAATTATGAATACAAACGATCTAACAGTCCAGCTTATAAACACCAAAAATATCGAAATAAACGATAATTCTAAATAATGTCTATAAATAATCAGTAAAGCTAATATTTACAAAAAGTCTATTATATAAGAACATAACTTGCAATTTTATATTGCGATTTTGTCCAGACAACGGCAATTTCTCGTCGGTAAACTGAGGACGTCTAATTTTATATCACATGGGCTAAAATCGCAAGTGTAAAATCGCAGATAATACGCACTCTTAACTCGAAATAGTTCAAATTGGCTAACTTCTAAATTTCGAGTACTCTTTAAGTTAAGAGTGCAAAATGTTCTTTATATAATAATATATTATCTATCTAAGTGCTGTATATAGGTTGAGAACGCTCTTGTTTTCTTTATGTGAGGGCGTCTTGGAGAAGACGTTCCAAAACCGTAGTGTTTCGTCACCTGCGCCGGTCACTATCGCTTCGCCGTCGGGCGATAACGCAAGATACAGGACACGGTACGAGTGGCCTGTTAGTTTTGCGACCTGGAAAATAAACATTTAAATATAAATACAACGAAAAATGTGCAGCGATAGCCCAGTGAGAGATCGTTGGACTGCCTTGCAGAGATTTCAGGTTCGATCTTGCACCTTGGAATTTTCGAAGTTATGTGTGTACTAGCTTTTTCCCGTGACTTTGCTCGCTCGGGAATAGCAATTTTTTCTGAATGAATGGTACCATATGTCCATTTTTGTACCCCAGACAAAGTTTATGCAAAATTTCTAAATCGGTCGAATTGTTTAGGCGTAAGAGTGTAACAAATAAACGCACATTCGCATTTATAATATTAGTTAGGATTAAATAGTTAATTTATCGTTCGCTTTAACGGTGATAAAAACATCGTGAGAAAACCTACATGTCTGAGAGTTCATATTAAAGTCTGACAACCCACACTGAACTAGCTTTATAGACTATGACCTAATTCATAGATTATTAAAAGATTAGTAAAAATAAAAATGTGTCCATACCTGCGTGAGTGAAGGATACTTCCAGACGAGGATCTGATTCTGTGAGTAGCCGTGCGTGGATACCAACTCGCTTGAGTGCTTCGACCACGCCAAGTTGCATACTTGAGATCCTGAAACCAGATTACATCGTTACAATATAATACAGTTATAGCTAGAATAAACTAAACACATACATATGCAAAAGTGTACCAAAAATATTTTTATTAATTGTAGTAACAGATGTACCAGTAGTCATCTAGCAACTTTAAAAGTACATACAAGTCGCTACCTATCGAGAGTCTAAGTTATTTGATAGTATGAAAAATATTGACTTATTCATCGTAGAATGTAGATTTTGAAAGTAATTTGCAATATTTTATTAAAGATGAGTTATTTTTACCAAACTACTCAAACTTAATGAATGTTTCGTTAGAAGTACGTGAACGTATACAGTTTTGATTGACGACAGTTATTGTGACGTCACTCGTTTGTAAACATCTTGCTTACTATCCAATGATTTTAACCACGTAACGAATTGCGTCACTAGCTGACTTGACGCCATAATGCCGTTTTGACAGTTTAAATAACCAATATCATTTGTAATAACGTTTTATTGATGGAATAATTATAATACACCACAAAATATTTGAAGATTGATTTTAGAATCTAGTTATACAGTGTATTGGTTTAGTTTAGCTGGAGGTAGTACCTGTGTCGACACACTGCATGGGCTGCGAGGTGAGCGTGTTCCAGAAGCGTATGCAGCGGTCGGCCGTGCCGCCGCCCGACGCCAGCAGGCCGTGCTGGTGCGGCGACCACGCGATCGCCTTCACGGCCGCCACGTGCGCGCCGTACGTCTGCACCGGGGACGTCGAGTGCTGCACACATACACTAGCTTTAAATATCCTATAGTACATAGCTCCAAAATACTGATTGGTTCTTGTGACGTCAAAACGACGAAAGGTGTCATTATCAGTCTCTACGGACATAATCACGCAGATCCGTTGAATAGAACAAAGTAACAAACGCATTTACGCAGTTATAATATTGACAAAGATCGTCCGTGCAAATCTATTTAGCGCGATTCCAGATAGATATATTATGAGAGATAGAAATTCTAGCAGATCCTGAATCGCGCGATCTCGTTTTTTTGCTACTTCGTCACTAGTTGAATCTTAGCTGTTTTCATTTAATATCTCTAACTTTTTATGCGAAGCGACAAGATATTGTCTAAATAAAAGGGATAAGAAAAATATCCTACTAAGTTGAAATTTAAATGAATAATTAGAACACTCGTTCGTGTTATTTCGTCTATTATTCCTAAAAGGCCTAGAGAACCTAGAGCCTAGAGAAGACCTACGCAAAATAAACTTTGCTGTAAAATTTTATCAATTAAATTCAACATTATTTATGCTTCGAAGTGCTTTTCATATAAGGAATCTATTTATAGTTGCTTGTAAACCAAAAACTTCGTCAATAATAAGAAATAATTCATTACTGTTCCTGTCAATATCACACGCATAATACTTACACAATATGCAATTTAAAAGGCAGATAATATTGTTTAAGCTACAGTAACAATTATGCTCAAACATTAATTACCCCAAACATATTATGTAATGATTAATTAAAAAATGATTTAAGTCAAATTAATAACATATTAAGTCATTCAGTCCCGTTTATTTAACAGTGGAATTGCGGAAACCATAAATATTGTGGTAGAAATATAATATTCAAAGTTACCACAAAACTTATCAGTTTATCATTCCCATCGTTACCACATTCCCACTATTTTAATAATTAACTGTAAATGTGTCAAAACAAAAAATCTGCATTACGTAATTTATAATATAAAACAAAAATAACTTTTTTTGCTTGGTATGTTTTTATGGCTGTACCGATGTGTATTAAGTTTGGTAAGGAAACACGGCATTCTCCTTCTGTCTCAATAATTTGAACGTAAGCGAAGAACGCGGGGTAATTTTAAAAGAATAAACAAAGTGACGAGAAATAATTAGTACCTAGCTCATTTTACATGTTATTTTTAGGAGGACATGTAAATTAAATGAGACTACATTTAATTTACTTGCTGCTTACTTGCATCAGTGATACGTGTAGTGTATTTAAACTACAAATACAAAATATTAGCTAGAAAATATTCGATAAGTGATTGCAGATTAGTACTATGCATAAATTTTTATAATTCTTTAGTGATATTGTCTTCTATTTACGCTAATATTATTCATTAATTTATCGCGTTGTTTATAAACAACGCGATAAAATCCGTATATAGCAGTTTAATTTCAATTCTTTAGTGATTTAATTTCATATTGTATGAATTCAGATCACAAGAATTTTTACCCTTTGGAACCGAAACATCGATAAATATTGTTATTAGATCGAGTATTACACAACCCTACGTTAGGTAGACATAGTTTATTGACCGTGGCCTAACATTGCTCAACCCTAACCTTGCTATAGATAATATAATATCAAACAACTCACCATAGACCACACGAAGAGTTTGTTATCGTTGCCGCCGGATGCCAGTGACTGGCCGTCGGGCGACCACTTCAGACCGCAAACCTCTTGTCTATGGCCCTGTAGCACTCGCGACGTTTGTGACGCTGGAAAATTGAATTATATATTAATTTAAATTTGAATAGATGACATTATTAACTGAATTGTTCGAATATTAAACATGGACAATGGTTCAGCCTAGCCAGTAGTAGTAGTTCAGTTAGCCTAGAGATATAGATAGTCAGCTCAATAGTCGCTTGTAAACCGATGTATTATTTAATACATGCACAGTATCGTCGGCCTCGATGGCGTAGTGGTTAGTGTAACCGACTGCCACGCCTGAGGTCGCGGATTCGATCCCCGCACAAGTCAAACATTTGTGTGCATGAACATGGATGTCTGGCTTGGTCTGGGTGTTTCTATGTATAATATGTATTTACAAAAAAAAAGTATATATGTATGTTTATCCATTGTCTAGTACCCATAGTACAAGCTCTGATTAGTTTTGACTGTATAAAAAAAAATATATATATATATTATTAGACATCATTATGAAAATATTAGACTATTGAAATTCTGTTGATTTGTCCTGATATTGAGCACGCTCGCGGCTAGATGTTTGTATGAGCTTATGACCATGACATGAACAGTCCACAATTTAAAAAAAAATCCCTGCTGATTATCCTAGATCCTAGCGCCCTCTCGCAGGACGACACGGCAAAAGATTTTAAGAGACGAATAGTAATATGAGTTGACCCCGTTGCCGCGCGCTATACGACTTATTAATATAATTGCCAATTACGTTGATATTTATCACTGTAGCCTGCCGAAATTCAAAGAAGTTGCGGAAAAATGCATAGTATTTAATATGTTTTTTTTTTAAATTATTATATATATTATATTATGTATATTTTGCTTGTAATATAGTTTTAAGATATCCTGTAAATATATTATAAATGTGTTTAAATAAATGAATAGCTAAATGATTTAATATTGGGACATTATAGTTTATATTCCAACAAGTCCTACGACTATTGTTATTGAACTAAGTTATATTATTACTATACGTCACCTTTGATATAATCGCACTCTTAATAAAACAGCGACTTAACTCGAAATTTGAAAGCAAGGCAATTTGAACTCTAATTGTATATGTTAAATTCAAATGTTATATTTGTGTTAAATCATTGCAATAGAGTTCAAATTTGTTTAATCCAAAATACTGAGATGAGTCTCTGTTTTATTAAGAGTGCGATATCCTCTCAAAATATGCAATGTCCTTTTTCTAGCAATTTAGTTTACAAATAACTAGTGTTTTGGCTAACCCCGCCAGCTACACTAGAATATTTGTTTCACTACCACCTCAAATTGCATTACCGCCGTTAAATCACCCTGAATTCACTTCGTTAACGTAATAAGTGGGATGCACTATCTTTCTAACTATTACGGAGACCCTTAACCCTTGCAAATAGAACAACAGACACACGTTTAAAAATACATATTTATCTTTATCTACCCATTCAAATTATCATCTCAACATAGTAAAACTCACTCTCAAAAGACGCTTTGTTTGTATAAACAGTATCTTTACAACCACAGTCTGTTCAACGTACTAGCCAACAACATACAGCTACATAATACACAAACATCACATCATAAACAGTGTGCATGCAATGTACTGAGTCATGTTTCGTAAACAGGGCTTAGTAACAACCACGATGCACCGTAAGCACGGTAATGATGTCTAACAGTATTGTAACTCGGCCCTGTCCTTGAAATAATTACCTACAACAGCGCAGTTCGTAGACACGCGTTAGGGCCCGCCTGCAGTATTTTAATTTTATCTACCTACTTGAGTTTCTTTCTTGTTTAGTGAATGTAAATATTATTATATTATAAAAAATGAAATTCGTACTGAATGAAATAGAAAGTGTTCAAGCATGTTGCGTTTTATTATTTACTAAAAAAACATCCTTATAAATTTGAGACTCAAAAATATTTGTGCCTCGACAGAGACGTACGAAACGCTTTATTGTTAAATTTAACAGTATAAAAAAGGCGCATTCGGATAAAAAGTATAATTAAAAATACTTTTGACATATTTATTATGTACCTAAGTACTTTTAATTATTTCAATAAAATATTCACAAATCGCACGTTTACTGCTTACAAAATAATCACACCGTCCGTTCGTCACTGCGGTGCATTCGCGACTGGTTGCGAACCAAGCGCATACCAACGCCGAGGCGCGTAGGTATGACTCGAGTTCCGAACTTCCGACCGTTTGTATGAAGATAGAATACTGTTAGATATCATTACCGTGCCGTAAGCGTGTATAACTTACGTTGAGTATTATATAGTACTAGATATTGCCCGCGGCTTCGCTCGCTTAATTGTAGGTTATAATAGTTTAAATTCATACCTCTCCGCTTCCTTCTTCCGCGAAAAGGTATGTGTGAACGCCCTAAACCTTTGGCCTTTTCTGTACCATTGAAGACACTTATGCAAAATTTCATGATGATCGGTTGTGTAGCTAAGGTGTGAAAGCGTAGCAAACAGACAAATAAACGAGATGGGTGTTAAAACCCAGGATTCAACCTTTTCGTCTTCATGTGACCATTTCTCCTTCTGCTTTTTGTTATGTCCCACTGCTGGGCAAAAGCCTCTCCCTTGGACTTCCAAATCACTCTGGTGGTGGATATCGCCTGACCTTATGACCCCTATATGTCGTGGGTCTTTTGACCCACAGGGCCCATATTCAAACTCGACCGAGGTATGAGCCCAAGGTGTCTGCACACCAAGTTACAAGTCAATATATTTCCATTTAAAATATATAACCCCTATATCTCAGGGGTCTTTTGTCCCACAGGGCCCATATTCAAACTCGACCGAGGTATGACCCAAGGTGTCTACACACCAAGTTACAAGTCAATCGGTCCAGTGGTTCCGGAGCTATGCCTGTCACTAACAGACAGACACACAGACCCACATAGTGTTTTCATTAACCTCTTCGAAGAAGACTCTGAGGTTAACAAACAAACAAACTCAAATTCGCATTTACAATATTAGTTAGGATATTGGGATAAAATATAGTCATGTCTCGTAATCAGGCCCTAGTAACGAAAACATAGTACTCTGTCCGATCTCGATGCACCGTAAGCGTGTATAACTATTGAGTATTATATAGAACAGTAGGATGATACACTGCACGGATGGCGTAGTGATTAATACGGTCGCCTCGCCGCTGCCGCTGCGCCAAGTGTTGTGGGTTCGATCCCCACACGGGACAAAAATTTGTGTGCTCCACAAATGGTTGTTCCGAGTCTGGGTGTTCTTTGTGTCTGTTGTTTGAATGTTTGTAAAGTCCCCCGCGTCACAGGAATTATTCCTAGTGTGGGAGTTGTCTTTTTAAAGCAAAAACAAGTGAGAATCTTCAGCTTCCTAAATCGTGGAGTTCGAAAAAATGGTTCAAGCAATATGCAAAGGTCACGTAATACCACGTGACCTTGAGGTCAGAAGTCAAAGGTCATAGCCATTTCGGGGGTATATCGACTATGCTGAGTTGAATGGCGTTGACCGCGCGTCTCAGTTACGGTTCTTGAGTTGAAAGTTGTATAACAGACGGACGGACGGCCAAAGCTGTTGTATAAAAGTTTTTTCGAACTCTAAAAATGCAATGATGCATAATTGCATTGTAGTTGAACTTTGTGCAGCTACAAAATACATAAACATCACATCATAAACAGTATGCATGCAATGTACTGAGTCCCGTCTCGTAACAGGCCCTAGTAACGACCACATAGTACTCTGTCAGATCTCGATGCACCGTAAGCGTGTATAACTATTGTGTGTTATATAGTACTAGATTTTGCCCGCGGCTTCGCTCGCGTAATTGATGGCTATGTTAGGTTAAATTCATACCTCACCGCTCCCTTTTTCCGCGGAGAGGTATGAGACAATCCATTCCTTCACGGTAAAAAAAAGTTTGATTAGTAACAGTGTTTTTTTTTTCTGGATAAATGGTACCCTATATCCATTTCTGTACCCTTGACAACATTTATGCGAAATTTCATGATGATCGGTTGTGTAGTTAAGGTGAGAATGCGTAACAAATAAACTACCATTCGCATTTATAATATGAGCCGCTCATAGCTAGATGCACTCACTGATCGGTAAACGATTAGCGAGGCTAAGCAACGTTGGGTGCGGTCAGTCTATACATGGGTGACTGCTTAGTGGTATCTCATCTGAGCGTCTCCGTGCTTCGGAGGGCACGTAAAAAGTCAGTCCCGGTTGTTGCCAAATTGACAGCAGTCGTTAAGCCATGTCAGAGGCCTACGGGCGGCTTGAACAACTCTTGACAACAGGTTGGCCACTAACCACACGAAAAGAAGAAGAAGAACATTAGTTAAGATAAAATATAATGAGTCATGTCTCGTAACAGGCCCTAGTAACGACCACATAGTACTCTGTCAGATCTCGATGCACCGTAAGCTTGTATACCTACGTTGAGTATTATATAGTACAGTAGGATAATATAGAGCTGCATAATTGCATTGTCGTTGAACTTTGAGTCGCGCACTCGTGCGCCGCCTTTGAGACACCAACGGTGTTTTAAGATGTGGCTCTCAAAGTTCTTTGGGGCTAAATTGACTGTGTTGTATTTATATGAAAATGTACTGGAATCAAACACAATGTAAATATTGTTGGTGATTAAATAATGTATAAAGTTGATAATTTATAAACGAATGTGGTACCCAATAGGGACTGTAATCGTAAGCGGAAATATAAACCATAAAATCAACGAGGTAATGAATTTGTCGTGACCATTTTCGCGTCAACGACACAGATAACAAAATTCTATGAAGACAAGAAAATCTACTTCGCTACAGATTTTGCTTCCATACTTAAAAAATACTCTATTTTGTGAGCGACTTACAAATATAAAAATAACAGTTACAATAAAAAAATACAGATTTATGTACTGTGTTAAGATCGAAACTACAATTTCGGCACACTAACAGTGAAGTCACCAATTAAACCCACAATTCGCATAGTCATGCATTTGACAGCTACTGTCATTGTATTTACTCGCAACAGATGTATTAGAATAAATATTAATATAAGAATAATCCGAAATCAGTTACTAAAATTACGAAATCAGGTACATCGCGGTAGCTCATCGGAACAAGGCAGAACTATAATTATTCCGTGTGAGAATCGAGTAACAATTACTTCTACCACAATGCTTATTCTCAAATCTATACCTAACATATGATTAACTGTACATATAAAACTAAACGACTTAAAAGACAAACGAAATATATACAGCTATATATAGCTACATATATATATTTAGTTGAGATGACTCAGACATTTCAACTAGTCAATTTTAGATTATAATTGAAAAACAATATATGGAAATCTTATTTTATAACGTAGCCAAGTGTTGTAATTGTAAAAAATATTGAAAGTTTTATAAAGGTGTATTGGTTTTACTTCTTTCATAAATAATTTAATAAAGATCGGTTATCGATTTACGTTTATCGATTGTCACATCTGTATCTTATTCTCAGTCCAGTATGACCTTGCACGTGCGTAAGCATCATATTTTTATAAAATGATTACTAGGTATTTTAGAACTTACGAGGTACATTTTAGGTGTGAATTTTTACATTTGTAATGTATTGCACTTCATTTGTTATAAAACTGGCACGTGAAAATATAGGTGATACAAAATAAAATTGTAAACATGACGCTTGTTCAAAGTTACTTCGTCGGTTTCGTAGCCATCTGTCACAGAGATCAAGCTATATTTTAAGGACTGTAAGTCTGAAGTCATACAACTCATATTACAATAAAGTTTAACAACCACTGAACTTAACGCTAGTAGCTAAACAAGTTCTGAGCGGGCAGCCTCTCAGTTACAGACTCTAACAAAGACCGTTCCACTCGCACCAAATAGTATACACTAATACTAATAGTACTAATAGTTAGTATCAGTAACCCATCACTGATGTCATAAATATAAAGTCTATAACGATCATAAACAAACGTTGATGACCTATTTGTTGTTATTCCAAATTTAAAAGCTAGGTGTAAGAACTCTGAAATCAACAGCATAATATGCTATACGTAATATTTATTTACTAGCTTATCCCACTGGAACTGTACTTTTTTTCTGGATGAATAGCACCCTGTCTTTTTCTGTACCCCTGACAACGGGTATGCGAAATTTTATGACGATCGGTCGAGTAGTTACAACGTGGAAGCGGAACAGTCACATTCGCATTTATAATATTAGTGAGAATTGGATGTCTCGGTAACGTAACGGTAGAGATTGCGACTGCTGTGCGTAGTGGGGTTTGACTCGCAGACAGGGCAGAGTTATTAGGTTTTCTATCAATATATTCTTAATAGCAGCAAGGCGTCTAGAACTAGCGTTTGGGTTCGTAATGTCCAAATCCCAAAATATCCAGAGGGTGCAAAACGTCCATATCCCAGAATGTCCATATCCCAAAATGTCCATATCCCACAATGTCCATATCCCAAAATGTCCAAATCCCAGAATGTCCATATCCCAAAATGTCCATATCTCAGAATGTCCATAATTCCATATACATACCAGAGTGTCTATTTTACTTTATTCAAGCAAAATTATATGGTGGATTAAAAAAACTGTTGTGACGCATATTATATTATAATCAAAAGAACTAGATAGCAATTATAGAAATATAATTATTTATGTTAAATAAATAAATGGTAGGTAAATTTAAATGACAAATGTTTAGCAACTTAACTATTAACCTAAACGCTAGGTAGATTGCAATATGCTCGTCTGCTATTACGTAATAAACAACACTGCTATCAAAATGTAAAGCAGAAAGCATTGAACTCGCGATGGGTCGTGTCACTACTGTGCACACACTTCTACCACATGCAGTCTAGTTTTGCTGGAAAGATTCTTCGTTAAAGGAAAACTTTTGCACTAGGAGTATATCCTTCCGCGGGGAACTTTACAAACATTCAAATGAACATTATAAAAACAAGGAACACCCGGACTCGGAGCAACTATTTATTGATCACACACATTTTTGTTCCGAAAACAGTCGCGCAATGACAATGGTGAAGTGACAACTTAAACCATCCGTGCTGTCAGATTAACAAGAATACTAGTAATTTGGAACCCGAATTACTAGAAATATATTTCAAAAGACAGTTGTATAACTCCTTTTAGAGTTCGAAAAAACTCTTATACAACAGCTTTGTCCATCCATCGTCTGTCCGTTATACAACTTTCAACTCAAGAACCGTAAGAGCTAGAGACTCGCGGTCAACGCCATTCGACTCAGCGTATTCGATATACCCCCGAAATGACTATGACCTTTGACCTCTGGACCTGAAAGTCACGTGGTATCACGTGACATTTGCATATTACTTGAACCATTTTTTCGAACTCTAAGATTTACGGCAATGTGTTGCCGTTTCTCACTTGTTTAAGCCAGTTCTGTGATTATTTTTCTTAAAGTTAGTTTCATTATAAGAAGCTTTACTCACGTGGTGTTCTGGTGTCTCTCTGTCGTATATGCCTGTCCCTGGAGCCGGAGCTCAGTATGTCGCCGTTCCACGCCAGCGCGCCCACACGCGCGATGTGACCTTGGAGCTTCGTTACCTGCGAACAAAACCATAGTATTAGTTACTTTATATAGTCGTTGTGAGGATCCAAGGTTGGAAATCTACAACGCTGGCCTTGGAACAACACCATTGTATTAAAAACTTTATATAGTTGTCGTAAGGATAGCAATCCACGAGGCTTGCCTTGCATGGTGAAGTATGGTACCACTTGCACGTTACTGATCCTGGAAAAAGAAACGCTTGCAAGACCTTGCATTGTGAAGCATGGTATTACTTGCATGTTATCGTCTCTGGAAAAGAGAAGTGATTGCGCTTCCAACGCCAAGGATATAGACGACTCGTTTCCTTGGTAAAAGTACAACGCTTGATTTTAGAAACTCTACTTCTAGATACACTCTAGTTATTCTGTTGTGTTTTTCTGTAAGATGATTAGGCTTATGCAAATGTGCCTTTAAGCAACGATGGCGTCTATAATTGTGTTTTGTAACCTAACATCCTGCAGTGGGCACTAGACAGTGCTGAGCACAGCCCGCTTAAATATTAAACACGCCGATGATATTTACTCACTCGAGTTCAAACGCACTGCACATGGCGGTATATTCTCGGTCGGATTTAAACTTACTAGTAGCATGCCTGATGTTGAAACCGTCAACAACCAACGAGGACCACTTTCCATAAAGAATACAATAAGCATATCTTCCATCGTAGAAAAAAACGATTATAGGAGAAACGTTTTCTTTTTATAAAGAAATCATTTTCTTTTTTTAAGAGCACCAGGGATAATGGATAATGCTTGAGTCACGAGGACTTTATAAACATTCAAACAGCGGACACTAAGACTTGTGAATTTTTTTCTCCCGTGTGAACCTACAACAAGCGGAGTGGCGAGGCTTTAGTTACTGGCAATACTGAAGCCTCCAACTATCCTAAAAATACTAGTTGCGCCCCGCGGTTTCGCGGGGAAGTTCCGATGCTGTAGGTATATCGAGATAAAAGTAGCCTATGTGTTAATCCAGGTCTCCAGCTATCTACATACCAAGTTTCATCGCAATTGGTTTAGTAGTTTTTGCGTGAATGAGTAACAAACATCCATCCACCCTCTCAAACTTTCACATTTATAATATTAGTAGGATTTAGCTATTTAGATGACGGACCGGTGCTAGAAGCATATCGTAGGTAGTGTGATACAGCTAAAGTATCCGAGTTTAAAGTACCTCCACGTCTGATTGAGGATGCATAATTTATCGTGGCCGCACAAACCGGTACCGATACTGCAATATAAAGATTGCTACTAACTACATTGCCTATGCACATCCTGGTTCACTCGTTATATCATTGAGTTCGCTGTTCGCCGCTTATTCGCTTATTGCTAATACACGAATATGTTTTCTAATGCACTTTTAAATTAATAGAGTTGTCTGTTAACCGATTTTATTAAAGACTGATATCCGAGTCATATAAGGCTAATCAATGGCATGTCAAAATTTAAACTCAAGTTATTTGATTGGCTGTTGTTAATTTATTAAGCCTAGAAGTTAACATGCGTTTGATTGTTAGTTAGTTTTAAAAAGCCCTTTTAGAATCCGCGTGTTATCTTTCTTAGTCCAAAAGTATTTTATAGATAGGTACATAATGGATATCACATGCAAATTGGTTTAGCAATTATGTATTACTAAAACTACACAAAAAATAGATAAAATTACGATTTCATAATATGTATGTAACTCGCATACTTGACAAGACTGTTTATATTCTCAGTGACAGTCAAGCTGCTCTTAAGGCTCTGAACTCCTGTAGGGTGGTCTCCGGACTGGTCCTGAACTGTGTTAAAGCCCTTAAAAAACTTGGCAGGAAAAACACAGTCAGGCTGGTGTGGGTTCCGGGGCATGCAGGTGTGCAGGGTAATGAGGAGGCTGTTGAATTAGCCAGGAAGGGCTCGAAGCAACTATTTGTTGGCCCCGTGCCATTCGTAGGACTCTCTGAGAGTACCGTCAAGGCAGCTATGAATGCACATGGCAACAATAAACACAGGCTGGAGTGGATGGCCCTTAGAGGTCTGGAACACTCCAAGAAATTCATTGCAAACAGAGCTACGGGCTTTACCCGGAAGTTCTGCGGGTACAACAAGGGCCAAATACGCCTGCTCACAGGAGCGTTCACTGGTCATTTTGGCACCAACGACTTCTTGTGCAGATTAGGTTTGGCAAACAATTTGATCTGCAGAGCCTGTGGTGAACAGGACGAGTCCATTTCACACCTACTGTGTGAATGTGACGCGTTGGCTGGACTAAGGATGGGTCTGATGGGATTGGCATATCCGAACCCTGAAGACTTTACTGAAACCTGTATAAAGTTAAGTATCGCCAGTAACTAAAGCCTAGTAAAAGATAAAAAAACAAACTTGTATACTCATTTAAATAAGTATGCAGGCAGCGATAGCTCAGTGGGGAGACCAACAGACTGCAATGCAGAGGGTCTCGGGTTCGAACTCACGTCGCGCACCTCTGACTTTCGGAAGTTATATGACTTTTCGAAATTATGTGCGTATTGATTGACAATTATCGCCTGCTCCGTGCCTCGGAGAGCACGTTAAGCCGTCGGTCCCAGCTGCCATGAACATCTATGGCAGTCGTTATTGGGAAAGTCAGTACCCTCTAATATCCTGACACTGGTCTAGCCTTAGGGTATCGTTAGCCTTCGGGTTGCGGAGGTCAGGTGGCAGCCGCTCCGGGTAAAAACTGATATCCAGTCAAATCCGGTTAGACCAGAAAAGCCGACCCCAAGTGACTTGGGAATAATAAAGGCTAAGAGAGAAGAAGAAATAAGTATAGTATGTAAGAACACCTCACCTCTTTATTAACAGCTACATCCCATACGCTTATGTGTCCCTTTTGTGTACCAACAGCCACTAAGTGTCCCCTCTCGCTCCACGCCACAGAAGTGACGGCGTTACCTTCCGAGGACAGATCGCAAAGCCGCGTCACCTGGAAATAACACTTGTTATAACTAAACGAGAATAACGTTATTTATAGCGCAACTAGTTCCCGCCCACTGGTTCTCTTGAACTGCATGTCATTAACACATAACCCATGTTACTTCATAGTGAAGCATAACTATTAGTAGCCATTTTAGAATCAGTTCAATAAACTACATACAAATCAACTTAAAGATATTAACTCCTTATAATATTAGTCGTACTAACTCTTGGTCGATTGTTGGTGCCATAGCATAAATATCAGCTCGGGTTCGACAAAGTATAAGCTAACTCGATTTTCGGGTTAAGTAATAGTGCCATTGAGTTTTTCTGTCAGGAATTTCTTAGTGTAAGCACGGGCTTTGAAATGAGAAGAGTGAGGACATAGGCCTCTCAAACATTTAATTCCACTTGTGCCGGTTTTCGTGGGGAGATATGACGATCAGTATAAAGTCATATTATGTACTACATACATTCATAAGCTCTCGGCTGTAGACCCGAAATAGAAGGTGTATTTAATCCCCATTTTGGCAGTTGTAGTTTTAGTCCACGTAATAGGGGTCGAATATATCGGTCATAGTTTGACATTCTATCCTGCAACTGAGAATTTATTTCCCGGAAAAACAGTAAAACTGCCCGACACGGACATAGAACCCGAGCTCTCATGCACAGCAGTCGCATTAACTACCGCTGCGGCATTAAGGCAGTCAATATAACCTTAAAAATATCTCTATGGACCGAATAACAGATAAGACACTACCCAAGACTAAAAATGTTAGGTACCGTCAAATTGCAAGAGAAACCAAGTTTATTTTTTAATTCTATAGTCGAGACACCGCTCGCATTATAAGACTGATTTACTTTTCCAAACTGGTTATTTAAAAGCGGCTACTGTTTAGCACAAGTCTAGTCGTAAATCACGATGGTTATTATTGTATTAATCGAAGTCATTTTTGCGTTTGGCACAAGCTGCACAAACGGACACCATTATGCAATACTTTACACAGTTTCTTTTCGGGAGTCAAGATACACAAGACTACTTTTTGAGGATATAATAATTATGCCTAATAGTAATTAAAGAGTTCTATCATGACATATAAATATTAAACCCAATAAGTTAACTCACCTGACTAGTACAAGCACTCCACAAATAAACGCAGCTGCCCAGCCCGACGCTGAGAACGTTCTGTGCAGACCAGTCGACCAGGTTCAGATAGAAGTCGTCCTGGAGTTCTGGCGCGTCCAGCACCTTGAACGGGATCCGGGATATCTTCCGCGTCGCCTTCCTGGGCGAGCGCAGCAGTTTCTCTGACTTTGCCGATATAGGAGACAGGCTGTACGGCGAAGGGTCTATGTTTTCCTGTAAGAAATATTTCACTGTCACTGTATTGTTTTAAAGATGACTCCTGCACTAGGAAGGTATTGTGTTGCGGGGGACTTAACAAACATTTATACAACGGATACAAAGAACACCCCGACTCGGAACAATTATTTGTGGATCACACAAATTTGTGTCCCGGGTGAGATTTGAGTGGCGACGCGACCACTGAAATCACTACAGGTAATTTATAAGATATTATATTCAAGATTTAAAATACACAAACGGTAGCACATTTAGAAATGTGATATGCGGTCAATAATCTAATAACTCAATTTAATTAATTTGGTTCAGACTCAGTATGTATAAAATCCATCGAACATATTAACTTAAAAAAATATAACTTCAAAACTGACTAAAATTGAATGAAATTATTACTTTTTAATGGCCACGCCTTGTAGCCAGGCCGGACACATGTGTATATGTAATAGTCCTTTAGCTTGTGTAAGCTGATACAAACAGCGGCGACGTATTATCGTACTTATGGCGCTATTTTCTGACAATAACAATAGGTTGACCAAGGAGTCTGAACCTCACACCCTAGTGTGCCTCTAGCGTCACACGTACTTACACAGCTCTGCCTCTTGATTTTGGCAACACGCCGCCGCCTAATAGATAATGTAGTCATGATCACTAGTAGGATCGAGAAACTTCCCTAAACGGGCTATTCCAGGTTTAAGCCGAAAAGTCGCTGGTCACTACCTGTCTTACTAAGGAGTGTTATCCATTATATTTGTCTTTTGTTTTCCAAGTTGCATTTTAAAGCTCGTCAAGTCTCTTTGCACATGACAAACGCTCAAAGATAAGCTTTCTTATTTAAGGAAAAGATAAAAGATAACTAAAAACGTACTGAAACCAAGCTTGTGTACGCTAATTCTCAGAAACAAACAATAAAATATAATATTTGTATGTACTTGCAGCATTTAATGTGCATATAAATGAAGCAAAACTTGTTCATTACGTCTATGTGGGATCATGTTTCTTAAAACTCACATCGAGACTTAAAAAAACGCAAAAACTTGAAGAAAATTAACTTAAAGATGCAATATACGACGTAGCTAATAACTATTATAATAGTTCTTTTAATAACAAGTCTCGCAATTTTAATAATAGCCAAATATAGAAACGCTTTTTAGGCGGTATCAATAGTACAATGAACGGTAGTCGATAAATAGCCATTACGAAATGCTGTCTATCTTGACAATCTCATTAAAACTACAAAAAATATCTCATTACAGATCTTACTACGACAACAATAGATAAAGGTTTCCACATAAACTATCAAAAAAATTATGAGTCATTTGAAGTTAAATAATAACTCAACTGGCAACTTACCGTGATTAAAGTACATAAATTAAAAACAGCGTATTTGTCAAAAGCACCGAAATGTTGCGCAGTGTTAAAGTTATAAATGTTGCAGCAGTCATTAGGTTCATGATGGTAATAAAACAGAAAAACACGCGGCCAACACTATAGATGATGATTATACAAAAACTATTGACAAATTGAATTTGCTAATTTCAACACTACATGCCACTGGCACACAATATATTTTGATGAATCCTAATCTAGACAAAAAAAAAATTATAAAGCATAAAACGCATACGAAACAATCACTGCGAGAGGTAAAAGATCTGTAAATTAAGCATGACGCGAGCAAAAAATCTTATGACCTAACAATAAAAAACCTACCTAGACGTAAAGCGAAAAGACTCGAAAATATCTAGACTTGAATGCAAAAATATTCAAATTGGTTTATGCAAAACTGCTTTTGGGCTGTTTGTAGTGGAGATAAACCAGACGATAAGATTTAAGTTTGCGAAAATGTTGAAGCTTCCATGAGGAAACCAATTGAAAGCTCCTGAAGCACGGACTACTGCCATGCCAGGCCTTGAAAAGTTCGCCTACCTAAGGCTTTTGTCAGAAACAGCCGAATAAAAAGGCACTGAAAAAACTCAATAAACTTAACGTGTATGTCTGATAGCGTCTCGATTTGTCAGCGATTTTTTTACGATATGCTTTCAATTAATCATCAGAATAATTCTTATACAACGCAGTTTGATTTAGTCTTATTGCGACCGGAATTAAAACACCTGATGATATATCTACGACTGCTACCATTTGTTTATCGTATAGTGAACGTTAACGAATACAAGATTAATATCGATACGGAGCACCTTTTACATTCGATAAGTCTTTATAACAAGCACGGTAATTCGTCAAGCCGTCCGTTTGTTCGGAACAACTATTTACAGAGATATAAAACTTGCATTTATTTTGTTTATTACCGTACGAAATGAGAACGATGTTGACATTTTTAATGCGAATTTTCGCACCGACAAACGTCTCGTAAAATTCTAAGTATTCTACTGCAAAAAAGTGCAGAATTTTGTTAAAGTCGCAGCAGTTTAGTGTCCCTGAACCCGCTTTTATTACGGACTCCTAAGTAATCTAGATGAATAACACCTTCATAAAGAGACTCAAATTTCGTGAGACATAACGTGGGTCGCCATTACCATATGTGTATTTTCGGGGCTGATAATAATCCTTTTATTGTTGCAGCATAGAATTTGGCTGTGTGGGTGGAAAATATTGGTAGTTACTCGGCCGCGACGGAGCCGTATTCAAGTTAAAGAAAACAGCAACAAAAGAACGTGTCGCGTCCACTTCGGACACATTTTACTGTAATGTAATTCAGATGGGAACACAACTGGGTGACGCCTACGTTAACAAAAAAACATAAGATGGTACAAACGGACTGGGACAATAAACATGAATGTTTAAAGTCAAGCGCACTCAATAAATCGCTGATAAAGAGAAGATTTACATGTAATACTACGAGATAACACATGCGACACCGTTGCCTCGTCTTGAATTTGGTTTTCAATCAATGATATACGGAATGAGAGAGAAGCGCCACAAAAATAAACAAATCCTTTCGTATGCGTTCGGAATCATGAATGAATCAAGATGCTAACGGAACACCTGGATTAAGATGGAAAGTGCATCGAGACATGCACGATGATTAATTCGCAAGTGCCACTTAAGGAGATATTGCCTTAATAGATGCCCCGCCCCGAACGGTCATCGACATAATGACCTTGATGTTCCAAATTAGATGCATATGTTAATTACATAATAGTGGATTGACTGCAGCAGGTTGCAACAGGTTTGTTGATACAAGAACAGGTGAGTCAGCTGAGATTTGAGTCGATAATGCTAGAGTAGCGTTGATAGGTTCAAGACTCGCATGGGAAAGATCGTGTGTATTTAGATCTAAGTTGACATCACACGCTCGGTTTAGTCTAGACTGCACGTAAGATAGACATCGTGTACCAACGACCTCGCTACCGACTCACAGCTACTAACGCATTAACCAGATGTAATGCACTGTGATGAAAATGCTATCAAGTAACATTGTCATTATACCGATATCTGATCTCATATCAACAATACGGAAGTGGCTCGTATCTTGGACTCTAAAAAGCCATTTACACGAAGCATGTCATGCTATCCCCGTTATATTCGCAATGTAAGACAAAGACAGCACTACCTTGCTTCAACAACAGTCATCATGTAAATGGACCTTAAAGCTTATGCTAGAGATTGCATCATAAGATATGACAGACGAAGATATTAATTAAGTTTCAATTACAATAATGACTTCTAATAGTGGTACCATGTAGATGAAATTAAATTACAATAACGTTGACTATAACATGCATAAAATAAGTGGTGCGCGGCGATGTAGGTACCTATACAAGCATTCAGCTATTACGATAGATATCAAACGTTTTTTAACAACTCTGGCTCCGCTAATGCTATTTTGATTACGCGAATTACGGATATTTTTTACGCAATCGCAAGTCAAATTGTCGGCAATACCGCCGGTCACGTCATAATGTAATAAATAGACGTTTACTTAACTACCTAACCTACACGTTTTGTAAGTCAACAACACCTCAAGAAGCTACTTAAAACGATATAAAAAAAATTAAGTGTACTTTACATCCTTCACGCACCATAGAACCGTAACTTTAAGTAGGTACCTACGAGTCCATTATTTAACGAGAAATGTTTAGATAGCGTGTGTTAGCTGTAAGCAACTTAGGCCCCAAATTGTTCACTTCCTTGATCCGCAATTGGCTTATTGAAAGCAAACAGACAGACAAAAAGCCAACAACAATGGACGCTACAATTGTCCACAATAGACGTCTGTCTGGTCTAGCTCGAGACCATAACACTCATGAAACCGACCGAGCTAATCGTATCGCAGCAACAAAAAAATCAAATAAATGAACACTAAACCTAGAGCGAGACTAAATTGTATTAGATACTAATGATACAGGAGCCGGGCAGGTAAATGAAAAATTTCAATCTAACGCAAACCACAATGATGTAAGATGAATGAGCAATCAGAAACGCAAGTTTGTTAACCTCACTCAGCAGACGCATAAAAAGCTAGAAATCCAGCAGTGACTAGATCGCAGATAGCAGATTGATTGGTACTATACATGAGTTGTGACCTGTGCCAGTTCCGTAGGCAGATCACGTCGAAGCTAGTGCAATAAAACAAAACGAGCCACTGCACAACCAAGACGAATGTGTAGTTTTCAGTACATACACGCGAGACACTAAACAATACACCAAGAATACTAATTAAAAACACGGAACTAAATTCACAGAATAAATGTCATAAAAAGAGACCGCAACTCTTTATAATTCAAGAAATAAATCCCGTAAATAGTATAATTTGATGGCTCGCGATCAAAAGTTAAGTTCGAAACTATAAAGAACGTCATTGTTTCGTAATATTAAGTAATATAAAGAGAGTCCGTCAAGTGCACGAGGAATGCGAATAAAAAGCCGCCAAAGCTGCGGCGCGGTTGCGACATTAGTTCCCGACAATTTCTTTTCTATTTTCACGGTTGCAACGACAGTTCAAAGCCCACCATTTCTCTAACGGTTGAGCGCACCGAGTTGTGTTCTATTTTAATATCAGAGATATAACTAATGAACCAATCAGGCTAGCGTGCAGATGCTATATAATTTCCAGAAGGTAATAAAGAATCAGGAAACTGGCTATACACCTTTATAACTAGAATAAAGTAATTGAATCATAGACATCAAGATAGCACGGATCTTGTAATTCTCACCATCGAATCGATCGATTTAGCACTGTCAACATGCGTAACCCTATGGAGCCTCGATCGCAAAAAGCCTCTGTTTACACAAGTCTTTGTTTAAATATGTACTTTGGGAAAAAAAATTAAGGCCAAGTAGAGGCCTCGCGCGAAATTCCCTCGCGTAGGTACCTACCAGTAGACTTTGTTGTTTCTGTAAACAAACCAGTGAGCGAACACGGATGAGCACTTCTGGTGACCGGTTCAATGGCTGCTGGTACCACGGGAGCCACTTTTGCACACCACTGCTCAGACAACATAGACCCGTCCTTTTAAAATAATGCAAAACGGGTTTAAAAACATAAACCACAATTTTTTGCAATTTTTAGAACTCTCGAATTGAGGCAGTTATTAAATTTTATTTTCTGCTGCAATTTTAATCTTTAATCTACAGGATACGTAGTTTTTTCTCGTGTTGCGCAACTACAATAGCGGCAAACGAACGTCGTACCTAAATACCAAAGGCCATACCTAGGCATAGACCGTGCATAATACACAATACCTAGTCAGTCGATATTAGCCGCATCACATTCTATTGTAATGATACATCGCTCGAGTCGTACGACGTGTCAGTCACCAGTGTTGTCGCATATGGAAACTAAACGAGTCCTGTATCAGATAACTATTTGGACATCTGCATTATGATTAGCATGTTGTTAATGTCAATCAGTGCTTTCGTACGAACGCTAGATGAAAAAAGTAGGCACGTAGGTGCCGGCAACGCGTTCGCATTCAAGGTTGCTAGTGTCTATATCGAGATAAAGATAAAAAATAATTCAGATATAATTAACGAGAAATTCATATCGAGATGTCTCGGAAATTAAAAGAGCACCCACACAATGATCCAGAAACGTGACTGTGCAGCAATTCGGGAGGACAATCTTAGACATGATCTAGATTGTAACAACACTACGGCAGCCGGCCGACGTGTGCCCAAAAACAACTACAAAGAAATCGATTTCATGCAGTTGAATAAAAAATTAAAAGAAAAAATGCATTCATACAAACTGACATAGCAAAACTTACGAATCATCCCCTGTCATTGACCTCTAAGTCTAGACTCAAGTTTATATCTAATCTAAAACTTGTCTCTGCTAAAAAACTTTTATATAATAACCATTTGATGAGCAAATACGCATTCCCCGTGGTTTATTACTTAGAAATGTTTTTATGGTACGTCATTTTAAACTATTACTTTGCAAACGCTAGCGCTAATGCATGTATCTTAACATTTTAAATAATTACTGGCATGCAGCAATCGTTTGGTCCGAGCTAATTGATTCCACATTAGTTTTTATTACAAAATAATAGTGAAGAGTGAATAATAAATCCAAACTTCACTTTGTAAGAGATTCATATTAATACTGGCAACTTCCGTGACCGTGATTAATTCGAGCTTATCATTTCAGAAATTATTCTTTCCTAGCTCGGCGGATAGACAAATCGATTATATTTAGCGTGAACTGATAGAATTAAAAACATTTCTATTTTTTGTCGGTGTGGGGACTAAAAAATTAGCATCAAAAGCCGATTTGGACTGTAGCTACTTTTTGCATCGCTGCAAAAATGCGTCACGACAGGAGCTAAAGCCTCGTGCGTTGAAAATTTGATCACGGACCCGTCCCGGGACATTTTGCTGACGGAAAAAAAATCACTAGTTGTCGTGATATAATCGGATCGACGAACTTAGTATCGCACGCATCATTGAAATGCGCATGCGCAAGATTTGTAAATTGCCAAGTGTCTAGACTTTTATCTGTTCAAGGACTGGTCGTTAAAATGAGTAAGATTTAGGATATAGCCTATCAATCACCTCATATGACCGTTCAAAATACATTAATCTCGCATTTTCTTCTGAAGAAATGAGCACAAGTCCATGTAATGAACTACGCCACTATTTCAGTCTTATGAAAGACAGCCGAAGAAGATGCGTGTATAGTGTGGTCGACACTCAGTTAGTGTAAAGCTTTAGTGAAAAGATTTTGCCAAGTACGAAAAATGTTGTAAATGGAAAGCATACTAGTACATCCGTCTTGTAGTGATAATATATTAAGAAAATTATTTTAGGCAACGGGAAAAGGTTGGCAAAAGCGTCGTCTAATTTGTAATTTACAAAATGGTGGTTTAAATTCAAAATACGTACGCAATTGTATAATATTTATTTATATAATCAGCAAAGTTCGTTTTTACACTGAACTATAATATTCTCTAAAAACATATAAAAAGCAAAATTGTGAAAACACGACAGAACAATAAATTTTTATTTAACATCTCAACCGTAACAAGAACTTTGACTTTCAGAAATCGTGACTACACAACAGGTTGAACAATGAATACATACATAATGACTTATATATACTTCCATCTTGTGTCCGTGTGAAGTGATAGATGCATCTATGTTTATAGTTATGGGCAATAAAACAAATTAATAGCGTGTGTTCCCAGGTTCTAAACCTAGGCAACAACGTTATGCACACACAGAACAAATCGATTTAAGATCGCTACAGAAACAATTGATTGCCATTTTTTTTCCGTTTGAGATATTTTTATTGTCTATCCTCGGATTGTTTCCACCTGGGAATATTTTAATGGAATTATACGCAATAAAATTACAGACCGAAACGCAATAACTAAGACACGAATGTGGTTCAATGTGTATCGAGCATTGTGCCGTGTGTTGCAAAAGTTTTGGTCACAGGTAACCTAAAAATTGCGTGAAATGGCACCATTTGTATCTAGCGTGAAATGAACAGCTATGAAATCTTTGAGATGATTTTAATTGTGGTCTATTTAGTAAACTGTCCGTGGTAAGGTTCTGATTTATTAAAAATTGTAAGCTCTCGTATATTCTTGTATCCTTATGTCTCAATACGGCTAAGCTGACAGGTTAAAATTGATAAAAACGTACGCTTTCATTCGTAGAAAGTTAGGCAGGCTTAACGCTTACTATTTTTTTTATTTCCTCTCTAATTAGGGCTCAAATTCTCTTGTACACGCAGTTTTAGACTGTACTCCAAAAAATGCCTTGGCGAATGTCTTATTAACTTTATTCAATTGCACAAGCGTTTAGACTTACGTCACTACACAAATAATTCATTTTTAAAGTTTTATTTAGATTTTACATTTATTAAGAACGTAAAACCTTCTTTATATAGCGTCTTTTATAAAATTCAACATATGCAGAGCGACCAAAAATTTATATGGGAAGGGAACGCATCAAAAACCGAGCCAAAATAACAATGCATTTTTTATGTAAGAAATTAGTATGCAGTGCATAATGCAAAATAATCCAGTGGGTGGCACCGCCTACAGACTTAGAATTTCATGTGAGGTTTTTAATGTGTTCTTGCTGTGATCTATGGGTCTGCATAGAGTACTATTTATGTTTTTTGATAAGTCGTGAATGAGCCATCATGCTGTTTCGATTTTGCCCACGTGCAGGTCGGAACATTTCACTAATAACTAATAAGATGCATGATTCAAGCAACAGGTGTGGTTTTGCGGTCGTAATGAAATTCTTTTAATGTTAATATTATTATTATTTATATATTACTTACTTTTACACGTGATCTCATTCACGTGGTTCTAAGGATCGATACCATATGAGCTTATGAAATATGCCGAAGTCATAATTAAAAAAAACCTTTTTGATGCGGAAAAAAATAACGAGTCAACACAGACACTTTCGCATTTATAATATTAGTACCTATTTATATAATTATTATTATTATAATTATTATAAATTTTACAGTTAAATATACGTTTATATGTAGTTATATAGCAATAGCTTACACGAAGGATTATATCTTGATAAACGTGCGTGTTTGAAAACGCCGCATTTAGTTAACATGGCGGACTTTGCACTCATTTGTAGAGGTGGCCAGTGCCCAATGAGGAGAGATATTACGAAACTTACAAGTTGAGGCTGCCCTAGTATTGCTAGCGATCTTTGGCCATAGTAACCACTAACCATTAGTCCAGGCGTATGACCATTTGCTAATCTAGCAGTATAAAAAACAAACTAGTATTATATAGTATTAGTTGCTAACCGCAACTTCACTATGTCTATCTTTAGCTTTTAATCTATGTTCATAGCAACTTTTACTAAAAGTAATGCAGTGGTTAAGCCTTTGACAACATAACAGCCTGTCGAATTTGTAATTTTATACTATAGATCATTTGTTCAGAAGAAAACCTGTGTGTTCGAGACTTCCCATAATGTTCTTGCAGATATGGGAAGTCTGCCAACCCGCACTTGGCCAGCGTAGTGGACTACGGCCTATCTTCTCACACAGTAAAGAGGTCCGTGCCCAGCAGTTGGACAATTTAATACAGGGCTGATATTATATATTATTATAGAGCAGCGATAGCTCAGTGGGGAGACCAACAGACTGCAATGCAGAGGGTCTCGGGTTCGAACCCACGTCGCGCACCTCTGACTTTCGGAAGTTATATGACTTTTTGAAATTATGTGCGTATTGATTGACAATTATCGTCTGCTCCGTGCCTCGGAGAGCATGTTAAGCCGTCGGTCCCGGCTACCATGAACATCTATGGCAGCCGTTATTGGGAGAGTGTCGACACAAAAGATCCCACTGGGTCGAAGTGTCGCCGGTCTGCACTGACTGGCCCCCACATAAGATACATACATACATATATTATTATTATATTTGTTCACAGCCCTGCTTCGCTTAGTTCTTCAATCTTCAAAGTGAATATGTTTTAAAAGTCACTAAACCAAACAAAACATGACTGAGATCGCTAAAGCAAATAAAAGATGATTATGACGAGGTATTTTATATGTTTTACTTTTTTTTGCTCGATGACAGCGAGTGCGCGTGAGTAGCACACAGGGTCGTGCAGAACCATCATCACTCCATACTAACTGACAAGCGGCTAATGCATGAGAATAAAAACTGTTTATATGTATATGTTATTTTCTCTTTTTAATACAAACTAATATATTAAATGCAAACGTAACTTTGTATGTTATTCACATCTAAACAGCGATGATGATTTTCAAGGAATTTCGTATGGAAATAGCTTGGAATTCTGGGGAAGGACGTTGGCTATGATTGCAAACTGTATCGTGGATAACACTAGTTGTTCCAATAAATTAAATATAATATGTATTATCTTCGAATAGCAGCGATAGCTTATAGCCTAGCTGGGAAACCGTTGGACTGCCACGCAGACCACTCGAGTTCAATCCCAAGGCACGCATCTCTAACGTTTCGTAGTTATGTGCGTATTAAATAGTTAATTATTATTTGCTTTAACGGTGAAGGAAAACATCGTGAGGAAACCTGCATGTCTAAGAGTACTCCGTGAAGTTTTCGAAAATATGTGAAGTCCGCCAACCCGCACAGGCCAGCGTGGTGGACTATGGCCTAACCCTTCTCTTACTGAGAAGAAGCCCGTGCCCAGCAGTGGGACAGTTTAATACAGGGCTGATATTATATATGAATTATCTTCGACTCGATTCGACAATTAGAAACTAAGTGAACATTTGATTGATAAGTTTTAATTATTTTCCTACCGTTTACATTGTTACATATATAGGTACATAATATACGGGTCAATTGGGACTAATCTTAACCGCATAAATGTTCAGCTGTAATGACCATGGCAACACCGAGTTTAAATACCCGTGAAGTCCCGGAATAACTATCTTACAACCGACGAATTAAATTAATTCAGACACAACGCTATTTTATATTGTGTACATATGGTTATATTAACTTATTAAAAGAATACAGACAGTTTAATAAAAATACAGTTGCCTCTATGGCAAAGCGGGCAACGAAATAAATAATATTTATAAAGATAGAAGTGTAGTTATTAAAAGAAAAATTATTATATCGCATAAGCAAAAACCTAATCTACGGGTAAATACAAGATCAAAGCCAATTTATAGCTGCAAATTGCTGTTTAATATTTGATGCTTTAGATAGCTAAAAGTATGTAAATAACTCATAATACGAAGAATGTAAACAATTTTCAATCATATTGTTTAAATTAGAAATACGTCTGAGGTGATCCATAATATATGTATATTTAAATTCAATATACATAGGTACATAGACTCGCGTCTGCAAATCACCAATCGTTTAGATACAGGTATTACGCCCACATTGCACACCTAGCAACTAACATAAATGTTAACTATAATAAAATGACTAACTACTTTGTGACCTAAATGAATAAATGATTTGAACTTTGACATTTCGCCAGCTATATTTTATGTTACCCCGCCCCTTTCTTGAAATAAAGGGGCGGTACTTTTGATGTGGACTAGCAGTACAGAAAATACGTTAGGTACCTCAAAAGAGCATTAGCTTAGGATCTAAATGATCCATTAACAAAATAACACTAACTATAAGCCCGACATACAAACTTCACAATCGGCAGCTTACATGTATGTATCAATGGACTAACGATGCATTTAATTTTACGACCATTTTAATATATTAACTAAAACAACACAAACCAATATCAAGATTCAAATGTCCAGAACATTTGGTTGTAAAACTTCGATAATTTATTATTTTCGGTCGTTGTCGCCTGACTGATGGCAGACACTGTCCGATGATTGGACAAAAAAGAAGGGAAAAACATTGCACACATAAAAAACAATGGCATTGTCAAGCTTTATGTAACGTGTCAAAAAAAGATGCATAAAGATAAAATGTAAAATAAAATCACAAATTATTATATGAAAGATTTGTACAGTGTGGTAAAAGAATAAAAATTGTGTAAAACATGGGTATCGTGGTGATTAGCGTGTTGTCTTTGTCACTCATACGCTAAACGTTGTGGCTTCATGACTATTGACATAAGAGTTAGGACGTCGGCGTCGAGCCATCGACTCTTGCGCACTCAATACTAATAGTAGTATATTTTGCAGTATACTTTCACCGTTTTAGTACTAGACTGGGAACATAATAAGAGATAATGTGGATTCTCCAAATCTCTACCTTTCTCTAAAGGAAAAGCAAGCGTGTTGTTTTAAACTAAACAGATGAGTAGCAGATCTACGTTCCAATTACAGGTAACAAATCCTTACGAAACGATCAGAAATCGTGATCAGATAAGCAAAACCAATTAGCAGTTCAAACAGGACAAAAACCTATACATATTCAAACATCTACCCATAGTGCACATTATTTCATACACATACTCACTTCAAATTAAAAAACATCATTCGTATAGCATTGAAACTAATATATCTCATATAACATGCGAGTGAGGACACATTTGACATAATATTTTATAAGAATTGCGTGACATTCGATACAAGAGTCCACTTACAATAAGACCGACACACGGAGATATCGATTCAGCAATTTCATATTACTTTGTTGACAAGAAAGCGTACTGACAATTGAGCAGTGGTTCATATAAATGCACGAGGAGAATGAATTCACGTGGTCAATGAGAAGTCACGCGTTTTATGTTAGAAACAAGTTGAGGTGCCAGAGCGGTGGTGAACTATTGCCTATTGCGTTCAACTCTGCGAAAACTGAGTCACTGCGCTCAACACGAGGGAACGAGATTTCCTTGCTGTCGACAAGCACAATGAATTTAAGGGTCTTGAATAGCTTCGGCATAAATTTCGTTCCTAAACTAAGCTAACCGCAAGATAATTTGGCTGTAATTTTCTGTAGTGAAATCCTAAGTAATATTATAAATACGAATGTGAGTTTTGTTTTACGTCTTAATTACTCGACCGGTCATCATGAAATTCCACATACACGTTGTCAGGGGAAGAGAAAATGACACAGGGTACCTTTCATCCGTGTCCAGGTTATATCTATAAATGTTGTTTAATTTAAGATTATTACAAATACATTTAGTTTTTGTTAATAGTTTATTGTAAAACGAAACCTTTCTTAAATGTTGTCAGCTTATAAGTTGACCATAGCGCGCGATAGATGGCGTTGTCCCATTGAGCTGAATTGCACTATGGTTTCGTTACACGGCCAGGTATAAATACTGCGGAATTATATTTTTTCAGTGAGTAGTATTTCGAGTAAATATATGCTTTGTATGACACAGTGATCCAAGTGTATTATTTCACTCGCCCTCGAACCTTTGAATATTCGTTCAATCCAGAAAAAGTACTGTTACTAACCTAACAACCTTACCTATTTACATAATATTGTCTTCTGTATACGCAAATGTTATTCTTTGAAATTAAACTACTATATACGTATTTATTACTATTAAACTTTACTAATTCAATGAATTACTACTATTTAAATTCAACTCATGGTCACGGGGAGACTCCCCGCTGCTGAAAAGCAACCGAGACGTCAAGGAAAGTGTAAACTTAAATATAAATAGTTTTAATGATTTAATTAGCTTAAAAATTTGTAAAGTTTAATAATAGCAGCAGTGTAACAGTTTCTAAATTATGTAATAAAGTGTGAAATAAACAACGCGATAAAATCCGTATATAGTAGTTTAATTTCAACCTTACCTATATTAACGGGAACGAAGCCACGGGCTAATTTAGTACTTTCTAATTCAATGTTTGAGCGTTGATTCCGCTAATTCCTCTTTCTCTAAACGAAATATAATTGATATTTAGGTTACGTCACAATACATATACAGTGTGTATAATAAACCCTGTCCGATCCTTAAAGGTGTTATACAGTAGCTTATTATGAGTAGGTACGTAAGTGACATCCTTTTATAAAATCATCAAAAAAATTACCCCAGTAAATTTAATTTATTTAAAATAATATGTTAATAGATTACCCATGGCATGGTATCACTAAAGTTCATAAAAACTCACCGATGCTGCGCCGCGCTACGCCGCACCTACCTGCCTACGCCTTAGAAAAATGCCGCCAAAAGTATGCCACGCTCCGCGTCCTTGTGAAGTTTAGTGGAGTGTTGCTAGACTGTGCGAAATTTCAGTAATTTAAGGGTAGAAATGCTGATCAGTACTGTACTTAAAAATATTATGAAGACGTTTTACGATGATATAGATTATTTTTCTTAGCATGTTTTTTAAGTGAGAAACAAGCCCTTAATGGATCGGACAGGGTTTATTATACACACTGTATAGTTTTACTTCTATATCCCCGAAGAGGAAGGCAATGGTGTATACTTATTAATAAACCAAAAAACACTTTGCCCATCCGCATGCAACCTGCATGCGGATGGGCAAAGTGTTTTTTGGGTAAAGTGTGAGAATAAAACATAAAACATTGAGCAAGGTATTACCACCCAACGATATACGTTCAGTACTAAATCACAAAACACTCGAATTGACTGACATCATAAGTAATCACAATTTGGACCCAACAAGCATTGATAAAATAAGTAAACACTTGAATAAAATGTTTGCATATAATTTAGATACGTTGCGATGACCCGTCAGACATTTTGTATTCTTAAGGTGTCCATCTCACATACGTCAATCAGTCATCAACCTATCAATGGTTTCGAGAATGATGGCGGAGATTGACAATCAATTTACATACAAGCGAGAGTTAGCGGCGGTACCCAATGGTTAAAGGATTGGCTTGCGAGCGAGAGGTCGTCGGTTCAAAATCCACCCATTAGACTATCGACGTGAACCTACAGCTAACACAATCATTTAGCTTAGCAGGGAGGCCAATACTAGTGTTTAGGAAACCAGATTGCATTGTAATGTTTACAATAATAGAACCACGCTTATAATTACTTCACTTATTGCCTTCCTTTCACAGCTTTACTCACTTTTGTCTTATTTATAATCAATTATCAAAGGTCATTAAGCTAGTCACTAATTTATTATCAGTTTTTGTCTACCTATTGTTAATCACATATATCACACTTATCCTCATAGGGACGTCATTAGCTACTACTGGGAATATTGTATTATACCTAACAGCGATCCTATCTCATACCTTAACGACTAGACAATTTCGAGTGTGTTCTTTACGTCCATTATTTGAATCTTTGTAGTTCCTCGCCATACAGGGAATATAAAAAAACAAAAGTATACACGCACCGGAGTCCAGCTTAATGCTCTAGATATCGATAAACCCTCAAAATATATTTTTGTCTCGCGGTTTTTAGAGCGAATCTTTAATACCATAGCGTGTAATCAAATTAAGCCTCGTTAAACTCGATCACAGCATATTAAGCGTATAATGTGCGTGTATGTTATTGAAATAATATCAGATCCGATAAAGAATCAGGTTGCAATAAAAAGTTAATTTCCTAAAGAGTGGATTCGGACACTTTAGTAACACAACACGAATTCTTCGGTTCAGCGGTCACACGAACCTCTAATAAAAATCGATGTTTGCTGACTTTTAATAAGTTTTAATTTAAAAATATTTAAAATATCAGAGGGAGATACTGTCAGAACGGTGTTTGCACCCATTACATGGGTATTTTACGTGACATAACGAGTCGATATTGCCAATTCAATTCGGGAACGCAGGGTTAAGTGTTTGGTCAAAACGATTACATTTATTTTGTAAAATTATTATTTCCGGGTGGTTATGAGTATTTTGACATGTAACGTTGGAAATAATAAGTTTAAACTCGTTGAATGAAGGGTTTATAAGACATCGATGGGTATTTGGACATTATTGTACAGCTTAAGTGTCGAAATGCACATAGTAATATAATTTAACAAATTTATGGTATACCAGCTTTCGCCCACAGTTTCACCCATGTTTATGATTACTGCTACACTCAGAGCTCGTAGTGTAACATTATATAGCGTTACTGCTGGATATAGTCACTTTCTAATACTAAAAGCATTTTTTAATCCTGTTCCTATGTTCTTAAGATCTTTTATTACAAAAAAATACGAATCTTGCTTCTTTATAATATTAGTATAGATAAGAAGCGAGCAAGCGAGTGCGAGACCATAGAAGCCAGGATCTTATGCGTCGCAGTCAATACGTATAGAAATAATATTACAAATAATAAGATTTGATTAGCGACAAACCACTTAAAATCAACTCTAAAGCAACCAAACAGACAGGATATCCACAGGCCGACGCCATTAAGAATTCAAAGCTAAATGACTAAAACTCGTCATAAATACAAAATCAAATTAAGAGCTCATTTTATTGTGCAATAAACAAAATGCATTTTGACAATACACCAATCGCCATTCGCCGTCTAAATAACTCATGGAATCAAAATATGTACAAATACATCATTGTGACGTGCCAATAAATTTTGTCAGGACATAAAAGGCTTAATTTGGCCCATACGGACGTAACGAATATTTCATTTTTAACACAATAATCCTGCTAATTTTGTAAAGAGAAAAAGATGTAGTGTTTTTTGTGTTTTCATAAATCATTATCACGTTTTGGATTTTCACTGTCATGTGACGATTAATTGGACATGCAATTCTATAAAGGTTTCAATCTTCTTCTTCTTCTTCTTTCTTTTCGTGTGGTTAGTGGCCAACCTGTTGTCAAGAGTTGTTCAGGCCACCCGTAAGGACCTGACATGGCTAACGACTGCTGTCAATTTGGCAACAACCGGGACCGACTTTTTACGTGCCCTCCAAAGCACGGAGATGCTCAGATGAAATACCACTAAGCGGTCGCCCATCTATAGACTGATCGCACCCAACGTTGCTTAACCTCGCTAATCATTTACCGATCAGTGAGTGCAACTGGCTATGAGCGCCTTAAAAGTTTTCAATAAACTTAACTCAAATGTAGAGTAGAGCAGAGTACATACACCCAGATTTTGCCGGCAAAGGTTTTATTGTCATTAACATTTTCTGTCATTTCAATTAATTTCGAAATTCTCAAAAACAGCACGGTGTACGTAATTACACACACCGTGTTGCTACTGTAAATTTATTAATAGAATAATCTAATTAACGCTGTGTCCATCACGGGAATCAAATCCAAGACATGTTGCACAGCAGTCGCATACACTCTCGCTGTGCCACCGAGGCAGACTTATTCAAGAAACGCTAAGTAACCAAATTAAAGCTTTTGTTAGTTTTCAGGCATTAGCCCTAAGGCGCAAAAATATTCTTGTAGACAAAAATACTATTGCGCGCTAGGACTGATCCCTTTGCCACCAACATCAAAACATCTTAAGGTTATAAAAACATAGTCTAGACTTGAAACAGATATGCCCAAAACTTGTAACCTAAACATAGCTAGGTAACAATATAGTTCTGCAAAACCCTCGACGATATAAAACCGTGACGTTAAGTCCCTATGCTACTCAATCAAGTCAGTTTCCAAAGAGACGATGACACTATCTTTCTATTAAAAACATACTCAAAGTCTTACCAATGTTGTATGTAGCAACCAAAAATAGCACCTATCAACTTAGTCATGCATTTAGAATTATGTCTGGACAAAATCGGGGTTGCCAGCCACAACAGCGTTGAACGCAAAAACTGCACAAAAAACGCGAATTACCGATTACGCTTATTGCAAAAACACGAAACAAAGAATATGTGCAATTAGACACAGTAGAAACATGCAAGTAGGTATGGCATATTTACTTCATAGACAGATAAAATATTAATTAGACATGCATATTTTTTTATCGGCAACCCATTCGATGAGAGTGCTTTTATAAACATTTTTATTGTTATTTCTTTTTTGTTTTTATGGTGTCAATGGCAGGAGAGTAAGTCGCCGTGCTGAGTGGTCGGTTCGAATCCCACGCGGTACAATTATTTGTGTGATTCGTAATTTATTGTCCTGAAACCTGGATGTAATTCTGCCGTCTTTACGAAAAGTGCAATAACTATGTTAAAGCTAATTTCGAGAAAAACGCGGTTAAAGATTTTATTTTTTATTTTGTTTATATTTCCATCACTGTACATGGTATCGACTTGAAACTTTCAATATCACTACATGATAGATAAAAATGTGGAGAATATTACGTAGTACTTAATGTTTGTAAATACATTTATTCGTACTATAAAAAAACAATAAATCTTCTTATTTTTTAGTATTATTAGGATGTAGAAAGAATGTCTACTAGCCATAACCGCAATAAGTAAACTACTTATAACACTAATGGTAAGGAAACCCACATGATGCATTATTGAGTAGCAAAATTTATACATTTTTATAACTGTTTCCTAACCATAGGTTAAAGGTTAGTTGAAGCTATTTCATACATTTATATTTTATTCATTATTGATTTTTTTTTTTACTTGGGGGAATGCTTTGACGCATACCTCTCCGCGGGGCGACGGAGAGGTTATGTCGGGCTCACCGGGGGAGTAATACCCCGGTAATACCGACTAAACCTACCACGGTGTTCCTCGACATAACCATAGACGGCGGGGCCGCGCGAATCGCTTTCACATGCAATCGCGACCCCGCCGAGGTTTCAGCCTGCCGTGTGAAACGACAGGCCACTACATAATAGACCCTCTACTGTCCCCTTGTAGGGAGACAAAAACACGACTCAGAGGCGCGCGTGGGAACACGCACGCCGCCTCTTGGACCTGGTGCTGATCGGGTGGCGGGCAGGCCAACGAAGCCCACCACCCCCAGGTCAAACCTCAGGGTGGCTAGAGGTCATCTCGCGCCCTCCGGCGCCCGGTTCTGCGGTTGGGGAGAGGGTTTAAGCGCTCCCTCTCCCGCTCCGCCGCCTCCTTGATGGACATGACTTCCTCACAGAAGGAGGCGACGGCGTTCCACGACGTCTCGCTCCGGACCATAGATTGAACCACGGCCGGGAGCGAGAGGGCAACCATACCGACTGCAGCGATCAACTCACGGCGCTGCGATGCCAAGGCGGGGCAATCCGTCAATGTGTGCAGCGCCGTGTCTTCAACAACGTCGCGGCAGTCACCACAGTGGTGACAACCGGGCGTCTCTTGCCGACCTATGCGACACAGGAACTGGCCAAAACCACCATGACCAGTCATTACCTGTGTCAGCCGGAAGGTGAGGGCGCCATGCCGCCCTCTAGCCACTCCTCAAAAACGGGTCTCACCGCCACGATTGTGGCGTGCGTGCGTGGTAACAAATGGGAAAGCTATACATGTAAAAATGCTGCTAACAACTAATTTACTAACTAGTAAATAAGCATTACAAATAACGAAATATGCTAATTATAAATAATAATAATAATATTCTACCACATACACACAACACCATTTAGCCTAAACTAAGCAGAGCTTGTACTATGGGTACTAGACAATGGATAAACATACATATATACTTTATTTTTGTAAATACATACATATTATACATAGAAACACTCAGACCAAGGCAAGCATCCATATTCATGCACACAAATGTTTGACTTGTGCGGGAATCGAACCCGAGACCTCAGGCGTGGCAGTCGGTTACACTAACCACTACGCCATCGAGGCTATCGAATGCAATGCAATAACTATACATATTGCAGACATAATTAGTAAAATTACTTAATAGCGTAAATAAGCTTCTTAAACATATCTGCAATAACTCAAACTTAATGCACTTATACCTAGTAAATGACGATTACAAGTAAGGAAATACTCTGATTATAAATATAATAACTTTAGTTATTGCAGATATAATTAGCAGAAAAATACTTTAGAGCGTAAGTAACTTATTCCTATCTACAGTTATGTCGGTCTTGATAAGTAAAACATATAACACGGATCTAGATATACCTGTTACACCTGCTGTACCTGGTACACTAAGCATTAGTGTTAATCCGGCTCCGTCGTAGATACGTAAAAACTGTCTAAAGAGAATATATAGATCTCATTCTGCTGATTCCGAATATGTAAACTGCCTCCGTGGCGCAGCGGTAGTGAATGCGACTGCTGTGCATGAGGTCTCGGGTTCGAATCCCGGGTCGGGCCAACAAAAAGCTATTGGGTTTTTCTGTAAAGAAATCTCAATAGCAGCCCGGAGTTAGGAAGTTGGCGGTGTTAGACACCCCCGTGCCTCGGAAAGCACGTAAAGCCGTTGGTCCTGCGCCTGATCTCTCTCCGGTCGTGTCGGATTGCCGTCCCATCGGGTCATGAGAGTTAGGGAACAGAGAGTGCACTTATGTTTGCGCACACACTTGTGCACTATAATATCTCCTGCGCAGATGGCCAGTCTCTGTTAAGACTGGCCGCCGTGGCCGAAATTCGGTCTGGAGGACATTATTATTATTATTATGTACTTAACTCAATTCGGGTCAAAACTCGAGTTATTGCACTTTTCGTAAGGACGGCAGAATTGTATCCGGCAATTATAAGTTTCTAGAATCCTTACTTTACTCTACTTTACAAATTTACAATTGCTGGTCAAAAAGTACTCCAAGTGTTTTTTTTATTTTGCCGTTCAAGTTTGTGGTGTCTTCCACAGAGACCTTGGATCAGAGGCGCGGATGTAGTACTATAAAAATAAAGAAAAGGATCACTATAGATATAGATGAATTTGAAGACAGTTTTAAAGGAACACCCAGGCTGTCTATTTTATCACAAAGCACTGTTCCTACTTAACAACTAGGTCGCTTCTAACGGAATCGATTCTCACACTATGTTGTAACATCATTTTCATAAATACAAATTGCATCGTGATCTAAAATTATCGTGACACCGCATTTCTTGCTTTTGACGCCGATTTGTTACGTCACGGAAATAAATAAGCTCACGCTTGACCAGGCACTTCAGCTAGCTATTCGTTTGAAGATTTACCAATTTTTAAGAACAAAAAGCTCAGTCTTGAAAGGTTTTCTAAAGAGATCAAACTAAGATTGAACAAAACTATATTTTAATCGCCGGTAGCCAGACACTAGGTTTTTAATTGATGACTGCACGGATGGCGTATTGGTTTAAGTGGTCGCCTCGCCATTGCCGCCGCGCCGTGGGTTGTGGATTCGATTCCCACACGGGACAAAAATTTGTGAGATCCACAAATAGTTATTCCGTCTGGGTCTGGGTGTTCTTTTTGTTTTTAATGTTAATAACGTCCCCCCACGGTACAGGAATTACTACTAAAGCGGGATTATTTATAAAAAAAAAAAAAAAAAAAAATATGTCTGGTATTCTAAAATTCGACATAGTCCATTTGTATGCAAAAATTCCTCGAAATTCGTTCATGTCTCATAGTTTACGTGCGGTTGACTTACATACCGCCAAGCCGTTCCACGTTTATATTAGCAGGCAGTATGATAAATTGCCTGTTACTCGCAAATTTTAAAGTAGAAGAACGCTTTACTTAGTCATGGTTTCTATGTATCTCCATAGCTATCTCCATAACTAATGATATTAAAATCGATTCAGCGGCTTAACAAACAGACAGATTCATTATAGCATGTATAATAAGCATAGTCTAGCTAACGACTGTCTATGATCGTTTACAATATACGTAACTACCCAGAGCATCGAACAGTTTGGCGACGAGCCAACACAACAAATAAACAAAGTAAATAACATTAACATCTTAATGATTGAATAGGCACAAGAAGGAAAATTTGAAATCTGTAAGTTTTCCTTCCAATAAAGTCAAAAGATACTAGACCGTGAGATTTTGGAGTAGACATAAATATATAATGCGCGTATTCAACTATGAACCATACTCAATGCAGATTTCGACATTGCATACACTTTAATTTACATCTATAAATTAATACGTGAAACAAAAACTTTGTACCCCTTTTTACGCAAATACGCGGACGGAGGAGTATGAAATTTGGCACAGTTGAAGTTTATATGGAGTAAGAGTGGCGAATTCTAATATTTTTATAAAATATGGATTAGAAATACGTTAATGAAAAAACACTACACGCATACAACCATGCATTTGACACGACCAGTCGAGTATAGTTATAGACAATAAAACCTAACGATCAAACTTAAAATTTAAATCAATAAATTAAATTTCGACCACTTGGCGATCGCTAGTATACATAAATGTGCATATTGCGCGCATGGAGGAGTGCAGATTTACCATAGTTAAAGTTCAGAGTAAAAAGGCAATCTTAATAAAAAATCACTCGTATATTTAACAGTAACTACTAATTATAGTATCTCCATTTATGTCTTTAAGTCCAGGGTCCAAGCATGCATTGTATTGCTACCAAGAAACATAATTAAAAAGCTATTAACAAAAATACTAAGTTTCTTTTCGTGAAAAGTAGCAAAACTTATTCATATTTGGTACAATAGAGCGAAAGTGTCACGTTCTATGTTAATGTTGTTCTATACCTAATGTAAGAGTGAAAGCAACCCTCATGGAATTACAGCAAGCGGTGACATACTTTACAAAATAACAAAACCTATATTCAATAGTGTGTTTTACAAACACAAACTAACTTACTATTCTCCGTCATATTGAATCCAAAAAATCATATTAATTTATTTTTGGTGCTATAGTTATAATCAAGTCATAGGGCTAAAAGAACTGTCGTGGTGCTCTAACAAATCTATTTGGAAAAATTAATTCCGCTTGCCAAAATGTCTTCACATCACAGTCACTCAAAACTTTCTATTAGATACGTCATGTAAGAAAGAAAATTCTCTTACTAATTTCGAATATACGTAATACTTTCGAATGAAACCGAACCAATTTCCGAGCTACCCGATTTGATGTCATGAGTGCAGAAATAGCAGACCCACGCGCATATATCAACCGGCGCAAACAGGCGGAACGCTCAATAGTATCAACAATTAAATACATCAACGGCCTATATTTGACACAAGGCGAACGTAGCACTTCCATATATAGATAGATTTTATGTCTATTAGGTTTCCAACTGTTATCGCCACCTCGTTAAAACTAAACAAACGTTTTCAAACAAGGTAGGGCAGAACTTATATATTCCAACGAAGTAGGGTAAAACTCAAATATATTGTGTTCTAATAGGGTCTTCATGTGTCAAGGCTTAGAATCTTCTTCCAAGCGATTATTAATCCCAGCTTATGCCAGGGCCCGCTTATTTCAGGTCTAACTAGATTTAGCTGAATATCAATTTTTACACGGAGCGACTGCCATCTGACCTCCGTAACCCAGAAGGATAACATCATTCTATGGTTAGACCAGTCGTCAGGATATTTGAGGGCGCTGACTTCCCAATAACTACTGCTATAGATATTCATAACAGCCGGAACCAACTGTTTAACGTGCTTTCCGACGCACGGGGGGAAAACTCCGCCGACTTCCTAACTCCGGAGTAATTATTAAAAACTTCTTGACTTCTTAACGGAAAATCTTAGTAACGTTTTCCAAGCCCGACCCAGGAATCGAACCCGAGAACTCATGATCCGCAGTCGTATACACTACCACTGGAGCAACGACGCAGTCAAGGCTTAGAATACGAGACATAATTTAAAATCCATTGTGTCTAGCTACCGGTGTGCTGCTGCGACTCAATAGGTTATGTGGCTTGCCTGATGGTGAGTGGTTACTGTATCCTATAGACGCTGACAACAACGACGCAAGAGATCTATGTCACCAGCAAAAGATTGCTCAGCGCTTGCATGAGATGGTTGTTCGACCAGCTTTATGCTATGGTAAATATATGCAACTTCCTCGTCTGTATTATTCCGTGACAGAATATTATAGTTTATTCGCAAAGGATATGGTGCACAGGCTGTAAAAACTTTTATGGTTATTGACACATCCGCTTGTAACATTTTGCAATTCGATTATCAAGGTCACTATTTTAACCACTGTGTCATCCGGGCAATTGAAAGCAATCTAGTTATTTACAACAAATACGTGTGTCTAGGAAGAGGCGCCGGCGGAAGCGCATTGGTTTCAGTATTGGCGATTCGTTGGTCAGGACTGATAGTATCTTTGTATATGCCCAAAATCACGGCTGGGATTAGGATACAAAGTTACGTAATTCATCGGCTGTATGCATATATTACAATACCGATGTGACATAATAAATGCCGCATACAAATGCAATTGTTTGAAATGCTGCACTTGTCTTATCACCTCTTAGACACGTGACTAACTTAGACACCATTACACTACCAACGTGAAGCCACTCCTAACACAGTTATTAAGTGAAGCTCAGGTTATGATAACAAGAATATTAGTGATGTGGACAGAGTACGAAGCTTGGCAGCCGCGCAACGTTTCTATGTGTCGTAGAAAGCGAGCGTGATTTCCTGTCCTGCTCAGTAGGACTTTCCAACCTAAATAATTGAACATATTTAAGAAGAAAGATCTACTATATATTCATTCGTCAAGGCATAAAAAATCAAAAGTAACTTACCACTGCGTTCTGATTCTGCGCGTTGAACCTGTAGACTGGCAGATACGCTGGCGACGATTTCGGGGTCTGTGCCGTTCCCAAACTAGCCTTGTTACCATCAGCGCATGTGGCTGATGGACCCCGGACCTCTTCAATACGGGCACCCAAGAGCTCGTTTTGGAGTAGGCAGTTGTATGCATGCTGATCTCGACCCCCACTGCCATTGTCGCCTCCGCCGTCGCCTCTCGCTTTCTTCGCAGGTTGGTTTTCTGTGCCTCTGTGTATGGCTGGAAAAAAAAGATACTGTCAGTTATATTTAAAGCACTATACACAGTCCCAGTTTGACACGGAGTTACACATCACAAAATACATACGAATAAGTTTTAATGATAATGTTTACAGTTAGTTTTTCTTGTTTTTAGATATTATTTTGGCTTTGCTTTTGTTTTACGTATATGACGTAAATTATGTTGTAAACGAAAGAGCGAGTCTCGCCGTTAAATAATTACCTTTGACGAGTATTAACTATACGCGATGTCTGTTACCATGGTAACCAAATATAAAGTAAAGCATCACATCGGATTCAAAATACTCAAGACTCAGTTTAACTATTTGTGAATCTCAGATCACGTGTGAACATAGGTCATAAATGCATTTAATTCACCAACAGTTAATACGGAACGAATCCTCTATAATCGGCGTATGGATTTCTAATAGAGGAAGAACTTTATGCCGTCAACCAGACACATTTCCGGAGACCATTGCACTACTGCAAAGAATTTCTTAAAAGTAAAAAATAGTGACAAATATGTATCAGAATGAAACCCACAAACGACCATAAGCAAACGTGCAAAGCTATCCCATGAGACTAATAAGACACTGCATCTTAAGGACCTTCTAAACTGGCATTATTTCTACTGTAATTCGTGGCTGCAATACATTGGTTACCAATAACAGCCATATTATGGAATACACAGCAATATTTTGCATATGGCTATTCAAACAATGGCAATGGCAGATACGGTCAAATCTTTTAAATCAACCGAGCCATATTTGAAAACATATTGCAGCCACATATGCCTGTAAAGATATAGTCCGTTTTCAGTCTCCTTTGATTTTTTATGCAAATAATATTAACCTGAAATTGCTTTAGATAACATTGTTTTAATTTAAATGCAATACGCGACATCTATCAATATGCATAATAAAATAACTTTAATGATATCTTGTACTATCACAGTCATACGTTGTGTATGTATAATCGACAAGATAACGTAATCCGAAATAATTGCACAATTTATGTAATTGACAGAATCAGTGCAAAGCTGGCAAAGTCCAGCAGTTATACCTAATGCAAAACCTTTATATTGTCTGTTTGCACGAATACCACACGGGAGCAAAACTTGTGTGTTCCACAAATGGTTGTTTCGAGTCTGGATATTCTTTGTATCCGTTGTTTGAATGTTTGTTAAGTCCCTAGCGATACAGGAATTATTCCTAGTGCGGGAGTAGTCAAATGAAAAAAAATAAGTAGTTAAATGAACTCAGTAGCATCACCAAGAAATAGACATGTAACTACACAGTCCATATTCCATAAGAATTGTCAGAACCTAGATATCAGGCAAGCCTTTTTGCCACTCTAGTAACATAAAGAAAAACTTGAAAAAAAAACCAGTCACACTACTAAGAAATATAAACACTATTTCCTATTTAAATTGAGATTTGTTCTCATCTCTATGTACTATCCACACCTCTACTTAGTCATTTAACATGATAATAGACAGTGTCGCAATTTCGTTATTTTTTGCACAGGACGCAGGCAAATGGACGTCATTATTTTAATTATACTAATAACCGACGAACAAGTTTGTCATTTACAAGCTATTATAGTAGCGACAAATTACAAGATGAAATAAAACATACAATCGTTGTGCTCATTCGTCAATCGTGTTTTGCAGAGTACGATTCCCGAGGGGACGCTGTACACTAGGTTATAATGGATTTTCCAATGAATTTTCTCGTATTAGTCTTTAATCATTCTTATGTCGCAAGAGATTTTGCAAACATTCATAAAATAGAAACAAAGCACACAATTTTTTGTCCTGTGTAGGGATCAAACGCACAACACTCGGCGCAGTGCCAGTGACGACGAGGGACGAGGCGACCATATAACCACTACGCCATCACTGCAGTCAGTCAGTTATTTTCTATCCTGAAATTCTTAATTGTTCTTTAGTCAGCAGTAGACAATTAGTAATGTCTTAAGCTATAAAGATAGCTGGTAAAACGTGGCGGTCATACACCTCTATATAGCCCTCTGGCTAAACTCTCTGGATCATACGTAATGTTAAACTAAGATTTTTATCTTAAACAGTAGCATTATTATATCTAGCATTACACGTATTAAATTTGCATCTAAAACATATAAAAAATCAATCAAAATCAATCTAGCAAATACGACACGGAAAAAATAGACTAGACGTCTGGTGAAATAAATTAAAAAGTCGGATCTATGAACTAATTATAAAATCAAGCGACTATTTATATTTTGTAGCCACAATGACCGCGCGCGCGCCGGTATCCTGTCAGAGCGGGGCCATGTGCGCAAGCGCAGTCCGCACGTGCTACCTTACTCACGCACGGTGAAAAAATAGTCACCTTTATAATTCGACAATATTTCACAATGAACAACGATCACGCACAATTAATTACCTCGATGAGTTTTTGTGATTTATTAAACAGAAACCAAACACGCTTTTTAGTGTTATTTTTATTATAACAAGTAGTTTTTAAATAAAATTAATTTCGTCACTTATGAAGCTCAGCTTTCAATATTGGAAAATTATCTAAGCGCAAATATATTGCAGAAAAAGTGCCGTCTGTCAGAGGTAAACTCGAAACCAAATGCAAAAAATAAATTATTTTCCTCGATTCTATGCAAAAACTATAAAATACGATTATTAACATTTGTAGAACAAACATGTCAATGTTCCTTTCAAATCTTTAATTTAAAGATAGTTTACTACTAATCCTTAATTTACCTTGAACCGATTTGGCTAATCACATGGCCGCGTGGCGTGATGGACAGATTAGCACAACCTGGGGGATATAGCCAAAAATAATATTCTTGCGATTACTTCAACCAATGCTAAGAAGTTTTCAAACATGATTCACAGAACAAATATAATGCACTTAAACATGATTCACGAGCCTTGCAGATAACTTTGAGTAACCTCACTAATATATTCAACATTATATTAATATTAACCATAATATAAATGAAATATTAAGATGTCTAGATCCTTAGTATTATCATAAATTATGTAACTATTAAGATGCAACTTCTACTATCTCGATCTATTAAAGATAAATATTTATTAGTCTGGTGCAAAAAGAGCACATAAATAGAACATTTAAAAGAATGTCTTAAAAATCAATAAGATATGGTGGTGTGAGAAAATGCATAAATATTTATTTTATTAGCAGAAATTAAATAGCACAATAATTTGTACAGCAGACACGTAAAAATTTAGGTAGAGAGCTTAATTGCCAGACAAATACGTGATATTGATAGCAAATTTATCAGTTCATTGTTGTTTGTTAATACCCGGTGCATCTTTTCTGAATGCTAATCGTTCAAACCTTTTAACGTATGTACTTCGTTACTTGAGCCGACATAATAAATACAATTCTAAATCAATAAAAGGCCATTGACGCTCAACGAATATTTGCAAAACGTGGTCGATGCACTTCCCAAATAACATACGAATCGGAAGCACGTCCCCAAATTGCATTACAATCGTAGCGTAATGAATAAAAACACCGATTGTTCCCGTGTGCTTCGTGCACGCACGGGTTCACTCACACCTCTTCCTTCCTGGGCCTTTGCCATACAAGGTGGGAGACGTTATACATGCAACTATATTTGGTCACCTACGTGACAGACCATCGCCGCAGACATAATTAATTCGGAACATCGCCAAATTCGTCAACATCCTGGACGGACGCGAATCCGTGCTGAATTTATAAAGGTATAGAGTCTATTTTTCCGAGGTGATAATACAACTAATTGTCTAAGCGTAACAGTCTTTTGCAAGGCCTCCACCTACGTGTCTGCCCACATCCAATTCTCCTGGACACGGAGTGCGGCTACAAATTGGCCCCAATTTCTGATCAGTAACCAACTCAATAGAATTGTTCTAGTAAACATTATGTTTGAATAAATCGCTGGGAATGTTTGTATTCTTTACGCTGCGATAAAGATAAGAGTCATTACACCGATGTAGGGCCAATAGAAATAGTCGGCGATAACGATAAGACTGGCTGGTACGAAGAACTTTCAATAAAAGTAAAAAGTAAATTTGAGTCAGCCACGGTTATCTTTCGAAATTCACTGAAAGTGTGTCACGTACTCCAGAATGTATGTTATCGGCGGTCAGTAGCAGGTGAAAAATCCACATACAAAAAACCTGAACAATGGTAACTTTATCTACGAATAGCGATTTGCTGTATCATACCCGCTCTACTTTGCTCCATTTCTGATTGTACAATATTATAAATCCGGTTTATTCTATACTTAAATCTACACGTTTCCTAACATCAAATATTGGCTTGCCCAAACTCATTATGTCCTTATGCTGGCAGTACAAGAAACTTATTTGGTTAACAAATGATAGAGATTCGTTCCACCTCCGACTTATACAATCCGTAACTAACAACTAATTACGTTACTGCTTTGGTAGTCGAATGCCGGCAGGTGCTTCGATAACATGGCCTAGATCTAACGATAGCATGCGTGTACGTGCTAGCTTTGTACTAACGGCCGAATATATCGACTAATTAATATATAAATGCTTTAGTTTAGCTAACCTTGGAATAAAAGAGAAAGAAAGTAATATTTGATTAAACAGAAACAATTATTCTTAGAACGCCGGGTGGGCAAGGTTTCCCCCGCTTTCAAGTACATACAAATTAGATTCCTTTGGAATGTTTCCAGGCTAGCATGCAATTTACATTGTTCTAGGCCAAGTACATGTCAACACAATAAATAAGCATCAATTTTCTGTCGTCTGCAGACATGTAATGTAAATACCAATTGGAAGTCCATACTTTTTAATAAAGCAAGAGTGCGAACAAAAATATGATAACCGACGGAATGTCAGCAAAAACCACAAGGCACGTTTCCTATAAACGCTTTAGTATTTACGTCATTACAGCATTGCGTAACGAGCAATTCCAACTAAACCATACCTGTCGATAATTCACAAGTGTTTGGAAAATAGCTCACAGTACGGATAACCTAGAACTAAGCGGTGCACAATCTAACGGAACACTCAATAACGAGTGCAATATCCTATTCTCGATAGGATATTACTTTGAAATGCAATTGGCTTCACCTTGAGAATGTTGGTACATTTCTTGGGAATATTCTCATAGTGTATGCAAGTACTAGGTACGTGGCTAGCAAAGTCAGGTCACTAACGGGATCCGACGCAGCGAGCGCATCGCAAATAGTCCTATCTAACTTCTAAGTGCATCTTGCGCCCGCGCCGCTGCGCTTTCTTGTGTCGTAACAGGTTCCTTAACCTTAAAACACTATCTGCCATTAGGGCAAAAAGAAACAACTATGCTATTGAAAAGTTATCGTAACAGTAGCGGTGTTTGTAGTTCCATAATGCACCGGTTATCGACTCTCTTTCTTATCGGGTGACCCGGCCAACTATTGTTTCACTGTATTATGCTAGACGCATGCATCGCCTTCGAATGTCATTTCGAGAAGTTGACTCACTAAGGTTTAAACCATAACATTTTAACAGTGCAATTCGACATTACTTAATACCGCACGTCACTATAATTTCGAGCGAAATGTGTAAAACGTGCGATCAATTTAAAATTACGTAGGTATATTTAAATTGCAAAGATTTCCAAGGCGTGATTAATTCTGCTAAGTCAGAATGTGATCTCATGTAACGTAGAAGTTTCCTTATAAGAATATACCTGTTGCAACTTGCTTACAGACACGGAACCGACCGTCGTACTATCACAGCTGTGACTACGGCGTGAACTCAAATAGTGGCGTGAAATGACGCAACGTGGAAAACGGAAAATTGGCTGTGAACCTCAATGAGGTGCGTTGAACCGCCACAATTGTCTAGCACAACCAATGACATGAGTCAGTTATAATACAGGCGGACACACCCACGTGAACAACTTCAAATTGTATGCGGGATACAATATATTAATACATAATATCCTGCATTCGTAATGCACTCAATTCAGACATAGAATTATAGAGCAATCATTTCCAGCCTATTTAGATCAAGGAAATCGTGCACACGCTGCAAATAATGAGTTTAAATACAAATGAATTGATAGTCAAGCCATTAGATATTCAGTAAAATAAAGATTCGTGAGTGCATTGAACCAAAAACGTGGTTCATTACTTAACACATAGCCAAGGATCGTGAGCGATTCTGCTTTTTGCATGCAAAACATTTTTTGTTTAATTTTTACCTAATACCAATAGAATATGTTGACGTTTTTGCTGACTATTTCATTACCAACAGCGATTATAATGATCTCGAAAAGTCAATATTTCTAACCTAACAAAAAACATACGGCCGCATTGGCAGACTTAATTCGTATACGTCTTGGTATAATCTAGACGTGATCAAGCTTCAAACATGTCAAAGATCATCTAACTTCAGCCACGGATGATGATGTCAGACGAACAAATCTTGGAGACGACAATTGATTACTGGGCATTGTATGCCATCGGCCTAAATTCAACACATTGACAACTGATTTATGCTCCATCTCAGGTGTCAAGAACGGAGACAATACAAAAAACTGTAGCAATTACGTACAGAGAAACAACAATGCATGCTAATGCCTAGGACATTAATCATCCGGCTGTAAGCTTTAAATAATGCCAAGTGACAATGCTAGAAAACATATCGCCGTCAACTGGATCTATCATGATAGCTTTGGTAAGTACGTGTGCGGAATCTTGCAATAATAATTCCGGATCGACGCATAAAAAAGTAGAAAAATACCTACTGCTGACAATATTTGTACATAGAATCATTTGTTATTAGTTGGTACGTGTGATTGGAAACTACGGGCGATTATCCAGTCATCACACCTCAAACGCCGCCTACTTATTTAGAGCTTCTGTTCACTGTTTTTTGTAGCGCTATACTTATATTTCTCGACTCGATGTGGATTGGTAGCATGGCACCTCAACGAGGCCATAAGTATTGGCATAAGTGAGCAAACAAAGTAACAAGCACTGTTGTTTGCTTTTGTAACAGCTCACACTCGGGTATTACAGCACGAAATTTAGAATGTCGCAAGGAGCCAAGCCTTCATTAAAATACCGCTAAACTAAACAAAGTATACCTACGTTATTTACTAAGCATTTTCTAAAAGCATTTCATTTATATTCTTAGAGATTTGAACTTGTATTACTTTACGCGGTGCAACAGAACCAAGCGGTATACAACGCTTCAGTGCTTTTCCTAGACGCCGTCTCATTTCTCCAACCTACTTTCAAATTGTACTCAGCTAAGTACCCATAGAAATCTCGGCGCGAACAGTTACTCGGCACGGACCGCCAAGCTTTGAAAACATTCAACTCGCTTCAAGATTTTCATGTCTAACAAGTATAGTTAGATATAATAACTTAATCTGACGCGTCTGTTGCTAGACGATTATTTTATTGTGCAGAATCGTCTAATATGAGCAATTATCGTGCATAAATTAAAAATACATTGACAGTAGAAATCAAAACATGCATCAATCAACATTTTATTGAATCATCGTCTAAAAACTTGCATCAAATTCCGTGATAGGGTTAGGCACCGACGGACAAGTCTATAAAAATACATCCCAAAAAAACTTGACTAAATCCTCGTGTTGATGACGTGAATGATGAATGTTGAACAATGTGTATTTGTCGTCTTAGCGTATACCTAACTCACCAATACAGCTGATCTCTGACAGCGGGGAGGGCGCTCGACATGTCTAGACTTGTCACTACACAAAAAATACATTATTTTTAAGATTGTCGTCAATATATGAAATCAGACAATAGTTTTGCATCAGAGGTGCAAACGGATGATATCATTTGCTTAGAAACTCAATAAAAGAGATGCACGAACGATTCGCTTGACGACAGTGAATTTATTGATTCAGAGGAAATAAAAGTTGTATACTATGTAAAACAAGAACATTAAAAATTTAACAAATGTTCGTATATTCCTTTTTACGTGGTTCCAAATCAAAATATTGGACACTTTTGCAACTTTGTCGTTACTTTATTGGCCTTATTATGGAAAGGGAAAAATATACAAAGGTTGACTCAGCTGTGATCGGTACAATGAACTTCTGAGAACTAATACTTGTCGAATACTTAAGGCCAGCTATGGCATACGCACGACACGGACGCTGAATCACAGTCAGCTGATGCAAATGACATTTATAAAAAAAACTAGAGCATTTTGTCAACAAATACAAATTTATAACAAAAGTAGTAAAATCACATCAAACTGCGAGATTATGCACCAAAACAAATATTAAATAATAGCAGCTAGATGACATCACTTCAGCTGATCGCAGGTTGAAGGCTGGTCAAATTTAAAATATGACCGTATGTGTACCTACGGATCTGCGCATGTCATGCACCTGGTTATGGACCTGTCTAAAATGTCAGCCTCCTATTAAGACTAGACAGAATTATCGGACATAAAATTCTGCAGTCACAATATTAGAAAAAAAGGCGAATTATTTCACCGACTTACCTACCTACGCAGCGAAGGTGCAATAAAAATGACATTTCATTAGTCTGTTATCGTCCATAAATCATTACTAAACATTAAAGATAAGCTAAAAGCATATGAATATCAAAACGTGTAATGATGATACGAAATTTATGCGTTCAATTCAATGCAATCGGCGAAGATTTAAGATAAATAAGGAACTTTATCTTGCTTGATGTGTCCGAAAGTGCTAATTTGTCAGTTACAAAATTTGATGGTGCAAATATGCAATCGCCCACCCAAAATTAGCAGAATCGTGTAAAAGTTTACACAGGTGCAGGAATGATCCTCATCACACTAATGCAATTATTTGCTATAAACTTAAATGGATTTGGCGCTTTGATTAAATTTGCTGCGAATATTTAACAAATTCTCCGACTTTGGTTATCTTGATTTTTAAAACATTTAAAAGGACGGCACCGTCTGATATGGTAGGTACATATCTTTTGAATGACAGTAAGCTTTTTATACCTATACGCTGCAAGTAACAAAGAAGTATTTTGCATACATTTTGTTAGAAATTTAAATAAGCCGAAAATATAAAATATACTCGTGATTCATCATTATGTAGATGTTCTGACCGTCTTAACATGACATTTTTTGTTATCATTTGCATAGCCACTGCAGACACACTCAAAATTAATATTTAGTGAATAAATTACTAAAGAAATTAGGAGTTTGGACACATAAATGATAATAGTGGAGTTAAACATATAAATGGAGGTGTTTTGATGAGATTTTTATTAATTGGGAGTAATTTATTCTGGGAGGTCTTCGTTTATTTAAATGTTTCTATGTGCCAGGATATCACTTTAATAAACATTGATCGGATAAAAAACACCCAGCGTAATTATGATTTCACTGCGTTTTAATTAATAGTAGGATCTTTAAAACATTATTTAGTTCCAAAAATACTTTTGATACGCAATTACATGCACATGGCAATAGGCTGATAAAATTCTTATCAAGCAATTTGTTCTCGATATAAAGAGGTTGAGGATATAAAGAGCGGTCACAAGTATGTTTTTGTCACGGCTACATAGGTTCCAGAAGCTATCGGTAATTGCATTTTACTATAGGTTAACTGATAATGTAGCTCGTGATATTTTAGGTATAATATTAAACTAATATTAATATAGTTGATAGAGGTCAGGTTTGTTTTATTTATCTAGGCATATTGTGACTGATATGATATGCAACAACTGCAGTACCTATACTACTGTAATGCATCAGACCAAGATCGTCACACAAAATATTTTGGTGTATATGTCACAGCTAACTTTAGACTGCGATCTGCCTTTAATCAAGACGGCAAGTAGTCAACTTAGTGACAGAGTTATCATCACACTTTTATAAAAATATTCATGGTACTTGTTAATTTTATAAGAAGCTACGTTAGTACTGATATCTGCGCTTAATTCTCGATGCCTTTGCGGTATAAAACTAACAACGATATATGTATATAGAAATTAAAAATTCGTCGGATTAATTTATCATTTGTTTCTGCTAAGTAGCATGAAACGAAGTAAAGATAAATTAAAACCACTTCTCCACGACCGCTCACAGCTCGCCGTTTTCACAAGCAATCCCAGCAAAGACTATGAAAGGAATTCCCAGTTAAACAAAAACCTACCGTATTTGCCACTAATAAATCATAATTCCGTATAGCAATATGTACAATAATATTTCTAAACAGACAATAGGCGTGCTCAGTTAATAACATTGTACGAACATGAAAATGGGTTAAACATATTCAAACACAAAAGCTGCGCAGGTCTAAGCTCACCGAATGTATGCGACGAAAATTAACTACCTATAATTGACTCCAATGGCTTTTGACCCGGGGATCCTGCGATTGGTATAATGGTTATAATTACCATGCTAATGTCGGGGCAAAGTTGCTATATCCGTCTAGCTAATTTGGATATTAACACAAAAGAAAAAGCACAAAGACCAATATATACAATAGCATTTTCTTGGACAAAATGACGATGGTAGTTACATTAGTAATTATTGATTTACATAATATTGTCTTCTATTTACGCGAATATTATTCATTGAAATTAAACTGCTATATACGGATTTTATCGCGTTGTTTATTTGACACTTTATTACAAAATTTTGAAAATTGTTTCACTACTACTACTATTAAACTTTACTAATTTTTAAGCTAATTAAATTATTATTAAACTATTTAGATTTAATTTATTTTTACTTTTACACTTTCCCCGACGTTTCGGTTGCTTTTCAGCAGCCATGGTCACGGGGAGACTAAGATGGCAGTTGTCTCAATGTTCCAGTGTAGTTATTTCAAAGTACCCGAACATAATTTAATCATTGGTGTTTCTATTTACGCAGAATGAGCTCAAAGTATCATGAAGTCTAGCTGTGGTTTGTTTCTTCTTGGGTTTGACTATTTTTATTACTGGATCCCAAGCTGGTGGTACATTCCAACCATCTTCTCTATTAAAATTAGGATGTTTTTTGATTTCAATAGCCTCGCGAAGCATCCTTGGTAGGAATCGGTGTTCTTTAGCGAGAATCTGTGGTTTGTCAAATCTCAGGTAGTGGTTGGTCCCCTGTTGCACATGTTCACACACAGCAGACTTCAACGAGCGTTGGTGTTTTACATCAGCTATGTGTTCTTTTATGCGGGTGCCTATGTTTCTCTTGGTTTGACCAATGTATGAGAGTCCGCAGTCACAATCTATTTTATAGACCCCTGCATCTTGTAAAGGTAGTTGGCACTTGACGGATGGTAAAAATTGACTTATCTTCGTTGGCGGCTTGAAGTATGTGTTGATTGAAGCTCGCTTCAAGATGTAGCCAATCTTGTCAGTGACACCCCTTACATAAGGCAGTATAGCAGGCTGGCGCTCGACTGTGGCTGGCTTTTCTCGGGATCTGTGACAGCGGCGCGGCTGTTGGAGCTTGTTGTCTTGCAGTACTTGCTTGACATGTTGAAGCTCGGCGTCCAGGTGTTTCTTGTCACAGATCCCATGGGCTCTCTGAAACAAAGACATTCCCACGGTAGCTAACTGTTTAGGATGGTGGTGAGATTCACCGTTTAAGTACCTATTTGTATGGGTCTTTTTCCTATATACAGTGTGGCTCAAAGTATGATCAGGATTCCTGATGACAAGTACATCTAAGAAAGCTAATGAATTATTTGCCTCTAATTCCATAGTAAATTGGATGTTATTATTAATGGAATTAAGATGTTCTAGGAATACACTTGCACTATCTGTTGGTAATATTGTAAAAGTATCATCTACAAACCTCTTATAAATCCTGGGTGTGATGGGGGCAGTATGTAAAGCTCGAGCCTCGAAGTCCTCCATATATATGTCAGCAACGACAGGCGATACTGGGGAGCCCATTGCGACACCATCGACTTGTATGTAGAATTTATTGTCCCACAACAGATAGCCAGTTGTTAAGCAATGCTTAAGTAGTTCAGCATATTCCTCAGGCATATTGTACTGTATTAGCTTCCTTTTAGTTATTTCAATACAGTCATGTGCAGGTAAGCATGTAAATAATGACTGTACATCAAAACTAACCATTGTTTCATTGTTAGTGAGACGTAGGTGTTTAATTTCACTCACAAAATGGTATGAATCCTTTACATGTGCTCTCGAGTTGCCTCTGAGTGGTGAGAGTATCTTCGCTACGTGCTGAGCCAGTCTGTAAGTTGGTGTGTCGATCTGACTCACAATAGGACGTAGGGGAGCGTTTTCCTTGTGTATTTTTGGTAACCCATACAGCTTTGGAGGTTTTATGCAAGCTGGTATTAATTGTTTAACGTCTAGACTCCGAAAAACTAGATCTAGACGTTAAACAATTAATACCAGCTTGCGTAAAACCTCCAAAGCTGTATGGGTTACCAAAAATACACAAGGAAAACGCTCCCCTACGTCCTATTGTGAGTCAGATCGACACACCAACTTACAGACTGGCTCAGCACGTAGCGAAGATACTCTCACCACTCAGAGGCAACTCGAGAGCACATGTAAAGGATTCATACCATTTTGTGAGTGAAATTAAACACCTACGTCTCACTAACAATGAAACAATGGTTAGTTTTGATGTACAGTCATTATTTACATGCTTACCTGCACATGACTGTATTGAAATAACTAAAAGGAAGCTAATACAGTACAATATGCCTGAGGAATATGCTGAACTACTTAAGCATTGCTTAACAACTGGCTATCTGTTGTGGGACAATAAATTCTACATACAAGTCGATGGTGTCGCAATGGGCTCCCCAGTATCGCCTGTCGTTGCTGACATATATATGGAGGACTTCGAGGCTCGAGCTTTACATACTGCCCCCATCACACCCAGGATTTATAAGAGGTTTGTAGATGATACTTTTACAATATTACCAACAGATAGTGCAAGTGTATTCCTAGAACATCTTAATTCCATTAATAATAACATCCAATTTACTATGGAATTAGAGGCAAATAATTCATTAGCTTTCTTAGATGTACTTGTCATCAGGAATCCTGATCATACTTTGAGCCACACTGTATATAGGAAAAAGACCCATACAAATAGGTACTTAAACGGTGAATCTCACCACCATCCTAAACAGTTAGCTACCGTGGGAATGTCTTTGTTTCAGAGAGCCCATGGGATCTGTGACAAGAAACACCTGGACGCCGAGCTTCAACATGTCAAGCAAGTACTGCAAGACAACAAGCTCCAACAGCCGCGCCGCTGTCACAGATCCCGAGAAAAGCCAGCCACAGTCGAGCGCCAGCCTGCTATACTGCCTTATGTAAGGGGTGTCACTGACAAGATTGGCTACATCTTGAAGCGAGCTTCAATCAACACATACTTCAAGCCGCCAACGAAGATAAGTCAATTTTTACCATCCGTCAAGTGCCAACTACCTTTACAAGATGCAGGGGTCTATAAAATAGAGTGTGACTGCGGACTCTCATACATTGGTCAAACCAAGAGAAACATAGGCACCCGCATAAAAGAACACATAGCTGATGTAAAACACCAACGCTCGTTGAAGTCTGCTGTGTGTGAACATGTGCAACAGGGGACCAACCACTACCTGAGATTTGACAAACCACAGATTCTCGCTAAAGAACACCGATTCCTACCAAGGATGCTTCGCGAGGCTATTGAAATCAAAAAACATCCTAATTTTAATAGAGAAGATGGTTGGAATGTACCACCAGCTTGGGATCCAGTAATAAAAATAGTCAAACCCAAGAAGAAACAAACCACAGCTAGACTTCATGATACTTTGAGCTCATTCTGCGTAAATAGAAACACCAATGATTAAATTATGTTCGGGTACTTTGAAATAACTACACTGGAACATTGAGACAACTGCCATCTTAGTCTCCCCGTGACCATGGCTGCTGAAAAGCAACCGAAACGTCGGGGAAAGTGTAAAAGTAAAAATAAATTAAATCTAAATAGTTTAATAATAATTTAATTAGCTTAAAAATTAGTAAAGTTTAATAGTAGTAGTAGTGAAACAATTTTCAAAATTTTGTAATAAAGTGTCAAATAAACAACGCGATAAAATCCGTATATAGCAGTTTAATTTCAATGAATTATTGATTTATCAACTACAAACACGAAATAATAAAACTTGTACTACGAAAGTAACAATAATACTTGTGCCACGTCGGTGTCTCTTGTAGAAAATTTGCGTTTTACGTTATTCATAAAAGTGATACTTGGTTTTAAAAATGTTTAATAAAAACTTCAACACTGCTAGTTTTAAATAGCGTGTTCTCTGAAATATATTGTTTTCGCATTAAAGTTATCTTAGCAAGCCTCAATATGGCCTGGTCGTAGACATCAACAAGAAGTCCGCTTTTAAGGAACTTGTAAACTAAGGTTAACTTGAGTTTACTTAGAATTACTCAAGTTTATTGGAGAAGCTTAGATTTGGTTTTGTTTAGTATTTATTTGTCAAGCCACTGATGTGACTAACAATAGTGGTTTCAACCAATAAAAGCATTGGTTTCAAGTTCTAAGAATCCTAACTAATATTATGAATGCGAATGTTTGTTTGTTTGTTACGCTTTCACGCCTGAACTACTCGACCCATCATCATAAAATTTTGCATACACGGTGTTAGGGAAACAGAAAAGGACACAGGCTACTTTTCATCCAGAAAAAGTATTGTTAACCTACATTTACGGAAGCGAAACCGCGGTCAAAATCTAGTCCCTTACAAAGCTTAAATTAGTGGTTTAATACAGTAGAATTATTTAATTAAAATGCAAGACTAGTTAGGAATATCAAATTTTTTTGGTATTATGTAAGTAGTTTTAATGTATTTAATAGTCAAACTCAACATTACATCATTAACCTTGAACATGTAATTTAAAATTAACATTTTACATAAAAAGCCACAGAGATTCACATTAAAATGTCTAGTATAATATGATGTACACGCGAATAGCACGAACCGTAACAAAGATGGCGACGATAAAAACTATCAAATGAACCAGACGATGCTAACGAATACAGACCTCACGCGAACTTGGCGAAGACAAACCGACATAATCCGTCGCGGATGAGAAACCACGGGGAACTAGACATATCCTCTCTTTATAATAATACTACACCTTAATCCTTTACTAATAAACAGCGATCTACAGCAAATTACTTTGACAAATTTTCTATTTTTCTTTGACCTGATGGTAGACCAACACGATCCGTTCTTTGAAGGCTATTGAATGCTTCAAAAAGCAGATTTTCTCTCGCCACTTCTCATGGTTCACTTAGTGTTCCTTACTATACTATAGAATTTTTGGAGTTCATCAGTCTATTGAGCCCATAAACGACCTGGTTTCTTTGTCGACGTTACTGTCAATGAAGACTAACACCTAAATCAGTCTCCTAATACTTATTACTAAATCGCTGAATTGAATCAGAATACAAATCTCAATGATATATCTACTGGCCCATTCAAAGCTTTCGAAGCTATCGTCTCTTACACCTTTGTTGTAATTCTATTTTCTTTCCGTAGTAAAAAAAACATTAGTTTATAAAAGTTCTCGTTTGTTATAAGTCTTTCAAACTCAAATAAAATAAAATAATAAGAGTCACTGCCGTGAAATTGATGATATTAGCAACGTTTAATACTACTCGCCTTAGCATACATGGGGTGGAAAACCTGTAAAGTGGCAGGGCATCGGCCCTATGTTATGCCCAAGGTGCGTCATGCTTCATAGTCGCAGCAAATTGGAAAATCTGTGCGAAATCATTGGACCGTACTTGGAAGGTATTCTTGGGTTTAAATTGGATTTAATTATATCGCAGTTTTCGATTCGTAGATAAGTGTTTAAACATGAAACTTATTATCACTAATCTTGAATGACAGTATTATAACTCGAAGTAGGTTTTGTTATATCCATGTATTCGATGCATAAAAGACCTATTTAAAAGGACTTTGATTAGCCCCTCTTTAGAAGCTAATTCTGTAGCGTTACTGTAGAAGTCAAAGGAAACATATATCCAATAATGACCGCTACATTGCTTATATGATTATAATAAAGGATTAATACTTCAATATTAATAGAATCGATATTTTTTATCATTATTATTAGCCATTCTAAGAAAATATATCGAATGTTTTAATCAATCCAACAAATTCTTGCTCATCGTGATTTACATCTTTATACGAGCAAAATATTTACCAGAAAATAGAAATGGCGTACTGCAACTGCAATAATTGAAAATAAATGAAACACTACATAGACAAATGGCTTTATAACATTCAAATATAAGTATCGAGAAGCTATGCTAACTGAATATCCTTTGACCCCTCAACTGCTCAAAATAGATCATAGTTTAACTCTATATTTAGCCTACCACATGGCTCTTACTAATTTAACTAAATCCCTCCTGTAATAAATAAATCTAAGAAAAACCAAGTCTTATATAGCTGGTTATATTATGAAGGTATAAACAATTCCTTAGTTAATCTCGGTTGAGCAAGAATTGCGTAATGGCTTCGGTCGAGTGATTTTGATGCCCTAACTAATGCATGTTAATGAACTATCTACAGTGTGAACGCCCTTAAGCTTTGATTGCAAAGGCACGCGATAGATATTAGGGTTGGTCGCCCCTTTTATACTAGGTGTAAAACATACGTTTATACATATATGCAAATTTATATATAGTCTCCCTGTATATCGCTGAAGGATAGGTTAGGGTAGTGGTTAGTGGTAGGTTCATTACACACTCATTTCGCCAGCTATACTTTAACGGTTCTCTTAATAGGCGATTTGCTATTGCCAACGACTGAACACGTTGACAAATTCAAAGGTATGAATACAGAGCTTTAGGATCGGGTTGCAAAAATAAGCAAGCATATGCCACGAGACCATAAAAGCAGTCCTAGCTAAATTTACAATGTGTACTAAAGGTACTTATTTACCAGTTTAAGATTAACTCATCAATCTCATCATATATTTTAACAATATCAAAAGCTTTAAGGGAAGATGGCACGGCCATTGACTTTTCGAAGTTATGTGCATATCAACATGTTAATTCTCTCATTCAAACGTTATGTAAGTATGTAAAAACCGGAATGGAACCAGCACGTTCATATGCTTAAAAGGTTTTTACAATGTTTGGCGTATAAAGCTTGCCATGATGCACTTGGACCGCGTTGAAAACCATGTGATCACATTAACACCTAGAACTAAAACAGTATATCCACCAGACCCTTTGTGGAGAAGCTGTGCTATCAGAACAGAAGCGAGTGTGATCTTTGTACCTTGCGCTGGCAGAATAGCTACTATTGTTTTGAAAGTTTGACTATGCGGCAGTAATACTTTTGGCATCGTTAGCCTAAGATGGACTACGATAACTGCTGACTATCAGGCGAGCCGTGCTTTTTTGCCATCTCGGTATTATAAAATCATAGTTGCGATCTATAAAATATGTTATCATTTCAAAAGAGCGCCTTATATCCAGACTTTACGCCTGAATCGCCCCGGGACAACCCTGACTAGGAGCAATTCTATCACGTAAGCTTCACGCTCCGTTAACAAACCCTAGATTAATTTATTCCTCAGACATATCATATAGCACATTCGTGTTCAACTCGCACAAGCAAAAACTCGGTTTGATTACATAGAAATGGAAATATTATTAATACGAGAATTAATTACGAGCTTGATTTTTTGCATTACCATCCATATTATTTAAGTATATTGCTTTTAATAGTGAGCATTTTACGTCAAGTATTGCGTTTAAATAAGTTTTCTTATAGCTTCACGGTTAACTAAACGATATTCGATCCATTGAAAACCGCAGCTAAGCCCCCTCATTGAATAACTCTATTCAATACTTTCACACAAAAACCGATAACAGCTTCAAAGGGCATTTATAAATCAAGATAAATATCAATAACAATAAACTGGCACGTGTCCAAGCGGACACGTGCAGGATGCGCACGAGTGGAACTCGACTCGTCCTTAGGAAGGACGCACCGAAACCAATTTTATTGTAACAGTACCTTCCACAATAATTACAGGGACAGTGTACAAAAGCACGTGCCCACTCAACTTATTACCAACATTGATATAATTTAATTTGAACCTTAATTAAAAACTCTCATCACAATAAAACGTTATAATCTGAACATTTGTCTATTCCAAGTTAAACAATGAATTAGTGAACTTTCTCCAGAACTACAATAGCGTCCAGGTAGCCAAGCGTGAAGCTATATGAATTATAAATAAACCACCATTGTTCATGGTGCCATGATTTGGTCGCATTTTTAATTTTGCTAGGAACAAAAAGAGTTTTAATTACATGAGAGCCAAGGGCCGTTCACCTTGTTTACTAATTACCTCGGTTGCACAAGTCCACGGAAAAGCTGATAATTGGATGTTACAGGAGCTGGCTACGTTTTAGATAAGTAATAAAAACTTTATTGCATCGTATATGGAAGAGATATTTAATAAAATAAATCTAGAGGGAAATTATTAAAGTGGAAAAGATTCTTGAACTTCTTGACTGCAATTTACACGTATCAGGTTTCCCCAGACAGGCGTAATTTTAACTTTTAAGTCTATTACCGGCACACGGATGCGAAGTTAATGGATTCAAAGCGATCACCGTATCGTATATAATTCTAAGCTCCCGATCTCCTTCGTTTATTGTGCATGCATTAAATGCTATTTAGACAGCCTTAGATGCTATCGTATCTATAGGTATTCAGTCTTAATTTACAAGTAAAAAAGGCAGGATATTGCTGATTGCGTTCTTTTACCGAAACCGCCACGTCTAGACATTAATTTTCATAGAAATGTTGCTCTACATTCAATCAAAATTGGTCTATTTTTGATTACCGCTACCTGGAAGCCAAGTTTCAATTACTCGGTAGAAAATAAGAAAAATAAAACGTAGGTGTCAGTTCAAAGAACAGCCTATCATTACGGTCAGATATGAAATTTTGTACGAATCATTGTCATTACGCTCTATTAGGCGGTAGCAAGCAAAAAGACAATAAGTTTAGATTATTGACTTTTGATTGGTATACCTAATAGGTGCTTTTTAGGGTTCTGTACCCAAAGGGTAAAACGGGACCCTATTACTAAGACTCCGCTGTCCGTCCGTCTGTCTGTCCGTCTGTCACCAGGCTGTGTCTCATGAACCGTGATAGTTAGACAGTTGAAATTTTCACAGATAATGTACTTCTGTTGCCGATAACATAACATAACAAAAATACCTAAAACAAAAAAAAAATATTTAAGGAGGCTCCCATACAACAAATAAATATTTTGCTCGTTTTTGCTCGATATTGATAACGGCAACGGGTAGACGCTTGAAATATTCACACAATATTTAGTAATATATTCACTTTAAAATAAATAATAAAATTAAAATAAAACAAATATTTAAGGGGGACTCCCATACAACAGACATGATTTTTTTGCCGTTTTTATAGATAATGGTACGGAACTCTTCGTGCGCGAGTCCGACTCGCACTTGGCCGGTTTTTTGTGGTACTGTACATTTATTATTAGATGCAATTAGAGTTACAGGTAAAAAACGCGTTACGCGATTTAGAAAAAACTTTTAATTCGTGTGTCCACAGCAGACAAGTTAATTTTAGCATCGTTTTAGTTGCTTTTCGGAAGCTTGATGGGAATTACTCCCTTCCGCAGTAATACTAAACTCTAAGAGCAGTAATTGAATCGCTCCCCCAAAGCTAAATGAGGCTATAGCACACTTAAAACGAAGGAAAGATGTGCACCGTTGCATTTGAATGTATCGACAGCACTATACATAAGTACGTGCTCTGGGCTCTTGAACATACAAAATAGGTATAGCGGCGTGCACTGTTATATTGCAATACCAACAGGAGATGCGAGAGATGTGTTAAAACACGACGAGGCATCGGTACAGTTGCTAAAACTCGTAATAGACATCATAACCCAACGTAGAGTCGCGAAAACGCGAAAGTTCCAAAATCGCCTAAAAATATCAAGCACATATGCTTACTTGGCTTAAGCCAAAAAATGCTTAACCTCATACAATAAACTGTTTATTATCACAACGTGTACCTCAATTAATAACAAAGCTACCGGTATTCCTTAACGCACAAAACATTGAAGAGAAATCGTTTAATGACTCCCAGTAAACTTAGGAATCTTGCTATCTATGTGGTTAATTAATATTGTTAGCTTTCATTAACTAGCTTGCTATAGACGGATTTAGAATGATGACGCATCTAACTTTATTCTGCTATGAACATTACGCAATCGACATCCACTTCTGCATTCTACATCGTCCTCATAGATCTATGCCTCATCCTTTAAAGCTATACTGGGTATATTATGTTGAACCCGTTGCATAAATTGTCCATCAAGAAATTCTTACTAACAAGGCGCAGCCTGGAAATGTGCCTGGTAAACGCCAATTCGCTTGCCTACCACTACGTGGTACTTAAAACAGAGCTGACAAAATATGAGTTTTATACAGCAACCCCAATCTATCCCTTAAGGTAATGTCAATATATTATAAGCATGATACTAAGCTGTCTTATGTTACTCACTTCTTTAAACAGTAAACCTTACGGTAGAGGTCACTCATTTGCAGTATGTGCAAATACGCATAGAAAAACACAGACACTAGTTGACTTTGCTTTTAAATACATTCATACAACTCAAAGTCAATATGGTAGTCAAAACAACGGTAACAAGCGTACCTTGTCCATTGCAATATGGCATTTGGCGAATCAAATAATGTATGACAAAATCGCAATATACATGTTTTGACATAGGGCCATGCGGCCGTAATCTTATACGCCTGACGGTGTACTGTTCCAAGCCACCCACACCTTTACCGTCAAACAGACCATATGGATTGCCATAATTCGAAAAAGGAAGCTTGTTTATTTTTTGCGATAGTTATTGCTATAAGATATTACTTAAGCCAACTCAACAAAATAAAAATAATAACGCGCTATGAAAAAGTACGTCTTCGTTGGAAAACTATTGCTGTTGCACTTTTACCCTTTCATGTAAATGTAACAGGATTTCGAGCAATATCGTACCTGAGCAAAATAAAGCTAGTTAGCTGCTAATTAGCTGCTAGCTAACAGACTATAACTATGCAGAATTCTAGAATATTCTCTGTAATTAGTTCTTACTAATTACAGCCTAAGATAATATTATGCATCTGTTAGGTTAGAAGGATTTTCTGTGAATGTCAATAATCAGTATCTTTAGACGATAATATCGTCACTTGTTGAATTAGAAATAAGTTTCTATTTTTCAAAGAAACTTAACCTCACAATTATAGCAATTACTTATTACGTGTACCTATATGAGGCAAACTCAATGCAATTCCTATTGACATCATCAACGAAATGGGCTCCCTACGAATGTAGAGGATGTCCTATTCATAGCCTAAACAAAGCTGAGGCCGGACATTCAAAGTAACAAAAGAAGATCTTTCTTCCAACACGTGCATCGTGGCCTTGGGAAACCTGTAAACAGGTTGTTCACATCACAGAACCCTGAAGCGTGACCAAATTTAGCTATGAGCAGATTTTTTGCCTAGGCCGAAAGTAATGGCCATTGTTATTACTAGATGTAAGTCGACAGGCATAGTAAATTAAAATTATTACGTTATTTAATGAACGCCACCGGATCTGGGAATGTTTTCGTGAGGTGGCGATCGAACGGCGGACGAAGCGTAACTGAAAATTTGTGCACGGATGTTTGTATTTTTAATTATTGTTCTTGCTGTGTCTTGGACCAGTCATGCAGACTAATCGTAAGTACAACTATCGATTGTCGGGAACTATCGAAAATACAATACCCGCCTCGGGGAAGAATTATTGTAGCTACTGAGACGTTCTTCATAAAACTGTAACTAGTATCAGTAGCAACTAGCAGCACATGCCTGGTAGTAGGTAGTCAACCTATAGGTTGCATAATATCAGGTGCCTATTACCATAAACTAGTTGCCTATCGCCAAGAACAAGATTTTGGAGTCTACAGTAGACCCATAATCATTAACGAGTCAATGTCATGTTCATTCAATGGCCGGAATCTAGTTACAATAACAAAAGTATTGAGCCTGCCCCAGGGTCCATACTCTGTTCAAAAAATTAATAAGCATATCACACCCTTGTAATATCAACTAGCTACATTCATACTATACCTTCACTAAATTACAGTGTGTCATGCCCAGATGTTTGCTGTAATAGGACAATTGGTGCTGACCTAATTTAATGCAGTTGGAAACACAGGAAATTCAATGTCATACCATATTAAAGTCCCTGTTATACTATTCTGTGAGTACACACTAGTGTTGAGAAAATGAGCTTCGAGTCAAGAACTCGAACCCCGAGTCGAAGCTCGTGAACCTTTAAACCTTGAGCTTTAAAGGTTCGAGCCTTAAGGGTTCGAGTCTTAAAGAGACAAGAGCCTTAAAAAGAAGGCTACAGTCGAAACTCGCGCTTCGTTTATTCAGCAATCTATTGTATTCCATTCCATCAGAATATATTATAGATACAACATTTAAGTTAATAATTTAGCATGTCCCTAACCTATGTTACATTTTACAAAATATCAAGCCTTTATTATTTTACTAAAATGGAAATTATGTTAGGCTAACTATACGATAAATTATTTATATTGCAATTTAGTATGTTTTTATTGCTAGTTTACCTAAGTAAGTAATTGATTGTACAGGAAACGTAACATAGCGATTCAGTGCTATCAATGTTTATTGAGACTACCCACATTTACTTATAACTACAAGTATTACTTGAACATAAGGAACATTGAATTTGTATGAAAATAATCAGTGTGCAGTAAAATTTGTATATTATATTAGGTACATAATTGTATTCGTAGTCTTGCGGGTGATTAATAGTTTCTATTGTTTTTCAAAATGAGTGAGGAAGTCGACAACCTATTTTTTGAAGATACTACTGACACGGTTAAAACCTCGTTTAGAGAAAATAAGACTAGCTTCGCCTAGAGATAAATCAGTTAAGTGTAAAAAAAAAATTATTATATGGCTTAAATTCATTTACTTAACATTTTATTTGGCCAGCGTAGTATAATGAGCCTTAAAGGCAGAGCTCGAGCTTCGACTCGAACCTTGCATAGGGGTAGACGGTCAACCTGCTAACAAGGCTCGAGCCTTCAATGAGTTTAAGGCTCGGAGACTCTAGCTTTTTAACAACACTAGTACATTCCTTATAAATATGAGTTACCAAATGTAACTGCTTCAATGATGTAATGGTCTCGGGTTAGATTCTTGAGTTGGACAGACAGAAAATTTCAGTATGGAGATTGAAACTGTGCCCGGTAGACCCTGTGGTTGGCAAAATAGAGGTGTAAAACCTAATATGTATAAAATATAACTGCCTCCTCCTATTAGTCCTACGGCATAATTTATACTTCGTGAGGACCCAGGTTGGATTTGATTTGAAATTTTGTCTAGCGCAGACAAGTCTTACTCTATTTTACATTGACCCGCATGTCTACCCTAAGTCAAATGGCTAGGCAGAGGTGTATAACACATAGTATAAACAGGCATGATTCTACATATTATATAGGATAAAGTATTCTGGTTAGTGTATGAGCATGTGGAAATTCAAAATTAAATCAGTGATTCCTTGTAAACCTATGACTAACCTTTGTATGCATAATATTAGGCATGTTATTTTATGTCAGATTCCATTTTCCTAAAGAGGTTTATTAAATAATAATAGGCTCTACCTGACATTCCTAATACCTCTTATCATTACAAATTACTAGTCTACTTATCAATAGTTATCTAGTCTACAATTAATTAAATTAAAAAAATATAGCTTGTACTCTTATGACTGAAATATCACTAACCATTGCATAAAACTGCAAACAAGACTGTCTTAGAATATCAGATATAAATAATAATCTATTGTATTTGGCCACCGGTGTGCCCCTACAATTTGAAAGGTTAAAGAATGTAGCAGCTTATCAAATCAGTAATCCATGTTCTACATAATACTTTTATCATTATATGTCTGTATAGTTAAGCAGACAGGTTAAGGATGTACAAGCGCTTGTGTTTTAACAATTATCTCTAATCTGGACACTGCTGGTCACATCTTATACACTATATAGAAAACAGATCCACTAAAAAGTGGCAGTATAATTAAATTGAAGTCAACAGTTACAAAAATAATTTCTTACACAGGTGACAAAAATTACCATAAGTGGGGTATTTTGAAGTTATTTGACCTGTTTAAATAGTCATAAAGAATAAACCACATAGCATTATGAGATATTAATTAATCTTAAATAGGTTCCATTTTCTTTTTTATATGTTAATTAAGCTGAATTTCATAAAAAAAAAAATGTAGCACATATCAATAGATCCTATGTACAAATGTACAAAGCAACATCTTACACTGGATAAAGCCCACACTATCCACAAATAGTTCAATAGATCTACGAGAGAACCTTGAGGTCATGATTTTGTTGAAATTGTAATCATGTCAAGGGACTGTTGAATCTAATTAAATGAAATAAATAATTGGCCTTACATAGGCATGCTAAACTATTTTAATTTAAATTGAAATTATATTTTGTCCTTTTATATACCTTAAATTACACAATGACTGAAACAACATCAATTCTTGGCATATACCTACTTTGATTGAATTTATAGTGAATACATCAAATAAATACAATAGTAGCCTTTAGTATTTATAGCAATAATTGCTTATACAAGGTAACTTTACTATCAGGAAAGAACATTGACAAGAATTTTCTTCACTGTAAAAACCTACCTCCATTTAATAAAAAAATATTGATCATCTCAACACTTATACTCATGATAAAATTAAACACAAAATTAAATAGAAGTCAATAAATGGTTGACCAATGAGCAATTAATATTGATCCCGTTTCAACAACACTGATATTGAGACATACTAGAGATAAGTACAGTATTGATGTGTTTTCAATACAACGTAATATTATTATTCATGCCCTATATTTATTACCAAATATTTTGTAATATATACCAATATTTGATAAGTTATAAACTGTTATAACCTCCTTCAAGGCTTAGAATCATTAAGAAACCCATCTTCTATAAACAATTAACCTTAATTACCTACTAAAGTAATATTTTAAGGTAGCCGTGTTTATTGTAAAAACTTAGAACTCACCTTGAAAAGCTGTCTGCCAATTGTTCCCGGCACGACACGGGGTAAATCTGTCTCCATTTGTGTGTGTTGCTGGAAACCTGAGGCACTGCTTCTTGCTTGAGGGGCTGCATTGCTGCACCAGCCTCGTCTCATAATGTTTACTGAACATTTTGCACGTAAGTCCCGAATCCCACACTAACTAAAATTCAAATGGTCCGCAAATCACTAAACTTGAGGGTATATAGAAGAAAGTAGACTAGAATATTTTTAACAAACAGGTAGATCCTCATTCGAACATTGTCTGTCAATGATATGTCCCGATCACACTGTTTACTTCAGTGCTCGGAGTCAAAACAAACAACATCGGACGCAGGAGCGCTCTCACTGACTGCTGTGAACCATTTGACTACATTCGACATGCTCCACAGCGCAACTGAATACATTGTCCACGGTCTGTTACTGAAAGATAACACTCATAACGAAAAGTCACACAAAAGAAGAAAACTTTTATTGTATTGTTGCACAAGCACAATTTAAAGGATTTAAGTAAGGTTTTACGTAACAATTCAGTGGAATAATAAATTAAAAACGATAAAATACGTTATAAATAAAATCTTTCGCGGACTGTCACAGCATAAATAGGAAAAATGTTGCAAGCACACAAAAAAATATTTCTTTGAATACAACGGTTCTTGTAGAGCATTGACGTAATATACCATCTATGGCACTAGTAGTATTTTTATTTATTTATTTATTTTGTTTATTTATTTGCTTTAAGGTTCTCCAACAAAGGCTGTACACATCTTATTCACAAAATAAAATACAATTCAAGGCATTTTTAGTCTCTATACTCCTTCCTATACCACATCTCTCTCTCTCTTTTCGTAGCTATGTATCTCACATGGTGGTCAGCTTTCCTTATTATTCTTCTTCACTTCGCTCTGTCTTCGACATCATGCGTTAAATACAGCATCTAAACGTGGAAGTAGGATAAAGAATGCTTAACTTAAAAAATAATAAGATAAACATACAAGTACACACAGCGACACATCAACCTAGACTGTTTGGACTTTGAACTATTAGAAGTTGAACGCCGCGAATCGTGTGAGAGTGCGTTATATTTTTGTTATGCTCTATCCTTACCATTACCATTACCTTTTGTATGTAGCGTAGTTATGCGTATATAGGGTGTCTAACTTGATGTGTAGCCGTATGTACATGCAACAAAAATGGATAAAATAAAGTTACAATTATAATTTTTAGGTTTAAAAGGAAATCAAATTTATACTCACATGTGAAATATTTAAAAAAGAGAATAACAAATATTAAACCACACATTTTTATAAGGAAAACAACTGCATTTGCACACAAATGCAACAAAAATGTGTAACACTGACTTCTACAAGTACATATAACAATAATTTACAGTATAACGATTATACTACCAAAGGTCTCAACACTCTCAACACAAACTCAATTAAGTAAAAAATAAATATACTTACTAATTGAGAATGTTATACAGAAAACTATTGAACACCTCCTGCCTTATTTGCTAGGTACTTTCTTATTTATGTCCGAGTTTGGCACGCACGTCTGCGCTTGTGCTTACCCTACTAGATATTAGTGGTTATTTCATTAATTTGATATATGTACTCAGACTAATCAGTTTATTTTTACTTAGTATAAGTTCAACTGATAACAAAATAATTAAGACTCGTTTACGAAAAAATACTACTATACGTAAATATTAGCTATCAAATCTATATTGGTTATTTTGTACTGTAATTAGTTGGTCGTTAATAATAATGCATCATTTTATAATCTTGTTTTTCGATATGCTATGTTATTTATTTCAAAACAATTTTTTCTCACAGCTAACATTAGTTTCTTTGCCGGAACGACTATCTGGAGACGACATACATATTTTTAAATGTTGTGTCCACAACACTTGACGCATTCGCAACATAGTTGTGCAAAATATGATCAGATTCATTATTAAGGATTAGGATTACAATTTGTAATCTTTAATCACGATTACAGACGAAAGTAGAAATAACGTAATTACATTCGGTGATTATTGATTAATTGTTCGTTATCGTAATGATCACTTTTTATGTGCAGTTAAGCTCCACGTAATTAACAGGTGGTATGTATAATACATATGGTATGTATATAACTAAACTGACTCTTACCTATTAATTAATTTATCGAAGATACATCAGGAAATGCTTCAGTATTATTATGATTGCTGTATAGCAATGCCCATAATACTAAAATGGGACCCACTTTCCAACAAAAGACAATTTAAATTAGTTTTCCAATGTTTGAGTCGGTAAAATGACTATATATGTTAAATTCAATTGTGGAGGAACAGGGTCTAATGTCCCTCCAACACAAACGGAGGATCCTCCGACCAGGCTGCTTGATCGTGCCTGGCTGGCCGCGGCCTGACGGTTGATGTTGGGACCTTGTATAATGTTAATGTATATACCTACTTAGTCGCTGTGTAAAATCCCCTTGTGCGATGCAGAAGAGTGTTAAGCGCGATTGTATCGCCATCTGTTAAATGTAGGCGGAACTTCTTCGTCAATGCGGAGTCGCCACACAATCATTACTACTGTTATCAATATTAATGATTAAACGATTACATAAATAATCGATTACGCCCTAGTCTCTCTGTGAAGTCTTAGACATCTTACATTTGTTTTAATAAATGTATTTAATATAAGTCAATCATTATTGATAACACGATGAAATCTAATACTTTTCTATCGAATTCATAATCACATGACATTATATTAACTTAATTATTGTGTGACTAATAAATACACCCAATATTCCCTTAATGAATTATGTGGTATTCCGATATTTTGCTTGGCGTATTAAAGTTGACAAATACGACTTGGTTTCGATCAACTGCGTAAATAATTGTGATAGTCTTAGAATATTTATTACAAAGTGTTTAGTGTACATCGTAAAATCTACGATGGCAAATTGTAGTACATTACAAAAACAACTATTACTGTTTCAGGCGCAGCCACGCAATGTCTCTGTCTATTCTTCGCCTAAGATTTAATGGAATCAAGGCTTATAAAACCAAAGATATAAAACTCTCTTTTTGCTCTTTGGTTGTTATTTGTCAAGAATGTCAAATTAGAAAGAATCTAGATTCCTTTCGAATAGAGCTGTAATAACTAATAAGCCTGTAAATACAGCGACTTTTCGGTTTGATTTGTGTTATTTATTGTACTTAGTTATTTCATAGTATAGTGACAAAATATAGTATTATGAATTAGAAATAAAAATTTGTTTGGAAATAAAATAATCAATATTGAAATCGTTCTATTGATATTATTATATATTACGTAGCGGTTTATTTTTATTTTTATAGTGACTTAAACGTTGAATCGTACACTAAACATAAACGTAAATTAGTTAAATAAATTGTTTGGCTGTTACAAGTTGCCACAGGCTTATTTGTTCAATAATAATTATTTGCCAAAATCATTATAATTTGGTAGCTTTCATTATGACAATGTCTGCCTATCGTATTAAAAGATTTTAAGCAGAAATTGTCATACTCAAATTACCATTGGCTGTGCATAAACACATTTTTAGTTGTTGCTGTCATAAACAGTTACTTCTGAGAGAATAAAGTTTATGAATATAAAAATGAGTAACAGACGAAAGCATAATGAAGACACGTCTGAGGATAGTCCAATTTACTCGAGGTTGTTCATTGTTTGTGAAAGACATTATAAGGAGAGTGACTTTCAAGAAGCGTTTTCAAAATTTGGTACTATTGAAGATATTCATATACCAGTTGAGTTTAACACTGGAGAACCAAGAGGTGTAGCGTATATAAAATTTGCAAAAACATCTCAGGCAGCATTAGCTTTAGAGGAGATGAATAAGAAAAGTATTAAGCAATCAGATAGACGCTTGAAAGTGATGGTGGCTGCCAATCGTTCCGATATCCAGGCAGATAAACATAATTATGAAGAAAATAGATTCAATAGACTTTTCATTACCGTGCCTAAAACTGCTACAGAGAATGACATCTGTAAAATATTTGGTGACTATGGTTACATTGATTCCGTCCAAATACAACGAGATAGGAATACAGGAGAGGCAAGAGGTTTTGCTTATGTTAAGTACAAGAAGTTTTCTGAGGCGGCCACTGCTTTTGAAGAGTGTCCTAAAGAATATAGAGCTATATTCGCCATGCCAAAACAAGACCGAAAATCACCTGTACAGACTACTTTTGAATCTAATATTAATAACCTAGCTTCAACATCGAACTTGACTGACAGACCACAATTAGAACTTATGTCTATGATGAACACTCGTCCAGGTGGATACACCAGAGTAAACTTCATGTGTTGTCCTCGTTTAACTCAATCACATGTGGAATGTTTGTTTGACATAGTACCTGGAATGGTTAACTGCCAATATTTTGTAGATTTAGTTCGTAATTGTGGGAAAGGGATTGTATCATATTCCAATCCTATATCTGCATCATATGCAGTTATGAAGTTGAACGAATTTGAATACCCGCCTGGTATGAAATTGTTTGTCAAACCATACAAATTACAGTTTGATCAACATGAACAAAATTTTAATAAGTTACCACAAGTTGCCCGTAACCTACACCAGGCTGTTAAGTCTGCAGCAAACACTGCTACTCCAGACTTGGCACAGTTAGCTGAAGCTATAGCGGAAGCTTCTAAACTAATTAAGATGGCAACAACAGGGGTCTCCGAAGACCCGGACAGTAATGATTTGAACTACTGCAGTGTCAAATTGCCTGCTCCTCAACCATTGGCAGATATTGAAAGTAGTGTTGCCAAGAGATGTTTCTTGGTATGCAAACCTCAACCCCCACCACTGACTGTTTTACGTGACATATTCTGTAGATTTGGAGACCTGATTAATGTGTACACCTTGCCGAATAAGACTGTAGGGTATGCTCGTTATGCTTCAACAAAAGCTGCTGATGAAGCTATGAGAGTTTTACATGGAGCTGAAATTTGTGGTGTCCGTATCAAAGTTTTAGAGGCAGAGGATGAGAATCCTGCCAAGAGAAGCAAGTACTAAACAGAGTGACAGACAAGACATGACAGGATGATTCCACATTCACTTCCCAGTACAAGGACGTCAACAGACTTACAAATTTTTGACAATGTAGTTTGACAAATAAATGATTTTCCATATCCACAGACATTATTCTTAGCCTGCGGTGTTTATATAAGGTGATAGACTTAGTTTGTGTTTATTTAGGTTAAGAAAAAGGTGGATTATCATTGTCATTGGCTCTATCAATATGGTATCGGTGAGATTACCATATAAAATCTGCTGGTATAATTGAGTAGCCAGCTACTTTCTATTTCGAGGCTTGGTAAACTTTCATACTAATAGTAATACAATTTCAAAGTAATTTTGATGGTATTAACAGTAACAATAATTTTTTGTCTCATGTCTTATCAAGTATACTATGAACTGTTACCTACACCCAGGTGAATTATGTACGTGTGTATACATATTATATATAACATAAGAGGTTAACGAGAGAGAAAAATTGGTCCAGCCTCAGACAGTGACAATGATTGACATTTCTTTACCTAAATAAATTATAACTTCTTTGTAGTCACTTTGTATATATTGCAGCTTATTACCACTATTCCTTAATAATAAATAACTTATTGGATCCATCCGTTTTAGCCACTGACAGACATAGATTCAGAGGAAATCAAGACACTTAAGACTTCAATAATTTTATTTAGTAAAGGTATCTAAACAAGTAAACTTAACCCAATTTATTGCTCACACAGCCTTTAGACTTATCAAAATTAATTGACAAATATAATTTTTTGAGGCGTTATATTAGTATTTGATGAAAAACTTATCTTATAATTAATATGAGAGACAATATTTAAAATTTATATTCATAATAATAAAATGTAACGCGGCTCAATTCAAATAGTAAATATGGAATTGATAAAATCTTTTAAACTTACAAGATGCATAGTAAATCTTAAAACTATTATTGCAATTCAGATGACTGAAGGCGATTTAATTACATTTAAAGGCTCTATATTAACTATATTAAGCGTTTTGACATCCAGTCTCCTTTGTGATGACAGATTACCTAACGAAATAAATAACTATTTCGTTTTTTGGTGTGGTTTTGTAACGTTTGTAGTTTGTATAAGGCACTAAAGTTTGAGTAAATAAACCACCCTATGGTTCAAATCTCATTAATATAAGACCCGTCCGTGTTGTAGCTATATTCTTTTTTTTCTTTTACACTTTGGTCTGAACCAACGGTTTTCAGCGGCTAAATGAGGTCCAACTGTAATCAAATTATTGATATACACGCAAACTCAGCGATTAGCTTGGCTATATCCATTCTCTAAGCAGACAAATGCATACTAGATGGATCTAAATAGAGTAATTTTTTCTTCGTTTCTTTTTGTTACTACGCGCGCGTAACTGTTGACGTGGATTCAACAAAGAGAATTTAAAAACCATTTGATTTTGTTCTAAAATACCGAGGCCAGTTGTTTCGCCCACGCTATCATTGGGAATAAAGTATGAATGGCATACGCCCATGCTTGCCCAACATAGTACAATGGCTTTGCGTAAGTCATTACTTTTAATTGTCTCTACATACCTACTCATTTATCAACTTGATTATATAGGAATACTAAGACTTCTAGCTATGACTGTAAGGTATAGTAAATTGGAGTTTCTAGTCCTAAAAATATAGTGTTTCGTTCCATCAAATACTAATTGTGGCCAATACTAACAGGCACTAAACGATTTACGTTTCCATTATTGCTTGCTGTAATAAAGGCAGTAGTTGCTGTTTGTACAATGGGTGTCTGTCTCCGTGCGTCATTTTTATAATTTTCTCAGCACTCTTAAGTTGCACCAACGCTTTGGCGATTTCCATTTTATATAGAAGAATCTTTCCGTACTTTAGGTAAAGAAGACCGAGAAGTGGGTTTCTGTCGCCGTAGTAAAACCTGTAAGAAAAAAAGAAATATTAGGAATGGATTTTTTACAATACTATATTGTCTCATCTCTTTTATTTAGCAGTGTGGTAACTCCTAATGATAAGTTCTTTTTTTTAAAGTCTACTCTCATAGTCAATAATTCACATGTCGCGGGTACTTTACAAACATTCCAACAACGGACACAGTGCACCCAAATTCGGAACAGCTATTAGTGGATCACCAATATTGTGTCCCGTGTGGGTATCGAACCCACAACACAACTAAGGCGACCACTTAAACCACAACGCCATTCGTGCGGTCAATTGATTATATTGACAACTCTATACATTAGTACCAGTGCGTGCGCTATATCCTTAATCATACAAAGTAGACGAGTTGTGCATAACTTATTCGAGAACGATTACGCAAATCACTTACTAGTGGGTAGTAGAGTTACTACTCTAAGGAAAAACGACTTGCCATGGATATGAAAAGAAATCTTACTTAAAGCAAGGAATTAGCTTATCAGCATAGCCGCAAGCTTTCTCCCACAGCTGGACTTGTATGAGCGCGTCGAAGGCATGGTCTAATGTCTGAGCATGCATCACGTTCATTGGGTGAAGCACGCCCTCCTGTCTATCTAGACAGTATTGGCACACGTCCACATCTGAATTAGAGTTTAGAAAAATATTATAGCTGTTTGAGATGATTGAAAGACAGAAATAATAGATAACTAAAGATTATGTGTACAAGGTGAACGTGGATAAGATATCAGGGTAGGACGTAGACGACGACGTTTCTTGAACAGATTGGAGAAATTCTGACGATATTGAATTAAATTAAGCGTTACTTTGCGGAAATCTATTGTTATAAAATTATTGGGAAAAGAGGAACTGGCCAAGCATCCTCTGATTGCCAAACTGCTGCAATAGAAAAAGGTTGACAATACCGAACTCCTGTAGTAAGGGACAGTTGTGTCGTGGAATCCAGGTGTATTCCAACTAAGACAATAGTTACTAGGGTACGTGGCGGGTTACTTTTTTCCGAATTATTTTATTACATTCTGGAGAAATGTCAGTTTTAAAGTACCCTAAACCAACGAGTGCGCATGTAGAATGTAACGCGAGTCAATAAAGTAAAAGTAGCAGATATGCCACCGAGATATTGACCGAAGCTAGTATAAATCTGTACTCTGCTTACCCTTAGCGAAACTGGAGCTAGTTTATATGTTTAATTTCTTGTAAAAAGACAGCTCTCGCACTAGGAATGATTCCTGAGTCGTGGGAGACTTATCAAACATTCAAACAACGGACACAAAGAACACGTAGACTCGAAACAACAATTTGTGGATAACACAAATTTTTGTCCCGTGTGGGATTCGAACCCATAACACTCGGCACAGTAGAAGCGGCGAGGCGACGACTTATACTACTTCGCCATCCGTGCAGTGAAATGTGCAGTAATGTTTGAATGACTAATGGTGCCCCCACATTGGCTGTTACAAAATGTTTACAAACATTTTTTAACAATAAACATTTATTAACAAATGTTAGGAGTTGTTACATTCTGTTGTTACAATTTAGTGTAACTTTGACATTCATAAGTGTTACCTTCTAACCTAACTCGAATAAATTTATTTTGAATATGAATTTCTGTTAAGAATTGTTAGATGTTTTGAGTGCTCCTACACTGATGGAAAATGTTTACAAACATTTTTTTACATTTTAAAACATGATATCGGTTCGCAGTTAGGCTTTACGTCCCGAAGCGACTACACGAAAATGGAAGAAGATTTGCTCATAGGATTAGCTTTTATTTTTTGTTTAAAAAAAAGAAAAAGCTCTCTAATTGGATGCGCCAAACGCTAAGATCTAGAGAAAAGTATAGTATAGGTGGGCACCTATATCATGTCCTCGAATAAATGTTTACGAACAAATGATAACAGATGTTTTAATTTGTTACAATTTGTTAAGAAACAATTTTGTTTAGTAAATATTACCTAACATGAAAACATTATAAAACATTTTTTAACACTGTGATCAGATGTTTGCAAAAAATGTTTGTAAACATTTTGTAACAGAAGTGTGGGAGCACCATAAGAATTACTTTATAGAGCTACAGAACTTCAACATCCATCTAGCTTACGTCCAATACAATGTGTATTATGACATTTTAAATGGCACAGATAATTGTATAATTCAATGATATCTGTAGTATCCGTGATTTGTATATTCTAGAATCACACTTATGATGTGAGAAGCGATACTCGCTGTTGTGTTTGTGGTATTTTAAATAAATACATTTATGTTTGAATAAGGCATTCTGATGATAGTGCACGATCCCTAATATTTCGTAAGCAATTAAAAACGAATGATTAAAAAGGATACACGCCACAGAGGCTCTCTCCATATTCTGTAAATGCACATGCGTGAACTCCATAGTTTTCACGAACACATCGACATGCTTCTCCGTATATTTACTTCCACACTCTCGACAGTGTATCGAGTCCGATTCATCTTTATCATCGCCGCCATCTTCTTTTTCATTCGAGACGCCATTTGCAATTTTCCCGACATTATTTAAATCGGCATTTTGTTCAATGCCTACCGATAATCGATTATCGGTTTCAACATCTGGGCTTTCGATTTTTTTGTCGGGCTTTCTTACAAGTTGGCAATCTTCTTTCCAAGGTATGCTGACAGGATTGTCGCATTGCTTGTTAAGGCATCTCGCGCCGTAAACGTACTTTATTTGTTCTTCATCTATAAAATATTTAAACGAATCATAATAACGGTTAATGAGAGGGTAGATGTTGAAAGATTATTGTAGCGTATGTTGCGATGCGGAAGAATGGAAACATAGTTGGAAATTGTAGTAGAATGTTGACTGCCGTAGAGACCAGCCGTTGGTTTACTTTAAAAAAATCGTTACGTCAGTAACGAAACTTTGCGTTTTAAATTTAGTAATATGTACAAAAAGAATATGTATGCGATATGTTATACATATTCTCATAAACAGTGTGATCGATTACGATATTATTTTTTTATATTATAAATTACAAGTCATGTTCAATGATCAACATACTACTCTTATTTCTAAAGATAAAAATTTAAGGGTACATTTATATTTCTTTTGTACAGTCACCCTCAACGGCATGTAAAAGAAACAAAGTTCTATTAAAATGCCAAAATATTGTATTCTTGTATTGTGGTAAAATATCATATTTTCTGTAACTTAAGACTGCGCCGAGCGTAGAACAGATAATGACAGAGCTCGTGCGGCGCATATTCAAATCGGCGCACAGCCGCCATATATTGTATGGAGGATTTGAAGTGCTTTTTTGATAAATATGTATCTTTATTGTCAACCGATAACTTAAATATTTGAGACGGACAAATTGTAATATAACTATTTATGTTTCGTTTAAGCTGTAAAATAGGATAGATTTCTACTTTTATAATCGAAAAATCACGTAACACGAGCTTACGTTTTTGCATTTTTCGCGCAAATTTACGTAATTTTGTAGGCGTAAATATTAATTATTTTAATTTTTTATTTTAATTTAATTATTTTAATTTTTACGTGAAGTAATTGTAAACACATTCATTGTTATGGTAAATGTTTATTTTATAATTGTATTAAACAAAAAGTGTTGATTTTATTCACTTAACTGTGACCGCCTGTTTTGGCACATTTCGCTCGGCGCAGTCTTAAGTAAATAAACATCTATTCCAAAACTTTGTAAACGTGGTTCATAAATTTTCAAAATGTTGTAGATATTCAACTTTTGTTTAGTAACGAAGTAAATATAGTAGATGAATACAATATTTTAGCATATTAGATGTAGAAATTTTAATGCAACTTTTTTTCTTATACATTTTTAAGAGGACCGTACAAACCGTTTTAATAAAGCGACTAAGCCAGATATATGGTTCAGACAGCACAGAAGATTGCTGTATGCTTTGTTTGACCCAAGTCACCAGATTCTTTAGAATAGTAAATAGATTCTGTTGATGACGTGTGTAGTAGGGTTATAATTATCATAGTCGACTGAACAGGCACGATATACTACATACAAACAATATAATTAACCTTTTGAACGCCAACGTCGGCTATACTCGACATGCGCAAGCGTGCCCTGTGCGCCAACGTCGTCTATACTCGACAAAAAACAGGTCACAGAAAAATACAAAATAAACATATTAAATAATTACTTTTCTGTGTTTTATTGATACAACTTAAAAATTGAATCCCCAATTATTACTTAATTGTACACAGCAAACAAAATTGTATATTAGTTACTCAAATATTTGATCATAAAAAACAATATATAATATATCGATTTTTAGGCTTGGCGTACAGGACATGGAGGTGCCGTTATAGCGTGGCGTTTAAAAGGTTAACTAAGACGAAATAAAGAACAATTTTAAATAATATTACGAATATGTATTTTCTTTGAGGTATAAGCAGGAGTGTCACGAGCACACATTTCGCCAGCCACGTTTTATAAGTTCCACATAATACAAGTGAGCTCTTCTTATGGTATACTAGCTTTCGCGCGCGGCTTCGCCCGCGTGATACCTACATCAATAAAAAGTAGCCTAACTTATATCTGTACCAAATTTCATCTAAATCGGTTGAGTAGTTTAGCCGTGAAAATCAGAGAGAGAGAGACAGAGTTACTTTCGAATTTATAATATTAGTAAGGATTAAGCACATTTTTAGACTCTATGTCTAAAAAGATCCTATAGTAACAAGTAACCATTTATTTTATATTTTAACTCGCTAGCGCAACGGTATTAAATACTGTGGTCTCAGATTCGACTCTCAGGTTAGGTAATGAGGTTATTCTGTCAAGAAATTCTCAGTAACAACTTGAATTCTGGAATAAATCTATAGACTCTATTTGTGGAACCTAAGACCAAAACTGGCCAAATGTGTATGTAATACCCTCTGGCTACCCAATCTGAAAAGCATTAATTTTGAAGTAAATTTATCTATATTCCGGTGACTTGAGCCAAAGAAGGGGAGACAGTATGGCATGCGGAGAACATTCGAGAAGAAATTAGTAGGCACATCTAAAGCATTTACCCATGCACCTGTCACACTGGCATAAGAAGTAGTAGTTCTGCAGCAATTCTGTCTGACGGTCATACGGAGTCTTCATCAGGTCGATATACGATATGCGCATCTAGAAGTATAAACGTAGTCATAAACTAGTAATAAAAGTGGAGAGAAACTTCTTATTAGCAATGAGCACGTATTTTCGCAGCCGAAAATGGATAAATCTTTGACATTGATCGATTCGATGCACATTTTTGATTCTTGATTGACGGTATCTTCATTGATTTGATTTTTCTAATATTGTCTTCTGTTTACGCGAATGTTATTCATTGAATTCAAACTCCTTTATACGAATTTTATTGTGTTGTTTATTTAACACTATATTACATAATTTAGAAACTGTTACTACTACTATTAAACTTCACTAATTTTTAAGCTAATTCAACTCAAATATAAATAATTTTAATAATTTATATAAAAATTATTTATATTTGAGTTTACCTTTTCCCCAACGTTTCGGTTGCTTCTCAGCATCCATGGTCACGGGGAGACTAAGATGGTAGTTGTCTCAATGTTCCAGTGTAGTGATTTCAAAGTACCCGAACATAATTTAATAATTGGTGTTTCTATTTACGCAGAATGAGCAAAGCAAGTTAGTAAAGTATCATGAAGTCTAGCTGTGGTTTGCAGTTTCTAAATTATGTAATACAGTGTTAAATAAACAACGCGATAAAATTCGTATAAAGGAGTTTAATTTCAATTCATTTATCTATCAAATAATCATGTTTATTTTTTAATATACATTGCACGTCCACGGCTTTTATGACGTTATTAAAGTAAAACTGCCAGAATACTTCAATAAAACTCTCTGCTTTGGTAGTCACCATCATTAAGTGAGCCGTACCTAGTTGTTTGCCATTTCAAATTAAAAATAACGCTACTAGATGGCGCTGTGTTAAATCTATAGATTGATTTACGATATACCTGATTCCAATCCAAGCAAGACATGTCTTTGATAGCTCTGATATTGATGGTCTTCCCGTCGAATGTGGCGACGGCGTTAGGGTTACAGCTGTGGTCCAGGATAGACGAAGCCAAGTAGATGCCGGTGCCGATGGAATTCATATCGATGTCCAAGATCATAAAGCTGTTTATCACCATCTGAAGAAACATGAGAATATGTCCAATTTCTTTTACTAGTGATAGTACGTGCATTGTTGATGAATTTTTAGAAGCATTTGATGAAGGGACACAAGGAACATTCAAGATTAGAAAAAATGCATGACCGAGCATATGACTGCACGGATGGTGTAGTCGTTTAAATAGTTGCCCCGGCACTGGCACTGCGCTGAGCGTGGGTTCGATCGTCACACGGGACAAAAAATTCTGTGATCCACAAATAGTTGTGGCGAGTCTGGATGTTCTTCGTGTCCGTTGTTTTAATGTTTATAAAGTTCCCCAGGATACAATTTATTCCTGGTGCGAGAGTTGCCATTGAAAACAAATAAAAATCTTGTCTCATCTAAAAATAGAAACACAAAACCCAGAACACTGACAGTAGCGAGATAAACACGTAAACGACGGCCATCCCGCGCACAGTTGATATTTCTTTTAATTTAGGTCTATTTAGGTTAAAAGCCCTTATGACTACAGCATGTAGCGATATTTGAAATGTATTTAGGATAACAGACAATTATTATTATTGCGTAATGTAACATAACAAATAAAGATTAGGTACCTACATCCTAGACTTAACCTATTACACAACCAGCACCGCTCGCTATCCACTAATAATTGCACTATTAATGAATACTAGGTCGCTTTACGGTCCAAATTCAATATATTTATTACTAGATGTTCCCGCGGTTTCACCCGCGTTTATCGTTACTGCGCCGCCCGCAAGTATCGTAGCGTGATGTTATATAGCCTATAGCCTTCCTCGATAAATAGGCTATCCAAAACTAAAATCATTTTCAAATCGAATCAGTAGTTCCTGAGGTTAGCGCGTTCAAACAAACAAACTCTTCAGCTTTATAATATTAGTATAGATTTAAAATATATGTGAATTTATATTTATCTAATAATTATTCTAGTCTTTTAAACCAAGAAATTCAGGACCACTCTTGCTGCAAAACATTTTGGAGTGATCGGTGGCCACCTATACAATATCCTCAATAAAAATTGCAATATCTATCGACTCCTTAGATCACAATGCAAAAAGGAAGTGTCAAAATGGCTTATGAATAGAAGTTACGCAGAAACTGAGGATTTAATGAGACTATCGATACTTTAACTTAGACACACAAACCACACACATACACACGCACGCACACACACACATACACACACACTCACACTAAAATCACTTCACATTTAATAAAAACATAAGTAACTTATCACACGAACATCTCAACATAATGTATTTAAATAAGTTTTTAATATCCTGCGAGAGCCCTGGTACCCAAAACTCAAGTTAACTCTTACCTTGGGTACCAGTGTTTCAACAAATGTATGCTGTAGCTTGTTTCTGGATCGTAAGTTTGCTCTGTGTTCATACTGTTTGTAACCTTTTTGAGAAATAAATTATTATTATTATTATTATTTACATTCCTTCGTCAATAGCTATTAAACAAAAAAAAGTGAGAAATCGATTGACGAACAGAGGAGACAGATATTGAATTGGTTTGTCTATACATATCTATATACAAATAGAAACAAATAAAAAAGGAAATACAGTTATTGACAAACAGGACAAAAAATGTACTGAACTGTTTTGTTTTTGCCTATCTATATATAGGCAGATGTTACGAGTACGCTTTTGTGGTGAATCCACCACAAAAAGCCAAGTTGTTGCAACTCCATAAGTATCACTGGAAACCCAATAGGGTTCAACAAATTCTAACAGTACTACAACAACTAATAGGTAGATGCATTACCTACTTTTAGAATTTGTTGACGTAAGCTAGTTAATTTATACAATACGAGCTGATTTTTGCGGTTCTATCCCTATTTATGATTACAGCTCCGGTCCCGTAGCTCGTGTCGTGATGATATATAGCCTATAATCTTCGTTAAGCAATAAGCTATCCAATGCAAAAATAAATTCATTATCCTTACTTAATATTATAAATGCGAATGTAAGTTTATTTGTTACACTTTCACGCCTCAAATACTTGACTAATCACCATAAAATTTGGCATACACGTTGTCAGGGTTACAGAAAAGAAAACAGGGCACCTTTCATCCAGAAATATAGTACTTACACGAGGGATAGAAGTTCATTGACAAATTGTAAACTAACGCGAGCTTATCCGTGGGCAAAATCTAATCTATATATATAAAACTCTTCCGTTACTGTGTGACTGACAGACAACGCACAGCCGAAACTACTGAACGCAAGAAGCTGAAATTTGGCATGTATGTTCCTTGGAGAGTGTAGGGGAGCACTAAGAGAGGATTTTTGGAAATTCCATCCCGAAGGGGGAGAAAGGGGTGAAAAACTTTTATATAAAAGTTCTACACCGTTGAAGTTAGTGACTTGAAAATTTGGATTTCCACGCGGGCAAAGCTGCGGGCGGAAAGTTAGTATATTATATAATTCTACTGTACGTGTGTATGTCACTGAAATCCTCATAACGGAACGATTTTGATAAAAAGACTTGTGTGTGTTCATGTGGATTCGAGGATGATTTAGATCTGGGTTTTTTTTTCTTGTGTACAAGACAACGTCTGTGGGGTCCGCTAGTGTTAGCATAAATTAGAAAAGTATTTCCTTACCCTTCCATATAATCCCATAAGTTCTACAGTGTTTGGTATCGAGATGTCTCTAAGAAACTCGTATAGCACACCGCACAGTGACGTGAAATGTTCCATCCGCTTCTTGTCTGCTTTCAAGTCCGAATAGTCTGAAAATATAAACAGGAACTATTTAATTAATTAAGTAATTTAAATTAATTATATTATTATTATGCAAGTTAACAAGAATACATACTTGCTCTATACGAAGGCGTTGCTGCAGAGTGTAGACCATGTATGCTTACAACGTCAGGTTTATCATTATAGCATGGCTGGCAGGCCAAAGGAGAAATTTACTTCTGCTTAATTTTAATTAGCTTTCACAAACATAAGGTCGCAAGGCCACAAATTACCGGTGATTTTTAACTACCGATATATCTAAACTAATATTATAAAGAGGAAACATTTGTGTTTTTGTATGTATGTTTGTAATGTTTTCACACAAAAACTATGGGACCGATATCAAAAATTCTATCACCATTAGAAAGCTGCATCTTCACTGAGTGACATAGGCTACATTATATTTTCAAAAAAAATAACGATCCTTAATAAAAATGCAATAATATAACCCAAGGTGTGAAAAAATTAGTCATAAAAAATCTGTCATCACGTGCGCGGAAACTATTGACGATAGAACAAAAAAATGTGGTACAGTATTACAGAACGTATCAATATCTACAAAAAAGTCTGCAATACCATATGTCCAACTACTGTAGTTATGCTACTATAACTACTTTTTTACATTTTAAATGTTGATAAAAGTGCCGACAATAATCAAACCATATTATTCATACCTCTGTATTAATCCTTATCCCATTAAATGATATTTTATTAAAGACCGTTTCAATACCCGTAAAATATTTTTTAAATTATTAAGGTCGGACATTTCATTCAAAAGATATAATTCTTTAGATATAGTAGGTAGTTTCTAAATATTAGTAGGTAGTTTTTAAGTATTAGCTATATATATATATAGCTAACTACACCTATATAGGTGTAGTTAGACTTATTAATTTCTTTAGTTGTAGTTTTATATATTAAAATTAGATAACAAATTAAAAGTAGGTATTGGGTAATAAATTAAAGTCCACGCGGACGAAGTCGCGGGCAACAGCTAGTTACAACATAAAGTGCTCCTAAAAGGGTAAATAATAAATCCGCGACGTAGTTGAGGACACGGCGCTGCACACTTTGGCGGTTTGCCCCGCCTGGGCATCGCAGCGCCGTGAGTTGATCGCGGCAGTCGGATTGGTTGCCCTCTCGCTCCCGGCCGTAGTTCAGTCTATGGTCCGGAGTGAGAGGTCGTGGAACGCCGTCGCCTCCTTTTGTGAGGAAGTCATTTCCATCAAGGAGGCGGCGGAGCGGGAGAGGGAGCGTTTGAACCCTCTCCCCAACCGCAGAGCCGGGCGCCGGAGGGCGCGAGACGACCTCCAGCCACCCTGAGGTTTGACCTGGGAGTGGCGGGCTTTGTGGGCCTGCCCGCCATCCGTTCAGCACCAGGTCCGAGAGGCGGCGTGCGTGTACCCACGCGCGCCTCTGTTTCGAGTCCGTCTCCCCTGTAGGGGGGACAGTAGGGATAATTTGTGAGGAGTGCCTTTGGGTAGGTCTTTCGTGTAGTGGCCTGCCGTTTCATACGGTGGGCCGAAACCTCGGCGGGGTCGCGACCGCATGCGAAAGTGATTCGCGCGGCCCCGTCGATAGTGGTTTTGTCGAGGAACACCGTGGTAGGTTTAGTCGGTATTCCGGGAGGTACGTTATCATCTTTACCATCTTCTTTTACCCCGGCGAGTCCGACATAACCCCTCCGCCCGCCCCCGCGGAGGGGTATGCGTCATGCATTCCCCCACGTAAAAAAAAAAAAAAAAGGGTAAATAATAAATAGATTTTCTATGGTATAACTCGAGAGTGTTGGACGGCAGTAGGCTATGGTAACCGCTTGAAATTAAAAAGGCTATACGCTTGTGTGCCATTTTATTGGTATAAAAAGCTATGATGTTTGCCTATTTAGAAGGCTTGCTTATTGAAAATTAGTTGTTGATTTGCTTGTGGTTAGGACCATGCAAACATACCAAGCAGCAAGTATAGACACCGTCCTCCATACTGATAATAAGACGAATTAAATAAATTTTCTACAATTCTTTTATCCAAATAACATTTTAAGATTGCATGAAGTGGTTTTTGATAGATATTAAGTCTATATGCAAATCTGCTATTGTTTGATTGGTGCTCTAAGCCAAGCAATATGTGCACCAGGTATCTCGGAATTTTCGTTTCAACGACTACTACCAATAAGATACATTTTTCGGCACATATTGTTTTTTTAATTTTTTTGTTTAATTTGACGAATACCGCACTGGCGATAATTCCTGTATACGACTTTACAAACATTCAAACAACAGACACAATGTACACACAGCGACGCATCAACCTAGACTGTTTGGACTTTGAACTATTAGAAGTTGAACGCTGCGAATCGTGCGAGAGAGTCCGTTATATTTTTGTTACGCTCTATATTTACCATTACATCGACACCACTACGCATTGTTCCTTTCCGACAATTCACTATTTTGTATATAGCGTAGTTATGCGTATATAGGCTGTCTAATTTGATGTGTAGCCGTGTGTACATCCAGACTCGGAACAACTATTTGTGAATCACAATTTTTTTATAACCGGGTTGGGATTGAACCCGCAACACCCAACTGTGGCGAGGTATCCACTTAAACCACTACACCATCTGTGCAGCCAAACGACGAATGACACGTCTTAATTACATAACCCACACACACAAAATCTCATTAGAAGTCACACCTATATAAATCACATTAAACGGCAGTTTTCATACAAAACGTTTATTTTGCAATGACGCAGCCCCAGGTGCTCCAATTCAATCGAGAGTTGGCTCGAAGATCGCAAGTCGTAACTCATCTGTACGTTACCATTGATTAATGGCTACCAAAATAGCGAGGGATCAAACCGGACTAAGTATCCAAATCAAATGCAATTTTAGTATGAACAGCAATACCACAGTTTAGAAAGTTATCAGTTAAAATATAAAGACGAGAGTAGAAGAACTTATAACCCTTTGTTCCCGTTGGGTAACACCAGTTTGTGTCACACTGTTACTCAATTGGAAAAATATTCCCGAAAAGTAACACTGTCAATAATTGCAACGTTTTTTTTTCTCAATAATTTACACTATAATTTTTGTATGTAACAGGGTTACATATCCGGACGAAATATCCCAAAAAGTTCCAGAACTTTATTGTTTAGGTAAAAATTAAATAAAATCATTCTAATCCAAAATCAACATCTTTTAATAAAATTGTTTATGGGTTAGGCGAATTCTACACTATTCCTCAGTTCTATGGTAGAACTAATGGGATTTGGACGGAGCCCCGCTTCGCGGGGCTCCTATTTCTGGGTGGGTGTCCAAAGTGAACCTAACACAACCTACCGCTTCCGAGTCGGAATCGTACGGATGGACAAAAGCTTTTAATAAAGAATATTTTATTTTGCATAATTTATTTCATTGTCGTTGTGCAAAATAACTAATATCGTAATTATCTGGCTAATCACAATATTAGTTAATCGTTACATTTTGTTGAAGGCGTATTTCATCAATGATTTTATTACAAAGAGGTGTTACTTAACGAGAATACAAGATTCTGTTATGTTACAGTGTTACCTATAGGGAAAAAAACGTTGCAATAAATTACAGTGTTACTTTTCGTTAATATTTTTCCAATTGAGTAACAGTATGACACAAACTGGTGTTACGCAACGGGAACATGCGCTTATAACCAGCAACTTGAGTTGCTTGAGTTGCTAGTAGAAACTAACTTATTATTGTCCAATAGTAATTGATTGTAACTAAAATAGGTAACCCTTAACTAATATTGTGGTGAAAGATGTGAAATTAACATTATTGTGAACGATAGAGCACTTCAAAATATCGGTCACGTTTATCGACTGTACTGTACAATCAAAAGGTAAGTATTCCATTAAATTCCACACTAGAGCTCAAATTCTGACGAGGTTTCGGGATAGATGAAGAGTCAAATTATATTCAGCCGGGGCGAAACTGAGGCGAGCCTTTATATCAAAATAAAAAGCATACTTACGAGACATCAAATCCTTCCACATCCTAAAAGAAGTGCCGGAATAAAATGATCTGAAGGAATGTCCATCTCCTCGATACAGGCGGTTGATGATCTTTGCCAGCATCCGCGCTCCATCGGGCAACACTTTTGGCGCCACACGTTTAAAATTGGCGCATTCCCACTGAAAGTAAGTTGGCACCAATTAATAATTTGTCAGACCAACGCTAGAGAAATAGAGCTTAAAGTTTTACCTAGATATTGTCTGTAATAAAATTAAGTACTTTTGGAAAATAGATTGTTTTCAGTGCCAACTATCTCTCTCTACAGTAACTTTAATGATCAAAATGTTTCTAGAGCTAAAAAGTTAATCAAATCTCGCTGGATATATTTCTGCCTGTATGTATCCTGTGTTATGATAGAACCAATGCGAACTAAATACAGTTTTTAAACCCGAGTATATAAAAAGAAACAGGATGCAATAATTCACGAACGAATCGATCCGTTTGCTTTCTGCCATTTCTATTTGTGCGTCAGGTGCGATAAAACAACATTTGCTTATATCAAGTGTTATTCGTTCTGTTCTATAATGTTTGAAATGGTAGCCATTTTGGCATCAGGAACTGATATGCTTTGATGATGCACAATTGCATGACTTGACGCATGGTTCTGCGATAAGCAATATTGTTGCAAGGAGGGTAAATACCCGATCCAATCTAACACAGCCCGGCTGGAGAAGATCTCTCGTCAATCGACTCCACATTGCAGATCATAAGCAACTTTGCTTTTTTTCTACAAATAAGGTTCCTAAAACTCTTTAAAAAGGCGGTAAGCTGCTAGTAAGCAGGAGTAAATTTCTCTCTTGGCCTGCCAGCCATGCTGTAATGATAAACCTGGCGTTGTAAGCATCCATGGTCTACAGCAACGCCTTCGTATAGAGCAAGGATGTATTCTTGTTAACTTGCATAGTAATAATATAAATAGAACTTGAATCCTGTAATACTTACTTCTATACACATGTCATAAATACCTCTGTCAAACTCGTATGTTTGTTTGCAGGGTGAAACTGTGGAACTACTGAATTGCTTCTAAAACTATTTTATTTAAGACTTTCTTCTAAATATATTTTTATTTAGACTATTGGTATGGTATTATAACAAATCTGTAATGTTAATGTAGAGCATATGTTTGCTAATGGTCCCTGTTCGATTTTCAAACTTATTGCAGACTTGCAAGCTCTCTCTTTTTGTAAATCAGCTAATTTGCCGATTGTCCTGTACATAAACAGCTTAATTCGCAAACGGTCTCGCGTGCATATTTCAAATGGACACAAGTATAGGAAGAATTTAGCCTAGCCTTCCGTACTTCTACTAAGTTAGCAATTAGTAACTAGAATATCGCTGCAATACTTGCCTTAGAACTCCTAAAGCTCAATAATAGGCAACTTTCAATATCAATTGGCGTCGCGCCAAAACAGTAAAATGCGAAATCGGTAGTTTCGTTTAAACAATTACACTCTGTTGCAATCTTATTGCTTATTCTGATGTTGTAACAACCAAACTTCACAACCGGCGTATCATCAAAGCTCAACTCAAAACAAAACAAAACATGAACGTTTCTGTACCAGACATCTATTTGAAAGATAAAGAAATCAGATGTACAAAATTGTTTACGTCAAACGTAATTTGACGTAAGTTATTGGACGTGGAAATAAAATACATAGATACAAGGTGTTGACGCGTGCCAACTCTCGTATTGCGCGCAAACCGTGTCATAACATGCCGTCCATTACTTACAGAATATTGTATAATCAGGAACATGAATTAAGAAAATAATCGATGAAAATGGCGTTAACATCAAAAAAGGGTCCTAATAAAACGATCTTAGTGCCTAGTGCGAGTTTTTTTCCGTTAACGCTATCGACACGTTAATAACGTTCGGCGCTCCGATTGGCCCGCTCCAAACTTTTAACCAATCACAGAGCCTAACGCGGTAAACGTTTCGATTGCGTTAACGTCTGCGAACGAATGTCCATTTCTAAAGGCGTAAGGGCGGCGAAATACAGTAACACAATTCAAAAGAAAGGTTTCTTTTGTCGGCTGTGCTCCTTTGCCAGTTTGAACGAAGTACTAAGTTTAATCGAGAAATCCGATCTGCCCTACATCTCTTTCAAAATTATGATACGATCGACAGGATCGGCTTTACGAGCTTGCGAAGGCTAATATCATCAACTTCCTAAACCTGGGCTGCTATTGAGAATTCTTGCCAGAAAAACGCAATAACTTTTTGTGACCTGACCCGGTATTCGAATTCGATTTTGCTGTGCATGAGGTCTCGGGGACCTTTAGTTACATTGTGACATTAGTCGTATTCGCCCTGGAGGCAGTATACTTATGGTATTACTCCCACACTATGCCAGGTATGGTTATAGGTCCCACGTAATTGAGAACCAGCCAAATGCTGTCTACCCGGCACAGTACCAGATTCCGTGCTGCATTAACATTTTGCACACGCCGGTTATCATACCCAAGACACATATTAGATACCTATATACCACTGCGCAACAGAGGCAGTTTATGATACATATACAATTTGTATCTATGTGTATGTTGGATAATTCTAAGGCCAGCCCAAGAGAAAATGGAAAGATGTAGTGTTGAGAGACATGAGGGAGTGCTAGGTGTCCGTCGACGATGTCAAGCATAGAGCGTAGTAGAAAGCTAAAATAAAAAAGGCTGGTCGCATCACCATGTGGATTGCCTAGCCAGGAAGATGGGTTTTCAATTATGTCTGGCATTCCAACAATGGACAGGTGAAATTACGTTAGTTCCGTAAAATTGTGTCCATCTACCCACAACTTTGGCAAGCAGCTATTTGGCTTATCCATCGCCTTCATGATTCCGTGGTCGTTGCTATATAAATATTTAAACAACGTAACTCGTTGTGAAAATAATCTTTCAGAATGTATGTAATGTAGTATTAGAAATAGATTTTTATAGTGGCGTGATTGGCGAAATTTATGTAATACTTCCTGTAGTAATTTATGAACGGGGATTAATTATATAAGATATAAAGAACTCGTGATAAGCAGTAAACATCTGTGAATTAATTGATCTTGATGATTTTAGTTATATGATTAGACTTGCTGTCTCCCGCGGTTTATTGTTACGGCTCCCTTCTCCTCGCCCGTAGCGTGGTGTTACATAGCTCATAAGTTATTACATTCCTCAATGATTGGGCTGTCAAATACAAAAATATATTTTATAATCAGACTGGCAGTTCCCGAGATCAGTGCGTTAAACAAAAATCACACATCCTGAAGAGGTTGTCTTTTGCCTGTTTTTTTGTCAGTATATACATATGTTCGGTATTAACTAGGTGCCTGGGATATGAATCGCATCTCAAATATATAAGAACACAAATTACGCGGCCTTTTAAAATGATAAGTTACGGTTGACGTTACCTGAAATACATACAGAGTCCTGGGCCTCCAACCCTAGAGGGAAGGCAGAGGATTCCTACAACCACATTTCGCAAGATATCGTTTTAAATCCGACTTTATAAAGAGAAAGCCTATAAACGTGTATCGGGCAGGCTCAGACTCCGTGTTGCTTCGGAGAAGTTCTTAACATGAAAAACGGAGTAAGGCGGTATGGCGGTGTTGCACACCCTGTGCCATGAAATGTACGTGAGGCGAGTGGTCCTGCGCCTGATTTTTCTCCGATTATCTCCGATTGCCGTCCCATCGGACTATGAGAGTTAGGGAATAGAAAATGTACTTGTGTATACATATATATCATCATCTGCATAGTCTGGGGATCTTATGTGAGTAGATCATCAGAATCTGCTTATTTTTTGTTAAATGTAAGCATACACCGAAAAATGATACTTAACTGTATGTATGCACTGGTTCCCGCCCGCGGCCTCAACCACTTAAATCCTACGACACGCATCACCGTCGGGACAAACGTATCCTATTCATTAATGCGGGATATGGTCTACTTTATCTGCATCTAAATCCATTTAATGATTTACGCATGATTGAGTGACAAACAGCGAGGAAACCTGCATGTATGAGAGTTCTCCACAATGTTCTCGAAGATATGTGAAGTCTGCCAACCCGCATTAGGCCAGCGTGGTGGACTACGGCCAAACCCTTCTCACAATGAGAAGAGGTCCGTGCCCAGCAGTGGGACAGTTTAATACAGGGCTGATATTATGAGTGACAAACATTCAAATATTAAATATTACTTTCACATTTTTTAAATTAAGTAGATTAATAAGATTAAATTATATTATTATTATAAAAGTGCCATTTTGTGCATTCTCAAGATTGACAAGTCAATTAAACTCCATATACCCACTAGTCATTCTTAGGCTCCATTTTCAAGTGCGACTAAAAACAAAAATAATTTATTCACTCAGGTCTCAAAGTAACACCTTTATACGAGATGAGAGTAAATACTTCAGTGAATCTGAAGTATTTGCTCTCATCTCGTATAAAGGTGTCTTACTGACCTGGTATAACAATTATGATACCGAGCCAAAATTCCGAGCTTTTTTTACTGAAGAAATACTGAATTTCTTGTTGTAAATAGGGCGTCATAAAGCGTACACAGGTACATAGGTACCTATTTTTGTTAAAGCAAGTATTATTTTTGTCTTAGCAACAGTGAAACAATTGTAATTTACAATTTTGTGGTGGATTCAAAACACAAGGAAAGCACAGCAAATATCTGTCGCTAAAATTAAAAACAAAACGTGAATTAAATTTATGACCGTTAATCGTATTTTTGTTGAGTCCATCGTAACACAGGGCTTGATCCTAGCCTAAAACGACATTGCAAAGCGCAATCTTCAAATAATTTTAAATTTTCAGCATTCTGGCGCTGTTCAATTTGGTAAATACTCCTCCTGCCTTACTTGTTTGTTGTGTTTTTGCGGTGGCTAATGTCTTTAGGATCTTTAAGAAAACGCTGCGCTGTTAGGAAGGAATTGCTCATCTTTACAACTTGTACTTAGCACACAAATTTCCTTTTTTAACTGGTCAGCGACTCACGACATATGCAAAAAGTTTTAACAGGCTACAGTGACCACTCATAATTGGGTGGATCGTATTCTTGTCATTTGGTTGTATAAAAAGAATGATTGAATCTAAAATATGCGAGGCATGTCATTATTTTAACTTAGTTCAAGCGAAAATGAATACAAGGAGTACTCAGACCCGATAAAACTATTTGTGGATCACTTAATTTTTTATTCTATAGATACACCAACAATCGAACTCATAAAACCCGCCGCATTGGCACCGGTAAGTCAATTACTTAGCCCACTGAGTCATCATACAATCAGAACTCGTGCATTGGCACCAGCAACAACCACTAAAGACTGCTGCAAATACATCCACAAAAAAAAATTAATCACCATTGCATACATACCTTATGATCGACCCACGCCTCTTTCTGGCACGATCGTCCACAGTAGTGCACGTACTGGCATCCTGAACATTTCAGTACTTTGCCCCTGAAATACACCAGCACGGTCAGCGTTTGATCACGATGCGTTATAAAAATACAAGTGTGAACACCTGCTTAAAACATGCACGTGATTCGAAGACTGGCTCAAAGATTCTCCCCTTTCACACTCTTAGACTAAAAGATTCTCGCGCATTTACGGTCTCGATAATATAATTCCGATACGGTTTACAATCGTGTATAAGCATATTATTATATGCGAGGTTTTACACTAAGTCCAAACCGAATGTAGTAGGTTTTTGTTCGTGAAACCGGGCGGTTAGTGTTAATACTGTCTAAGGAATTATCGTTCCGTGCAATGGTACCGTGGTTTGAAATTGGTGCAATTTTTATTTAATAGCTGTTCGTATCCTTTTGTCTGCCGGACCAATGCAAACATGCGTATCGTTTTTGTTATTCTCTATGATGGATCGCGATAAACGCAAGTTAATGCTTGCATTGCATTTTGGCATAAAGTCATGGGGCTATAAAAGTCTGGGAGCAATAATTAAAAGGTAGCTGGGTCGCTGCGGTTGGCTTTACATATAATTGTGCACACCCGAAATCTAAGGAGCCTGCAATCAGTTTTCGAGAAAGAGCAGCTAATGCTGATCGGTGACTAAGCGCAACAAGAAGAGATCGTTGTCACGCATCTTTTAATGTGTAATCAATAAATCAATCAGCCTATCGCAATCCACATGCGTTAGCTATTTATGTATTAACACTATTGATGACGTCCAATTGAAAGTGACAAAAGTGTTCATGTCAGCAGTGTGACGCGAGCCGTGAATGCACCTTTTGTCTCGTTTTCGTCACATCAGTGAATGAGCGCAATTTTTCTGTTTTATACTAAACGTAATTTTAAGTTATCGAAACTAGTTTTTGGTGTGTTGTGCCCATTACCGACGCTGAATGTATAAAGCATGTGATTTGGGTCCGAACAAACCACATATAGATCTAAAGATGCGTGTGTTAGGTACATGAAGTAGTAGTATATGAAGATGCGCTCATTTCGAGTCTCACAACTTCCCCTAATGCGCTCATCTATTGGTTTTAGTTATACCTCAAATTGTCTTAACTCGTAATTACTATTTGTGGATTGAGATGTGGGATCAAATCCACAGCATTTGGGCACACTGGTGAGGTGACCTCTTAAACAACTACTATTGGTAGTCTCAATCTTACACTTTCATAAATGCAGTTTTATTCACATGTGATGTTACAAAGAATTACTTACATGCTGTCTTGATTATAATCTATTTTAGAAGTAAACCAAACTGAGGGTTTATATACATATAATCACTAATCCTTTTAAAAGGTCGGCCTCGATGGCGTAGTGGTTAGTGTAACCGACTGCCACGCCTGAGGTCGCGGGTTCGATTCCCGCACAATTCAAACATTTGTGTGCATGAACATGGATGTTTGTCTTGGTCTGGGTGTTTCTATGTATAATATGTATGTATTTACAAAAAAAAAGTATATATGTATGTTTATCCATTGTCTAGTACCCATAGTAGAAGCTTTGCTTAGTTTGGGCTAGATGTTGTTGTGTGTATGTGGTAGAATATTATTATTAAAATACAATGTTGGTCATAAATATATTATAATATCTACAATATCTTTATCTATAATAACAACATTTTAAATTAGTTTTATTATAATAATAATAATAATAATAATAATAATAATAATATAATATAATATTCTACCACATACACACAACACCATCTAGCCCAAACTAAGCAGAGCTTGTACTATGGGTACTAGACAATGGATAAACATACTTATATACTTTTTTTTTGTAAATACATACATATTATACATAGAAACACCCAGACCAAGACAAACATCCATGTTCATGCACACAAATATTTGACTTGTGCGGGAATCGAACCCGCGACCTCAAGCATTATATTCTTATTGTATTTATAGATCAACGTTTAACTGCCGTAACAAACTTACCACTTTCTGAACCTGAGTATGAATATGTTTGACTATAAATAATCCACAAATTTATACAAATATCATATTAAGTTGATTTTAAACAACAAAATGAATTAATAACAATTTAAAGTAGTTTCCAACTGCAAGTTCTAGCATGTACCACTTCCAAAAGAGAGATTGGATAGTTCTATTCTCGGATCTAGCTAGCCCAGCTGTCTCTCACATTGTGGACTGCATATTTCTGCAGTAATATGATAGCGAACATACATAAACATGAAGAAAGTTGGAGAGTCTGTCTTTAATATATTTTATTTCAGTAAATGATTTTTGACTTTTAAATTATAATGTACTATAATTAGCTATTTAAATGTTCCTAGTAGTCTACTCAAGAATTGTATTACTATACTATTTACCTAATACTTTTAGTTTCTTTTTATTAACCGGTGGTATACCGCCGGCTCGCATACCAGCCGGCAGATTTGTACCCGTCGTAGGCCGGTGGCTCGCATGCGAGCCACCAAATTGGCGCCAAAACGCCGCGCGCCGCCTTCGCTTTAGCTTAAGCTAACGTAAAACCAATTTGGTGGCTCGCATGCGAGCCACCGGCCTACGACGGGTACAAATCTGCCGGCTGGTATGCGAGCCGGCGGTATACGACCGGTTAAACATTTTTGGTATATAATAATATAAAATCATAATATTATTGTAACTCTTTCAGCTTATAATAATTAAAAATCTAAACCACATTTAAAAGATTTCCGAAGTAAAATGTAAAAATGGGTTAAAATTATAGTAAATAAGCTAGCTGGAAAATATATTAACTAGATATCACATTTCGCAACTCATAAAAAGTTAAGTTATTTGATACACATGATATCAATAAATCATTATCTTATGTTATTTTTATATTTTTTTAGCAAATAATACAGACTTTATCATCAAGCTAGTATACTAAACTAAAACTAACATGAACTTAACCGAAAGCTCTTCAAATTTAAAATTTTATCTTTGAAACTCATCAATAAAGTTTTCTCAAGTTACAGAAATTCTTGAGTGGTATGGTGTATCAATAGTTGGAATAGAGAGAAACCATTAAATAATATGCTTTGCTTACTTCTAGGAAGTATCTAGTTTTACTTACTTGAAAACTTCATCATTCTCTCTATATTTAAATATTAAATATCAAAATACATATTACATTTATCTTTAGTTAATATTTCTTGTAAATATTTTGTGTATCATCATCATCATCAATCAGCCCACCGCAGTCCACTGCTGGACATAGGCCTCTCCCATTTTAAGCCACAATATCCACAATTTGTGTATATATTATGTTAATTATTTGTTTATTTGATGTGCAATAAAAAGTATATGTTTATAATAAAGAAAAGTTAATTTCTAATTCATAAATACTCACTGTTCTAAACAATTATCGCATCGGCTCCCTTGCTCCTTTGACGATAGTACAAAAGCGAAGGGCTGTTCAGTTAAAATTAAGTCACCAGCTTTTATAGAAGAATCAGTATTCCTGTACTTGTTTCTCATATTGATTACTGTTAAATTAAAAGTTACAACTTAAGATTACAGCGTACGTCTTCGATAGAGAATGTATTTGGAATGTCAACGTCCTACTACGAGCTACGAGGTGTTCTTACGAATGCCGAAAATATTATTTGGCCTCGCTACCTGCTGGGCCAAATTTAAACTACTCAATACTGGTTACATTATTTTTAGTGAAGACGCGACCGCAGCCGGCTCATCAAAACGAAAAACAAACAAAAAGCGGCACTATTATTAGATTAGCATTTCGTCATGAAGAAAATGAGGAAAGCAAAATCTTGAAGTGAAATAATTACTTCATGACCCTTTTCCACGGAAATTAATACAATATTAGACAGCAGGACAGCTTGATAGCATTTCATCACGTAAGAAAGTGATAGCAACAATACTTTGTTATAATTTATTTCGTGTAATAAGGGAGTGTGTATGGTTTTGACAGTTATATAAAACAAGTACGTTATTCTCGTTTCGGTTTACTTTTAGGGCTTGCTCAGTAAGAGGTAAAGCTTTTCTTATAAAAAAATATCTTAAACCTTATTACGATGAGTGATAACGACTGTCGAATCTCGCTGCTATTTGTGTCTTGACTCGATATTTTACTTATATTTTATCCGGGAAACAAATTTTTTGACATTTAGTTCGATAATTATTTGATACATTGAGAATATGCCTAAAATGTCTTGCATTTTTGTAGTACATACATACTATGATACTATAAATTAATTTTTCCCATAATGGCATATTCATACTGAAATACGATTAGGTAAACTAGTAAAGATTGCCTGTACGATACCTATAGGCTAGTATTCCAAACAGAAGGAAATTTGACATTTGACAGAAGGCTTGAAGTTTAAAAATTAAAAATGAGAGCATGAGAGTTGTCAGTTGATGTCTGATGAGAATAAACACAGCATCGTGTGGATTGTTGTGGATAACATTAATTTTATAATAATTTAGATAAGTAGTTAACTACTTCACATAATAAAATGTCTTTAATAATGACCAAAGCGGCTCTTGCTCTAAAAAATGCCGAAAACAACTTTCAATTTGTTAAATTTGAAGCACATAAACCAAAAAAGAAGCAGGTTTCTGATGATAACACAAAATATGATTATAAACCAGAAGGAAAACAATCCAGCAAAGATTTAGACTTGAAAAAAATACGACATGAAGTTGTGAAGTTCGGCATGTCCGGTTTTGATCCAACTAAGAAACAAGAAGCGAGAATTGCACTGGCAGTCAGCTTAGGTTAGTTTATTGTATTGTACTTTTTAGTTATAAAGTTGTACATTAAGAGTTCGTAGACTAAAACCTAGTATTCAAGACTCATTTTTGCTATCTTTAATGTTAATTTATACAGGCTATGGGCCACCCTGTATTACTTACTACAATTTCTTATCTTTAAAATAACTTAATTTTTAATTTGAATATTACATTCGATTACAAGCATTCTTCTAACTTTTAAAAATCATTTCAATCCAATTTTAAATGGAAAATATTAATGTTCATCGAACTTTATTATACATTAATAACTTATTAAGTAATATTTTTACTTTATAAGACTGCTTATATTTTTACTTTATACTAATAATTTTGAAACAAAATTTTCCAGGTGCGAAACCACCGAAGAAGGCGTATGTCAACTATAAAGAGCTGATGCAAAAGAGAAAAGAAGAGAAGTTAAAAGAACAAGAAGAGAAACAAATGATGAGATCCAAAAGTATAATGCAGACAGGTGGTAAAAAGAATAAGAAAACTAATAATGATGTTGGACACCTATTGAGTAGTTATGGAAAGGTAATTATGTCAGATGAATATACTAATACTCAATCCTGTATATCCCCACGGGGTAGGTTACATGCCTACCCCGTGGGGTACACCTTGTATTATGTTCATATTTGGTCAATATATGTTTAGGTTCCATATAGACTGTTTATAGTTAAGTATACAAGTATCAAATGCTATGATTCTATCTACAACTACCTAAAAGAAAAAGCCTACAACACATAGCTGGAGAGTCTGGTTCCTCATGTTCTGACAAAAATATAGTGCCAACTCAAACTGTAAGATTAAAAGACATATATCATACTAGATTTTGCATGCGGCTCCACTCGCACTTACACCTATTCAATCAATTCACCAGAGCGGGTTGCTAGTAAATTATAATTTTTTTTCAGTTACTACAACTGCATATTATATTATTTTAAAACAATGAATCATTAAATTATCAGACCTATGGTCTTATAAAACAGTGTTGCAGTAAAAGAAATAGATAAACATAAGTGTACAGTATTTTGTGTATGGTTCAATGGCCTCACTTCTATTGTCTCTAAAAGCGTCAGATTACAATTTTTTATCTAGATTTTACCATACGCCATTAAAAATTATAATGCTACCATCTAATGACAGTTGACAGCAAATCCATTCTTTTGGTTGGGTTTGCTATAAATCTGTGAACATGATTCAGTAACCAAATACTACACTCTAACATTTTTAAATATCAAGTCATTTTGAAACAAATCTGTATTATTATTCAATTACTAATAATATTCTACCACATACACACAACACCATCTAGCCCAAACTAAGCAGAGCTTGTACTATGGGTACTAGACAATGGATAAACATACATATATACTTTTTTTTTTGTAAATACATACATATTATACATAGAAACACCCAGACCAAGACAAACATCCATGTTCACGCACACAAATGTTTGACTTGTGCGGGAATCGAACCCGCGACCTTAGGCGTGGCAGTCGGTTACACTAACCACTACGCCATCGAGTCGTCGAAAATTACTTATATCTATATCTTATTAATTTGCTTAATATGTGATTAAAGTTAGCACCTTTGATTCCAGGTGCATAAAAAAGATTTGAAGAAGGATGACAAAGGTTCTAAGAAGAAAAAGAAGAAATAATTATATAAAATAACACAATAAAAAAATTTTGTTACAATTAAAGCATTTTGTTTATTTTTAACAATTCAGTTTAATTTATGTACATAAAATTTAAAATATATTATTCAAGTTAGGTTACAAGGTAACACTTATGAATGTCAAAGTTACACAGTTTTCTTTTTCTGTGAATTTACATTTACTGCCACGATCAGCAGTGTGTAGGACTAATGAGAAGAACGGGCAAGAAACTCATGGCCACTCTATTAATCGCCAAGTTTTTCGTTTACAAATCATAACAGCTGTAAGGTGCTGTAACCTTTTCTCCATGAACTACTACTGAACATACTCAAGCATTTAATAAAATGTGATGGTAGCCTCGAAAGCAGCAGTATGGTAAATAGAAGCATCCACTTACATGTACATAAATAATCAAGACAAGGCATGATTGTTGTCCGTAGTTTGATCTAACTGTAATAAACCTGACTTTAGTGATTTCGAAGGGGATAGGCAGAAGTGTATTACGCCTCCACTTTGCTAATTATATTACAGGTTTCACATTATAAAGTAATATAAAGGGATAGTCGATTGTCGTCTGGCCTCCATGCTGTTACTTAAATTCTCCTAAAAGTTATTGTAAGCGTCCCAGTTTCGATTAGGAGCCATCCATAAATTACGTCATACGTTAAGGGGGAGGGAGGGGTTCAATGAAGTGTGACATGGGTTGGGATAGGAAGCGGGGTATTGCTGTATTTAGTAATACCTATTAGTATTAACTAATAGGTATTTCTAAGAAGTACAGCAATACCCCGCTTTACGCGAGGAAAAGTGGGAACTCCAAAATGGAAATAAAACTAATTTTGGAACTGCTGTTTTAATTTAATAATTTCTAGATGCTGCTCAGAACTGCAAGTTATGTGACGTCACACTAGGGAAGAGTCTCATAAATGTGATCAGCTGTGACAAGTACGGAGGAAGGGCTAATAATCATGAAATTGATGTGACGTAATTCAGTGGCGTAGCGTAGTGGGGGTGGCAGGGGCGGCCCGCCCCGGACCGCAATTTTAGGAGGACGGCAAAATTTTGCAATAGATATTAATATAATAATAATATATCTTCTAAATATTTCAACTGAACAATTCTCAATAACGATGACTGTTCTTGCCGAAAAGTTCTTGAGAATTACTGTATGTAACACTATTTTAATACTGTCATATACAGTAATTCTCAAGAACTAAAGATTTTCTTATAATATTTTATACCTAAATATTATAAGAGAAGGCAAAATTTTCTTCCGCCCCGGGCTGACACTCACGCTACGCCACTAACGTAATTTATGGATGGCACCTTACTCACGATCGCTGGCAAGCATAAATAACAATGCTATGCTATAAAGCAAACCAAGCAATCAAAACATTTTGCAAATTACTGATCTATTACGTGTGTTTACATCAAATATATTTTATTTTGGATGCCCATTGGCTTATACGCCACCATTTACATTACTGTCATAATTTGTTAAGTTTTAGGTAATTATCAACATAAGTGACCACACTTGTCCTATAATATAATATCTTTATAATTAAAAAAAGATCTGTACTAAGATTAATTCTAACGTCGCGAAGGACATTACAAACTTTCAGACAAAACACAAATACCATTTAAGATTGCGCCGAGCGTAAGACAGATAATGAGTAATGACCGATAGAATGATAAATATGTATCTTTATTTAACCAATAACTTAAATATTTGGGACGGACAAATTGTAATATAACTATTTATGTTTCGTTTAAGCTGTAAAATAGAATAGATATCCACTGTTATAATCTAAAAATCACGTAACACGAGCTTACGTTTTTGCATTTTACGTAATTTTGTAGGCGAAAATATTAATAATTTTAAGTATTTTACACGGAGTAATTGTTAACACATTAATTGTTATGGTAAATTTATATTTTATATTTGTATTAAACAAAAAGTGTTGATTTTATTCACTTAACTGTGACCGCCTGATTTGGTACATTTCACTCGGCGCAGTCTTAAGATGGGAACAACATTTGTGTGTTGGCATCGAATAATCGAACATTTGGCGCAGTGGCGAGGCGATCATTTAAACCACTACACTTTCCGTGCAGATATATCAGATGCTGTATGCGACCCCTTAAACCACTATTTTATATTTACACTAGCTGCCCGGACAGACTTCGTTCTGTCAAAAGTAATTTCTTTTTTTATGTTTACTTTATCACTAAGGGTTATGAAAAATAGATAGTAGCCGATTCTCAGACCTACTAAATATGCATATAAAATTTCATAAAAATCGGTCAAGCCGTTTCGGCGGAGTATGGTAACTAACATACACACGACAATTTTATATATAAGATACAATATAAACTCGTGACACGAGAATTTTATATATAAGATACAATATAAACTCTCGCGTATATTCTCAAAAATACACAGTTGTGTGCACTCTGTTGCATCCGTATTCCGTTCCGACGCACTTATTAGTTATTAACATTTAGCGGACAAATTTCTAAACAACGTGTTATTATAATATTATTAGGAAGAGAGAAACCCGCCACGCACCCTGGGATTGCCCACCCTAACTATTGCAATAGAAAAAGGTGGACAACACCGAACTCCTCTGAACAGAGACAGCCACGACGTGGGATCCGGGCGTACTCCAACTTGCAGTATTCCGCTTCGAGCATACAATATGCGACGACACGTGTTTCGCCATCTTTAGGATGGTTTGGCAACGAATGATCCTAGTGCTGTTACTGAGTATGGCATTACAGAAAACCCGATAACACCCAGTAATCAAACTCGAGGCTCGATGATCGGCCATAAACATGAGCAAAATTTTTAGATGGGTATCAACATTTTATGCTTAATATATAAATGAACACTGTGGCTTAATAACAGTAAGTTAATTAATGTTACCTAGTTACCAACATACCAGTATTACGCCTAATTAGTGTAACAATAATTCAAAAGTAGCCACTACAATATGTGCATAAATGCAACTCAATTATTTATTTAATTACCCTATTATGTTAACCTGCCATTTGCAATTACTTTTAGTTGGACAACGATATTAATACTAATGAAATGGTTCGTAAGATGTAACTGTTGCTGCTAAATGTATGTAGGTAATTGCCTATACCTATGCATAGGTACACTTATACGGTTGAATTTATCTAGGGTAGGCAAAGGTGTATAGAAAGAAAGAAAGAAAACATTTTCTATCTCGCGCGTTGTAGTTCCTAGAAGTATTGGCGTATCTAGGGTTAATTTTCAGGGCGTATCGCGGTCCCTTAGCAGCGATGGCATACATACCGCCCTAGATTTAAGTTGAAACCGTACAAGCTGGTTGGCATCTAGACTTTTCTAGGTTGGGCACGGCCTATCTGTCACCGATTATACAACTAATACTAATGCCTAGTCGTACGGAAAGATATACCTATGGAAAACTTAAGGGAGCTTCCAAAACTTTTATACACATAGCAAAACTCAATAGAAGGTTTACTCTTCATACATCCAATACTTGTAAGCGGGTAGGATCTCCTTTCTAAAAAGTAGTTATAATTTATTTGATTTGGATGACTGCTCACACGAAGCCTAACTGAAGTACCTACCTATGTATATTTATTGGCTTAATAATTATTAATCGTGACATTCTGGATTTACAACTTTGCCACTTAGTTAATATTTGACGAGTTTCTGATATGAGTCGTAATTAACACCTAATTAATAAATGACAGCGAAAATTAATACCTCGTTAAAAATTACCAGGCAGCACCTAATTAGATTTACTACGTTCCATCTTTATTTAGCTTCAGAAACAATTATTAGAAACACTACTACTCATAAAACTTATAAAAGGGGCTGTCAGTAATTATTTGTACATTCATTCATCAGTCTTCAATCGAGCAACATCTATTAACTAACACCAATCAATATGGAACTACATTTGCATTTGTCGGTCGCGTTCCGTGCGCTTGATCGCAAATGGGGCAAACCAGTGGACTTGGATACTTCTAAAGACATTTTTACATGTCAGCCTGCAGTCATCGATAGACCTACAACGACATTCTCTTCTGAAGAATATTTGAAATCTAAGAGGAGGCCGAAGCCGTATTCAAGGAACGAGGAAAGGAGAAAAAGGAAGGAAAACGTAAAGTCAATTGATTCCTTTTCTTTGGATATTTCTTCAGCTAGAATACCTTCTGTAAAAGACCTTGAAGAATTATCTAGATTAAGTGGGTATTCGAGTTTAGAAACTCTAGGATTATCTAAAGACGATGATAAGCCCTTCAGTGAATATGTGAACGATTTTGAGAGTAAAGCTGGTTCTACTGAAACTTTGTATTCAGTTCTAGCTACAAGTAAAAGTAACAGTAGGTGCAGTAAAACTAGAGCCGTTATTAGGAAATTGAAAGAAACTGCCAAGTCGTTTGTCGATAGAAGAAGCAAAAGAAAATGTGTCGGTGATTGTAACTAGTATTAAAAAATATGTCTAATATAATTAATTTATAACTATTTATAATTTATAAATATCTATAATGTTACTGTTAATAAATGTCTGATACTCTAAGATTATATTTGGATGTTACTTTATCTACCCTGCCTATCCCTTATTTTATAAAATTATTTTATGCCATTGTAAAATAACACAAATACGTAGTCAACAATATGTTTACTTCTACGGCTACAAAACAGCAAGCGTCATATAAACGGCAAAGCAGGCGTCTTAAAAACCACCTAGAATTTGATTCAATCTCTAAATACTCAATATTAAAACGGTAGTCAGGAGATTAAGACGAACTCTATACTATATTAACGACAACACCAGTAAAAATAATAAAATCTAATTTGATTAACAGAAGTTACCTTTAGACGTTTCTGTCGATCAAATGTGGTGTGATTTTAATCGATCATTTCGATGTCGTTATTGTTGACCGAAAAGGAATCTTGTCTAGGCATTTGCACTCTTCCAAGCCCCTAGACTAAGATTAGGTAATTTTGCGTTCTTGTACGGCGCACTAGGCGTACAAGGCGCTGTGTTTATTAAGAAAATTTTCTGTATTTCCATTATAATTTTCTCCCGTATTCTCTTTATTGGGTACCTTGGTACGATGGTTGTGACATTACTACATAGGACATCTAATCGTTAATGTCACCGGAGCCATTACATAGTATATAATAATATAGGCTGATACGGTATTCCTAAGAAACTATACGGCCAAGATCAACATTTATGAATTGGGCAAGTATTGTACAATAAACTGACGATTGTAAAAACAGTTACATAAACGTCAGGTTACTTCACACAATAAAATAGCTTTAATACATGGCTGCACGAATGGCGAAGGGGTTTAAGTGATCGCCCCGCCACTGTCAGCTTGCTGAGTGTTGTGTGTTCGATCCCCACACCGGACAAAAATTTGTGTGATCCACAAATGGCGGATTATACAATCCCACAAGACTCTGCGTAGAGGCAGTGTGGAGACGATGCAATCAATGAAGATGCGTGCAATCAACTGAGTATTACAGTTACTAAGTATTACTTGATAAAAAAAATTTACTGTCTGAATCGTGACAGCAGTAACACATAGCATAAATCATAGTTTATTATAGTTCGTTGCTATTAATTTATTGCATCTATATCTCTTTGATACTTCTTACACAAAGCTAACGTGTAAGTAAATGATATAATGACACCTGACGCCTTAAATGGCTTAGTAATGAGCTATCGTGCCATTCTGGATTAACAAATATAACACATAATTAATTAATGATTTACAATCGTAATTAGCACCTAATTAAATAAAGTCAGCAGTGTTTAACACCTAATTAAGAATCACCAGCACCTAATAATCATATCCCAACTTTAATTAGCTCCTGGAACAATTACTTTATTAGACGTTTGGTGGAGTACTAAGATTCATTTAAAAGGCGTCTGTTAGTAATTATTTGCACATTCATTCATCAGTCTTCAATCGAGCAACATCAAGTAACTAACACCAATCAAAATGGAACTACATTTGCATTTGTCGGTCGCGTTTCGTGCGCTTGATCGCAAGTGGGGCAAACCTGTTGACTTGGATACTTCTCAAGACCTTTCTACATGTCTGCCTGCAGTCATCGAAATACCTACAACGACATTCTCTTCTGAAGAATATTTGAAATCTAAGAGGAGGCCGAAGCCGTATTCAAGGAACGAGGAAAGGAGAAAAAGGAAGGATAACGTAAAGGCAATTGATTCCTTTTCTTTGGATATTTCTTCAGATAGAATACCTTCTATTACGAACCTCGAACAAATATCTAGATTAAGTGGATATTCGAGTTTAGAAACACTAGGACTTTCTGAAGATGAGGACAGACCCTTCAGTGAATATGTGAACGATTTTGAGAGTCGAGCTGGTTCTACTGAAACTTTGGATTCAGGACTAGGAAGAATTAAAAGTAAAAGGAGCATTTTTAGGAAATTAAAAGAAACTGCCATGTCGTTTGTTGGTAAAAAATACAGAAACAAGTGTGTTACAGATTGTAACTCCTATTAAGTAAATAAATGTTTGTAATGTAATTAATTTTATATAAATTATTTATTGTTATTGTATAATGTTACTGTTAATAAATGTCTGATATCTTAAACATTAGCATTTTATTTTTATTCATTTATCCTAAATACATAGCTGAACCTAAACATATATGGATCAAAGTACTTTACACTACAGTACTTTAGTACTTTACAGTACACAGCGTCGTCGGGCACGATTATCCAGCCTAGTCGGAGGATCGTCCCTGCTACCACCATCATGACACCACGTACCTCCACACTTCCATAGGCTTTAGGAGACTTGTGTCCAATCACAATAGGTACTACTACTAAATATGTATTTTATTCTAAGGTTTGATGTGTTCGTCACGTTATTGTGTAACAAGACCTTCAGGTTGTACTTCACAGTGTTGTAAGGACTTTTGTTACTCCTCGACAAGCTACGATTCTCGATGTCAGAATTGCTTACCTACTATATTAAAAAGATGATCATGAAGTCTGTAAATAGTCTTACTAATAACGACGCACCTAGGAGTAAGGCACTGTGGTCATATTTAAAAAAAATATTAGTTTTCTGATTTCCTTTTTTCAATAGTCGAAATCCCAGGTAGTAATAAAGGCATTTTATAATCATTCCTTTTCAAGTTTACGCGCAAGGAATAGAAATACTCACTCAAAAGTTATTGCTTGTGGTGGCGTTATGGACCGGGTTACCCCCTTCTCTTTAATATGGTGAAGACGACGATGGCCGGCTCATGCGTCATACTCGCAAACATGTGCACTGGGGTTGTTCGACCTTGGTGTTGTGGGTATTGGTATTAATATTATTAGTTACCAACTACCTCAGTAAGCCAGATTTCACGCCGTACTAGAGTATGGTTGCGCTTTTTTTTATATAACATAAGATATTATTATGTTCATGAAGGTGAATGCTCCCATATTACCAGACCTTGTGTTATACACTGTACCGCATCTATTGTAAATTACACGTTCATATTTCCTCAAAGACTTAGGTACTGTACCTACATACAATGTGTTGGTTTTAATTGTCTCGTCGCTACTATCACTATCGGCGTCGGATGGTTTGCTTTCGGTCCGCACACGAGACAAACAATTATTGTGTGATGTTCAAATAGTTGTTCTGAGTCTAGATGTTCTTTGTATTCGTTGCTTGAATGTTTGTAATGTTCGCCGCATTATCTCTAGTGCGGGAGTTGTCTTATTAAAAGAAAACAAGCAAATTGTTAACGTGCGCTGAGAGCTTTGGAAATACATGATATATACCTTTAAATATGTGGTAAATGTCACTGGTGTCACAATTATGCTATATTTATTTTGTACAAACTACTGAAAACTAGATATTGTGTCATTGTTTGTTTACCTAAATAAATAAAAAAAAGTACCTAACCTATGGGTTGAACGCAAAGACATACATATAACGTGTCGAACGAAACTAGACATGTTTGAACGTCGACAATTTTATTTGACATGATGTCTTACATTATATTTTAATTGGTTTATTGTTATTTCCACTAGGGGCGCTGTACGAAAATATAATGTCAGATTCCAGGTAAAATTAACGAGCCTATAGATATGTATTGGTCACTGAACCATAAGTGTGTTATTATTAAGTATGTCTTGCCATGAAAAGCAAAAAAAATGTCTCCGAAACAACAGTAGGTGTAAGAAAAATGATAAATTAATCATGTTTTTATAGCGACAGCCGCTATGCTGGCTAATAACTGTTACTAGTACTTTTTACATTGGGTAATCTTAAAAACGCTTCATACATAAAACCTCATTTTTAAATAAATGCGATACTTACTTATACTTGACGCATTTATGGCTTTGTAATTATCTATCGTGCCATTCTGGACTAACATATTTAGAAAATGATTAATTAATGACGTATATCTAGTATCAACTAATTAATAATTGGCAGTCGTAATTAACACCTAACTGTTAATTGCCAGCAGTAAATAGTAGCACTGTGCTATTACTGCGTGTTTTATGACAGACTTGAATAGAGAGTAATGTATCTGAGTTACGAATTAAACATATTTTTATAATGACAGTTGTTTGTTATTAATTAACACTGAGAAGTCTTTGATACCGCTTACACGAAGCTTATGTGTAAGTATATGACATTATGACATCTTACGCATATAATAGCTTCGTAATGATATACCGTGCCATTGTGGATTAACAAATTTAACACATAATTAATTAATAACGAATAACTAGTTTCAACTAATTATTGATTGACAATCGTAATTGGCACCTAATTAAATAAAGTCAGCAGTGATTAACACCTAATTAAGAACGACCAGCACCTAATAATCATATTTAATTAGCTCCTTGAACAATTACTTAATTTGTAATTTGGTAGAGTACAAAGATTCATTTAAAAGGAGTTGTAAGTAAATATTTGCACATTCATTTACGAGCCTTCAATCGAGCAACATCAAGTAATATCAATCAATATGGATCTACATTTGCACTTGTCGGTCGCGTTCCGTGCGCTTGATTGCAAATGGGGCAAACCAGTGGATTTGGATACTTCTGAGGATCATTCTACAGGTCTGCCTGCAGTCATCGATAGACCTACAGCGACATTTTCCTCTGAAGAATACTTGAAAACTAAGAGGAGATCAAAGCCGTATTCAAGGAACGAGGAAAGGAGAAAAAGGAAGGATAACGTAAAGGCAATTGATTCCTTTTCATTGGATATTTCTTCAAATAGATCGCCTTCTTTAAAGAACCTCGAAAAATTATCTGGACTTAGTGGATATTCGAGTTTACAAACACTAGGATTTTCTGTAGATGAGGACAGACCCTTCAGTGAATATGTGAACGAATTTGAGAGTAGAGCTGGTTCTACTGAAACTTTGGATTCAGGACTAGGAAGAAGTAAAAGTAAAAGAAGCGTTTTTAGGCAATTGAAAGAATCTGCCAAGTCATTTGTTGACAGAAGATACAGCAAAACAGTGTGTTAAAGATTTTAACTAGTATTATATAAATATGTCTAATATAATTTATTTTATTACCTCCTAATTATTATTATTATTGTATAATGTTACTGTTAATAAATGTCTGATATCTTAGCACTTGCATTTTCTTTATTTCAAAATAACCTAAATACATGGCTTACAATAAGTTTAGAGCAGCGATAGCTCAGTGGGGAGACCAACAGACTGCAATGCAGAGGGTCTCGGGTTCGAACCCACGTCGCGCACCTCTGACTTTCGGAAGTTATATGACTTTTCGAAATTATGTGCGTATTGATTGACAATTATCGCCTGCTCCGTGCCTCGGAGAGCACGTTAAGCCGTCGGTCCCGGCTGCCATGAACATCTATGGCAGTCGTTATTGGGAGAGTGTCGGCACAAAAGATACCACTGGGTCGAAGTGTCGCCGGTCTGCACTGACTGGCCCCCACATAAGATACATACATACATACATACAATAAGTTTACACTTATTTATGACTCATAGTATTTTATAGCAGCTTTTAGCTATTTTACGATTTTGTTCATAGCAATAGGTTTCTCACGCGTATGTTTATCCCTACTTCTATAGGTTTATGACAGTCTTATGTCTTATCACAATACTACGAATAATCTGGTTTGAGGCGTTCGTCTCATTACGGCTCACACTCCATAGTATTGTAAGGGCTCTATGGTTGCTCTCCGACGAGTTGCTAAACTCGATGTCGAAATTCTTTACGGATCCCGTCTCTAAATTTTCTACATTAGATAGGAGATCCGAAAACTTGTAAATTTTCTTGATAATAACGATTAACGGCTATTGTGATTATAATTAGTAAGAAAATTATTAGATTTTCTGATCTCCTTTCTATTCGTGATCATGGGTAGAAGAGTATGGGAATTTGTAATCAGATGCATTAATCTATATGCCAAGCATAGAAATAGTTACTCAAAATAAATTGTTTGTAGTGGCATCATGGACCCCCCGTCCTCTTCAATATGGCGAAGGCGACGATGGCGGGCTCATGCGTCGTACTCGTGAATATGTGGGACGGGGCTGATCGACCCTAGTGTCTTAGATATCGATTATAATATTATCAGTTACTAACTAAAAATCTTAGTAATCCAGATTTCATGCCGGACTAGAGTGTGGTCCCGCTTTGCTTTTAATATTTTACTAGCTGACCCGCGCAATTTCGTCTGCGTTACATAAGAGAATTCTCCCGTTTCTGCAACATTTTGCTACGCTCCTATTGGTCGTAGCGTAATGTTATATAGCTTATAGCCTTCCACGATAAATGGGCTATGCAATGCTAAAATAATTTTTTAATTCGACCCTGTAGTGCCTGAGATTAGCGCATTCAACCAAATTCTTCAGCTTTATAATATTAGTATAGAATATTAGCATAGATTACCACACCTGGTAGTGAAATACCCTAACTGCATCTAATATAAATCACAAGTTCATATTGCCTCAAATACTTAGGTATTTCTCAACCACACCTATATTTTCGACCGACTGTGACTGCACAGATATAGTTGTTTTGAGACTGGGATTTTTTTATATACTCTAATAGGCTTGCTAATGGTGTTCTTAATATTCGTTGTTTGAATGTTTGTTACGACCCCCGCAATACCTACAATGTGTGGGAGTTATCTTATTGGAACAAAACAAGCAAATTTTCAACGTGCGTTGAGAGCTTTGGAAAGGCGTGATGTACCTCTTGGGATGAACGCAAAGACTTAAAAAGTGTCGAACGCAACTAGACATGTTTGAACGTCGACAAATTGACATGATGTCTCACATCATTTTTATTGGCCTTACCCATTTATTATTGAGTATGTCTTTAATAAGGACAATTGTTTGTTATTAATAAATAACATTGAGAAGTGTTTGATATTGCTTACACGAAGCTTATGTGTAAGTAAATTACATATTGGACACACGTCTTCTAAAGCCAAGTGTGGAGGAACGTGGTGTCATGACGGTGGTAGCAGGGAGGATCCTCCGACTAGGCTGGATAATCGTGCCCGACGACGCTGTGTAAATTTCACTAGCATGATTCAGGCATGTACAGCGAAAGCGCGTATTGTATATTATAGCGTCATCTCTTGTCAATCGTCGAAACTTCATCGTCTATGTGGAGTTGCTACAGAATTATGGACATATCTAACAATGCGCGTTAGAATCCTATTACTACGAATAAATTCGTAAAAAAAGGTAAAAGCTGCTATAAAATACTTTAAGCCATATATGTTTAGGTTCAGCTATGTATTTAGGATATATGAATAAAAATAATATGCAAATGGTTAAGATATCAGACATTTATTAACAGTAACATTATACAATAACAATAAATAATTAAGTGTAAAATTAATTACATTACAAACATTTATTTACTTAATAGGAGTTACAATCTGTAACACACTTGTTTCTGTATTTTTTACCAACAAACGACATGGCAGTTTCTTTTAATTTACTAAAAATGCTCCTTTTACTTTTAATTCTTCCTAGACCTGAATCCAAAGTTTCAGTAGAACCAGCTCTACTCTCAAAATCGTTCACATATTCACTGAAGGGTCTGTCCTCATCTTCAGAAAGTCCTAGTGTTTCTAAACTCGAATATCCACTTAATCTAGATATTTCTTCGAGGTTCGTAATAGAAGGTATTCTATCTGAAGAAATATCCAAAGAAAAGGAATCAATTGCCTTTACGTTATCCTTCCTTTTTCTCCTTTCCTCGTTCCTTGAATACGGCTTCGGCCTCCTCTTAGATTTCAAATATTCTTCAGAAGAGAATGTCGTTGTAGGTCTATCGATGACTGCAGGCAGACATGTAGAAAGGTCTTCAGAAGTGTCCAAGTCCACAGGTTTGCCCCATTTGCGATCAAGCGCACGGAACGCGATCGACAAGTGCAAATGTAGTTCCATATTGATTGATATTACTTGATGTTGCTCGATTGAAGGTTCATGAATGAATGTGTAAATAATTACAGACAGTCCATTTTTAAATGAGTCTGAGTACCCCACCAAATTACTACAAAAGTAATTGTTCAAGGAGCTAATTAAATATGATTATTAGGTGCTGGTAATTCTTAATTAGGTGTTAATCACTGCTGACTTTATTTAATTAGGTGCCAATTACGATTGTCAATCAATAATTAGTTGATACTAGATATTCGTTATTTATTAATTATGTGTTAAATTTGTTAATTCAGAATGACACGATAGATTATTACGAAGCTATTACATGCGTAAGATGTCATAATGTAATTTACTTACACATAAGCTTCGTGTAAGCGGTATCAAAGACTTCTCAATGTTATTAATTAATTATTAACAAACAAACAACTGACCTTATAAAAATATGATAAATTTATTACTTTGATTCCTAACTTTGTATTCAACTCTGTTATTAAATACGCAGTAATAGCACGGTGCTGCTATTTACAGTGTTAATTACGACTGTCAATTATTAATTAGTTGATACTGGATATTCGTTATTGATAAATCATTTTCTAGATTTGATGTTAGACCAGAATGGCACGACATATCATTACAAGGCCATAAATGCTTTTAGTATAATTATCGCATTTACTTACAAATAAGGTTTTGTGTATGAAGCTTATTTCTAAGATTTGTTTTACTATGTAAAAAGTATTAGTAACAGTTATCAGCCAGAGTAGCATTTATATATAATTTATCTTACACCTACTGTTGTTTCAGAGCCATTTTTTTGGTTTTCATGGAAAGACATACTTAATACTAACGCATTCAAGATTCAGTGGTTAATACACATCTTTAGGCTCGTTAATTTTACCTGGAATCAGACCTTATATTTTCGTACAGCGCTCCTCGTGGAAATAACAATAAACCAATCAATATGTTATTGAAGACATCATGTCAAATTAAATTGTCGACGTTCAAATATGTCAAATATTTGTGCACTTATAAAAGTATATGCCCAAGAGTCCCCATTAATGAGCAAAACTGTGTCATCTGCAAAAGTTATTATTTTTGCATTTTGGAGATTTAGCTGACACAACTCATTTATATAGACATGAAATAATGTTGGTCCAAGTTGCTTTCTTGGGGAACACCGTAATGTTCGGGTTCCTCATCGCTAGTCATTTCATTAATCTGTACAACTTGAGTTCTATGTGTTAAATAGTCTTCGAATAATTTTATTGGAACGCCCCTTACACCAAGTAGTTCAAGTTTGTTTATGAGAGTTGGAACAGAGACTGTGTCAAATGCTTTTTCTAGGTCCAGGAATATGCCTATTACTTTCTTTTTAACATCAAGTTCAGTAACTATGTGGTGTGTGAGTTCGTGTACAGCATCAGAGGTAGATCGGTTTGCCCTAAAACCAAATTGTGATTCGGACAAGTAATTATTATTTTCTAAATAATTTACAATTATTATTATTTATAATTATACGTCTGTTAAGTAAGTAAGTAGACACGTCTCTGTTGCCACTCGTATGTATTGGAACAATTCTTGACTTTTTGTAATAACTTTTGAGTGAGTATTTATATTCTTGGCATTTAAACTGAGAAGGGAATGATTATGAATTACCTAATAAATGACCTTGGGATGATAACATGAATTCGAAAAAAAATAAAAAGAACCAAAAATATGACTACGGTGCCTTAATCCCAGTTGCGTTATAATCAAGAATGTTTTCAGATTTCCTGGTCAGCTTTCTAATATAGAGAATTTAAAGATAATCCATTGGTAATTTGACAACCGAGTTGAGTGCGAGCCCATGATCGTACTGTACTATAACGAGACGAACGACTAATGCCTAAAGGTCATAGCGCACATATCAACTCGGAAAGGGATCGTCACCGTATCGCCTTTCCCCTCGCCGTCAAACAGGCGTCAACCTAACGTAAACGCGTAAGCAAAGCCGATCAGCAGCTCCGGTACGTCGCCTCGGCTACGGCTAGTCGTCGCCGCACTTACGCGTATTTAGAGTCAATTAAATCATAAATATGGATATTTTCTCACTTCTTCAATGAGTTTATCCCTTATCATCGTTATTTTTTGTTTGAAATCTATCTTACAAATTCCATAAAGCACGCGCGTTTTACAACTAGATGTTGCCTTGTGAATGACAGCACAGTAAGTGCAGGGACGACGAGCCGTAAGCGCGGGAACTGCAAGTTGACCACGCACCGCACCGTGATTCGTAAGCTTGTCCGGAAGCGAGGCGATTACGTTACGATTGAAATTACTATGCGTTGCAGTAGGGAGTTCCATACAAAGAATACTGCACGGCTCGAGTAGACTATTTAGTTAATATCATTTCAAAAATGATTTTTATAACGAATATCTAGTATCAACTAATTATTGATTGACAATCGTAATTGGCACGTAATTAAATAAAGTCAGCAGTGATTAACACCTAATTAAGAATTACCAGCACCTAATAATCATATTTAATTAGCTCCTTGAACATTTACTTTTGTAGTTATTTGGTGGGGTACTCAGACTCATATAAATGTGGACTGTCAGTAATTATTTGCACATTCATTCATGAACCTTCAATCGGGCAACTTCAAGTAATATCAATCAATATGGAACTACATTTGCACTTGTCGGTCGCGTTCCGTGCGCTTGATCGCAAATGGGGCAAACCTGTGGACTTGGACACTTCTGAAGACCTTTCTACATGTCTGCCTGCAGTCATCGATAGACCTACAACGACATTCTCTTCTGAAGAATATTTGAAATCTAAAAGGAGGCTGAAGCCGTATTCAAGGAACGAGGATAGAAGAAAAAGGAAGGATAACGTAAAGGCAATTGATTCCTTTTCTTTGGATATTTCTTCAGATGGAATACCTTTTGTTAAGAACCTCGAACAAATATCTAGATTAAGTGGATATTCGAGCTTAGCAACACTAGGATTTTCTGAAGATGAGGACAGACTCTTCAGTGAATATGTAAACGATTTTGAAAGTAGAGCTGATTCTACTGAAACTTTGGATTCAGGACTAGGAAGAAGTAAAAGTAACAGAAACGTTTTTAGAAAATTAAAAGATACTGCCAAGTCGTTTGTTGAAAGAAGATACAGCAAAAGAGTGTGTTAAAGATTGTATCTAGTATTATGTAAATATATTTAATATAATTTATTTTATTATTAATTTTTATAATAGTAACCTTACTTTTAATAAATGTCTAAGATCTTAATACGTTTGCATTTTGTTTTAGTTCAAAATAACCTAAATACATAGTAATCAATAGGTTTACACTTACATATGTACGGCTACAAGTATTTTATAGCAGCTTTAAGCTTTTTTACGATTTCCTTAGTTGGAATAGGATCTCTTCAAGCGCATCTTTATATCTATACTATACTATTGTGATTGCACGCTGTTGTGTTTAAATTATACTAATTGTTTTAATCTAAGGTTTTAGACGTGATCATGGGTAGAAAATAAAGGCAACTCGTAATCATATGTAGTACCGCAGTTTAAATGCTTTACGAGTTTGCATGCCAAGATTAGAAATACTCACTCAAAAGTCTTTGCCTGTGGTGGCGTGACGTCATGGACTGGGTCACCCCTTCTATTTAATATCGTGAAGAGGACGATGGCTGGCTCAAGCGACATGCTCGCGAACAAGTGCGATGCAGCTAGACGGCCTTGGTGTCGTGGATATCGATAATAACATTGTGGGTGAGATGTGTTCTTGTATGGATCGTTAAATAAAATAGCTTGGTGGTAGATACGGATATATATTTACTGGTAGCAGTTATAAAAAAAGCAGCGATTGCTCAGTGGGGAGACCAACAGACTGCAATGCAGAGGGTCTCGGGTTCGAACCTACGTCGCGCACCTCTGACTTTCGGAAGTTATATGACTTTTCGAAATTATGTGCGTATTGATTGACAATTATCGCCTGCTCCGTGCCTCGGAGAGCACGTTAAGCCGTCGGTCCCGGCTGCCATGAACATCTATGGCAGTCGTTGTTGGGATGTCAATACCCTCTAATATCCTGACACTGGTCTAGCCTTAGGGTATCGTTAGCCTTCGGGTTGCGGAGGTCAGGTGGCAGCCGCTCCGTGTAAAAATTGATATCCAGTCTAATCCGGTTAGACCAGAAAAGCCGACCCCAAGTGACTTGGGAATAATAAAGGCTAAGAGAGAAGAAAAAGCAGTTATAAAAAATAACAAAATACATATCGAGCTACGACCTAACTGTGTGATTGCGGGTAGACGACTGCCGCGCGGCGCTATTTCATACTTGCGCCTGACTATACAATACTAAAGCGTCAGCAGTGTCGCTACATTATAAATTTTAACTAAAAACCGTTTGAACGTCGACAATTTGACATGATGTCTTACATACCTACATATTGATTGGTACATCGATATTTCCACTAGGGGCCCTGTACGAAAATATAAGATTACATTCCAGGTAAAATAGACAAGTCTAAAGATGTGTGTTGGCCACTGAACTAGGTGTGTGTTATAAACTTATATCTGAGTATTTCTACCCATGAAAACCAAATAAATGTCTCCGAAATATCGGTAAGTGTAAGATAAATGATAAATTAAACAAGGTTTTTTATAGCGACAACCACCACACTATCTGGTAACTGTACCTACTTTTTTACATAGTAAAACAAATCGTAGAAATACGCTTCATACACAAAACCTTATTTGTAAGTAAATGCAATAATTATACTTGACGCATTTATGGCCTTGTAATGATCTATCGTGCCATTCTGGACTAACACATTTAGAAAACGATTAATTAATGACGTATATCTATTATTAACTAATTAATAATTGGCAGTCGTCATTAACACCTAATTGTTAATTGCCAGCAGTAAATAGTAGCACTGTGCTATTACTGCGTGTTTTATGACAGACTTGAATAGAGAGTAATGTATCTAAGTTACGAATTGAACATATTTTTATAATGACAGTTGTTTGTTATTAATTAACACTGAGAAGTCTTTGATACCGCTTACACGAAGCTTATGTGTAAGTATATGACATTATGACATCTTACGCATATGATAGCTTCGTAATGATATACCGTGCCATTTTGGATTAACAAATTTAACACATAATTAATTAATAACGAATAACTAGTTTCAACTAGGTAATTATTGATTGTCAATCGTAATTGGCACCTAATTAAATAAAGTCAGCAGTGATTAACACCTCATTAAGAATGAACAGCACCTAATAATCATATCCTAACTTTAAATAGCTCCTGGAACAATTACTTTATGAGAAATTTGGTGGTTTAAATGAGGTTGTCAGTAATTATTTGCACATTCACTCACAAGCCTTCAATCGAGCAACATTAAGTTACATCAATCAATATGGAACTACATTTGCATTTGTCGGTCGCGTTCCGTGCGCTTGATCGCAAATAGGGCAAACCAGTGGACTTGGATACTTCTGAAGAGCTTTCTATAGGAATAATATAGGCAAGGGAGATTTTTTTTTATTGCCGCGTTTGCAGACGAGCATGTGGTCCACCTGATGGAAAGTGGTAACCGCTGCTCATGAACTTCAGCAATGTCAGGCCACTGCAAAGCCGCTGCCTACCGTGAAAGAAGAATCCTCGTTTAAAGAAGAACATATCATAGCGCTCGGAAAACACCGAAGCAGATCTAGTATCAACTTATTGTGGATTGGCAATCGTAATTAGCGCCTAATTTCATGTAGTCACCAGTAATTAAAAACTAGTTAAGAATGACTAGCACCTAATAATCACATTCCAACTTTTATTAGCTCCTGGAACAATTACACTATTAGACATATGATATATTAAGATTCATTTAAAAGGGATTGTAAGTAATTATTTGCACATTCATTTATAAGCCTTCAATCGAGCAACATCAAGTAATATCAATCAATATGGAACTACATTTGCACTTGTCGGTCGCGTTCCGTGCGCTTGATCGCAAATGGGACAAACCTGTTGACTTGGATACTACTGAGGACCTTTCTATATGTCTACCTGCAGTCGTCGATAGACCTACAACGACCTTCTCCTCTGAAGAATACTTGATAACTAAGAGGAGATGGAAGCCGTATTCAAGGAACGGGGAAAGAAGAAAAAGCAATAGAAACGTAAAGAAAATAGATTCCTTTTCTTTGGATATTTCTTTAGATAGAATACCTTTTGTACAAGAGCTTGAAGAATTATTTAGATTGAGTGGATATTCGAGTTTAGAAACTCTAGGATTTTCGGAAAATGAGCACAGACCCTTCAGTGAATATGTGAACGATTATGAGAGTGGAGCTGAATCAACTCAAACTTTGGATTCTGGCCTAGGAAAAAGTAAAAGTAGTAGCGTTTTTAGGAAATTAAAAGACTGCCGAGTCGTTCGTCTATAGAAGAAAATTATGTTGAAGCTAGCTCGACTCATATTCAGTGAATATTTCAAATAGAATATAATTTATAATTAGTTATAACTGTTATAATGTCTAAGTATAATGTTATGTTAATAAATGTCTAATATTTTAATATTTTTGCATTTTATTACATAAATTCATTCTGTTTCTTATTTTGTTGTGTATGGCGAAATTAAAAACACATATTAAATGTTAAATATTTTATAACTGCAAAATAACTAGGTATAATTCAAATATTTACAACAATATAAATACAATTAGTACATAGCATTACGCCGGCAAGTTCATTTCTACAATAAATAGATTTAAGTATGTATTTAATTAAAAATAACATAAGTACATAGCTAAAAGTAATTTTACACATAGGGCTCGAAATATTTTATAGCAGTCGTCATAGGCTTTTCGTTGATTTTGTTCGTTGCAATAGGATTCTTTACACGCATCTTAATATCTCTAGGCTTAAGAACACTCTTGTGATTGGCACTAGGCGGCCTCAGGCCGAGATAATTCTTACTCGGTGTGAATATAGACTTAGAACTAAGACCAGACGTCTCTAGGAAGAAATCAAAAGACCCCTTTGTTTTAGGCGCGTTCGTCTCTGCGTTTTTGTGCAGCACCATCCTTGGCTCGCACTTGACAGTGTTGTAAGAGCCACTGTTACTCCCCGAAGAGTTACTAGACTCGATGTCGGAATTCCTTACAGATTCAGTCTCTAAATTCTCTATATTAGAAAGGAGATCAGGCTTATTCGACAATTTAGCGTTCTTGGACGCACCTTTGTTCAAGGTGCTGTCGTTATTATCAAGAAAATTATCAGTTTTTCCATTGTCATCCTTATTATTGTTATTATGCTGCTTCTCTTTATCAGGTACATTGGTAAGATTTTCAGTTACGACATCGGACATGGAACCGTCACTGCTACCGGAGCTGATGCGGTATTCCTCTGCAACTATGCTGCCAAGTTCATCGTCTATCTTAAACTCTTCGAAATTCTGAGACAAATCGAATTTGTCTATGTCATCGAAATATTCAGCTTTATGCAACTCTGCATTATTAATTTGACTCTTCTCGGGTCCATGGTTGAACTGGTTGTCCAGTTCCGTCAAATTGATCTGTTTGTTGCCTCCCTTCCCGCCTTTATTGATCTCAGATAGTATAGAAGATACTGTGTTGCCCATTTGTATCGAAGCACGAGGGTCCAATTTTGGTTGCAGGGGATGCATTACAAAGTTAGTCAAGTAACTGTCAGTAGTTTGCTGGAAGGAGCGATTCTGTTCGTCGTTCGGCTTGTCATCTTCGTCAGGAATGATTATCTCAGTGACTTGAGGAAGTTTAGGAATATCCTTATCACTAATCTTATTCTGTATCCTTGGCAGAGACACCACCTTAGCGACGCTATTTCGTTGACTGATAGCGTGCACCGGGTACTGCTCGTTATGGATCTCAACCGTTGGCTGTGTGAGTAGCAACTCTCTCTTTCCATTGCTGACTACTGGAACATTTATCTCTGAAATGGAGCAGTAGTCCGGCTCAATATTATTTACAGTTGCTACTTGTCCCACTTTTCTCGTCTTAACATCTGCAACCCGTTGGTTAGCCGCAACGGCTTCAGAGTCTATTTGTTCTGTCATTTGTTTGACAGTGTTTTCAGCTTTCCATTTAGCCGAAAGATTCTTTGGCTTAGGCGGCAGTGCAGGCGGCGTACGTGGCACTTTTCTCTTATTAAATATTTTCATCGACCCGAGATCGTTATCTATCTTTCTTTCAGCAACATTAGCAATATTGTTATTGTTACGATTTTCTATGTTAGCAGCGATATTTTTCACTATGGAGCCTCTTATTTTTGGAACGTTTTTCATTGGTTTTTCAATGGATTGCGTTAAACGCGGCAATGGCACAGGCTTAGAATCATTAGATTTAGTAATGATCGGTTCGTATTCATTGCTATACAAACTCTGTATCTCGTATTGGAAACCTTGAGCCGTATTGGGCACTTCATAGCTGTGTTCAGAAGCAGTCTCTAGGCTGAATTTTACAATTTTATTTGCCCGTTTATCCGATCTAGGTAACGTGTTGCTGTTTGACCTCACTTTCTCGTCGTACGAGATGCTGTTCAGAGTGGAGAACTGAACACGTTTAGCCGAAGATTTTGGGCTGGGTGCTTCGCTCGACTTGGAATTGTCATTGCTGCTGTCATCCAAAGAATTTTGAAGCAAAATTTGGTTGACGCACTCCAACACTGGATTATTTTTATATATTTCATTAGTTGGATTCTCGTCAGCGTCACTGGTGCTAGCGTACCAGTTTTCATTAACTTCAGCTTGAGCCGCTTGTTTGCTTAAGTTTGATTCAATATTATTATTTTTATCATCAAACATCGAACTGAATATTTCATTATTGTTCATTACATTATTGCACAATACCTCATTCTTAGCGGATACTACTTCGACATCTCGCATGCCTGACAAAAGATCATCAGTTGATTTAGACTTACTAGTTAATGATCTTTGTTCTAAGCTATCTCCTTCTTGCTCTGGGTCGCTAACATTACAATACCAAGGCTTTTCATTACTCTCCTCATTGAGAACATTATTCAAGAAAAGTTGTCTGTTAGCTTTTATTTCATCAGACGCTTGCCTCTTGATTCCATGTACTTTCTCCATTTTTGTTGAATAAGTCCTATCGGAATCACTCGCGGTGTTTTCTAGCTCTTTCTTTGATGCTTCTCCAATTAGTTGGTCAATTTTAAGCGAAGCTCTTCTGATGTCATTAGCGATTTGACTTGCAGTGACATCGTTATCATCGTGATTCACTTGGTAGCTCATGCCGATGCACTCTTCAGCACTGCTACTATTATTTGCCTGGTTATTATAAACTTTGGGTGAATTCTCGGCATATTTATTATTATTCTTTCTTCCCGAGTATTTTCTGGATCTCCTAAAGACATCCCTTCGAACAAACGCTTGTTTGTTTTTAATAAAAGTACCTTTGCTGCCAACGCTGGCGTTGTTGCCTTCTTCACTGGAACTTGTGTTACCATACACAATGTCACTCTTAGGCAACTGGTACTGGAAGCTCTTACTTAACCTAGTATTTTTTTGGAATACCGGTGGAGAATTTCTTTCACGATAACTACAGCTCCTTACGAAGGTATTTTGAAATCTGGAATCCGTACTTTCTAAACTCTGGAATTCTGGATCTGTTTCAATGTTAGTCTGTTCGCTGGTAAAGCCGAGCAGTTGTTGACAATTGCTGCAGTATGATTTCCGGGCTTTGAGCTTTGCTATTTCCTCCTGTTGTGTTTTTATGATTTTCTCCTTTTGCTGGAGCGACACATGTATTTGTTTCTGTTCTCTGGTCAGACGGGATTCTAGAAGTACTAAGGAGCGAAGTACTAATGCTAGCTGGTCTTGTCTTAGCCGCCTCTCTTGAGCTGCTTTCTTGTCTCGCGCTGCGAGCGCCTGTCCCGCCTCGACGAGCTGATGTCTCTGTTTCAGGACAGACTCTGACTGCTGCTGTAGCGCGTTCCGCACCGCGTCCAACTCTCGCCTCAACTCCATCGCTTCTGAGCTACTATCCATCTGGAAAGAGGGGAAAACACACATTAGTTACATTCTGTTGGTAACACGCTGCAATAATAGTAATAACATCGACATTTAACTTCATAAGAGGTTTGTACAGTCTATTTAAAAGATCAATGCGTTATTGGTGAAATGTCAAGTACGATCGATTCACGATTCCTTATAGTATTCGAAGAAATTAATATCGTCAACGATTTTGCGTCTTTGATCAATGTATAAACATTTTTAGCGATCGTTATCTCTATGTAAGGCTGCAATGCTTGGGGCAAAGTCCAAAATGCCGTGTAACGAGGTCAGTGGTCAAGAAATATACCAGTTGTGTACAAAAATTATCGAAAGCGGAATATTTTATAATTTATATGTTAATGGTGATTTTTAACCGTTTTTAATAAACGACACTTAAATTCCAGTTATATTAGCATAAGATAAGGTTTAAATTTGATTAACAAGTTGGAACAACGGTTTCGATTTTGATAAGAACAAAACCAGAGCATTGCATAGCTTATCTCAGGCTCAAAGTGAGAAAGATAAAACCAAAGAATAATGTTTTTAACGCTGTTATCATTGTTACTTCCTTGTTTTTAAAGATTGATATTGAGATGTGCTAAAAGTAAGGCCATGAGTCAGAGACAATATTATATTATATTTATTTTATTGTGATTTATTACTTTGTATTTGACGTTTTGTTTTGCTCTAAATAAAAGAATACGAATAGAGGATATTACCTTCACATTTCTTATAAAACACATACATACATAATAAGAAAGTGGCAGAGTGGTAAGTAGGCAGAAGACTAATAATGCCATTTTTCGCTAGTTATCGTTTTATATACCAAGAAATAAAAGAGGATGAGCCTATTGCTCTGTAAGAGACTGTTACTGTTAGAAACCCCGAGCTGCTCCTGTTTTTTTTAATACTTTGTATGCCATGTAGCTAACACAATAGAATATGTATTGCTCGCGGTCATTTGCATTTAGTGTTGCCACCTTTATTTTGAACGAATATATTTACTATCTTATGTAAAAATATAAAGTACAAGATCTGAAAAAAAGTAGGTATTATTTATTTAATCTGCGTTTTTGTTACCATATTTTGGAAGCTAGTGACATCCAACAAATATTTATTATCAAGAAACGTCGTAACCAGATCTTTTCAATAGAAATATATATATAAATATATGTCTATATTAAATACATAAAGAATTGCTTTTATTCAATTTAGGGAATCTCTATAGCGTTGCTTTAAGTAAACAATTAAATAAAACCTATAAAAGTTGACATAGTTACCTATCTCAAACTAAAGTATTTTCGCGTACTTTAGTCTCCTTATAAAGTATAGAGTACACCGTGGGAGAGCCACGCTTCGGCACGAATGGGCCGGCTCGACCGGAGTGATACCACGGCCTCACAGAAAACCGGCGTGAAATAGCGCTTGCGTTGTGTTTCGTCGAGTGAGTGAGGGTACCGGAGGCCCAACCCCGTCCCCTCCTGGTGGGCAAATTTAAAAGGCTGGTAACGCATCTGTGACTCCTCTGGTGTTGCGGGTGTCCATGGGCGGCGGTAATCGCTTACCATCAGGCGATTCGTCAGCTCGTTTGCCAACAATACCATAAAAAAAATTACGTTCACCCGAAATAACGTACAATACTTTATTATACAGTATGGTTGGCAACTCTATTTGTGACCGCACGGCGTCGAATGTGTTAATAGGCTAACATAATATCACTTTGTCCGACCGGGGAACCGAACTAGATACCTAAGAACAGTAACTGCCTTGATGTCTGCTGCGTTGAGGCAGTCTTAGACTTTCACAAGCGAGTACAAACATAGAGAATGTCACGTGCTAAAATAATGCTTATTCAAACGAAATGTAACTAATTACGATCGGATTTATTGTTTATTTTACTATTATTTAAGTATTGGACTTTGACTTGTGTATTGACTTTGACCGGTAAACGATCTAATTATGAATGTTATTAATAATTTTGTAAACATGCGCATACGCAATCAGCATTTTATAAGCGTATCAGCATATTACTGCAAATGGATATGAATGTGAGAATACATATTACATTGCACTGCCATTGCCACTGCGCCGAGTGTTGTGGGTTCGAATCCCACATGGAACAAAAATTTGTGTGATCCATATACATAAGTTGTCCGTTGTTTGAATATATGTAGAGTCCCCTAAGACACAGGAATTATTCCTAGTGCGAGAGTTGTCTTTTTAAACGAGTAGAAAAAAGAAAACATGTCTTTAAACCCCATAGGGGTAAGCAGAGTTAGGTATCTATATTACACCTATATTATTCCAATTATATTTTAGGTTCCATGTTATAGACGTCGCGTATCTATTTATTGGAGTGAGCAGACATCGTACTGCTATTGTTAATTTTATAAGAGCAAACCACAATATCACTTTGACCGATTCGGGAATCGAATCCTATACCTCGCAGTAACTTATGGCAAGGAGAAAGGAAGTGCGCAGTTGCTATGCGGAGAATATACATACATAGATTAATGCTTATATGCCAGAAGAAGTAGGCAGAGATGTATTACACCGAAATTTCGTCAACAGTTTTAGAGTTCCACATTAAAGTGTGGGTCTGTTGCCGTTTACCAGGCTCCGTGCTGCTCCTCAGAATTTCTTGTCAGAAAAACCCAATAAAACTTTACCCGCCCCGGAAATTAAACCCGAGACCTTATACACAGCAGTCGCATACACTCTTACTGCGCCACCAAGATATTCAGCGACAAATACTTTCAAGTAAATAATCGTATTCAAAATTCACTGGAACTCTTATGAGCAGGAATTATTTAGTTCCTAAAACCAAGCTCGCTTGTGAATCAATAATATAACAACTCAATTTCTTGAAAATACATAAATTAGGTATAATTGGCCACCAAGGCTTTTTACCGTGAATCCTATATAAATACATTATTTACGTAGATAGATTGAGTTTTCCTGTCAAGACATTCTTAGTAGCCGCTTGATATCTGCAACTGTGCTCTAAACGGACATAGGTGAGCTGTCTATTATGTGGACCTAAGCTTTGGCTGGGTTGTGCCGTATTCATCCTATGACGTCTCATCCTATTTCTTTACTCATCCTAAACACTAGTTTAGGCATACTAATACCTAACTGATCCGATTACATTATCTTAATAAAGTTTCTTTGTTCAACCGAAATGCGTTCCTTACTCTACCCGTGGCAAATATTACCGAAAAAAGTATGGATAGCATAACAACCCTTGGCTTGGCAAAAGTAGGTTAGGTTAGGTTAAAAACAGTACTTTAAAAAAATATATAGCCTATGCTAGGTACTCGGTACTCGATATAGTCGTCACACTATGTATGTAGGTAGTTAATTTTTTTTATTTATGAACGTAAACCTAAGTGGTGTCGACTTGCTAGTGCACTGTAGTAGGTATTTGATAGCTCATTGATGATACAGTGGGAACAAAGATTATACATGAGTTGTATAACGCCTTAATATCCCCCAGGGGGTAAGCAGGAGAATATTCAGTAGGTGTCTCCAAAATTTTGTCTCGGTAGTTGAACGAATTTTTTTTTAGTAAAGTGGTATTGATTGTCTAAAATAATTACTGAACGGCACAGTACGTTAACTAGTCACCTTATATCGCTACTGCGCCGAGTGTTTTCGGTTTGATTCCTGTGGAATACTGGACTCATATTGTTTGTAGATTTATAGAAAGATGTCTTTCGCTTTGTTATTTCACAAATATTTAAATAACGGACACAAAGAAAACCTAGACTTGTGAATTACACTTTTCTACCAGGTGAGAATTATTTGTTATGTTCAAAGTTTAAACGTTTGTACTTCCTTAAACACAGGTGTTTAATATTTTAATGATAAGTCGAACACAGAATATTATTTCTAATATCTTGTGCTAGTCTTAACAAAAAGTTTTCTATCAGAAATAGTATCCAAGACCTCGGTGTAAGGCAATTATGTAAGTACTCACATTTACACCACTAGTCCAAAAGTGCACTGAACCATTGCAATATAATAATAATAATAATATTCTACCACATACACACAACACCATCTAGCCCAAACTAAGCAGAGCTTGTACTATGGGTTCTAGACAATGGATAAACACACATATATACTTTGTTTTTGTAAATACATACGTATTATACATAGAAACACCCAGACCAAGACAAACATCCATATTCATGCACACAAATATTTGACTTGTGCGGGAATCGAACCCGTGACCTCAAGTGTGGCAGTCGGTTACACTAACCACTACACCATCGAGGCCGACATAATTCTAACGATGCTAAGTACAATTATTTTTGCATTCATAACTGCACTAGTTTATATTACAGTTAGTTTAAATAGGAAACACCTCGTTACACCGTTTTGTAAAAGGATATCGTAGCATTTAAACTTAATGAGATATTGTTCCTAATAGGGAGATTATCTAGGCTTGCACTTTTATAGTTCAGTAAGCACGATAATGTAATAAGACTGCCTGCCTGCGCACTGAATACGATTGATGTGCATGAGGTCTTCGGTTGGATTCGCAGGCCATCAAAGTAAAAAATCTAAATTTCCATAAAAATGAAATAATATTTTTGGGCACGCCAATTTAAAATATTACTTATCTATACTAATATTATAAAGCTGAAGAGTTTATTTGGTTGAACGCGCTAATCTCAATCCCGTTTATCGAAGAAGGTTATAGGCTATATAACATCATGCTACGACCCACGGGGGCGGCGCAGTAATCATAAAAGCGTGTGAAACTGCGGGCACATCTATAGTAATATTATAAAGCTGAAGAGTTTGTTTGTTTGTTTGAACGCGCTAATCTCAGAAACTACTGGTTCGATTTGAAAAACTATTTCAACGTTCGATAGCCCATTTATCGAGGAAGGCTATAGGTTATATAACATCACGCTACGACCAATAGGAGGCCAGAACAGGGGAAATTCTCTTATATGAAGCAGACGAAGTTGTGCGGGTCAGCTAGTGTAGTAATAAAATATATCGGGCAAATAAATTTCGTATTAAAATAAAAAGCCATTCGTTGGAGTAAAAAGATAATTGGATTTTCACTTATTCGTTAAATTAAATCATTTTGTTTATTTTGCAGTTTCGCCTTTAAGTATATCGACGTCTACCGAGCGTAGTATAAGACTCCGTGCGCTAATGAGAACTTTCTAAAAGAAAAATCTAGTAACATCTTGCCTGATCCGAAAATCGAACCCGCTAACTAAAGATAATCAACCAAAGCTAGGAAAAAACATTAATAGGTAATCAATCTATATGGATGTGCTTGTGCATGGATGGGCGATTATTTAGTTTGCATGTTTAAAGTTTTGAGGAAAATATGTATGACCGGTTTTGTATCTTTTTATTGTAATTAATAATTTTATATCATCATGTTTAGTTAGTTTTATTGGCATGTAGATCTGATCAAATAAAATAAAATGATAAGAATCCTAACTCGGCGCGCATCTTCTTAGAAAGTCGACTATATCTTAAATGGTATTAAGAAAATACTATAAACAACTTATGTCTAACCTTGTACATTTTAGTAACACAAAAAGCCGTCACCGCCATTTTATCCACCTCCATCTCCACCATAGTAACAACACATTTGAAAAGTACCACAATAATTTAAACAATCGGTTGCGTGTATACGTCCGTCACCAAAGCCAATCAAAACACAACTAATTAAGAACTGATATTCCTCTGCGTAAATAAACGTAAGTGTATAATTGCACAATAAATACGTCATTTACGCAACAAGAAAACGACCTAACACATCGTAAATCATTACAATTAGTATTCTTTAACACAGAATACATTTCTTATGTTTACGCGTTTCTTGAACGCACGAGAATGTGTTACGCGCTGAAATGCGAAATTTGATGCAGTTTTTTGTTTGTATTTCATTAGTACTGAATATCTAGTTTCTTTTGTTTAAATATGTAACTTTCGCATTAGGATAAGCCCTGTGTCGCGAGGGGTATTACAAACATTAAAACAACGTGTACAAAGAACACCCTGACTCAGAACAATTATTTATAGATCGTACAAATGTTGTTCTATGTGGGGATTGAACCCTACATTTGTTTTATATGGGGATTGAATCCTACACTTGTTTTATGTGAGATCAACGCGAATGTTCTCCTTTAATATCTTAGGTCTGCGGTAGCTTGTCTGGTTCATAACAGTCCATTCTATAAACTGTTTTGTCTAAGAATGAAAAAACTTGAACTATAGCCTGCCACGCTGGCGAAGGTAACACGTTGACAAACAATACAAATATTAGATTTTGCCGCGGCTATGCTCGTGTTAATCTAGATTTGACCAGAATTCAACTCTACACTGCTAGTGCGTAGCGATGAGAAGACCATTTTAACCGCGATTCACTACATTTATCTTGATGTTGAATGCGCTGATAACGCAGAGATTTGAGGAGTCGTTTTGTCGTTGCCGATGCGCGGCGTGTTCTGGTTTCTATTCCTACAAGAAATATAAATGTGGTATACAAATAATTTTCAGGATGTTTCCTTGTCTTCATTATTTCCAAGTTTATAAAGCCGCCGATGTAAGATTGCCATTAAAACGGGCAAAGGTCACAAATAAATTGGGTACTTTTAAACATCTAGTTTTAGACCGGTCAGGTCAATGTATATAAAATGTAATCATATTATAATTTTTATTTTTTACTGCTGTATATAGAGGATTTTAAACATATGTATATATAACGCTAAAAAGTTTACATATCTATATTAATATGTATACCTACTATCTATATTAATTAAATGTCTACAATTTGTTTATATCTTTTTTTGACATTTAAATGAGTATATTGTATCTTTTTTTCTTTGTTGTTCTTTTTGTTAATTATTATTTATGTTAGGTACTTATTTAATGTTATTTTTTTAATTTTCTTTACATGTTTTAAGTGAATTATTATTAGCATACGTGCAGTCACCAAAGCCTTGCATAAGCTGAACTAGGTTCCATTTGGCACAATTTAATTATTTTATATTTACCTTGTTAATATTATAATATTGTCTTCTGTTTACGCCAATATTATTCATTGAAATTAAGCTACTATATACGGATTTCATCGCGTTGTTTATTTGACACTTTATTACATAATTTTAAAAACACACTACTACTACTATTAAACTTTACAAATTTTTAAGCTAATTGAATTATTATTAAAACTATTAAAACTATTTAGATTTAATTTAATTTTACACTTTCCCTGACGTTTCGGTTGCTTTTCAGCAGCTATGGTCACGGGGAGACTAAGATGGTAGTTGTCTCAATGTTCCAGTGTAGTTATTTCAAAGTACCCGAACATAATTTAATCATTGGTGTTTCTATTTACGCAGAATGAGCTCAAATTATCATAAAGTCTAGCTGTGGTTTGCTTCTTCTTGGGTTTGACTATTTGTATAACTGGATCCCAAGCAGGTGGTACATTCCAACCATCATCTCTATTAAAATTAGGATGTTTTTTGATTTCAATAGCCTCGCGATTGTTAATATTGTTAACTCTTTTTGTCAAATAAATAAATTTTCTTTTTCTTTCTTCTACATAAATGCACAGAAGGTATAGTTTAGTGTAACTTTGACATTTATAAATGCTACATTGTGACGTAAATGAATAAACTTGTTTTGATTTTGCATAGCATTGTTTATAAGGTCATCTATTCAGCTTTCGATCTTTTTATTATTCAAACGAATAATTGTTAACGATGCTATTGAATTATTTGACACTGTTATTAGCAAGCTGATCGATTAACTGTTCGTTTAGAAGTTTACTCACGTGCGTAGCTGATTGTACAGTAGTGGTTACAATAACCAATGTTGGTTGATAGCCGATAAGGTTATTGGTTGTAAATGTTATTCGCTTTTATCGGTTCTAGGTATGTAAGTCGTTTGATAGACGGTTTTCGTTTGCTTGTTATGTTCTTTTGAAATAATTGTTTTGTCTACACGAATGTTTTAAATACAGATTTATTTAAATTTACTAGGAGTTGCTGAATGAAAATGGCGTAGGTCTGGCGGTCCTGGATTCCTGTATTACGTGGCTGCAATATTGTAACCATAGCCAACATCATAGGAGGTATCCGATCCGTACTATATATTTGTAACACTAATTAGAAATAACACTGGAATTTGTGTATGGTACGGTTTCGGTATGTTGTTACCACAACATACCGAAACAGAGCAGCGATAGCTCAGTGGGGAGACCAACAGACTGCAATGTAGAGGGTCTCGGGTTCGAACCCACGTCGCGCACCTCTGACTTTCGGAAGTTATATGACTTTTCGAAATTATGTGCGTATTGATTGACAATTATCGCCTGCTCCGTGCCTCGGAGGGCACGTTAAGCCGTCGGTCCCGGCTGCTATGAACATCTATGGCAGTCCTTATTGGGAGAGTGTCGACACAAAAGATCCCACTGGGTCGAAGTGTCGCCAGTCTGCACTGACTGGCCCCCACATAAGATATATACATACCACAACATACCGTATACAAAATCTAATGTTCTTGTTAATTGCCGTAGTTCAGTTTAAGAGCCTTTATGCCTTGGGCCTGTCCCGAATGGCAACGTCTTTAGTGTGATGGGTGGGTTTTGTTGTCCAATGTTTTCTATAACGAATGAGGTTAGTCGGTAAATTGATAAAACGACTACTTCGTTAAAAATAGTAAAGTAAAAGTAAAGTAAGTATAGGTATTCTTATGTTCGTCAATCACGAGGTCTCAGTTTCGATTATCATCAGTCAAAGTCTTAGGATTAGTGTAGCTTTCTATTACTGAACTGTTTGTGGAATTGGTTCAGTAGTTCCAGAGATGCAACCCTACATATACCAACTTACACAGATTTAATTTTTTTTATTATAACCAGTTCAATTTCTTTGTACACTAAGTTTTACAAGCCCGTACTTATAACAATCATAATGTTAAATATATCTACCAATATGGATTATGGAATTTCTCGCCAGCTCTCCTCATTAGTGCAACACCTTTGCTTTGCTGAACATGGCAACAGGTAAATATAAATTCACATTAATAAGAGTGTAACTTTGACCTATACGAAAAAACTGAACGTTTCTTGATCAAATCGGAGGCGTTCTGGACAAAGGCCAGGTTAAGAGCACCTTGAACCGACGGGCGTGTATGAGGAATGTGATGAAAGTGAATGAAGCCAGAGAAGTGTGTCAGGATCGTAGCAAATGGAAATCCGTAGTCTCTGCCTACCCCTCTGGGAAACAGGCGTGAATCTATGTATGTATGTATGTATACGAAATAAAATATTTTTAAATTTTGATTTAACTATGCCCGGATGGTAAAATAGAGAGAGGGTAATATAAGTAAGTATGTATATGCATTTTACATATTTCATTTCAGTTTAACAAGACAACTCTAACTGGGAAAAGGGTTTGAACCCTATTTTGGATTAGATTATTTTTGTCTAAATAAAATTGTATGTTTATGTATTTGTTACAAACGTATAATTAACGGACACGAAGTAAATCCAGATGCAGAACAATAATTTATGGATTACACAAATAATTGTGCCGTACGGGATTCGAACCCACAACGCTCATTTTCCCGCTGTGGCATCAGTGCCGTCAAATATGATTACATCTTTGCGTAACACATTATATAGCACAAGTAATAGTTAAGAATGGCTAATTACTAATTAAATATGTATCGTTCGCCTTGAACATCGGAAGTCACGGTCATTGACTCTCGATAAGTGCGCGATGTCGATGCCAATATGGTTATACGTATTTGTATGTTTGTCTGTCCGTGAGGAAGTGTGGACGTGATACTATTGATTAGTGAAGTATAAACCTGCCAATCTTTTGGTATATAGGTCTCGTGGACCATTAGAACAATTCGATTTTCAAATATATTGGTTAGATTTTTCCTTTTTGTAGCAGTACTACTGGTGGTACTGAGAGTTTGAACTGCTCGGTAAAGTTTTACTTATTCTCGACGGACACACATTTTAGATAATTGAAATGTATGTCCGTTGAGAATTAGTAAAATCTAGTGTTATTAGTAAAAGCTGGCCCTCAAAAACAGTATTTTTCTGAATAAAAGGTAGCCTATGTCCTTTTATGTAACTCTGATAACGTGTTTACAAAATTTTATGATGATCGGTCGAGTAGTTCAGGCGTGAAAGCGTAGTAAACAAACTTACAATCGCATTTACAGTTAGGATTCCTAACTTATTAAAGGAAAGGTGTGTTTTTGTTTGTTAGTATGTCTTGCTTTCACACATCAAAGGAGCAACGATTTGAAGTGCTTATGGCATAAAGATAAACTTGACATTTATTTTCCGTAGAATATTCGGTTTTTCTTTGGACCACCATTAAACCACAAATCACATAAAAATAAGCGGGAAGCCGTTATGATACCTACTAAACATGCTAACAAAATTCTAGTATGATAAATTTCTGTCTTAAGTTTCTGTGATTTTCTGATGATCTTTAATAATAATACAAAATTTCGCAATAGGGATGATGAAAGACCTTACAAACATTGGACACAATAATACCTAGATGAGTGACAACTATTAGTAAATCACACAATTATTGTCTCGTGTGGGAATAGAACTCGATGCTTTGGCTGTGCAACACTATCTGTGAAGTCACACAATTCATCAAGAACATTTGCTGTTAACTTACTAATATTGATGCGTAGTAACTAAACAAAACACCTACGCATAACAAAACGAAATCGCTAGTAAGAAAACATAACTGAAAACCATCTAATATAAAATTAAAACAAAAATGTGAACACTCAAAAGACGAGTGTGTGCGCCTACGCACGTGAAACGACGGGAAATCGAAAGTGGCCGTCAAGTATCCATTGTAGTCGTAGAATTTATTAGTTGTATGGAAAACGGGTTGTTCTGAAGCTCAATGTGCCTACTTACCCAGATCTGAAGTAGCTACTTGTGTAGAAACTGTTTGTGGGAAGTTATGGTGCTTGGACGTGAATGCGGAGATGAGGCAGCGGGTTTGGAAGATAGGGAGAGCATTGAAATTAAACTACTATATACGGATTTTATCGCGTTGTTTATTTGACACTTTATTACATAATTTTGAAAATTGCTACACTACTATTACTATTAAACTTTACTAATTTTTAAGCTAATTAAATTATTATTACAGGGAGTCTCCCCGTGACCATGGCTGCTGAAAAGCAACCGAAACGTCAGGGAAAGTGTAAAATTAAATTAAATCTAAATAGTTTTAATAATAATTTAATTAGCTTAAAAATTAGTAAAGTTTAATAGTAATAGTAGTGTAGCAATTTTCAAAATTATGTAATAAAGTGTCAAATAAACAACGCGATAAAATCCGTATATAGTAGTTTAATTTCAATGAATAATATTCGCGTAAACAGAAGACAATATTATAGGGACAGTATGCTTAATAATGACGTTGTAATAGTGAGAAAGGGAATTCTGGGAGATACTGTCATAGATGCCACTAAAGTCGGAGTCGCCATGGATTTGTTTTGTCGGCCGACGTCCGCCGGTCACGATAAAGCACCAGACCACTTTTTGTTTTTGTCCTTCGTTTGCATAGGATTCCGGGTTATACAAAGCCCGGTCCACTGCAGTTCTTGATAGAACTTCTTAGAGTACTGGGCTTCATATTTTAGGATTCTTTTTGATGTAAGAGTACGCCGTTATCATCCATTTGTCATGGTTCGAATGAGCTGGCTCGTACTTCCCGCTTACAAAAAAGTTGTGAGTTATATGTCTATGAAAGTCCGGAGGCTCATTTACTTCTCCCGTTCCTTTCCTTTAATCTAATCATTAATCCTTTTCGCTAGGGAAGACAGCTGCCTGTATTCTTACTTTGCAATCTTTGTGTAATAAAAAAGATCTAACCTTAAAACAAAATATAATTAAGGAAATCGGTTACCAAATCAAATGCTTTATGGACTGCCGTTCATGTTTATGCCCTCGACATTTCTTAACGACTACACTGCCATTAGATCTATACAGGCAAACCGGACATGTGTTAAATTTTAAGGCGTCCTCATTGACGTTACTAAATTAAAAAGAAGAGGCTAATAACATAGTATTAATTTATTTTTGGCACAAAAAAAAAGGAAATATATATATCAATCCCTTTATAATAAGAAACTAATAAGTAATAACAATCACAATTAATGTTCGATACTGTCTAGCGTCATGCATCTAAAAATAGAAGTCAAGTTTTCCACCACAAGTTCCGTGTCTCCCGGTAAATACACAGTTAAAAAAGAGTCATATAAAACCTAACGGATTTATAGGGCCTCTCACCTAAACCAGAAAAATGAACTCTATTGCAATTGAATATGGTGTATTTTGAAATAATCCGAGAACCAGGTTGTATCGTGCTTCGATTCTGCCCGTTAACTGGGTAATAAAGTGTTATAGCATTAATTTTACACGTGGAAAAGAGCGACAGACTCACGACACGGTCAGATCAGTGACCGCTATTTTAATTAATTTTAGTTTTATTCGATGCTGACTGCCGTATGATGCAGTGTTGCTTTCCCCGCGTGGTTGGTTCAAAGTATGGATCCTTTGTCTCTGATCGCACTCTCTGATCTTTTACTATTGTCATTTAATAAAGTACGTTGTTGTAAAAAGAACATGTTATGCTTTTTTAAAACTTTTAAAGCTTTTTTTAAAGGCTGCGCCGAGCGTAAGACAGATAATGACAGATCTCGTGCGGCGCATATTCAAATCGGCGCGCGGCCGCCATAGTAAAATTGTATGGAGGATTTGAAGTACTATTTTGATAAATATGTATCTTTATTGTCAATCAATAACTAAATAAAAAAAGTGTTGATTTTATCCACTTAACTGTGACCGCCTGTTTTGGCACATTTCGCTCGGCGCAGTCTTAAGGATAAACTCTGTGTCGCAGGGGGGAACATTTCAACAACGGAGATAACCAGAACAACTATTTGTGGATTGCCAAAATTTTCCCGTGTAGTAATCGAACCTGCAACATTCGGCGCAGTGGCAATAGAGAGGCAATCACATATAGCACTACGTCATTCGTGCAGTCATAATAGTTGTAGGTTGGATAGTAAACAAGTAGGTAGTATACAAAGTTTGTGATGTAAGTAAACATAATAAAATTTTGTCACGTTTGCAAATTCCAATACCCAAAAACATTTACATCAATTTTAATGCAATTAATTGTAGATATACCTGTCGCGATAAACTATTTGATGACTTCACAGTAAATGCTAAGGTCAGGTAAGGCTCAAACTATACAAATAAAGGAATTATAATTTAATAACTTGTTCTATCGACAGTTTTATGTTACTGTGAAATCTGATCATGCATCCGCGAACGTCACTGTAGATATTGTTATGTAAAGTTCAACGCGTGTAGACCTCAAGGATTTATTGTGGTTGACTACACCTTATAAACAAACAATAAAAAACGCATCGTGCAGAAAATGGTGGATGACAGCAAAAAGTTTAATACTTATTGTAGTTTTAAATTTAAAAGACGTGAACTTCTATTTTTGAAAATAATCTTCCTTATCTAAACGATAAATATAAGAAAATCACACTTATTCGAAATTTAAATCAAGCATGAGAGAAGATAGACAGAATGCCCAGAATCTGTGTCAAAAGCAGGCATTGCTGCGTCAAGTAAATTATATACATTGTGAAGTCGATACAAATAGGTCATACGATGTCTATCTGCCAAGCTTAATAATCAATCTAATCAGAAATCTCTAGATTTAAGATATCGTATCTGGATGTATTCTTGTCTCTGGATTCAATAGATAACAATTGTATAACAAAATCTAAGTGAAACATCAGTTGGAACACAATAAAAAATTGTAGATGTTCAATTAGCCGCCATATGTATAGCCACGATCTGCACTAAGTGATGCGTTTATTCGAAGACAGACAGCACACTTTCTTACTGTAGATAATCTAACGTCACGTGCCAGTAATAAACTAGTGAAAACATCGATAAACACAAATTAAGTACGAAGACTAATCTTAGACCTCCATGTTGAAAGTTTACGTTGGTGTTTGATTATGCTAATCTTCAAATGCATGATTAAAACTCATTACGTTTCGTATATCGATATTTATGGGGTCAAACGATTGAATTGTCTGGTTTCTCTTTTGTTCGTTTTCCGTGTCACAGTGTCATGCATTTGTATTTGACTTTGTGACCGGCGCAGACGTATAGTTGGTTAACATTGAGGAATTGAATGACCGACATGTCGACACACGAATGACATCGTATTATCTCAAAAGATTTTGTCGAAGATAAGAAAAGAAGCGATTGTTCGCTTTACAACCATTGTATTTGTTGTGTACTATAATCTCTAGATATTGTGAAACTTTAAAGTAACCAAATTACAATATGGCAATATTGCAACTGCGGTATATATGTCCCGCGGCAAATAATGGAACTATACGATTTTAGTACTAAATTAGTAGAATAGCAGGTGTACTAGCGCCACACATACCGACAGATAGAGATTATGCCTCTTATATTGGTTGAACATTTTCCAGTCAAGTTTATGGTCTTGATACATAGCTAATGTGCGCAGAACTTCATAAATATTTGCATAAGTGTTAAGAATTCTGTTCGGAATTTTAAACATGTGTAAACCAGACGAAATTATTTAGGTCAAACACTAAACGTTGAGTTCATTGTACACATTTTCAGAGTACAAAATGACGACATCTTGTCTGTATTATCGATAGGCTAGGCAGAGTTGTAGTGTTCTATGGTAAAAATTCAAAATTCAAAATTCAAAATGAATTATTCAGATTAGGTTACAAGGTAACTTATGAATGTCAAAGTTACACTAATTTTTTTTGCGAATTTACATTTACTGCCACGTTCAGCAAAGCAAGAGTGTAGGGCTCATGAGAAGAACGGGCAAGAAACTCATGGTCACTCTTTTTAATCGCCAAGTTTTTGTTTACTAATCATAAGAGCTGTAAGGTGCTGCAACCATTTCTCCATGAACTATTACTGAACATACTCAAGCATTTAATAAAATTTGATGGTAGCCTTTAAAGCAGCAGTATGGTAAATAGGAGCATCCACTTACATGTACATTAACCTGTTGTATGCCAGAATACCAGACATAATAGAAAAAGCATTGTGTCTCGCGCAGATCCACGTTCCGGCATACCAGAGGTTAATAATCAAGAAAAGGCATGATTGTAGTCCGTAGTTTAATCTAACTGTTTAAACTGTTACTGGTAAAAATGGCGTAATGGTTTAATCTCTTTGCAAAATCTCTGATCCTGGTGCCCAATGATAATATTTTGTTATTGTGTCTGGTTCCGGCTAACTGATAAGTAATCATCTTGTCACTCCCGGTGTGTAAAATATTGTTGAGATTCTATCCCTTAACAAAACGAAATTTCGTGTTATCTGCAAATAGTTGATTTAACATTTAGTGTTTTTTGTTTAAAAGCTTAAAAAGTATCCCCGCGACTTAGAGATTTGCCCCTAACGTAATAATCGTCTTCGAGCCGATTACCTTCTACCGATTTCAGTTCCTAATTCAGTGTTGCCACTGAGAATTCGCTTCCAGAAAACCCCCACAAATCGCACGACCTATTAATCGAATCCAACCTGGCGACCGTCAGAAAACGTAAGCACACGCAGCACATGTAGCACAGAGAGAACTTTCATTCAAATCCTAAGCAATAAACCAAGTTACAATCACGAAGCTTGTAAAATGGGTACAGTATGAATAAAGCGCTATTAAAAAGGGCCCGGCTAACTGAACACTTGCCAAGGTGAACCAGTTTGATGAAACAATACTGGCGGTACGACGCGACGTAAATGCTCCACAATGGTTGATATGAGTGTATGACGTCATAAGTGTAGCGATTTTAAATTAAGAAACGAATGCGCGGAAACCAAGGACAATGTTTTTCTATTCGGTTTTTAAAAAGCTCATTACTTTTATATTTTGTTCCAATGGGTTGAGATTACGTACTAATAAGATCTTAGTCGAGTAACTTAATGACTAATAATTGTATTTTTAATGATTATTAGCAGTTTGAGCATACATTTTACCCTTCCGATTAAGCTAGAATTTTTGTGTTAGGACACGGTTCACATCGGTAGTGCAATAGATAGGTTTAGGAGCCACGACCAATCGCAAATCCAATGACTAATCCGTTGGGCCACCGCCGCTATGTACGTAGGTATAGGTTATTGTATATCCAGTGACTAAATCATAAATCATATTATTATGATGGAGTCTCCACTAAAAGCTATATATTAATAGTAATTGGTCTTAATGACTTTCATTGTACACATAATTAGTCTGTGGCGTCTATTGCTGGACGTAAGCCTCTCTCAAAGCACGCCACTTAATGAGCTTAATTGACATAAATACAGCACTGCGCGACTGCTAGTAACCGAGACACAAATTACTTAGGCACAGGGAGACCGCGCAATGCAAGTCGTTAACAATTTATTTAAGTTTGTTCAAAGCAGAGCGCTACCTCAGTGGGGAAACCAACAGACTGCAATGCAGAGGGTCTCGTGTTAGAACCCACGTCGCGCACCTCTGACTTTCGGAAATTATGACTTTTCGAAATTATGTGCGTATTGATTGACAATTATCGCCTGTTCCGTGCCTCGGAGAGCACGTTAAGCCGTCGGTCCTGGCTGTCATGAACATCTATGGCAGTCGTTATTGGGAGAGTGTCGACACAAAAGATCCCACTGGGTCGAAGTGTCGCCGGTCTGCACTGACTGGCCTCCACATAAGATAAGATAAGTTTGCTCAATATCAATTACTGTATTACAGTACTGGTACCTTCGTATAAGTCTAAAAGCACGACTTGTCTTATTAAAATTTTCGATCCAGAATATCTTTAACTAGGTAGCTGTTGTACTCCGTATGATTGTTTAACCAACCTCTATTATCTATGTCCTTCTGTATCTAACTATTTTGTGACCGCGATGCGTGTGTATCGATAAAGCGCCAAATAACGTGCATATTGATAAAGGGCCGCCGTTAGTAGGACAAGAAAGCGGAAAAGAATAACTGTGTTGGTTTACATTATTGAATAAACTTTCCAATTGATAGAAATTAAGATTGATGAGTTTGATTACAATGCAGAATGGAAGACATGTGGTGTACAACGTAAATGTGTTGCTGAAGATTATATATAGCAGCTAAGGAATCTATTACTGAGTTTCTGTTGATGCTACTACAATTTGCGACTTGAGTTACTGAGTTGCTAATGTAATTAGCAATTACAGAGTTAGCAGTGATAAATTTATTAACAAGGCTGATATTATTACCAGCTTGTTTATAAGCTGCTCTAATTTGGGGAGCAGGTCGCCTCTTGTAATAAAAAAAACCTCCCAAGTGCGAGTCGGACTCGCGCACGAAGGGTTCCGTACCATTATCTATAAAAACGGCAAAAAGTCACGTTTGTTGTATGGAAGTCCCCCTTAAATATTCATTTTATTTTAATTTAATTATTTATTTTTAAAGTGAATTATATAATTCAATATTCTGTGAATGTTTCAAGCGTCTACCTGTTGCCGTTATCGATATCAAGCAAAAACCAGGAAAGAAAATCACGTTTGTTGTATGGGAGCCCCCCTTAAATATTTGTTTTATTTTAATTTGATTATTTATTTTAAAGTGAATATATAACTAAATATTCTGTGAAAATTTCAAGCGTCTACCTGTTAAAAATATCACGTTTGTTGTATGGGAGCCCTCTTAAATATTTATTTTATTCTGTTTTTTAGTATTTGATGTTATAGCGGCAACAGAAATACATCATCTAACTATCACGGTCCATGAGATACAGCCTGGTGACAGACGGACAGACAGACGGACGGACAGCGGAGTCTTAGTAATGGAGTCCCGTTTTACCCTTTGGGTACGGAACCCTAAAAATGGTAAGGTTAGGTCAATGGTCAACATACTGGTCCAGTGCTGGTTAGCTACAATGAGCAGAGTTATAAGGAAAAGCTAAGGTACCGCCTTGCTCTTATAAGAAGGGCTTGGCACTCAGACCGTAGTCAATCGAGCTGTCCCATTGCGAGTAAGCTGATATACTCGCATACTGCCTTACGATATGAACTTTACTGTTTGAGATAGTGACAATTAACTGTATAGTCAAAGGTGGTCCTTGGTATTGAAATCGAGACCTAGGTGTAACTCCAACGGTAAACGAAATAGCCAGTATGCTTTAACATTACCATCTTACAACAGATATGGGCATCCATTCATATTGATTAGATAGACTGACTAAAAAGTTTATAAGGCTAGTGTGAATGGAACAGTCGCAAGAGTGGAACCTAGGCGAACGTTTCTCGATCAGATCGGAGGCGTTCTGGACAAAGGCCAGGTTAAGAGCACCATGAACCGACGGGCGTGTATGAGGAATGTGATTAAAGTGAATGAAGCCAGAGAAGTGTGTCAGGATCGTAGCAAATGGAAATCCGTAGTCTCTGCCTACTCCTCTGGGAAACAGGCGTGAATCTATGTATGTCGTATTTATTAGTGGTCATAAGTCCGACATTCCATCACACCAGGACTTACACCAAGTGGAACAGATAATAAAGTATAAAACTTAAGAGCTGAAGAATGCAGTCATCCCCGGCTAGTATTTGTAGTCGTAAAATTAAAGTGTTGACGATTACAAAGAATTAAACTACAATAAACTGTAAAATGGATTCTGTACTATATTATTTGTAGTTTTGTACTATTTAGACGGCAACGAGAACAAAATGCTCTAATAGTGAGTAAGATATTAACCGTGAAACGCCAAAAAAGATGTGACTGGCTACTGGGTTAAACCACGTGACAAAGACCACTGGCACTGCATCGCATAGCGCTTCTTTAATGAGATCTGGTCGCTCTATTCACTAAGAAACGCACCACAAGGTTATGTGGCCGTAGCGTCTACTCTCCAAGACAATATTTTTAAAATGGAGTGGAATATGCTGTACTTTAACCAAAGAGAGGAAGTCGACAGTTAAGGACCAGTAAGCTTAATAGTTTGCCAACCCTTTAAGTATAATAAAATAATATATTCAATAAAGAAAGCATGAACTGAGATGTCTCAAGTTATTTTGTAGCAAGAGCCCAAAAGAGACCAACCCCATTTTTAAAATTTGAACTTAATTTGTGCTCGCAGGTATACATATAACGCACAACCTCAAACACCCCAATTAGTTTATTAAATCGTAATAATAATATAATCATTATAATGTTACTTTTATGTATATAAATATTTTAATTTAACGAATTAGTTCTCCTTATTGTGCGCGGATATGGGTATATTACAATAAATCTAACATTATTGCCTTTATTGCATCAAAAACCTTATTGCCTTCAATTAAGATACATTTTCGTTTATTTCTGCTGTTTAATAAATGGGTGACTATAATTTAATTCGTTTTAATTATTTTAGAAATAAAAATTACCTATATTAAATATTGCTGGAATTAATTCAGTAGCCGATTTTGAACAAACTACTTTCAGGATGTGCGTTTATTATGTTACATGTTGTATACTACATTTACATCAATAGTTATAGTTATAAACAAAACATACCACAGTTAAAATATGAAGTAATATAATTTTGTTACACACGTAAATGTAAAACAATAATGGTAAGACATTTGCTCACTTTGCAGTACCGTTTTAAGTTCGTAACTATTACACGCGATGTTGTTACATAATTATTATCTAAAATAAACTAACGTTACCCAAGATATTTTTACGGAAAATAATTTCTCAATATTTTTTACCCAACACGTCCAATGTCATGACTTTTGACCGGACAATTGTTTTCACTGACCGACTAAATGATCAACGTTTTAAGAGCTTTCACCCACACGAAGCCTTCATTACTGTAATCATTTTTGATGAGCAACTGTTATATCACAATGGAGTTTGACAAAAACTAATTGCGAAACTTTGTTTTTAATTCTTTTATCGTGTCAAGGGGCACGCTATTGAGCCGTAAGAGTTTTAAAAATAAATGGTGTAGACCCTTTGTTTAAATGACTATTTTAAAGTGCGTTTAAATTTTTCTGTTCATTTTTCTGTTGCTTTCCCTTTGAATGTAATGAATGTTTATATCATGTTTATTTTCGACGTGAGTATAAACAATGTAGGTATAAGATTAATACATACCTACATTAAATGGTTTATTTTATTCTTTATTGAGAGTACTTTATAGTCTCTCCCAAAATGTATATTAATCATTTTTATGATAACTAAGTTAATGTATTGACTCAATAGAGGTGTATGATTGTAATACATAGACAAAAGAAAGGCTGTAGTTCATCCTTTGACGAATATTCGTGAATTTGCATGGAACTAAAGATATTATTAAATATTTTAAACGTATGGAAGGACATTCTGTTTTAATATTATGTACTAAAATACAACCAGTTAATCCACGTAAGGAACTGTGTACCTACAACCAACTTTTACAACCATTTTCTTGTACCTACGTAAGCGCTTTACATGCGATTAAGGTAAAAATATTCAAGTAACTATTACAGTACAATCGCTCATCGGATTGTAAGTATTTAGTATTTTCCATTGACGTCTGCGAAATCAGGCGTCATGAAGCGGCACAAAAAAAGCGCAGCATAAAACTGATACAATGCAGGCGAGATTAAAGATGTGAATATTGAGTAGAAAATGTTGATCACTATTCAAATAAATTATATTCTTTTTGTATTACTTAAATGAAATTAAAGCATACAAAAGACTGCACGTGCAATATGCTGAATAATTTCACCAACGAAATGTCAAAAGTATTCACACTCTTATTAATGTGTCATCTCATCAGTAGATATTATAGTCAATTTTTATTCGAATAAATCAGTGACAACGCATAAATCGACGTTTGATCGTTAAACAATTTTCGAATAATTTTAACTTATTCGGTGCCATTCGCATTTCGCTGATACGTATTCTAATCCAACGTCTTACTGAAAGTAAAATCTGCGATTGTACCATTTGCATAAAGTCCTTATAGTTCTCAAATTCTCGTTAATTCCAACGATGCTTTTCCTCGATAACAGCCAACTCGTTGTTAATACTAGTAATTATTCGCCGGTACTCAACGGTTCAGCAAATTGAATCTTAAAATCGGTTATTACGCCAATGTTATGAGAAAGAAAGTTTTGATTTTATGGGCCGATACGAAAATGACTTTTTGTTGAAGTTTATAAAAAAAAAGACTTTCATTGTCGAATGGGCGAAACCGAGATGTTATTTTATCGATCGGTTTAATCTTTAAAGTAATTGTGTGTTGAGAAGACATGGGTGAAAACCTCAATTATATTCATTTACCAGCATAGGAGTAAGGTTTGGAAGTAGCGTAATCAGTTCACACAAATTCTTGAATTGTTCTATTAATAATTCTTCTTCTCCCTAGCCTTTATTATTCCCAAGTCACTTAGGGTCGGCTTTTCTGGTCTAACCGGATTTGACTGGATATCAGTTTTTACACGAAGCGGCTGCCACCTGACCTCCGCAACCCGAAGGCTAACGATACCCTAAGGCTAGACCAATAACGACTGCCATAGATGTTCATGACAGCCGGGACCGATGGCTTAACGTGCTCTCCAAGGCACGAAGCAGGCGATAATTGTCAATCAATACGTAACCTTACGTAATCATTTCTATTAATAATTATGACCATAAATATGGATACAAAATTACGTATACACTCACACATTGAAAACATTAGCATGTGAGTTTATTTTAAATAAAGTACCCGCGAGAAGTAGGTCGCTACTAACATTGAAACAACGGCCACAACGAACTCCCAGGCTTAGACAGATTGTCTTTGGATCACATGAAATTAAGTCCCGTGGAAGCTAGATAACTACTAAAAATACTGTACCGCCATTGCAATTTCGTTGTAAAACCAGTTTCAGTACTTAGTATCTTACCTGCGTCGCGGCAAAAATTACAAACATTAAAACAACGTTCACGAAAGAAAATCTATTCCGTACAACAACTTGAAGATCTAACAAATGTTTATCCTGTGCGTGGATTGAACAGACAACATAGGTGAACGGACAGTGGCAAGGCGACCACGTTAACCATTGCATTCAAATTTAAGTAATTGTGTTGCACACGATTTAAAACGAACATTCACAGTCTTGTTTAAGCCATTGATGAATTTTCTAGAAAATTCTGCATCATATTTGTTTACCTATCAAGAATATTCATTCATCTTGTTTTAGCCTCTGTAAGATTAGAAATTTCTCGAAAATTCTGCATTGTACACCCAGAGCAGCATTTTCTAGAAGTTTCCCTACAGGATGCACCGCAATGTAGGACTACTTAACGATATTATAATTTATAGAAGTACTCTCAATCGAAAGAAGTCATAGTGTTGACTCATCAATATTGAAAGCTGGTCAAGGTCACTGGCAACGTGTTCCCAATTCGTCAACATGCTTGCATTTGCGCTATCGAAGGTCACCAGTTCGGACAATCAGGAAGACGACTTTCGAGTGATAAGGAAAATAGCCTTTTTAGGAATCGCGGTAGTAACGCGCCACGAATAAATAATTGACATTGGTTAGCTACCATGGTCATTCAAGAGTTATTACGCTACTAGAATAAAAACTGCACAACACTACTAGAATAAATATTGGTCTAGAATCTTAAGTTCAATTCTCGAGTTTGGAAAAATATTTACGATTTTTGGCAAGCACGTTGGTGTTTGGAACTATGATCGACAGACGGCAAAAAAATAGACTAAGCATAGCTATGGGTTTTATACATCTCTGCTTACCCTCGCCGGTTGAGCGTAATGTATTTAAATAGCAGTAACAAAAATAATTCTTAAAATAGGCATTAACATAAAGAAAGTTCCATAATTAAACGTTGAGTTTAGTAACGTTCGTTAATTACATGACGAGACAAATAAGGAATTTAAATCGAACGCGTGTGCAATGTCTGAACATCCGGCCCAAGTATATCAACATTCCAAAAATAACTCGATCTACTTCAGAATATAATTCAAAATTTCACCAAATCCATCACAGCCCGGCTAGCTCAGTCGGTAGAGCATGAGACTCTTAATCTCAGGGTCGTGGGTTCGAGCCCCACGTTGGGCGTAACTTTTTGTTAATTTATTTTCATTTTTTATCTTTTTCTGAAAGTCCATTTGTTTCGCCGACGCGTGTACTTGAAACACGAACCGTCATTAACGCACGCAATCCTATTTACATTATCGATAGTTTTTAAACACGCGCAAGGTAAAGATAAGATAAAAATAGCCAAGAATTTTATTATTTTCATGGGAATATTTACTGAAGATATATTTTATTTTTTTAATTAAATTCCTTTACATATTTTTAACAACATTGACCCACATTGTCGAATTAAATCAACAACTTTCTCGACTGCAAAGCACGAGCGTATTATCATAAAATATGTAGCAATTTTTAATAATGACGCACCAATCACGATCATGATGGAAAGTGCTCGATAATCGACTAATGATATCGACCCGGTTCCGCTTACCATTAGGGTTGTCGAACGTTCGATATTATGTGAACACGTGCTGATTTCGCATCGTTATTATTATTATTTGTTATAATAATATATAATATTACTTATAGTACCTACTAAAATATTAAATATATATTTTATTTATTTAACGTTCTGCACGAACGATGTTGTATTTAGTGGTTATATTGGTCACTATGCCAGATCATAAGTTCGATACCGAAGGGGCGAAACAAAAATATGTATCATTCACAAATCATTACAACGCAAATATTTCCCCATCGAGCAGGTGTTATTCCTAGCACAAATAGATCTCTAAATAGCATGTAAAATAAAAACAAGCACTTTTAAAAAGGCAACGTCATTAACTGACACAAAATATTACTGTATGTCGCTTTGGATATATAACAAAATTAATAACCGCACTTGCGACAACCCTAACCACGATATTAATGAATAAGAATCCTATCGGACAGTCAAAGCTTATTATTTGATGTTGACATTGGCCATTGACAATTTGCTAATATACTTTCGCCGGGCCGGTATTTAGTATCGAGGACCTTTCTCCACGCAGACGTACCGGACTGTGCAGAATCGTTTGCGAAGTTTAAATTATACTTGTCGCTATAAATTTATTTACAATTGACAAATCGTTTAAAGATTGGCGCGTAAAATAACGTATTCGAAGAAAACGGTACCGGTTTTGCTAGGCTATTATTCGGTTTGTCAACTTTCAAATTAGTTTTGTCTTTACTAGTTAGACATCGAATCGCGTCTTGATCGTCGGTTTGTGTTGTCTACATTTTCTAAACACGCCTTTAGCGGAAATGTCTGTGAACTAATCAAAACGTATAGGAAGACATGTCGACAACGGAACGCTCATAAAAGCCCTTGAGTTTCCTGACTAGAAACACATGTATCATCAATGGTTGATAGGTATAGATGGGGTCACAACTTAGGGAATTTATAAAAAAGGAACCCTCAGGCTTCACTGCACGGATGGTAAAACGGACAAACAGTCGTATCGCCGCTGCCGCCGCGCCGTTGATTCAAATCAACAAGTTCGACAATTATTTCTGTTATCCACATAAATAATTGTTTTGGGTCTGAGAGTAGGTTCTTATTATAGGTATCTTAGACACTATAGACTTAAAAGTATGATTGAAAAGCCCGCGGCACAGGACTCTATCTCTAAAGCTGGAGTTTCCAAAAGTCTGTTGAAAGTAAGACTTGCAGTATACCTCATATTTTTATATTCATAGTTGAAGCAAATACATAACATCGCATCCAAAAGTTCAATTTTATTATGTCATACGTCATTTGGGTCACACAGTTTGAATGTGAAGGTTAGGTCTATGAAGTAAGCTAGTTACGTGAGCTATGAGGAGATGGCTGCTAAAAACGATTACTTTAACAGCCGCAAAGATACAATGTTATGGTATTCTACTAATTATATTGGCAAGATGTTGCAATCATTACACAAGTTACTATTACTGTCATATTTATTTATTTAGACGTAATATACCTATCGCTCTCGCTTTTTAAACATATCTTACGATGACATTACATGATTTTCCCTGAAGACTCCAAGGTTTCTAAGAAATCCTTAGTAAGTCTCCAGACCCTATACACCCCATAGGCTATGATAACCAGTTACATCAGGCGGCGTGTACGCTTTGTGAACTTGGTATAAAAATATTCTCGTTTATTATAATCCATTAATTCAGACTTTGGAGTCTAACAAATAAATAAATATACGCGCATCCGAAAACATTTCCTCCCATTCCCTTTAACCCTCCTATTGCAATCCGGCTGTTCAAAATCTTGTCAAACCATAACGTGGTTATTAAATGAACTTCCAGTACAACTTCACTGTCTACTAAGCTATAACAAATATGATTTTGACATGACCATAAAAACAACAAGTGAGAAACGGCCATGAATTGCCGTAAATCATAGGTCGAAAAAATGGCATCACGTGACCTTGAGGTCAAAGGTCATAGTCATTTCAGGGGTATATCGACTATGCTGAGTCGAATGGCGTTGACCGCGAGTCTCTAGCTCTTACGGTTCTTGAGTTGAAAGATGGTATCACGTGACCTTGAGGTCAGAGGTCAAAGGTCATAGTCATTTCAGGGTATATCGACTATGCTGACTCGAATGGCGTTGACCGCGAGTCTCTAGCTCTTACGGTTCTTGAGTTGAAAGTTGTGTAACAGACAGACGGACGGACGGACGGACGGACAAAGCTGTTGTATAAGAGTTTTTTCTAACTCTAAAAACATAACTGCATGTGTAACGAAAGCTTTTGGCCGACATATCTCATTATTAATTCATGAAAGCACACATAATATTTGCCTCCTGAATCATAATGATAGAATTGATTAATAATGTATAATCTTTACGACCTTCCAAATACACGTTACGCTTTCATAACCATACAAAAAAAAACATGTCAATCGTTAATAATCTCGATCAAATTTTCTATTATAATTTTGTCATCACTTTTGGAAGCATAACATCAATAAACAATTTCCTAATCACTATAATACTTTGTATTGGAATTCATAGAACAGTGGATTGTATAACAGTAATTTCATAATCGCAATATTTAGATGATACAGTTGGCATTTTCTACCAAATTGACCCAGCGGGGTACAAATGATGCAATTTGAAACACGTACCCTATTTTACGTAACAATGCGTGCTCTATGAGTCTTTGTTCAAAATACCCTCATTTTTTACTAGTAAGCTTTGTCTTTATTTTATGTAACGTTTAGTAACAGAAGATCATGAATAAAATATGGCGGATTATTATTTATAAGAACTTAAGCCGTTTATTTTTTGTTGTTGGTGAGTAAGATTTAGTTCAATCCGAATTGGATTACATGCTGTATTAAGTAAGTATTACTTAATATAATCATGTTTCTTGCGTTCGTGTTGTTATGACATAAAATTGTAACGGAACTGACATTAGGTGATTGAACAGTAAGAAAGTAGGTACAGTTGGCGACCTAAGTAACTTAACATTCAATACATTTCAGAAACCTATTTTGAAGTATTATTACGTAGTTAGGAATTAATTATATATTTGAATTAGGTAGCTAGGAAAAAAATAATACTTTTATTATTTCTGCTGTAAAATATTGAGTGATTTTGAATGATAGATTTAATCAAAATTTTGGCTAACTGAATCAACTTATATCGGTGATTGTACACATTTTGTATAATTAGTGATAGCGATCTTAGTCTATTGAATTATACGGGCACACCGACGGTCAGACACAATAAACTTTCAATCATGTCAGGCATTCCAACAATTGACAGGTTAAGCAAGTAGACTCGATAATATACCTCCAATATACAAGTTGTAAAATAGTTAAAATGTTCATAGGTTACGATAACCGATTGCTATCAAGCAGACAGTTTGCTTACCACCACGGTGGTGCCAATAATGATTCCAATATCACTACTGTTGAACCTGGGTTAATATTAGTTCTATTTAAAACGAAATAATAAGTCAGCTGAGTTGCGTAAAGATCAGGTAATAAGATTTGGATTAATGGATAGTCGAATTCATAATGTTATTAAAGAAGCTTGAGTTAGATTATTTCAACTAAGACCAAAACAAAACCGAGGGATTGAAACTTGAAGGCTAAAATGTATATTTGTTTATCAGACCACGACAAATAGTTCTCGAACCAAACCATTTTACAAATCCAATAATTTGATGCTTGCATAACTTGTTTTTTATATTTTAAACAGATTATTAATAGTAAACGAAGGATAAAACCGAAACAACGTTATGAGGCAACGATCAAACTGCTCCATAGAGACTGCAATTTTCCTCGATTAGCTCCAAGATCAAAGCGTGTACGCTATGCTATCCAAAAAACTAATTTCCACAACCAGATGTAGTCATTACCGCTTTCTTAGTTACAAGAAATTGACATAGGGTTGCCAGTATACAAAAATAAAAGAATGATTTATTTAAAATGGCAATTTTCACTCGATAATATTGGCTATCTAGCAGACAGATATTTTTTATTTAGATATATAATATAACCATAATGCTACTTAGTTTAAAAACTGTCTTGGTACTCAGCACGCACGTCCTTTCAGTATAATAAACAAAACAGAAAACCGACTAGTAGTTGTAACCCATATTCAGACAAATAAAATCAGTTATCGAACTTCAGATTCACTAAAACCGAGAAACAAACAAAATTTTAACAAAAATAAAACCGACTTCAATACTGAATATTCTAAAACAAAAAGTGCACTAAAAAGTTAAAAAATAATTGCGTATTCTTGTGAATAATTAAATTATTGTTATTAATAGAGTCGGTGTTACCCACCTGCGGCTATATTTATGGTGGTCGGAAAGCACCAGCTTTCAAATAAAAGAAGAATCATCGAAATCGGTTCACCTAGAAAAGAGATATGAGGTAATAAACATAGAAACAGAAAAAAAAACATGCAGTCGAATTGAGAACCTCATCCTTTTTTTGAAGTCGGTTAAAAAGGGTTAGTAATCTACAACGCTGAACCAGTATAGAATTGAGATATAGTCTTAAAAGATTTAAATTATATATTTTTTATGTAAACTTCGCTTATCCAATGCCAGCCTACCCTCAAATAGTTTCAACAGCAACTCCGCTAGAAAATGGCCATACCGAGTTCTTGCACTTCCACACTACCGAACCGTTTGGCGCCGGTGCCATTGGAATGTTAATTAAATCCAGTCAGCGCATGCATAGTACAAAAAGAACATATTAAATAAACTGATGGATGTATCGGTGTAAAAAATAAAAGGTTAGACGGCACGCGCTCAACCGTCCAACGGTTGAAGACTGGACGTTTTTCTAGAAAAGAAAAACTAGGAGCCTCAAGATTATTATGCAGTGAATTAATCAGGGGTTCGTTGGCGGAGTTCGGCCGTGACGGCTGTATGTTGACTTATAAATGGTTGTAGTAATCGTTTTGCGCTTAGCAACCGAAGGCAATTATAAACGGCGAAATATTTTGTTTGAAATACTAGAAACAATGAAATTAAACTACTATATACGGATTTTATCGAGTTGTTTATTTGACACTTTATTACAAAATTTTGAAAATAGTTACACTACTACTATTATTAAACTTTATTAATTTTTAAGCTAATTAAATTATTACCACCAGCTTGGGATCCAGTAATACAAATAGTCAAACCCAAGAAGAAGCAAACCACAGCTTGACTTCATGATACTTTGAGCTGCTTACATTCTGCGTAAATAGGAACACCAATGATTAAATTATGTTCGGGTACTTTGAAATTACTACACTGGAACATTGAGACAACTACCATCTTAGTCTCTCCGTGACCATGGCTGCTGAAAAGCAACCGAAACTTTGGGGAAAGTGTAAAAGTAAATTAAATCTAAACAGTTTTAATAATAATTTAATTAGCTTAAAAATTAGTAAAGTTTAATAGGAGTCGTAGTGTAACAATTTTCAAAATGTTGTAATAAAGTGTCAAATAAACAACGCGATAAAATCCGTATATAGTAGTTTAATTTCAATGAATAATATTCGCGTAAACAGAAGACAATATTATACTAGAAACAAGGTTGTTAGATTTCTATCCCTGTTTTCGTGTGCCTGCCTTCAAGTTAATTTTGATTCATATGACATCTGTCAAATAGAAGAAAGCGTTCGTTTTGTTCGTGAATTGATCATGTGGCTTTGTTGACACCGTGATAAACAAAGTGGCGTGCATGGCAATAGTTGTTTTTTAATCAGCTCGATAAATCATTATTAGCTACCGGCAGCTTTTTATAATGCACACTAGGTACTAAAACAACATACTACTCTTGATTATAACTAGGAACTTACTAACACTAAACGACGAAAAGATATCGTTTGTTTTACTCAGTCTCAATCTAAGTATATTCTTACCAATAGGTTTTTCGCATTTTTAGGTTCTTTTCTTTATAATAATATAAACAAAATAACTGCGATTTATGACAAAAATTATGCTAACACTAAGCAATTAGTTCAACAATATTTACAAACCTTGAACTACGATCAAACAGAAAATTTGATGACTGTTGTTTAATAAGTGTTACGCAATAAAATAGCTCTTTAAGTCGTCATAGTAATCACTTAGTTTATAATATAATTTGTAAGTTTTTATATACAAAGAATAATGTTTTATAAGTATTGTTTTACAGTATGTGCCCTTAATGCCTGTGGCACAGGTTTACCCTAGTACAGGCACCCCTTATATATTACCTTTACAATGTAACCTAAGCTCTGTATCAATTTGTACCAATTTAAGTTGAATAAATGATTATTATTATTATTATTATTATAGCTACATACAATGCAAAAAGAAATACTTAACATGCCAATTATAAATTACCTATGGTTTTCTAATAGAGCAAGTCAGGGCTCACTAAAATCACTCTGCCTCTTTGTATGTCTGACTAATTTCCGGACAATGCAAATATATTTTTAAGTTCAGAGCGCATTTCTACATCCGCATGTTGACGTTTTGACATACTTAAGTTCATTCAAAGATTATGTAATTAAGTTATAATATAATTGCAGCTTTAATTGCAGCCGCTCGCTTTTCATTTATTGCTACTACCAAAGCAACATAACCATTTTATATTTCACTAGCTGTCACCGTGGTTTCACCCGCGTTTATAGTTACTGCGCCGCCCCCGTGGGTCGTAGCGTGATGTTATATAGCCTATAGCCTTCCTCGATAAATAGATTATCCAACTCTAAGAATATTTTTTTTTGGTTTCGAATATTGTACCAAGCAAACAAACTCTTCAGCTTTATATTAGTATAGATTACTTTTATATTTTAAATTAAAAACGCACACAATCTTTTTATAAGATAGGCCGCTGATTTGTATGCCTTTGCCATCTATTACATGGATCTACAAAAAGAAAACAAGACGCAAATCTTTATGCGTCGTGCCACGAAACTGTTTCCTTAGTCATTTAATTACGCTAATAAGTTACATTCCCCTAAGTAATTATACAAAAGTAACGAAATAAATCGTGTCAAGTACCTATTTGATAAAAAATCAGTGTTGCTAGGTAACGTTTGCCAAACACGAAATTCACCGAAATTTAGTTTTTTTCGTATACTTATCTTAAACAGTATTTTAGAACTTCATGTAAACGTTATAATATAATATGTAGATATGTATGTAAGATTTATGTTTATACAATAAAAACCCTCGAGGCTATTAAATTGAATACAATTGTTATTGAAATGCAATTCTGAGACTATTTTAATGTTTCAATATAGTTAAATATAAATTGAAAAAGTATATTTAAATATACTATATTGCTATTGATTACATAATAAATAATGTACATTATGATATTGTATAAGAGGGCTGTAGAATACGTACTATTTTTGTTATAATATATTATGTTTAAAAAGTTGTAGCGTTGAGTGTTCATCTCTCCTCTAGCAAAGGTTTGTTTGATCCACATAATTATGTATAATAAGTTCCAAGTCTAGTAAATGTTTCTGTTGAAATTTCAAGTTGCCCGCGTCAAAAGGATTATTACAAATAAACGAGTCCATCTTGAAATCGAAATATTAAAAACAAATTTCGAAGCATTTTTTATTTACTAAATTGTTTTCTTAATTTATTATATTGACTCTTTGCCCACGTTTTCGTTTCTTTCTCAAGCTTTTATCACGGAGAGACTGCACGACAAGTAGACAATTAATTAAAAAACAAAATAAGTACATAAAGTACATATCATCCTACTTATACATATACATTAGAGAATCGCAGTCAGTGGCATGTCGTTGAAGAGATCTACGCCCAACTGTTGACTATTATATTGATAATGACATAAAGTAATATCAGTCACTTTATTAGGCCTTTCATTAAACCTCTTTCTCATTGATTATTTGACACATGAATGCTAAGAAATGATTTGATTCACACGTGTTGTTGATAACTCAGGCCAAAGTCACCGATGGTACTCGCGATATGACTCACTTGCCTTCGGTTGTCATTGACCTTGTGGCGCGAGCCGCTTTTGTTCGCGTGTGTGTTTGTTAAGATGGACGGATATATCTCAGGATTGATCTATTTACGTCGTTGGTAGGTATTAAAGCCTTTTAGATGTATGGATCATGGATCATAACATCACTAAACAATGCATATATAATGCATAGGTACGCATGGTGTCAAAGGTTTACCATAATTATTTTTGAAATTATGCTTTTTTAAGACAGCACTCTCACTGTCTATAATTCCTGTATCAGGAGGTTTTATAGTGTGGTCACTACATGAGCCATTATTACGTAAGCTTTTAAGTGGGCTCGAATCCCTCACAGGACAAAACTTTGTGTAATCCACAAATGGTTGTTCCGAGTCTGGGTGTTCTTTGTGTCCGTTGTTTGAATGTTTGTAAAATTTCCCGCGACACAGGATACGTTCCTAGTGTGGGAATTGTCTTTTTAAAATGACAAAAATACAAAAATATTACCAAAACCACTACGCCATTTGTGCAGTCAAATTATAATTAGGTATGCTATTATTAATGTGAGCGTGTTTCTAAAGGATATACATTTATTATTAATAGATAGAAAATGAAGAAAGATGTTTTTTTTTGTGTATATTCAATATAATTTTGTATTTATAACGTATAATAATAACAACAGTTATCGTAAATCCTCATTATTTCTCAGTCTGTCTAATCACCGTATTTTTATTCGGTGTTGAGTGGTTTTTAATTACATAATACTGACATATATAAAAAAATATTTTGTTATGTAGTTGATATCTTAATGTAAAGAATAATTACGACAAACAGCCTATTAAAATAACCGTTACATTCAATTTAGTAATAAATTTATATGTAATGATAATGACTATCAAACATCAACCCTTTTTTTCCTGGAAAATATTTTTCTAGCATGGTATAACCATGGTGTAAGCTTATTCATACAGACGCGCGACAAAATTGGTGAGGTAAGTACCGACTTACGACTTAATACGTCGTTAACAGACTACCACCGATTCTGAAAAGCAGATCAACATAATAAATATTTAAGTAGTCCTCAAATACATGTAAACTGCTGTGATTGAATTAGCAACAGCGAATCATATCACTTGACATTAGTTTAATTTGGCTTGTCATTGTTTAGCCTTTCAGAATCCGGGTGTAAAGGTATTAGAGTTGACTACGCATTGATCGCAATCTTAATAAATTATCACTAAAGTCACTCAATATTAATAAGCGGCTAGCCGGGGCTAATCCCCACTGCTTCATCGTTATCTCCCTCCACCAAGGTTTATGTAAACACTAGTAATTGATTTATTAAGAAATCTACTTCTTTTTATTTTATAATAATATAATAATTATTTATTTATTAAACAAGTTACAAAGACTCATATAAAATTCAAAACTAAAATTAAAAACGAAAATTATTCTAAAAAAACTATTATTACATTAGTTACTATTGTTGTAGACGACATGCAAGTTACTACAACGTGTAATGAACGGACAGTCCAGTGTGAGTCTGTCCGCTATCATAGCCATAGCGCTGTTTGTGCTGCTACGTACCCGGCGCACCAAAGACGCGCATCGCTTTCGCATTATTGCATAAAAATAATCGACACGCGCCTCCGCAAACATCGATGACGCACTACAGTGTCGCGGCAATCTCATTAGTGCTCTAAAGGCATTATTATATTGAATACGGAGGGCTTTATATACCCTCTGCGTGTGACTAACCCACAGGCTGCATGTGTAGAATGAAGTACAATATGCTGTGAATAATGTAATCTTAACAGATTTGGAGCAACGTGCAAACCTGCGGGCTATCATATTTGCTCTTATTGATAAAGCCCTCCGTTCCCTTTCAATATCAGCATCATCCCTGAGACCGGTTGTTACTAAATGTCCTAAATATTTAAAACATTCCACCCTGTCTAAGAGCACTCCGTACAGGCATACAGGTGGAACTGTTGTAGGACACATAGAACCAGCCTCACAGACCATGAACTGACACTTTGCGGTGTTATATTTCAGTCCGTGGCTCACCGCATATGATTCACATATTTTTATCATTTTTCTTATTCCATAGATAGATGCACTCAGCAGTACCATACCATATAATACGAGGCGACGAGGAGGTTTCAAAAGCTCCTGTTCCGTGGGCAAAATGATTGATCTCCTTTCTTATAAAATGATATTTAGTTATGTACCTATTTTCATAATCATAATCATTTATTTGTCAAACATAGGTATTTACATACCTAGGTATAGATTTATTTTTGTATGTGTAAAGTTTTAAAATTTAAATCTTGTATATATTTTTTTGTAATTATTATGCAGGTTTTTTTCTTTTTAATAGATGTACTCTGTCATTTTTAATTCTAGAGACATAAATGAATTCTGTTATATAAATAATAAAAAAATATAGCTTACCGATTCTGGGTTTCTTCGATGGACATATTGTACCTATGAACAATATTAAATTGATATTATAACAGTTTACTGCTAACATGCTTGAAATGAAGAATGTAGCGTGATGATAATACTTAAAAACACAATTGAAACTTGTTAAGAACAATCGCAACATTTTTCATACCCATTGAACAAAATCGTATTAGATTTTTTGTAGATTTTATTGAATATTTATTGTAATCATATGTTGCATTGTACTGGAACATATACATACCTACATATATCTGACGTAATGTAGCTGCAAGGAAAATTATTTACCTATATCAAAGAAATTATTTTAGGAAGACGTTGCTATTAAACATTTCCTGAAATAAAATTGCGAAAGCTAAAAGTCAACACAATCTTAACTAATATTATACATGCGAAAGTGAGTTTGTTTGTTACACTTTCACACCTTAACTATTCGACCGATCATCATAAAATTTCGCATTCACATTGTCTGGAGTACAGAAAAGTACATAGGATACCTTTTACACAGAAAAAATAAACAGTTCCAAAAGAGCAAAGCCGCGGGCAAAAGCTAGTTATGAATAAAGACGCCTTTGACTAATTGACTATAAGGCAACCTACAATTGTCATTTAAAATTCTCTATCCAGATAATTAATTACGTTTGCAAGCTTTGGTAAAAGAAAATATGCGATATAATTATTAATTTACATTACGTCTTATTTTACAACATTCAAGTTTAAATTCCTCATTTGGATATCGCATATAAAATCAGTTGCTTATATATCTTTACATAATTACTTGTACAAAGTTTCTACAAAGAATATTAAAGTATCACAGTTCTGCGTAATAAAAACGATAGGGTTTTGAACCAACAAAAATAATAAAACCTCATTACCCACAACCAAACAAAAAAACTTGCTAACATTATTTATTCTACATTGCTGCTACTTTTACCATTCAATCTGGTACGCCTTGAAATCGTAAGTACATGAAAGGCGATGTATAACGACCAAATATACAGTTACCTATATAAAACAGGAATAAAAGCAAAGAGATAAAATCGTTGCACCATAGAGAACGTAGAGTCGTACTAAGTTCACGGTGGTTGCGCGCGTGCACTTTACGCAACGGACAGACACACTCGACTTATATCGCACCAGGAAATTACAATGTAAAGAAAACTATAGCGAATATAATATTATTGTGTATTTAGTTTTGTATTTACGTATTGGCTGTATCGTTTTGTTGGATGATCAAAAAGTAATTATGTAAGTGGATCGTTCATATAGATCCACTTTGATTTTGATAGAAAATGTGGTAATAAACAAATGTTGAAGGCAAAAATTGTATTGTAATATGTTTATTTAGGAAGGTAGGCTATTTAACATTACGCTACAATCCTTAGTGGCAGAGCGGGTGAAACTGTGGAACACAGCTATTCCACCAACATATTTCTTTAATATTTATTAATTGTTCTTCGGCGAGATAATCCTCTTGTATACTATACAGCTTTTATTATACATTACTATCCAGGAATCAAATTCGAGACCTTAAATCAGTCGCAAACGAATGGAAAACTTATACTTACAGGATGACTAAGACAATCATAAGTTGTTATTTAACACAATATTGCATTCAGTACTATCAAACGAATGCTCCGTTTAGTTACAAGTTTACAATCCTACTATAAATCATAATTATCTGTCACAAGGAAGTTGTAAGTTATATTGCCCTCCGATAAGAATGAACAAAGGAGTCTACAACAAACATATCTATATCAACAAGTAGCAGAAAAGTTTTGTTTGTAAAGGATATAAATTAATGATCTGAAAGATTATATACTTCATATTAAAATAATAAAATGTTTGTAAAGGTGTGAGCACGATGTTGGCCCTGGTGTAGGCAATTTATTACATTTAATTTAAATTTAATTTAATTCACTTTTGGAACTGACACCTAGCTTTTGACGTTTTAAAAGTGCTTGTTACTCAGGCCTATTTGAAATAAAAAAAATTGACTTTGACTTTGACTTTGACTTTGATCATCAGATTATTAATTTATATTTAGTTAGATAATGAACATAAGGTTTAATCGAGAGATATACAATTGGATTACTACGCATTATTTCGTGGAAGATATCTATAAATATTATTCATAGAATTGGGGCTGAGTATTTTCTATGTATTTCCAGTGTACTTCTCTTATGAGAACAATATTAATATTCACCGGAAATTAATGCCTGTATTTCTTAATGTTTACTCATTTTATGCAACCGCAGAGTTTATACTTTTAAACGCGCTAATTTCAAAAACGATTACTGTGTTGTGGAAAATTCTTGTGCGTCAGATGTTTTTCGATGATGTTTATAGCTACAATCTATAGATGCTGTGCAGTAATCATAACTATATACTAATTACAGCACAGCTAATTGACAACAAAATAATTGATTCGGACCTGCAAGGCTAAGGCTGACAGTTACTTATATTAAAATGTATTACAAAACAAATTTGGACTATCCTTACTGTTGACCCTTAAGCACGCCACTTCATTGACGAACTTGCCAGAGTCAAGCCGATCAATAGAAACTCTGAATCAGAAGCTTATAGGCTTAAGATGTTTTCTTTGATAACAATATTCATAATACTGGACTATACATATTTTAATCTGAACAAAACCCAAACCGGTCGACTTAACTTGGTCAAAATTCAAAACAAAAGTGATGTCAAACGTATATACGCTTATGTGAAACTAATAACTAAACGAAAGGTTAAACAAAGCCGGTGACAGCGACATGTTCTGATGTATGGATGTATAGTTTAACTGACAGACGATTGCTGTTAAACTGTTCATTAATCTTTAGTTTCTCCAACTGGGATAAGAGTTTTAGAGAGAACTAATGCTATTGAGATATTTGTTGAGGTTTCCAATTTACGAGGGCTACAGAAAATCTTAGATTACTAGAATGACTTAGGGCTGTATTATCCATGATGGCATAAGCCACCACGGAAGATTAAATGGTCTAGCTCAACTGAAATATAAAATATGCGATGACAGATGCTTGATGATAAAATTTAAGCTCTTTTCGATGTTTAACTGTGTAATATTACAGGGCACAAGTGTCATATTGATACCGTATATTTCAATTGCTTTGTATATGTGTTATAGAGATTTAATATGTGGCTAATATTCTGTCAATATCTTTAGTAGATCAAAAAGTAGTAAGGCAGATTAATAAATTTGGTTTTTATTTGTTTGGTGTGTTGCAAATATAAAAATGTTTTTTGACTTTAGTTGGCGCCAGGAAATTTATGCATGCGAATGCATTATTGCACCTAATTATAAAACTAAATGTTTTGATTATGGCCAGTTTCACAATAACAGACATCCAAAATATAAATGGAATGCTGTCTTTCTCTCTTTTGAACAAATAAGAGCGACGGCGCGCGGCGAGACTTTTATCTTATATATAAATTCTATTTGGAGCTTGTGAAACAAGGTCTTAGAATGCCACATATGTTTTAAATTTTTTGCCAAAACTCAAAGCGTGTGGCTTGCACCTAATATTATCAAAATGTGTACCTTCACGTTGCTTTCCTCACAGCTAAAGTTTACCTTGAAGCATATCTGTTTTATTTTCATCTCATAATCTTATCTAATACGCACACGTATTATATATAACGGACTAGTCTTCATGTTCATCTCACAATATTATGCAAATCCGAGATTTCACAGCTAATATACGACTCGTTAAATGATACCATCTGGTTGATTGAGCACCAGCTCATTATGTCACCTAGGTTGACAGCCGTCTACGATTTATTATCTGCAGAAGACTAACTTCTGCAGGCTTTTACATATTAATTAATAATTTGAAATCTTATGCAACGTCCATTTGTGATCGATGCTGTCAATATAAATCACGACTAATGAAGAGAATTGCATACTTTAGTGTAATATATTATGTCTTCTCAGTTAGTAGAGATGCAATACGTTTAAATTTATTCGGTTTTAATAAGTGGATTATTGTTAATTTCGATCTACTGCTGAATGCTTATGAAAGCCAGGGCCTTTTGATAGGCATTTTCTCTGACGCCCGTTGGCTTTACGCAAATGCAACTAACTTATGAGCTGTCAATGCAAAAGGTAAAACATCATACTGCCGAGAGCTTAGCCTTAGTTTCTAGCCTCATATAGCTAGCTCTCTTAAGGAGGCTAGAAACGTACTCGCTGTTGGAATACTAACACTAGCTTCTTTGGCTGCTATATTTTGTAAGGTAGAGAATAAGATTTGTCTTAAATTGACCCATTTTGAGCGAATTCCTTGTGTGGTTTAGGGGAATTTTCAGCTGTGCATCACTCGCTTAGAAGGTAAACTTGCTAAGCGAGTGAAAAAGACGATATAATGAAATTTTGTATACTATATTTCTTTTTTATTGTTTTATTCGTCCTATTAGCCCACGGACAACAACTATTTGATCACACAAATATTAGGCTACGAGCCCGTACGCCCGTTGACTTTCGCCCCTTTCATAGAAAGACGAAGCCCCGCTCTGCGGGGCTCCTATTTTTAGGTGGATTTTAAGAAAAAACCTAAAAAGAAAGGCTCGTAACTAAATATTAGCCTCGTGTGTACATCGAATCCATAACAGACAGTAGCAAGTCGATCACTTAAGTCACCACGCCATCCATGCAGCAACCAAGTTATTGGTTAGTTTCACTCATATGCCACCATTATATATTACGAAAGCAACATAATGAAGTCTAGTTTATAGAAATTTTGGAAACCTAGAACTATAAATGTTGAAGTCGATCACAACCAGTTTCGATGCAACATTAATGATACGGTGATAGATCACTATTCGTTATGAGTGATTGCATAATGCGCTGATTATGTCACTAATTAGCATGCTAATTTAAAAAGAAAACATTTAGAAGCTTAATTTCTTATTTTATTTTAATTGCCAAACGTTTGGAACCAATCAATCATCGATTTGGTTACAAAAAAAATGTAACTGTTATTTTGCACCGTTTGGTGGTGAGTCGTAGCTTATGGACGATTGCATAGTATGAGAAATTGTTGTCACAATGAAAGCTGGTCTTTCTAGCTTCCAACACAGCGCCTTTTTAGTAGTTCTGAAGCATTGCTTATCACAGAAATACAGCCCCAGGTAGTCTAACTGCTATGATAAATCTGGTATTCTTACGTGTATCACTCTCAATTTGATTATGCTCTTGTTTATTACTTTTATTATTACTTCAATACATGCATTGCATTACAAGCAGCGATAGCTCAGTGGGGAGACCAACAGACTGCAATGCAGAGGGTCTCGGGTTCGAACCCATGTCTCGCACCTCTGACTTTCGAAAGTTATATAACTTTTCGAAATTATGTGCGTATTGATTGACAATTATCGCCTGCTCCGTGCCTCGGAGAGCACGTTAAGCCGTTGGTCCCGGCTGCCATGAACATCTATGGCAGTCGTTATTGGGAAAGTCAGTACCCTCTAATATCCTGACACTGGTCTAGCCTTAGGGTATCGTTAGCCTTTGGGTTGCGGAGGTCAGGTGGCAGCCGCTCCGTGTAAAAACTGATATCCAATCAAATCCGGTTAGACCAGAAAAGCCGACCCCAAGTGACTTGGGAATAATAAAGGCTAATTGAGAAGAAGACTTCAATACATACATTGCTTTTCCATATTTAATTTGGCCAGATATCTCCTGTTCTAAACTATTACAGTTTTTCGTAGACAAAGTATCATCTTTAACTTTAATCTCACTTCGATAGTAACCTATAATATGTCGTAGGTTGAAACTCTACTGGACAAGAATTTGAATGACCTATAATTTATAGTGTTTTCGAACACGAAAAGTACACTTGGATATTATTTACTCTTGTTCGTTGTTCTAGAATCAGTGGATGCCAAGAGAGGCAGATGTTGTCTTTAAAAAAAGTGTTCACTGTCGTCTCAGAATTTATTTCTTTGGTATGATCGAACAGAACACAACAGATACTACTACTGAAAAGATATGGTTTTTTGTCCCATATTTTGTTGAAAACTAGAAACACTCGTAGCCAGTTTTTTTACAAAACAAGGGACGGATATAACCTCTTATATTTATAAGCTGCTCACAACCTGTTGGCACTTACGTACCTTTTGCAATAAGCCCGTTATTAGACATAATATGGTTTGTAATGGCGCGACCATGTTTTATGCCATGCCGCCAAAGACACTTGAGAAACTACAGATTTCATGTCAGAGTGATGGGTACTTTACGAACGTTCAAATATCAGACACAAAATACAACCAAACTCGGAATAACTAATTTTAGATAATTTTTTATCTCGTGTGGTGATCGAACCCACAACACTCGCCACATTATGCCATTCGTGTAGTCAGCATTTAAGCAATTAAAGCGGCGCGGTAACGAAATTGGCTAAGATGTTAGAAGAGTGGTCGGAAAGTTGTACGTACTAATAACGTGCACTGCTCCTAGAACAATCCTAGCTATAGGATTTAACAAGAATACTAGCAATTTATATAAGAAATATCTTATATAGCAGTTATTAGTATCACCTATATATATAATATAGGTGATGTATCTTATGTGAGGGCCAGTCAGTGCAGACCGACGACACTTCGACCCAGTGGGATCTTTTGTGTCGACACTCTCCCGATAACGACTGCCATAGATGTTCATGGCAGCCGGGACCGACGGCTTAACGTGCTCTCCGAGGCACGGAGCACGCGATAATTGTCAATCACTACGCACATAATTTCGAAAAGTCATATAACTTCCGAAAGTCAGAGGTGCGCGATGTGGGTTCGAACCCAAGACCCTCTGCATTGCAGTCTGTTGGTCTCCCCACTGAGCTATCGCTGCTCTAATATAGGTGATACTAATAACTGCTTTATAAGCCGCTTAAATAATGCTTAAGATTATTCCTTCTATTACAAAAAGTTGATGATGACTTAATTGCATGAATGGCGCGAAGGCTTACGCTTTGACAAGTCAATCAAATCGTCAGGAAATGTGGGTTCTATACATACAGAGTATAATGTAAACTTTGTGTGATTCACACATAGTTTTATTTGCTGATTAGTGTTATAGTTATTTTTAACTGAGATTATGCATAGTATGACAGTTCTCTTTGTGCTTTCTTCATAAAAACTGTTATTTCATTAAATTGGGCATCCCAAACGGGTATTAAAAGAAAAGATGACTCATTTGTTTAAATTCCATAAAACCAGTTCAAGCTTCCCCGGGCAGAGGCTAACTCTATTGAAAGCAAAAAATTAGAAAGATGTCAGTCTATTGTATTATTCATGACAAATATTTGTTTTGTTTTGTACTACCATCTAATCATACAAAAGAGATCTTTAACAGTTTTTTGTTGTACAGCTAATTGCCTTTAAGAACTCATACTGAACTGGCGAAACGCAGAAATACTGTTACCACTCTTACGCCGATTCTGTAAAACTTGAACTTAAAACTCTGTAGTACCCACCTACTTTTTTAAGTGAGACAGCTATTTCGTACCACTACAAAATAATTGGATTCGAAATGTTTTTCGAATCGAAGCAATCTTACTATAACCATATACATATGTATAGACTGTTCAGTGGTCGAAATTCAACCGTAATCATTGTTGATAATTTGCTACTAAACATCAAAATAGGGGAAAACGAGGGTACTGAATGGTTGTGTTGTGTGTTTACCCAATCAATACAAAAAAAATAAACTACTGCTTCCATTTTTGTTTATGATAACCCTAAAACTCAATAGCTACTAAACTATATAAAAAAAGGCTTATAAACGAATGGTACTGAACTGTTCTGTCTTGGCCTATTTATATATAGTATTATATAGAAGTAACTTAACACCCACACAACAATGATATGAAGAGAAAATTCCATAATATACCGTTTCCTATCACGTGGGCATATTTCAAACTTATAATACACACTTTCACGGGACACGAGTTTGTAACCCAGAAACCTAAACCCCGACTGTCTACTAATAAATGAGGTTAATTAAATCAGTATACGTTTATAATACATGATAATAATATTTTAATGGCTGGACGAATTTAGATGTGTTTTAGTTATTAATTATATGATTATTAAGAAACTTCCCCAATAAATGAGATTAATAAAATCTGTTTTAATTTAAGAGCATTTTTGCCTTGTGGTCTTTCCGTATGGCGACGTCGTAAAAAGTGACATATTTGAAGTATATGTAATTAATTTATTAGGATTTTATATTCAAAATGTTTTAATACACTCTACAGACTAAGTTAGGAATGTATCATAGATGAAATATAATTATATTTATTTGTAGTCATTTTACTATGCACATTACGGCGTCCTGCTCGTTGTACCACCACCTCGTGCCACCAGTGTGCAGTGGTACGAGAAGGAATTCCATTTCCTCTTCGTGCCATCGATTGATTAATCCTGGACGTCATATATAATGTGTATGAAGTGTATTAATAAAATTTTGAAAATAAATCCCATGTAAATTAATTACATTTAAAACTTATAAAAATGACAGTAATTTGCGACGTTGCCACTCAGTCATGCTTAAAACATACGTATTATTTGAATGGTTAGACAAATTTGGATGTGATTGAGTAATGAATTGAGATAAGTCGATACCAGCGTTAATGGTAAAGTTGTCGGCAAAGATGACCTATACACAAAGAACACTGGTCTGGGGGAAGGCAATAGGTATTACTGCTTAGGTACATATCAGGGATGATGCGAATATTCGCATCCGCATCTGCAATTGCGGAGCTGCCGCATCGATTTGGACATCTGCATCCGCATCCGCAATAATTAACGCGGATGTTAATGCGGTTCCAGATATAGCGTAGGTTGTTGTAGAAAGAAATCAGTTGTTCAGTAGTACGTGTTTAATTTCTGAACCTTTGCAAACAGGCTTGAACCTGCGAAGGCAGTGATATTAGATACTTTTTATTAAATAAGATAAACAATTTTCATCAATATCCGCATCGATTTGGACATCCGCATCCGTATCCGCATCCGCGGTTGTCAGAAAATCTGCATCCGCGACATCCCTGGTACATATTATCGTAACCTTGCATACTTACCCGATTCAAAGGGGAGGGATCTTAATTGCCCATCCCTAGATGGATTAATTTTTTATAGGTTCATGTTATGGTTGGTTGGTTGTTGTCTGTAATAATAGTTATATTATATATTAACCATACACAGGAAATAAATAATGCATGCTTGTATACGTTTGTGCATTGTTATATGTAGTAAATTGTGTGCTGTAAATGGTATAGGTTGTAAAACTGTACAGTATATATGAAAGCTGAGATTGAATCGATTCAGAATATTATAATAAGCAATAAACTGTTGCTGGGAATGGATATCGCCTTTTAAGGTATATTGATATACCGAATACGGTATTAAGGGATTTTGAAAATATGTCTTTCCTATGTTAAAGATATACAGTACACATACATAGAAAACTATGTAAGACCATGCTAAGAGCGTTATAAAAACGATCAATGTCGAAATGATTGAGAAAAGCATTGCCCAGCAAAATAATTGAAAATGAATGTAAGCTACTGGTGAACATAGGGGAATATGATAATACCTGTTCATATTATATACCATTGATATAGATCGATTGATATAGAAATACCATTATAGCCGGATGAAAATCGGCATGCCAATTTTCATCCGGCTATACTATGCCATATACTTAGGGCCTGTCCTACCACCTCCAAATAGCATTTATCTATAAGATAAAAGTCTTGCCATCTCTCTTCTTTAACCTAACAAGAGTGAGACAGCACGCGATTTATCTTTCGGATAACTTTTACTTGTTAGTTGTGGGACTGGCCATTAATGCTCTGCTAATCTTAACGAAGCTTAACTACGCGTAAGAAATAATATGTTTCACAAATTTAATGTGTTAAATAGTTTTTCTATTCGCTCACTCTCCTGTATAAGTAAAGTTTTAGCAATAAAATATCTCCTCGATAAACTTCCTTTACAATTTTTTATTTTCTTTCTTTTATAAAAGACAACTTCTTCACTAGGAATAATTCCTGTGTCACTTTAGGACACACACAAGACTTTACAAACATTCAAACAATGGACACAAAGACCATATTCTAATAGTAGGAGAGCCTCGCTGATTTCAGCATGAATGGGCCGGCTCGACCGGGGAAGGACTACCCTCTCACAGAATATCGACGTGAAATACCAGTATTCCTACTGTTGTATTTCGTTCGGTGAGTGAGAGCGCCGGAGGCCCAATCACCCTCTTTCCCCTTCCCACTCCTTCTCCTTCCCACTTCACATCCTAAAGGGTCGGCAACGCGCAAGTGATGCATCTGGTGTTGCAAGCGTCCTTAGGCTACGGTGACCACTTACCATCAGGTGGACCGTATGCCTGTTTGCCAACCTAGCAGCATAAAATTGTAGATCATACAAATTTATGTCCCGTGTGGGATTCGAACCCACAAAACTCGGCACAGTGGCACCGGCGAGACGGTTACTTAAACCACTATGCCAGTCAATTAAATATAAATGAGATTATTATAGGCTACGATAGGCCAAAGTAACCCAGACCTAGCTATATCCATGTGGATCAAGTCACGCAATTTAACAAAAGTGCTTTAGCGCAAATGTCGTTATAAAGCCAATTGATGTCAAAGACAATCGCATGTTTTCAAAGTAATTATTACAGCGCTATTGTTAAACAAAATTTGCGGCATAACAGATTGAGCCGTCAATTGACATAGTTCGGTTTTATTCATTACCTAATATTTAATATGGCAGTTTAATGACAAACAATAACATAATATTGAGTTTTGCAAGAACTATTAGATATAGTCATGTATTGGTTCCGGCTAATTTATATATGAACAGCATTGAGGCGAACAGGTAACTATCAAGAATTTTAGCATAAGTGTAAAACATAATAGTTAAACTGCAATATAAATTTAAATATTAATTAATATTTTAGAACCGTGGCCTCAATGATGGCGGCTAAATGTGACGTTAGTCTTTGAGTTCCCGGACGGCCATCTTACTATAATTTTACTAGTAAAGTATTAACACGTCGTTTTACATTAAAGTTGTTGTGAAACTGCATGTTAACACACTAGCGGTATTTCGAGCAATTGTAGAACTAATAATGACATTAATGACATCTGAATCGCGTTATACAATAACACAAACCCGTGTTTAGTTTTGTATGGCGAATTAATATTACACTATAATCAAATTATCTGTTACGTTGTTTAACATACTGACACTTTTAATACTTACCTTTTTTTTATGTCAACATAAAAAAAAGTAAGTGACATAGAGATATTTGTGTCATTGTGTAGGTTGCCCCGTGGTTTGATTGCTTCTGTTATGTATGTACTTCATGCAATAGTATCGCGTAAGCTGTTTTATTAGATCAGTGTTGTCAAATTACAAATACAGCGACCCCAAAAGTAGGTGTAGCTTAACTCAACTAAGTTGAATTAGTCTGTCAAGTCTTAGAATACCAGACATAATTAAAAGTCTATTGTGGCTGGTCACCGGTGTACCGCTGCAACTCAATAGGTAAATCATTAAAAACGAATTTAGTTAACATTACAAGTCTGGGTGGGGGCTTTGAATAGGGACACCATAGCATTAGATGTTTTTAATAACTGAATTATTAATTACTATGTCCTAGAGGAGATATCTCAAGTAATTTTTTTGTAACTGGAGTTGGCAACATGCTCTTTAACTCACTCAATCTGAGCTAGGCGATTAAAGGAACGACACTTTTGAGTACAATATTAATTAGGTAGTAGCGTAATACACATGATGGCATGTAAATAACAAAATTTTGTACTCACACGTGACGTTACAAGAATCACTAAATGAGTTAGAGAGCATGCAAACGGATATTACAAAAAAAATAATACTTAAGATGTCTCTTCTACTACGTAGTGCATATTATTAACTCTAAGCTTTTTTATAATAATAATAATAATAATAATATTCTATCACATACACACAACACCATCTAGCCCAAACTAAGCAGAGCTTGTACTATGGGTACTAGACAATGGATAAACATACATATATATATTTTTTTTTTTGTAAATACCTAAATATTATACATAGAAACACCCAGACCAAAGCAAACATCCATGTTCATGCACACAAATGTTTGACTTGTGCGGGAATCGAACCCGCGACCTCAGGCGTGGCAGTCGGTTACACTAACCACTACGCCATCGAGTCGCCATTTTATATTCTACTGTTTTGTATCTAAATATAATCATAGAATAACTTCCATTCTATTAAAAAGTATATGCTGTGATATAATGTCGCAACACATTTCCAAACATATTTCCTTACTATAATATTTCCATCGATTATAGCCGCTTCGCTTGTTATTAGAAATCAATTCTACGAAAAAATGTAACCGGTATTCATTCGCGTTGAAATTATAACAATATGTAAGTAGAGCTGGTTTGTACGGAGTTGTACGGCTTCGAAGTGAACGGATCCGTTTAGCTTATCGATTTCTGTCTATTTCTAGGTTATGTTATGTTACGTTATCTCTGTTCTCCTGTCCTTTAATATGGTTTCTTAAATAAAATTTAAAAACAAAGGCAGGTGATTATACTGACAACAGAAAGTACTCTTTAATTTGTGGCTTGAAATATATTATTATTAGAGTAATGTCTAAAATTACAAGAAATATTCTGGCCGGAAAGCTGCCAACAGTACGCTATCTGTAAAGCGAACCCAGGAGAATAGAAGGATGAGCAGCCCAGCTCTAACATAAGCGTTAATCTGCACTTAACGAGACATGAGCCATGCTCATCAAATGTCAAACTATTCTGTGTTGTATAGCTGGTTAATGTTTCATAAAGTCAGGTTACTTTAGCCTCTTTCTGAAAAGCACTATGACTGGTCGTAAAACAGCACCATTTGTAATTCAAATATCGAACATGTCCGTGTTGCCTGCGGCGCTCGTCACTGTCACATCAACTGAGACATGTTGTACAGTAGCATTCTCAGCCTAATGACCTGTGCTAATTCAAAATTATAATAGGATATTTACTATCATGGTCGCTCTATTTATCTCATTCTATTAAATTTATAGTTTTTAAAACTCGATATTCCTCCTCCTCATTTTGAGCTTTCTTCAGATCGAATGATTTTGTTGGTTTTTGTCACCAAATAGAAAAAATTGCATGCAGAAACCTATTCTAAATTGCGAAATAAACCATACCACGTACAAAATGGAGCGTAAATCATTTTGCAGTTTAAAATTAAACTATTTACGGAAAATAATAACTCGCGAAGATATTGTATGCTTGACATCTTTACTCAACTAGAGTGCCGGCCATGCTTTACTGCAGTCCGTAGCCAGTTTCTCAGGCGGAAAATTATATGGGCATTAGGAACGAGACAATCTATTTTATTAGGCCACACGTCGATCTGTGCGTATGCAGATACGCGTGAAATTGAGCTGAACGTGTATCGCGAGAAACTTGTATATTGGACGAGAAGTCTTTTATTGTAGTTGTGGAACATTTTGTTGATATTGTTTGAGTAGAAGGTAGACAGTTCAGAATGTCAATGCTGCAATTGAAATGCAACTAACGCCAACTTTTTTTGTGAGACAGGAACGTTACAGACCAAGTGTTGTCGAGTTGCCGAGGATAGTGGGTCAGTGTCAATTTACTTTAATTCATCATATACATGTTACTATTACATTACTCATATCAGATATACAATATTGCTGTAAAATTGTTATCGTGAAATTGCAATGTAAAGTCAACACGACCATACAATATAATTTATACCATTTTGTTGTTGTTTTGTTTTATATTTTTTTATATTTTAGTAGTTTTTATCTTATCTAAATTTGTAATATCATAATAACTGTGTGCTTCAGTGGTAAATGTTGTGTATACCTGTAATTGGCATATGTATCAGACCTTTTCCATGTACCTTTTATTTTGATTTTAAAATATGTATGCTGTTGGTGTACCTAATAAAATAAATAAAAAATAAAAATAAATTTATCAAAAATCATGAGTAAAATATCGATTGTAAATTTACTTTATCATAGTGACGTCTTCTACGTTCAAAATTAATCATATACACTGTCATTGGATAGCTTATATTAACTGAATGCTATTAATCATATACATTAAATAATGAAAAAAAAACACAACCATATATATTGGTCTATTTTATAGCAACAATAAAAACAAAAAATCTATAACATCTAACTACGAATGCGCATTTTTATGTCTGTTAAAAGATTTGACGACATTTGTAGTGATATTTCTATCTCCAATCTACGGATCGTAGATTAGATTGATTACTAATTTTTGTAAACGCACGTTTCGATCTATCGTTAAGCAATCTTTGAAGAAGTTTTCACCATAGTAAGCTATCATTCGTCGCAAACTTATCCTGCGCTACTAATCTCAGGCCATCTATGAGTTTCTTCATAGACCATTGTAAAACGCGTTGTGAAATGCGGGTAGTTGGAAATGTTGAAAGGTTTCGTTCTAGTGTGTGGAGACGAAATATTGTAACACTTAAATAGTGTTTCCGTCACGGTGGGGGGTGATGTGTTGTGTGTCATGATATTATTCATTATTTTATTGTTTTCGGTTATGCAAATGAAAATTTAATTTTTATCCAACAGTTTCCAATGTATCTAGTAGAAACATTCGAGTTTGGATGAGGACATTCTTACGATTTGGTTAATAATATTTTCAATGGCGTCGTTGTTTATTATGGCATAATATTCGTTTTCTTTATATTACTGTAATAGTAAATGCGAAAGTAGCTCTTTAAATGTTGACAACTGAACCAATTCTGATGTAATTATGTTCTACAGATAAAAATAAACTAATAGTGTCGCTCATAACTGGAACTATCAGACTTCGATAGTTATTGGTATAGAACAACTATTGAAATCTGATAGTTTCCTTTAAGGGGTGTCCATATATTACGTGACGCTAATTTGGCTGGATTTTACTTATACATGACTTACGGACACCTCCATAAGAGACCTTTATAATATTTAATAGTAAAACAGACAAAGCATTTCTTGAACATTTTATCACCGTTCCTTTTAATATTATTTGGTAACATTAAACCTTGACACCACTTGTCTGTTTGAATTTTATTCTTGTAACATCTGCCCGCCGGAAAGGCCCACATTTGCAAATGCGTGACTTACAATAGGGGTTAGCATTGAGTTACACTGTAATATACGGGTGCCGTACAGGGCTGACATTTGTAACCACCGAAGCAAGACCATTGAACACGAAACAAGTCCAGAATATATTTATTATTATATTTAAAGCTAATGCGTTGTTTTAAAGACAATATGTATGCAACCAAAATAGATTTTATCAAGTTTATGTAATTTGTATCAATATTCATATCTGTATAAAATAAGCAGTAATAGGTAGGTATGTAGGTAGGCCATATTACTTTTTTTTTGTAACTGTAGAGTCTGTTTTCTTTTATCTTGAACTTAAATGCCACTTCGAAGGACAGTGGATTTTAGAAGCGAGTTTGATGACGAAATCCTACGGAATAGTATCTGTTCAATATCGGCAATTGCTTCCTTTTATATCCACCTACAAATAACTAGCGACATATAAAAACTAACTTCTGATTACTCGTCAAGAAGGTACAGAACTAGGAAGTATATAATATGTGACCATTAACAAACGTTTTTAAATAATTCCTTGATGGACGACGCAGAACCTCTTTGCTCTGCAATATAGACTAGTAGGTACAATAAGTTGGCAACCCTTGTTCTGTGCGAGTCTACTAAAGCAAATCTAACATGTGACGGGTTGAGGCGTGCAGATCCGGTACAATTGCAAGATCCGTGTTAACTCCGTAGCAGAGATCTTGTTACTATTGTACCTCGATCCATAACTGATCGGAGATTTTATAGAAATATGAACTTTCTCCACTATGTTTTATGTTTGAAAACAAGCTTTCATAATTCAATTACTTTAACAGAATATTTCTTATAATTTGCTGTTAACCTATTGAGTGGTAGCGGCACACAGGCGTTCAGAGTTTTCAACTATATTTGGCATTCCAAAAGCTGACAGGTTAATCTAGTTGTCATCATTTTAGTCTAAATAATTAGGCGCAAAGTAGTCTAGAACTGCGGATGGTAGATGGCAAAATGTAACGCCAAATTTTCGGAGTTTTCCTAGAGTGTCAAGGCTAGTCCGTCTGATATAGGAATAAATATAATAAGTTGAATTCGACTCTAATGTTGATGTTCGATAAAACACTAGAGATAACAGTTTCTATGGGAATGATGCTTAGCAAAAATAGAAAAACAGTTCCAACATCGGCCTCAGAGTTGATCGATGTATAAATACAGGGCTTCCAACAAGTGTCTTCCGACACCTGCCAGTGATCGAGCGAATGACGCCAGTACCGTTAACTTGAGCTTCGAGATAATTATTAGAACTATCTGACCTCTGATGCCATCTAATTAGAGCAGATAGCTGTTGAGAGTTAAGGTTGGGCCTCAATCGTATCTGTTTTGGCGGATATTTATGTCTAACGTATCCTGATTTCTAGTATTAATATTATGGCGAATGCCTGCATCGTGAGGCTTTACTGAAGTGAAACTTAGACTCAGAACAGCTATCTGTTGATGTAGTGACACAAAAGTTTTCTCCGTGCGAGTATCGGATAGTAAAATGACCACCTTTACAGCCTAGTCTATTGGATCGCACTGACTCGCTTTCCCCTACAACTGCCTAATCAGCGTAAAAGAGATGCATCTATTTTTCAAATGGTCCTTTTAACAAGTGGAGTATGGACCACTACGTAGCGTCGTCCCATCCGGCACGGATCGACCGTAGGCCCGATAACGAGTTCTCGTATTCTCTGAGAAAACATAGTAACGTATTCATAGACAATATGCGCGTTGTTTAGCGATGCAGATCGAACAAGTACCTTTATAGAATTACACCACACGTTTCCTTTGAATTGCGTGTATATTGTTACCCGGCTCAGAGCAGCTATGCGTGGAGTAGGCATCTGTAGAAATCACTCCGTCTCTCTGTTTGTTGTGTTTTAACAGCTAAACCGCAAAGTCGATTGTGATGTAATTTGGTATGTACATATATACACACATCAAAAGTGTCTAGGGATCAAATACGTTTTAGAGGCTCACCGCAATTGAGGATTATTATTTTAACATTTTTGATTTTAATTGGTTCTTTTTAGTGATTTTCACTATTTGAATAAATAATTTTCTTTAAATTTCGATAAAAATAAAAAAAAACTATCAATCAGGATTTCTATAAAATTGTGTGATAGCGTTTTTATAAATCCATTACAATTTCTGCATCGGAACTGAAAAAAACTGCATCAATATGGAGCGAAGACATCATTTAACACAAAAAGAGAAGATGAGAGCCGTCGGAATGTTGCAAGCTAGTTCCAGGCAACGTACTGTAGCTATCGCTCTTGGCATTACATAGAACATTATAAGTCGTCTCTGGACACGCTATTGTATCACAGGCGCCGTGGCAGAGCGACATATAGGACGATCTCGCATCACCGCTCGCAGACAGGACTGGTACAGCCAAAATACTGCTCGATGGAATCGTAACATGACCGCCATGATGTTAGCTACGAGGCTCCACAGCTCTTCAGGCTTACTGATAAACGACCAAACCATCCGAAATCGTTTACGTGAAGTGGGTCTGCGTTTCCGAAGGCCGCTCAGGGTTCACCTATAGCACCCTGCAATCGTAGGTAACGTTTGCAATGGGTTCGTGAACACAGAAATTGGGAGAAAGAAGACTGGTGTTGTGTTTGCTTTTCCGATGAATATCGTTTCGGTGTGAGATCAGATACAAGACGTACTTGGATTTGGAAGACTTCTGGGCGTAAAGAATGCTTAAAATTTTGTTAGGAAGTTCATTCATATGGAGGTTGAACAATAATGGTTTGGGCCGGTATTTGGATCGGTGGACGAACCGATCTCACTTGGATCAGGGGCAACCTGAATGCTCAGATTTATGCGGATAGAATAGTTGCAGGCGTGATCATCCCTTTGCAAAACTCGTTGGATGATTCATTTCGACTAATGCATGACAATGCACGTCCACACACGGCTGGAGTCGTAACACGTACTCTTGCCGATGCTCGTATCAACGTCCTGCCGTGGCCTGCTCATTCACCAGACCTCAACCCAATTGAACACACATGTCATATACTCCAAAGAAGAGCTCTGCCGATTATGGATGCCGTAGATACCCCACAACAATTTTTGGACTTGTTAGAAAGAACGTGAGCGGCCAAATATTATTTGATAGTTTTTTATACTTAAAAATGTACTTGATCCCTAGACACTTTTGATGTGTGTAGTTTGCAAGTAGTGGAATAAAATAGACCACATTTTAACGAAACGGATACTTATTATCGTGTATTTAATTTTGACTTATTTATTCTGTTATTTAGATTTTGGACAAAATTTATTTCCTTGTGAACAGAGCTCGTCTTCCGAAAGATGTTTGTGTATACACTATTGGCAATTTATGTTCACTAACATTCCGAAAAGCCCGGATATTGTGAAATGAATACCGGTATTTTAAAGTCACTAATTTGGTCCACTATTGCCTATTTGTAATGTTTACTAACATCCAAAAATACCGACATGTCCGGATATTGTGAAATGAATACCGTTATTTGGAATCCTTTATTTGGTCCGGTGTATTTTCGAAATCCGTGATCCCGCTTTGCGACCCCCAGTACTAACTGTATACTTCACTCTAGACATGATATCTTAGGCGTTAGCTTTTAACAGACATACAGTTATACATAAACTAGCCACTCACTCTCGATTAGATTAGTGAAACTTTGCATTGGTAGCAAGGAGGTTGAGCCTACACAGACGCACACATAATTACAGTAAATTACCGGACATCATTATCACATCATCATCATGAAAGCCTAGAAAACTATGAGCGTAGGTGTCTTGAGGACCTTAACGTTAAACGCCAGCTCCGGAAAGCCCGTCCCAAACCCTCTTATGCGTATACTTATAACGCACTAGGGGAGCTATTCTGCGTTACTCGTGACCGCAAGACTAAGTTTGGTTTTGCGAGCTACGTCCGGGCACACAGACGCAGACAGATGTCTGAGAATTGACAGGGTATCGCCGTCGACGGATACTTCTGGGAGACATCAATGTTAATGGTCGGTCATATAGTCACACTTTAAATTACATAGATTTTCAGGTCACTAATTGTGATTAGCACGTTGTATTGTTTGGTATTGTTTACTTGAAGTTTTAGATATCTTTTAGTCAAGGTTGACAGATCTACAAAGTCACAAAGGTTTAAGACGTATACTTCAAACAGTTTTATGAGCCCAAATGTTTTTAAGTCATAAATTACCACACCGTTGCTTTTTTTGAAAAACAATAACCTCTACAAATGGATTACACCATTCGCTTAGGAGCAATTACTGAATTATAGAAAAGGAATTATAGCTACCTACTCCTTTTCTGTGATACAGTAATTACTTCTAGTGTAAGCGTAGCCTTTTCCAACCCTTAACTTTAGCTCCTATATTGAGGCAAGAGCCCAACTAGCTGCCAAAAAGCTGGGCATCCTCTGTAAGGTGAGGCAGTATTTCATGACAAAACATTTGTACCAAGCACAGGTTCAATCCTGCATGGCGTACTGTTCTCACCTCTGGGATGGCTTTGCAAAAAATCAGCTGGAGGCTTTGGAGTCAATTGAGCGGAAGGCCAGGAGACTTATCGGCGATGACCAACTGGTCAACACACGACTCCAAAGCTTGGAGCATTGTCGTAAGGTTGCCAGTTTCTCGGTTTTCTATCGGATACATTTCGGAGAGTCTGCAGAAGAACTGCATAATTTGATTCCTCCTTCCCCATTCTACCATCGAACGACCAGATAATCAGACCAGTGACAGAGGTACATGGTGGATATACCATATTTACGCACGAAGCGCTTTGCTTCCAATTTTAAAATGCGTACCGCTAAGGAGTGGAATTCGCTACTTAAGTCTGTGTTGCCCGATGAGTACAATCTGGATGTCTTCAAGTCGCAGTGAATAGGTATCTTCTAGGCAAGCGTGCTCTATCGTCGACTGCATCTTCATTTAAGATCAGGTGAGATCGCGGACAAACGCAAGCCTATTAGAGTATAAAAATATTAAACGTCACACACAAACCCAGACCTTGACCTACAGTAGTAAATATTAATAAACACTTAATGGACAAATAACTGCTTAATGCAAAGTGAAGTCAACATAACAACCTAGTTAGAACGAAAATACTTTTATGCATTCGAAGATGCAGCTATGTATTAACATGAGAAATTCCTTTAAATGTATTTAAAAAATCGTGAATACGATAGACGATCAACAGCGATAGCCTAGTGGGAAACCGTTAGACTGCCACGCTGAGGTCTCGAGTTCGATCCCAAGGCGCGCATCTCTGACTTTTCGAAGTTATATGCGTATTAAATAGTTAATTATCGCTCGCTTTAACGGTGAAGGAAAACATCGTGAGGAAACCTGCATGTCTGAGAGTTCTCCATAATGTTCTCGAAGATACGTGAAGTCTGCCAACCCGCACTAGGCCAGCGTGGTAGACTATGGCCTAAACCTTTTCACAGTGAAAAGAGGTCCGTCCCAGCAGTGGGACAGTTTAATACAGGGCTGATATTATATTATAATACGATTTGGCGCCACGTAAAATTAATTCTAAAGATCCTTTTCAAATATGAGCTAATATATTCTTCGCTTACGAGGTTATATAAAAATTAAAAACGAATTTGTTATACCTTCAAACAGTTTAATAATGTTATTAGATTGTGCAACAATATTAGTCTAGATTTCAGCAATAATGTAAATGTATTAATAAACCTGTTTTAGCAATAGCCGTGGACAGACCGCTATTAAGGTGCAAATTCATTTTAACATTATATTAATGTTATTAGTCACGACATATCATTAAGCACCAAATTACTAATAGATGTAGCTTTATTAGAAAGTTGTTTAGTTATAAGTCGTCTACTGTTAAAACTAAGAGGTATTTTAAGTAATATTGGTAACTAGTTTACAAACATGGCGGATGGACATTTTGAACAACATACGTTTAAAGAATGTTTCATCGAGGTTGTTTTTGAAACCGCTAGTGTTTTGGTCGTCCTGGAAATAATTTAAGTTCTAGTAAAATACATACATTGACATATGCTTATATCACCCTTAGAGGGTAGAGAGGCACTATATACCTACAATTCGCGAGCTAAGAACAATGAAGGAAATTTTAGAACAAACGTTAGGTACACATTCTTACATATAATAAACTGATACACGTGTTTGAGGTATCAGTATCATATTACACCGTCATGTTTTTAACATTTTCACATACATACACTTCTAGACTCCGAAGAGTCACTAAGAATTTCTTAACCTACTAACACTTTGCCCGACCTGGTAACCGCACCCTACCTCATAATACATTAACACAAATTAGCCAAACCATATACATATGTTATAATTCACTGCACTCTTGTTATACACAGCGAACGTAGCGACTATACTTGTTATACCAAAACAATGTCAGGATTTGAATAAAAGATTTTCGGCATATAGAAATATTCAAATGTTAAGAGTTTATTTCTAAGAGAAAGCATGTTTAAATGTTGACGACATACATGAGTATAATCGTGTAGATAAACTTGTAGCATGCGATGTGCAAACATAAGACAAACAATATAATGGGTCTCGTGAGGTCACATTAGATGAAAGTATTGATAAGAGGAGGATTTAAGATACTGTACACAGTTTTAGAAACAGAATACGTAGCTTTGCTATATAATTGTATAAACCTGGAGAAATTTACTGTAGTATTTAAAGAGTAGCTCTCTCATTCTGTTTTTTAAAGATATGAATCACTTTATAATTAATTTTTAATCCTGTAATGAAGCTAATGCAAGGACTTGATTCAGGTCAAGATTGCAGATTTGTGATGTTCATAAATGCATTCGAAATATATTCGAATACATAACTATAATATGAATGCAATTGTACACATATCTGTAGCACTTGCTTTTTATGACGAGATAAAAGAAAATAATATCAAACGCATAAAACGTATTAATAGTTTCTTAATTCTGTGAAAAGAAAACTGTACCGTTATAAAAGTAAAGAACGATGGGAAACTTGAGACAATGACTTATAATTCTTTTACCAGATATATTTCTAAGAAATTCCAATACACTATGGTAACGATCTTACTAGTTGATGTAACAAGCAACTGTTAGAAAAAGAATCGTGCAATTGTGCACGCTCCACTCAAGGACGATCACGCGACGAGAGCTGAGAGTACTCTGTTATTACAGCACTGAAAAGCTTATTAAAATAATAGCCTGATAGCTGTATGGAATTAGAGATTACAATGAGGAATGTGAACATTCTTGTTCTTGTAGCCGGCGTACCAGGTGCGCTGGATTCCGATGGGAAGCCGGGAGTCGATCGTTTAAGGAAATTATCTACTCCTGTGTGTGAGAGAACAATTTCTGCTTATCCTCACGCCATTAATAGTCTTTAAAGAATCCTGTTATGATAAAAACGATTAATATGAAAAGAATGCAAGCGAGTTTTATTGCCGTGGAAATAATCACAATGACAGATAAGGTATCAGTGATATCAATAAATCAATAGCGATATCATTCAGTGAAGTGTGGGAGGTAGACCGCATTCAAACAATAGTCGACAACAATATTGGAGTACAAAGAGTTGAACCGAAAACCGCAACGGTATCAGATTACTATTAAATAAAAGGAGCGTAAATGCACAGTCCGATAAACATGGAGAGCGAATCTAAGGTCGCAAGATGAAAGCTGCTGGTAATGAATTGGAGTTCTACTTGATACTTATGAAACGTAGATGTTGATGATATGATTGTTTACATTAAAAGTCAGCAGAACCTGTGTCGACTGAAATTATCCTACATTTCTGTTGAAAAACTTTGTATTTCGACTTTTACGTGTGGGTTACGTCAAATCGAATTAAAGATAATCAATCTTTGTGTCGGTATTGTGTTGTATTGAGTTTTATTTATGTAGATGGCCAACAATTAATTATCCTATTAGCATATATTCTTATAGTAAACTTAAGTCAAATAATTACTGTTTTTTAGGATATAAACTGACGTCACAGCAGCTGTTATTACCTTTATCACGATTCGTTATGCTGACATGTTTAAGTGCTAATCATGCTAATGTGAAGGTCGAAGTAACAATAATAAAAATAGACGAATGATCTTTTAATTGGTGATTTAGTAATTGACTTTGACATTTTTAGCAAAACCCATTCAGCTACAATAGATGGTCTATTATATATAATAATATATTTTATTGTTATATTTATAACAATAAAATATAATTGTTATTTGTTGATTAAATTTATGGAGATGGCCACCAATATCTCCTTAATATCCTGGATACTTTGAAAGTTTCAACACAGTTCATACGCTCAACGAAATTATATAAGAAGGCAAGTACATTATTTAGACAATACATGCATACAGCTTTACATTACATAACAAATTTCTATTACACATAGCCAAACAGATCATCAATAATCATCAAGTCAACGCCTGACAAGTATAACGTGGACCGAGCGATCACTAAACACAGTCATTACTTACTTTCTTATTCCAGATGGTAAAAGTTCATTAGCCGTATGAAAGAACAATAGCCTTTGAACATATAGCGATAATAGTTCAGATAGCAGATACTGCGGATAGTATGATTTGAAACCCACGCTTAGCGAAAGTGACGGTACAGTACTGTCGTATGAAGTAATTGAATTCGACCACTGAGTTACGTTAGATAATCTTTTTGTTGTAGTTATGTTTGTTATACGAGTATAAATTTGTTACGAGATACTATCGTTCTAAATGATAATGTATTTCGTTCGTTTATGGACGTTACGGTGCTGTCATACAATTTTGATTGTTTTTAAAGGTCTCTATCTCATAACCTGCATTAAGTCAGAAGCATTGTCGACTACGACCTAGATCTTCCAATTCTGAACACCTGTGCGTAACAGTGAGATTGTTTATTAGCAAGACAGGTGACTATTATTTCTTTGTCTAAAATGGCAATCGCAAGTGCGGTTAAGTTAATACGTTCTCTGCACTTTACGAGAACTTAGATAATCTATACTGCCAAAATCCATTACATCATGCAGTCAAAATATTTCAAAACTCAAACTATAGTAAAGGTTGTTCGGCATGATTAATGAAAATGTTCTTATGAGTCTTAATGAAGGCGGGAAGCCAAGTTTATTGACGTTCCGTACGCAGTGTTTAAGCCAATTAGCCCAGTTCCCAGAGCAGCGCTTGTATGAACAACATAACTATTCATAATGCGCCAGGACGCAGTAACGATACATTCCACATCAAACACTGGCAAATTGGGTCCATTCCTTTGTACATTCTAAACATATTTCCTCAGGACCTCAACGTTTTTTGAAGAATTTAAATTAAATGCCACAAATTAATCACAACTTTTGACATTTAAACTTTATCTCGGATCTAATCGCGATCAGGAAAACGTTTAAGAATTCAAACTAAAACGAATTCAAAAAGATTTATTCTTATTTGGACGTGCGTCGAATAGCTATTGCTTCATTTCGTTTTGGGATCTGATCCAAATAACGACCTTGAGACGGTGCTGTGAATATAATTATTAAGATGGTTCAGATTGCAACAACAATACCAATATATTAGCCAACACACATTATATTTAAGATGAACGGTTCATTAATCAAAGCTTTATTGTAAATCTTCTTAATGTCAAATTTCAAGAACATGAGTCACGCAATTTTTGTGGTCAAAAGTTAAATCACTTTTGTATAAAGTTCAGAACGTTCAAGGTTGCGAACACGTAATATGGACACAATTTTGTTGTTTATTATTGGATAACCGAAGTTATGTGTTGTGAACAACTGCACGTGTAATATTTGTAAGCAATAAAGTGTGAACGCACACGTAATTTGCGAGGCCATGAGTTCGTATCGGGAAATGTCTTCAAATATTGAATATAAATTCGAGGATTCCACAGTAAAAGCTGCAAGGCTAAAGGCCAACTTTTAAAATGTAAATGAGGATTTATTGCCGTACGACCATAAAAGAGCTGAGACACCGGGTAGGGTTGGACAATAAGAAAAATAAATATTCAAGGTGTTGCAAAATAACATCGGAGCCAGGTGGCTCGTACCAGAGATGACATGCTACTTTCTCTTATGTGTACCGAACTCTCCAACCCGGACGCGCGGCTTTTTGCATTGTTTTTGTCAATGCGATATTATTATTATCGTTGTACGAAATTGAAAGTTTTAATGTGCTATACTTGGTTGTGAAAAATCGAAAGCAATTTGCTCAGACGCTGGGTCTCCCATAACATTAAGGTTACATTACCTTTATTGGCGCAAGCTTTCGCATTTTCGGTCGTATAACCGATTAAGTCTACAATTTAAGCGCCTAGTATTGTAAACGATTTTGTTTTATGGAGACACCTACATGTTGACGTTGAAATTTAAATATACTGGAATGAGTAGAAACAATTTTGCGAGGATACTCACCCTTTCGCAAGGCGGGGGCATAGTGGGCGCATCGACTTCTGTATAGATGCATAGAGTTGACTTCCTCGACAGCGAATCGCTGGCAAGACTGCTCGAGCTCGAGCCAGTTGAGAACTTCATGGTTCGGCTTCATTCAGCACTGGAGCGTATCAGGTGACATCTACCTGCACATCTATGTGATGTTGCCGGCACATCCCACAGGTGCGTGTCACCTAGTTGCCACCGTCCTCGTCTCAGTCAGGCTCAACTTTCGTACCGGGTCGTAGGTGAAACGCTTGCGCAAGTGACAGCGCGTTACTGTGCGTTCAAAGTCAGCTGCGGACTTCCAAGGTCTTTCCGTTGGAAATATGCGAACGGAATTTTCGATGACTCTAAGTAAGCCTGCAACAACAAAAAATTATTCATCAGTGTCATATTAAGCAATACTACATTTTGGCAGTAATCGTGTCTTTGTCTGACTTTCTAAACAGTTAAACTATGACCTGAAACCTCTGATTCGTGTTAATGGTATTGTAAATGTAAAATGCTAAATATCACTCCGTATCTGATTTTATACAGATCATTATTGCATTATAGAGCAATAAATATCCAATTATGTTTTGGTATTATTGTCGATGAGGATGATAGGATCACGATATATCGATTTGTAATCGAAAGATACGCAAATTGTACACTTTTATTGCGTCCATATTTAGAAACTAAGTTGTTGCGTAAGTTTAAATAATTCTTTTTAGTATCACAAGGTATCTATCTCCTTGGATTTTTTGCAGTGCTCTAATTCTAAACGTTTCAATGTGTTGAAATTGTACAAGGACTCGGTTATTAAGATAAGCTACATCGATTCATCGATGGATCGAATCAATTAAGTGTAGATTGTATGATCGATATGGCGGTATTATGTGCAATAACTGCAATGATTGTAAAGGTGAAGTATGTTGATGATTTCATTGTGTTGTGTTTTTTAATATAGTTCGATTAGGATCTAGAGATAAGTTTATTGTTAAAGTAGTATATTAAAGTGGTTGTCCTTGGGAATGCGAATTATATTATATTGATAGTTACAATAATTTTATACAACACTAGTAGTTTTCCCGCGGTGTCACCTGCGTAAGTCCCGTTCCCGTGTAAATATCGGGTTTCACCCCCTTCGGGGTGGAATTTCCAAAAATCCTCTCTTAGTGCTCCCCTACACTCTCCAAGGAACATACATGCCAAATTTCAACTTCTTGCGTTCAGTAGTTTCGGCTGTGCGTTGTCTGTCAGTCACTCAGTAACGGAAGAGTTTTATATACATATATAGATTGTGGGTAATTAGATCAAAGCAAGAAATAGTAAATTTTATCAAATAGTACTTTTTGATAAAATAATAATAATAGTAATATTTATTGCTTCATAAACGTTTTTTAGATATCTTACATTTTTTTACAAGACATTTATTTCTGCATTCTCGATGAGGAGCGGCCCAGTGAAGTTAAGCCGCTCTTCAGCGAACATGCAGAATTGTTACTCGCTGAAACACACTAAAGGCATGCTAGTGTAAGATTGATTATAAGTAATAAGTTATTATTTTTGTTAAACAAGTCGAGGTTTTAAGCTTGTATGTTATGTACCACCACTACGCGTAGAGGAACTTTGAGGGTTCCAGCTAAAAATATTATGAGGGCTACATGTAGTTGTTCTGAGTCTGAATGTTCTTAATATCAATATTTCTTAAGCTCTTCTCTACGTTGAGTTTGTTACAGAGTGTAGATTTATATTTTAAAATAAAGATTTTAAGATACTTTACTACCAATATTGTCTATCATTAAGTATTTATGACAGTTGAGACCGATGACTTTATGTCTTGAGCAAGACATACTCTATAAAATAAATACCTTTATTAAAGTGTTTTCTCATAGCTTAGATGCAATAATCTACAAGTGTTCTTACTGATAACGTGCGACACGATAAGTTGCATTCCTCTGGCTACTTTATCAACGATTGCAAAATATTCTGAAGCAATTGTTTAAATAGATAATGGAAAAAACATAACTGGGTGTTTTTATGTTTAAATGAATAAAGTATTGTGTTTATCGTCCAAGGTTTGCCATCTCTGCTACTAATATGAATGCGAAAGAGTTTTGATATGATTTTTGAGGCAAGTGACACATTTTATTATAGATATTTTTGCATAGGCAGAGGTATATTACCAACAATGTTTTGCCAACTACAGTTTTAGGTCGCACATATTAAGCGACGATCCTATTGCATTTTACTGGAGTCTGTTTTAGATAAATTCTGACAGAAACACCTAATTGCACTTTGTGAGTAAATGCTTTTAAAGTATTACACAAAGTACTACTAGCACATTTCAAAAGGTAATTCTTAGTCTCACGTAAAACGCGTTCCTATTGCCGCAATTAAGCTTCTTCTTACTTCACCAGAAATAATTCCAGTATCTCGGTGGGCTTAACAAACATTCAATCAATGACACAAAGAACGCTCAGACTCGGAACAAACGTTTTGTGTATACCAAAAAGTGTGTGATTCCAAACCACAGAATGTGGCGTTGGGTTAGATGTGGCGTCCACGTAAATCACTACACCACCTGTGCAGTCTGGTTAGTTCCACTAATAACATTTAACCGGGTTCGGGCATCGAACCGCGGATTTCAAGTTTGGTTACAGCCAAACTGCGTCACACCTACTTATACTGTGATCATGAGGCCAATGATAGTCAAGAAACGATTCGTTTTACCTAGACAGAAGGCCAACCTACCCTAATTTCTGACAAATATTCTATAGCAAAAATGATTCGTTTCTTGAATATGGAACCGCGTCTTAGCTTTTTAATATATGGGTTTAAGTATTGTCAGTGGTTAGGCGGATTGTTGTGGTCGTAGACTTCTGGTTACCCTCTTGACAATAAAGTGACGCATGCAAGCAAAAACACGTTTATTCAAAATACAGCTAGACTTATCGTGATTATAACGTTAATCGGGATAAGTCGTCTATACTTGGAAAGTTCGAAGTAGAACGGCGTCCATTTTGTTGTGTCATTGTGTGAAATCACTCACTCGTACTTAAGAACCGTTATGTTAAGATACTCGTGTGTATTTATGGGTTTTAAGTATTCATAATAATAAATGAAAAATGGGCAACTGTTACGCCGATTCGCTGTTAGGAAATTCTCAGTAAGTATCAGTTGAAGTTTAGAAATGTGACAGCTTTAAGCTTCTTACAACAATGCTGTATTACTTGGGATCTGCACGGATCGCGTAATGGTTAAATGATCGCCTCGCAACTGCCATTGCGCCGAATGTTGTGGCTTCAATACATGGAATAAACATTTGTGCGGTCCAATTATGGCTGCTGAATCTGGGTGTGTTTTGTTTGAATGATTGTAAAGTGCCCCATGACACAGGAATTATCTTAGGGCAGACGTAGTATTTTTAAAAGAAAATCAATATAATATGTATATAAACATTACGGGCTAAACATTAATTCCTGACATATTCAGCAATATCAGATAACCTGTTAACTAACCTGATAATCTGTGCAAGACATCTCTAAAAATCTAAGCACCATAATTTATTCATTCAGGTCATAAAATTATACGTCAAAGGTTTAGCAGTTAGTGGGTTTACTGAAGATACATTTAGGTAAGTTGCTAGGTTCAGACACAGGGGTTGAGATTAAGAAAAGACAAAATATGTATGATGTCATTAGTAAATAAATTGATATTTACAGTGACCATACACCGTAAATAACAATTTAAATAGTGATATCACAGCCAAAAGAAATATGTTCGGTATGTAACTTACAGCTATACAGGTTGTCCCAGAAGATATGAATCAAATTGGAACGGGCGATTCCTTAAGTAAGGATCTCTCAAATGAGATAAATAAAAAAATTATATTGTGTTGTTGGTCAAACGTACAAGATTTGCTTTCGTGCAAAAAAAATACACCAATATAATGTTCCGATTTCAAAGCTAAAGCTGTTTAAAAAAAAAATATTCTTGTTTGAGGAATCAATGCTTCACAAATAATAATAGTGAAAAATTAAAATTAGCCATCAACGAAGCACCTGTAGTTAAAAGTCTGTTTTTTTTTAATTTTAACCAAATGTCATAATTCTTTTAGTTTTTTTTGCACATTTGAAAGGTCCTTGCCTAAGGAATCTCCCGTTACAATTTGATTCACATCTTCTGGGACACCCTGTATACATATAGCTAGAGGTGTACTACACAGATTTCGCTAGCTATGTTTGTAGATCCTATCTAGGGGGGCAAACCTATTGCTATCTACCATCTATAAATTCGGATTCTGTGCTGTCACTAAGGGTTATTAAGGGTAATTGACAAAAAAAACATTAATCCTTTGCCCGACCCTGGAATGGAACCAAAGGCCACGTGCACAGCAGTCATATTTGTACAGCAGCGCAACAAAGGCAGGTGTAGACTAATAAGCATATATTAATTAGGTAAAACGGTACATATTTTCTGTTTAAATTTAAGTGTGTTCGCCGGTTCCCAGTCAAAGCAAATATTGGTTTAGTTTACTCATGTGTGTGATGAGTGAGAGATGTGTCAATACAAGGATTCCTGCGGTAATGTGACTGCTGAGTATAACATAGACCTTTTACTTTTAAAGTGTTTCGAACAGATATGACTGATCGCCTTATTAGCGTGTTACGAGCTTTAGCATAGCCTCGCATTTTATTAGTGGTTAGGCAATATATTATTTAGATCTTTTTTTCAGAAAATTCTTAGGCTCCCGTTTGACGGAAATATAAAGCCTCTTTATCGCTGAAACAAGGCATGAAATATGAGTCACTGCCAAAATCTGTGATTCTAGTGATAATCACCTGAGACAAATTGTAATAACATTATTTAACTTAGGCATCAAGCCTAAAACCTTATGTCTGTTGCGTAAACGCTTACACTTTTACCAGCATGGCAGTCCTGTCACGAGATTTTTTGAAATTCAACCATCCGTCTATTTTCCATTCAACTATATATTATGCCAATACATTTCCAATAGGCATAGAGTTGAATGTGAACAAGAATGCGCCTGCGCACGAGCGCCATATAAAACAGTCTTTACCGTAAATACGCCAGTTTCGAATTTCGAACGGTTTAAGGAATTTTAAATAGTGCTTACAGCTGCATGACTCAGATTTACCGATCAACCACGATAAGTGATCTGAATTTGAATCTTAATGCTATAGTAATAAGGTAAATTAAGGTTTTTGTTGTGGTAATAGTTAAGTTGGTGGTAGCGAATAAAAACAGTTACGTAATAGGTTTTAAGTCGAGCTTGATGAATCAAAGCTACCGGGCGATGACCATGGTTACCTAATGGCTTTTGTATAAAAAGCGGTGAAGTGAGTTTGGCTCCGACGGGAGGTTCCGCAGCAAGTGATCTAGCTAAGTAACAACACTTTTTTTGTAAATTCTATTAGCATGTCTATTAGGTGCGAGTGGTTATTAAATTAAATCTTAAATTAATAGTTTATAAGCCACGTCATAGTTTATGGTATCATACCTCATATCTGAAGCTGTTTATCTTCTCTGTAATTTACGTTGATGAGCAAACCTGACTATGCAACTTTTGAGTTGGTTTTCCATTAGTCTTTGCACTCAGATTAACAAACAATCTGATATCAGTGTATAACGTTGAGCAGATTGATCTCAAGTCACCATCATGCTAGATTGGGATAGCAAGAGTATTATTCAATATTCTTTTTTATTTTTCCTTTCACATGAAATATTTTATGTAATGACTAGTAGTTTTCCCGCAGTTTCACCCGCGTAAGTCTCGTTCCCGTGTGAATATCGGGTTTCACCCCTTTCACCCCCTTCAGGGTGGAATTTCCAAAAATCCTCTCTTTGTGCTCCCCTACACTCTCTAAGGAACATACATGCCAAATTTCAGCTTCTTGTGTTCAGTAGTTTCGGCTGTGCGTTGTCTGTCAGTCACTCAGTAACGGAAGAGTTTCATATATATAGATTACCCTTTGATGCTTGATGTTTCGACCAGGTTACACTAACTGTGGTCACAAGTTGACAGTTCAGTTTAGTAAGTTCAGAGACATGAGTTTGCTAGCGAGCTAGATTTAGCGGCTGCGGGTGAAGTAGAGAAAAGAGTAACTAGTAAAAAATAATTTTGCTATCTGAAGATAGATAGTAATTTACTTGCCCCTTAGTAGTGGTTAAGTCATCAAACATTTTAAATGTTTTAAACCTTAAGACTGAAGAATAAGGAAAACATTTACGCTGGTTGCTTTGAAAATTGGAAGTTAGGATTTTTTATTTGAACAACTTACGTAACTCTAATGAAACCGAATGAAACTTATTGTTATTACGTGAATTAATTAAATATCTCACTATCAATCGGAACGCGTAGTAAAATGCAATAGTTACACCTTTCTAATTTGAATTCTTTGATTGCTTTCCTTCCACCTATACGGCATATCTTTGCATAATCTTATCTGTGTAGCATTCAGAACACCTACTGTCTGGAAATTACGCGGAATCTAATAAGCCTTAAGTGTAACAAACGACATACTGGACGAAATTCTATGCTCAATTGCGTAACTGACACAGGCTTATATTGAGTGGGATCCACACTTCAGGAAATGATCATGTCGCAATGCTAATACATTTTGCATGATATTACAGGCCAATTTTTCTTTCGTGGCTAAGTGCAGAATCAATTTTACAGTTTTTCTCCAGAGAAGTGTCAAATTGATAATCAAAGAAGTCAAGGGGAGTGATATAACATATGACTAGAAGAGCAAAATTAAATAGAAAGAATAAACGGAGGCGATGACACTGGTGGTTACAATTTCACCGACAGTTTCGTTACTTTTTAGAGATTTCAGCAGCCATGTTCATGGGGAATAGAGTTAGCTAGAGAACCCAAAACGTTGTGGAAATTATAAAATGAAATAGTTTACAATATAACAATAATTTATCAACAGTGTAATAAAAAATAAACCACGATAAAATTTGTTACAGAAGTTCAATTTCAATGTGTAACATTCGCGTAAACCTTTGTTGATAGAAAATAGGAGGATTCATTCATCTATACTAATATTATAAAGCTGGATAGTTTGTTTGTTTGTTTGAAAGCGCTAATCTCAGGAACCACTGGACCGAATTGAAAAATTATTTTCGTGTATGATAGCCCGTTTATTGAGGAAGGCTATAAACTATATAACATCACGCTACGATCAATAAGAGCGGAGCATCAATGAAAAATGTTGCAACAACGTGCAAGTCTTATGTGACGCAGACGAAGTTGCGCAGGTCAGCTAGTCACTTATATGATAAATTCAAACGACTATACTGGATGGAATAAAACAAAGAGACAAAAAATATTCGAGTAATAACAAGTAACAAGTCGTAAATCGACGTAAGAATGCCAAGTGGAATTTTCGAATTATGTTTTTTTTGGTGACATGCGTATCGCTATAAGAAACTACAAAAATAAATACGGCACGTAGATTATTTGTCCTACCCGTCATGCCATAAAGCATTGCCCCAACTTACCGATAACATTTGTCCTTGAGTAACGCACACTTAACAATGCGTTACGTAGATATGTGAACATTGCAACAGCTATTAACGAACTATTGACTCTGTTACTTGCACTAAAGCTATTGTATACATCGTGGGACTTTATAGGCAAATGGGTTAGTCAGCTTCATTATGTGTGGTAAAAGATAGTGAAAACGGCAAGTGATATCAATGTCATATAGTGAATCAGGTGAGTATGAGCGTCGAGAAGTTAAGAGGTGATATCGTTTTCCCGCCTCTACTGAAATGCAATTATTGCCTTGTGATGCGGTGGTATAATTTTGCGTCAATATTGCAGTTGATCATGGTCGACGTTGGTTCTGGAATCAATTCTCATGTCGGGCCAAGTGTTATTGGGGTTTTCTGTTAAGAATTTCTTCACATATGCACGAGATTTTTGCGTCTGGAATGTTGTTCAATAAATTGAACCATTGAAACATTTATTTATTTACTAAAAGAGAAATCACATTTCCCAAAATGACTCGCTACTATTATTATAAACGAGAAAATGTAAAGATTTTTGAATAAAAGTTGGTAAGAATGTAGACTATAGCCCATATTCTATGTGAGTAATACATCTATCCGGAACCTTTCGTCGGAATCCAAGCTCAAAAATATACCATGATGCTAACGAATTATATTTACACATACATACATACATAGATTCACGCCTGTTTCCCAGAGGGGTAGGCAGAGACTACGGATTTCCATTTGCTACGATCCTGACACACTTCTCTGGCTTCATTCACTTTCATCACATTCCTCATACACGCCCGTCGGTTCAAGGTGCTCTTAACCTGGCCTTTGTCCAGAGCGCATCCGATCTGATCAAGAAACGATCGCCTAGGTCTTCCTCTTGCGACTGTTCCATTCACACTAGCCTTATAAACTTTCTTAGTCAGCCTTTCCTCGTCCATTCTTTCTACATGCCCAAACCAGCTTAACATACCCTTTCCTATTCTTGTCACTATATCCACTTTCATGCCGCATCTCTCTCTAATCATATCTATATTTACACGTATGTACTAAATGGGTACAATGTTTGAATTTCGTATCATGCTATCTTTAACTCATAACCATCACTTTTATGCCAGCGTCCAGACATAATACTTTTATCATAGGCTCAATATGCTTTGTGTTTTGCAAGCGATTATAAACTACAGTAACTGCTATAGACGGGTCATGTGCCACCTTTGCTGTATAAAATACCAACTTGTGATCAAAGAATGTATAACACAGAAAGCGTCGGTTGCCACGGCCTATTCGCCACGGTCGGCGCAAACTCGATACACTATCGGTCCGTAAGTCCATAAGTTGCGACTTGAACTAGAAAACTCGTGCAAGTGCCGTTTAGAAAACGGATCAAACCGTAAGATAAGGGGCCATACAACGCGTACATATGCAGAATATGTTAATACTCTAAACATACAAGACTTGTGTACAAGGAAAGGGGCTTGTAAACAGGCTTTATTTTTTGTGCAATAGTGCGCACTGGCCGGCAATAACAGCCATATTATAGAATTTATCTCAATATTTTGCATATGTCTATCCAAAGAATCGTGTTTGGAATGGTCAATGCATTCTCACGTCTTGAGCTGGCCGAGATATAGTTGCTAACTTTTTTTTTTTCTTTTAAGCTACTTAGAGCCATGTCAGTGTGAGAGACTATGTCAGTCCCATCGGGCTTACAAATACTACACACAACTTAAAGTCCAAGATTACTGGCTACATAGTTAAGTAGAACCTACTACTTAACAACAAATTATCTATTATCTAATTTATAAACAAGTTTATATAAGGCAACTGCTGCGTCTGACATAGATCAGAAATACTCCAACATCATTCACGTTAATATTAAAATTAACTTTTAGGTGATCTCTCAGATTATCAGTTTGGATACATTCTGTTAACAAATGGTAAATATCTTCAACAACATTATATGATAAACAGTTTGGAGAGTCTGTTTCCTAACCAAAAATTTAAATTTATTTAAAGGTAAATGACCCGATCTCAATCTACAGGCAATTACAATGAACTTTCTGCACAATTTTACATCAGTAAACCATGGTATCTGAGGTTTATTCTGGACTATTTTATACCATATGCCTTTGTTAGTTGAAATATCATTAAAATCCGATTTCCATTGCGCGCAGCCCTAGAGACTACAACGATAGGCTAGTCGGAAAACCAGCACTGCACTGCAGGACGGAGTCTAGAACTGTGCCTGGTAGACGGTAATAGTCTGCACCCTATTACATGTAACCTAAAATTAGTAGCGAATTATCCTTAAGCCAATCTAGGCATGTGCCTAGGATGACGGTATAAGTGTTCTAGCCTGTCTAATTATTTTACAAAATATATGGCTGTCATTATATAGCCCAGCATTACTGATATTTAATCTGCCTCTGCCTACAGCCATAGTTGGCGGAACGTGGGTGTAATACACCCTGCCTACACTCTCGAGGGTATAGGCGTAAGAGTATATACATTTAAAAGACAAAGACTTAGTATGTGCTTTGTGTTAGAGATTTGCACAAAAGCTGCTTATCTTATTGTTATAAGCTCTCTTTAGTGCAAGATTAATGGGGTTAAGCAACTTTAGTGCGGTCATATTTTTGATGACGACTGCTGCATGAGCAATCATTTTAAAAGGAATGATTATCTCATATGCCGTATAAGTGCTACATAGATATAAGTAGAAACATCGCCGTTTTTCATATGCTTTCTGGGAAAATAATGGATTCTCACGTAATAGAGGGCGCGTCTATTACTGTTAATATCTTACCAGAAAATCAAATAAGTAACACTATGCCTGATCCAGCAATCGAACTTTATACACAACAGTAATTTTATTACCGTTGCATCACCGAGGCAGTGTGGTTAAAGAACCTAATAAATAGCAGATACCTCGGGAACTTTGTCTAGTGATTCACGAAGGTTTGAATTATAAAGTTACATTGCAATTTGCTTCTGCGGTGGCATTAGTAACTGTAATTAAACGCTACAAACAACGCACAGATGATAAACTACCCGTATATTAAAGATATTTCTAGAAAGACAGCCTTACATATCATGCGTGTGTTATTATAATGAGATGATAATTAGTAATGGTTAATCGCCTGCCATTGCTAATGATTTGATGATGGCACGAATGAGCCGCCTCTCGTTTTTTATTGTTGACAGTCAAAAGTCACTCAAACACTCCGCCTGATGGTATACTATCGTGTAGTCCACGAGTGGAGCCCTTCATTTCACGTCCTCACGTGTAGTGGTGCCGAGGTCTCTATTTAGGCGACCAAATGAGGTGCTTATTCAAGGCCCGCTTTTCTCTCGGGTTAGTAACACCTTTTATTACAGGCAATCGGTTTAAGAGTATTAACACTGTCACTGGATTTCGCGGCGAATAAGAATTTCTGAGGCTTACATTCCTACCTTTACCATACCTTTTCATTACATAACTTTTTTCTAAGGTCGACAACGCATCGCGAATAATACAACTCCTTTTGCAAGTTATTATAAGTTAGGGTGGCTGCTCACCGTTGGGCGGTGCTTACGCTTTTTTTTTCACCTTTATTGTATAACAGATATATCCTTGAAAATTATGTGTACTGTGTACCCACAATTTTTGGATATATTCAGTCATATAAGACGTCTTCATTGTCTTCCACCGGACACAGTATTAGACCGAAGTCTTTTACACACAGTTATTGAAAGGAACTACGAATTGTTCGTTTCAAAAGATAAATAACAGTTTGACTTTATAATTAAATTTGGAGCCGCACTCACCTCGCTTACACCAGCAGAATAACCAATCCAGACAGGCTAAAGAAGGTGCAATCACTATTATATTCACTATCACGTTCGTCCATAGACCAACGAAACTTCATATACCTACATATTTCTAAAAGACACTAAGTTCTTACACTCTCATTCTCGACAACTTTACAATTTCACTTCATAGCTGCACTAACCAAACTGAATGTATCGCCTCCCGGCCGGCGAACTGTTTATATAAATATGATAATGTCCCACTTTTCAGGAACTGTTCGTACAGCATACATAGGCATATACACGCGAATACACATTATTCATACGAATGGTTATTAGTGACTAGTAAGGCGAAGCGATAGGAAATTGAACCGATGTTTTTGTATCGTTCAATTTTGCCACTATACATACGGAACGACCAAGACGTAGATTGTTTTGGACGAGAAATTTATACAACAAGACTCGCATCTATAAGGCCTACCCTGAAGTAAAGTACCCAGAGAAATGCCATACTCACGCTTTGGCAGATATATTTTTGATACCACGTAATAAGAGCCTACCGGCCAGATATCAAGACTCAATGCCATTGAGAATTTGTTAATAAGAATTGTCTGACTTGCGTATCAAAACCGGTACCTCGTGATTGGCAGCGATTATAAGTGTTACATATGCTAAGGAATTAATAAGACTATATACTTTTATTAATAGGAGCATTTCTATAATATAAAAAAATAAAAGATGTTGTGTTATCACTATCACTAAAGTCCCGCGTGTAAGGTTTCTTCCTGGACCAATCAGAGAGAGAGCAATAAGGAATTAACCCACTAAAACCTTTTTTTTTTTTTTTTTTTGTTTTCGCAGGGGAATGCCTTTGCGCACACCCACTCCTGTCGACACGGCCGGAAAACCGCGCCGGCAACAGTGGGTAGTGTCGGACTCGCCGGATGCCACGGAATACCGACAAAACCTAACTGCGGCGCTCTGCCCATCTATCATGGAGCGCCGGAGGATCTCCGTTCCGAACTCTCTCCGGCAACCCACTAAAACCTAAAGTAACCTGAGTTCTGAAAATATTTATATAGGAACGCGTCGAAGTGGAAAAGGCATAAAATGTAAGCCATGAGAAATAAAAATACGATATTATTCAGTTGAAAAAAGTTAGACTAATATTATTGCTTTTCGAGTCTTGTCTCAGATGAAAGGGTTAGCTGTACAATGAAGATCAAATGCATTACAGATGTATTATAAGCAAAATGTTTTGATAATGTATTCGAGCGGCTGGTTTCCAAAGCAGTTTGGTTAGGCAATTACCGTTAATTCTAATTGATCAGTAAAAATATTACGTAGAACTTTCTTCGCAAAAGAAACTTGTATTACATCTAACACTTAAAAATGAACATTTAAATTATAAAGCAATAAATAATCGGAAATGCTACCACATTTAAATACTTTCATTTCCTCACTACGCAATTATTTAGTCAATGTTGAAGAGCCAGCAAAAAAATACAGTAGCCAATTCGGTAGCAAATTAACTGACAAAAGAAAGTCCAATCGTCCTAAATATCGACGCATCTACCGTAAACATCAACTAACTGGATATGCAGATGAGCTTGGAGGTACTTCCTCGAGGCTGCAGGTCCACCTCGGAGCAGTCAAGCTTAACGCAACCAATCAGTCGGAACCGCACGCAACAACAAATTAACGCACACCAAACACGCGAACGCTGAGAAAATTCATCAAAATTCGTAATAACGGTGCCTTCAACTTCACTTATTGCTCTCCTAAAACGTTCCCAAAGCGTTTAACGTTTACCCACACCGTTTCAAAAACTGATAAATTGCCTCCATTATCCAAATCCACCATCCCAAATCCAGTAAATTGACGGTAAATAAATTGAGAGTACTTCAAATGTTATGGTCTTCAGGCGACAAATATTAGCAAATACAACTAAAAATAAAACCACGTCAGCTCTGATAAGGCGTGCGTACCGCTTATTATAAAGTGGCCGTAAACCCACGTTACATAAAAGATAAATGAAATCATGCTCGACTCTTCGAAACAACTGCTAAGAAAACATAAAACGGTTGTTAGTTTACGTCAAACAGTTTTGGTTGGAGACCCTTTGAAGGTTATGAGGTGCTTGCCGACCACGTAATGCAATAACTAAGGGAGCAATTTTCTGGTTAGCTTAATTCTCCGGTCATCTTAAAGTGATTGAGTAGTTATTTTGTTCAAGCGGCGACGCGTGACGCAGCGCCGTTTGGTCTACGTGATATTTTCGTCAAGCCTATAGCCTCAAGTTCAACGACCACTGAGGTCAAGTGGGAGATAAAAAAATATCCAAGTCTCCGTAATATCTAAATTTCGGTCGTAAACATTAATTGCACTTATTAAATTCCTCAGTTTTCGAATAAGTACCTTTATGATTGCGAGCTCTTACGTTTTCAAGCCAAGATTTCAATTAAAAATCAGGCCGAATTCCTTACGTAATGTTACTTGTACACGTCTTATCTGATCATCTTATTCCGATGTGTTGTTTGCGTTGTCAACACGGCATTTCATTATCTTTGCTCTCATAACTGCATTACATCTAGTTCCGCAACGAGATCCGTCTCTAGGCTGTCGCGGAGTCATGTCGTCAGCCGCGGCATACTTGACGGGCAAAAAATATCGCCTACGTATTTTGATCCGCATGAATGCCCCGAGTAATCTCAAAAGGGACTGCATTCCACTCTTATTATGTATGTATATCAAATTTTACACCTACATTCATTTTCGCAAGGTCCACCGGTCACCACACCTTTACCGTTATCACAAGCCTTTTATTACGCCCGTATAGCTTTAAAAAAGACTTTATAAACGTAGCCCGTATCTGTCTATGGGCACAGGGGTACATAACGCATAATAATGTACAATTCTCCGCATCGTGTGCGGTCGGCCATCCATGTAGATAAAGATCTGGCAAAAAACTGACATGAAAGATAGATCACATTTTCACCAATGATTTATGTTGTCTGCGACAAAAAGCTGGCCTGGCGACAGATATATTTGGACACCGTAGAAATAAACATGATATGTGCATATGTATTGAAAATCGGTAAATATGAATACATTATTATCGTCACACTGACGTCATAAAAATCGATTAGAAAATTCTGAGTCTAACTGGGATTTGGTCATACAACCTAATTCAAAGTTCCAACCTTTTAAAGTCTGGGCTAGTGAATACAATTGATACCATATCTAGCCTGAATTAGTTGCGATTGAAAAGCAAATGCCTAGGTCACGACCGACACGTATTAAAGAAATTCTATATGCCGTGGTAGGTTGTTACCCTTGAGGTTTGAAGTAGTCCAGGAGGTTGTCAAAAACGGCCTGTCCATTCGATTCTGTTCATACACCTTGAACGCAAATAGGCCAGTCACGACTTTTGCCTTATTAAGATTTATCGAGCACTTTGTTACTTGACTTGTTGTTTTATTGTAGCTACAACCATATATGTATATTTAATCCGCATTCGGATATTAAACCTATTCAATTTAGTGCCATTTGTTTTTCAACAAAAGAGCTGTTTCAAAACTGCTTACGAAACATCGCTACAGCAAATGGCGGTGAAGACAAAAACATAAGCTTTTACGATACAGCTAAATGGTCGCATAAAGTCAGACAAGAATTAGCTTCTGAAATTTGAGATTTATTATTTTATACGATTCTGTTGGGATAATGGGTAAGCGGTAGACCGTCACAAGAATAAGAACAAAACATATTATGAAAGTAGTGAGACATAAATGCACAATCGAAAATGTGGCATTTACTCTACCAGCAATCACTCCGCATTTGTCGATAAAGCAAATGCCATACTTTTCTAATGTATCGATTTAAAAAGAGTAGTCTAATAACACATTAGGTTATCACCCTATATCATACAACGTGGGAGTAGAGTATTACAGATATGCAAAACCGTCTACCACCTGCCAGTCATATTGATATCCACGATAATTACACTAAAACATGTTGACAATTTACCCCAAACTTAACACCAAAATTAAAACCCATATAATTTTAATGGGAATAATAAATTAAAGGTATTCCAAAAAAGGTTCCAAACCAGTTGGATGGTTCCCGTCTACCTGAACCGTGACTCGGGCATTCCAGACATATTTCCGATGTCCTTATATTGGTATGACTTGTGTTGCGTATTGTAATCGTGCAAAATGTGGTAAAAGCCTTCATTTGGGATGGCTGTAAAAATATTGTTACCTGTTAAGAGGTATGATCTACTAGAACATGATAAATGTCTACTGACAATTTAACAGTCGGATGCGACAAGGCATTCTCCGGTATTGATAGATGTCTTTATTATGTAACAAAGAATCAGTTAGCAAGTGAGTTTTCCGAATGCCGATTTAGCCGTCCAAGTTGACTGTTACTAGTTAATTAATTATAGATTTTTACAGGACATCATTGCAGTACCACATCTATGTATAACACGTAGTATTATAAATATAAAAGCTTGTAAATATGTTTGGATGTTTATTACTCAATCACTCGAAAAACATTAAACTGATTCAGAAACTTGGCACACAAATAGACCATATTTTGTATGCATGCCCGCGTATATTATATAATCAAAACAAATTAAATTAGATAATATTGTCTTCTGTTTACGCGAATGTTATTCATCGAAATTAAACTACTATATACGGATTTTACCGCGTTATTTATTTTACACTTTATTACAAAATTAAATGAAAGTGTAAACTTAAATATAAATAGTTTTAATAGTTTAAATAAATTAATTAGCTTAAAAATTAGTAAAGTTCAATAGTATCTAGTAGTGGTGTGACAGTTTCAAAATTTTGTAATAAAGTGTAAAATAAATATAGCGATAAAATCCGTATATAGTAGTTTAATTTCAATAAATTAAATTATTCTGCGGTTGATTTGTCAGGGTTGTCTTATCCTGATTTTATTTAGCATGACATTTGTAGTGCCGTATTTTTGTATTGTAATTACACATCGTACTAACATAAAAGAGCCCAACTAACAAAAGGTATTAAAAAGTTGGTAAGGCTGTTAATAGTGTTAAATTAAGATACAAATTATGCTCGGTATAAAAACTGGTCCCTAGCTATATCTTTACAGGGACAAATAATTTATACATCGACTATGACTAAATAAGGAGAAAAAAAAAACTATAACAGGCTTTAGTTAGTATGAACACCTTTTTTCGAACAGGATCTGTTAGTCTAATTAGGTGTTATCTTGCGACAGTTCAAGTTTACTAACGTTCTTTGTGAAAAGATCCAGATAAGAAAGGATTTCTGAACGTCAAAGTGTTTGTAAAACTATTTTAGCAGGCAAAACAATTATCGGTGATGTGTTAAACTGGCTTTCTTATCTTTTTTCCGTAATTCTTCTTCTCTCTTAGGCTTTATTATTCCCAAGTCATTTTGGGTCGGCTTTTCTGGTCTAACCGGATTTGACTGGATATCTGTCTTTACACGGAGCGGCTGCCACCTGACCTCCGCAACCCGAAGGCTAAAGATACCCTAAGGCTAGACCAGTGTCAGGATATTAGAGGGTACTGACTTTCCCAATAACGACTGCCATAATGTTCATGGCAGCCGGGACCAACGGCTTAACGTGCTCTCCGAGGCACGGAGCAGGCGATAATTGTCAATCATTTTTCCGTAATTGACATAGAATAAAAATAAAATCGATTCTCGGATTATTCTTATCGCCCATTAATCGCGAGAGGCGGAGGTAAGAATTGAAACAGCATAAAAACTGATAAGTGCGTCAATCAAGTTTAATATCTAGGTAAACCTTTGAGAAAATCCTTTTAATTTTAGGATGTCTGGCATTTAGGCATTAAGAGATGTAAATTGAGGACCAACAGCTTGGTTATAGTTTTTGTAGTGATATCGTGGCAATCGACCAAGTAATTAACATTTCTACCTTATCACGACCGCGTGACGGCTCGCGTGTTTGAATTTTGGAAACACGTTGGCCGACCAAAGCTCGCTGTAGGTAAACAGTATTGGACTCAAAAATATGCCAACCATGTCTGAATATGCTATTTAATTATTTAAGCACTCAATGCCGTGCCAATTAAAATAAACATGTTTATTATATTGCTCCAATAATGTCATTATGAAAACGAAATGTAATTTAAAAATAGGGCATGCCAAGCACTCGAGCAAAAACTACTTACATGAAGATTATATCATTAATACATTTCGTTAAGTTTAATTAGCTCGATTATTTGACCCGGTTCTAAAATAGTTATACGTATAACGGAGCCTTTGGAACTAAGAAACCTAGTATGGATTGTAACATGTGAGTTCGTCAAGAAAAGCAAACACTTACCGCACTTTGTTCCACATAAGCCGTTCCTAATAAGGAGATTTCTTTTTATACTAATAACAGTTAGGTCGAGCGATTAAAACCAGATCAAGTAAGAAGGACTAGTAACAAGATTGTTATAAAATATAGGATTAGTTGTCTCACTGTTATATTATAGCGCGATAGCCTAGGGGGCGACCGTTGGACTAGAGGTCTCGAGTTCGATCCGAAGGTGCGTATTTCTAGCTTTTCGAAGATATATGCGAGGTAAATCATTAATTATGGTTCACATTGACGGTAGGAAAACGTCAAGCGGAAACCAGCATTGCTGAGAGTTTTCCAAGATATGTGAAGTCTGCCAACCTGCACTAGGTCAACGAGGCGGACTATGGCCTAATCCTTCTCAAACCGAGAAGACGTCCGTGCCCAATAGTGGGACAGTTTAATATAGAGCCGATATTGTTATTGTCACACTGTTAAGCATGGAGTTATCAATACGTGTACACGCTGGTCATATGCGGATTAGTTGACAGCACATAGCATATCGCTAAGAACATTATAGCTAGTAAATAATTTATTATATTATATTCCTTTACCGTTACGTAAAATTATTAAAGTTTAACGCACGCATAGCTTTCAAAAGTCAAACCTAACTCGAACTGAAGGCCAGTAAATCATTATTCTAAACAGTTATTCAATAAAACGGTTTACTGAACCGAAAATATAAGTAAAAACATATCATAAAGTATTTTATTTCACAGAATAGCCCATAATAAACATTATATGACCAACAGCTGGCACTAAAAGATCGCTTAAACACTTTTTTACAACTGATTCTCAACAAATTGCAGCACCATCTGAGCAACGTTTTTCAATAGCTGACATTGTTTCATTACAAAAGAATGCGCTCTTTCCCATTTATCATTAAAATGCACCTATTATTCTTGGCCATAAGCTAGCCGGATATCCATACATGTGAAAAGGGGTCATGCGTTGTTAGCTGCCTTTATGGTACGGCATTCGACTCTCGGTCGCCATTATGATTCCATGAGCATTGAGCATCGCCCAGTTGCCGAACTATAACTTAGCTGTACTTCTACGATTAGAAAAGGGCTTCGTTTCTCTTCACGTATTTGAATGTACATGAATTGAGCGGCTGGCGGTTTGGTTATGGTTAATGGATACGTTATATTTTGCATTTGGTATACATGTTACTGAAATAGGTCATGCAATGCAAATGAAAAGACTTATTATATTGTTTTAGTTTTAGGTTCCATATTGGCAGCCGCTCCGTGTAAAAACTGATATCCAGTCAAATCCGGTTAGACCAGAAAAGCTGACCCCAAGTGACTTGGGAATAAGGCTAAGGGAGAAGAAGAGTTTTAGGTTCCATATAATATGGGATGAACCAAAAGATTCGTCCCATATTATGTGGAACTTAACCTCTGTTTACAGAAAAGTTCCAGACTCCGTGCTGTTATGGATTACTTGGCAGACAAAACAATAATACTTTGTTCCGGAATCGAAGCTGAGACCACACGCAAAGCAGTCGCATACACTACCGCTACTGAGAGAAATTACAAAGAATTCAAAAATAATATTTGTAAGTTTATGAAATCGATACCTACACAATACTTTTCTTTTACATGTTTAATCATAATTGCGATTTAACATAGACATCTGAAGCCATATTGGACATATAATATAATCAAGGAGGTACGTAAATAACTTGACACACATTCTTCAAATTTATTCACACGTTCACACGAATTTGTAATAATAAAATACCGATAAATATTATAAATAAATTCATATTTCTATATTATTGATAAAAAATAAATACATATTCATGTCTGTTTTTCGGTGGGAGACTGAAGATTACAGAAGACATTTCGCATATACATATCTCTTGCTCTTCATTCTCATTAAATTCTTTATGGTTTAGGTTACAAATACATTAAAATATGTTACAATAGACCTCAACTACACAACATTTATCACAATTTTCGAAAATGTTGTCCCAATGTCTTATCAAAAGGTTTTAACATTGGGTGCAAATCCCAGCAATCATTCTACGAGGACAAAATAATAACCGATGCCGATATCGACTAGGAACCAATCAATGATTCAATCAAAATAACTTTAGGATTAAATCTCCGTCCAAATTATCGATATCAACCCAATAGCTTTGGTGTCAAGGACTTCAATAGGCACACTTTCGTTAACGAACATAATTGAATGATGTGTTTATGCTTCTACTAAACAAAATGCCTGTTTTAGTCGTTAGCTTTTTATATCACTGCGTGTCTATATCATTATCTGTGAACACATAATTGTCTTTGTTCGGTGCTATACGTTAACGCATGGCGTCACAAAATAAAAATTCATGAATTTTTTATCATTACTCACAGTATTTTTGTGTAAAAAGCCGTCTAACAAAGACGTCAAAATAAATCTTTAAGTGCTTTACACTTAAGTGAGCCGCATGCATTTCTGTATCTGCGCAAAACCTCAGTTTGCACAGCTGCGGTGACGTCACTTGACATAAAAATGGACTGGTCTTTATTATTCCAACTCTGTTATAGTTATAAATTATAATGGTTTGAATAAATAAACGTTTAGTCGTGCAGGGGTGACGCAAAATTAATCGGACAATTAGGCAAATATTTTTGTTTCGTCACTGTGTCATATTTTGTAATCTACGTAATTTAAATATTATGAGGAAACGAATCAACAATTTTATCTGCTTTTTGCTTTTGTCTTTATTGACTGTCATTGTCTCTCTTCCACAATCAATCAAGATAACCTCTGTATGCGTACCATGCCTAAATCAAGACTAAACAAAAATGATATTTATTTTTCGTACAATCTTATCATTTTGAATAGTGATACGTACAAAATTATTGGTAGAGTAAATATAAAGGATTGTTACAGCTATTATTGTTGATTTGATTTATGTTCTATTAAGTTATTCCATGTTAACACTTCGTTCAAAATTCTATTATTCAATACACAGTCAACACAAATTATAGATTGCCGACTATGTAGTAGTGAAAACGAAACTGTTGGCATATCATCAATAAACACCTGATATTGAACTACACTGAGGAGAACCTCTCACCTACCCAGGTGGACAGATAAGCGGTCGCCTAAGAACATATCAGCCGACCGAAGACTAACCACGCGCAACGTTACACAACAAGCCGAATCGATCGATCGTCACAGTTAGAAAATATTTTGTAAAATTTCGAAACAAAACAAGGCATTTACAAAGCTTCACGGCGACGGCGCGTACGCAAATTAGATTTGTGTTCCAGTTACAGCGACCAAGGCCTCTTTAACTACTCCTACTTGTTTTGTAAGCTGAAGCCAACTAAGGAATATAGCTGCTTTGAAGAATGGAGTTTGATACGCCCATATTAGTTTGGTAGGATATGACTCAGTTGGTTGCCCATAATCAGTCAGGGTATCGGTATTTAAATTTCCTAGACGTTATAAAATAGAGGTAATGCTAGAAAAGCGTGATTGGAAGAACGAATCCAATGCAAAGGAGTCAGAAAATCTTTCCGTAAAATCAGATTCGTGTCTAATAACATCATAAAATAAAATGAGTACAATATAGACAATATATGATGTTAATATTTTCTGGAATGGAGTGATATGAACTTATAACATATAAAATTATATAAATTTGTAACTCAGGACCAGTTGTGCTTCCCACGGGGAGTATTCACACGGTTTAACATTTCGTAGAATCGCCTAAGTGTGATTTTGGCAATCCCACCAAAAAGTGGCCTAAGGCAGTAAGACAAAGCCAGTTGTAGGCAGACTAAACTACTTTAACGAATCAGTGTCCAAAAACTTAAACACCAAATCTTCGAATGTTTGTAATTTTTTTTGAAGTTATTCTATTGCCTCAAGGAGTCTTCAAAGATCCATCATGTGGTTTATTGCGACTTAGACTTGATCTAGAACTTATTCTACAGCAGGAAAAATCGAAAGACCTCACATGAATGAAGTTAATTCTGTAATATAGGCTATTTCTAATAACTAACCATGTCACATAATTATTATTAATATAAATACATATGTAGCTCATAGCCCTTTCTTATAAGTTATAACTTACTCGTTGTAAATACAGCACGCATCTCATACACCTGACTTCACCGATTAAAAATAACAGTCATTTAAGTGGACTTAGCTGCTTGTACGCCGTGGTCAAAGACCTTCGCGTCGTGAAGAAACAAAAACAGTGATATCTGATTATAATCCTGTAGCTATTTAATTTAGATGTCCTTATCTAAGATGGAGATTACGAGATTGAAGTACAAAAGTCAATCGATGTGGTTGTATAATACTCTATAAGAAGTTCATTTTAATTAACTGTATAGTTTAGTCCAGGGCTGAGAAAACCGCGACTGCTGAACTGAAGCCCCGGGTCGAGTGTTATTGAGATTTTCTGTAAGGAATTTTCTAGAAGGAATTTAGCAATGTACGTGGTTCAAGGCAATAGATTTGGTCGCTAATAAGATGATACCAAAAGAGAGCTGGTACAAAGTGGATATGCTAGTTCTCTGATAGACTCTGGGCAGAGAAGCGAAGAAAACAATCTCGCGTAAAATCATGTTTTTAATAAATATTTAATCGTAGACATTGATGTTGCCCTAGTTAATGATTCTTGTTTATTGGTAATTAAAAACGATATTAAAACGATGTATCATTAGAATGTACTGCTTACGCAAGTCAACGTTGCTAATCTATATAGTCCTTTCTATCTAATAATTGGTATTTCTGAGATGTATATTCATATCAGTTTCTAGCTACACGAATATTTTATTATTAAAATAATAAAAAAACGCAAGCAAAATTTTTAGATACTCGTTTAGAATGTAAAACTAACAATTTAGTTACTTTCCGAGTTAAAAAGTTTGCATTTGCCAGATTGACTGCCATGTCAATCTATCAAATAAGAAATTAAGTGGGTATGTGTGTTGAAGTACAGTATTACTAATCAACGTTTTATACAAGACCTATCGAACCTAAAACAATCATTGTTATATCACTTAGAGTCCCAAATTTTGAGGTTGTTAGTAGTAAGTCCTTTACAAGCATTCCTACCAAACCTGTAAAGATGAACAAAATTGTCGACCATTTTTCTCGTCTATTGTCTGTCGAAACAAGCCTCAAGAGCTCATAATAGAAAACTTAACTCTGCTTCAAAGTAAACTTGTAACATTGTATGACATAAATATAATTTCACGGGTACCTCCAATTATGGGTACACAATTTCGCGAATATATCACATCTGTCAACAACGTTACACATATGAACCATGTTAAGTTACTCGCTTCTCAGTTCATGTCATATTGTGTAATTTTCTTTTCAACTCGACCAACTTGTGTGAACAGTTGAAAGAGGCGCCACTGTCGTTGTAGAAACGTGGTCGATGTTACTAGTTTATGTAGTTCATCTTTTTGCCACATGGCTAGCTAAGTTAGTGGCAGATCTTTACATCACAGCTGTCTCGCACCGTCAACGTCACTAACTTGCGTAGAATACGAGATTTTCTGATATATTTATGTTTTCCAAGTGTGTCGTATTACTTGAAGATGTCGATATGATAACAGATAGACGGTTGTTTAGATTACAGCTGATAAGGATTTGTGATGAAACTTATTTGTGCTCATAATATTATAGTTTATTTAGCTAAATGGGACTCGATGAAACCGCAAAACGAACGTGTATTTTGACACATACATAAATATTTAAATGTCGGACTAAGTTAATCGTTTGTTGCTGGGGTAAGGGCAAGTACCGACTCACCGTTTTATTAGCCGGTACTTTCTGATACTTTGCAATCGTTGACAATCGTTAACAGGTTGCATGGATTTGCATTTTACTTGGTAGTGTAAGTTATATCAATAAATGTTTATCTATCCATGACTGTGAACTGTGTATGGCAACTGCCTATTGCCCTCGTATGTTTTGAATCCTCAAATATTTTGAGAAACCAATACTTAGACTGACTTCCAATATGCGGCCTAATTTCAGTTTATTCATAAAATAATGTAGAACCTTGCCATTATCTCATAAAGCATTGTCATTGCATGCGCGGGAATGAGATAACAAGTTATAACGTTGTCGATCTCGCGTATTTATTAAGATTTCCGTTTTTCCACTGTCGTTGAGCGTAAGTGACAGTGGAAAATAGGGAACAATATTTGTCATACAATTGTTTCTATATGACGCACAGTAAAAATAATTGCTACTGCGATGTTAGATAAGCCGGCAGTAAGTACTTCATGGCGCTATTATCTTTTTATTAAAACCTACATAAGATTAATTTGTGTAGTGCTTACGAACACCGATAGATACGATTAAAGTATGTACATAATACGTAATATAACGATAACTTTGTATACATATATCTATAATATCAGGAATTTTGGCCGTCAGGAACATGTTTGTAAATGTCAATATCAAGTACATATAGTGCATAGACAGTGTCACCGCGCCGGGAGTTGCAAGTTCGTATGATCCTCAAACGATTGTTCTGAATGTAGGTGTGCTAACTTTGTGTCTGTTAACTTTATATGACTTCTAAGTCCCCTGTAACTATTGTGACAGGGACTTGACAAATAGAATTAACCGCAAACGTAGTGGAAGCTATCTTTTTAAAATGATAACATATGTCTTTTTTCTTTATTAAGGAAATCTCTTTTAAATTGTCTCCTATTTTCTGCATCAACAAGTCATTCGAAACCTCAAGAATTTTAAAAGAAACGTTTTCTTGAATATTTCACAGCTCGAGCGTCTAATTATAAAATAATTCACAGATATACAATTAATTAATTTAATTATCTTTCTTAGATGTTCGTGTAAAGAAACTAAATGTAATTAGGTATGGTAAAAATGATGCGATTGTACAAATGCACATAATTATCATTTATTATCAATTATTGTCTTTTTGCCAGGCTTGTAGATCAGATACAGACATTATACAGCCTATAGGTTTCAAACTCAGAGGTATATAATATAATATTTATTTTATTTATCCATATTTAAAAAGTTACAATTTAAATGAATGTTTTAATTAAGTTGCACAAATTTCTATATGGATCCCTTATGGGTAAAAGCCTCCTCCATCCCGTGCCATTTGTCTCTATTCTGGGCAAACTTCATCCAGTTGGTACCAACAGCTTCAACGATATCATCTGCCCACCGTTTTCGCGGTCTGCCTTTTTTTCTTTTACCAGTTGGTCCCAGCTATTTTGTTGATTCTGATGCCCACTGTCTCTCCGTATATCTAGAAATGTGACCAGCCCATTTCCATTAAAGACGTAAGGCGTGTTGAAGGCTGTCTGTGAGTTTGGTTTTCTTCCTTATCTCCACGTTACTAGTTTTCTGGATCCTTTTAAGCTTTAATACGCTTTTTTCCATTGCGTGTTGACATGTTATAATTTTATTACTTATCTTGTTTGTATATTTCCATGATTGGCTTCCATATGTGAGGTATATACAATAGATAAATACTAGTGGTTTTGTTTTTATTTACTAGCAATTTGGCAAATTCGTAGTTTTCTTATTAATCTCTCCAGCTAATCCAGAATGCTTACGTTAGAAGTGGGTTCACGTCGGTAATGCAATGAGTGGGATTAAAACTCGTGACCTCTCTATCACAAGTACAATTCCTGTATTGCGAAATCGATACTTTTTACGTCATAACTCGAGTTTTACATATTTTGCATATTTTTTTGTCGAAACATTTAACTTATGCTTAAGTATATCGATAACCTCCAAACACAACAATCGATCATTAATAACGTGTAAATAGAGTCGTAAAGATCATAACACTTTGCACACACTAACAGTGTTAATATGAATGGTTTCGCAAGACGAGATCGTGATCGATCAGTCCATGACTACTCGATTACTAGCCGATATTCGCAGCTTGTCTATGACATTACTAAAATAACGCTGTAGGGTATCCATGTAACTATACATTGGGTTAGTTAACAAGAGACATGCATTAATAAAAAAAAAGTACTTGTACAAAAAAAAGTGAGGTTTGGTTTCGTCGCGCAAAGTGTTACTAGGATTTTCTGTAGGAAAGTTCTTGGTAGGAACACAATGTACCCAGAAGACAAGAATATGCTTTCCCTCCGTTATGTGAGGCCTTAAACCTATCTGACGCCATGTGTGTATGAAAATACATCTTTGCCTACCCCTTCAATGTTATAGAAAATAAACTTGCGTATGCAGAAATATTATGAGCAGCGATAGCTCAGTGGAGAGACCAACAGACTGCAATGCAGAGGGTCTCGGGTTCGAACCAACGTCGCGCAACTCTGACTTTCGGAAGTTATATGACTTTTCGAAATTATGTGCGTATTGATTGACAATTATCGCCTGCTCCGTGCCTCGGAGAGCACGTAAAGCCGTCGGTCCCGGCTGCCATGAACATCTATGGCAGTCGTTATTGGGAGAGTGTCGACACAAAAGTTCTTACTGGGTCGAAGTGTCGCCGGTCTGCACTGACTGGCCCTCACATAAGATACATACATACATACATACTGTGTTGTTAAGATACTTAGCATTCTAAAGAGTTGTTTTGTAGATCTGAAGACTGTAATACACCCAAGCAATTGTCATCAATAGGCAATTGAAGTTGGAGTATATAACTTGCCAAGTACATCATTCTTACATCATATCTTCTCATATCATCATTGTTAATATGATTCATAGCTATGTACCTAACCGGCTTTCGAAAACTAAAATAACAGAAAGATTTCTATACCTGTAAAGTATTAAAAATACTCGCTGCGGGCCTGTGACGGACACCCTACGCGAAGGTTTACTCAGTGAATAAATGTTCTTCGCCCATAAATTCCATTGTAACATACCCACCGACCTTGCTTTTGTTATTATCGGTACATATACATTGCACAATACGTGTACAACACAATTTTGTTACATTATGTGCTTGCTCACAAGAATTCTTTAAGTCCGACGAGTTATACGATTCGCGTGAGGTTATCTTTCAATTCGTGCGTGAACAACAAATACTTTGATTTATTTCTAGATAGAGCACACGTAGGTATGCGATTAAGTAGAGATACATTACGAGTTATTCCACTGACGTATCACAAAATATAATAGTTACATTTTACTTAAAATTTATATATCAATCGTCAGGTTAAAATCACAGAAGCGTCTTACTACGTTTACAATGGTCAGGTTACAACTTACTTACATGGGCAATCATGACAATTATAAATATGTATAGTATTATCACGCACGTAAAATATAGATATAAATATAAATATGTTATTTATTTTATAATTTATTTTATCTAAACTAATATTATAAAGAGGAAACATTTGTGTTTTTGTATGTATGTTTGTAATGTTTTCACACAAAAACTACTAGACCGATTTCAAAAATTTTTTCTCCATTAGAAAGCTGCTTCTTCACTGAGTGACATAAGCTATATTACATTTTCAAAAAAATAGGGATCCTTAATATAAATGCAATAATATAACCCAAGGTGTGAAAAAATTTGGCATAAAAAATCTGTAATCGCGTGCGCCGCGGAAACTATTGATGATAGAACAAAAAAATGTTCTACAGTATTATAGAACGTATCAATATCTACAAAAAAGTCCGCGATACCATATATATTTTTTGAATATATAGCTAACTACACCAATATAGGTGTAGTTAGACTTATTAATTTCTTTAGTTGTAGTTTTATATATTGAAATTAGATAACAAATTAAAAGTAGGTATTGGGTAATAAATTAAAGTCCACGCGGACGAAGTCGCGGGCAACAGCTAGTATTTTATATTTATATACATACAAAATAAAGAAAATTTTGTTTTCTATATTGTAAATGTAACGCTCAATCTGTACATTATAAAATGTGTTCACACCAAGGTGTGAATACATTTTCATGAGATATCAATACGGTTGAGATATCAGTACCTTGGTTTCAGGCACAAAAATCCAAGACAATCGTATACCTTACGAAACATCAAAACAAACGCAGAATAAGAATGCAAATTGCCATAATGTTCAGAACTTGCAACACTCTTTGGTCCCTAATTGCAACACTATAATTATATAGAGATCACATCGTGTAACAAGAAGATACGCAACCATGAATGAAGCGGAATTGCTTCACTTCTTGTACTTACGGTATTTCCCCACGTGGATGTTGAATCGGCGGATATTTGACGTGTAATGTAAGTTAGAGATATCATTTGTTTAATTGTGCTGAATGTGTAATGAGCTAGCACTATATATCTACTAAAGCAGGAATCGCTATGAACAAATACGATTCTAAAGGCAGTGTAATATTTCCATGACATTGATAACTACTCAGGTACACACAGCGACACATCAACCTAAACTGTTTGGATTTTGAAATATTAGAAGTTAAACGCTGCTAATCGTTTGAGAGAGTGCGTTATATTTTTGTTACGCTCTATCCTTACGATTTCTTCGGCACCACTATACACTGTCCCTTTCCGATAATTCTCTATTTTGTACCTATGTTGCGTAGTTATGTGTATATAGGGTGTCTAACTTGATGTGTAGCCGTCTGTACAACGTATGTCCTTTTTAATTATATTAATATTTCTTTATAAAAATAAACAAAAGGTTTAAAGCTTATACCCTGTTATCAAGACATTATATTAAATTTTATTCAAATATAAACGGCAAATGGCAAAAATTAAAAAAAAAATTATGATTCATTCATAACCTCAAGTTTTGCAAACTCGCTTTGATATTTATAGCCATGTATTTAAATTACTTCAATAAAGCTATGCGTAAAGAATCAGAATTTGTTCTACATACAATCAGTATCAATATTTAATTACACTAAAATTGTTAACGTTTTGTAGGCATTGCTATTACGATATAACACAAGACAATTAATACATATAATTACGTCACTATCATAACAAAAGTAAACAACGGATTTCCTTATCCTTAACTAAACTCCCACCGTTAAAAACATCGATCCACGTAACACCCAGACAAAAGGGGCAAAATCACTTTATCTAAATTTCGAGTTATTACCAGCAGATAACAGCCGCGGAATATCACACGTAACCAATGGACCTTTTGTGAAATTTCAAGAAGGCACCACAGATAAGGCTTTCATTGTTACACGATGTTACTTGTTTTGGACGAGACTCTACAAGACAATTGGACGATTTCCTGTTGAAGATCTAATAGGGACTTCCCATTGATAAATATCTGTTTTTTCTTTTCACCGTCTTGACACACTTAGCAAGATGTAACGTGCACTACAGAACTAAACTTTGCACCTATCTTTAAGTTTATTGGTAAAGCTGTTTTGTGTTCATTTTATTTAAACTGTCAATATATTTCAAGTGTCTGTGTTTATTTTAGATTTCGACAGCGTAAAACGGATGGAATGCGTTTATAACTAGCTATCAAAATATGTTATTGAACTTTTTTGATCGCAAACAGGCCGCACAGCTGAAACACAACAGAAGTAAATCTGCATAATAATGACTTGAGTCACGGCTGGAAACAAACATTGTTCAGCTAAGCAATCCGTCCCATGTTCACTGGCGAATGATTGAGCGCTAAGGTAACTGTTATTGATTTTTAAATTTACCAATAGTGATTTTAGTTATTTCCCAAAGTGATGTCAGAAACTCGTCACCATGTCAGATAATAATTGATTCTTAACGAGTCGTGACGAATTTAAATAACTATTTTTGGAGGAATCTTTGTAATTGATTGACTAAAACGCTTCGCCACGTTTTCAACTATTCGTGTTAACGCACAGTTTTTGTTATGAAAGTACGAACAAATGGTTACGTAGCCAATTGTTTCTGTGCTCACTGGACTAGTTTTTGCAAGATTCTCATCATTAACGCCTCTAATGATCTGAGGATATTAACTAAAAAAGCCCGCACGTGTTTTATTTTGCATTGTAGAAGCGATTCTTTCCTGTGGTGAGGAATGTTCGCCTCGTACGTCGGGGTCAATGATATTTAGAATTTGTCATCTTTGATAGGTTCTCGGCGTGCCGTCGTTTGGTCTAGAATGCCGTGCTCAAAACCCACTTATTTAGCATTGCACTGTCTCTTTCATCGCAGACAAACTTGTGACTTATTTGGTGTTAACTTTTCACAAATTGCTTTATGTGAGACTTTTGAGTCGAGTAATTAGTAGCTGCAATCGTCAAGTCTGTGCTCCGTTTTGATGGAGAAAGTGTAACTTTTGCAGATCATTAACTCAATCGCAAATTGTAAATTCGCATGTTTACGCCATCGTGGGCTGCACCTGCAGACTCAGCACAGTGAAATGTCTGGCTGGGCGCGTCACGCATCGGAGAAAGTGTACTACAAAAGCGTACCTGCGACTGGTCTTCAATTGGGTTGCGACCTCGAATATCAAAAGCCGCGGCTCTTCTTTCTATAGTTCTGTGCGTTTTACTTAATTATGGAATGTAATTATCTAAAGTAATTTGTACGTGTCTGCTTAATATAAGTATGTATTACATGATTGTATGCTAAGTTAAGCACGATTTGTAATTGGAAAGTCTTCGAGATACCAATAAACGCAAAAAGGTAGTTAATTTATCGGTAGTTTTCAAAATCATATAATTTTGCTGCAATTTCAATTCCAGACGGGCTACCTCGACAACATCGTTACAGATGCCTCGAAAAAGTCATAACGAGCGAGTATACGAACCCCCTAATTCATACACATTCAAACTTGACCACTTTTTTCATATTGCAAAGCGACGTACCGACTCTTCCTACAAACCGGTCCGCTCAAAACTTGCTGGGGACCCGGAAAACTATTTCTGAACGATTATGTGCTCTATGCCTTGTATTATAGAATCGTGACCTATGTAAATTTGGTTATCAACACCATCAATTGAGTTCGGTTATTAAGTCGCACCAAGTTTGAATTAAACGGTCAGTAACTTTCTGTTTTTATCTTAAGGCAATCTATTTTGGAGATAAAAGGTTGGCTGAGCTTTTTTTAATGTTTCCAGTTGATATGAAAGTGGATTGAGCAGACTTTCGGTAGTTATTCACTCCTGAGTCAAGTAACAAAAACAAAGATACATTAGGTATATATATAGACTCGGATTTGTAGGAATGGTCCTTGTGGCTTGAATTACATTTAATGTTTTATTTTCTAAGATACAAGGTTCAGAATTGAAGTGCGCTGACGTGTCCCCATGTTTGTACGACGGCGACGGCGTCGGCGTCGCCACGATGTCGTTGCGAGATTTTGTTTCTCTGGCCACCAAACTGGATTCCTTTGAAACATTTTACTTGAGACTGAATGGGTGCCTGTTTCATTGTATGGTAACATATTATCTTTTATTTGGTGGTTAACGGCGAGGATGTGTTAGAGAAAATTAAAACCTGTGTGTTTTAGTGGTTCCGAATATTCGTAATGTACAATTTTTATTACCCTTTTATGATTACAAATCTCAGAATTTTTGAAATCAACAGTCTTAAGATTGAATTTATTGTATGGTAGCCAGCAGTCTCACTGTTCTTTTGGCACTCTCATTGCCTATAAGCGAGGTAAGTAGTCACCTCGCCACTCCAAGAGTTGTGGATGCGATCCCTGCATGGGGTAAATATACATAGGTATATAAGTTTCCGTAGCTTGTTTGTTCATTGTGCCCGATATTTGATTGTTTGTCAAGTCCACACAGACAGACTTTAGCACAGAGTTATTCTGTGATTTCTTTTAAATAAGAAAAATTAATATCATGGGTCGTCTGCCACCATGAGCATTATAAACTACATTTATTTTGATACGAAGTAAAAAATTTTTCGTATAGTGTTTCTCCGGGCAATGTCACGTTCTATATGTGACATTATGTGATGGGTAAGCAACATAGGAGCGACACGTGACACACACAGTGTTGAAACCACGGTTGAAACCAAAGACTTAGAATATTTTCACTACACTCTTGCTATACTTAGAATTCGTAAATCGTCCAGAGTATGCGTCAAGAAAGCTTATCTTCCGATAATAACCATACTTCTTTGATAACTTAATATTAGCATACTGCTTTGATATCGTTACACGTAATAATTAATACTAAGTTGTAAAACTAGAATACTGCTGTGCGAATTAAAGCAGATTTTGAAACTGAATGTATAATACTAAGAGCTTGTTCCAAATTGCATATGCTTTTCACAAGAGTAAGTTTTACATCAGCTGATGACGAAATTGATAGTCAACGAGGATAACATCAAATGAGTGGTGTAAGATCTTTATCAGTATGCAAAAACAAGAATTATGTACTTTATAACGGTGACAAGCTGGATATGAAACGAGACTGGATTTCATAACCTTCTGATTAACATTACGTGGGGTTCAAAAACCCTTAAGTTTGCCGTAACTATTGTATGATTACGCGATGACACTCAATGTTTTCATTGTGCTATTCATACTAAATGCCAGGATTTCTAGTGGTGGTTAGTAAAGACTCTCAAGTCTCGAGCATTTAAAGCGTTGAAGAACCATTTACCACCATCAGCAAGTGTCTTGGTCAGTAATAATGAAATTGATCAAATTGTAGCAATCGGCGATGTGGTTGATTAAATAATTCGTAAGTCTCTACAAAGTCATTGCCAAGAGAATAAAACGAGTTTCGGGTAGACGTTGGGCAATTTATTAGAAAAGTATTACTTTTTTTAGGGATATAGATAGGAACACAATAGGTACCTATAGATGATAGGGCTTTGCCTAAACTGCTTCAAAGAATTTTGAATGGTTTTTAATAAATAGGGATAACTTAGGCAGTTTGAGTTGAAACTTACTTAGTTATATAGTTGTAACAATATCATTTTCGACCTGCCAGATTCCCTGTGCAGGTTGAAAAAGAAAAGAGGTGATTATGTATAGAATTTTGCTAGTTGTAGGTAGCAGAATTTTATAAACACTCAACAACGGCCAAAGACAAATATTGTTGTCAAAACATCGCCCGAAAGATTATTTTCAGAATTATAACTTCAAATTAGTACGAGAACTACCTGAAGAGGTATAATTAATTATGATATTGGCATAATTATACATGTTATTTTTCCTTTGGACGTATATTTTGTTATTGATTTAAGTAATCTTCATAAAGTCACTGCACTGAAACTGATTTGAATAAAAATCGAGGTTCACCGTTCATGGATGACGAGTTTATTTTTTTATAAACAAGTATTGATTTATTTCACCTATTTGGCCAGCTGCAAGACGTTTATCAAGTTATAATTAATTTCTGGTGTCTGACATATTGATTGATACCTACATTAGTAGGTGTAGTTCACAGTAAGTAGGTAAGCATATGAATAACTTATGTATGTACGTATAGATATATTCGATTGTACAGGTAGAAAACCGTGGTCAACATAATGCCGACAAACTAAAGCCTTGTGAAAAAAAGGAACCATATTTATTAAAAACAGTCTTTTAACTACATACTTTGCGCGGTAAATTCTCTTCAATTCAAATCTTTTCTGTCATTCAAACTTATTCAAAAATACGAGTTTGGTATAATTGAATGATGAATGAAAAAATAATTCTTACCTTGAATGTTTCGGCAATCCCCTGTTATTGTTGCTAACTCTGACAACACAGTCTAATTAACACAAAACACTATATAAATATGTAAAGTTTGTCATGTCTACATACATAAAACCATAGTTCACGGCGTAAATAACTTATTAAAAAACATAGGTACTTGATAAGAATCAAAATGTACACCGAATGAAAAAAAAAAAAAAAGTTCAACAGTCTCGATGGAATGCATGCATTTCAAGTCGCTGGATAAGTTATAAATAACAAAACAATACAATACATAGACAATTGTATAAAACACTTCACAGTTTATTGGAATTACTATGATAACAATACCACTTCGATGCACAAAGTTTTTGAAAGTTATGGATTCATCGTTATCTGACTGTCACTGCGCGGAGGACCACCATACGCACACCCGGCCGCTACGGTGGTTACATTCAATATGGCGGCCGAAGTAAACGAAACGAACAACGAACTGAAGAACGATGTCCGAGCGAATGAATTGCGACAGAACACGAACGGGGACCGAAGAAGGCCGAAGGCTGCGCGCGCATTCAGCGCAGGCACCGATTCAATATTGTTTTGAAATTCACACACAACAGTAATACGCAGAACGGGTATATGTAAACTGTCAGTATTTAGAATATTTAATAAACATCTTTCGCAGCAATAACAGTAATTGTTTATTTCCATTTGTAGAGTAAATAATAACATTAATAACATTGCAATTGTTGTTAGGTATCAATGATCCGTTCAAACTATCTACGGAGTAATCACAATAATTGTCATTCTATGAAATCTTTACATGTACATATGAAAGTATTAAAATACTTAACTATGTTCACCATAAAAGGAAGAAACAAATTTCTTAACAGCTTATCGCACCCTTAATAAAACAGAGACTTATCTCAGTATTTTGGATTAAACAAAACTGAACTCTATTGCAAAAATTTAACACAAATATAATATTAGAATTTAACATATACAATTAGAGTTCAAATTGCCTTACTTTCAAATTTCGAGTTAAGTCGCTGTTTTATTAAGAGTGCCTTATGTCCTCCCAGCTTCATTACTCTTGAGTTGACTTATAGTCTAACTACCTAACGGCTGAATATATTTTTTTCTATTGAACTGTCGGGTTCGTTATCACTTGTCTCATCTCCGTAACATCAGACGAAGTGATGATAATCTGAAGGTGCTGGCGTTCAGAATTACCTATCACACGTATTTATATTTATGGCAGCCATTACCGAAGATGTGACACGGAACCTACACATGATGACACGAAAACTGACTTTTATAAATACCCTATTCAGGGTAACAAAAAATGCTAATAAATCTTGTTCATCGATTAAATAAATCAGTTACAAAGTGTACTTACAGTAACTTAGACAGGCAAGTGGAGACGGAAATCGTATGATCCTCTCACAATGTGTGGTTTGGGCGCCGTCCATTTTTTACAAGCCTCCTAAGAATATCAGTAGCAGCATTAAATCTGACAGGTAAGATCGCACTATCCTTCCAGTTTTAGTCCCAGTAGGAGAGCATGCGTAGCCATCCTGTCTATGACATCACTAATTACAGATACGTGAAGATTGCTCTAAGCGTCACGTCGTGCCCCCAAACCAAGAGCTTGAATAATATTTTTATTTGTATCTCCATAACACAATACAATAATAATATTATTTTTGTTTTGTGTTATGGAGATACAAATAAAAATATTATTCTTTTCTTGTCTAACTTAAATATAATGCAACGTAAAATTGCACAGTTATTAAGTATTATAAATTCTTAAAAACATTCTATAAATTATTTTCATAGTATTAAAACTTTGTGGTGTTTACCCTAACGAACCGACCGCACAGGTATCTTTCGATTAAAAAATAACAACAAAGGCAATCAGTCAAAATTTCACGTCAAACAATTCAACAAATGTTTGGTGGTAATTATTAAAATTTTGCAACAATTTGCCAGGTTTTTGTATAAATTATGAGTTGATCCTTTTGAAGACAAAATCACAGAATGGCTTTAGATTTAGTCAGTATAGCACAACCCCATTATATACCAGGGTGAGTAATAATATTATTAAATAACAGAGTCGTAGTAATATCCCCGAAAAGTTTGAATAGAGGTGTATATTGTATAATACCTACATCCGGTAACGTTTAGGACGTAAGTCTATTACGATTTAGCGGACATAGTTCCAAACGCTCTGTTAGTGCTATTACTGAGAATTATTTAATAACCTTAGAATCCTAATTAGTCACATTTAAGCCCAATCCGAGAATCGAACTCGTAAGCTGTAATAAACATAACCATGATTATTTTACATAATACCTTGTGTTTTATGTTCCATATTTCTGATTCAATACCAGCAATTTGCTTGGTTTAATTTCAGTAGTTCATTTGGCTAATAAGCTTTTATATTAGTGACCAATGCCATGAGGACACTGTCAAACTTAGGTACTGAATTCAAAAGTCTACACTGTCGCAATTGTTCAGTTAGTCTTACCATAATGCCGTGTCATGTGCTATGGGTTCGATCCCCACATAGAGTCTTGATGTGTGCTTTGTGTTCATTGTTTGCCCTGCGTTTCCTGTCATACAGGAAATATAGCTAGAAGGAGAAATGCATTTAAAAAAGTTTATGTACTTAATTTACTCCGATAATAACATACAAGTACAATTCAAAAGAACCTAAATAAGGTTTAATGCGTAGCCGCAACTTTAGTACAGCAGAACTATCATTACGTTGATTTATTTTGAACTCATTGTTAAATTACGAGTGCACTTCATACGTCGAATTTGTCAAGATTAAATATCCAAAAAAGGGCCCCGTCCTTACATACCGAGCCGAATTTGCGTACTATGACGACATAAGACATTTTTCATCTGCTATTGCGATTGTTGCGAAATTGGCGCCACTAATGATGTAACTCCTGGCTTACATTAAAATTTGACGCCGAATATCTCACGTTGTCAAGAACGCGTTACAAATAAATTTTATTGATGGACCTGGCGTCCATTTGTACGAATTTACTTTTAAATAATTATTGTGTAAGGTCTTACATATTGACAATGTATTCAGGGCGTTGCGTTCGTGTCGCATGTCAAAATGTGATAAATTATGTCGCATATTGTGTTTATGACGCGTGTTTGAAGTTACGGTAAATTATCGTTTCTTACGTTAATAAAGTGAGTCATTGGTTTTGGAACAGGCAAAGGTAACTCTCGATTCAGTCAATATCAATTACTTAACTGTGTTAAGCCGCGTTTTAAAGGGATATACCGGGTGTCCCAGATTATGTGAATCAAATTGTAACGAGAGATTCCTTAGGTAACGACCATCAAATGTGCTACAAAAATTATGACATTTCTGTAAAAATAAAAATCTAAGTTTTTAATAAAGTACGACTTTTGTAGACTTTCAACTACAGCTACTTCACTTATGCCAATTTTTTTTCTTTTACTATTTTTATTTGTGAGGGATTCTTCAAACTAAAAACGATTTTTTTACAAAACTGACGTAGTTTTGAAATCGCAGCATTATTGTGGTGTATTATTTTTTGCAGCAAAAGTTCGTTTTCTTATTTTTACACAAATGCCATATTTTTATTTTGCACATTTGAAAGGTCCTTTCCTAAGGAATCTCCCGTTACAATTTGATTCACATATTCTAGGACATCCTGTATATACCTTACTCTACATTTATGACATGTCAGAAACATAGTTTATGGTTGTTGAAATACGTTTGGAACAAAGAAATGTTTTGTAGTTTGTTAAAACGTTTGTTAACAGGTACACGGGGCATTGTCCAGAGTACAAATATCGTATAGGCGACACATATGGGTCGACTACTCATAAAATTCTATTGGACCCCGCTGTCCTACACTCGGAGAGGTTGGTGCTATCCGATAAAACAGCTGATGACTTCCAGGTTGGTTGACATTGACACTGAAATTACTTTTATATAGGTATAGGTATAATCTATAGTACATTCATGAGCTCAATATATTGACTGATAACAGACTGATTGGCAATAATATACATATAAGTATCCAAAATTTCATCAATTTGAAGTTATTAATGTCGCATATTTTAATTTTAGGAGGTCGGAACTATTATTTCTGAGACATATGTATGTATATTATCGTCAAAGTAACATTGTTTTCGTGTCGGCCCCTATTTATTTATTTATTTATAATAGGTACACAAACAGATTACAGTCTTAACATAGTAGGTAGTAATAAAGAACATAATATATAAACCGGACAGTAATCCTAAGGTAGTGTACACAACATGTACATATTAAAGCAGATTACTCGTGCAAAAAATAAACATTAATTAAAATCTTAAATTTGTTAGCGTAGGATACAAATGAATCATTAAAAACGGGTAATAACTTAATAACTGTAATTTTACATTATAGCTTGGAACTTTTCGGAACTAAGTACACCTGATACAATCTTTTTATATCTGTTAAAATTTATTTCAAAAATATCGACTTCTTTATTTACACGTGCTAATTTATTATATGATCTGCACATTCTTACTATTGGATTATAAAATGATGTATTATTTTTATATGTCTGAATTGCAAATATGTTAGGATTACGAGATCTATGTGAAATATTAAAGCTGAGAGATGAGAGTAAAGCCGGAGCATCGATAGATGAATGAATCAATTTATGCAAATAGAGTAAATCGTATCTCTGACGTCGGGTTTGCAATGAGACAACATTAAATTTACTTAACCTCTCAGCATAATTTAAGCGACCATAACTGAATTTACGAGAAAGGAATTTTAAGCACCTTTTCTGTACTCTCTCTATGTCATATATATGCGTTTTATAATAAGGAGACCAAATTGGGCAACAGTATTCTAAGATACTCCTCACCAGACTGAAATAGAGACACAGGGTACTTTGTGCATTCTTAAACTCTTTAGTGGACCTTATAATAAATCCCAGAAGTTTGCTACTTCTCTTCACAACATGCTCGTAATGTGAACGGAATGATAACTCCCTATCAAATAAGACTCCCAAATCTTTTACCACCTCTTTTCTATTTAACACACTATTTTCTATAAAGTAAGGGTGAAACAGTTTGTGCTTTTTCCTGGTAAAAGAAATAACGCAACACTTGTCCACATTGAGGCACATATTGTTTGACAAGCACCAGTCCGTAACGATGTTGAGATCTCGCTGAAGGGCCAAACTATCTGTGGTCTCGTTTATCTTATTATAAATCTTTAGGTCATCAGCGTATAGCAATGCAGGACAAGATAATCGATTTATAAGATCGTTAATAAAGACTATAAAAAAGAGCGGACCAAGATGTGACCCCTGTGGAACCCCAGAAGAGACGGGTACGGGAACAGAAGAATAACCCTTAATAGTTACAAGTTGGCTCCTGTTACTCAGGTACGAAGTGATCCACCTTAACAAACACCCATGTATACCGTAGTGTGCGAGTTTAAGACATAACAGCGAATGGTCTACTTTGTCAAAAGCTTTACTAAAGTCTAGATATATGGCGTCCACTTGCCCGCCAGAAGCAAAGGCGCCGCAAAGATAATTTTTATATTCAAGAAGATTACTAAGTGTGGATCTTTTTTTGACAAAACCGTGTTGTTTGTTGGAAATATAGTTACATAAATGATTATAAAGTGGAATATATACTAAAGATTCAAAGAGCTTCGCTATACACCCGAGAATGCTAATGGGCCGATAGTTAGAGCAGGATGTCTTATCGCCAGATTTATGAATAGGGATAACATGCGCAATTTTCCAACGGACGGGAAAAACGCCTGAGTTGATTGATTTCTTAAATAATATGGTTAATGGGACAGATAATTCCTCAGAGCAATTTTTGAGAAAAATTGGAGGAATCCCGTCTGGTCCAACACCTTTACGTTCATCCAAATTCTTAATTTTAAGAAGGATATCCCTTTGGCTGATTTCAAATGGATGAAGCGTAGTGTTAGAAGTGTTGGGCAAATTTTCCCACAGATTTGGCTGAGAGGAAGATGAATCGAAAACCGAACCAAAATACTCCGAGAAAAGTTCACAGATTCCTCTACCGTCTGAAGACGTTTTGTTTCCATGGGTCATAGACTGAGGTATGGTATTTACCCCCTTTCTATCATTGACATAACGCCAGAATATCTTAGCATCATGGGATAGTGATTTCTCTACAGAGGATAGAAAAGTCTTATAACATTCATTGATCAGAGACTTGCATCTGGTGCGGAGTAAAGCAAAAGTATCATAGTCTCGCGGGTTAGCAAATGTTTTAAAACGCTTGTGAAATTTAGCTTTTTCCTTGAGGCAACGAATTAAGGAGTTGTTATACCATAACGGGTATTTGAAACAGTTGTTTTTTGCCAACGGTGTATGGTTAACTATTATTTCATTAATAATATCATAGAACCTTTCAACGCTGTCATTAACATCAGTGAAAGATAAAATCTCAGCCCATTTCACAAGTCGTAATTCAGATTTAACACTTTTATAATCGCACCTTTTAAAATTAAAACGTTTATTATGCGTAGGCCTAAGAGGTTTGTCCAATAGAACATTTGGAAAGGCTATACAATAAGCTATATGATGGCTATCCACTCTGCAAAGACAGTCGGTTTCCGATACTTCAACAACGGGTATGCTCGAGAGGACAAGATCCAGATAACGATTATTATTATTGGGAATAGTATTAAACTGTATCAGGTTGCAGGTATTAATCAGGTCGGATAATAATATCGCTTTCCGATCCCGGGCGTTCGTGGGAATTAACGACAATGGTTCGTGGGAATTAACGACAATGGAAACTATGGAGACTATGGCGTAGTGGTTCCGGATTCCCGCACAAGTCAAACATTTGTGTGCATGAACATGGATGTTTGTCTTGTTCTGGGTGTTTCTATGTATAATATGCAAGTATTTACAAAAAAAAACGATATATGTATGTTTATCCATTGTCTAGTACCCATAGTACAAGCTCTGCTTAGTTTGGGCTAGATGGTGTTGTGTGTATGTAATAGAATATTATTATATATTATATTATTATTTTTATGCTTGCGACGCTTGCTTGCTCTATATTTTAGTACAGATAATTTGAATGTATAAAATAAATTACATGCACCATTAAAAAAAACACGGCTCATAACCATTATACGTTGGTTAGCATGCCAAATGTTATATGAATCAAGTTGGCTATCATATACAGTGTGTTACAATACTATAACTTCTTCTTTGACTATGAATTGACGGAAGTAACTTTTTGACTTACATTGATTGCCTGATGTCTTCTTCTTCTTCTTCTCCCTAGCCTTTATTATTCCCAAGTCACTTGGGGTCGCCTTTTCTAGTCTAACTGGATTTGACTGGATATCAGTTTTTACACGGAGCGGCTGCCACTTGACTTCCGCAACCCGAAGGCTAACGATACCCTAAGGCTAGACCAGTGTCAGGATATTAGAGGGTACTGACTTTCCCAATAACGACTGCCATAGATGTTCATGGCAGCCGGGACTGACGGCTTAACGTGCTCTCCGAGGCACGGAGCAGGCGATAATTGTCAATCAATACGCACATAATTTCGAAAAGTCATATAACTTCCAAAAGTCAGAGGTGCGCGACGTGGGTTCGAACCCGAGACCCTCTGCATTGCAGTCTGTTGGTCTCCCCACTGAGCTATCGCTGCTTATTGATTGCCTGATGTACGAAACATAAAAGACTCTTGCAGGACATCCATAGCCTTTCCCTACATATTTAAGAAATAGACTACTACGTTTAGGTATAGTCTTATAGTAGAGAGTTGTCATTAATATATAGATATGATGGTTTATATAGTCTCATACACCGCTATTCTTCAGCGAGTATGAAAACCAGTCACGGTATGGATGGAAAGCATAAAAAGCTGGGTGTCGTGAAAACAAAAGAGGGGACAGATTCGTCGAATAATCTTACATGTGTAAGAACAACAGTTCAGTTCAGTTCAGTTCAGTTGAGTTCAGTTCAGTTCAGTTCAGTTCAGTTCAGTTCAGTTCAGTTCAGTTGTTCAGTTCAACAGAAGACAATATTGTCTTCTGTTTACGCGAATGTTATTCATTGAAATTAAACTACTATATACGGATTTTATCGCGTTGTTTATTTGACACTTTTTCTAAATTTCGTTTCTAAATTATGTAAAAAGGTTAGGAAGTTTTATTTCAATCTTACATGTGGCTTAACTTGACACTACCATTAGATATACATACATAAGTGTATGTTACGGAACTCTGATAGTGATCGTATTGTGGAAAACTAATATTTAGCCGAAGCTGATCAAATGCTATTGGAGATATCCTTGCTCTACTATCTAATAGAGCAAGGATTCAGATAATGTCACTGATTTTTGACTTTTACTGTGGTCTTTAATCGAGACTGACGACTTTAAGTGCCCGAATCAGGATCACCCAACCATCAGGGTCATCGTCATGAGTGAGGTTGAAGTTGGTAAAACAACTCGCGGATCAATCAATCTGAGGAATGCCACCCTCTGAAATCAGTTACTATAATATATGTAATGAACTAATGCCACGTTTTTATTATTTGATAGATATACAGGCCGCCGCAAACAGACATCGACGTAGTGAACGCGAGATTTAGAAATGGGGATCCCGTGTACAAGCATCCTATGATACCTGGATATGAGGGTATGTTGTTATTTTACTTTATCCGATTTATCTGAGGGTCAGGGCCAGTTTTAGCACCACTGTTGCCTAGGCAAACATTACTATAGTGCCTACTGCCTGGTCTAAAAATGTGCCGTGCGCGATATGCTAGCTGAAAATATGTGTTTGACAACCTATTTTCATGTTGACGTGGTACACTTCTTGTACTACGCAAACATGAACGTGTTCCAAGTTAAAATCTAAGTTGTCTACATGGAGAACATCAAATAGCTATAATTGTTCAACCGCACATCACTGGAGTAGGTATTTTCAAATATTATAATAGTTTCGGTTTTCAACTTTGGTTTTTAATTTGGTTGTGATATTTGGATCGATGCATAGATTATAGATATATAATCTATGCATCGATAATAACAGCTTCAAATTGGGCCATTAATACAAAAAAATTCATTTTGATATTGAAGGTTCTTAAACAAAATGAGTCACATAAGTCCGCAATGTTGATAAAATGTGGTTTTACTTATAAACAAATTTGTTCGTCATCATATTTCAACTTGAACGAATAAGAAGGTCAGTATTTTTATCATAGTTCAATTATGGGAATTGGTTGAACTTTGACGACTTTGTGGCTTTAACTTGAGCTCGGTGAATCAGATTTGTATGAGTCAGTCTTACGCTCGACCGTCCGAGGCATGCCACCGTTTCCTGAGACCTAGAACCTCGCAGATGTTTACGTTTTCTATTAATAATAGGATTCAGTATTATGCACTGTAGGTTGTTTATGTTTATTTAATTTTGTTTTGGATATGTTTGTTATTCAAGGCTCTGTGTGAAAACATTTGTCACAAGGAAATTTACAATAATAATAATAATATCCTCCTCGATGTGTAATAGTTAGTTTACTAACTTTTGCTCCTATGTTGTAGACAAGTATCGACTTAGAGTATATTTATTTTGAATAAGACAACACAAGGGGTTTATGACTGTATCGTGAAGCATTTTAATTCGGTATAACTATTAGTACTAGTAGATCACACAAATTTATATTGTGTTAAACCAGAACAATATGCGGACTGCCAGTTGCGAGGTCGCCACTCAAACCATTGCGCTCTCTGTTTAGTCAAACAAACTTGACAATATACCTAAGTAATGCGGTCTCGATCACACACTAGAAGTGAACGTATGTGTGAGCCACAGATACATACATAGATGTGACGACCCTTGTGTCAAAAAGTTATAAGTATGTAAGGTATCACGCGACATAGCGAATACATTTGACGAGCCTGTTTTCTTTTAAAAGAGACTAGACGTGCCCGCGGTTTCACCCGCGTTTATCGTTACTGCGCCGTCCCCGTGGGTCGTAGCGTGATGTTATATAGCCTATAGCCTTCCTCGATAAATAGGCTATCCAAAACTAAAATATTTTTTTAATTCGGATCAGTAGTTCCTGAGATTAGCGCGTTCAAACAAACAAACAAACTCTTCAGCTTTATAATATTAGTATAGATTATTGAATCAGACCAATAGTACTATCTACTGTACAAATTTGATAAAAAGTTAAAACTGATGATAACTAAGGAAAATCCGGTATTAGTGACGAAACTGGTTACCAAGTTTATGACGAACGGGGGTGTTTGAATAATAACTCGCTTATTGCTCTTAGGCCCGGCGCCCATTGGCGGCACGGCATGGCAAGGTATTTTTAGGCGACGAATAAAAATATAATCTAATCCTATGGAAATAAAGTAAAAATTTCAATGTTAACAGTCGTAAGTACAAAAACAATACCGCGGTATGCTTAGGCATGCCGTGTCGGTAGCCTTCGGAACGCTTCGGCATCCCTCGGCATCCCTCGGAACGCTTTGGCAGTCTTCGAGATACCACAGCAAGACAGCGCCCGCCCGTACCCCGCGGCCCCGCGCGTAGCTTTATTAGCTAAGCGCCGTTCATGCCGGCAACTGTCCTTGTCGAACGCTTCGGTATGCTTAAGGACGTTGCAGCATACCTAAGGATGTCACGGCATAGTTACCGTCAGTGTGCGCTTACATGTAGGGATGTCGAAGGATCCCCTGCCGTGCCGTGCCACCAATGTGCACCAGGCCTTAGTCTCGCAACAATCTAGCTGTCTTGACCATTCTTCATGTAGGTGTGAATAATTGTTCCAAACCCTCTGTTCTTGCCTTTAAATTTATGTAGGTAGGCTGTATTAATTCGAAACGTTTGCATATATAAACGATCAAAGTCGAGGCGTAGTTTATAGCAAACGTGGTTTAATTGTTTTCATGCTTGGATGGAAAAACCTTGTTGTTATATTGCTCTAGTTGTTTTAATGCTTTGAGACGATAAAGTTACCACAACACCTAGGTACTTGTAATTGTGTATTTGCTTCGAACGATGCTATCTATAAATTGATGTTAAAGATTAAGATAGATTATAATTCGTCCTTGTTTACAGCTAAAATGGTATACAGTGTTGATGTTTTGTTTTAGAACACATTTCATGGGTAAAACCCACCTAAAGAGTGATGTTGGACTATGAGAGTCAGGGAACAAGGAATGTATGAATGTCATGTTTGCATACACGTATGCACTGTCTATATCTATATCTCTTCAACAGATGGCTAGTCTTCTTTGATATTGAATTAGATCATTGTAGTTTTGCTAACAGTAACCTATAACCCGCCGTTTTGAAACAAGAATGCTATTTTAAAAGAATTTGTACCATCAACCATTTTATATGGCAATGTAGATTGGCCACGCTCATTTCTGAGTCTGATATAACGATTCGGTATCGAATGTTCTTTACTAGCTAGAGCCATATTTATCGATATAAATTATTGATACCTACATATCGCAACCCTAGATGAAGACTCCACTAAATCAAAAAGCATTTTGAGTTTGAGGTGTTTTCGAATTCCTGACTCAAATATTTACACGGAGATATAACTCGCGTAACGATACCTTCAACCGTTATCGAAAAATGTCGCGAAACGTTGCTTTACTTGAATGAAATTACTCAAGACGGCCGCGAACACAACTCTACCATTTTCAGTTGTCTCCCCGTCGACGCAGGTGAGAGAGAGAGAGACAGAGGGCGTTTGCATAGTGGCTTATTTTGAGTCGCGGGAGTTAAAGTGAAATTAATTAAGTAAGTTACATTTTTATTTCAAGTTACATATTTGAGTTCTGCTGAAATTTATTTGATAACAATAATGTTCATTTTGATTTGCGGGAGTTTTGATGATATTATATTGCAGTAAATTTTTTTTATATTTCGTGTTATTCAGATTTACATTAAAGTTAATGTAAATTTTGATTTACAGTAATTTTGTTGAATGTAAGTTTGACTTTGTCTATTTTTGTCTGTTTAGTGAAATAAAAACTTTTCACAAAGAAAATAGGTTGTTTGTGACATTTTCAATCACATTTTTTTATCGATATAAAGTTTCAAAAAGCACGTACGTGATATACTTACGAGTTTTTGAGTAGGTTGTCTTTACTTGATTTATATTGAATATGAACATTTTTAGTATAATGAAAGGCCGAGGAAAACGCTTAGTAGAAAATATAAACGCCGAAAAATAGGATCCTGACCAGTCAGCAGCATTGGATGTTTCAGGAAATTTTCCATCCCCTAGCATGGAATTGCTCAATGCAGATAAAGGAACCAGAGTTACCAGCTGAACAAAAATTAATTTTATCACCGAGCATTTTAGGATCGTTAAATCTCGATGAGCAGCCTACAAAAGCTGACGAACGACGAACCGTTGCTTAGCGTCAGTATATTGTCTCACCAGTCCATAGCAGCGACGTAACCGATTTCGACGATTCCGATTTAGATCCGCATTACGAAAACTCCATTTCGAAAAGAAAAATAATATTCTCTCCTTTATGTAAATCGCCTACTCCATCACAGACGCCACAAAGACGCTCCCTCTCATTTTTGTCTAGTAGGTAGTTCGAGTTAATCATGCTCGAGTAATAGCTCCAGCAGCAGTTCTAGCAGCAATACAAGCAGTAGTAGCTTAACGAAGAAACATAATGCCACTAGCTCTAACGAGATTTAGAATGGCGAATATATTGCTTAAAATACTACTGCTGCGCTAAATAGAAAAGTCAGGGTAAGAAGAAAGTAAGGAAACCGGAGACATGGAAGGTGGAAGGAAGCCAAATCCTAAAAAAATCCCTGCACGCAAAGTGCGACCACCGGTTGCGATGAAGTGTCGTACGCAGCTCACGTCAACAGCTAGCCAAAATTTTTTATTCATTTTGGGAATTCAGGAAACTTCTGCGACAGAAGGAGTACATTGTGCGGGATACCCACGAAATTACGAAGTTATTTATTTGGTAAATAAATAACAATATTCTATTTCGAATACACAATTGTTTTATATCAACTCTTTTAATTCTAGAGCACCTACATACAAATAAAAACGAAAGCTAGTATTTCTAATCAAAGCTAGTTGTAATCACCCGTTAATAGCATAACTCAAAACTCCAACAACAATTTATTTTACTTTTGAGATGAAAACTAAAGTAACTCATATTTATTTCAGATAAAGTAAAGAAACTCTACTTAATGCACAAAAAAGTTGCTTATTCCCACTGCAAAACTAGTGTAACTAAGAAATTTGGATTTGCTAGGTTTTTAACAAACATTAATATAAATAATTTCATTCGACAAGCTTTAGAAAATGTTACCTTTATGAATTTATTATTAGATTTTTGATATCTTTCCTAAATATTACAAAATCAGTTTTCATCATTTCTGAAAATTTAAGGTTTTTGATTTACCGGAGTTATCATCTAGGGGTACGATATTCTCGAATGAGTACGTGCTACTTTCCATCTTGTGTAGTAATGTAAAATAAATATGTACATAATTAGTCGTTAAAATAATCGGTATTCACCGTTCTTTATATATAATAATATGATCAATCCGGTTAGGTGACTCACGCTATTTAACAAATGCGCCTCGGGTCAAGTTATTTAAAAAATAACAATATCTGTAGGTTTATACAGTGTTTGATTTTATACTAAATTATTATATGATTAAATTAAATTAATTTTATTTTTATAATAAGTAATTAAAAGTGCTGTGTGTTGATATTTTTCGAACCTATGTTTTGTTAAAAGTGACTTCAGTGCGTTTGTTCTATATTTAATTCTAGTTAATTAATTTATCTGTGTTAAAATATTAAAGAATAAGTATATACTTTACTTACAAGTAAAAGTAATATAATCTCAGGCTTCGTCCCACGACTGAATGCTCACTTCGGTCAGCGTTATACTGTGGCGGCTACTGAAGCCTTATCAGAGTTTCAAAGGGTTCAGCTCAATCAAAGAGCGGCCAGGAATCAACTAGAACGAGTGGTCGATTTACAAGCCGGCAAAGGACAGCCATGGGATCTACTTGACAGATTTGTAAGTCAATCAGCATATATTGTAAATATATGGAAGAACACGTGTATGTGGAAGATATTGACCAGTGGACTTTAAAATAAGAACGAAAGGAGACGAATGAAGAAAGAAGAATGAAAGGACGGAAGAAGTTGAAACATCTTATATTTTAAAGAAGCTATCTTTTGCTACAATTGTAACAATGTATAAAACCAGTTTCATATGATTCACAGTCTGCTACGGCGGAATTCAAATTACCATTGGTCACAGTCCGACCAGAATGTGCAGGAATACTCCGAAATGTACCCATGGACGAGCCCAAGTTATCACCAGCAACCCATTCAGTCAGCCCATATTTCATGGAAAATTCTCATCCTGATAAATATATAAAAAAAGGTGAGAGTGATTAAGCTTATACTAAGCATACCTACCTAAATCCTTTTTTATGTGTGTCTCTTTACTTAGCAATAAAGATAGGTACTGGCGGATAAACATTTTTGTTTTTTATGCGGTGTGATGGCATTGTCATTTTGAAATGTTGTATTTTTTAGTACAGTTAGGTTAGGTAATTTAATTTTTTTTCGATGTCCTACGGTAAACTACATAGTTCTTTTGTGCGGACACAAATATGGGGCTTTAATCCTGCCCAAGCAGTTCGTGAGTTGAATAACTATATTTTATAGCTATAGAGTATTTACTTTTAGTCAAATTTATGTTTGAAATATAAAGATAAATAAAGTTCTTTTGTACTTTGACAGGCTTTGCGGGGCACGTACCCTATGGTTTCCAAAGATTTGGCGAATCTTCGAAGAAACTTACCAACTCTGCTCTTTGCGACTTCTCCTCTAACTACAGGCGAAGACAGAGTACAGAGTGGGCACCAGTCAATGTAGTGAAGTAAGTGTAATTTTTTTAGACAAGACCGTATTACTATTTTATAAGTCTCATAATTATTGAAATTAATTTACTTTATAATAAGTACATAAGCTTGGTTTAAATTATATTCAATTTCTGGACGAAATATATAAATATTTTTGTATGACAATACTGCATCATTGATATTGATCCAAAACTATATCTATATTAGTCAAAGCCAAGTATATTTATACTCTTTGGTCAAACCTGTCATTGTCAAATCTAAATATACGTTTGTTCACGCGTAATTATTTATTTACATCTACGACTTTAATCGTGAAAAATGGCAAAGAAGAAACTTTTACCGAACCTCTCAAAAGAGGAAAAAATGGTGATCGTGATATCCGAGATAATACAAGAGTTATTAGTTGCGCACCGACAAGGCAAAGATGTTAACCTCAACAAGATGAAAACGAGGATTTCCTCGAAATATGGTCTTGGAACATCACCGAGGCTGGTTGATATCATCGCAGCGGTGCCTGCTGATGCTAAGAAGATACTGCTGCCGAAGCTAAAAGCGAAGCCTATTCGTACTGCTTCCGGTATTGCTGTAGTGGCGGTTATGTGCAAACCTCACAGATGTCCGCATATTAACTTCACTGGAAATATTTGCGTGTACTGTCCCGGCGGTCCTGACTCTGATTTCGAGTACTCTACTCAGAGTTACACCGGCTACGAGCCGACGTCCATGAGGGCGATTCGCGCGAGGTACAATCCATACCTACAGACTCGTCATAGAGTGGAACAGTTGAAGCAGCTCGGTCATAGCGTGGATAAGGTTGAGTTTATAGTGATGGGTGGCACTTTCATGAGGTTGCCTGAAGATTACAGAGATTATTTTATAAGGTAAAGTCTATTTGTGATTTGTTTACAATGTTAAATTAGGTTGATTAAAAAGAATATTTGTGTCATGAATTAGTTGATATAAGTTATTAAGCTATCCATATAAACGTTTTGATTTTAATTTGTTCATCAGTATGTGGACACCGCCATCTTGACCAAACTCTTTCATCATTGTCTCAATATATTTAAGCTAACAGGTTTATACTATACATTGCTTTTCCAGGAATCTCCATGATGCACTCTCTGGTCACACTTCCAGTTGTGTCGCAGAAGCTGTAAAGTTCTCAGAGAAGGCAAAGACCAAGTGTATTGGTATCACTATTGAGACACGGCCAGACTATTGCCTGCAGAGGCACATGAGTGATATGCTCAACTATGGATGTACTAGGTAAGTTATTCTCAAAAATCTGAAACTTTTACTTCATTATTAGAATTCACAATCATTACTGTCATATTATCTTAACTATTGCATTACCAATTTATTGTATTTGGTGATACTTCGTCTTACGATCTAGTATTGCAAGCAACACTCAGGCAGCCAGCTGGCTTAGATATTCTTAGGCTCCGTAACTTCAAGAGTGCTACAACACTAAATAAAGTACTGCTGTTACCATTAAGCATTACCATGAATAGCTTGCTACACTGTTTGCCAACTTATTGCCTAAAATATAATACGTTATTTATTATTTGTTACATGTTCAGGCTGGAAATTGGTGTACAGTCTGTGTATGAGGATATAGCCCGAGACACAAACAGAGGGCACACAGTCAAAGCAGTTTGTGAGAACTTCAACTTGGCAAAAGATGCTGGATACAAGGTACTGATGCTAATATTGTTATATCATAATTTCCTACACACCTTCACATGGAGCTTAGATGTCTAAAACACTAATTGCTATTTGTGTCTTGCATAGCTTTTGAGTCTAGATGTATTTTAACAGTCTTGTTGGTCCATTGCATATGTTTTTGGTTGATTGTGCTGACCCAAGTGCAATATAGGGTTATGTGGAATAAACATAGCTAGTATTTGATAATAGGCTTATCATCTATAACAGGTTCTCAGATTTTTTGTCTCATAGACCACTTTCAAAATTTAGCAGGTTCCGGTGGACTCCCTGCAGCTACGATTCTACCATATTCCTTGGCATTCGTATTTATATTGGTGAAGAATCAAAGAAGTTTGATACTCTCGGGACGTTTTTTTTTAGGTGTGGCGTTTGTTTCTAATATGCAAGTTTTTACAAGTACCAGTCACTGAGCTTCTTAAAATATTACCTGCCTACATTGCTAGGTGAAGTCAAGCCAACATATTAGTTCTTCACTATTGAAAGCAAATAAATTTTCCTGGACCCTCACTTACATATTGTGGACCTCCATTTTTATGTCACTCCAACGTAGATCCCCGTCGAGTCACCCGTGGATCCTTGGGGGTCCACCCGGATCACTTTGAGAACTAATGATCTATAAGATGGAATATGGAACAAATTTGTCAAAATGTGATAATAAATATAGATTTATATAAGGCATAGGCAGAGTATAATACAAAACTAGAAAGGCCAATTTACATGAGACTAGTTTCTTGAAGCTAGTGTCATGCTATTTCTGTTTTATCTTTAGGTATACCAAAGATAGCACATTATATTTGCTTTAAGATCTTGGCTCAAATAAATGGGCCTTAATTTTTGACCATTTGAGGGATGTGCCAGCATGATTTGGTTTCAACTCTATAACATACCTTTGTAGGCATGGTGTAATTTTCTAGGTATAAAAATATTTATTCAACAAGCTTTTTATTCTTTTCCAGATTGTAGTACATATGATGCCTGATCTACCAAATGTAGACTTTGAGAGGGATGTGGAACAATTCATTGAGTTCTTTGAGAATCCAGCTTTCAGAGCTGATGGCCTGAAGATATATCCCACATTGGTGATCAGAGGAACTGGTTTATACGAGTTGTGGAAGACGGGAAGGTACAGGAGCTACCCACCCTCCACTTTGGTAGACTTGATTGCCAAGATCTTAGCCCTGGTGCCACCCTGGACTAGGGTTTACAGGTATATTAGTTATAACATACTAGATATAATTCATGCTTTCGGACACTCATAGAATACATTGATATTTTTTGTTGTGACTAATGGTATCTAAGTGATATATTTTCTAATACAGTTAAGTACTGCATAGTGTGCATAGTCTATGTGATGGTAGCATTACTAGCTATCAGGAGGTAGCCTCTTTGCTCGGTAGCTAGTAAAACATTCAAATTTATTAAAATTTGTGTTGCTGGTGAATTTCCTAACAACAAATAATATAACACTGCTCATCCAGGTCACAATACTGAAACTTTATGATTGACATACAAACTACTATATGGTACTAATGAAACACTATTCATAATTACATGTATAAAATACTAGCTGACCCGTGCAACTTCATCTGCTTCACATAAGAGAATTTTACCCGTTTTTGCAACAATTTTCATTGATGCTTTTCTCCTATTGGTCGTAGCATGATTTTATATAGCATATAGCCTTCCTCGATAAGTGGGCTCTCCAACACTAGCAGAATTTTTCTATTCAAACCAGTAGTTCATGACATTAGCACGTTCAACCAAACAAACTTCAGCTTTATAATATTAGTATAGATTTTAAAATTGGAAACAATTCTATTAAATTGTTACATAAAAGTAACTTTTGTATTAAAATGTAATTTCAGAGTACAGCGAGACATTCCAATGCCTCTGGTCTCATCAGGAGTGGAACATGGCAACTTGAGGGAGTTGGCATTAGCTCGAATGGCGGACTTGGGCACTGACTGCCGAGATGTGAGGACAAGGGAGGTTGGCATACAGGAGATACATAACAGAGTCAGGCCTTATGAGGTATATAAAATTTTGCAAACTATTCTGGGCTAAATGGGATGCAAATTATCACAGAGAAAAAAGAAAATCCATCAAGCAGGATTTGCACCTGCTACCTTGACAAACCGTGTCGCCGTTCTGTCAACTGACACACATTCTACCTAAGCATGGGAAATGCTTATTAAATGGAATGTCAAATTATTATCAAGTACTTCCAAGGAAAGTCAAGTTTTACTATCTGAGAATGAGTGGTCTTCCTCTTTCCCAAGCATGTTCTGTTCCTTCTTTTATTTTATATAAATATGCATTAAGGGCTTACTTCCTTTGTGCAGCTACATAATTTTGCACATAGTGGTGATCGTGAAGTACAAGATTAAAATATTTGATTTGATATGCTTGTTAATTATTAGATTTTAGGAAATTGTCAGAAACAGAATATCACTGCACCTGGTAGGTGGTTATATTTCTCACATCTGCAACATAACTATTGAAATATTCATACACCTATGGCTAGCCTTTTGTAGATAAAATAGCATGATGAGATTATGTAACAAGTCTTGTCATTCCAGGTAGAACTGATTCGCCGCGATTATACAGCGAACGGCGGTTGGGAGACGTTCCTAGCATATGAGGACCCAGACCAGGATATATTGGTTGGTCTGTTGAGACTTAGGAAATGCGCAACAGATACATACAGGCCTGAGCTGAAGCCAGGTCCCAATACCAACTTTAAGCAGTGCAGCATTGTGAGAGAGCTGCATGTCTATGGATCTGTAGTACCGGTATGTCTTTTGGTTTACACATCGCTTGCTATTTTAGGATATAACTGGTTGTTCCCCTATAATTGTTAGACTATTTCGTGCGATTTTCTTTGAAAGGAAACTTAAGTAACGTTTTTTATTATATTTTTATTATCTCCTTATCTACACTTAATCGGAGATTAGCATACACAATTATGATCATCACATAATTGATACAACAATAATTATTGATGCTAGTAAATTATTCTCGAACACAAATCAAGTCATAATTAAATTAGTAAAATATTTGTGTGTTAAGAATAGTAACAATCGCGACAAACAAAATTATTACAACATATATGTATATGTACGGTCATGGTTAGAACTATACATATTATTATAGTCTCGAGTCCTACAATTATTATAGTCGATATAGTATTATTATAGTCGACCCTAGAGGTAAGCAGAGGTGTATTATACCTTCATTTGATTATGATTTCAATTGCCGTTTTTATTACCTATCGAAGACCAAAATATTTTATATATTCCTTTTATTTTGTAGGTGAACGCTCGAGACCCAACAAAGTTCCAACACCAAGGTTTCGGCATGCTCCTCATGGAGGAGGCCGAAAGGATTGCCAAGGAGGAGCACGGCTCCGACAAGATGGCCGTCATATCAGGCGTTGGCACTAGGAACTACTACGCCAAGATCGGATACCATCTCGAAGGACCTTACATGGTCAAGATGCTTGTATAATAAAGATTTATGACCGTTGAGATGGTTTGATTTTTAAAACGGATTTTATTTACAGATTTTTGGAAGCAATTTTCGGACCAGGTTGTTTATTAGAATGGTTGTTATTTTTAATTGCCTGTTTTAGCAGTTAAGCTAGCTATCCACCTATATGATAAGCGACCGCCGCTCACAGACATGCGTCATGTTAACGGCACAAACCAGTCTCTCCTTCTCATGATAGTATTTTTATAACCTCGTTTAGAGATAGACAAGGCATAACACGCGAGCTAAAACTGAGATGAACAACCAAGTCAGATTGGAAATTCATTCTTGCGTCGTTTTCAGGCAGAATGTATCGAATCTGCTGTGTATTATGGGACAGCTGATAGATTTACAATATTTATTATATGGTTCCCAATATGTGTGGAGGTTCAAAGCTAGCCGGGTATCCATTGTGGATGCCATACAAAGAAGTATAAGTAAAAATTTATCCACCCAGAATTGTTACAAGTGATGTTTCTTATCCTATATACCTAACTACAACTCCACATCCCTCCCTATCCTCGTGTTGCAGGCCGGACCCGCCGCTGTCTATTAACCCAACCGAGATCTACCATAAGCATGTTGGAATGCTTCCCAACTATGCCGGCCATGTTCCGGGTTGCATGTTCAGGTGTGTTGTATTTTTTTTCTATATAAAAAGCGCAGCGATGTATGTATATCCTAGAGACCGTTGGAGTCCAACGCAAAGGCCTCGAGTTCGATCCCAAGGCGCTCGACCTCTAACTTGTTAGAAGTTATGTGCATTAATTATCGCTTGCTTTAACGTCGAAGGAAAACACCGTAACCTGCCAGTTTGAGGGTTCTCCATATTTTCGACCCGGACTGGGTCAGCGACCTATGGCCTAACCCTTCTGAGTAACAAGAGGCCCGTGCCCAGCAGTGAAACAATTGATATACAGCGCTGATATTATTATTATTAACTAAAATAATAAGTCAGGCGTACAAGTAATTTGGTAAGAGTATAGAGGAGCTAGACTCCTGTCCAGGTTAACATATCATAAGGCATCTGTGTCAATGTTAGATAGTACAATATACCACAGATATTTTAAGGCTTTGAGTGGTATCATACATACTTGAATCGCATCTACGGTCTAGCATAAAAGACAGATACAAATTCCCTTATTAAAGCTTATAGTAGTTTAAAAGATACAAAGTTTGAATTATTAATTACTAGGAAATATTAGTGATGCGATGTTTTAACTTTTATTAATTTTGTTTTAGTAGACATTTTTATTTGTAGGTGTAATCTATATCAGGTTAATCACGTTAATCAAAAGGTACCACCAGTAAAGGTACGCCATTTATTTAATTATTACGTTGATAGAACAACGATAGCCTAGTAGGAGACTTGGACTTCGGACTGCCACGGTTATGTCTCTAGTTCGATCCTAAGCCACCTCTAACTTTTCGAAGTTATTAACCTTTTGAAAGCCACGCCATAACGGCACCTCCATGTCCTGTACGCCAAGCCCGAAAATCGATTTATTATATATTGTTTTTTATGATCAAATATTTCAATAACTAATAACAATTTTGTTTGCTGTATGCAATTAAGTAATAATTGGGGATTCAATTTTTAAGTTGTATCACTAAAACACAGAAAACTAATGATTTAATATGTTTATTTTGTATTTTTCTGTGAACCGACAACAGTTTTGTCGAGTATAGACGACGTTGGCGCACAGGGCACGCTTGCGCATGTCGAGTATAGACGACGTTGGCGTTCAAAAGGTTAAATTGTTCATTATCGCTCTCTTTAACCGTTATTGTAAATATCTTGAGATTTGTGAGCTCTACGTAATGCTCTCGAAAATGTGTTAAGGCTGCCAACTTGCAATGACTAGCGTGGTGGACTATGGTCTGACCCTATTCATAATAAGAAACCCAGTGCCAGTGCAGTTATAATAAAAAATATGCTCAGTTGGTCACTCAAGTCATGGTTGCCATTATAATAACTTAAAAAGCAATAGCAATTTTTCACACTAATTATAAACTCATATGGTTTTAGGATCAGGTATACTGTATTAAATCTGTCTGTTATATTAACATGTTATTGTTCTGTTCTAGATTTGGAAAGACGTACGGCAATGATACTCGCGACGCTAAGCGCTGGCTGCGTGGCGACTTTACCTCTTAACGTCTTCGAAAGATATCTGCAGAACGTCATGAACATTATATTTTACAGCTATACCGTCAAAATGGTCGAGTGATTGAATTTAGACACAAATCATATGATAGTAACAAGTGAAATGGAATAAAACGATAATTTAAATAATTGAGATTATTATTTACCTCTCCAAATATTTTATATAAGAGGTTTTTTATTTATGTCGTTTTTTTTGGGGTTGCATCCCCAGTATAAAAATGTTGCTTGTATATACAAGTGTGGCGATTGGTAAGTATTTTATAAAAAATTATATATTTAATTAAATATATATGGTTAGTAAAACAAATGTGTAAAAAAAGTATCAACAACAACGTAAGTATCACAATAAATAAATTTGTCTATAAAAGTTAAGAATTTTCTTTTTCCTTTTTGATATTCCATTCCTTTAGAAGCTTTGCAGCTAGTTGGAGGTTTTCGTCTTTCTGTAAATAAATAAAACGAGGTATTATTACGCAATCGCATTGAATGTGACTGCTTTGCATAAGGGTTCTATTCTTGGTCGTGTAGTGTTATAAGTTTTTTTTTTCTACCTATCATATCATCATCAGAAGTAGGACTTCTTCCGCGTGGTCAAACTAAGTTGACTAACTGATTTGACCACAAGGAATTTCATATTCTTCGTGGACAAACTATGTAATGAATCAAATATTAAACATGCTATATAATATCTTTAAAACAAAATTGTACAGTTAGAACCAAAAATTGGTTAACGTAATTTATTTAAAAAATAACCAACACTTATTTCACTATGTAATAATTCCATTTGACATTTAATTATAAATTCGTCTCGCAAAACTTGTTCCTGACGCCGAGGGGATGGTCTTGGATCACTGTTTTCTTTCTTTAACAAAGTGCACAGTAATCGAGCAACCGTGATCGGATGATATCGTTTCATAGATTTGTTTAATTCCTTATTGAATGATTCGACTATATTGTTTGTTCGATGTCTCTGCCCGAAAACTGACCAGTCTTTCCTGAATATTTTATTCTTTAACCACGTTTTCTCAAAATATTTTAAATATTTTTCAATTTTTGTAGTGTAACTGCAGTCAGAATTAATATACTGCCATCCTTCCTCTATTTTATCTGCAGGTAATAAAGCAAGTGCGGCACATAAACCAACAACTCTCTTTCCGTCCTTACTTTTTATTTTTAATTTCTTTGCTCTTCGCCATTGACTGTTTGTGAAATGATAAAAACAGTGTACAATTTAAGCTTCAGGGCAAGTTTGTAGTAGTGCTTTACTTGCAGCTGTTTCAAAGTCCACGTGAAATATTTTCGGTGACCAACCCAATCTTGATTTTATTATAGAGAATAATATGTAGTACGATTCTTCCGTTTTGTCAGTCATTAAGGCATACGCAACAGGTGCAGCGTATGTTGTAGAAATCGATTTTGATAAATCAGCAAAAATACAATATAACTGTTTGAATGGAGTTGGGCAACTGTAATATGTACCATCGCCAAAAAATTCATCGGATTTTTTAACAATTTCGTAGTTGTTTTCGGAGCAAAAAACTATAATACGACGTTTCTCTGTATTATAATCTGCCAAAATAAACACCTGAAATTTTTCTGGAACAGTGACGTCGTTGAAATGATTAAAGCAAGTTTTTTTTCTGGTTGTATATAATACAGTTTTGACGCTATCAAAAGACGGAACTTTGTTTTCCAAATTCGGGTCCTTGTTTACTAATGACGTTTTCATTTCGGTATACATCTCTGGAATGGTGTTTACAGTATCTTTAACTTTATGCTTTAACTCGTCAACGGCAATATCAACTTCATTCTTATAGTTGTCAGCAGTACATAAATGATCAGTACATTTAAATATTTTATTTTCCTAAAAGCAAACAAACAGAGCTGTAGCTGTATGATATAGATTTATAAGCGGCCGTAGTCCAATGGTTAAGGTATCGGATTCGCGATCGGTCGCAGGTTCGAATCCCACTCATTGCACTACTAACGTGAACCCGCTCCTAATACAAGAATATTGGCTTAGCTAAAAATAAATGACAAAAAATAATAGTAAAGTACCTTCAAAGTAATGGAACCCCGACATTTTTCTTTTTTACGACGACTGCAAGTCCAGAAAGACGATCCGTTTTTATAGGTACGCAGTTTATAATATTGGCGTCCGCTAAATAGCAAAACCGTTCCCTTTTTTCGTTTTATAAATTTTATGTCCATATTTGAAGAACAATACTAATAATACAGAACAATCTGCAAGGACTTTACATAGAATATGACGTAATATGTATTGTATAATGTCATTTTATTTTCCTGTACAGTGAGGTTGTGTCATATACAGTATGGTAAAAAGGTTATATATGTAACAGTTTGTCCACGAAGAATGTGAAATTCCTTGTAGTCAAATCAGTTTGTCAACTCAGTTTGACCACGCGGAAGAAGCCAGAAGTAGGTCTTTCGCCTATATACCTGGCTGGCGTGAGACTGAATGTAAACTTTACAGGCGTAATTAGCTACAAAACTATATTATCGTAAAACGGTGTCGACCTCAGCAAACGTCAGAGAATATTGGGGAGGTTACACGAATATAAAATTTAAACAATAATATAATAGAGATAACTTGTGCATTCTGAAGAATTTCTTGAGGCAAGGCAAGACGCAAGATATTTATTTTATTGTTTCACCAGATTTTGTCTGCGGCTTCACTCGTTTTAATGTAGACGTCAATAAATTTATATTCCTCGGGGACAATTCTTTTTCCTGGATAAAAGGTACCCTAATTCCTATTCTGTAACGCAGACAAAGTGTATGCAAAATAAGGCGTGAAAGTGTAACAAACAGACAAACACATTCGCATTCCTTGAAAATATAGATATTGTGTAAGAACTTATATATTTACCTTAATAAAGCAGAATCTAGCGAAGTTCTCGCCGAGATGCTTGTTTTCCTTGGAGTAGAAGGCGCTGGGCGGGATGGTGAGCACACCGGCCTCTTTAGCGAATTTCTTTGTAAAACGATAATCCTTGTACGCGTCTTTTTCTCCGGACAAGTCGATTTTATTCGCTAGAAAATAAAACAGAGGCAATAGATTAGAGGCCGTTTAAGTATTATGTGAGCAGAATTTTATTCATTTTAACCTCTCCTTCCCCCTTGTCAGCAAAGATAAGCAAACCGCTAACCTAATACTTTCCACTTTCGAGCATAGATTTGAGGTGAGGTTGGCCACATATGTATTATTTATAAAATTTTACCGATTACGTATGTGCCCTACAAGTAACAAACGACCTCGGATAGTTAAGAAATTATATTACTCAAGTGCGTAGTGGGAAATCGTTGGACTACCACGCAGAGGTCTCAAGTTGGACCCTAAGGCGCGCAGCTCTGACTTTTCGACGTTATAATCGTGTAAAATGACTAATTCTAGTTCGCTTTAATGGGGAAGGAAAACATCGTGGGGAAACTTGCATGTCTGAGAGTTCTCCATAATGTTCTCGATGATATGTGAATTCTGCCAACCCGCACTGGGCCAGCGTGGTGACCTATAGCCTAACAGTTTTCATACTGAGAACAGGCCTGTGCCCAGCAGTGTGACAGTTCAATACGGGGCTCATTTTCATCAGCCTAGCATTCCGTCATGTTTCAATAATTTAGGACAGATTTATGGAACTTTGTACTCGCGTATAATAATATAGTCACGTGAAAGTCAATATTATTCATATGTTGATACATATAAGCATTCTAGGATTAAGTTAGTCTGCATAACCATCTTGTAACGAACACTGCTTTAATAAATCGTCACTTCACTAGATCTGGACTTCACATTCGACATCTCTGACCTGATCTTACACCGACATAGAAAACACGCATCGCACAATATACAAAGCAGTTAAAGCAGTGGCGTAGCGTGGGTGTCGGCCGTCTGGGGCGGAAGAAAATATTTCCGCCCTCTTATTTAGGTATTTTAATATAAAATATAGTTCTTGCAACTCACGAAGGCGAGCAGGCTATGTATGTGTGTGTAAGTGTCGCTCGCAACTGAGCGCTCTGTCAAACACGCACAGTACCGCACTGTGCATGTACGTACACGTAAAGCCCGCTCGCCTACAGTCATTCTAAAGAAGTGTTCAGCAAGAACAGTCATCATTAGTGTGTATTGTAAATTTAAAATATTTACAAGATATTATTATTATTTATTGTACACTTTTGCCGCCCTCTAAAAGTGCCGCCTGGAGCGGGCCGCCCTTGCCGTCCCCACTCGGTGGCGTAGCGTACGCCACTGAGGTGTTATAGTATTACCTAAGTTAGTCCAGTCCGCGACGATGAAATAACCTGACTCGGGCACGGTAGGGTTGAACCCGTTCTCCCGCAGCACTTTCACGATGTAGTCGCGCTTGGGCAGGATCTCGCGAGCCAGCGCGCGCAGGTAACAGTCGGGGGAGTCGCGACGAGCGAGCTCGAACTCGAACGCTGTGGCTATCGCTTCCTGAAACAAATATTTATTATTATTGTTATTATCTTTTTAATATTAGTTTTTCATAGTCAGTAGTATATGGCATAATGGCTGCAACACTTTGTTAATCTGAGTCGTAAAATACTGAAATTATATTTAATTGGCGATTTAAAAGAGTGGCCGTGAGTTTCTTGCAGGTTTCTTCTCATAGACTCAACCCTTTGCCTGAACCTAGCAACTAACCTTTTTTTTTTATTTTTTACCTGCGGGAATGCTTTGACGCATACCTCTCCGCGGGGCGACGGAGAGGTTATGTCGGGCTAACCGGGGAAAAGATACCCCGGTAATACCGACTAAACCTACCACGGTGTTCCTCGACATAACCATAGACGGCGAGGCCGCGCGAATCGGTTTCACATGCAATCGCGACCCCGCCGTGGTTTCGGCCCGCCTTGTGAAACGGCAGGCCACTGCACAAAGAATATTTCCTCCATCCCCCTGAGCGGGGGGGACAAAGACACGATACAGAGGCGCACGTGGGAACATGCACGCCGCCTCTCGGACCTGGTGCTGATCAGGTGGCGAGCAGGGCCACGCAGCCCACCACCCCCAGGTCAAACTTCAAGGTGGCTGGAGGTCATCTCGCGCCCTCCGGCGCCCGGTTCTGCGGTTGGGGAGAGGGTTTAAGCGCCCCCTCTCCCGCTCCGCCGCCTCCTTGATGGAAATTACTTCCTCACAGAAGGAGGCGACGGCGTTCCACGATCTCTCACTCCAGACCATAGACTGAACCACGGCCGGGAGTAAGAGGGCAACCAGTCTGACTGCCGCGATCAACTCACGGCGCTGCAATGCCCAGGCGGGACCTAGCAACTAACCTAAATCTAGCTTCAGTAACTTAGTAAACTCACTAACCTATATATTCTGACGTTCATAAGTGTTACTTTGTGACCTAAATGAATAAATGATTTTTGACTTTGACTTGACTTGACTTGACATTAAAAAGAGTTTATAGATATGAAAGTGGAACTTTTAAAGGTTGTTATTATCTATTAGTTATTTATTTATGACAAATGTGATACATTTTAAATAATTTCGCCAAACTGTGTAACAGTTTGTAGGCGAACACTGTGCAATCATTTAACAAATTAAAATTATGTATACACGCATTTAAGACATATTTGTTTAAGATTAGGTACAATATACCACTATTATTTATTAACAAACATTTCGGCATTCCCAAGGCTTGCTTTTACATGCATATAATAATTAAAGGATATCTAATTTGACCATTGCAGATTCCATTCCATTCCATTTTATGTTGTATCTTCTAGAGAAAGCAACAACATTGTTCAATTTAAGTATTTACGCCTTGTGGCCTGTTGCCAATAACAACGTCGCAAAAATGTGTCATATTTATAGGTTTTTAAATGTAGTTGTAATTTATTACAGATTAATTTTTAAATAATTTATTAACTCTAGACTTCAGAACATACCCCAAGGCGTAAACGCTTTTACATTTCTGCGGTAGATAATTCTGTTAAATCAATTGATACCTACATGACCAATTTGGGTTTAAGGTATACCTCCTGCTGTGTCGCAAGATAAAGATGGCAGGTTAAAAAGAAATTCATGTCAGAATAACTAACGTAGTCTTTGGCCTGTGCCTGATGTCTCTCCGATGGCGAAAGGCCGTCCCATCGGATTATTAGAGTGCACTTGTGTTTGCGCACACACTTGCGCACTATATCTCCTGCGCAGATGGCCAGTCTTCGTTATGAGTATAATATCTCCTATCGCCGACTAGATTGGCCACCGTGTTCGAAATTCGGTCTATAGGACATTAATTAATATGCACCAAATATAAAGACACGAGTTGTAATAATAGGTAGAAGTATATACATCTCCACTGACCTGTATCGGAGTACAGAGTGTGTATACACAGTTCTGGTGCACGACCTGCAGGTTCCTCATGAGTGCGGCGGGCCCGTACGCCCAGCCAGTCTTCCAGCCGGTCACTGAGAAAGTCTTGCCCGCTGAGCCTATTGTTATCGTGCGCTCCCACATGTCTGGCAGAGTCGCTGAGGAAAAAACATTTGACTCGGTTAACATTAAGGCAAACATTTTTAACCAATTTGGTAACGTCGCGTTCTAGAGAAACTCTAGGTTATTTTTTTTAAGTACGTCAGCTTCAGCACTTTGAGTAATTTATGTGTCGCTGGGGACTTTGTTGTTATTGGCTAGTAGGTGGGCAACTTATATGAAAGATTTTTTTGTGGCCATAATACGCTATATTATATATTATAAATATTCTAACAACGATCACTAAGTACACTTAGACGCGAAACAACTATTTGTGGATCACACAAATTTAGGTCACTTGTGGGGATTGAACTGACAACACTCGGCTTATATTCGACTAGATGTGGCCGCGGTTACACCTGCGTTTATAGTTACGGCGCCGCTCCCGTGGGTCGTAACGTGATGTTATATAGCATATAGCCTTCCTCGATAAATAGGCTATCCAACACTAAAATAATTTTTCAATTCGAACCACTAGTTCCTGAGGTTAGCGCGCTCAAAAAAACAAACAAAGAAACTCTTCAGCTTTATAATATTAGCATAGATATAGCACTAGTATGCATTCAGAGGGATCTGAAGAGTATTAGCCAAAAAAATATATAGTGAAAAATAGTATTGTTGTTTGTAATGAATATCTGAAAAACGACTAGCCTGATTAAAAATATTACTTTACTATTAGAAGTGAGCAGCGATAGCTCAGTGGGGAGACCAACAGACTGCAATGCAGAGGGTCTCGGGTTCGAACCCACGTCGCGCACCTCTGACTTTCGGAAGTTATATGACTTTTCGAAATTATGTGTGTACTGATTGACAATTACCGCCTGCTCCGTGCCTCGGAGAGCACGTTAAGCCGTCGGTCCCGGCTGCCATGAACATCTATGGCAGTCGTTATTGGGAGAGTGTCGACACAAAAGATCCCACTGGGTCGAAGTGTCGCCGGTCTGTACTGACTGGCCCCCACATAAGATACATTACTATTAGAAAGCTGCTTTATCCGAAAGTAAAAGGCTATATAACATCACGCTACAAGATTTAGAAGCGGAACAGCTGATAAAAAAATTTATTACTACAGATAAAAAATACACTAACCAATCCTAATATGCTGTTTGGGTTCATACACCATCCACTCATACACCTCATCGGACAAACACAGCGCGTTATGCTTCTTGCACAAGTTAGCGATGAGTTCCAACTCTTGTTGTGTGAACACTTTCCCCAGGGGGTTGTGTGGTGTGTTCAGGATGATCATCTTCGTTCGCTCGTTGAACATGCTGGCCAACTTCTGTTCGTCTAGTACCCAGTCTGCAGATGTTACTTCGCCGGTTGTTTTTCTCTGTTTGGAAAAAAAAATATTTTGTAATAACCGATATTCGCGCACTAGGAATAAATGATGTGTTGCTTTTTAGAGCTCAAAAAACTCTTATACAACAGCTTTGTCCGTCCGTCTGTTATACAACTTTCAACTCAAGAACCGTAAGAGCTAGAGACTCGCGGTCAACGCCATTCGACTCAGCATAGTCGATATTCCCCCGAAATCACTATAACCTTTGACCTCTGACCTCAAGGTCAGGTGGTATCACGTGACCTTTGCATTTTTTCGAACTCTAAGACTTACGGCAATGTATTACTCATTACAACAATGGACACAAAGAACACTAAGACCCGGCACAACTGTTTTTGGATTACACAGATTTTTATTGAGCCGACAACATTCGGCGCAGTCGCAATGGCGAGGCAAACAAAATTACAATTCTATTTTATTAGTACATATTTCAAAATTTAATTTATGTATAGAGTGTGATGATAACATTGGGTCTAACAAGTGAATATAGAGGTCTCAGTCACGATTACGAGATCAGGAAAATTGCTATTGGGATCTTGTCAGCCCGAAGTATGAAACGATACCCAGTAGATGTCAATAAGATCGCTCTCCATTACGTGGGACTGTATAGGACTATATAGTACAGCGATAGCCTAGTGGGAAACCGTTGGACTGCCACGCAGAGGTCTCAAGTTCGAACCCAAGGCGCGCATCTCTGGCTTTTCAAAGTTATTTGCGTATTAAATAATTAATTATAGCTTGCTTTAACGGTGAAGGAAAACATGGTGAGGAAACCTACATGTCTAAGAGTTCTCCATAATGTTCTCGAGGATATGTAAAGTCTGCCAACCCGCACTAGGCCAGCGTGGTGGACTATGGCCAAACCCTTCTCACAGTGAGCAGACCTCCGTGTCCAGTAGGACAGTTAAAAACAGGGCTGATATTATTATAGTATACTACTTTAAATCCCGTTACCTATAACATAAACTATATAACAAAAAGCTATAAAAGTATGAACTTACAGGACTAAGAGGAATGAACCTGGGAACGCCGCCGGCCGCCTTGATCATAAAGTCGTAGCAGTCGAAGAATGGCTCTATCACTATCACCTCGTCACCTTCCTCCACATGACCTTTAAATTATAAAGACATACTTTGACTTGAGTAATTGAAAATTTTAAGAGACTGTTAAGAATAGTGCGGGCGCTTCTCCCGGTAAGTAAGCGTTTTGGAGGCTCATTGATACCGTGTGCTAGAGACAAAATTATTAGGTTTAACCAACAGACCGAGGTCTATAAAGACCTTGTAGACGAATAACAATGGCGTTGGAATGCATTAACTAAGGGCCGTCATTTCTACCAAGTATCTCATGCATTAGTGAGCGCCTGGCGAGGTCCTGGTTTTAGATGGAGAAGAGAGTTGAGAATAATACTAATAATTTGTAAAACTAATTGCGAGTAATATTTAAAATAAAATTTATTTTTCATTGGGTTGGCAACACACGAGTTTTGGTATTGCAAGCGCTAATAACCCTTCTCACACTGAGAAGACCCATGCCCAGCAGTGGGACAGTTTAATACAGGGCTGTTATTATAAGCGATAGCAGGCTACGCTAATATCTTACCAACAGGCGGAACGTATACATATAGGTAATAAATAACCAACATTGTTGTAAAAAATATATAGCCATATGTTATGTAAAATATTAGGTTCAAAGTTTACAATGACTTGTAAGTTTAGTAAATGCTCCATTTACTGAAACGATAACCGTAGCAATCGGTTATTGTTCCTATTTGAATATATTATGGTGATAGTGAAAACATTCGTGATTTCAACATCATATTATGTAATTGCTTGAGTCAAGGGTCAATTTACACAGCTGTCTTAATTTTTATCTGTATTTTATTATAACTAGTCGGCCAGACATATCGTATTTTTACGTACTAGGTACGTATGCCTAACAGTTTATGTATATTACAACGAAATAAAGTGTAACAGAAAAGTGTGGACATCTTTAAACGTCATATAATATAATAATAATAATATTTATTCATTCAAACATTAGTACAATACATATACACATATTACATTAGTACACTTGGACACTATAAGAGAAACAATATATCTCTGGCCCCCACACTAGGATTCCCTGTGACGTGGGGTCCAGTCCCTTCCGTTAGTTAAAAATAAATAAAAGAGTATGCATTTCTTGTGTATATTATTTTCTTGCTGGCAAAAATTAAAAGAAAATTATAATGAAAAAGAAAAAAAAGGAATTAGAAAAAAAAAAGAAATGATAGAGGCTAGTGCGTGTATGTGTGTGTGCGCGCGCGCGTTGTGTGTGTGTGTATGTGTGTGTATGTGTGTGTGTGTGTGTGTGTGTGTGTGTGTGTGTGTGTGGGTGTGTGTGTGTGTGTGTATGTGTGTGTATGTGTGTGTGTGTGTGTGTGTGTGTGTGTGTGTGTGTGTGTGTGTATGTGTAATATAGCCGCTGTAGAATGGAAAACTGCGACAAATATATCCGTATCCATTATTTTCACTAGAATAATTAAAGCATTTGCGTTTTTATCGGTTTATCAATATTAATACAGCACATTCGTATTGCTTTTTTTTACGTTGAGGAATGTATTGACTCATACTGCCGCGGGGCGACGGAGAGGTTATGTCAGATTCACCGGGGAAAAGATATCCCGGTCATACCGACTAAACCTATCACGGTGTTCCTCGACATAACCAGAGACGGCGGGGCCGCGCGAATAACTTTCACTTGCAATTGCGACCCCACCTATGTTTCGGTCCGCCGCGTCGCCGTATGAAGCGGCAGGCCACTACACAAATATTTTAAAAAATATAATATTTTTCCTACTGTCCCCTTGTGGGGGGACGAAGACAAAACGACACAGAGGCGCGCGTGGGAACACGCACGCCGCTTCTCGGACCTGGTGCTGTTCGGATGGCGGGCGAAGGCCACCACCCCCAGGTAAAACCTCAGGGTAGCTGGAGGTCATCTCGCGCCCTCCAGCACCCGGTTCTGCGGTTAGGGAGAGGGTTCAAATGCTACCTTTCTCGTTCCGCCGTCTCCTTAATGGAAATTACTTTCTTACAGAAGGAGGCGACGGCGTTCCACGATCTCTCGCTCCGGAACATAGCCTGAACCATGGCCGGGAGCGAGAGGGCAACCAATCCGCCTGCCGCGAGCTACTCACGGCGCTGCGATGCCCAGGCGTGGCAATCCGCCAACGTATGCAGCGCTGTGTCCACAACAACATCGCGGCAGTCGCCGCAGTGATGACATCTTGGCGTATCCTGCCGGCATATGCAACACAGGAACTGGCCAAAACAACCGTGGCCAATCATTATCTGTGTCAGCCGGAAGGTGAGGGTGCCATGCCCCCTCTCCAACCATTGCGCGCTGTGGCGCACGAAGCACCGAAATGTTACAGGCCGTCAGGTTGTCCGCCCAAACGAGGGCCCCTTAAATTTATAATTTAAGTGGAATTTGATAATTTATTGGCTTTCTGCATAAACTTGTAACTATACCAAATATCACATTCCTCCGTGCGGGCAATTTGCTAAAGAAGGAACAGCCGATTTCTCTTCATGTATTAATTAAAACTCTTTAAATCTATGATTATAAGTTTTACGTTTTACTATTACGTTTAAATATGGTTACCTATCTGGACGTTAAGTTGCCAGAACATACAAAACCAAAAAGACATCTGATTTTGTAGTATTATCTTGCTCAAATATATTGAAAATTGCACACTTTCCTTTTTCGGTTTCGGACACTTTTTTGTGGGATCTAAATACGGCTAGGGCACATCTATGATTTTTATTCAATATTAGTATCCATATAGCTTACCCATAATAGACGAGTAGAGTGCTTCGTAAGCGCCCAACGTGACCAGGATCTCATTCTGCGGGTCGATCTCTCTGCCAATTAACGGCGAATACACTTTTGATAGGTTCTGCACTAATCTAGGATGACCCTGGAAAAAAAGATGAGCTAATTAAAATGTAAAACACCTGTGCAAGACAGGTGTCAGAAATGCTCTTCGCTGACGTAGTTTCAGTTGCAGCGATCCATCCACCATTCAAGGCTGGAGTAGGCACACCATGATAGGAATAGTTGGTAGTATCCGGGACCTTCCATCATTCTCCGGGTGAGACGGACATACCTACCCTCTCCGCTCCGGCTTTTCCCGTAAAGAGGGATGCGTAAATGCATTGCCCAAATTAAAATACAGAAAACTATGAGTTAGGAATCTTCTAATCTTCTTTCTTCTTTATATTCTTTTTATTTTATTAGAAGAAGAATCCTAGCCGTATTACATACATGTTCAATGGAACATGCATGCCGTATTACATGCATGTTCGACACTACCACACAGAATGCTCTTTGGGCGATATGAGCATTAAACAACTGCACTATCTCTGCAATTATAACAATGAATATTATTATACTCATACTATGAAGGATTACCGAGGTCTCAGATTCGAGCAGGTGGGGTTTCTTACAGGTATCTTCTCATAGGCTTAAGAAGAAACTTAGTCTGAACTAAACTTAGTGCTAGTCTGAACCTAGCAACTAATTTAAATGTATTTTGCTTCAATAACTTAGTAAACTCACTAACCTATATATTTTGACGCTCATAAGTGTTATTTTGTGATCTAAATCATTAGTTCTCAAAGTCCAGGAAGACTAGTCGGGGGTCTACGTTAGCGTGACAAAAAATGGGGTCCATAATTCGTAAGCGGCGGTTCACGAAAATTTATTTGCTTTTGATAGTGAAGAACTGCATGCATGCAAATTGCATGAAACGTGTTTGAGTCTTCACCAATATAAATACGAATGCCAAGGAATATGGTAGAAATATAGCAGCAGGGGGTCCACCGGAACCTGCTAAATTTTGAAACTGGCCTGTGAGAAAAAAAGTGTTGGATCCTCTGATCTAAATAAATAAATGATTTTTGACTTTGACTTTGTGATTCAAGACAAGACAAGTTGTTATTAAATAGTAGTTTAGTAATCAGCTTTTATGCTTAGCAAACCAGTCTCGTTCAGTATAACATAGCCAGCAAAAAGTGAACATATTGCATTTCTGCCTAACCCCTCGCAGATGTCGAAGCGCTATGATATAACTAAGTAAAGTCTAATTATCATCAGCGACTTGACATCATCTCACCCACTTGTTATCATAAACATGCATCTGATAAGAAAATGTTCTGAGCACTTTAATCTTAAAATATTTTATTATTACTATGTAAATACATTGTGTGTAAAACAAGCTGAAATTGTAATGATGTCTAATATCACTCACTAGCTTTGAAATTAAACTGCTATATACGGATTTTATCGCGTTGTTTATTTGACACTTTATTACAAAATTTTGAAAATTGTTACTCTACTACTACTATTAAACTTTACAAATTTTTAAGCTAATTAAATTATTATTAAAACTATTTAGATTTAATTTATTTTTACACTTTCCCCGACGTTTCGGTTGCTTTTCAGCAGCCATGGTCACGGGGCGACTAAGATGGCAGTTGTCTCAATGTTCCAGTGTAGTTATTTCAAAGTACCCGAACATAATTAATTCATTGGTGTTTCTATTTACGCAGAATGAGCTCAAAGTATCATGAAGTCTAGCTGTGGTTTGCTTCTTCTTGGGTTTGACTATTTTTATTACTGGATCCCAAGCTGGTGGTACATTCCAACCATCTTCTCTATTAATAATAGAGAAGATGGTTGGAATGTACCAGTAGCAGTTTAATTTCAATGAATAATATTCGCGTAAATAGAAGACAACATTACTCACTAGCTGTCTCGTTTATTCCTATGTTCAAAGAATTTTATGATTAGTACTAGTCTACTGTTTGAAATTGTAGTGTGAAAATACAAGGCCAAAGGTGGTTCCCGAATGGTGAAGATTATATCTTCACCATTCTTGAACCCAAAAATATTTGATAAATTGAACTAGTAGTTCTTCAGATAAATTTGGAAGCTTGCTGATAGTTATAAGTTTACAAATACACCTGTTAAAAATTGTTAGGACTACTGGATATATTATATAGATTAATAAAAAACGGATTTAATTGTTACATCCACTGCCCGTTAGCTTTACATGAGTTCTTTGCTTTAATTCTTAAGCCAGACAAGGCATACTCAGAATTTCTGTTAGGAAATTCTGAGTGGCAGTAAGGGGTCTGTAAATGTGCCAGGTAAATGGTAATAGGCTTTGCTTACCTGAAAAATTGATAAACATTTTTTTTAATAATCTGTGGGCTTTTGGTACATTTTTGTTGGTATATATATCCTAATCCTACCTAATATTTTAAATGCGAATGTTAGTTTGTTTGTTTGTTACTCTTGCACACCTTAGCTATTGAAACACACATCATGAAATTTTGTATACATATTGTCCATGATGCAGAAATGGACATTGGGTACCTTCATCCTGAAAAGCACAAATAAAGGAAATCATTATTGATGGTAAAATTATGATGTAAATTACATGACTCCATTTTTATTTTATATTATAAGTGGAATTCAATAGAAAATACTTACAAATCCCCTGGTATACTGGTTAACCAATGGGTTGTCACTGATAGCAATCTGGGATAATGCCTTTGTAACATGTTGCGGAGCGTGATAGTCAGGGAAGCCCTGGCCAAGGTTCACTGCTGGCTTGTATTCTGCATTCAGCTGGATGTACTCCACCCTATGTGACAGGATAAAATTTATAGATATGTTAATAGAATAAGAAACAATTACAAATTAGTTTTTTGTCTTGCAAACAAGTCAGTTTGACTGTTAATATTTTATATCTTATGATTACTTAAAGAAAGAAAGAAGAAAATAAAACATTTTGACATAAATTCATTACAATTTATACGTCAAAAACGTTCCTCAGAGAATATCAATAATACCTAATGCTAGGATTCTGTAATCTCAGAATATCCTAATGTACTGTCATGTTATTTTGACAAGAACATTGCTGTTAGGTGTAAAATTCTGAAAATACTCTTTAGAGGTTTCCAAAGAGTATTTTCAGAATTTTATTTTTATATTAATAATTCAGTGGTTACTGAATTATTGATATCATAAAGAAAATATCTTCTCTTACTGGATCATACAAAAAAAAAATAAGCTTAAGCTTAAATGGTTTGAACATATTATATAAATTATTTGTATAAACAAAGAGGCTAGCATTCAATACTTGCATCAAAATCTAAATGTGACTAGACCAAAAACAAATAAACATAATTAATTCCATATAGAAATAGAGAATGGTCTATTGCTGTTTTATAAAATATATAGTTACTTGACAAACACAATTGAGTGTATTTCAACCTAATTTTACTGTTTTTAATTCCAAGTGTATTTTTATTTTATTATTACATGGAAAACTTACAGCTATATGATACAAGTAATAAAAAATTAACAACATAAATAAGGCCAATGACAAGTTTTACAAACAGCTAAAAATTAAAAAATTACTCGTAAGTAGATATTCTAAAACAATACAAATCAAATTAAACAAACATATCAAAGACATTTGTTAACAAAGAACTTATCACACAATGTTTTCTTTAGTGTGGTATTTTTGGTGTTAAAAAGATCGATGTCTGCATTCCGGCTGGCAATAGAGCTCATGACTGATGTGTCTGTGTGTCTGTGATGTATCTTAATCATTATGCTATTCATTTCGGAATGATCAAATTAATTTTTATTAAACATGAGCTCTCTATTCCAATAATTGCAGACCCTTTACATTTAATCAATTGTTTTAAATTAAAATTGTTTATTTCAAGTAAGTAATGCATATGTAAATTTATTAGAAATTACGTACCTGCATTTATACAAATGTATTTGATCTACTTTGTTAAATATGTTCATAAACTAGTACAATAATAGAAAGTTACTTGTATAATTTAAACTAACACCGTTTTCAAACAATAAAACATGACCATTACATTTTAACTGCTTGTAAAGATTATGTAATGGAACGGGAACACTTAAATAGTAATATATGTACTATAACATTAATAAATATTACTAACCAAACACTTTTTTCGCCGTCTCCGTAACGACTTGGTAACTTGAATTTGTTAGCCATGATAGTTGATGTTCTGCACTGGATTTCTAATAAGTTCTTAGTTATACCTCTCGTAGCACCACTACAGCCATTAAGAGCTGTGAATAACGTTTGTCCCCACCTAAACAACATAATGCTAACAATAAATGATAAAATACAGATAACCGAACCGAGAAACTGTAAACATCTATGTCATGTAAACTATATTGACATGACAGTATAAAAGAAATAAGCAGATTCGGTGAATTGTCAATATAGTGATAAGACTCTACATTAAATACTCACTCATTAAAATGTAACTAGTTTAAACTGGAATATAATCAGTATCGACTTGAACGTAAACAATCGCGGATTATTATCAGCTGATATTTGACAGTGTCCTAATTTTTGTTTTTGTTGATACGAGAATATCGATCTTTTTGTTCAGGCAAGATGAAAATCAAAGGCACATCAATTGTAAATTAAAATGAAATATCATGTATTTATTTACTTAATATTCTTTATTTGTAATGTTATAATTAACTAATAATAGTACCAAGAAGGTTTGTCCTGTGTCAATTAAGACCAGATCTTAATTTAGGCGATAACTTAATAAAAGTACCTATCGTTCCCTCTTTGTATTTTTCTAATAGTAAATTTATAGCGTTGCACTCTGTCACCTTCTTTTTCTTCTGAAAGCCTCATAAAACCCACGCTAATATACTGTAGTACCTAGTTCACTAATCCGCTTAATAGAGAAAATATAAAAAAATGTCTACTCTACAGTTTTCAGGTTGTTTTTAACAAATATTTACAAGGCTTAATGACAATAACTACCGTTTTAAGTCTTGTTTTCTATTAGGTCAATGTTGTCCATCGCTAGTTACAGTTTCAAGATTGGTACACTCATTTCTATTCTCATTTTGGTGCTGTTCTTAATGCCAAAATCAAATGGAATCACTTTATTGGTTGCTATAGCCAGTACAGCGTACCCTTTTCATATTACTTACTACCCTGACCACTATAGGGAAAACGAATTATAGAGGTCAGTGCCTATGGTCTGTACTGAGGACCATAGTGCATACTAAGAAGAGTGAGCTCGCACATCACGCGTCATTCAATCATAGAAAGCAGCGCGTGACAGACGTCAGTGACACGTTATCTTAATCATTATAAAATATTAAAAGAATGCCCTCTTGTGCATTCAGAAAGTGTTCTAATAACTCAAGAAATTCCAACAAAGCTAAAGGTGTCACATTTCATGTGTAAGTTGTATTTTATAACATAAGATAATCTTATCACGAAGCATTCGTTAAAAAAATGGTGTTTATATGACATGACTATATGACAGAATGATTGTTACAGTGACATCATTATTATTACTACCAGTTTGATTTCAGCCGCTGCGGAATAAATATTAATACACTTATTATATTTTAATGCCATTCTGGGAGCCTCAGCAATATCGACTACCTATGTAGCTTATTTCGTACCGTTAACAAAAGATTTTTATCATGAATGCGCCTTACAATCAGGGCTGCCAATGCCAATGTACGTAATTCCTCAAAAATTCAAATAAAGTTCCCAAAATTTGGGAACAAAAATCTGTTGATTCTCCACGAATTCCCCTCAATATCTTTTTAAACAATGAAAAACGTTTGAACTATTTTTTATTATTATTTTACGTTTTGTATTGTTACACTTTTCCCATATACATATTTGTTGCAATCATTTTGCTTAAAGGATTAAACTTGACACTTCCGTCAAATTTTTCATTCCCGTCTCTTGCTGCCATTAAACATATTACAGTACTTATCTGTATTAAGCCGATTGCGGATATCTGTATTTTAATTTTAAGCACCCTTTTACGTTCGACCAATGCATTTGAAAATGGCAACATGAGCAACAAGAACGTCATAATTTTTACGTTTGCGAACATTATTCACCGTTTTTAATATTCACAGTAGCTACTAGGTGCTGCCAAAGTATTCTTTCTTTATTAATTTTTATATTTATTACAATTTATAATATGTATTAATATAAAACACGAAGATTTCAAAACCCCGCATTTTCTCCGCATAATGCCAATCCCCATTAAATCCCAACCAACTTGAGATTCCCCGCAATTTGGAGAATTCCCCACAAATTGGCAACGTTCCTTACAATGTTTGAAAATGGTAACATCTCTGGACGTTAAAGGCTCGCGCACACCGACAGCCGGCGGGGTAGGGCGTCTAAGACGATATTTTTTAACGAGTTGGTTGTTGTGAGATTGTCTATCGATCGTATGCTAGCGGACTCTATCGCATACCGCGACATGCCTTCGCGCACTGCTGCATGTCTTTCTATTCCGCCGCAATATTCACCAGTGCGCTCTTCAATACCGCAGAGTGAAATCTTGATTGATGCTTCGTGGTGAGTCTCTGGAACTTTGGAATGTATATCTTATAACCTCTAGATACGTATGAATTTCCGTTGGTGAATTTATAATACCCTGTCCCGCCATCCGCCTATGTTTGCTGGCCTTAAGTTGTAATCTGACACACAATGCTGACATGACATCTGAATTATAAATATAGGTACTATAGGTTATGCAGCTCACTTATGTTGAAAATTGTACTCTATCGTCACGGTAATGTTATCTAACAGTATTGTAACACGGCTCTGTCCTTGAAATAATTACGTCTACAGCTGCGCGGTCCGCGAATACCCGAGAGGGTACAGGTAGATACAGTATTTTAATTTCATCTATCTAATTGAGTTTCTTTCTAGTCTAGTGATGGTAAATATTATATATTTATTTAAAAAACTGTTTTTGTTGTAAATGAAATAGGAAATGTTCAATAAAATCATGTTATGCTTTTTGATTAGTAGATTGTATATGATAAAAAACAACCTTACATATTCGTCATTCATTCACGACATTCATCGCTGCGGCGGCGCATTCGCGACTTGTTGCGTACCGCGTAGGTATGACTCGCGTTCCGACCGTTTGTATGAAGATAGAATACTGTTAGATAACATTACCGTGCTATCGTTCTCTATCATGTAAATGTAATGTAATGAACTAACTCTTTTAACGGTACGATTGCCTCGATGGTTTAATGATAGCAGGTGATATTGTCGAGCACAATTCCCAAGTTTGAATCTCCGATTGGACCAAAACTATTATTGATGTTTTTGCGAAGACCTTTTATAGTGATGCGGCGCCATTATACTGATTCAAACTTCTACTTATAACAAATGAAGGTGTTACGACTTTATACGTTAGGGTACACACGGCTACACATCAAGTTAGACATCCTATACACGCATAACTACGCTACATACAAAATAGAGAATTGTCGGAAAGGGACAATGTATAGTGGTGTCGATGTAATAGTAAGGATAGAGCGTAACAAAAATATAACGCACTCTCTCGATTCGCAGCGTTCAATTTCTAATAATTCAAAGTCCAAACAGTCTAGGTTGATGCGTCGCTGTGTGTATACGTAAGGTCGTCTTGTAGCTTATTACGCCGATAGGGTCAGATTGTTGTCTCACAGGACAATGAGAGATTTAATTTGCACGTGTACGACGGCAAAAACTAAGGAAAATTGCGCAGAAAGTGGCGCGAATTTAAATGTAGCGCCGCGTCGTTGCGGGTATTCCTTTGCTTCTGATAACTCCAGGTATTCAATATTTATTTGTTTTTGTATTTTAGTTTCCCAGAAGACCCGGTGATGAGAGAAAAATGGACGAGAATAATACAAGCAGAACAAAAAGATAAGAAATGGTTGCCCACCAAATATAGTCGCATTTGTTCAGTCCATTTTAATGAAGACATGTTCTATACGACCGCCACGGGTCGAAGAAAAATAAAGGACTTTGCTGTGCCATATTTTCGGGTATGTACATATATTATAGTAATAGAACTTGCGGGTCTATCGTGAAAATGTTTTTACGCAATGACGTGCTGAAACGAATTACGAAATAAATAATAAGCATATACCTACCATGAAAACACTTCGGATTTTTTAGGACGTACAAATGTCATACGACGGTATTCATGACGAATGTCGGCGCGAATGATGTTTCATGGTAAGAATAAGCACCAACGAACGTACGCAATTGCGTATAACGCGTTTCACGGTAGACCCCTTGTTTTGGCTGGCGTATGGACGGCGTAGCGGCTTAAGTGGGCGCCTCGATACTGCCGCTGCGCCGTGTTGGATTTGATTAATTTTATAACAGTATTACGTAAAGAGTTGTTTTTATTATATTCCAAAGAATGTAATTGGTTGTATAGTTTTGGTTATATTACAGATGTCATCTAACGAGTCTACATATGAAATGATAGGATCACCACTTGAAATCGTGTATGATTCTGATAATGGTTCTGTATTCGATTTGCCAAAAACAATCCATTTGAAGCGTCAATTGAAAAAAGAGACTGGATTAAAAATGAGATATCGATGTCTACTACAATCAGAGAAAAGAAAAACGAGAAGATTCAAATTAAGAATTGCAAACTTAAAAGAGATTGTAAGAAAATTAAGAGGTAATCAAAACGTCGAAAAATCGCATAAGAATGAAGGCGATCAGAAGGAGAATAACATATAGTACTCTTATTAAGTAAAATTCTCCCTTACAGAATTTATCTACTACTAGATGACCCAGTGTACTTCGTATCACCTATCCTAACGAATTTTTCTATATTTTCTCACCGTTTCAACCTTCCCTGGACTACGACAAACATTTCAAAACCCAAATCAGCTAAATCGGCTCAGCCTTTCTCGAGGTTTAGCGAGACAAACGAACAGCAATTGATTTTTATATATAGATATAAGATATACCTATAGAAGATACAGAGTGATTTTCTCACCCTACATTTCTTTTCAACGGTTCACGTACAAGTTTTAATGTTGAAAATCCAAGAACATTACATAATGTGTATGGTAACTGCAAATGTCAACTAGGCTTTACAAACCAAGTATATACTAGAAAATCCAAAGAAAACGCATTTTCCGTGACTGCACTGATGGTGGACTTATTCAAACTTAGCGATTTCACGCTTCTACTTGGAAAAATTGGTTTTGGACTTTACCAATACCGCACAAAATATAGACAGGTATAGAAAGTTTGTAAGAAATACAGACAGTTGTCATAAATACTAAATATTGTATATATAGAGCGATTACGAACATTTAAGGTCATTCTTTAAACACGTGCTCTAGATTGAGTGATACTTATGAGAAAGTTGTGGAATACGTAGTAAAAATACTATACAAAATTACTACGAATGTTACTAAGAAAGAGTAATACTAATGAAAATTTGCCCTTTCATAATAATAAAAAACATGCGTGGCATAACATTACTATTGCAAGATTTATTTCATGTAGGTATGCTTAAAGAGAGAAGCTATGAGAACTTAATATATGAAATTGCAATGGTTTCAATATTTCACTTAGAATGAGTGGTAGAAAGTTACCCTGATCGTGCTGCTGTCGCTACTTCATTCAAGTACTTTTAAAGCTATAAACAAATATTCTCACTAAATAATTTAAGTATTTAAAAGAAGTGAAATTCGGTTATATTTAATAAAGACCATTTAAAAAGCAAATGTCTTGTCTTTTAAAATAGGTACCTATTAAAATGATTCGTTCCGTTATGAAGTTGCTGACGGTACATTCAAAAAGTCATGGCGGCCACACATATGCACAGATGCATTTTGTGCTTTAAATAACAAATTAATGTATAATACATTTAAGAGCTCTGTAATATTTTTAGCTTTTGCCCTCGGCTTCGCTCGGAGAGACCAGTATTTTTTTTGGGTAAAAGCTACTCTATGTTCTTTTCTACGCCTGACTACGTGTATGCTCGCATTTTTAATATTAGTATCTATGGATTTAGTTTCGTGCTTTGCCAAGGAGGAATGTGAAATTTGGTTGTATTTAAAATATTTAATAATTTCTATTAAAAATTAAATGACTAGCAGTACCCACTATGATAACTTTTTTTACTGCTTGGATGGGGTAGCTTTTTAAGTGGTCGCCACTGGCACTGCGCCAAGTATTGTAGGTTCGATCTTCACTCAAGAAAAATTGTTGTAACGAGTCCGGATGTACTTTATGTCTGTTATTTAAATGTTTGGAAATTCCCCAGCGATACAGGAAATATACCTAGAGACCGCGCTGTGTTCAAAATGCTGTCTATTTGGTATTTACGGTTAATTTGAATTTGTATTAATTGCTGTTAAAGACACTGCAGAATGACTACATACTAGTTGAATGCCTTGTCCGCAACTTCACTGTACGACCGCTGTGTTCTAATATATACATAACTTATATTGCACCTAATAAATTTAGTATTTACATAGATAATGGTACTTAATATCGAGAATGGTCATTAACACGATTTATTATAATTATCGATAACAAAGCAATTATGGTATCCATTTCCATATTAATCCATGGATTATTATAAATGCAATCGTGGTTATGTGCAGCTTTGAGTGTATGCTACATTTGCGGTAGAAATTCTATGAGAAAGTCAGTGAAAGAAAATTGGCTAGGTAGACACTAAAATAAATAAAATCTGTAACAGCTAGTTTTAAATATAATATAAAACTGTAAATGTCAATAAAGAGAAAAAAAAAACAATATGACTCTACTAATAGCATCATAGATACATGAAGATGATTGGAAGTTTGTTTTTCGATTACTCGTAAACCTTCGTCTCTTCAAAGGGTTCATGGCCTATAGTTTTTTTTTAACATGGGGAAATGCTCCTGATGCATACCTCGCCACAAGGGAAGGCGAGGGGGCAATGTCGGGCTCTCCCGAGACTTCGGGTCTACCGACTAAAACCTCGCAGCTTTGTAAGGTGGGTGGGTCGCTGGAACTAGAACTACATCAGCGATCCACCCAGCAGGGCCCAATGCAAGAAGGAAGAGATAGAACAAACCTTATATTAACAAACATCATAGTTCTAGGCTTATTATGCCTATATCCTTTAAGAAGTAGGCAGAGGTGTTTATAAATGTGTACTACACTCACTTTTCACGTACAATGGCTGTAAGTTCCACGTAATAGGGCGAGCCTACTGCCGTTTACCGGGCACAGCTCCAAACTTCGTGCTGATACTGAGCAAAAAAAGAAAATGTTCACTGCCCTTCGCTGAGAAATACAATGCTATCTTTCTCTTTTACACATAGCAACTGGATAATTGCAGTCATAAAGATTAAGCTATTGCCGTCCGGCTCCAGCGCAGGTGTCGCGGCGGCGTACCTTTAAACCAAAACAAAAGGCGTGCGCGTCTTGAAATGAACTAGGAGATGATAATATTAATAATAATATTTTATTTTAATATTTTATGAGAATAATAAAATAATAGTCTGGTTCATTTTATATTATAAGACATTTTTATTGAATTAGCATCTTCCTCAGATTCATAGCATTAACTTTATAACTAGAAGGACTAGACATAAGATTTTTACCATTTTAGGAACCTTAATAAGTGTACATGTTTTTAAAGTCATGGGTCATTACGATGTAGTATATTTTTTTACAGTGGAATTTATGAAACTTGGATAATCATAATACGGAAAAAAGTACTTCATCATTTCCGACCTTGTTTTCCTAAAAAGTATACTGATATTATCTAAATTGCTATTTTGTAACATGGTCAAAGTATTAAGCAATATTTTATAAAGATAAATTTGAAAGAATATTAATATTTGCTGGACCAGTAGCCATCTTGAAATTAGGTAATAAAATATGAAAAAACGGAAAAAGTTTTTTTGTCAACCCTACGGTTTAAAAAAATACATCCAAATTAGTTGTAGATAATTAGGCAAAGAATCATTGCCTTACGCTTGGACCATTATTTACGGGGCACCCTGTATATATACAAACTAGCGACCCACCCCGGCTTCGCATGAGTAGAACGAAACCTTAACAAATTATACTCCTAAACCTTTCTCATGAATCACTCTGTCTATTGGTGAAAACTGTATGAAAATCCGTTCAGTAGTTTTTGAGTTTATCGCGAACAGACAGATAGATGCGGCGGGGGACTTTGTTTTATAATATGTAGTGATAGTGACAGTGATGCACCTAAACTTTGTTATATAGGCTACTTTTACATTTATAATATTAATTCAAACATTAATCCGTCCGCCATGTTTTAAAACTTAAAATATATAATTGCTGCAGCAATAACCGATGTTTTAATAAGATTACCGCGATATTAACATGGCTTCGCAGTAGGCTATTGTAAACCGAAATGATAACATAATTTCAACTCTAGCCCCTCAGATTAAGGTTAGAAATTGATTGGGTAGAATGAAAAAGCTCTTCATATAGCCAACAGAATGGAAATTCGTTCTCCATTGTATAACAAAACATTTTCATAATTGCTATACAGTACGAACTGTATTGATGTTCTGATGTGTGGCTATTCAATTATTAGCTGTAATTATATTATTATGCTGGTGTATGGTGTAATTTAATAGGGTATCTGTGCTACTACTGAGAATTTACGAATAATTCAATAACATTTAGCCCGACCTGGGAATCGAACGATACGTGAGAGTTTTTTTTTTGGATAAAAGGTAAAACGTGTATACGAAGTTTTATACTGATCGGTCGAGTAGTTGAGTCGTGAAAGCGAAACAAACAAACTCACATTCGCATTTATAATATTAGTAAGAATTATCTAAAAAGTTCAATTATTCTTTTAAGGACTAAATTAGTAAGTCTTGTGATTGTGACACGACGAAAAGTGAAGATTTGAATGGTTATGGCGTATTTCTTTTTTTTCTGTATAACATTTTCGTGATGGCCTTTAATTTTAATACCTTTTGGTATATTTAAGCAATATTTAGAAACAATCTCGCGGGCTACTGTATTCGTTTTCGTTTAACAGATAAACATACGTGTTTAACATCGTTTATGATCCTTTTTATCCTTTATTTTGAAATCCTTTTAATAGCTCTTATAAAGACCACTCGGATAACTTAAGATTTTTAAAATATTTCTCTGTGCAGATCTCTGCCAGATACAATTTTTATGAATGGATGAATGAAATAAAATACCGTAAGTCTTCCAGTCACTTAGACCACTGAAAAGGCGTCAATATTTAAAAAAGTGAGTGTGGAAAGCTTCCACATCACCTCAATGGACGGCTCGAAACTTTAAATATAATTATAGGTCGAAGCCGCTACTGCATGTTCAGATTAAATTCAATTTAGTTCATATAAAATAAAATAGATACCTCCAGTTGACAGCGTGGACCGATCAACCCACGATGGTGATCAAGTTTGCTGCCATCATGCTTTTAGACAAGTGACCTTTTTATAAAGACACACTTATTTGACTTGAAAAGTGCATAGGGTGTCGGTCTCGCCTCTGAAAGTTACTGTTCTGTACTGGTATTTAAATGGGTACCTTTTTTAAAAGCTTTACGTTTCGGCCAGGTTGCACTGGCCGTGGTCAGGCGTGGATGTCAAAAGGTATGCATATTTTCATACCTTTACCGAGCATGATCGCATAAATACCCGTTTTTCGTTATATTAATCTTGCTAGTACCTTTACACATCGTAGATATAAATTGTAAAATATTAAAATTCAATGTCAATAAAAAACGAGTGGCTATGTATTTTTCTTACAGAATCAGCAGCCTGAAAACTAACCTAAATATAACGAAGGTAATAAAGTTCTTTTAACCGAAGGTAAGTTTACTAACCATATTTTTTTTACGTGCATACTTTTTCTGTGCTACATGTTGTAGGGGCACCAATTTGTAATCTACAAATTGTTGTTCAGATTCTGAGTATTATTTTGTCCGTTGTTTGAATGTTTGTAATGTTTTTCGTGACACTATATATTATATTTAGGTCCCATGTAGGTACTTGTGATAGCAGTTGAACCTGTTTTTATTTAGAACATCTTTACAGGGATGGCCTCGTGAGACCGCACCATCGGCAGTGACGCATACAACTTACGCCACTAGTCCATTAAAACATTTAAAACAATTGAGACAATTTGATTGGAATAAATATTTATAACAGCATAATTTAACGTCAAGATGAGCGGCCGCCCTCATTACAAACTCTGCTGACCCTACAACGTTTGATACATATTCAAAGTGACATCAATCTTTTACACTCCATCAATTTGTTCTATCGACATGTGTCCAGAAATAATCACTTGAGAAAATATTTTACGATGACCTTTGCACAAATTAAAAAGGATATATGAGTTCTTTTTGAAATGGAAAATTCTTTAGGCGCGTTGTGCACTTTTTGGGTGAACAAAAATCATGGAACTCGCGTCATCGTCACCGAACGCATTCAAAATTCAAAAATAGAAAACTTCTTTAGGCGCGTTGGGTATGTTTTGGGTGAATAAAAATCATGGAACTCGCGTCATCGTCACCGAAAGCATTCAAAATTAAAAAATAATAATCTAATAGTTCGACGATACAATTCACAAGTTACTTAGTTTTCACTTCTATTGGCAGTCCCCAAAGACCGCCACGCATGTTTTTTTTAGGTATTTAAAGGTTTTGTTTTAATGAATAAGTTTCATTATTTAAGACAGACTTTTATAACTTCTTTAGAACAAATAAGATTTAAGCCTATCTGGTAGACGAGGTAGGGCTATTTGACTAGTTTCTAAAAACCACCGCGATACAACATACTCTGATTATATTTTAACTGTTAAATGCTTACTTCGACAATATAGCGTCGAGTCGTCAAATGTCAACACGTTTGGAAATAAGCATTGGACAGCAAGCAATGACAGAAGACATTCACCAACGTGTGACGTCATAATTAATATAGCTAATCTAAATCATTTACAACCACGTGGTTCCAATTAAAATAAATTAAGTTTAATTTCGAGTTTTTGGTAATAATAATTAAAAGTGTTGTATATATTATAGCAAATTGCCTTTTAACTTCATAATCTAATGGTAAATTCATAGTTAATGGTAATGCATAAGTTAGTCTGGTCAATTTAGACCTAAAAATAGTTGTGAAGCTATAAAAAATCGCATAGAGCTAAAAATTGGTAGAAATGTTTGGAGCACTACTATATGTGAAATCTGAAAAGTCCCCATTGATCCCGTACCTGGAACAACAATGGTGTTTCGAACATTCCTACCAATTTTTAGCTTTGCGAAATTTTGTACCTTTGCATATCTAAATTGACCGGTCATTAGTCATTACTTTTCATAATGTAAAATCAACTGACAGATAAATAGTAGATAGTACTAATGAGTATTTTTATTTTTCGGATTTAACAGATGATGAAGTATGATTTACTTTTCTACACAACTAAGATAATACTATAAAGATTTAAATCCTATGCCTATTATAATCTGATGACAGCAGAAAATATTAATATTTATAAACTTTTCTTTAGCTCTGTTGCTTGCTATTAGCGTAAAGATGGCTGAACTTCGTTTTAATTAAAGAAAAGCAAAAAGCAGAATGTAATTTTCCTAAATTGTTTTTAGTTAATGAAAATGCTTTTTCACAAAATGTAGTTTTAATACAAAATAACGACGTCGTAGTTCATATACGTAGCTCAAATATTAAGTGAAATGTTTTCGTATAAAATATATTAAGAACTTTTGTAGATGAAGTTTCTGCTTGTTTGGAGCTATGAAGTAAATATTTAAAAATATAACTGCCTCTTTGGTGTCGCTGTATAAGATTTCGCTTAGTTGGACAAAGTGTAGTTCAGTTATTCTTTTAGGAAATTTTCAGTAGCAACAGTTTCAGTAACAAGAGTTTTAACAAATTGACAAAATACTTCAACAGTAACATTCTCGGTGTCAATTCGCTCTCTAAAAATAGGTTAAATACGAAATAAATTTTGATATCTCGAGGACTGATGGTATTACCGGCAACATAAAATAGTATGACGACAGCCTGTTCTAAATCTTTTTAAACGTGGTTATTTCATAAGTTTCTATGCCTATAATAACCTAAAACGTTGTATACAACAATTGTTTAATCAAGAACTCATTATAATAGATGTATATGTCGGCGTACGTTCCTACATTTATATTTTTTTTGAAAAAATACACCAATAGTCCACCTAATTGTAACTACTTTATTAACTTTGATTTACAATTAATAAATCACAATTCTTTTGTTAATTGATATTATTTATTACAATATGTGATTTAATCAATTAAAACGCAGCAAGTGTACCGAGCAACGTTCACTCTAAGAATGACCGCTCCACTGTGCGTGCGGCGCCTTTTATAGAACTGTGGAGTGTGAGTGTGTGAGTGACGTGTCCGTCGAACGATTACTCGCCGCACGGGGTATTTACGCACTTTTAAGGGCGACGCCGTCATATACAATATTTTGGCATTGGATTTAGACATTTTAATGGAATTTTGTTTTGTACACACCTTTTTGAGGGTGAATGTACAGTGTACATGCACCCTCAAAAAGGTGTTCACCCATGTTGGCGTAAACCAAGAATCAAACTCCAGTCGTATATTGTATCACACTTATTTATTAATTCACCTTTGGTACACACACTTCAACGGTTAGATAACGAATGCCCGTTCGCTGGCTCGACCGTTATTAAATATGGCGACAACGTCAACACTGTCGAGCCGGAAGTTAAATACTTTTATATAAATTTAAATAGAATATTGTTGTTATAAATTGGTGTAATGTTACATGTTTACAATATTTAAATTAAGTTAATTACTTATTAATATAAATGATTACAAATAAATACTTTTAAATACATCGGAATGTCAAATCAGCAACATTCACGTAATTATACAATAATAAAGTAATTCTATCTAAAACTTCATCTTATTCTTACACATTATCTGAAAATATATTATAATTGACCTTATATTATACATAGCCTGATTATTTAATCAATTCGATTTATAATTAACCTTACAGCTCGGCCTTCCTATTTGACGCGAGTCCCTTCGCGTATAGAAAAACATTTCAAATAAATTTTAATGTAACATAATTCATACAGTTATCTTTGCATCTTTATTCATTAAATCATTGTTATTAACTGATTCATTATTAGTAACAACATCATCATTAACAAAGTCATTGGCAACGTTATCATCATCACTAGAACTACTGTCAAAGTCTCGATTAAAGCTCATCCAAGGTTGAATCTTATCGACTGCTACAATTCCTTCATAACGGCGGCCGTTCTTTCGTGATAAAGGTGTATCCTCAACTACAAACCTATCGTGTTGGAGCACTTTTACTATACGATAAGGTCCCTGGTACTTCACGACAAGTTTTTGAGACTGCCCGTCATGCGGCACCTGTCTTTCTATTCTGACTAAATCCCCAACTCTATATTTCTTACTGTGCCTTCTGTGTCTATTATAACGATCAGCATCTTTCTGCTGTTGTACATTGATGCACTTTGAAGCTTCATCCCTAACAGTGTGCAACTCATCTGGTGATATTAAATTGATGGTTTCGTTAAATATTGAACTTAATATTCCTTGGGCCTTGTGGTTCACGTTAAAGCCGAATAAAAGCTCAGACGGTGTCTTTTTTGTTGTTTTATTCATAGTAGTATTTAAACCTATCTGTATATCTTTAATACACTCGTCCCAGCTTCTTTCGTCCCTACCGTGATTAGATGTAGCTAATGCCTCGGTGATAGTTCGGTTGAACCTTTCAACTTGACCATTTGCCCTCGGTGTTGCAACAGCATTTAGTACGTGTTTTATACCATTTTGTGTAGTGAACTCTTTAAATGATTTACTAGTGAAGCTAGAGCCTCTATCTGTAATAAGACGCGTTGGAACTCCAAAGAAACTAATGTGATCTTTCAATATTTTAATTGTCGTAATGCTTTTAGTGTTTTTAACAGGGGCTATGTTTATAAATTTTGTAAAACTGTCAACGATAACCAATAAATAACAATTGCCAAGTTTGCTCCTTACAAAAGGCCCCAGGTGGTCTGTATGGATGGTATGAAATGGCACACTTATTTTCTCTATGGGATGTAGTATTCCTTCGCGTTTACCACCTGGTGCCTTGTGATGAGCACACTGTAAACACGCTGACACATACTTTTTTACAAATCGCCTCATTTTCTCAAACCAGTAGTGTTGCTTTATTCGTTCTAGAGTCTTTTCAAATCCGTAGTGCCCAACGTCATCGTGATTCCTTTTTAAAATTTGCCATTGTGCTCCCTTAGGGACAACCCATCTTAAGTCTTCGCCAACTATGCGATAGACGCGACCGTTTTTAAGTTTAAAATTCTTACACACTTCAACTACGTTTTCAGAATCTGGATTACTAAGAATTTCCTTTATCCTAACAATACCTTCATCTGCCGACTGTACCGTTGTGATCCAGTCTTGTTCAGACTCGATCAACAAAATATCAAGGACGTGAGATTCATTCGATTCAGGATCTACAGGATTTCGACTAAGAGCATCGACGTGTGCCATTTTTACACCTGGTCTATATTCTATTGAACAATCAAATTCTTGCAGTTGAATCCACCACCTCGCAATACGCGGTACTAAATCTCTTTTTGTTAGTGTTGATCTAATAGCGTTACAATCGGTCAGTATGGTAAAGCTAATTCCGATTAGATAGACCCTAAATCGACTTAGAGACGCTATTATAGCAAGAGTTTCTAATTCGAACGAATGATATTTTTGTTCTTCCGCAGTCGTTTTGCGACTAAAATATGAAACTGGTTGCAATACTCCGCTATGGTTACGCTGAAGTAAAATACCAGCCAAGCCTTGTTTGCAGGCATCAGTATGGAGTTGAGTTTGAGCTAGTGGGTTGTATAAAGAGAGAAGTGGTCGTGATGATAACAAGTCTTTTAGTTGTGTAAATGACGTTTCCTGTTCTACGTCCCAACCCCATTCTCGATCTTTTTTGAGTAGTTCTGTCAACGGAGCGGCTACTAATGCATAGTTCTTGATAAATCGCCTGAAAAATCCTGACAGTCCTAAGAATTGACGGAGCTCATGTTGGTTTTTGGGCTTTGAAAATTTGGATACCGCTTCAGTTTTTCTTAACCCTGGTCTAATACCACTTGCACTAACTTCAAACCCGAGAAAATCAATCTTATCGAAAAAGAAATTACATTTGCTCATTTTTAATGTTAATCCACCTGTTCTTAATAAACCAAGTACCTCTTTTAGTCTGACTAATCCTTCACTAAAGTTTTTGGATGGAATCAAGATATCATCCATATATATTAAGGCATACTTTATTTTGGCTTCTGCTAAGATTTTATTTATCGTTCTTTGAAAAACTGACGGTGCATTTACTAGCCCAAATGGCATTCTATTGTACTCAAATTGTCCGTCAGGGGTTACGAATGCAGTTTTATGACGGGACTTTTTTTCTATGGTATCTGATAGTACCCGGATGCTAAATCTAAGGAAGTGAATAGGTTATTACCTGCTAGCAAATCCAATTGATCCTCTATTCGTGGTAAAGGGAAATGATCTTTCTTAGTTTTGCGATTCAAGGCACGATAATCAACGCATAATCTCTTTTCGCCTGTCTTTTTCTTTACTAGGACAATTGGACTTGCATAAGGTGAAGACGATTCCCTAGCTATACCACTATCTATCATTTCTTGAACCATACCTCTAACTAGCGACCTTTCTGAATACGCCATACGATATGGCCTATAAACTACAGGTTCGGAATCTTCTAAATCGATCGTCATTTCGGCAGCGCTTGTAAATCCCAAATCCTTAAGACTACTAGAGAAACAATCCCTAAATTCGAATAATACTTTCTGAAGAGAGAGACGCTCTTTCGTGGAAAATCTTGGATTACAATTTATAGAATCATCAGCTTCAGTTGTACTAATTGTGACCTCGCTTATATTTAACGTATTATGTATACGCGTGGCTCTAGTAAGAAGTAAATTCTTTTTTATGTTAATTATCGAGTCAGACATATTATGTATAAGGAGGGCACAAGTATTTTCTTTTATGCTATATTCACCGGGTAAGAGGTAATACTTTTGATTTTCCGGTCCCCTAATGGATCCGTTAACATATACAGTACCTTCGGGTAATGTGTTATTACTAACCAGTATAGCTTGCAGCCCATTAATCGGAATAATAGTACTTTCGCAGGAGAAGAGATGTATTTTTTCGTTATAAGGTATCTTTTGCACTATAATGTTATCAGGTGTCTTAGTTATCACTATATGTGGCCTTTCCGTGAAAGAGTGTCCTAACAGAACCGGATACCTAAGTACGTAGTCGTCCACAACGTATATATTTATAGATTCTACTATTTCCTGAACTTGCACCGTAGCGACGATCATTCCTAGAGGGTGAATAAGATTTGCGCCAATACCCCGCAACACTGGTAATTCTATATCTGTGATCATGGCTGTATTCAATAGATGAGCATCAGTTCGTCTTATTAGTGAGCACTGGCTACCTAAGTCCAAATGACATTTAAACAAAGTACCGTTAACACGTATATCCATGATATATTTATCGTTAACATTATTGGTAACACTGACCTCTGAGACCTGTTTTTCGTTCTTATCGAATGAGTTACCATTCGAAGGTTCATTTGTTTTATTTCTATAGCAGTTAGTCGATTGATGGCCTATCTTGTCGCATTTTGTACAAGTAACAAGAGGTTTATCGCATCTAAAACTAGGATGTCCTTGTTGGTTACAATTGAAACACCTTATATTGGAATTGCCTGCGCCTGGTTTATTCTGCATTGGCTTATTGATAATGCTAGTTTTGTGCTTCTTAAAGTTATCAGTATATTCGCGAGGATTACCCACTTTGACCGTTCTAAAATATTTTAAGACCTGTTCCGGTTCAGCAAACTGTACAGCCTGCGCTCCTACTCTAACTGCACGATCGTCTATGCCATGAAGTAGGCAATCGACAGCCTGTCTGCCTGTTAATCTACACCTATTTAACAAATTAATTTTTGCGTAGTAATAGTGCTCCAACGATTCTCCATACCGAACTCGTTTACTAAGCATTTCAGTGAGGAGTTCAGCATAATCTTCTCGACAAGGAAAAGATTCTATTAACTTTTTCTTCCATTCAGACCAAGTGTATAATAGGGTAGGAAGACCTTGATACCAAGATTTTGCTACACCGGAAAGCTTAGGGAGAGAGTAATAAATTGTCTCTCTCTCATCCCAGCCGTATATTTCGGCGCATTCTTCAATTTTAGTGATCCAAGTCAGTACGGTTTGTTCTTTGCTCATAGGATCAAACTCTGGAATAACGTTTTTATCGTAAGATAGTTTATGCCTATCTGAACTCCTCACATCCCTCACTATTGAAAGAACCTTATCCAGAATATCGTTGGTTTTATCTGTAACTAATTTAGTGCGTTTGGATTTTGGGTGAGCTTTATCGGACTCACCTGCTGATTCGGCCGACGTGCTGGAATAACTTCTGCGCCTTGTTCGTATTTTTGACGAACGTTCTCTTCGTTCCGTGTTGGTCCAGTAATCATCTGATCCATTGGATACATTTCTTCGGTGATGCCGTCGTCCCTTCCGATGAAAACAACGACTGCGGCTCGCGTACTTTCCTGATACATCCTCTTCATGTTCAGCATAGGAACCTTGACCTCGGGTTTCATTCAGCATTAGTCTTCGACCTTGGATATAATCGTTAATGGACCCTTGACCTCGGGTTTCCATGCTTTCTTGTCCTTGACCTCGGACATCATCGTTCATGGACCCTTGACCTCGGGTTGCCATGCTACCCTGTCCTTGACCTCGGACATCATCGTTCATGGACCCTTCACCTCGGGTTGCCATGCTACCCTGTCCTTGACCTCGGACATCATTGTTCATGGACCCTTGACCTCGGGTTGCCATGCTACCCTGTCCTTGACCTCGGACATCATCGTTCATGGACCCTTGACCTCGGGTTGCCATGTTACCCTGTCCTTGACCTCGGACATCATCGTTCATGGACCCTTGACCTCGGGTTGCCATGTTACCCTGTCCTTGACCTCGGACATCATCGTTCATGGACCCTTGACCTCGGGTTGCCATGATACTTAGTCCTTGACTTCGGACATTATCGTTCATCGACCCTTGACCTCGGGTATCACCCTCATCCATGTTTCTGAAACTTAAAATAGAAAGCTTAGAATTTCTCTAAGGACTTTGTATTGTTTTTATTTTTGACTTATTTATACGAGCAACTGAGGCAGCAAAACGAATAGAATAAAACGACAACGTGCTTAAACACGATGAAAGTATAATAGTTATTTTATAGCTGAAATCACGTCCAAAGAGTACTTTTTGAATCGTTATACTTTAGTCTTCGTATATAAATAAATTATTTTCATCAAATTGTATATAACACAAGGTTCATATGGAAGAAAAAAAAGACAAATTATGGTTTCCAGTTTCAACGGTTTTATGGTACGATCATATTAATGAAAAGGATGGAGGTATTTTACGAAAATAGTATTCATTTTATTACTGTGTATGAATTCGATTCAACAGAACAAGCAATAGACCAAGCTCATAAATAGCGTTTATAATAGTTGATAAAGGCAAAGAGAAAAGAAAGGAGGCAAAAAAAAAAATATATATATATCTCTACTTACGTTGCTGTATATCCTTAACGAAATCCCACTTCTGAACTGTTGGCGTAAACCAAGAATCAAACTCCAGTCGTATATTGTATCACACTTATTTATTAATTCACCTTTGGTACACACACTTCAACGGTTAGATAACGAATGCCCGTTCGCTGGCTCGACCGTTATTAAATATGGCGACAACGTCAACACTGTCGAGCCGGAAGTTAAATACTTTTATATAAATTTAAATAGAATATTGTTGTTATAAATTGGTGTAATGTTACATGTTTACAATATTTAAATTAAGTTAATTACTTATTAATATAAATGATTACAAATAAATACTTTTAAATACATCGGAATGTCAAATCAACAACATTCACGTAATTATACAATAATAAAGTAATTCTATCTAAAACTTCATCTTATTCTTACACATTATCTGAAAATATATTATAATTGACCTTATATTATACATAGCCTGATTATTTAATCAATTCGATTTATAATTAACCTTACACCCATTTGTTGTGCCTATTAGCATACGGCGGGTATTCACAAAAAAGTATAACGTAAGCATTATAAAAAATGCAATAATGATTTACAATTTATAAATTTATATTTGAATTATTATTGGTCTTTAAATATAAGTTCTTAAATCATTCGATTATTGTTAAGTTTAATTATATCTACGCTTAAAATATACTACAAAAATGTGCCTGTTTTCCATACAAGAATATGTAAGCATCCATTAAATAATTTATACATATATAATAATAATTAGTACGTTTGTACTAATTTATATTTGATAATTATTAGTCTATTTTCTAATATAATACTAAAAGGTAAATTGTTAGACTGGCAACACTAGCTCCCTGGTTATTGGTTTGTACTAAGAAGTATAGATATTTAATCTATGGTACTTATTTGTTAACGCGGGAAAGCCGGGACTTACAAAACGAGAATAATTTATATGAATATTCTAACGGGTTGATTATTGATAATAAACTCAGTTTTGTTATTGACGTCTTGTTATTAAGTTAGTTATTGTAAACCTCGATCTTTCAAACGAGAAGTGTGTGTTGTTTCGTCTTTATGATATATTTATATTTACTGGAATTGGGCATGACGATAGCTTTTACAACAGTGATTTGTTTGGCGGGCTATATCTTGTGTGGAGACGCGACCGTGATTACTTGTTTACTGGCCAGAAATGTGGTGGTGTTCTAGTTGTGAAACATGAAGTACGGCGTTGAGTGGAATCGTAGGGACAAAGTACGTAAGGATTAATTATTAACATATCCCATTGACTTGCACCACATGTCATTAATAATAGAAAGAAAGAAAGAAAATAATTTTATTTGTTCCACGCTCATAATATAAGGTAACAGGAAACACAACCAAAAGTACCTATAGAACAAATAAGGTACTGTGTCACCAATGTTGCAGTATATCCACAACGCTGGTATTCTCGCAGAGCCTGAATGATTTCGGTGCAGTATATCCACAACGCTGGTATTCTCGCAGAGCCTGAATGATTTCGGTGCAAGTAGGCAGTAACATACATACAAACAACTCAATTAAAAACAAAATATCAATAAACAAAAAGAGTAATTTAAATAAATTAGGCAGAAGGTAGATGGCAGAAAGTAATTTCATACTAAATATTAATATTGGTATTTATATAATACTTATATGTATACATATATATAGAATTAAAAGTACCTTGAAAATAATAAAAAACATAGATAATATAAGATAAATAATACATAATAATGACGTTATATTAATAAAAAACATTATATTACAACGCAGCATATAATGTGTTACATTTCTGAACGACCCCCGGCTCTTGTCAACAAAACATGACACTGATTGTGATTAATACAGACTAAATTTAATAAAATTCATAAACTCATTGACAATCCTACGCTATATACCTCTAAGAGCGATTACAACGCCATTTAATCCGAACTTGATTCGATAAATTGGCCGAAATATTATTCACGGTGAGATTAGAGAACGGTTAAAAAAATATAACGATTATTGCTGCAAATGGTAGAAAGCACTACTTACCTGTCTAAATGAGACGTGATATAGGCGACATAAGTATACTTTTAAATATAGCAAATTACCACACTGGCTGTCCTGAGCTGCTTGCTAATGTGTGGTTGTGCTCAAATCTATTAGGTTTTCGTCCAGGGCTAATACTGCAAGTTCTTTTCGCTGCCACTAGCACCGCGAGACGGTGACTGACTTTTAGCCAAGTCTTACTTCGAAAATCAAATGATTGTTAACTAGCCGCAATTAATGTATATTATTAATATAATACGAAATATAAATATATATATATGTCGGAGACGGTCATTAGTACGGTTACGAAACGCGGCACGTTAGTGAAGATGTGGCAGCACTGATGCGATGACGTCAACACGCAGCCAACTTCGCGTGTTACGACAGAGCCTACTTAAATGAAGACGCGCCCTATATTCGACGGGAATCATTTTACCGTCGCGTCGGCGAGTGCGGACCTCCTCGCTAGGCTCATTCGTTTCGTGCAAGACATTCGTAATAATTTATTGTGAAAACAATAAAAGTGATTAGTGTGCATTTATTGTTTCACTTTGCTCGATCACCCTATTGTACGCCCGCATTATACTATCGATGGGGTTACTGAAGCACTTTATATCCAACATAATTATATAATCCGTCGAAATAGCTTGTTGTTAACCGTTTGTTAATACTGTTTTATTATTCCTTTTGTCAAATAGTCTATAAGTTTTCGGTAAAATATGTATGTTCATAGTTATTGGACGAGAATTATATAGGTAATTAGGTACTATGTAGGTGCACGTTCGAATGAATCCTGTAGGTACAGGTTATCGAAAAATTATAACCGTTAAATACCTATTATATTTTCATTTACAAACTTTAATAAGTCTGTATACAAAGAGCTGGAAAGAAATTATTATACATACTTATATATGAGCTTAGAGAGAAATTCCAAGCTCTAATCTTAACTAATATTATCAATGGGAATGTGATCATGATTGTGTAAAAGCTTATATCTTAATTATTCGACCGATTATTATAAAAGTTCGCATAAACGTTGTTACAGAAAAGGACATACCTTTCATCCAAAAAAAATACTGATCTCGAACGAAGCCGCGGGCAGAAGCTAGTCACCAATAATATTTTCATGTGCATAAACTTTAATAAGTCTGTCTAGAAAGAGCTGGTGAAAATGGATGTATATTAATGGTCGTATGCTCTAAGATCTTATAAACAGTAGATAAGTGTTTAACAAACCATCCATTTAACAGAAGCTTGCAATGAAAAACCTTGTTTTTAATTTAAAAACATAGGCTCTTTAAGTCGGCACTTTTCTCTCCGGAAGTTATCAACAATCGTTGTACATTAGCAGCAACTCGCGAATGTTATCCTGATTTTGCTAGCATGCTAGGTCGTATCCTGGTTGTATAAAAATACTGCTCTTATATTAAACTAACAAGTCTTGGAATGCCAGATATAAATAAAAATATTTTGTGTCTGGACGCCGGTGTGCCGCTGCGACTCAATAACCTATCGAGTCGCCGCGGCACACCAGCGTCCAGGAACAATAGGTTTGCAATTATGTCTGGTATTCAATTGACAAGTTTATATTAATGTGACTATCTACGTAGAGTTGCTTTGCTATACATGTTTAAAGAACCGATCCATTTCCATCTATAGAAATTAAACGCCGTAAATCGAATGAATGAAAATCGGTCGACTGTGAATTTCATTCCATCATCGTCGGTTATCTCCTCGATGGAAATCGTGATTTCAAAGATAAAATCGGGGTAGACATGGAAAATTGAGTATACACGTTGAGCAATATATCGAAATTGTGTCTTTTTTGTTTATACATACATACATACATAGATTCACGCCTGTTTCCCAGAGGGGTAGGCAGAGACTACGGATTTCCATTTGCTACGATCCTGACACACTTCTCTCGCTTCATTCACTTTCATCACATTCCTCATACACGCCCGTCGGTTCAAGGTGCTCTTAACCTGGCCTTTGTTCTGAACGCCTCCGATCTGATCAAGAAACGTTCGCCTAGGTCTTCCTCTTGCGACTGTTCCATTCACACTAGCCTTATAAACTTTTATATATTAGGTTACCATAACTAATACTATTCTTGTGTTGGGAGTGAAGTCATTCATATTCGAATCCACAACCTCTTGGTGCAATGCTGTGCAATGCGATGCTGAAACGTGTCTGTATTGAAGAGGCGGCAGCCCAATAGATAATAGGGCTACCGCTAAATTATTAACATGTTTTAAATCATAAAGTCTCTAAAATCTCCTTTGCTACCTTGGCAGCGAGACTAAGTAATATAGTACCTATATTTAAGACTAAGTTAAAAGAAGAACCATGTAAACTCTGGGCCGTCAATTAAATAATCATATCTTGTGCTTACATCACTCTCCGCCCCATCAAGTATCTTCATGTAAAAAAACACGTTGAACAGCTATCCCATCGCTATGTGAATGAAGGTAGGATCAACAAACGACTTTTCGAATGTCAATGTAACTGAAATATCTTCAAACATATAGACCGTGTGGTGTGATGCTATTTCAGTATGACAATTTATTCTAAAAGGTAAGAAATAACAATATACAACATGTCACAGAATTAAAGCACAACCTCAAACACCCCAATTAGATTATTAAATCGTTATAATAATATAATCATTAATGCAGTTATAGCACACAGCAAAACACTCTGGTTATATCGATCGATCTATGTATTTATAAAAGAGAAATGACTGTATAATGAAATAAGTTGTATTATTTTATATTATAAATGTTGTCGCACTCGTTTTACTTCGCTAGAAAAATATTAAAATCAAGGCGGACGTGACGTCACATCGTGCGATAACAGTGTTGTTTTAAAACGAAACGATAACGGCTGGCACGCAGTTTTGGTCCTGACTTTGTCGAGACCACACGGTTAAACAGTTGGTGTTGAAGTGTAGTTCCAATTTGATTGTGCAGTGTAATTTAATATTAAAATAATAAAGGGTACCTAATAATAATCATATTGTAAGAGAGTCATCTATGATGTATAACGGTGTTTGCAATATTAATTGAGTAATTTAATTTGATTAATGTATTTACAACTGATTCAGGCGTGTATTTAATATTGTAATTGTTTTATAAATGATACCCAATTCTTGAAAGAATTATTTGATATTGTCTTCTGTTTACGCGAATATTATTCATTGAAATTAAACTACTATATACGGATTTTATCGTGTTGTTTATTTCACACTTTATTACATAATTTTGATAAATTATTTGACGCTTATTGCTCAATTGCATTTCTAGTGAAGTGGTTCGCTACGGACACAGATCCTTTTCATCTTAATACTCTACTAATTTTATAAATGTGAATGAAAGTTCGTTGCTTTATTTGTTTGTTAAGCTTTCACGCCTTAACTAATCGAACGATCATCATTGAATTTTGCATACATTTCATCCATAATAAAGGACTGTTCCCGAGGTATAGAAATTTATTTACAAAACCTATATTAACGCGAGCCAAGCCGTGGGTAAAATCGAGTAACAGTATAATAATTTTTGATTTCTTTAGAAGTAATTTTTATTTATATTAAGATGTTTACGTTAATGATATTATGTTGTGTCATACAGGGTAGAAGACGCTGGCTGCTGTGACAGTTTATACTAGTATAGCAGCCAACGACGACCTCTTACTCTTTGTATAATATCATTGTCATGGTTGTGTTTAGCGATGTGCACGAATGCATTCAGGCGAACCCAATAACAACAGTATTACTAACTAGCTTAAATTATATATATGATTGTATCCGGTTGTACAATTTAACGCGGGGAAATGTGCAAATAATATTCCCCATCGTCGGTTTTGGGGTGGGCGATGGGGATATGTCGGGATCCAGCCCATATGTTTGGGCTGAACCGACTAAAACCACCGCGGTGTTCCTCACACCTTTATGGCGGGGTCGCGCGGATCACTCTCGCATTCAAATCGCGACCCCGTCAAAGGTTTGACCCGCCGATGGACGTGGCGGGTCCCACAAACACAACAAGAATTTACACACACAATTGGGGGACCTGGTCCCCGACAACAAAGCGGGGGGACCTAGTCCCTTTTCCGACATCGAGAGGCGTGCCTGGAACACGAACGCCGCCTACTCGAACCTGCACTGATCGGGCGGTGGACGGCCCCAATGGGTCCACCGCCCGCAGGCTTTTACTCAGGGTGGCTGGAGGTCGTTCCGCGCCCTCCTGCGCCCGGCTCTGCGGTTAGGGAGAGGGATTGAACGTTCCCTCTCCCTCTCCGCCACCTCCTTCACTAACATCACCTCCTCACAGAAAGAGGCGACGGCATTCCAAGACCTCTCGCTCGAAATCATGGACAGAACCATAGCCTCGAGCGAGAGGACGACCCTACCGACTGCCACGTGCATGACACGGCGTTGCGTGGTCCAAGCAGGGCAAGCTACCAAACTGTGCAACGCCGTGTCCTCGACAACGACGCGGCAGTCGCCGCAGTGATGACAACCGGGCGTCTCCTATTTACCTATTCGACACAGATACCGACCGAAACAACCGTGGTCGGTCAGCACCTGCGTCAGACGAAACGTGAGGGCGCCATGACGCCTCTCCAGCCACTCTCTAAGGTCTCTACGGGTCTTACCGTCACGATTGTGGCGTGCCCGACTGTTACTTACATAACCTTAGCTTCTTTTACGCGAACAAAGTCGTGGGCAAAAGCCAGTGATTTATTAATTTGATAAACCAGTCCACTATTTTCTCGGTTTCTGTTAGCAAATTTTAAGAAAATATTCTCGATAGACGACAAAAGCTCGCTTCTTTTTTGTTATCGTCTTCTTTATCTTTCGATAGAATGGAAATTCAACCGTATTAACAGCTCTATCTCACCTTTCAATAAGACACTGACAAGATGTTATAATATTCAACGGAGTTTATAAAAATATAGCAAGGCCTTAAGTTTAGGCACAGATAGTATCTATTGTCATTCTAAATACATTCTAGTCACGCTTTCTATTTCCCTTTATTCTTTTATACGATGGAAACTACGAGTATCTTCCATGTTTAATAAAAATTGAGAGAATCGAATATCCAGGACGTAGGCAGACTTGGAAGATTTCGCCTACATTTCACTATTATTTCAATTCCCTTTTCATAGTTGAAAATCTTTTAATCTTTTTTACTGACTAGCGACTCATCCTGATTTCGTTCGAGATGAACATGAATAGCCTGTGTTCATCCGGAATAATGTACATTTTAAATGATGAAAACATTTATTGAAATTAAACTACTATATACGGATTTTATCGCGTTGTTTATTTGACACTTTATTACATAATTTTGAAAACTGTTACACTACTTTTACATTTAAATTTTACTAATTTTAAGCTAATTAAATTATTATTAAAACTATTAAAACTATTTAGATTTAATTTAATTTTACACTTTCCCCGACGTTTCGGTTGCTTTTCAGCAGCCATGGTCACGAGGAGACCATGGCAATTAAATCTAAATAGTTTTAATAATAATTTAATTAGCTTAAAAATTAGTAAAGTTTAGAAGTTAAAGTAGTGTAACAGTTTTCAAAATTATGTAATAAAGTGTCAAATAAACAACGCGATAAAATCCGTATATAGTAGTTTAATTCCAATGAATAATATTCGCGTAAACAGAAGACAATATTATGAAAACATTTGTCAAATGGGTTCAGTGGTTCAGGATTCAGGAGTCTCATACACACAAACACATCAAATTCGCAATCTCTCTTTATTATATTGGTATAGAACAATCTATTACCAGCGATTGCATCCGCGTGGCATTGATTTCAAACAATGATTTCTTATTTTGCGGAGAACTAATTTAAAAAAAATAAGTTTGTCCTAATTTGCTCTTTATAACATCAGATATCTGCTAGTGAAAGTCCTGTTACTACTGGTGCAGCCGTTTCAGAGATTAGCCGTAACAAACAGACAGACAGAAAAAAAATAAAATGATTTTTTGTTATAAGTACCGTATATACTTTCTATTATTCAGACATAACAAACAGACACTTTAATTTTATTTATTTGTATAGATCATTACTCCAAGAGTCCACGAGAGACTCGACGGGGGTCTACGTTGGCGTGACAAAAAATAGGGGTCCACAATTCGTAAGCGGGGGTTCACGAAAATTTATTGCTTTCGATAATGAAGAACTAAAATGTTGGCTTGATTTCACCTATTACTGTAGACAGATAATATTTGAAGAAGCTCAGCGACTGTTACTTGTAAAACTTGCATATTCTATTCCATATTCAGTACCAGTGGTCTCGAATCTGGAGAATTTCTAAAAAAAAGTTCTTTCTTCACCAATATAAATACGAATGCCAAGGAATATGGTAGAAATGTAGCTGCAGGGGTCCACCGCAACCAGCAAAATTTGGAAGGGGTCTATGAGAAAAAAAGTCTGGGAAACTCTGGTATAGATAGATATAGATTATTGACTGCCTCGTTAAATCTGTATAAGTTGGTATTAGTATTCTTGTTAAGCCCTCTAGCCAAGCTATATTGCTTATATTTGGAGAAGATTCACGTCGGTAGTTAGGTGTAGATTGTGCAATGGGCAATGGTGCGTTTTACCAAACTCTGTGAGTGTAAGAAATGCTAACACATTCTCGCGAACGTATCTAATAGCATAATATATGAGATTAAAGTATGGAATTCAAGTGCAAGCATAATCTAATCGCTAATCCATTAAAATTACCCGGATAGCGTATCTAGTAGCTGTGAAAAGGAAATACAAAAAGAAAATGGCCGATTTCATTATTAGTACAACGATTATATTGTTAAGATTAAATAAGCTCTTCTTTGTGGAAGGTTTCCTAAAGAAATTTTATGCCGACAAATTGTTATGAAAGTGCCTAATAGCTGATAGACGATGTTACATGAACGAACTTATAGGATCGATACCTTTTGTGAATTCACTTTCGAGGCGCCGATGTAGGTAGCTATGTCGAAATAGCGCATCTTATATTTTGTGACTACATTTCCCTTGTGTATTACTCGACGGACTATGTGACGTATTTTCTTACAGAAGATTTCATACAGTTGCCTTGATTGCGATTCTAAATACTTAATTAAAAACAGTTTAAATTAATTAACTTCTGATATCGGGTTTGTTGGTTTTGTGGTCAGTGTGTTTTTTGACATATAGGCCTCTTCCAGATGTATTAATTCTTTTAATTAAGCACTTTAAAAAAAGGCGATTGGTACAAAGCGACTGTCCGACCCAGAAATCGCCTCCGAGACCTTATTCACAGCATTCGCCACCTTTGTTTATAGACATATAGAAGATATGACGGAATGTCCATTTAATGGACGGCTAGCAATCGTCTTTTAAGTAAGTTATTCAATGATATTCTCACAAGTACTGACCTTTATGTTAAATTAATCGAACCTTTTCACGCAAAACCTACAATCTTCCCAATTGATACCTCGGTTTGTACCAAATGTATGGCCGAGGATATTGGAGTTTAATAGAAAAAGGTCCGCATCATGTACAATTCATTGCTACCCAACTTTTGTACGGCTGTAATAGATTCAGATCAAAGCTATTTCTTTTTATTTGCGGTAATCCTTTCATTATTTGTGAATGCTTTTATACACAGAAGTTACGAATGAAATAATCTTCTTTAATCGAAAGAGTTTGTTGTTGGGTAAAGTAACCAATTCCACACCTAATTGTGAAGTATGTGGCAAGATAGACGATGTCCAACACCTACTGATGGAATGTGAGAAGAACCAAAGGGAGAGGGAGTCAGTGATGCAGAGATTCAACATAAATAAATATGACATTGGGGTTTTTATAAGGATTTTGTCAGAACCTTTATCGCCGGCAGCAAGGTGTATTTATGACATGGTATCTGCAGCACTGTCTGCCTCTCCCTCATAGTAATAAGGCAAGCATATAATTAAATATAAGAAAAATGTAATTTAGGGTACGATGAGGCTGGCATACCTTTATAAGTTAAAAGCCACTAAATAAAACAGATTAAAAAAAAGAACCAATTCCACGTAAATGGTATATCTGGCCGAAACCCAAGACAGTGGTATTTTAAATATAATTCTAATAGTGTCATCCAGTTAATTATAAGTGTAGGTCCTGTTAACCTGCACTGGGCCAGCGTGGTGGACTATGGTCTTACCTACTGGGAAGAGTTCTATGACCAGCAGTGGAAAAGTTTACAAATAGGACTTTTATTAAAGGGTCCGCTTGATGGTAACCGTTTACTGTACCCTGAGATCGTTCGCAATATCAGGGATGTCATAGGTGCGTTAAAAGCTACTACGGAACAAAACTAAGGTTAAAAAAACCAATCCATGTTCTTGAAAACATTGACTAGCTTGCAAAATGTGGGTGTACTTGCGGATGAAATATTATCAGGCGCGTCAAAAGATACTAAGAATAATGATGGTCGAGACTCGGAAGTGTAATTGTAATTACGAAAGGTGAGGATTGCTTGTCAAGAATAATTATACCTATACCAAACCTATGTAGGGTGAGGAGTGTTTGTGAAGAATAATTGTATACCTACCCATCTTTATAGAAACAATCCGTGACAACGACCAATAAAAGTCGTAGGAGAATAAATACCTATTATTAAAAATAATTTTACTATCAACGCGATTAAGACCAGTTGGTTTATAATGTATAAAATTTAATTACTAGAAAGAAAACAATATTAAATGAAAATGGGTCTTGACATTTATTTTAAAATAATCAGTTTTACATTGGTTCATAAATCATTTCAAAAATGTTAAGTGATACTTAAAATTTTTCTTGCTTACATGAGCGTAAAACTTTAGATACAATGTAGCTAATAATTGGCCATAATTTATCGTTTCATTACAAATTCTGTCCATGTACAGTGAGCTGCAAAAATGCATATCCATTTCAAAACTAAAATGGTATAAGCCGGTAATTGACGCCATCTAACGGAAATCTATAGAAAAACTGTTAAGTAGTTTATTTATATCGTTATAGATGTCGGTGCACTACTATTATAAAATAAAAAGAAGTAGTTTTCTTAATAACTCAATTTTGGTAAATTTACTTTAAACAATTTTCTAATTTCTATTCACAATAGTTTATTTAAAAAGGCTAGTATTTAACTGTTCCTCAATTTTTAGCCTTTGTTCCACTAAAAATACTAAATAATAAATATAAAATAAAATATGCTTGCTAAAATATTTTAAAGAGATCAAACTAAGTCGACGACTAACTATTTTTGGGTAGATTTAAGAAGGAACCTAACATTTTTTTTTTTTTTTTTTTTTTTTACGTGGGGGAATGCTTGATGCATACCCCTCCGCGGGGGCGGGCGGAGGGGTTATGTCGGACTCGCCGGGGTAAAAGAAAGATGTTAAGAAGATAATGTACCTCCCGGAATACCGACTAAACCTACCACGGTGTTCCTCGACAAAACCACTATCGACGGGGCCGCGCGAATCACTTTCGCATGCGGTCGCGACCCCGCCGAGGTTACGGCCCGCCGTATGAAACGGCAGGCCACTACACGAAAGACCTACCCTATAGGCACATCTAAAAGAAACTCCCTACTGTCCCCCCTAGAGGGGAGACGGACTCGACACAGAGGCGCGCGTGGGAACACGCACGCCGCCTCTCGGACCTGGTGCTGAACGGATGGCGGGCAGGCCCACAAAGCCCGCCACCCCCAGGTCAAACCTCAGGGTGGCTGGAGGTCGTCCCGCGCCCTCCGGCGCCCGGCTCTGCGGTTGGGGAGAGGGTTCAAACGCTCCCTCTCCCGCTCCGCCGCCTCCTTGATGGAAATGACTTCCTCACAGAAGGAGGCGACGGCGTTCCACGACCTCTCACTCCGGACCATAGACTGAACTACGGCCGGGAGCGAGTGGGCAACCAATCCGACTGCCGCGATCAACTCACGGCGCTGCGATGCCCAGGCGGGGCAAACCGCCAAAGTGTGCAGCGCCGTAACCTAACTCTTTCGAGACAGAATGCAGTGATTTGAGGCGTATAGGTGCTCGTTATGATATATTTTAGTAAGCATATTTTTCTATGCAATTAGTATTTTTGGTGGTCATTATATTTAATCCCGTTTAAAAATAGAACACATTTCTAGGGTAAAACAAGAAGCAAAGAATTATAAATTAATTTGTAAATTTATAATAGGTAGTTTATTTTATATATACTTTCGATGACTCGCAATTCTATTCGTACGCAAACATTATTCTGTCCCTGTGTTCGAATGCCTTTTCGGTTGAGATTATAGGTTCTTATACATTTCACCTATTTGCTAAAATGAGTACGCGTTGCAATACTGATAAAACAATGCCATCTAGTTCATTCATATTCATCCTAATTCGAGTGTTCACAGAATTTTGGATCTTAAGGTATCCATGCACTTTTACAGATGACTGTACGTATATGCTCTTTTTCTCTTGTTTAAATTAAAATAACGATAGCATCTCATGGGGTTCTAGCTAGATACACGAGATTAGACACGTAACACAAATGAATGACGTCCTTATCACGAGTAATTTGATAATATCATTCGGTTTATTTCTTTATTGACATAGTTGATTAAAAAACATACTTACCGAATAACCAATACTAAATAGGCATTGTGATTGCCGTCAGCAACTTTGAATAGGGGTATATATAGGTACGTAGTGTAACAGGAGATCTATCATATTTCTTTCTCTAAAATATAGATATCTAGATTTTGCCCGTGGCTTCGCCCGCGTAAAGGTACCTACGTTAGTTAAGGTTAGATTAGTAACAGTACTATTTTCTGGATGAAAGGTACCCTCTGTTCCCATAACAACGATTATGCGAAATTTCATGATGGTCAGTCTAGTAGTTAGGGCGTGAAAACGTAAACAAACAAACTTACTGAAATTAAACTAATATATTCGGATTTTATCGCGTTATTTATTTGACACTTTATTACATAATTTTGAAAACTGTTACACTACTACTACTATTAAACTTTACTAATTTTTAAGGTAATTGAATTATTATTAAAACTATTAAAACTATTTAGATTTAATTTAATTTTACTTTTACTTTTTTACTTTTTTTAACTTACATTTGCATTTATAATATTATTTAGGATTAGTAAGGATTACCCTACAAAACGTCATTTTAATATAAGCGATCTAAGTATACCAAGATCGTTAATATCTTCAATTTGCTTTAATGTCTTGTAACTTGCCTATATTTGCTAATAGGGCAATGGAATAAGTAACTGACCACCACTTAATTTTGACATGTCGTTGATTTGACACCGGGTGTACTTTTGCAATTTAATATTGACATTGATTGTGCAGATAAATATGTATACTTCTTATTAATGAACAAGCCATGCACTCTTTGTTCATCTCTACTAGCCTTACATATAAACCCATCTTAAAATTTGACAGGCAGTTAACTATCCTATGTAGCGACGGCTTAAAAAAAATCTTACTTATAAGCTTAAATTAGATTACGCTTATAAGTAAAAGCTAACTTACGCTTATAAGTAAGAATTTTTTTAAGCCATCGCTATATAATAGTTAACTGCCTGTCAAATTTTATTTATTATTATAACTTTCTGGTCAGCTGGGACAGATTTGACATATATGTCAATGGTTTACGAAAATATTATTTCATGTAAGATTAAATAGGTGGTATATGGCCGCTGTGTGATTTTCCGAATAATATTAAATAATTAGATATTTACAGCTTAGAGAAAAATTATCTATAATGTGCGGTTCAATCCGCTTCATATTTGTGATGTAAAAGATATATCAGTATTATAAAAGAAAATATGTCCTGAATTAATTAATTTTATGTAGTGCCTTGTTAATATTTCGAACATGAGTTATATCCGTGATTTGTGGAAATGCAAATCATTAATATGGTTTGATGTTGACTGCAATAAAAGTATTAAAAATGAAATATTATTAAATAATGAAGTCATGAATTATATTGACTAAAATTTTGGAAAATATGTATAAACAATCAGAAACTGGAATATATAACTTGTTATTTTCTTTATGTTCGTAATAAATTCGATTTTTAAGAGCATAGTATTGTTGTTATTATTCATTAGAACATGCAGCAGTTCGATATTATTATGTTTATTTAGAAATACACTGCCTAATAATTCTATATGGCGGAGTATTATTTTTATTACCACCTTTATCATACAAACCAGGTGATAAATTTATTTACGTAAAATAAACTGGTTATTAAATTTAAGCGAAGTGGTAATATATAGGTACTCATTCGATAATTAAGAAAATTCAAAACGCCATTTGACAAAAATAATTAAACTTAAAAAAATACATTTACACACGATACATTTGTTCAATTTCATTATTTAGTAGATTATTGGCAATGCTCTATGATGACTGCTCAAGTGCTGCAATAATAAAAATTTATTTCGTCTTTGTGCGAGTTGTCACCTAAGAGAACGTTAAAATTTGTATTTAGTAAGTAATAACTTGACTAATAAGTAAAGGAAAGTTATTCATTGATACAGTGAGAGATTCTTAGATAAGAGATATTATTTTAAATTTATCATTCTATAATTTCATATGCACACGATACATTTGTTCAATTTCATTATTTAGTAGATTATTGGCAATGCTCTATGATGACTGCTCAAGTGCTGCAATAATAAAAATTTATTTCGTCTTTGTGCGAGTTGTCACCTAAGAGAACGTTAAAATTTGTATTTAGTAAGTAATAACTTGACTAATAAGTAAAGGAAAGTTATTCATTGATACAGTGAGAGATTCTTAGATAAGAGATATTATTTTAAATTTATCATTCTATAATTTCATATGTTGTGTTTCAGTGTTATTATTATTGTGTATGTGTAAAACTATTAAGACTGCGCCGAGCGAAATGTGCCAAAACAGGCGGTCACAGTTAAGTGAATAAAATCAACACTTTTTGTATAATACAAATATAAAATATACATTTACTATAACAATGAATATGTTTACAATTACTCCATATAAAAAACTTAAAATAATTAATATTTTCGCCTACAAAATTACGTAAATGTACACGAAAAATGCAAAAACGTAAGCTCGTGTTACGTGATTTTTAGATTATAACAGTAGACACCTATCATATTTTACAGCTACAGCTTAAACCAAACATATAGTTATATTACAATTTGTCCGTCCCAAATATTTAAGTTATTGGTGGACAATAAAGATAGTTATTTATCAAAAAAGCATTTTAAATCCTCCATACCATTTTACTATGGCGACCACGCGCCTATTTGAATATGCGCCGTACGAGTTCTGTCATTATCTGTCTTACGCTCGACGCAGTCTTAAGTACTACAAGTTATACAAAGGTTACAATTTCGTTTACTTACATCTGTACATTTCCCATAGTTTGTGGAGATTGAAGTAGGTGAGGTCTTAAAGTGTAAGTTACAGCACATGAGTCGCAATAAAATACAATGTATATAATATTTTGTTTCAATTTCTGTCGATGCTTAAAAAAACCTAACACGAAGCGCACGGAAGGCACCATCTTAAAAGATCTAACTCTATGTGCTGTGTTTATTATTATTTGTTATTATAGCGGCAATAGTAAGTAATAACACTGCGTGAAAATTTGAACTATTTATTACGGTACATGAGATACTGCCCGCTGACAGATAGGCAGACGGACTTTATTATATAATATATTGATTATTGGACACTAACGTATCAGTGGAATAGACCATTCTGTAAGAGGGTGGGCATTCCGGGGTGGCGTATTCGTATTGACTCTCAATGATCTGATATTCAGGACAAAAATTATGCGATCCTGAAATATTTTTTTCCCTGGTATATGTGCAATTGTATCAATTTATATCCGAATGTACAGCTATTTGCGATAGTTTCGTCCTTGACCTTGCAATGTAGGCGTTCTGTTTTGACAACTGACTGCACAGATGGCGTTGTGAGCAAGCGGTCGCCTTGCCCACGCCGAGTATTGTGTGTTGAAATTCTATACAATGCTATTATTTATTTAGGTACATGATCTATAAATAATAGTTATGAGTTGAGAGCTAGGTACAACTTGTCTCCATTAATTACGTATTTGTAAAACACCTGCGTCACAAGGCTTGATCTCTAATGCCAGTTGTTTGTTTAACAAAACTGAAATGCCAATTCGAAAATCGTTTTAATGCAATTATAAGTATTACTATTTCTGAGTCTGCATGTATTTTTGTGCAGTTTGTGTTCATAGTTACTAATGTTTGTAAAATTGTCTACTAAAGAGGTGATTAAATATCTATGTACTTAGAAAATAAATAAAAGCGATTAGTTAGTAATAGAGTATCGCAGAACAAGTAAACTGCAAAGTTGATGTATATCGCATGATTGCCGAATGACATGTTCGCGCACGATATTGTACGCGAAGCGGTGTGGAAACTAATTACTAATTCATCAAGGCTACGAGATACTTACATGTTCCGGCACGACTTTCTTCTGTACAAAAAGCACACCTATCTTTATATTCATTTGGAACATCTTTATAGGTACTGCTTCGGTAGTGTTATTCAATGCGACTGCTGTATATAAGGTTTCGGTCTATTTCCGAGATGGAAAAAATTATATTGCGTTTGTCTGTCGAAGTAGTACCACGGAGTTTAGAACTGTGCTCGATAGACGTCAATAGGTTTGTGTCTTGGTATACGGGTCTTAAGTATAGAAATAGGTTGTATAGAAAATTGATCATATTCGTAGATCCACGGCTGCATCCCCGAAAGGGTAGGCACAGATGTACCTATCCTTATTACCCGTTCTACGATTAGCACTGCTTGCCTTTGCCAGGGTACAGGCGTGGGCTTATGAATATATGTAACTTTCTATACTTATGTATAGTATATATATAATATTGTCCTAGTATATATATTTAAAAGTGTAGATAGACAGCGGTGTATTTCGCCAGGCTATTACGCAGTCGTGGATCTTTGCTCAATGAAACGCCGAGATATATTTTTACACACACAGTATATATTTCAATAGAGTAACGTTCTATCCGACAGTTGTAACGAGAATGAATATTTGTTAATCTCCTACCTTATTTATATGTTTTTATCAAAGTATCAAATAGAGAGTTAAATATCAATTAATAACATTTTAAGGTATAAAATTAGTACAGTAACAAATAACAACGATAATTATTAATTATTGAAATAATCAAATATAAATATGCGATTATAATATAACAATTAAATATAATACGTTACAACCGTGTGCGACTATTGAGTACTTGATAACACATGTTTGAGGACACCTTAATATTTAGCCTATTATAAATCCACTTTTAAATACGTATTACGTTTATCGGTCACATTTTCAGAGTTTCTGCTAGCACCGCAGAGTCTGAAAACAACGAGTATTTTAAACCCAATAATCTTAAAATCGTATTATAACTGACCTTCAAAACGAAGAGACGTTTCACATAATAATAGTAGACTTCGGCTACATAGAGTTACAACTGCACTCAAGCGCAATAGTATATTTTGCATGGCACCAATCATATTTAACCTTTTGAACGCCAACGTCGTCTATACTCGACATGCGCAAGCGTGCCCTGTGCGCCAACGTCGTCTATACTCGACAAAACTGTTTATTTTCGGTTCACTGAAAAATACAAAATAAACTTATTAAATAATTACTTTTCTGTGTTTTAGTAATACAATTTAAAAATTGAATCCCCAATTATTACTTAATTGTATACAGCAAACAAAATTGCTATTAGTTATTGAAATATTTGATCATAAAAAACAATATATAATATATTAATTTTCGGGCTTGGCGTACAGAACATGGAGGTGCGGTTATGGCGTGGCGTTCAAAAGGTTAATAAGTTACCCCAGCATTGGAAAACATTAAACAATAATGCATTTAAAAATCAACTAAAGGATTTTCTTACGAGTATAGCCTATTATACTGTTACAGAATATATAATGGATATTTCTTAATTGTATAAAATTGCTTTAGTAAAGATGAATTTATTGATGTTACAAATATTTGAATAATTTTGCCCATTTTCAATTTATGTTCTTTACCAAATATTTATTTTTATTCACTATTTAATTACAATTATCAATTTCTTAATACCTTTGACATTACTTAATTTATTTTCATTGACATGTATGTGATATAATTGAAATACGATAATTTACTTTTACTTTACTTAATTTATATTCATTGACATGTACATATGTGATATAATTGAAATAATACTTTACTTTTTATTTAATGTCAAATATTTGTACGCCACAGCATGACGCTAAATATGACTGGACATATTAATTAATTAAATATAACTACAACGTGCATGCTTTTGTATATAACAACACACATGTTTTTAACAAATAAAGAATTATTATTATAAAGATGATTCATCATTAATCAATAAAAATTACATTTTTAAATATATTTATAAAAAATAACACATTTAAAATATAAAAAATATGGGGGCCTACCGGCACCGAGACAAGGTCCAAGCTGTCGGTGGTTAGGGGTCCAGAGAGAGGAACCTCCTCACTATGTGTGCCGTATCTAGGAGGACCGCCTTCTGCATTTGACCCTTGACCCAGGCACCTAACGCGAGCCTCTTAAGAAGGTCGTTAGGTCGAGGCTCTTGGCTATTAGACCGTTCACCGTAACCACTATCGGTACAATGATTGCCGAGTCCACATCCCACATATCGACAACCTCGTGCGCTAAGTTCAGGTATTTTAACTGATTTTCCTTCTCAGCTTTCACGAGGTTGCCATCATGAGGGATGGTGATATCGATAATCATTGCACAGCGCTCTGATCGATCTATTACCACAATATCAGGCTTGTTGGCAACAACAATCCTGTCCGTGATAATAGATCGATCCCAGTGTAGTGTGATATGGACCTTTTCGAGAACTGGTTCTGCTAATTTATTATTATTATTCTCTTTATTACATTTTTTTCTAATTATTACATTTTTAAATATAAATATAAAAACATACATATTTAAAAATATAAAAACTGAAATGACCCACCGACATCGGGAACAGGGTCCAAGCTGCCGGTGGTTAGGGCCCCAGAGGGAGGAATCTCCTCACAATACGCGCCGTGTCGATTATTATTATTACTATTGTCATATTTTTGAATTGCTGTCATGTATTAGAATAGCGTTATATCTTGTATCTTTGATAATATTTTTGATCGTTATTGTGCATCAAATAAATAAATTGATACGTCGTAGGTTGTAAATAAGAACCGAAGCAGTGTCGTCCGCCTGAGTGAACGGGGTCTCCGGGGTGCTCTGAGCAAGAAGGGTATATTCCCCTGGTTAGGTAATTAATATTCATGGCGACGTAATCAGGGCGCTCACCTCTTTTCTGCTTATATGTACGCTTATATTTCCCATTGTTTCGTTTTAAATAGACTATTTGTCGTTTTACACGGCTCGTGGTTTGTTTTCTCGATGCTGTGCTTATAAATCTGTTTTGATCTTAATTTGTTTGTTGGTTTTTCATTATTTAAAACTGCAACAGAGTTACGGATCAATCAGAATTTTTTGCGTAGAGATTTATGAGGCCGGTGAATGATATCGACTACTTTTTGTTCGATGAAATGGTAATAAAGGGTAGTTAGCATTAGGTGTAAATATATGAAAGTGTTTTGTTGATTTGTAGTTCTTATATGTCAGCCTCGATGGTGAAGTGGTAAGTGTAACCGACTGCCACGCCTGAGGTCGCGGGTTCGATTCCCGCACAAGTCAAACATTTGTGTGCATGACATGAATGTTTGTCTTGGTCTGGGTGTTTCTATGTATAATATATATGTATTTACAAATAAAAAGTATATATGTATGTTTATCCATTGTCTAGTACCCATAGTACAAGCTCTGCTTAGTTTGGGCTAAATGGTGTTGTGTGTATGTGATAGAATATTATATTATTATTATTATATGCAGCAATAGACGTTTTTCCTTGAGAAAAAGTTGTTTCTTGTTTTAGACATCCCAAGAACTAAGGGAGAAAAGCTATTGAAAAAGGTTAGTAATAAATAACTTACTTGATTTGGAATTAGAATAAAATGGTCGCTTAATATAGTTAACGAGGTTTTTACTGGTGCGTATAAACTTTGTATTATACACATTCTTCGTGCGAGGAGTAATAAAGAACATCTTGCCCGACGTAGTATTCACCAAGGTAAATACTACCCTGGCCAACCTTACTCTGCAGAAGTGTGTTGTAGTGTTGTTTTCTTGCGATTTGTAGGGTTTTCAGGCTGCTCTCTGTGGATATCCAGTCTATATTCTATTCATAGAAATTGCAGTTTCCACTGACTATTTTAGGAGTAAAATATACGCGACAATTATTAGCTGGACTTCTATTACATGAGTTATTAAATTTACCGATCTTCTTCTTCTTTCTTTTCGTGTAGTTAGTGGCCAACTTGTTGTCAAGAGCCTACAGGCGGCTTGAACAAGCCGCCTGTAGGCCTCTGACATGGCTTAACGACTGCTGTCAATTTGGCAACAACCGGGACCGACTTTTTACGTGCCCTCTGAAGAACGGAGACGCTCAGATGAAATACCATTAAGCGGTCACCCATCTATAGACTGACCGCACCCAACGTTGCTTAACCTCGCTAATCGTTTACTGATCAGTGAGCCTAGAATAGAATTTACTGATAACTGACGTTTAAGGTTTGTACCGGTGATAGGTATCTTGCAAGAGCCGCCTAGGTGGGTACCACCACAGTGCCACATATTCCTTCTCTCTCTTAAGTAAACTAGCATGTTCCGTAGAACATGCTTGTTTACTTCAATTTGACAACTATAACTTAGACCTAAGTACGAATTTCGAGCTTTTCTTATGGTATAATTTACCATAAGAAAAGCTCGAAATTCGTACTTAAATAATTTACCCTTGTTATTTAAGAAAACCTGAGATTTATATATATTGTTTAGGTAACAATTTTACGTCTTATTTGTAAGCGGACAAATGCATCTAAGATCTCTATCAACGATATAGTGATAACAAAATAAAATATTGATCCTGTTTTGAAATTAGCGACTATACGTTGTTTATCTACATATTGCATATATACTGTTAAAAAAATCAGGTGTGCTACAATGGAGTAGTATAGTCGGTACCGCGGCGCAGCCGTCACTAGTCGATCGATGAACTGATGCGCTGCACTCGCGCGTTTTATTTATATGGATTTACATACCAGCGTGGCCGTCACAGTCGCGCAGCCAGAGGGGAAGGACATTTGAAGGCGCCCTTATGATTTATTAAAACAATTATACATATATCTATATACATAACAGAATCAGTTATGTTACTAGCGCACAAAAAGTGAAGACACGAAAACGCTCCAATTGGAATATTTTACAAAATCCTTTGCATAAGATGTAAAACACAATTTTTGAATGATAGCTGAATCTTTCACGCAATCTCTTAAAATGTATCCTGTGCTATTTATTAGTTCAAATTGTCAAAACACGCAAAGATAATAATAAGCACAGATATTTACAATATGTTAATAATAATATATATATATATAATAATATCAGCCCTGTATTAAACTGTCCCACTGCTGGGCACGGGCCTCTTCTCCGTGTGAGAAGGATTAGGCTATAGTCCACCACGCTGGCCTAGTGTGGGTTGGCAGACTTCACATATCTTTAAGAACATTATGGAGAACTCTCAGATATGGAGGTTTCCTCACGATGTTTTCCTTCACCGTTAAAGCAAGCGATAATTAACTATTTAATACCCATATAACTTCGAAAAGTCAGAGATGCGCGCCTTGGGTTCGAACTCGAGACCTCTGCGTGGCAGTCTAACGGTTTTACCAGTAGGCTATCGCTGCTATAATATGTTAATAGCCAAATATATTGTATCTAACAAAAATATGTGAGGGGTCTTTATAACAGCTCTAAGAGCCAATACAATTATAAAATACATACAATAATAAAATTGCAGCTGGTCGATTCCTGTAAATACGAGATATTTAAGAATAATAATGTGAGCGGTCTGTATTCTTATACAGACCGCTCACATTAACATTAACGCCATAGAAGCTAAAACAATTATTTAGTCTGTCTGTATGTATGTTTGTACGCATATCACGCAAAAACTACTGCTCATAATTAAATCTGGTTTAGGCAGTTGTATTGCTGGAGATCTGACTTAAATCTGGTACATGTTTCATCTTGATAAGCTACCTAGAAGTTGTGTATTAAGAAAAAAAAAGTAGATAAGTACCAACTCAAATTCCCCGCATACGAAGACGCGGTCAAAACCTACTTTGTATTACAAAATAATCGGACTCAGATTTCAGACTTCCATTGGAAGTCTTAAATCTGACTACTCCTACTTGGCTTTAGGGCCTTTGGAATTTATCCTAATGATTAATGATCTCGCTGCGGTTGTCCGGCATGCCGAGTGTCTACTCTTCGCAGTCATCTGCGAAGAGTAGACACTCGGCATGCCGGACAAGGTCTTAAGGTCATCCTTAAGGTCTACTTGACGATATGGACGCAGAGCGATTGCAGGGAGACATCGACCGAATAGTGCAGTGGAGCAATACCAACAAGCTGTATTTTAATGTAGCGAAATGCGGCATAATGAGCTACAGCCAGGCCACTGCATTGCAAATATGAGATAAACGATGTAATGATTCTGCGCTCTAATTATACTCGGGACTTGGGTGTTGAAATGGTACCTGAGTTAACGTTTCGTAAGCACATTATCAGCATATGCGGTAAATCATTTAGACATACAGGATTCATTTTGAGAAACTCTAAAGATTTTAATAATATTTTATTTACAAAAATGCTATACAATGCACTTGTGCGTAGTCATTTTGAAACAACAGCCATTATTTGAAATCCTCATGAGGCTAAATATATCCTAATGGTGGAGAAAGTCAAAATAAATTTACTAGATTTTTATATTTTAAAGAATACGGTGTATATCTCTTTTACCTACTGAAGTACCCAAGTCTGTACTCGGCATGGTCGGGTACATGCGGCGCGACCTAGCACTCGTGAGCTACGTGTGGCGCGTGCTGCGCGGCCAGCTGCACCACCCGGCCGTGCTGGCGGTGCTGAAGCTGTGCGCGCCGGGCGGGTACGTGAGCGCGCGCCGCCGCCCCGCCACGTTCAGCGTCCCAGAAGCGAGGACAAACTTACTCAAGTTTGCCCCGTTGCCGCGCGCTATACGACTTATTAATATAATTGCCAATGACGTTGATATTTATCACTGTGGCCTGCCGAAATTCAAAGTTGTGGAAAAATGCATAGTATTTAATGTGTACATTTTTTTTTAAATTTATTGTCTTATTTATATTATGAGGCGCTCATAGTCAGTTGCACTCACTGATCGGTAAACGATTAGCGAGGTTAAGCAACGTTGGGTGCGGTCAGTCTATAGATGGGTCAGGACCGGCCCTTCCCGCTCTCGCGGCGGCGAGGTCCGAGCTCCGCCGGGTCCTGATGGCCAATTGGAAGGAGCGACTTGTGCACCCCAGTGCCGGGCACGCCACGATCGTGGCGGTAAGTCCCGTGTTTGAGGAGTGGCTGGAGAGGCGGCATGGCGCCCTCACCTTTCGACTGACACAGGTAATGACTGGCCACGGTTGTTTTGGCCAGTTCCTGTGTCGTATACGCCGGCAAGAGACGCCCGGTTGTCACCACTGCGGCGACTGCCGCGACGTAGTTGAGGACACGGCGCTGCACACTTTGGCGGTTTGCCCCGCCTGGGCATCGCAGCGCCGTGAATTGATCGCGGCAGTCGGATTGGTTGCCCTCTCGCTCCCGGCCGTAGTTCAGTCTATGGTCCGGAGTGAGAGGTCGTGGAACGCCGTCGCCTCCTTTTGTGAGGAAGTCATTTCCATAAAGGAGGCGGCGGAGCGGGAGAGGGAGCGTTTAACTCTTTGCGGCACAGATTTTTGTTACCGATAAAAGTAAAACAATTATCAGAAAAATGTAGTCTCTAGGCCTAAAATAAGTCATATCTGTAATTTTTTTTTAAATTCCTTACCAGGGGGGTCTAATATGGGGTGGTTACCTAGGGTAACCACTGTGAAATAAACGTACACAATTTTACGAAAAATAATGTATTTATTTAAAATCACAGAAATGAGATCAGAATCAAATTAGGAACATTAGTATTACAAATATTCATGATGATCATTAAAACAAGTTTTTCCTTCTCGGTAGCAGAGAGGTACCTTGCATATCCTGCAGCTCCATACAGTACGTACAGGCATGTCTTTTGTGCTACATACACTGCAGCGTCTTGAAGTGCCTCTTACAGGCTGATGGTTTGCTATAGAAACCCTTATTGCACGTGGGACTTCAGGCTTGTGCTTCTTGATGAAAGAGCAGGTAGGTGAGTTAGGTTTGCTGGAGCTGCGCGACAGTCCTCTCTTGTTATTGACATATGCAGGCGCCAACATATCTTGGTAAACATGTCGCCGAAAATCTTTCAGGCACAATTCATCTAAACAAGAGTTGGGGTCTTTTTGGAGATCTTTATAGATGATAAAAGCGTTTACCACTGTGCAATCTAGAAAATGAAAGAATATACGATGCCACCACTTCTTTGACTTGCGATCGATTGCGTAGCTCCCTTTCAGCTGGTCAAATTTATCCACGAAATTCATGTTCTCGTTGTAGTCCTTCAAGGCTAAAGGACATGGAACTTCAACCTTCTCTCCAGTTTTCTCAGTTCTTGTCACATGAACCTCATTTCGTGGGTCATGAAAGTTAGTCAAGATGAAAACAGAACGTTTGTCTTTCCACTTCATATAGGAAACCATCTGATTGTCGCTAACTCTATAATCGTATTGCCCGCGTTTCAATTGCCTGTCAGTTTTCAAAGCAGGAAGATGTTTACGAGTATAATTTACCGTACCACATGCATAAACGTTTTTTAGTCGTAAATCAACCTGTAATTCATAGCTATTGAAATAATTGTCGAAATATACCCTGTGGTTCTTGTCCTCTAATCCCTCACAGTGTAGTGTGTAGAGTTTAGTTGTTTATTAAGGCAGTAATAAATGAGTCGTATTCCAGATAAGACGTTCGTTTCATTTATCGCCACATGGCGACCCTGCCAGGCGACGCGGCGCGTCGCCGCGTCCACGTATTTGCAACTCAGCAAATGTGCGTTGTTACGGCGAACAATGAGCTATTCGCGTCGGGTCTAAATCAGAGTGTGAACGTATTTGAACAATATTATATTCTGGACTACGTGTGTTTCTACATATATTTTGTATCTTTTCTTATCCAAAATGGGGAAAGAATGTTCCAAGTGCATTTGCGAAACTAAAGAAACTGTAATAACACAGCATGGCGATGACAATAATTTGCGGACGGATGCCCAGACCCATTTCGAGACAAATAATATATTGATGTCGACCATAGTTGCTATATGTGGAGCTGCCGTACTGTATTTGACATACAAACAATACAGGAAATGCCACAAGGATTGGGTCAGTGAGGAATTTCGAGCAAATTTTGTAAGGCGCATGCAGGAGCGTTTGTCTGGTCGTGGAGATAGAGCACGTCAGCAAGAGGCAGATATTATGTGAAAGCAGTAAAATACCGCGGAAACCGTAAGATGAGTGGCGTAGACGGCATATATCGTATTTGATGTGTATTGATATATTTGATGTGTGCGAGCTATCATGTTAGTAATAACAAATTTAACATAGAATGGTTAATGGAATTGCAACTAAATAACATATACAGTGAGTTAGAAGAAATAAGAGTAAGTCTTAGAAAATTAGGACCAAAAAGGAGGTTAGAGCATATAGGAAAGAGTAAAATTAAGAAAGGTACCGAGATATATGACTATTATAAAATATATATTAAAAAACTTAATCTATGTCAGTTATCAACTGAATATTCTGAGTTAGTGATAGAAAATGTTTGTAAAAATATAGAAGATACTTATCGTAAAATTTTAAGTTACAGTGGTTCTAAATCATCTGACAATATGGCAGGTTTTGATTTAAAAACGGCAAGTATGTTGATTCCTGTGATGGACGGCAAGGAAGAGACCACCGAAAGAATGATACAAGGTATAGAAATGTATGATACTTGTTTAACTAAAAATGAAGATAAGATTTTGCTGATTTCTTTTGTGATTAAGACACGTTTGTCTAAAACTGCAAAGTTAAAAGTAAAATCAAGCTATAAAGCGGTAAATGATTTGATTTCAGATATTAAGACATTTCTATTAACAAAAAAATCGGCAAATTCTTTATTAATTCAGATGAATAAATTATCTCAAAATAATTTAACAATTACAGAATTTGGAAGTAGACTAGAAGATTTGTTTACTGAGTTAACGATAACACAAGCAGGTTCCAATGAGACAGCTAATACAATTTTAAGACCGATCAATGAAAAACTCGCAATTAAACGGTTTTCAGACGGACTTCGCAATAGAAGACTGGGTACAATCATCGCTGCTCGTGACTACCAGGAGCTGAAGGATGCTGTTCGTGCAGCAGAAGATGAGGAGTCGTCTCAGCAGCCGTTGGAACAAGCGGTAATGCACATGAGAGGTAAGCCTAGAAGTAGAGGTACTTGGCGTCATCATCAAGGTCATGGTTATTACTCGAACAGAGGTCAGTATTATAATACCTATAACAAGAGAGGCAATTACAATAATTACCGAGGTAATAATATAAATAATAATAAATATTATTATCGCGCCCGAGGTGATAATGGACTACGCAGATCGTCATACTCTAGAGGTAATTATCGAGGCAAAACACAACATAAAGCTTATTTTAGTGATAGTCTGGATCAGAAAAATAGCATCGATAGTCAAACTCGCCAGGAGCAGAGAAATTGCGAGTCAGAAACTAAGTTTTTTCGAGCATAAAATATTAACATGTCAGGGTTTACATTGCGTTAAGTTTTGGATAGGAGATTTAGTTTGTTCATTTTTAGTAGATACTGGTGCAACTTTGTCTGTAATACATAAAAACAAAGTCCCACAGTATATCACTTTACAAAGAAATGATACTGTCATCAAAGGCATAGGTGGTACGATTACTTCCAATGAATTAGCTGACTTACAGTTAAACAAATGGTCACAAACAAAGTTATCATATAACAAAGACTCAACTAAGTTTATGTTTAAGTTCCACGTACTAAATAAAATGCCATGTCAGGCAGATGGAATTCTTGGTTTAGATTTCCTGAGAACTTTTAAAGCAAATATAAACTTATCAAAGTGCAAATTAACATTACAAAATAACAATGTGAAAACTAGAATAGACTTATACGAAAATAGTGATTTTAATAGAAGTTTATATATAACAGGTAGAAGTGAATCTATTCATTTTATTAATATCCCATCTAATTTAAAGGATGAATATGTGGTACTTCCGAAACAATTAGCCGATACTATATTTTTAGCGGGATGTATAGTACACCCTAAAGATGGTAAAATACCTATTAAAATTTTGAATACAAGCGAAGAAAACATCACCATACCATATTTTGAGCCGGAATTAGAAAATTTAGGTGATTACACTTTATGTCAATACGGTAAAACAAATACGAACGTAAACAGAGTAAAACGGCTTTTATCAACTTTGAGTCTCAATTATCTACAGTCCGATGAACAAAAAACTATTGAACAAATTTGCGCTAAATATGCAGATGTTTTTCATCTTGATGGTGATAAACTTACTACTACGAATATAATGGGTCAATCTATTAATTTAAAACCTAATATTAGCCCTATTTATGTAAAACCATATAGATTACCACAGTCAATAAAACCGGAAATAGAAAAACAAATTAAAAAAATGTTAGATGACGATATTATTGAACCCGTGAATAGTGAATGGAATAGCCCTATACTTTTAGTACCAAAGAAATCTGATAACAATAACAAAAAATGGAGATTAGTAGTCGACTATAGAAAATTGAATGAGGTAATACAGAATGATAAATTTCCACTTCCAAACGTAACAGAGATTATAGACTCTCTTTCTGGATGTACCTACTTTAGTCATTTAGATTTGAGCCAAAGTTATTATCAAGTTAATCTCGAGCCTAGCAGTAGGGGTCTCACTTCTTTTACTACAAACTCAAATAATACTTCAGGACAGTACCAAATGAAACGTCTCCCAATGGGACTTAAAATTAGCCCTGGAGCGTTTTCTCGTATTATGTCTATAGCAATGTCTGGTCTAAATTTTGAAAACTGTATTATTTATATGGACGACTTAATTATTATTGGTAGAAATTTAGAAATTCATAATCAAAATTTAATTAAAGTACTCGAAAGACTCAGAAAAGTAAATTTAAAGGTAAATCCAAAGAAATGTGTATTTTGTAAAAAGGAACTGTTATATTTAGGTCATATTGTAACACCAGACGGTGTATTACCCGATCCCGAAAAGGTAAAATCTATTAATAATTTTATAAAACCTGAAAATTCTGACGATGTACGTCGTTTTGTTGCTATGTGTAATTATTACCGTAAATTTATACCACGTTTTGCTGAAATTACCACCCCGTTAAATAAATTATGTAAGAAATATATTAAATTTGAATGGAATGAAAATTGTAATAACGCATTCGAATCTTTAAAACATGCTTTAAGCACACCGCCAATTTTACAATATCCAGATTTTTCTGCAGAGAATGAATTTGTATTACAAACAGATGCATCTGGGATAGCAATAGGATCAGTTCTGTGTAATAAAAATTTTAAACCAATCGCTTATGCTAGCAGACCATTAAATAAGGCTGAATTGAATTACCCTACGATTGAAAAGGAGTTATTGTCGGTTGTATGGAGCGTTAAGTATTTTAGACCATATTTGTTCGGTAGGCAATTCACGATAATGACAGACCACAAGCCTCTTGTATATTTATTTAGTATAAAGGATCCATCAAGTCGATTATTTAAATTTAGATTGAAATTGGTGGAATATGACTACAAAATTGTTTATATAAAAGGTAAAAATAATGTTGTGGCCGATGCACTAAGTAGAGTGATTATATCTTCAGATGAGCTGAAAAAAATAAATGAAGCAATATTAGTTACGACAAGAGCACAAAGTAGAAAAATACATGAGTTAGAAAAGTTGAAACAAAGAGATGTAGGAGAGAATCCGTTGGAATTTCAGAATATAACCACAGATTTGAGGCCTGTACAACCAAAAATCGTGGAGATATTAAGAAAACCGATTGATTCAGTAGAAATGAAATTTATAAAAGGTAAAGATTTAGACAACATACGAAAAAAAGGACTAATAATTGTTAAAGAAAAATGTTTTGCATATGTAGAATATCAGCTGATTATTTATATAAATCTCAATTTTATGTCACAATTTACGCGAGACGTATTTGTGAATATATTGAGCTATTTTTGTAATAAAATAAATGTGAAAGAAATATGTATACTTAAAGAAAAAGATAACGCGTTATTCATAAAAGAATTATGTGACGAAATAATTACTAGGAAAGTGTGGACCGGTCCCCGAATTCATATTTTAAAGAGTAATATTAAAAGAATAAGTGATAAAAGAATAAGTGATAATGATGAAAAAACAGTCATATTGAATGATTATCATCTTTTACCTTCGAGTGGACATGCCGGCGTTCGACGAATGGTAAATAATATCAAAAATAAATACTACTGGCCAGGACTAGAAACAGATATTAAGAATTATGTAGGTAAGTGTACTAAATGTCAGATAATGAAACACTCACAACGTTATAAGGAACCTATGGTAATAACAACAACTGCCAACTCAGCGTTTGACAAGATATTTTTAGACCTTGTTGGTCCCTTGATCAAGGACGATGAAGGTAATCAGTATATACTTACGATCCAGTGTGAGCTCACCAAATACGTAGAAGCATATCCACTTCCATCAAAGGAAGCTGTGACAGTGGCAAAATCTTTAGTAAGTAATTTTATTTTAAGATATGGCGTGCCAAAGGTCGTTGCAACAGACCGAGGTTCTGAGTTTATATCATCTACAACGTCCGAGGTATGTAAATTGTTAGAAATAGAAAAAAATCATTCCACCTCTTACCATCACCAGAGTATTGGAGCACTAGAGAATACTCATAAACATCTACGAAACTTTTTACGCATTCAATGTGAAGAGCATACTTACACATGGAGCCATTGGCTGCCATTTTGGTGTTTTTCTTTTAATACAGCAGTACATACATCAACAGGATATACCCCGTTTGAACTTGTTTTCGGTAAGCTATGTTCATTACCCAATAGTTTGAAAGATGATTTAAAACCTCTGTACAATACAGATAATTATGCTTTAGAATTAAGATATAGGTTACAATTAGCACACAGTGATGCACGCAAAAGGTTAATAAATAGTAAGTTAGATAGGAAAAGTGTTTATGATAAAAATAAAAACCCAATAACATATAAGGAAAATGATTTAATTTTAATTAAAAATGAAAGTGGAGACAAAATGGATAGACTGTACAATGGTCCGTATGTTGTAATCCAAGATGTTGAACCTAATGTTATGATAGTTAAGAATAATAAAATAGAAACGATCCATAAAAATCGTACTAAACCTTATAGCAATTAAGTAATGATTATAAACACTATGTAGGTGTAAGTTTATTAAAGTTATGTACCTATAACTTTATGTATCTTGCCTTTATACTATAATATATTATAAGTCTATTGCTTACACAGTACTGTAACAGTAGGTAATTTTCTTAATTTTAATAAAATGTATTTGAAAAATATAAAAAATACAATGCATAGTATTTTTCTTTATTTTAATGTATTTGAACAATGTAAGAAAATACAATGTCCATTATTTTCTTTATTTTAATAAAATATATTTGAACAATATAAAAAAAAAAAATGTTTAGTATTATATATATTTTTTTTTTTACTTTGAGGGGGATGATGTAGTGTGTAGAGTTTAGTTGTTTATTAAGGCAGTAATAAATGAGTCGTATTCCAGATAAGACGTTCGTTTCATTTATCGCCACAACAGAATCTCATGACAACATTTCCTCCTAAGTTAGTTTCCGTTTTATTCGCTATCTTTCCTAGTAGTACTCCTGCCTTTGAACTTTATCATAGATTCGTCAATAGCATTTTTTTCTGTGTGATTGTAATTTACTTTATAAGCTTCTCTAATCATCTCTATGAATGGTCGAATCTTGTATAATTTGTCGAAATGAGGATCGTTTCGCGTAGGCTGTAGATTATTGTCATTCAGATGTAAGTTACCGAGGATCCAAGAGAATCGATTGAGTGACATAAAAGATGATATGTACTCATCACGTAAATCAGGTGAAGATGACCAGTAGTCTCTGTAACTTGGACTTTTTTTTATACCCATCACTAAGTTCAGAGCAATGAACACCGACATTTCATCCGTAGTAACTGGTTTATAGGTATTCCCTTTTTGTTCAGCATATAAATTCGTGTGAAACGTTATGTGCTGTATGACGTCGTCTGCCCAAAGCAATTGAAAAATTCTAAGAGGGCTCAACTGCTGGCGTGCTGCTAAACGAGATATTTCTTCAGGCAAATGGACTGATGGTGTATAGTCGTCAGGAGCTAAAATTGTGTAAGCTCGTTTCCATTTTGGAGGTCTTATGGCAGGGACTGACGGCGTAACAGCTACGGCAGCGGACTGCCTATTCTGTACCAGCTGAGCTAGGGGAATCTCATCGTCAGAATCAAACTCCTCATCAGATGGTAAAAAACTCTCACCTAGTGTAATTTCTTGCGAATCATTTGGCCCTTCTTCAATTTCGAGTAGATCTTCTGTGTCTGAGCCATCACCACCAGCACAGCTATCAGTATCTGAAGGTATCTCTTCAAACAACAGCTCGTTTTCAATATCCCGGTCTGATAACTTCTTTTTAGGCATTTCCTGTAAAAATAATCAGTTTATTATTTTTGATCAAAACTTCGCAAAAAAATGTTAGTTGTCTCACAGTGGTTACCGCCACTAACCACATTGAATAAGCTCACTTTTTACAAAAAGTACGGCAGCCGGACATTTATTTTTTGCCCAACATGTATTTAGATAAATATATTGCACACAATAAAACAAAAATTAGAATTTAAATGATAATATTTACTTACCAGCAAAAAAAAACTCGCACGCACCATAGAAACCACCAATACGACGATTTTGAATGAAAGTTTAGTACAGTAGATGACCGTGGCGCTGGTAGCAATTAATTGTCTCTGTGCCGTTTAGGTTTCCTTAAACGATCGTAGTACACAGCACTTCCGTAAGATAGCGCCATTCTTAAATACGCGCCAAAATATAGGTGGTTAACTATGATGACCACCGTGAAGAAAAGAGTTAAACCCTCTCCCCAACCGCAGAGCCGGGCGCCGGAGGGCGCGGGACGACCTCCAGCCACCCTGAGGTTTGACCTAGGGGTGGCGGGCTTTGTGGGCCTGCCCGCCATCCGTTCAGCACCAGGTCCGAGAGGCGGCGTGCGTGTTCCCACGCGCGCCTCTGTGTCGAGTCCTTCTCCCCTCTAGGCGGGACAGTAGGGATATTATTGTGAGAAGTGCCTTTGGGTAGGTCTTTTGCGTAGTGGCCTGCCATTTCATACGGCGGGCCAAAACCTCGGCGGGGTCGCGACCGCATGCGAAAGTGATTCGCGCGGCCCCGTCGATAGTGGTTTTGTCGAGGAACACCGTGGTAGGTTTAATCGGTATTCCGGGAGGTACTTCATCTTTTCAACATCTTTATTTTACCCCGCGAGTCCGACATAACCCCTCCGCCCGCCCCCGCGGAGGGGTATGCGTCATGCATTCCCCCACGTAAAAAAAAAAAAGTAGGTGGGTGACCGCTTAGTGGTATTTCATCTGAGCGTCTCCGTGCTTCGGAGGGCACGTAAAAAGTCGCTTCCGGTTGTTGTCAAATTGACAGCCATCGTTAAGCCATGTCAGAGGCCTACGGGCTTGAACAACTCTTGACAACAGGTTGGCCACTAACCACACGAAAAGAAGAAGATTGATATTATATTATTATATTATAAATGTGTTTAAATAAATAAATAAAATAAAATAAACAAATTACTATGCAAGTGACATATTTTCTTCTTTTTTAAAGACTACTCCATCACTAGGCATAATTCCGGCGTCTTAGACGGAATCAGAAGAGTCTTACAGAGTGGAGAACTTTATAAACATTCATATAAAATACACAAAGTACACCCATATCCGAAACAACTATTTGTGTATCACAAAAACATTTTTCCGCGTCGGAATTGAACCCACAACACTCGGCACAGTGGCAGTGGCGAAGCGACCACTTAAACCTCTAAGCTATCTGTGCAATCATTCATAGGTATCTAGTGTATAATATCATCGGATATCGTAAGTGTATCTGATCAACAATCAATGTGCAATGTAATAGATAATCTATTTCTGCGGTTTATTGCGTATAGAAGCAATTAACATGTTAATTATTATTGTCATAATCGATTGTCTTCAGAAACCGCTTTAATATTAATTATGATGATTTAACTTGGAGGTAATCACTGTTAGATTACAGTTCATGGAATAGAGATATAACTCTACTAATCCTAATTAATAATTTATATGCGAATGTGAGTTTGTTTGTTTGTTACACTTTCACGATTTAACTACTTGACCGACCATCATGAAGTAACTAAAAATGCACGTTGTCAGGGGTACAAAAAATGGGGACAGCCACCATTCATCCGAAAAAAAACTTTGCCCCAATGTTTAGGAGTTGATTGACAAAATATACATTAATTGAGCGAAGCTGCAAGCAAAATGTAGTATTATAGATGTGAAAGTATTTGTAGGTAGATGTTTGTTATTCAATCACGGGTAAACCGTTAAACGAATTAGGATAAAACTTGGCAAAAAGATTTGTGATGTAATTTGTGTCTTGACACTTTTTATTTCTGTAAGCTTTCCCATGACATTTACATAAAAGAGGTTATAAGCTATTATTAAAAACTAAACGAGATATTTCTTCAGGCAAATGGACTGATGGTGTATAGTCGTCAGGAGCTAAAATTGTGTAAGCTCGTTTCCATTTTGGAGGTCTTATGGCAGGGACTGACGGCGTAACAGCTACGGCAGCGGGCTGTCTATTCTGTACCAGCTGAACTAGGGGAATCTCATCGTCAGAATCAAACTCCTCATCAGATGGTAAAAAACTCTCACCTAGTGTAATTTCTTGCGAATCATTTGGCCCTTCTTCAATTTCGAGTAGATCTTCTGTGTCTGAGCCATCACCACCAGCACAGCTATCAGTATCTGAAGGTATCTCTTCAAACAACAGCTCGTTTTCAATATCCCGGTCTGATAACTTCTTTTTAGGCATTTCCTGTAAAAATAATCAGTTTATTATTTTTGATCAAAACTTCGCAAAAAAATGTTAGTTGTCTCACAGTGGTTACCGCCGCTAACCACATTGAATAAGCTCACTTTTTACAAAAAGTACGGCAGCCGGACATTTATTTTTTGCCCAACATGTATTTAGATAAATATATTGCACACAATAAAACAAAAATTAGAATTTAAATGATAATATTTACTTACCAGCAAAAAAAAACTCGCACGCACCATAGAAACCACCAATACGACGATTTTGAATGAAAGTTTAGTACAGTAGATGACCGTGGCGCTGGTAACAATTAATTGTCTCTGTGCCGTTTAGGTTTCCTTAAACGATCGTAGTACACAGCACTTCCGTAAGATAGCGCCATTCTTAAATACGCGCCAAAATATAGGTGGTTAACTATGATGACCACCGTGAAGAAAAGAGTTAAACCCTCTCCCCAACCGCAGAGCCGGGCGCCGGAGGGCGCGGGACGACCTCCAGCCACCCTGAGGTTTGACCTAGGGGTGGCGGGCTTTGTGGGCCTGCCCGCCATCCGTTCAGCACCAGGTCCGAGAGGCGGCGTGCGTGTTCCCACGCGCGCCTCTGTGTCGAGTCCTTCTCCCCTCTAGGCGGGACAGTAGGGATATTATTGTGAGAAGTGCCTTTGGGTAGGTCGTTAAACCGTTAAACGAATTAGGATAAAACTTGGCAAAAAGATTTGTGATGTAATTTGTGTCTTGACACTTTTTATTTCTGTAAGCTTTCCCATGACATTTACATAAAAGAGGTTATAAGCTATTATTAAAAACACTCCTTTCAAGCTTTAAAAATTTGATTGCCAATAAGATCGACCCCTATTATGTAGGATGTAAAATCTAGCTATAGCTGGCGAAAGCGTATATAACTCTTCTGCCTACTCTCTCGGCCATATCGGCGTGACTTCGTACTATTGTATTTATATACTGTTGCTATGCCATTATTCGCGGGCAAAAATAATAAGATATAGTTCTCATTACACGTGTCTCTTCCACTAGAGCAGCCATATTTCCCGCGGGAGTCGTACAGGATGTCCACCATTGACGGTAATGAGATTTTAACGTAAGGTAACATTTTCATATAGTTATCTATGAATCCGTAATAATGCTATGGAAGCGAAAGTAACTTCTTGTATATATTGTCTTACGTTTACGCGAATGTGTACAATGAAATCAAACTAAGTGTAAATTGGAGTAGTTTAATTATTTTAAAATATCTTAACTTAAAGTACTGTGTTTTATAAAAAATAACAATATAAAATTCGTATACAATAGTTTAATTTCTTTGTATCATTTCTTTATGGTTAAAATGCTGCACCGTATAATGAAACTTATACTTATCGCTTGAACTTTCTTTTTTTAAACGTTAGGCAATGCTTTGACGCATACCTCTCCGCGGGGCGACGGAAAGGTTGTAAAATGTGGATGTTATGTGTACTTTGCCTAGACTTACTCAGACATCGTTTAATGTAATCCTAAGTTATAAATGCGAATGTGAGGTTTGTTTGTTCGTTTGTTACGCTTTCACGCCTTAACAAAATTTCACTTACCCGTTGCCAGGGCTACATAATTAAGACATAGGGTACCTTCATCCAGGAGAAAAACAATGTTCGCGAAGGGATAAAAATGGACAAAAGTTGCCGGCAAAATTTAGTAAATATGTAATACTTGTAATTTACTCACTGACTTATTAATCACTGACTTATAATTATGAGTTATGACACACAAAGAAGCGGATAATACACATTACTAGCATCACAACAGTAATAAACGTACGCTGAGATTTTCATTGGCAGCGTTGTAGTAAGAATGTATAGCACCACGTTTATAATGCTACCCGCATGTACTTGCATAGTATAGATTTTTTACAAGCGTTGCGTGCCGTGTAGTCTTATAACGAATCTGTAGTTTATCTCATGCATTGCGTCTACATTGTATACAATCGCGTAGCATATACCACTTAGAAATACTTATCTTCTTAGGCGTTTAAGATACATGCCGATCGAAAGAAGTTACTTATGTATAAAATTATATGAAGTGACGTATCTGTGACATAAGCTCAATTTGGATTGGGTCTATCTGGTAAATACCTTTAATATTTATGTAATGAAACTTTGACGTTCGTAAGTGATATTATATTTAGACCTAATTGTAATAATTACATACTACTACTACTAGGCAGCATTTTATATAACAATATGGACTAGTATGATGGTAATTAGTAAATATTCAAAAACGAGTACACCAGTTTATGCTGCTAGCGCAAAGATTGAAAACCATATTGCACTCTTACTCACGCATTAGAATTATAGTATTTATAAGAATCTTAGCTAAACCTTTGACCACAGGAACACAAGGTTGTTTGTTGGTAGTTTCAAGTACCCTGCTTGATCGAAGTCAGTGCGCGTCTGCGTAAACGAAGCTTAACGTCGCGTTGTATAAACGTGGTTGTACTAATAACGCCTTTGCACTTTCGTTAATTACAGTTCCGTTAATTTCAATTTTAATCTAAGAAATGATGCTTAAGAATCAAATTAACGCTCAGAAGCCGTCTACGGATTGTTACTTACTTTTCAAATACAGTGGCTTTATACAATTTATTGTTATTGTGGTTTTTAATTATAACATTGGAAATAATGAAAGCTTTAACGAGTAGGGTTTAATATTCTCATAGTGAAAAGTATTTGCGTAGCTATTTTAAAAGACGGCGATGAATAAGAATTAATTATATCCTTTTGAGTTTTCACTTTTATTGGTATATATATAAGTTTATTTATTCTTATTTTTACAAATATCTTTGGGCTGACATATTTGATATTGTAATAGGCACTCTTCTCGTCGGACCCATGTCTCTGTATAAGATGCCAAAGAGCCGGGTATTTCTTGATCGTCATTTCAGAAATATACTTGTGATAGAGAAACGATAATTAAAAAAGAAAACAGTTTTTAATCCCGTAAGGATTCAGGCCACAACAAGCGACTATTCCCAGGTATAAGCAATTCCCAGGTAAGGCATAGGCCTTACCTGGGAATTGCTTATACCTGGGAATAATAGTAATATTGAAAGAAAGAAAGAAAGAAAGAAAGAATATAATTTTATTTGTTCATTATATAAGGTAACAGAAAACACAACCAAAAGTACATATAGAACAAATAAGGTCCTGCGTCAGCAATGTTGCAGTATATCCACAACGCTGGTATTCTCGCAGACCCTGAATGATTTCGGTGCATGTAGGCAGTAACATACATACATACAACTCAATTAAAAACAAAATATCAAAAACAAAAAAAGAGTAACTTAAATAAATTAGGCAGAAGGTGGATGGCAGAAAGTAATTTCATACTAAATAATAATATTGGTATCTATATAATATAATACATATTGGGCATTAATTAATAATATTATTGGGTGTTTAAGTAAAAAAAAACTGAGAAGCAGCACAAAGACTGGAACTGTACCCGGCGCACGGCCTAAAACCATGTGTGCCAAAAATGGGCGTAATACACCTCACCTTTTTTTGGAAATACGCGTAACTAAAGATGAAACTGTATGTATTTATATTTAAAACGAAATACGAGCTTCGGATATAAACAACTTCCCAAGCGTAACGCGATCTTGGTCAAACCCGGCCTGTTTATTGCATCAAAACTTTTGATTCCACACGGAGTTAGACAGATCAACTTATGACCGAACTCTGGCCCCCACTGTGTTTACATACATGTGTATTTTCCGTCCAATTAACTTACAAGTTTGCGTGAAGTTTCTAAAGTAGACCGTTTTGGGAATACTGAAGAAATATCTTGATAGACGTACAATAAGATGGAATTGTTATAATTATTTTATTTCAATGTTTTATAAAATATTAAAGACTAGCTTTTGCCCGCGTAAAAGTAGAATAGGTTATGTTCATAAAACAGTATGTTTTTAAATAAAATGTTAGTCGGTGATAATATAGCTTTCTAATGGTGCAAGAATTTATTAAATCGGTTGGATAGTTTTTGAGTTAAATTCTTGCAAACAAACAAACAAACCAAAAATCAAGTCTTTCTTCTTTATAATATTAGTATATATATTGACTATAGTTTCTTTTTTAAAAAGAACCAACGTTTTTTTGTTAATTTACGTTTCACTTTACACATGCGAATAACCCTTGAATTGTAAAGGAATTTACAAACGTTGAAACAAAGAATATTTAGGCTTGAAACAATCATCCAGTCTGTTACTGCGTGTGGGGATTGAACCTACGATGCTCGGCGCACTGTCAGTGTAGAGCCGACCATTTGAACTACTGCAACATGGTTCAACATCCCGACAGAATGTTATCGTATATCTGCAGATAGCAATTCCATCCATAATTATTTTAAAGACCGGTCATTATTAAACCCAAAATTTTCTTCGAAGAGGTTAATGGAAACACTTTGTGGGTCTGTGTGTCTGTCTGTTAGTGACAGTTTGTTAGTGACAGGCATAGCTCCAGCTGGCTATCTTGTGTGCAGACGCAGACACCTTGGGGTCATCCCTCAGTCGAGTTTGAATATGAGCCTTGTGGGTCAAAAGACCCCCGAGATAAAAGGGTCACAAGGTCACATGTATTTTAAATGCTTTTACATTTAAGACGAAGAGGTTGAATCCTGGGTTTTTACACCCATCTCGTTCTATTACGTTTTGCTTTATAACCCGATAATAATAGTAATGAAAAGTATATCAAAGGCTTGGTGCAACAAAAAACATCTTTCTACAGCGAGTAAGGTTCGTAATGAGGTACTTCTTAATAAGTGCTCACTCGAAGGAGTCTAGGACACGCTAATTATTTTAACAAAGAGACCTGCAGCATCAAAGGCTTGCCCTGTAAAATCGCCTTATGACTGTATACCTTAATTAAGTAAAAAAAACTGATACGTTGTAGATTATGAAAATTACTCTAGGAAAAAATTCTCGTAGTTTGCCAAATGTCGCTTATTAAGTTCCAAGAATTGTTATTCTGATAAAAAAACAGTGTTTCTTACATGAGAATAATAAGTAAGTAAACATTGATTAAAAAGTAGTCATGTGCGTAAGTAATTAAATGATGAATAAACGTATACAGTTATTTTGGTTCCATTTTTAGTGTTCTAATACGTATTGTGATAATTTTGCTTGCATACGTTGAATGAGCTCACATTCTTTATTGGGCACGCCACGATCGTGGCGGTAAGTCCCGTGTTTAAGGAGTGGCTGGAGAGGCGGTATGGCGCCCTCACCTTCCGGCTGACACAGGTAATGACTGGCCACGGTTGTTTTGGCCAGTTCCTGTGTCGTATACGCTGGCAAGAGACGCCCGATTGTCACCACTGCGGCGACTGCCGCGACGTTGTTGTGGACTGTGTGCGCTGCACACTTTGACGGATTGCCCCGCCTGGGCATCGCAGCGCCGTGAGTTGATCGCGGCAGTCGGATTGGTTGCCCTCTCGCTCCCGGCCGTAGTTCAGTCTATGCTCCGGAGTGAGAGGTCGTGGAACGCCGTCGCCTCCTTTTGTGAGGAAGTCATTTCCATCAAGGAGGCGGCGGAGCGGGAGAGGGAGCGTTTAAACCCTCTCCCCAACCGCAGAGCCGAGCGCCGGAGGGCGCGAGATGACCTCCAGCCACCCTGAGGTTTGACCTGGGGGTGGTGGGCTTTGTGGGCCTGCCCACCACCCGTTCAGCACCAGGTCAGAGAGGTGGCGTACATGTTCTCACGCGCGCCTCTATATCGAGTCCGTGTTCCCTCTAGGGGGAAGACAGTAGGGTTTGGGGGGAGTATTGCCTAATAGGTAGGCCTCTTCGTGTAGTGAAAGCTCACATTCTTTATGCTGGAGGGTAACTTATTGTAAAGTAATAATATAATAATAATATTCTATCACATACACACAACACCATCTAGCCCAAACTAAGCAGAGCTTGTACTATGGGTACTAGACAATGGATAAACATACGTATATACTTTTTTTTTTTTGTAAATATATACATATTATACATAGAAACACCCAGACCAAGACAAACATCCATGTTCATGCACACAAATGTTTGACTTGTGCAGGAATCGAACCCACGACCTCAGGCGTGGCAGTCGGTTACACTAACTACTACGCCATCGAGTCGTCATAAGTAAGTTATGAAGCATTTTTTATTTACTAGTCTTCTAGTTTCGTAATTCTTGTAAGCAAGTAACCGTAGTCTATGATTGCTTTACCAGAGGCATTACTCACTCGTTGCCTACCTGAAGACAAATGAATTACAGGTGGACTTGAGGGTAACGAATGGGAGAGGTGGGTACGTGAGCCACAATTTTAGAATTGTGACTCACATACCTGTCTTTAGGCAATGTAATATCCCAGGTATTGCAAGTGCACATAAGCTGCTGTAACTTACCATCAACTGGGTCTTAAGCTAATAAGCTTACGGTGAGCATTATCACCTTTGTAAATTATAGCGTGGAATTTTACAATCCTTGTAGTCACTTGATCCCACCACCTTGATAAACCGCGTCGACGCTTGTCAACTAATCGTTTCATGGTCCATCGTCAGAGAATAAAATTTCGCCTCTTTTTATACATCTTAGGCGACGTGATGCGTTGTTTTCAATTATACAACGTTAAAATATTAACACTGTAGATGAATGCAGTGCCATTTTATACTTTAAAATTCTATTACTTACTTTGGGTTTAGAATAAAATTAATATTCTGAAGTAAAAGTATAGTTGACGTCACTGGCGCGTCAGACTGTGATGCCTTACCTCACTTGTGGTCGTTAACAAAGCGTGGGCTTATAAATTAACATTTGCTACTAATTATTCACATAGGGACTCAAGTTGAATGTGCTCTGTTATGAATATTAATACTAAGTTCTTAATATAACGCCTCGTGTTGTATTCGCTGGCGGTTCACCGAGCTTGCGAGCACTGGACTCGAAAATGTAGATGTTGTTGGGAATAAACTGACGGTTGCATGTAAGCGTCTTTGCTACTAAATTTAAACACCATTTAATGTATTTACAGTCAAGTTATATGCAAGATATATCCTATGTGTATCTTTAATATAATCTTACTAAACCCATTATAAATATGGTTTATGTTTAATAGTTTAGATGTTTATTTAGCAGCGATAGCTCAGTGGGAAGACCATCAGACTGCAATGCAGAGGGTCTCGGGTTCGAACCCTCGTCGCGCACCTCTGACTTTCGGAAGATAAGTTATTGATTGACAATTATCGCCTGCTCCGTGCCTCGGAGAGCACGTTAAGCCGTCGGTCCCAGCTGCCATGAACATCTATGGCAGTCGTTATTGGGAAAGTCAGTACCCTCTAATATCCTGACACTGGTCTAGCCTTAGGGGTATCGTTAGCCTTTGGGTTGCGGAGGTCAGGTGTCAGCCGCTCCGTGTAAAAACTGATATCCAGTCAAATCCGGTTAGACTAGAAAAGCCGACCCCAAGTGACTTGGGAATAATAAAGGCTAAGGGAGAAGAAGAAGAAAAGTTTAGATGTTTATTACTATCCAGCTTTTGTCCGTGGCTTCGTTCGCTGTGGAATAGTATTTTTTTCTGTGTACGCGAATGTAAGTTTGTTTGTTTGTTACGCTTTTATGCCTTGACTTCTCGACCGATAATGATAAAATTTCGCATACGCGTTGTCAGGAGTATAGAAATGGATATAAGGTACTTTTTATCAAGACAAAAAGCGAGCGAAGCCGTTGATGAAACCTACGATATTAAATATGTACATCTTAACACCGAAGACGGTATTCTGCGTTACATCTGCGTTAACATGAAACTTCAGTTTATTTAGTATGACTTAGAGAGGCCCACGTGCCTTTACAAACTTAGGCGTACGGTGTATCTAGTAAGCTCGCCAAGTTAACATGAACTCTCTGAAATTCAGGAGTGACGGGGAATTTGCTGAATGGTTTATACGGCCAACGTAATTTGCACTTCAGACTCAAGTAGACGTAATGTAGAGGATCTGCCTACATATTATGTGTACCAACACATTTTGTAAGATCTTTTCCGATGAAATTATCAGTATTTTCCTAGGTATGTTTTTGTAATACTTATTTTCACATATTATATTATCTTTGCACTATGGAGACCTCTCAGACATGCAGGTTTCCTCACGATGTTTTGTTTCATTTGCCGGTATAACATAATTGTAAATGTACTAACTTAAAGTCAAGCAAGTATACATAAAAAATATTGATCAAATAGTTTGTATGACTCCTGGGTTTTGACTCAACTATTGATCTGTTTGTGAATGGATGAGTAATAATTTTGTTTGCATGTTTGAAGTTTTGTGAGAAAGATGAATGATCGGCTATTTTATTTATTTTTATTGTTGTAAATTTTCTTGTTGTTAGTATTATTGGCCTAAACTAAAATAAAAAATGAAAACATGAGATCAATGATATTTAAAAAAAATTGTTTCTACAAAATGGTTTCATAGACAAAGACTCAATATAATGTATAATAAACTGGTGTAGTCATGATAGAGGCTCGTAACGTACAATTATATACATGTTATCTGTATCTCAGTGGCACAGTGGTATTAAAAGCGAATATTGTACATGGGGTCTCGGGTTTGATTCCCTGTTTACGCTAAGTGTTTCTGCTGCATTGAGTCAGAACTTGAGGGCTTCACTCTCTAAAACATAGATTAAAATGGGTATTAAACAAACGTAAGCCAGCGATATTCATGTTGTTTCATTATATATTACTAGAATTATGTTCCTAAAATTCAGATTAACACGTTGTATATCTTTACAGAACCTTTTAGGATCGAAAACTAGGCTTTTGATCTTATATGAAGGTACTATAGCAGCGATAGCTCAGTGGGGAGACCAACAGACTGCAATGCAATGCGTAGCCAACATTATAACAACAGTTTAATACTTAGGAGGTATCCGATCCGTACTATATATTTGTAACACTAATTAGAAATAACACTGGAATTAGTGTATGGTACAGTTTCGGTATGTTGTGGTAACAACATACCGAAACAAAGCAGTGATAGCTCAGTGGGAAGACCAACAGACTGCAATTCAGAGGGTCTCGGGTTCGAACCCATGTCGCGCACATCTGACTTTCGGAAGTTATATGATTTTTCAAAATTATGTGCGTATTGATTGACAATTATCGCCTGCTCCGTGCCTCGGAGAGCACGTTAAGCCGTCGGTCCCGGCTGCCATGAACATTTATGGCAGTCGTTATTGGGAAAGTCAGTACCCTCTAATATCCTGACACTGGTCTAGCCTTAGCGTAACGTTAGCCTTCGGGTTGCGGAGGTCAGGTGGCAGCCGCTTCATGTAAAAACTGATATCCAGTCAAATCCGGTTAGACCAGAAAAGCCGACCCCAAGTGACTTGGGAATAATAAAAGCTAAGAGAGAAGATGGTGAAGGTACTGCCTTGTCTTTTGCATTGTGGAGAAATCCTCAAAGCTTCATAAGGCTTGTTATTAGCGTTGTATTGATATCATCATTAGCAGTATTGACATTTGTTGTCGTGTCAACACTATTGTTGTTTTTGGTTTAAACTAGGATTTCCCGTTAGTGGAAAACATAATGGAGTATTCTTGGTATTGTTTGTTACAAACAGTGACCTTTACAAAAGAAAGCTTCTATGGAATTGTTTACGATAAGAATACATTAAGTTTATACGGCAAGGATAATCCTCGTTTCTTGTGAAATGTTTTCCGCCTCACCGTCAATATATTTTCACACGACACTAAAAACCGTATTACAAAATTGATTCTTGAAATCATTATAGCACGAGACTGTAAAGCCTGGCTTTTTGATACCTATTATAAGTCCACTTTTAAATAGGTTAGGTAAGGTTAGGTGCATAGAAAATAACAAGACATGGCTCCATTTCCACACCAGCGAGTATGCAGTATGCATACATTATTTACCTACATATTACACATTAATCTATACATATATATTTTTTTTAATATAAGAAATTTTTTGTTTACTTTTTATATTGGCCCCAAGTTACAGACTTGCCTAGTTTGGGGTCAATGTACACATACGGACACTGTATTTTAGATTTTATTTGGAAATAAACTAAATTACTTACTATATATAAATAGGCAAACACAAAACAGTTGAATTGTTGTTGACCGATATCTTCTCTGTATGTGCATGTGGTATGAGTGTTGTGTTTTAAAAGTTGCACCGATTCTAACAAAAAACGGAGAGCATTTAGTTAAAAATTGTAAAGAACTGTTGGTGCAATAACAAATTTGTTAAATCTGAAATAAAAAAGTTATAGTCAATTAACTAGATCACTCATACGGCTAATCTGACAAAAAAGGCATAACGTATATCTCCACAAAAACCAACATTGTATTATTAAATTTAGCTTCTAAAATTTGTTAAGAATTTATAAAAGCCATTAACAAATTTTCAATTCATATGCACCACTGTCGACAAATTTATAAAGCTCACAAGGCATAATCTTTATAAATTTATCGTCAGTTGTGCATATGAATTGCTAAATTTTAGTGAAACATTTTTAACAAATTTGGATATAGACTCAATCTGTCTACGAAATTGGATTAATTAAATAATGACCAAAATAAGGACCACTCAGATGGAATAGTAAAATTGGATTTTTTTCCTTTACCAATAAGTTATTTGTTACTAATATTGTTTAACAAATACACCCACAAGTTTCATTATAAATATACAACAAGAGTAATAAAATTTTATACAGTCTCAGCTGATTATTTTGAAGATCACTCAGACGGCGCGTGTGCGGATTGATTGATGTAAATAAATCTTTATAAATTTGTCATCGCAGGTGCAAATGAATTGAAAGTTTGTTAAAAGCTGTGACAAATCTTTAACAAATTTAAGAAATTAAATTTATTAATACGAAGTTAGTGTATTTAGAGATATACGTTGTGGCCTTTTTGTCAGATTAGCAATATGCGTGATCTAGTTAACTGACTATAACTTTTTTATTTCAGGTTTAAAAATTTGTCATTGCAAGTACACATTTTTACAATTTTCACTAAATAATTCCGATTTTTGTAAAAATTGGCTAAAACTTTTAAAAAGTACATTTATACCGCATGCATGCACATCTGCTCTGTTGTGTGTCAACTGATTAACTTTTTTGTAGCTATTGAGGTCCTTTACGGATTTCAGTAAAAACGGTTTTAATGTCATTTCGTATATGATTCCCTCGAATTTTCAATAATTATTATGGTCGAATTTCGATCACTGGGCGAACACTAGTATTACAATCAGCTGTGCTAATATACGTAGGACGTAGGTCTGCATCTTGGGCTCTCAGCTTATCGATGCATACGTAAACGTACATTCCTTACTAAACCCATGCAAAACGTAGAAAATTGGGGACATTAAATACAAAATTATATTTTATTATTTTAAAAACACTTTAAATCAGTTTAAATGCAAGCCATTAAGTATATTAACTTAAAGATACTTAAAAACACTTTATACCATTTCGCTATCTTTATTGTACACGAACTTGTAAAGTGACTTTTGCTTGTTTTAGATGTGCACGTTTTTAAGTTATTGCAGACATTTCTGTAAAAGGTTTATTGACCTTGGAAAAGGGCTTTGTAGAAGTGAACTTATGTATTCTTTAGTGCTGTACATAGTATACAAATATACAGCGTGTAACATAAATGTGTGGTCATATTTTAAGGCCGTGATTCCCGGATCAAACAACCAGTTTTAAATTTTATATCAATTTATTTATTGTTTATTTAAACATCGAAACAAGCGCATTGTATCGCTCACCAAATAGTGCATGGTCTTTTCGGGAGCACAAAGGTCACTCGAGTCAGCTGTTTGTGTTGTTTAAGTATCGACTAGAATATGTAATATTGATAAGTCGATAAAAAGAAAATGCTGTATCTTAGTGAAAATAATGTATATGGATTTGGTTGTCGCGGTTTTCCATTGTACTGGGGCTATATTATGTGATGCTTTTATATGACCACACCTATCTGATACAAGCTAAATATTTGTTTTTATTTTTATAAAGACACACCCGCAGTATGAATAATTTCTGAATCGCAGGGGCCTTTCCAACATTCAAACAACGGATACAAAGAACACCCTACACGACCTCTCATTCCGGACCATAGACTGAACTACGGCCGGGAACGAGAGGGCAACCAATCCGACTGCCGCGATCAACTCACGGCGCTGTGATGCCCAGGCGGGGCAATCCACTAAAGTGTGCAGCGCCGTGTCCACAACAACGTCGCGGCAGTCGCCGCAGTGGTGACAACCGGGCGTCTCTTGCCAGCGTATACGACACAGGAACTGGCCAAAACAACCGTGGCCAGTCATTACCTGTGTCAGCCGGAAGGTGAGGGCGCTATGCCGCCTCTCCAGCCACTCCTCAAACACGGGACTTACCGCCACGATCGTGGCGTGCCCGGCACTGGGGTGCACAAGTCGCTCCTTCCACTTCTCCACTAGGACCTGGCGGAACTCGGACCTTGCCGCCTCGACAGCGGGAAGAACAGGTCCTTCGCCCCGAGCTAGCGTCTCCTGGCGCCAACGATAGAGCGACGCCAGGAGCGCCGCTTCCAGGTCCCATGGCATCGATCCGGCGAGGAGGCTCGCAGCCTCGAACGAGAATACAAAGAACACCCAGACTAACACTAACAACTATTTGTGTACCACACAGTTGTTTGGTATGTATGGGGATAGAATCCACAACACTTGGCGCAGTGGCAATTGCAAGGCGACCAATTAAACCATTATTCTATATGTGTGTAACAGGGGGTTGCGAATATTCGCATCCGCATCCGCAATTGCGGAGCTTCCGCATCGATTTGGACATCTGCATCCGCATCCACAATAATCAACGCGGTTGTAAATGCGGATCCAGATATAGCGTAGGTTACGATAAGAAAGAAATCAGTTGTTCAGTAGTACGTGTTTAATTTATGAACCTTTGCAAAACGGGCTTGAACCTGCGAAGGCGGTGATATTAGATACTTTTTATTCATTTAATAAAAAGTATCTAATATCACCGCCTGTTAATGAAATTTGATCATCTCATTTAGATGATCAAATTTCATCAACATCCGCATCCGCAATTGCGGAGCTTCCGCGTTGATTTGGACATCCGCATCTGTATCCGCATCCGCTGATGTGAGTCTTCAAATATCCGTATCCGCATCCGCAACCGCGGATGTCAAAAAATCTGCATCCGCTACATCCGTGGTGTGTACAGTATGTTGTAAAATCATTTTGAGAATTAATATTAAATCCTAATTATTATTCTGTATTTTTGAAATGTGATTATATTAACTATATTTTAACTAATAATGCTATAAAAATATAATACATTTGTTACATATAATTTTCAAAAGATAGAGAAAGATAGTGAATGGACTTAAGTTGGTGACTGTAAGAATCTACCTTATCTTACTAATAGTACAGACTATAGTAATCTAAACAGACTATAGTAATGCGATTATAGTAATAAGTCATAGAAGTTCTATCGCCTATAACTTTGACTGAACAGATTATGTAGCAGTATAACTATTTGCCACTGCCAGTACGCCAAATGCTTGGGCTACAAATCCCGCATGAGAAAATAATTTGTGTGATACACAAATAGTTGTGCATTAATAAACTGATATTAGTTGTGAACCTAACGGCTTATGTAGTTGACACAAGTAAGATGCACCAGTTAGGACACTTGCGCGGATGTGTGGGTACCTTAATTTGCACATGTTATACAGCATGTAAAAGAAAGGTATTTAAATATTTTACAATATAACCTATGTATAATGGAAAACCGCGAATACATTATTTCAGTGAGATATAGCATTTTCTTTTTTATGTACTAATCAATATCGTACATTCTAATCGTTATTTAAACTACACTACAGATGACTTGGGTGATTTCTTTGAACCTTAAAAAGATCAGGCGCAATTTGATAGTGATATAATGCGTTTTTTTATCGTTACATTCTAATCGTTATTTAAACTACACTACAGATGATTTGGGTGATTTCTTTGAACCTTAAAAAGATCAGGCGCAATTTGATAGTGATATAATGCGTGTTTTTATCGTTACATTCTAATCGTTATTTAAACTACACTACAGATGATTTGGGTGATTTCTTTGAACCTTAAAAAGATCAGGCGCAATTTGATAGTGATATAATGCGTTTTTTTATCGTTACATTCTAATCGTTATTTAAACTACACTACAGATGATTTGGGTGATTTCTTTGAACCTTAAAAAGATCAGGCGCAATTTGATAGTGATATAATGCGTTTTTTTATCGTTACATTCTAATCGTTATTTAAACTACACTACAGATGATTTGGGTTATTTCTTTGAACCTTAAAAAGATCAGGCGCAATTTGATAGTGATATAATGCGTTTTTTTATCGTTACATTCTAATCGTTATTTAAACTACACTACAGATGATTTGGGTGATTTCTTTGAACCTTAAAAAGATCAGGCGCAATTTGATAGTGATATAATGCGTTTTTTCAATGTTCGGATAATAAATATATAAATGTTAACATTTCATAAAATTGTCTTCAGTTTACGCGAATGTTATTCATTGAAATTAAACTACTATATACGGATTTTATCGCGTTATTTGTTTTACACTTTATTACAAAATTTTGAAACTGTCACACTACTACTAGTGAACTTTACTAATTTTTAAGCTAATTAATTTATTAAAACTATTAAAACTATTTATATTTAAGTTTACACTTTCCCCGACGTTTCGGTTGCGTTTCAGCAGCCATGGTCACGGGGAGACTAAGATGGTAGTTGTCTCAATGTTCCAGTGTCGTTATTTCAAAGTACCCGAACATAATTTAATTATTGGTGTTTCTATTTACGCAGAATGAGCTCAGAGGGTTAGGGTTTGCTTCTTCTTGGGTTTGACTATTTGAATGACTGGATCCCAAGCTGATGGTACAAAAATTATTTGTTTTGGTCCGATGATAAAGCACGTAGGTTATTTTTCAGATATACATAGCGATTCTAAAATAAGACCACAACTTTCTATTACACACTGTACACGTCGTGTACAAGAGCCGTTATGTTCACCACTAATACCTATCAACTTATTAACCATCTAATCATGACACGAAGCCTTCACACCTCGTAGTTTGTTACCAATTAGTCCTGAAGCTCATCGTCGAGGTACATCCTTATCTAATGAAACGGCATGACTTATGCGACTAATCTGTGTGGGTGTGATTCACGTCACTAGAATTATTACTGTCAATGTTTTATGCATGCTAGAATTAGAATTCAAAAGGGTAACCTTTGACTTCTCTGATGGCGTAATAGTTTAGTGGTCGCCTCGTGCCTGCCGCTTTTGCGCCAAATGTTGTGTTTGATCCACAACACGGGACAAAAATATGTGTGATTCACAAACAGTTGTTCTAAACCTGGGTGTAAATTGTGTATGCTTTTTTATTGTTTGTAAAATCCGGCACACGATACGGTATTATAGTATCTTATTTAAAAAGTGTAATTGTGAAGGAGTTCGGTGAAGGCGATGATTTTAAGCGGCTCTGCCGTATGTCAAATATTATGTCGCTAATGTTTGGCATGCACTGCAATAGTAAATTAATAAGGTAGTTATTTTAGTCTATAGTAATATGTAATATTAGACGTGTATTAAACTGTCCCACTCACCAGTGGCACAGGCCTCTTCTCAGTGTAAGAAGGGTCAGGCGATAGTCCACCACGCTGGCCCACTGCGGGTTTGCAGACTTCACAAATCTTCGAGAACATTATGGAGAACTTTCAGACATGCAGGTTTCCTCACTTTCATTTTATTACTATAGAATATATAATACAGTGGTATATTCATTTATATGTCGTTGACTCTACCACTATACTGCTATTGTTGCGTGCTGTAAAAGAAAATAAATAGATTATGTTCATAACCGCGCTAGGCTGCTTACGTTATAAATATGCGTGCTCTACAGTTAACTTAAGTATACTTTGAGTTTTACGTATATTCTTCAATATTATATAGAGATAAATTACCAGTTTACGTAGACCTTTTTTCTATGCGCTCGCCGCTGCGTTGAGGAGAGGAGTGCTCTTGGTGCTTACCGTAAAGTCGCTCTATGCTTTTTATACGGTCAGGATGGAAGTAATATTTAGTTCCAAAAAATCAATGGCTATGTTCAAGTTTGAAGTAATATAAAGAGGGAGATTTATATTTATACTGAACTTAGTTAGTGATAACCAATAACATTTACTGCGTAAAATTAAACTACAGATTATATTGCGGTCTATTTTAAAAACACAACTTTTTAATATTTAGAACTATTAAATCCTATAAATTTACACTTTTCAGCAGCCACGGTCATGTTAAGGACAAAAAAATAAAAAAAATAAACTTATTTATAATCTAATATCTTGAAACATAAAAAGAATGATATATTTAACATTCTTGTAAACGTAAGAATTATTGCTTGACTTTAGAATGCACGTTACCACAGGGCTCAGACAGTGTAGTGCCCCTTTGCTTCGTTTCTTAAGTAATAGGGTAAAGAAAACCCGCTAGCAATGTTTTCATCGCCAATTTTTCTTAGTAAACTTTCCTAAAAATTTCGTTAGGCTATAAAGAGATCGAAAAAAAGAAATCGAATTTTAGTTTAAAATATTTTGTCAAGTATCCAAGAGACGTGACATCGTTTCAGCAGTGTCTATTCTTCAGATACACGTGCACTGTGTGCTTCGAATATGAAAGGCTTTATAAATCCTTTGAAACTTTACACGCTTAAAGAATTCTTAAAATGTTCTTTTTAGTTGTATTTATTTGATTTTATAAAAATACCCATCAAGTGCGAGTAAAATTCGCGGACTGAGGGTTGTGAGGAGAGTACCATAGAAGAAAAGTTATATGATATTTTTGTCACCGCAAAATATTTTGACCTAGTTATTGTAAGGTTCTTTTGTTTTGGTATTAAAATACATAGTATTCAATCTGATTTATTATATTTATATATATTTATTTTATATTGTCAAAAGTTTTAAATCAATTTATTCGAGTAACACTTTTCAAGTTGGCAACACCAACCGAGTTGGGATAAAATAATGTAAATCGATTAAATGGAGGAATACTTTTTAACTTGACAATACCAACGGAGTGGGGATCGAGAGCTCGGCGAGTTGACACGGGAGTTAGAGTTGGACGGTTGTGGCGAACGGACGTGTAACAAAGTGTGTAGTGATATTAGTATCAACATACAGAGTGTGAACAATACGACGAGGACGTTTTATGGAAGAGTTCCTATTTACATTATTGTACTTCAATCTATTTTCCTCTTTTAAGAATTTTTTAAGTTGCTATAAAGTTGTACTAGCATTATTTATAACTATTCCATTATTCTAATTTCAAGGTAATGTCATTAGTTGTTGCTGAGAGAAATTGTTCTAATAAATAAACAGACAGACGGACAAAGTTATACCGTAAAATTTCGTTCCACTATTTTAGCAAGGAACCCTGAAAATATTTTTTTATTCAGCTATGGCGCGAGCGGTTGTTGTCCTACTAATGGTTAATTTTTACCGTAGCCTATGAACGCTTGCATCACTTGCACGTTGCAGACCCTTAAAAGAAAAAGAACATTTAAATAACACTTTGGCAAGTAGCCGAAGATGTGCAATAACCCAGTGTAAGCTCCTAGTCGTCTAAAAACTCAGTTCGCAGCCGAAATAAATTAAGTTTGGCATCGTCAGAAGGCAAGTCAAATGTGACAGTCGTCTCTCTGAAAGCAAAGCTTTAACCAAACCGAGCCACTTTCGGCACATCGATTTATTCTGCTGATGTAGGCTGACATCCCAATACCAGAGAGTCATTAGAGACAAAAATAACTTGACCGTTACTAAAAAGTTTTAACTAGATTACACACAATAGTACCTATAATTATTACAATTCTTGTAGATTATTTTCCAGACCTCAATCTAATACCAAAGACATAAAATTCACATAGATTTAACGTTTTTAATACTATTAATAAAAATATACCCACATTAATCACGGCCAGGCGCCGCCATTTAAAATATATTCTTTTTTAATCGGTTTTGTTCTACGTAATGTTTTGTTCCATTATTTAATTTTACATCAAAGATCATGTGATGTACACTATCTAAAAGAAATTACTCTCGAGAGTGTTGTTAAAACGTCCAGATTTGTCCAAAAATGTACGCATAAGTAACAGAAAAAGAATCCAATCGAAATTGACATGATAAATTAAAATGATAGTTGCTTCGAAATAAAAGTAGAGCATATAGAAATAATAATAATAATAATAATATTCTACCACATACACACAACACCATCTAGCCCAAACTAAGCAGAGCTTGTACTATGGGTACTAGACAATGGATAAACATACATATATACTTTTTTTTTTGTAAATACCTACTTAGAAATATCGTCTAAGAGCTTGAAATTACATAACTTTTAGGCAGGCAGGTTATTTTATCACGTGCACCCCTAAAATAAGAACACAACTTATTGTTATACAATATTATCTATAAAAATGGTATAACACACAGCAATATTTTGGTTTGCTCGACTAGTTACGAACCCAATCAAGGTTCTTAATGATGAGCACGACGTCCTAGTGCGACGGAGGTATAACATACATACATATATAGATTCACGCCTGTTTCCCAGAGGGGTAGGCAGAGACTACGGATTTCCATTTGCTACGATCCTGACACACTTCTCTGGCTTTATTCACTTTCATCACATTCCTTATACACGCTCGCCAACTTAAGGTTCTCATAACCTGGCCTTTGTCCAGAGCGTTTCCGATCTAATTGAGAAACGTTCGCCTAGGTCTTCCCCTTGCGACTATTCCATTCACACTAGCCCTATAAACTTTCTTAGTCAGTCTTTTCTCGTCTATTCTTTCTACATGCCCAAGCCAGCTTAACATACCCTTTTCTATTCTCGTCACTATATCCACTTTCATGCCGCATATCTATCTAATCACACTATTCCTTATTCTATCTTTCAGAGTCACACACAGTACACCACATATGTTTCTCAGCGCTCTCATTTCTACAGCATTTATTCTATAGACATAACATTATTCTTAAACTAGTATTATAGTACAGATTCTCTCATAAGCTTCAAAATTCTTCCCACGTACAGAAACGAACAGTGAATGTAACACATTGTATGTTCTCTCACGTTCATTCATAAGTCAAGCCGCGGGAATACTTAGCGCCAAATTAAATTCCACGCAATCTACCCCTCTCAATTCATTTTGATTTTACTCCACACTTAATTTTCAACGTATTTTTAGAACTTCATATGGTCTGATTACGTCTATTTAGAACCGCGTTTGAATATTTTGTAAAGGTTAATCACAGGTAGGTTTTTGACTATAATAAGAAGGCATTGTTCACAACTGTTTTCGAATTCTTTAAATTGTATAACACACACGCATGCACAAATATTCGCCTCACTCTTACTTTATATTCGCCTGACTGGATCTGAAGTAGCGATTATCAATAAAATTATAATTATTAGATAAAAACAAACTAAATATTCGAAACTTTAAAGAATAATCGAATTCATGAAACTTTGATATGGATTGATTATTCGATTAAGTATTAGCCATACGCTAATAAGAAAACGAGACCGCTTATGATTATACACGTGGCGTAGGGCTGAAGAATAACAGATCGTGGTGATCTGTTATTGACATCAAAGGCTATACGAAACATTACCGACAAACGTCGAATAATCGAGCGATAGTTCTACCATCAAATTGAGTTTGGAATATCCTATTATGATTCGAATTATAATAAATGATATCCTATTATGATTCAAATTATAATCAACGACAATCAATTGATTAAGTTTCGAATATGTAAAAATTTTTCCCGTTGCAATTGCCCATTGTTTATCTTAAGTTAGTGTGTGCGTACGTTTTCACGTGCCGTATTAAGCTGAGTACCTGTATTTATTTATGATCGTGGCTTTCATGAAGTAGGTAGCCCCATTTACTAAAGCTATTTTCATAATTGTTATATTTCATTATATATTTCCACTGACACAAAAAAGGATCGCTCCCTCGAGCCTTGTAATAGCGAAGCGACCATACGAAAAAGAATGGTATAAAAAATTACCGCAAAATTTGGAAGGTTCTTGTTGGAATTTTATCCCCATAGGGTATGTGGGTTGATATAATGGGATATTTAAGTTATTGGATAAAGAAATTATGTCATGGTGGCATTATATTATAATATTATGAAAGTATTTTCTATTTTCATCCTGATTACATGCTCATGTTGATGTGGTTGGAGTTGTCGTGTCATGGTAGGCGTAAGCAATGTACTGGCTTAGTAGTGACGCACTAGGTTTGATATTTATAGGCTTTCAGGGAAACACATCGAGTTATTACTTCATACGTAACGTGTGTGTTCTCTTATGGACGAGCAAGACGTGAGTTGGTATATACTCATAGAATAAAACTACATTTTACTCTGGGGTTGCAGAGGGATCCGAGAGCAATGTAAAGGGCAAGATGGAACATAGGTGTGGTTTTTGTGTCACACCTGTACCACACACTATGTGTATATACATATATAGAAGTCTATCGTACCCTTTCTTTCGACCTACTTTACCTGAAAACCTTTACACATTTCTACTATAACATTTACAACTAACGTTATTGTGACCTTAACGTTATTGTAATGCACGGTTTTTAAAAGGCTAATCTATGATGTATAAAAACCAAGCTCATGATAAGCTCTTTGATTGACTGTTGCCAATTCAGTCAGTTACTCTTAATAGTTGACATGCGTTTGATCGCCTGTTAACACATTTTAACCTTTTGGAAACCGGTTTTTAGTAATACTGGAATATTATATAGCTTATATAGCAAAAGAAGGATGTGCCTTATTCAATTCAATATTTCAAACCTTTTCCATTGCCGTGGTCAGGGTGAGCAATCTGAGTTTGAGCCTGAATCTTCATGGTGAGTTCACTCACAGTGCTCATGTTGTTCACCCAAACTATTAAGAGAGAAATCTCTTCGCAATTATTTCATTACTATTTGTTTACGCCTAACTCGATTCTATATAAAATAATGCACGGATAAATGTTAATAGTTTTCCTGTCACCACTAATCTAATCAGTTTTAAAAGTAAAACAAACGACGTGATATTTATATTTAAAACTTCGTAATGAAAGCAGCTGCTCTGTGTGATGTTTATCAGGAGAGCCACCGGTGTGTTACAATCATATATCGTCACATCCTCATCTAATTGTCACATCTCTAGGACCCACGTTGCTACTGATAACTTCACCAAAAAGCCTAATAACATTTGCCCGGCTCAGAAATCGAATCCTAATTTTCATGACCTGAGGATAAAGATATTATGTCACGGGACCAAAACTGCGATTAAATTCGTAAAACTGCCGTATGGCGGCCAAACTCTCATTTCACCGTGCATAAGCGTCCTCGCAAGTGACCCAATTACATGATTGCAATACGTATGTGGTCATGTCACAAACCAAATTATAAATAATTCGTTGTATTGGGAATACTAACTTACCTCGGAAAAGTACTTTTCTGAATGAAAGTACGACTGACAAAGTGTATACGAAATATCATGCTGATCGGTCAAGTAGTCAACGCGTGAACGCGTAAGAAACAAACAGATAAACGAACTCACATTCGCATTTATAATATTAGTTAGGATTAGGATTCCGTTCGTCTTGTGGTATTAATATTATAAAGAGGAAGGATTTGTATTTTTATTTGTAACATAAACTACAAAACTGCTGTACCGGTTTTAAAAATGTTATTACCCCTCCACGACTACATTATCTTAAAGTAACATTGAGTATAAAGTCTATCTTACCCAATCATTCTACTTTTCTCAAAATCATTGGAGCAATGTGTTGTCCCTTTGATATGGAAGAAAGCACATATATGTAGTCCCCATACATAAAAAGGGGCCTAAGTCAGAGATAAAGAATTACCGTCCAATATCAATACTCAACACGCTTAGCAAGATATTTGAGAAAATTGTCTACAATAAGCTATATATCGTCATATGCAACGGTATAAGTCAAACTCAACATGGATTCCTTAGAGGACGATCGACCACCTCTAACTTAGCCATATTTAGTGATTATGTTCTCTGCAATATGGAGGCCAGCGGGCAGGTTGACGTGATCTACACTGATTTTGAAAAGGCTTTTGATTGTGTGGATCACGTCATACTGCTAAATAAACTTCAAAATCTCGGAATCCATGGTGATCTACTTAGATGGGTTAGTTCCTATTTAACCAATCGTGCACAGGCTATAGTGGCTGGTGGGTTTAGATCGGATTTTATAAATATTCCCCCTGGTGTACCTCAAGGGCCCGATCTTGGTCCTCTCTTTTACTGTGCCTATATACACGATGTTAACTCATGCTTTAAATATGCCCATCATCTTTTATATGCAGATGATATGAAAATATATTTGTATATGAACTCTAAAATAGACTGTAAACTTATACAACCTGATCTTAATGCACTGTATGCTTACTACAAACTTAATAACATCACAATTAATATTACAAAATGTCAATGCATTAGTTTCAGCTATTCTAAGAAACCCATCAAAAACTCATATAAGTTTGACAATGAATTGATTGAGAGGGCTGAAGTGGTTAAAGACTTGGGATTAACTCTGGATTCTAAAATGATTTTTCCGCAGCACACAGATAATATCATTAATAGGACTTCTCGTAACCTCGGGTTTGTCATGCGTACTTGCGCACCCTTTAAACACTGTTACAGCATAATAATGGTTTACTATGCCTATGTTTGGAGCATTTTGGAGTATTGCTGTCCCACCTGGTTCCCTCAATACATGACATACACTGATAGACTGCAGAGCATCCAGAAACGATTTGTGAAGTTCCTTAACTATAAATCTAAAAGGCGCCATGAATCTTATTTCGATGACTGTAAGCACTATAACATGCTTTCACTTAATAATAGGCGTACAATGTAAGATATGTTTTTACTCTATGAGATCTTGCATTGTAATATAGACTGTATCAACTTAGTTTCAAAAATTAACTTCAACGTTCCTAGTAAGCGCACTCGTAACACCAAATTATTTGATGTCCATTTCGTCGTACCAATTATGGAAGAAATGCGGTTATGACGAGGTTGCCACGAACTTACAACACTAGTTTCTTCAATATTGACCAATTCCACCTTTCTAAAAGTAGCTACCGTATGCATACCCTACAATCTGTTGTTGGTTGTTAAATTATAGCATAAGTCCACGCAGCATGTCACATCATGTCATGTCATATCATTGTGGCATTGCTTGGATCTAGTAATTACTACTGGTTGATTGTTTGTTTTTGTGTTTCACTTGTTACCGCTAAACATGCCAGGAAACTCTGTAATTGGCTTAAGTATAACCTTTTATTAGGTAGTACTAGCAATGAATTCTACGATAATCTTAGTGTTAAAGGCGTTGCTCAATATTGTTAGTGCTATCTACATTCTTATTCATGTGTATAGAAAAAAGCTGTTGAGTTACTAATCTATATATATAAAATCTTCCGTTACTGAGTGACTGACAGACAACGCACAACCGAAACTACTGAACGCAAGAAGCTGAAATTTGGCATGTATGTTCCTTGGAGAGTGTAAAGGAGCACTAAGAGAGGATTTTTGGAAATTCTACCCTGAAGGGGGTGAAAGGGGTGAATCCCGATATTCACACGGGAACGGGACTTACGCGGGTGAAACCGCGGGAAAACTACTAGTAAATAAATAAAACATCATGCTACAAGCCAAAAGAGCGGCGCACTAATCATAAACGTAATCGAAACCGTGGCGGACAGGTAGTCCAAAGTGAGAGAGCGTCAAAGTATCGCCTCACAATAAGTGACGCTATAAAGTTTCTTATGTATAATAACAACTTTATTTTTAATCTAAAATAAGAAGATAAATAAGCAATAGGCTTTAAATATTTGGGGCTGAATGATTCGGGAAACGCATTCGGATTTTCACTTAATCGAACCAAGGAGGCAATTTTGAACGTCGAGTTTACAAAACATCGATCATTTAGTATTTTTTATTTGAAAGAAGGCATCTCTTCCAGTTTTCCGAGAGTCATAATGCCTGCATCGTAGGTAATTTAACAAAGATTGAAACAATGAACATAAAAAGCGCCCAGATTCGGAGCAACAATTTATAGATCACACGATTTTTTCCGTTGGTGATCGAATTGACAAAACCCAGAACGCTGGACGTCTAATAGTGACGAGGTACCACTGTGTTAATAGTACAGTCCAAAGACAATATTAATTTGCTGCATACCATTAGCTTTATGCAAACGTACTTTTACTATAGATAGTCAAAGTATTGAACTAGGAACTGAACTTTGTTAACTGGACGAGTCCGTCGTTATTGTTTGCTTATATAATTGGTTTGGAGATGCGGTCGTTGCATAACTACTGGCTACTCTAAGCATTTCTCTGTTCTATTGGTATGGTTTACTGGTTTGAATTTGAATAGTTCCTAACAATTACCTTTGTGATGTAAAATAATAGCTAAATGATTGAATTTAAGTTAGAAGGTAAGTTGTGTTTACTTGTATTTAATTGTGTAGTTGTATGGTTTTAGGATTGTTTGTAGAGAGTTATAAAGGGCCCGTATATTGATTGTGTGAGTCCACTTTACATGTTTTTGTGTGTTTTGATCTTGTTTATATAATAATTGATGATGTAAAAGCAGTAGCCTAGTAGAAGACTGTTGGACTGCCACGCAGAGGTCTCAAGTTATATAAAGAAATCAGGCAATACTAAGTGGTTAGTGAATTAAAGAAGATAATAAGTAAATATTTTTTTATTGACTATTATTAAGAACAAAATGAACTTAGGAGTATAAATATTGACTAAGTATAGAACTTAATATATTCGGGTTAGACCATCGCGACACAACTAATGCGCTAAAACATTTTTATTTAAATACAAATCTTTTCAATACATACACGATATTGAGAAAATGGTACTAAATAATCTCTTATTTTAAATTACTCCATTTACATACTTTTAGATTATATTAAATTATTATATAATATTCTAAATTCATAAGAAAATAAGATTGATATTACAAAAAATACCCTTTATATATTTTGTTTTTTTTCGTAGATATTGTGGGCTATAAACGTTCTAAACAGCCAAGTTTTCGAATGGTAAATATTTTTCTTCTGGCTATATTCAGGAGGAAAAGGTGCGTTATTATTACGCAGTATTTTGTAAAAGTTAAATGACAGTAAGTTTGTATAACAGGTAAATATTTTTGAGGAACGCCATCCCCGCTGCCAGCCAATTTTTATCAAGTTTATAATTTCTTAATAATTAAATTACAGTACGATATTCTAACCCGACAATAATTTCGCCAGATTCACTTATGAGTATTATTATAGTTTCACGGCAGTATTTTACACTTACATTAATAAACTAAAAATAATTACATGACTAAATAAAACGAAGAAGTATAAATTACTTCTAATGGAGTAAAAAGAATGGTGGGAAGGACTTTCGAGACGAAAGAAGAAAGAATTTGGAATGAAAGGGTTTTCTAGAAGGTTCTAGATGGTTGTCTTAATTTCTAGGTCGTTGGCGGTCCTGGAAGTCTTGGCTTGGCCGCTTGCTTTGATGTGGCTGAAACAGAAATAATTAACAGTTAGCTTAATTAATTCATAGTCTATTTGCCGGCTATAAGCTCATCAAAAACATAGTTGGTGAAATGTGTGTCTAACAGTCTCTGCTTACTCCTATGGGAACACATAGACGTGAGTTTATGTACACGTATTACTTTAGGAGAGGTCATTGAACCGTCAGCATCTTAACTTCGGCTGTCTGTGATTGTATGAAGTATTTAAAGCTAAATGGAGGCATTGTATTAAAGTGTTTATTCAGCCTGAGTTGGCAATGTTCTTGAAAGTTAATCTCGTTAAATACAATTTAGATTAAGTTTCGCTCAATTTAAATTAGTTACTTAAACAGATTATATTCACAAAAGCATCGTTTATGAAGTAAACAGTCATTGTGATAATAAATAATAAAATAGGCTTTTTTTTTGGCTGGAAGATCGTGTATCGCCTGTGTGTATGTGTTTTATTTATACAGTAATAATAAAGCAACTACATTAGAGATATAAAATGGATATATAATTTTATATATTTTTTAAGACTTTACAAACGACGAACACGATGAACAACTATTAGTGGATCACACAAACTTTTGTTTCGCAGTGGGAATTTCGAGGCAACCGCTTATTGCACTACGTTGTCCGTGTAGTCAAAAGTGTAAATAATTTGTGCAAACTGAAAATGCCATGTAGCTACGTCGTTTAGTGCGTCCCGAGAAAAATATTTCCTTTATAAATACATGTGCTCTGCCAAACAGCTCTCAGAAATTAAAATTAACATGAGGTAATTAAGTTATTTTCTAACAGCAATTTTTCTGGTCAAGCATAATTAGCATGTATTGTCAACGAGTCTTGCACACTCTATTTAATTTTCTAACTGTATTGAAGTATCCTCAATACATTTTACACCTACCCTAATTATTGTAGTTTTAGCTCCATTTAAAGGCCAAACTACGCACTCTCAATGAAAAATCAATGCAATCTTTTAAACTACCACCCACGTTGACAAGAACTGTTTTAGAGAACCTCGAAGTTTGTCTTTGAAATACAAATGTCTCAATACATAGAGTCAATGGCGCGTCTAGAAGTGAACTGCTAAGTTTGGAAACAGATACTCGGCTCGAATTGCCAATCGATTTAATTAAGATTGTTTGCCTATGAGTCTCCTAAAAGACAATTTTAGGTTAGTTTAGAATGTTTGAGACATTTATTTTGTTTAGGGACAAATTGTTGTGTTGTTTCTGTTTAAAGATAGATTTTTGTTAATCGATGTGGCACTGAGAAAAATTGGTTAAAGGTGGAGACAGTTAATTTGTAAACATTGGAGAGAAATAGGTATACAATCACAGGTTTAAACATGTATAATTTTTATATCTTTTTGTAAATGATATCAATGAGAACGTCATATTATTACATTTGGTAAATAATAGTGGTACATCATTTATTGATGGTTCGATATTTACATACACTTACGCTTATGGATTCCTAAGGGATTAGGCAGGAGCATTACATTTTACCAGCTAAATATTTTTTTGAGTCCTACGCAGTCCAGGGTGATTCTATTGCTGTCTACCGGGTACATTTCAGGATTCGTGCTACTGTTAAGAATTGTAAAGCCAGAAATATCTAATAACCCTTTGCTGCGGCTGCACTTAAAGACATTTCTTTTTAGGTAATAATTATAATATTACCAAAAGTATAGTTAACACAAATTTTCAAAAACCTAATTGCTACCCAAGTTTGTTTTTAAGTCGTATTACGGTATATTAGAAAGTGCGAATGAAGTATTTAGATAATTATTATTACTAGCTCTAAAGCTTAATGGAAACATCGTGAGGAAACCTGTATGCATCATAGTTCTCCATGATGTTACCGAAGATGATACCGAAGATTTGTCAAATAGCATAGGGCGTGGTAAATTATGACCTTAATCCTTTTCATTCTGATAAGTCGTGACCAGCTGTAGGACGGTTTATATTGTAGCTTATATGCTTGGTATATTATAAATGTGAAAGTGTGTTAGTTAGTATGTCCTCCTCTTACGAAGCAACAGAGGATCGAATAACCATATTTTTTTACATATGTTGAGATCGTGTATGGACCTTAGTATAATGTATTTGAAACAGGTTACTTTTATTTTAAGTTAAGATATGTATGAAGCTAAGTTTGACTTTTAATTGAATTGAATAAAAAGTAAATAGATACTTTGATTTTTGCAGCTGATAAAATTATAGCTATATATTATTTAGACTTAATGATACATAAATATGCCTCATCTATTTGTTAAACCATGTATTTAAAAGTTAACATGGTTATAAGGAATCATCCGGGTGATTTTTAATCTTTAATGTTATTAACACGTCGCCGCCTTCGTTTTTCGGCGCTTATATTTGCTGTTCATGTGCGAGGTTTAATTCTTGAACCGGGCTAAGTGTTATTAGAATTTTTTGTTAGGAAATTCTAAGTAGGTATAGTGAAAAGTAAAAAAAAAAAGTGAGTGTAGTACTTACACATCTGCCTACCCCATTTAAGGATATGAGCATATGAGTATGTATATGTGAATTTACTTTGTCCGATACATACAGCAGTCGCATACTCTACAGCAGCGCTACCAGCAGTCTCTAATGCCTTATCCATTAAGCTGAAGATATCATCTCACCTGTCTCAATTCCTGTTGGTTTTCCTCTTCTGGTGGGGGCGCAGTAGTCGTAGGCACATCACACTCCTCAGTGGGGGGCACCACACACCTCAGGGACCTTCTGTCGAAGACCAGCATGGCGGGGCAACGTTGCAGACGAGGGTATCCGCCCTGACACTGCCAGTATCTGTTGCATGACTTGCCTAGAGGCACGTTGCCGTTGGGGTCATCGTTACAGAGAGCTGGAAGGAAGAAAAGTGATGGTTATTTAAATGTAAACAAGTGAGAATCGGCAATGAATTGCCTTAAATCTTAGAGTTCGAAAAAATTGTTCAAGTAATATGCAAAGGTCTCGTGATACCACGTGACCTTGAGGTCAGAGTACATAGGTCATAGGTCATAGTAATTTCGGGGTTATATCGACTATGCTGAGTCGAATGGCGTTGACCGCGAGTCTCTAGCTCTTACGGTTCTTGAGTTGAAAGTTGTATAACAGACAGACGGACGAACGGACAGAGCTATTGTATAAGAGTTTTTCGAACTCTAAAAACCGTATTTGCATAGTCTCGACCCTATATTCCCGAAGGGGTAGGTTGTCGGTGTATTAAATCCACATTTCGCTAATTGTAGTATTAGGTCCTACGTATAGGGCAAGCTTATTTCAATCTGCCAAGCATAGTTCCAGAATTTATATATTAATACGTGAAGCAAAAACTTTGTACCTCTTTTTACGAAAATTGCGCAGACGGAGGAGTATGAAATTTGGCACAGATAAAGTTTATATGGAGAAGAAGGGGCGAATTCTAATATTCTTATAAAATATGCATTAGAAATACATTAAATTAATAAAAAACAATACACGCACACAACCATATATTTGACACACGCAGTCGAATCGCGTTCGTAGTACTTCGGCATTGTTCGGCTGATGTAATACTATTCTTCGTAACTATGGTTACATATATCAATATATCATAACATATATCAGCAATATCTTACAGGCAACTTTTGGTCGGATTGGAATGATAAATACTATTTATGTTATTTACGTATTTATATGTAATTAAGAAAAAAATAAAACAAACTGGTAAGCTTAGGAATATCGTTAATTAAATAGTATAGTAGTAAGAGCAGCTATAGCTCAGTGGGGAGACCAACAGACTGCAATGCAGAGGGTATCGGGTTCGAACCCACGTCGCGCACCTCTGACTTTCGGAAGTTATATGACTTTTCGAAATTATGTGCGTATTGATTGACAATTATCGCCTGCTCCGTGCCTCGGAGAGCACGTTAAGCCGTCGGTCCCGGCTGCCATGAACATCTATGGCAGTCGTTATTGGGAAAGTCAGTACCCTCTAATATCCTGACACTGGTCTAGCCTTAGGGTATCGTTAGCCTTCGGGTTGCGGAGGTCAGGTGGCAGCCGCTCCGTGTAAAAACTGATATCCAGTCAAATCCGGTTAGACTAGAAAAGCCGACCCCAAGTGACTTGGGAATATAAAGGCTAAGAGAGAAGAAAGTTAAGTAAATTATAATTTGTTTGGAAAAGATAGGTAAATTAAACTGTATAGATTGAAATCTAAATGAAATGTGATTGGGTATAGTTCTAGACAGTAAAACCTTAATAACTATCAAACTTAAAATTTCAATTAATTATGGTCGAATTTCGACCATTAGGCGACCGCTAGTACTTATAATTTCTTGATAGCAAAACCCAATAACTTTTTGGTAATCCGGGGAATTGCATCTTGTACTCTATAACTGCCTGGTAGAAGGCAATAGGCTTGCTTCCTAGTAGCAGTAGGCAAGTTTATTAAAGCAAGTATTGCGCCATTCTTCACTAACTACTATACCAACTAACTTTACTAGCAATTCAGACTTCAATTTACTAATAATCTTATTAACTCCTTTAGCTAAGTTAAAATGCTTGTGTTAGAAATGCATTCATAACGTTAGGGCAATAGATGGGATTCAAACCCAGGGCCACTTCCTCTCAAAAATCAGCACAGTAGTAGTCTAGATCAACTTTTTATGGATTTTATGTCAGTTAATAATCTCCGACAATGCAATAATGTCACCAATTAAAACAGCAGACAGCTGGATATTGTATTGGTGGACGTTCCAGGTTGTTGCGTTAGCGAAGCGGATCCTTTAAGTGTTGTTGACCCTCACCATCCTCCATTAGATATACAAATTACATTGACAGAATCGCAAAAACTAAAATCTAATAGCATTACAAAAAAAAACTTTCATAAGGCTGACTATGAAATAATAAACAATCATTTGAAGGATATTGATTGGGAAGAACAGCTGGGGTGTTGCAGTAGTGCTGACGAAATGGTGGAAGTATTTTACAGCGTTATCATATCAACCATCACAACTTTTGTACCTATCAGCCGAAAGCAAAGTAGAAACGCTCCAATATGGTTTGATAAAAAACTTGTTAAGTTATTAAAAGAAAAACACAAACTTCGTATTAGATATAAAAAATACAGGAATCCCCTTGACATACTTTCACTCAAATTAGTCTCTAAACGATGTGATAATTATGCTAAAGAGTGCTACAATAATTACATTGACAGTACAGAAAAATCTATTGCCTCATGTCCTAAAATGTTTTGGTCATATGTCAAGAATAAGCGTGGCGGAGAAAGTTCATACCCAGCATCAATGACTAATGGTCCGATAACATCTTCAAATGGAGAAGGAATATGTGAGCTATTTGCTTCTAACTATAGCAGCATTTATAAAGATGAAACCACATCAGTCACGGGTCAAAACTATGTGGCCTCCGAATACTTAGAAACAATAGCCACACAGTCGGACAGTATAGCTTTTGTGGATATCTCATATGAGGATGTTGAAAAAAAATTAAAAGACCTTGATATAACTAAGGGGGCAGGCCCAGATGATATACCGCCATTATTTATTGCCAAATGTGCACCTAGTCTGGTTGTTCCATTGGCGAAGATATATGACACATCAATCCGATTTGGCCAATTCCCTAAAGAGTGGAAACAAGCGAAGGTAGTACCGGTCTACAAGGGTGGAGACTCTTGCGACGTAAAGAACTATAGACCAATATGTATTCTCTCGATTTTTGGTAAAATATTGGAATCGTTGATTTGTCCACATATTCAACGCTATTTTGTCAAGTTCTTAAACGACCATCAGCACGGCTTTGTAAAGAACAGATCCACAAGTACAAATTTGGTGTCATTTGTTGAAGCCTCATGCGAAGCTATGGATAAAGGTATGCAGGTTGACGCTGTTTATACAGATTTTAGCAAGGCGTTCGATAAGGTTTCACACGAACTACTTGTTAAAAAACTGGCTGTGTACGGCGTCACTGGTAATCTTCTAGAGTGGTTTGTTTCTTATCTAGCTGGGCGGGAGTTTTATGTGGTTGTCAATGGGTTCCAGTCGGACAGGTATGCAATTGCCTCAGGCATCCCCCAAGGTTCTCACCTGGGCCCAGTATTATTCAACGTATATATAAACGACGTAACATCATGCTTTCATAATACTAGCATATTTCTTTTTGCAGACGACTTAAAAATTTCAAAAGTCATTAGATCTCAACAGGACGTAAACCTAATGCAGGCAGATATAGACCGATTATCTGTATGGTGTTATGAAAATAAAATCTCGTTGAATAGTTCGAAATGTAACCACATAAAATTCACGAGGAAAATTAAAACAATAAATTCGTCGTACAAAATAAACGAAATGACCTTACGTGAAGTAAATGTGGTACGGGATCTGGGAGTAATCTTGGACGCTAAACTCACATTTATACCACATATTGACAACATTATCAGTCGATCTCAGCGTATGCTTGGATTTGTCATTCGCAATGGAAAGGTATTTCAACGCCCACAAACTAAATTACTTCTTTATAATAGCCTTATAAGAAGCATCCTAGAATACTGCAGTGTAGTATGGAGACCTCACTACGCGACTCACTCGCTGCGAATAGAACGAGTCCAAAAAAGGTTTATCCGACACCTAGGGTACTCAAAGGGAAGGCAATTTAAATATCTCCCCTACCTCGATAAACTAGGCTACTACAAAATGAATACCCTGGAAGCCCGAAGGAAGCTATTGGATTTGAGGTTCGCGTATAAACTACTTAATAGCAACATTGACTGCCCACAACTATTAAATAAATTCAATTTTAGAGTACCCCGTAGACCACCTCGCAAACCTATAACACCCCTAGCTCCACCTCTTCGCCATACAGTGTTTGGTGTTAATTCGCCAATACCCCGCATGTGCAAACTCATAAACGAATGCAGCGACCTGGCTGACGTCCATTCTGATACAGTATCGACGTTTGTCAGACAAGTGGAATGTATTAAAATATGATAAATAGTAATTAAGTATATAATATTATCTAGAATTTAAGTACATATATATAAGTATATTAAAATTATATAAGTAATAGATGTTGATACAGAAAACTTTTTGCATGTGGTGTTTACCTGTAATTGGTTGTGCAGTTAGATTTAAGACACAAATACTTGTATGTTCCGATCTATATTATATCTGTAACAACTGTTGGTAAACCTTAATAAAATAAATAAATAAATAAAAGTTCAATGCCTTATTCATTGAACTTCCGCCACTCGTAGCTTCACTGACGGTACAAGCCCTTCTCAAGGACTCTTGAAAGATTTAATCGTTATGGAATCACGGTACAAGGTCTTGGTATCGATATTAGATACCGACTTATTGAGGTTTCGATATTTATAATATTTTAGCGTGAACTCATAGCGTAATACTATCTGATCTTCAGCTAATATATTTTTCATAACTGTTGATTAAGTGGAAGTTCATAATTACGTATTAATTACGTACTTCATTATTTATTCACCCGCCTATTTACAAAGGAAATCCGAAAGGAGGGCAGTTTTGTATAACACCTACGTTTCGCAAGCTATGTTTATTAACTGTTAATTTATAAGAGTCTCCGTGAATTCCATGCAGGTACACTAGGCCGTTTACCAAAATTTTGCAATCTAAATTCTATTTATTTTAAATGCGAATGTCTGTTTTCTTTGTTTGTCAGGTCTTCACACCCTAACTATACGATCGATCGTCATAGAATTTCGTATACACATTGTCAGGGCAACAGAAAAAGACTAAGGGTATCTGTTAATAAGAAAAAGTACAGTTCTTCAGAGGTAGCTAGTTCACAAAACTACAAACCAATAACAAGCTATTCAATTTTCCTTATACAGAAACTGCAGTGTTCGTATTTTCACAATTCCTAGAATGTTAGAGTTCATACATGACATTGACCATTGAATCGAGAGACATCGCAATGAATAAGTTATTACAATCGCTTTGTTCTGCGCTAGGATCGTGATCGAATAACGTGAAATGTTTATTTTATAAAGCGTGCCACTGTTTAGATTTTATTGTTTCAATGTTCAATTTACAAGTATTTCTTGTAATTTTCTGTTGAGGCAAAAGTTGTGCTAAGAAAGTCTTTATAGAAAGCAACACGACTTAATGCACGCTAGTGGAGTTCGTTTATACATTTTAGAAGAACTAGCTTTGGAGCCCGCATTTTGAAACATTTTTGTTGCGCGATTTGAGTAAATCTCAAGACATATGTTTGAATATTAGTATATTGAAACCAATGTGCTTCGTCAAAGACACAACATGGACGTATATTTTTATTTATTTCACTAATACGGGGTAGTTATATATAAGAGGATCGCTTGCAACACGTATTTAAACACTTTTAACATTGGTATTTTATTGATGCTGCAATATACGGCCTTATCATGCAAAGGGACAAAAGCTCCTCTTAAAGAGAGACATCGGTCACATAAAGAACACCATTTATTTGGCTACAATGTTGTGCAGGACGGAGGTATTTTCACAGTCGAGTTACTTTAATGGAGGTTCCGTTATCCCTTCCCCACCATGTTTGAATTAACATCTTTATATACTTCTTGCGGTAGACAATACTTTAAAGATCTTTCAATTTTGGCATTCAAACCACAAAAAATGATATTACTTTATTTATTACATACATACATACATAGATTCACGCCTGTTTCCCAGAGGGGTAAGCAGAGACTGCGGATTTCCATTTGCTACGATCCTGACACACTTCTCTGGCCTCATTCACTTTCATCACACATCATACACGCCCGTCGGTTCAAGGTGCTCTTAACCTGGCCTTTGTCCAGAATACCTCCGATCTGATCGAGAAACGTTCGCTCGAGGTCTTCCTCTTGCGACTGTTCCATTCACACTAGCCTTATAAACTTTCCTAGTCAGTCTTTCCACTTTATTTATTATTACCTATATTTCTTATCCCAACAAAACCTCGTAAGTTATTATTTTGAATGTGACTGCGTTGTATAGCAAACAAAGCATCTAAGCGTTCTTTCCCACCATAACGACCTTTCAAATATCAATCTAGCTATCATTTTCCATACCTTATGCGGTCTGCGATCGTGAACAAAGTCAACGAAGTATCAACGGAAATACGATATTTTTAATTATCAGATCTTTGTGGGAACGATCTCGTCTAATAGGTCGAAGGTGTCCCACGCCTGAGTACACGACTTTGCCAATGTCAGTTGTATTATTTCACGATATTTTCCCACCGTGGACGAAGAAATATGAAGGTTTGTTACCTCACAGTCCATTGCGGTGTGTGTACAATGTCATCAATCAATGTCGTAGTGTTGACGGCGAAAAAATGAATTGTACGACGTGCAATGTGTGTGGAACGCATCAGTTATCTAAAAGAGTTGCAGAGGGTTGACAAGTAGTGTTTGCGGGATCATTTACTGTCACTTTCCAGTAAATGAATTTGTGTTGACTGATGCAACGAAAACTTCTGGGTTATTGCCATTGCTTATACGCAAGGCTGAACTTTTTAATACAGCTGTTGCAAACTAAAGTTACAGTGAGAGGAAAGGTACAACAATAAACCAGGATTTGGGATCTCCGTAATAGTTATGACGACGCTATTATATCTTAATTTTGTTATTGCAATAGTAGGTAATGAATACGTAAATAGCAATCCGCGATAGACATTGGTATATGTATCTAATAATTCAAAAATGTTATCACATGCATAAATCGGTATTCGTATATGAGTATTCGAATGCCGATTTATGTGTTGTGACTAATTATGTTTCGAATAGCGATCGATCAAATTACGATATGTTGACACATTGACCATTCCTTCAGTAGTTTAGTACAATTATGGCTGGTAAAAGTGTTACGTCAAGTCAATAAACGTAAGTAACGATTTCCCTAAATTTCTAGACTGAAAAACGGTAGCACTGTTCCTTTGCGTGTCTATAAATTTTCTTGTTAAGTGCAATGATTACGCAAAGCTCACTGTACCTATAAGAAATCGTCGCATGTTCGTAGTGGAAATCTACAAAGTGATATATGTAACAATTACGTACACTTCTTAAGCCAATACAAGTTAGACCAACTCGCTTTACCAATGCGCCCAACGTAAGCTCCTGCTTACGTCGCACCTTTGGCCATAACTGTGAAGTTGGCTACCAACGCGTTTTTTTCGACACAAGTTTTGACTTGTGTCGAAAAAATCGCGGGTGTGTTGGTTGTTGGTTGGTTTACGTTGGATTTCACATGGCACGTGTTTGCCTAGTCATGCCCTGAAGCTAAACCTAAACCTGTTTTACTTCTCGATATAATACCACTTCATCCACGGTACCTATTATTTACTCTATTAGATACTGGTAGAGGTCATCTAACTAGACCAGTTACGCTTCTACGACCTCTCAAAAAGCTTATAACATAGCACCCATAATTTAAATTACCCAAATAAAAATCCATAACCGCACTTTCGATTTCGTCCAAGTCGATGGCCCGATAACAACGATTAATGATGCTACCAACCGATTATTCGATTACATAAAGAGCGGCATCCATTATGCTATTATACGCTTTATTAATCCAGCAATTAGTGTGAAAGTTGCGTGATTGATCGGTGAAACGATTCATTCACTAGTCGTTTACAATGTTGGTATAATCGAGCACACAATTTGTAATAAAATTGTAGTTCGATTTCCTTATGTATATGTATAGACTTAAGTAGGGTGTAGTTTTTAAAGCAGGATGAATAACAGGAATAGCTGTTTGAGAATATTTAATATAATATAGAACACAAAAATCCATAATTGGGTGTACAGTCTCATTAAACTGTACATTGCATTTTGCTGACAACGTGACCTGTCGGCCGCGCGTCATTTACTTAATCATCAGAAATTATGTAAATTATTATAAAAGCAACTCAGTGCTAACTTTACTGTCGCGACGTACAGACATTAGAGAGACGAATTGCCAAAACCTAACTCGTGTTATCGTAACCTATACGTGATTATACGTGACTATTTAGAGCAACTTGTGTCTCTTTCTCTTCTCTCCGCACTCACCAAACCACAACAACTATCAAGTGTACGAAACCGTACATTGGGTCTAATATTCTACTTTGACAATGGGGCGCGATATTGTTACAATTACAAGGAATTGCTTTTCACCTGTCCTGTCGCTGCCCACTTAAGCCTAAAACTCTTTAGGTATTATTTTTAAGCTTAAAGCTGAGATTTAACCCATCGTTAACTATACCCTAGTATTCTTTATTCTATTCTTTAAGAAAACGTTTTCCATTTACATATTTCTTACCGTCTCATTTCGTAATTTAATATAAAAACGTATAGTGCAGACGTCAAATGTTGATATGGTACCATTTAAATCTTAAGATTTGTCCGAATATCAATTGAAATGGAATCTGTTGACCTGTATATAGGTTAAGTATTTAACCTTTTTTAGATGGTACAGGTAGATCAAATTGCTAAGCATCTAAGTAATTTTGTTCTGTAAATTTTGTAAGCTGTTTATTATGTTCTAAATTCAATAGAAATTATTGCGGAATTTTTTTTTTATTTGTTCGTTCTAAATGTAGCCCTTTTAAAATTTGATTTTCAATTCATTTGTTTCTGTAAGGTGTAGGTATTCCTATAAATTAAGATTGTCTGAGCTAAAATCCCTAATTTTATTCTAAACTTATATTCTCTAATTTAAAAGTCACCGATTCTGATAAGATCAAGCAACAAACACGGAGAAACACTTTCGCATTTACATAATTATTTCAGCTAATGAGGGCCTCGACGCAGGTTGACTTTTTAACCAGCAAATATACTTTAGTTAAGAACCCTTTTATGCGACGTTGGCTTTGAATTTAAAATTAGTTGCGTTAAGATATCCAGAACAAATGATTCAATGCATTTTATGGATTGTGTTGGTAAAAAAGACATTTCGTGGGCGTTTATCTGAGCAGCATTTGTATGCAAAAAATACCTTACATTTTAGCAGGACGTGTATAGAAATTGATGTTACTTTTTCATGTTTAACATACGACTATAATACAGCCAGATTTTGTAGTACTAGGGTCCTTTAAACGATCAATACTTCGAGCTGACCGATCCTGTGGAGAATAAGTACAAACAGCGTTCCAAGAATTCGATATTCTTCGAAGTGGACAAAGTGTACCTTGATATTATTATATTGTGGCCCGCGTCTAAAGTGGGGGAGGAGAGGGAACAACCGCTTCAAGAAGCAGTTTCCTACTCGGAATACTACTTAAATACCAATATAGACCTTTGAATATTTTGTGTCACAATTTTCTATACCAAATAAATAATGAAGTATGAATAATCTCTGTAATGCCATTCCCGGCTCTCCCTGCCTATTTGAGCTGACTTTCTTGGAAACAATCTTCCATAGAGCTTTGAAAATACCTCTGTATCTATTCATGATTTGAATCACGTAACAGTAGGTATATCAAACAAAAATAATTATTTTAAATATAGAAGTATTTTTATATTTCTGGCACAGTTTAGCTAATGCTAAATGGTAACCCGTACAGCCTGGTAATAATCGTTGACAAGTGCCAGAGATAAGACAATCAAGCAGTAAGTCGGTCCTTTCCTCACGCATCTTAACCTATCTGAGCTTAGCAAGTTTGCTTCAGTGCAATTGTTAGCAATCGGTAAAAATTGGTCTAGCCGGGCTACTTAAAATCTTATAAGCGCATTCATTTTGGAATCTTAAAGCAAACCTATAACAGAAAATTAACAACCTTTTTGCCAGTGAAACAGTTGCTGAAAACTACAATCAAATATAGAACCTCCATAGCACCTCAATTCACATTTAGTCATTTTTATTGTACCACATACATGTGTACCCCAATCCACGTCCTCATAACACAAATCTGCTCGTTTAATCATTAGCATTATAACTTTACCAAGCGCCTGTACAATTGCGACAGGTACGAATAGCAATCATTACTTATATGAGATTTTCGTGTCTACATGTTCACATATTTAATGTATGATTGTGTATTATGTGACTGACAAATAGCTTGTGCATATATGAATGGAAATTTGTTCATAATTTGTTTGAACGATGAGCGGTAGGTAATTTTATGTCAAGTCAAAGAGAATGGTTTGTGTTAGGTATTATTTTCAATTCAGTATTTGGCGTTCTATTATGTTTTGTGCGTTCTTGTTTAGCTTAATTAGTATGAGATACCTGTTTGAAATTGTGTTTGAATGTTCATTTGTTTGCTGAATTACTTTGTGATTGGTTCCAATGCAATAACAGTAATATGCAAAGGATTTCTAATTCCGGAGTAGTCAAACAAGTATAATAATATATTTAGGAGGAAATGTGTTGGGTAGATCATTGGAAAGTCAGTACTGATAAATTGATGCTTTCATGAAGATTATGAACGTAGAAAAGATCTGGAGTATGGAAAATCAAATAAAAAGGAATTTAAAATGTTGCTCCGGAATCCGAATTCCGCAGCTCCATTTTGAATTCCTTTCATCTTCATTCCATAATTTGCAATAGGATGAAGAAATAACATAGAAATAGACCACAGCTAGCGTTCAGTTGATAATCTCAGAAATATCTTCGTTTCTTTTTCTTCCTAAAAATTACCAAATAAATACAAATTGCCTGAAATTACAAATTACAACAAGTTTTTTCTTTTTGCTTTATAAATATATTTATTTTAAACTAAGTCACGTGTCAATGCTAGTATATTTTCGTTTTAAGAATCCGTTTCATTTGACGACATAGGCAACTTTGATTAATCAGGGAATACGTACTGCGGGTGTCTTAAAGAGCAAAATTAATTAATCCGTAGGTATTGTACTCCAATCTCATTAAATTATACAATTGTAAATGTTTGAGTTCTCATTAATTGCCCGGATCAAATTTGTTTAGCAAATGTGTAATAAGGTTAAATTGAAGAATTTAATTTGCTATGCCTTTAACTTTGTACTGGCCGACATTTGGCTACTAAAAGATTGATTAAGGTATCTATAAGTTATCATGATTAAAAAACATTAATGACAGGTCAATTTATGCTATCTGGAAAACCGTTACTAAGGTTGCCACGCGATAGGAAGCACTCACTAATTATCATGTTTACGATATTAAGTGACTATACTATATCTTGATAGGTCAGAGTTGCAGAGATCATCGTTTCCAATTCTTTAGTAATGTAAGCCACGTTCCTGCCAGTTCCATTCTTTAATTTTTGTTCCTTCAATTTTTTTACCGGGCCTGACATCGAAGGAGTACCTCTGAATTTGCTAGCGATCATAGCTGACAGTAACCGGTTAAAAATTACACGGGGTGTATGTTTCTTTATGATCTTTGTAGTACAAAGAGGAGCATCGTACTCAAGTACTTACATTACTAAGTGCAAGTGCACTGCTGCTTGCACTTGAGTCGAAAATGGTACAAGACAAAGCTTGCATAAGAATTATTACGATCTTAATGGTACCTACTACCGAAAAAAATGGTGTTGTCATTTTATTCGTTTCATCATCTCTTTAATTACAAGATCGTGATACATTATCACCTGTAACTATAAAAATATCCAAAAACTTACGGTGTTTCTGGCATCCATCGACATTCTCGGGCCAGTCGCAGGAGTGGGCGTTCTCGTTGTAGAGCAGACCGCCGATGCAGAGCTGTTCTGTGGCTGTACCGTTCCAGCAGGTCCAGTACCTCGTGCAGGATGTCTCGTGACCAAAGATGCCGTACAGCCAGTCACAGTGCTCCGTGCCAATAGGAGGGTCTGGAGAAAAAGTTTTATTAGGAACTGGAATATGATCTGACATAATAGAACTTTTAGTATTTCGGTGAATTATTCCTATTACGAAGGTAATAGCAGTTGTAATATAGATTTGAAGTGACCTGTATGAGAGCCGGATAGCCGATCCATACACATATACTGATAAATCCCTCGCTCTTAAATTATAGGAATTACGCTGACGGGCTTAAATATTATGGGCAAGTTCATTCTTTTGTCAGCTTCAGCCAACATTTTATTAAACTTAGTATAGCTAAAGCAGAGATAGATGTAATTTTTTTTGATCCATTGCTAAATGTTTAATTGTATATGTCCCTGCATTAATTTCTTCTATCGGTTGATATGTGTCTGATTCCTAATGTTGTCACGCGGACCGTTCGTGTCGCAGCGGCGGCGCTTGTGGCGCCCTTCCTTCTGCTTCTTTCCCAGCGGCGGCATATATAAACGCGGCCGCGCCCTGGTTCCATCTGACCCACTCGCTCAAGACAAAGCATACATGGTTCGCGAAGCCACAAAAAGTCGTCTGCGGTTCCGCCCTCGCCGCAGAGGTCGGAATGCGCGTCGCGTTAACGTTAATCCCGTGGATCACCTTAGATCCACGTTGCCGACAACGCCCCAAGTCGAGGTCCGTGGTAGTCCGCCCTTAGGGGTTAACGTTGTCTAGTGTACTTTATAACGGGTTGGGAGCCCTCTGCGCTCACCCACAGTTCGTGTAAAGTTGTAGAGGCCATCTGAGGCTAACAACCAAGACACACAAAAAAAAACTTTTTTTCGTTCCATCTGCTTCTGCCGGCCGCCGTGATTAAGTGGTCCTTTGTGCTCTTACGCCGGACCACGTACAAAGCCTTACCTTTAGAACCACGCCCTGTTCTTATTGTATAGAAATCAATTCGCGTACTGTACCAATTTGTGTAAATCTCGAATTAAATAACGTGTAATTGCAAACAGTAGTGTTTACCTTGACTCCGCTACCTTAACGTCCCTGGTTGACCACGTCCCTAAAAACGTGACAGACACAGTACAACGTTACAATGTGCTCTCTCTCTTTCTATTCCTCAGCTTTTATTTTTTCCTATATAATATTGATGGCAAAGGTAGTCATTATTCAAAATAAAATTTCTTCTCTCAGTCAACTAGATGACGAAAAGCTTATGGATAAACTTAAAACGAACGGCATGTAATCAATTAAAACACTTACTGATCTGCACTTTAGGATATTCGCAGTAGTTCGACCTCCACGGATAGTCGCACCCCTCCGTGACTCCTCTGTGCTTGCCAGCGAACACCAGCCCGTTCGGGCAGTCATACTGGATGGACTGGCCGTTATCGCACTCCCAGTACTTGTCGCAGTACTTTTCGTCGGCGACCACACGCGCCTTCGTCTTGCAGGGGTCTTCGATTTGAGCGCATGAGATCACTGTTGCGCTCGCTAGGAATACTGGAAACAAAGAAAGGGATTTATTAGTTTTGTTTTTTATTATCTTTATTTTTTGGCGTCATAGCCAGTTGCACGTAAAATGTCGGTCCTGGTTGTTGCCAAATTGACAGCAGTCGTTAAGCCATGTCACAGGCCCATGGGCGTCTTGAACAACTCTTGACAACAGATTGGCGATTAACTACACGAAAAGAAAGAAAGAAGAAGAAGAAGCGTCAAGTAGTCACGTCGCCTCTGTCACCACGCCGTTTCACAACTTAAGGCCTGTCGTAGCGAAAAGGAGTAGGCAGAAGTTTGTAAATATATTTTGGTTTAACAGGTCAGCTCGCCATTGAGCTGCACCGAGTGTTACGGGTTCAAACACAAGGAAAAATAATTTGTGTGATATACAACAATATTTAGAACATTTAATGATTAACTTATTACTTGTTACATCCACAAATAATTGTTCTGATTATGGGTAACTTTGCATTCGTTAATTGTATGTTTTTAATGTACATATGTATCGGTTGCTTTTACATAAAATGATCAATTAATAATCGTTTAAAATATTTGATTAATATAACCCGCGTTACAATCCGTATTTAACGTTACGTCCGTATTTAAAATTATGTATTAACATAAGATAACATTACCTATTAGCTCGTTCCTTTTGGAATACACAAGCTATGTTATTTCATATAAAAGTAAAACAATAGTTAGTACTACAACTCTATACTGAAGTTTAATTAGAAGCCTGTAAAATCCCAAAAGAGCTAAGTAGCCGTGTTTGATATAACGACGCCATTTTGTTGATTGCTTCTATTAAAACTAGTTTTGTATATTCGCGTATTATATTGTCACCTAAGGATTAAACTGTGTGATAATATTTAAAGTTACAAATACATCTGAATATTAAAGATAATAATGTACTTTGTAAATATTATTCAGATTAAATCGTCGTTCCCGTAGCACAAGTTTGTATGTTTGCGGAAAATCATGAAGTTAGACATTTGGGACGGACAAAATATAATTGGGACTTTAGTTACGAAAATTTCAGTTACTGCATGATGTTTGGAAATGTAGCCCATTCCATAGGCTACAATAGAAACTGCAAAGCGATTTATGCTATATGTATGTATCTTATGTGGGGGCCAGTCAGTGCAGACCGGCGACACTTCGACCCAGTGGGATCTTTTGTGTCGACACTCTCCCAATAACGACTGCCATAGATGTTCATGGCAGCCGGGACCGACGGCTTAGCGTGGTCTCCGAGGCACGGAGCAGATGATAATTGTCAATCAATACGCAAATAATTTCGAAAAGTCATATAACTTTCGAAAGTCAGAGGTGCGCGACGTGGGTTCGAACCGGAGACCCTCTGCATTGCAGTCTGTTGGTTTCCCAATTGAGCTATAACTACTTCTGCCTGAAATACAGTAATTGTAATAGGCATAAGCGTTATTACGTGGTATTATGAATAATATCCCTTCACAGATAATGGTCAAAATATATGTACGTATTATGTTCAATAAACCTTTTAAATTACCAGTCAATCTACAAGAAAATTGCAACTTCAAACGGGTGATCAAATCTTTTCATACAAACGTTTCCTCAATATCGCTAACAGTTCAATAAAGTTGGTACATTATGTCGTTGAATACACCTTTTATGTTGGTTATAGGTGGAAAGCAGGGACATTAATGTAACGACACGAATCAATGGGTTTTCCTGCGTAGTCTACCGTGATCATGCATAACTTGACTGTTTTTAGAAAGTTTGGCGAAGCCTGCTGTTGTTTTCTGGTTAATTATAATATGGAATCGAAGTTTTAACGTATCCATATTATATGACAACATCGATAAACTGCTTTGGAGTTAAAGCGGGAGAATATGGTTACTCAAGTCACCACAGTCACACAGTCAGTCAAGTGTTTGATCGCCGAGCCAGGAAAATTTTTATTATGTTTTTCGGGCGCAATCTTTTATACGTTTAGTTTGCCAATGCACCACGTCGGGAGTTGTACATTAGAACCTTAAAAGGGACCAACATTTGTAAAATTTAAAAATAGATACTCAGTCTGTATTTTTGGTGATATTTGTAATTTCAAAGTTTGTAAAACTCCTTGCGGCCTAGGCAATATAAGAAGTGCAAGAGCTGTCTTTGAGAAATGGAATTATCAAAATCAATTTATAATTGGCAGAGTAATTGCGTTACAAATATACAATAAAATTGAAAAATAATTTTTTTATGGATCCCATATTTTTAGGTATTGACAAACAAAAAGCTGCGTTTTCTATTGAATTGATTAAGCACGGTTATAACTTCCATAATCAGCATAATAATCGATAAAACACAATTAAAATAGCTTCACTCGAGTAAACATTTCAATGTCACACGTTAAACTCTTGCGCAATAGGGAAGCGCTTTCTCCACGCATGCGCGGGCGCACCCGAAGTATGGCGTAACGCGAGTAACACCATTAACACCGAGTAATTGCATGTAACACTATGAAACAATACGTAAATACGCACCGATTTGTTTGGTTTATATTGTCTGGGTCATGCAGTTTAAGTTACTCTTATGTAATACATACACAGCATTCCATACAAAAATTGGTATGAGAGGCAGGGTAGAGAAAATACCCATTGATATGTAATTTTTGTTAATGTAGATTACATACATACATAGATTCACGCCTGTTTCCCAGAGGGGTAGGCAGAGACTACGGATTTCCATTTGCTATGATCCTAACACACTTCTCTGGCATCATTCTCTTTCATCACATTCCTCATACACGCCCGTCGGTTCAAGGTGCTCTTTGTCCAGAACGGCTCCGATCTGATCAAGAAACGTTCGCCTAGGTCTTCCTCTTGCGACTGTTCCATTCACACTAGCCTTATAAACTTTCTTAGTTAGTCTTTCCTCGTCCATTATTTCTACATACCCAAACCCTTTTCTATTCTTGTCACTATATCAACTTTCATGCCGCATCTCTCTCTAATAACACTATTCCTTATTCTATCTTTCAGAGTCACAACACATATATTTCTCAGCGCTCTCATTTCTACAGCATTTATTCTGCTCTCATGCTTCTTTTGCCATACCCAACTTTCACTTCCATACATAAGTGTGGCCACTAATAGTCCTCTATGAACAGCCAAACGTGCCTTTTCGGAAACATTTCGACTGTTCATAAAAGCGCGTAGTAGATTATGTCAATAAAATTCTGTTCCGCAAGAACTTTTTTTTGGATGGAGGTTATAATATTAGTTAGAATTAGGATATTTTATAAATACTGGGTCAGCCTGACAGTTACCCCTTGGGAAGTGTCTCGGCTTTACAGAAGATTGCAACACTGTGTTGCGTTCTTGAAGTGAGTAGGGTATTTCGCTTAAGGAATATGTGCTGTCAGCAATCTTTACCACATGCGCTGGTAAAAGCGACTGCAGAGAGAGGGCAGCGACTCTTGTTTTGTAGGCTTGGTGATGCGCCAGTGACCTTTGGTGATACCATCATCTCGAAGCCTCCATAGCCTATGGTAACCACTTACTATGATAGGGCGAGCAAACTGCTTATTGGCATATGTCATTTACTCTTAATCTAATTTGTCGCCAGATGTTCGATGTTCTCATCTGAGAATAAACATTTGCTTCAGTAAAATGTATAATTTTATCGATATTCATAAATCAAAGAGGCCTTAAAATCCTGTATGTTCTCATATTTACTTCAAATCCATTTTTCATGTTTAAATTAACGACAAAAAATGGCAGCGTACCTATCATTAATTCACTGCCTGGTTTGCAATAATTTAATCAGAGATAGGTAAAGGAAATGAATGACTAATTGAAACTTCGACCTTTGACCGGGGCGCTTGACATTTGAATGATATGAACATGTTTGTAATTATAAACTCGAATCGCAGATAATTAATAAGTTATTTCAAATATGCCTGTGTATATATTTTGGTAGGTATTCGGTTTTATTCTATTTTGGAATCGTACTGCACTGATCCGTATATCTTTTTGATTTGTTTTGCCATACCATACAAATACACACGCTTGTATATTCTGAAAGTAGTTGACAGAGGAGTATAACAACCACTACTTAATAGGGTCGGCCTATGTCGTCTACTGGGCTCATTACCGGGCTTTGTGTCGCTAAAGACAATTTTCTAACAAAAAAATCCAATAATACTTTGACCCGCCGAACAGCGAAAGCCTAGTGGGAGATCGCTGGACTGCCACGCAGAGGTTTCAAATCGTTCCCAAGGTGCGCAATCTCTAACTTTTCGAAATTAAGTGCGTATTAAATAGTTAATTATTGCTTGCTTTAACGGTTAAGGAAAACATCGTGAGGAAACCTGCATGTCTGAGAGTTCTCCATAATGGTCTTGAAGATACGTAAAGTCTGCCAACCCGCACTGGGCCAGTGTGGTGGTCTATAGCCTAACCTTTCTCGTACTGAGAAGAGGCCCGTGCCCAGCAGTGGGACAGTTTAATATAAGGTTAATATTGTTTTTTACTATGCCCCGAAGTCAATCTGCGATCTAATTCTAAGTGCACTTGTAGGCAGTCTGATATGTATTGTTGACTTTAACATTAAAGCTATAGACCACACAAACAGACAATAACAGCCTCACAATGATAAGCGTGCAATCTTTTATCTGTCTGGAGCATAAAGTGCATGATTATAAGCGATTATATGGAGGTTAAACGCGCCTAAGAGGGCGCACGTACAGGCAAATGACCGGCGTTTGGAAATTAATGGGATTTTATTACAACACCAGTAGGGCAGGGTATGTGAGCTAAGCTTGTAATGCGATTGTGGTACAAGGGATAACAGATCGTGATCGTACGTTTAATGGTTTATTTTTAACACACTTTTAGCTTGGTATGTATGTATCTATGAATCTGTGTAACGGACTCTTTGAATGTGATTTTCACCCCTTTCAAGCCGACGGATTGATTTGAAACTTTGCACACTTATCGAGGAGCGAAAAAATTGTTTTAAATACTAAAAAACACGCTTTTTACATTAAAATTATTAAATTATTAACTACTTTTTAGCTTTTTTTTTAATAAGCGTATATTTTAGTTTTCCAAACTATTATTTATTGCTTTAAAGGAGTAAAAGGTTTTTAAACCGCTTAGAGGCCTTCGATCTTCGGTTGGGAAATAATATATTAAAGGGGATCATAATAGTACCCATTTCTGATATCTATGCATATGGGTGGTTGTTAACGATAGCACTACCTACTGCTAGACAGTAAACATTAAATTTATTGTTATATGCAAACTGTACAATGTATATTGTATGTACTGTTTGTTGAAGAAAATTGATACCTTTGACGGTTTTTGTAATCTTCACAACATAAAAACAAAATTTCATAATAACCGAGTGAGTTTAGGCATAAAAACATAACAAATAAACAAACTCACATTCACATTTATAATATGAGCTAGGATGAAAATGTAAATATAACGAAAACTATGAAACTATGTAATGAAAAGACTACTATTTCTACTTATATTTAAAAGTCCTAAATGTAGGCCAAATGTATCTCAAATGTTTGGTGGCATTGGTCTTGCGACTGACCAGTCATGGTTTCAAAAACCTTTTTATACAACTAAGGTGCCAAACAAGCATACGGCCTACGGCCTGATGGTAAGTGGTCACCGTAGCCTATGGACGCCTGCAACACCAGAGGCATCACTTGCGCGTTGCCGACCCTTTAGGAAAGGAAGTGGAGAAGGAGCGGGAAGGGGGAAAGAGGGTGATTGGACCTCCAGCACTCTCACTCACCGAACAAAACACAACAGTAGCAATACTGCTATTTCACGTCGATATTCTGTAAGAGGGTAGTCATTCCCCAGTCGAGCCTATTAACTTCATACAGTACTTGCATGCAGTACCTTAGTTTAAGCCTCCCGATAAGCTATAATCTGTGTGTGTTGTGTTAATTTAGCCAGACGGGTTAAGAAGATATACTAGTAATTTTAGTAATTTGCAATGTTTCTATTGTCGCTAGACCTCTTTAGCTTAGGCTACATGTAATTGCGTATGAGAATGTTCTAGACTAGTGATGTAGTCTAGTGGGATTCATTCCATTCGCTGATACCTCTGTTTTATGCCACTGTAATAACGCAGGGGTCGTAGGCCTAACGCAATGCCTCTACGTGAAAGAACGCGTGCGTTTAAATAAGGATTAATACTGGTCGTAAGATAAAGCTTTTAAAGAATTAATTTTCTTGGCGCTACGGCTTTTATAAGTATTCGCACCATTTTTAGATACGTTCTGCGCTCAATGTTGCCGGCGAACCATAGAGCGTGTGTGATTACGATTTTATCAGTCGAACAACCATTCAGTATTCAAATTACGAATATATATATATTATGTTTTTTTGTTTTATTATATTGCTGCAGATTGTTTTAGCTATTCATACCTGCCAGTGCAGTCGTCGAATCTAATCGATATTTAAATTGAAATTAAACTACTATATACGGATTTTAACGCGTTGCTTTTTTAACACTCTATTACATAATTTTGAAAACTGTTACACTACTGCTATTAAACTTTACTCATTTTTAAGCTAATTAAATTATTATTAAAACTATTTAGATTTAATTTTACACTTACCCCGACGTTTCGGTTGCTTTTCAGCAGCCATGGTCACGAGGAGACAGAGAAATTATGTAATAAAGTGTCAAATAAACAACGCGATAAAATCCGTATATAGTAGTATAATTTCAATGAATAATATTCGCGTAAACAGAAGTCAATATTTAAACATCATCATTTGACTTATTGTTAAATAACATAATCAAGTAATGTATTTGAATTACAATTAATATAATTCGAATACGTTTGAATTACTATCCTATAAACACCGATTATAGGATTATAGAATTATCTATAATTAATCGTATGTCGTTAGCCTAAGCTAATACCTATCATATCTTATCTTATGTGGGGGCCAGTCAGTGCAGACCGGCGACACTTCGACCCAGTGGAATCTTTTGTGTCGCCACTCTCTCAATAACAACTGCCATTACATAGATTTTCATGGCAGCCGGGACCGACGGCTTAACGTGCTCTCCGAGGCACGGAGCAGGCGATAATTGTCAATCAATACGCACATAATTTCGAAAAGTCATATAACTTCCGAAAGTCAGAGGTGCGCGACGTGGGTTCGAACCCGAGACCCTCTGCATTGCAATCTGTTGGTCTCCCCACTGAGCCATCGCTGCTCTTAATACCTATCATAGGTTCTGTACCATTACTTGATGTAAACTCACACTAGGAACTCGTTCTCTATTAATAGGTACGCATTCTTGGTCATGTCTATTATGTATTATGTATCTTGGCAGACCACATTACAGTGACAGCTAGTCACTTCGTTATGTAATGATACAATTAAACTAGTATGCTATGTAAGGTATGATAATATTACGACGACGACGACCTCGATGGCGTAGTGGCTAGTGTAACCGACTGCCACGCCTGAGGTAGCGGGTTCGATTCCCGCACAGGTCAAACATTTGTGTGCATGAACATGGATGTTTGTCTTGGTCTGGGTGTTTCTATGTATAATGTGTAAGTATTTACAAAAAAAAAAGTATATAAGTATGTTTATCCATTGTCTAGTAGCCATAGTACAAGCTCTGCTTAGTTTGGGCTAGATGGTGTTGTGTGTATGTGGTAGAATATTATATTATTATATTATTATTTAATTAAAAGTGTTTGTACTGATTGCTTTGTACTGAGGCATATGATTACGCTTATATTTGCGATCGATTATTTATCGGATAGAGCACAGAGGGTAGAGCAAATTATTGTATGTTATTTGCCAAGCATTCATTACCAGCACAAAGTTCTGAAATAAAATGTGTAAAAACTTGTAATGGGAATTTCGGTACGCATTTAAATATATGGGGTATTTAGGATACCTCTCCATTGTACGTCCTCATGTTATTTGAAGCAGCTAAATATATTCTGAGGCTATTTTAACATTCAGCTATTTTGTGGACAATAAAGTCATTAATTCTATTTTATTTTTAAATATGCACGTTAACACAATAGGAACCAACTGATTTTTATGTTCACTTAGTTATCCTTTCGCACTCTTACTAAAGTTTATAAATATGGATGACACAATTTACTTTTTTGTTTAAACTATAGTGTAAATTATTTAAACTTATTCTAACAGCGAGTCTCAGAGTTCATATTTGAAAAAAGTTATTCGACTAAAAGAATGTTCATCTAACTGTACCAAAATTTGAATTTCGGGCGCTAGTCCAAAACACATTCAACATAAATAACGTTTTGTAAATATAAATGTGCATTCTAATGAAATGCAGCCTCAAGTAAATTCGAAAAAGGTCTGAGTTAATGCAGTTACCCAAATATATTTGAAAAGCCTTTTAAAAAAACTAAAGAATTACCTTTGCTCGTGTAAAATACGAATGTTAGCCAATTTATTTGACATGGGTTTGTTAAACATAATATGTATAAATCTATACCTGCTGTGATACACAAGTCAAGAATACTTTTCTTGGATAAGACTTGAGATATTAGAATATATTAATCCTTTTAGGGAAACAAGATACGATGGCCACGTATTAAATTCCTATACAGTTAATTTATTAGCTTTGTTCGTGAAAATTTAAGGCGCTTATTATAAAATAAATTGTGTGTTTAGGTTGGGTCGAATATATTTTAACAAATATTTACGTGTGCCGTCTTGTGTCGCGTGTTCATTTAATTCGGCGATTTATGTGTTTACGCAGGCGAAAATTCTTTTACATTTTTGAGATAAAAGGGCTGGCTATGTTTCTTTCGGTTGAGCACGCAGTCTCGGATGTGCTGCTTGTTCATGGTATTTTTCAAAACGGCTTTGTTTTATAAGTCTTCTGCTAGGAGAGGTGAAAATTTTAGGACATAAGGGGTAGTATAGTGTTGGGCGTATAGGGGAACCTATTTAGAGATAGCAATTTATTGAATAAGACAAATTTGTTTTGTCATTTCTGTCAAAACAAGCTATTTAATTAATTTGCTATATAATATGACTATAAAAATCTATTAATTAGGTACATCGAACTTGTCGTTAGAAGAGATTGCACCAATAACATGGCTTCATATTTTTATACCGGCGGCCGTGTTCTCAATCGGTCATATACATTTATATAACTTCGTAAATTTCCAAGGGCTTTGATGCAACACATTATTATGTGTATTATTAAGACATAGAGCTTCTTAATTTAGCCCACTTAGTTTATTTATAGGAACTATTCATAAATATTTATATTTATATTATATAAAGCAGCGATAGCTTAGTGGGGAGACCAACAGACTGCAATGCAGAGGATCTCGGGTTCGAACTCACGTCGCGCACCTCTGACTTTCAGAAGTTATATGACTTCTCGAAATGATTGATATGATTGATTGACAATTATCGCCTGCTCCGTGCCTCGGAGAGCACGTTAAGCCGTCGGTCCCGGCTGCCATGAGCATCTATGGCAGTCGTTATTGGGAAAGTCAGTACCCTCTACTATCCTGACACTGGTCTAGCCTTAGGGTATTGTTAGCCTTTGGGTTGCGGAGGTCAGGTGGCAGCCGCTCCGTGTAAAAACTGATATCCAGTCAAATCCAATTAGACTAGAAAAGCCGACCGCAAGTGACTTGGGAATAATAAAGGCTAAGGGAGAAGAAGATTCATAAATATTTATTTGTAGAACTTAACAATGTATATATAAAGATAGTAGCTAAGAAGAAAGTACAAATAATAAATATATCAATGTTTTAATTAGTAGTATTAAAATATAACAAACAATCGGTGGTTAATATTTTGTATCATTTAATTGCTCCTATATATATATTGTTCAAAATGGCAAAAATCATTTAAATATTATTACTTTTAATAATATTACATTTGAAGTATTACACATTTAGCTACTTATTAGTATGTGCCACAAAACCTCATGTCACGCAATATCCGATGCACTTGGCCAATTTTTATTTATTGCTTTCGAGAATAATCTCTTCGAAATGAGAACGACGTGAAATAGTTATATTATTTTAACCATCACAGATGATTAAATACATTATAAGCTTGATGTTCTTGAACTATAAAGTAATTATTATATATTGCAATAATAATTATGGTGTTTTACGACGAAAGATCAGTGTGTGATCTGACGAGCGATCATGTTGAAATATTGCCGTAGGGCGTTCGGTGATGAAATGTAGTAATCACATCGAGAGAAATGAGGAAAATATATGTTATATCGATTTTTCGGTCCTTTCAAGAGCCAACGTAGATCTCATTTTGATAACAATCAGCTGAAGTTGAAATGACATTTTCAGTTTTAAAAAAAGATATCTCTCGCACTGTTTTGCCGTGGACTTTACAAAAATTTAAACAACGGACACAAAGAACACTCATACTCGAAACAACTATTTGTTGAGCACTCAAACTCAAACTCAAACTCAAACTCATTAATTACGAAAATGGGTAATTTAGATAACATACAAATAAATTGGTCTCTCCTTAATCCGCCTGAAGGCATGCAATGTTATAGGTATTTTGTATTTAATGATCGTACATTACTAATAATCACATAAAATTCATAAATTAAATACAATAATGACTCCGTTAATAATAATAAATGTCAGGCAATGTTATTGTGGTACAAGTCAATTAAGAATATATTATATGGTAAACAATAATAAAAATAAAAATATGTCAAGTCAATAAATAAATAATACCATTTGTTATTTCTCATTATTATTACATTGCATGTCATTTATAAATTCTTTTACACTATAATAGGCTTTTTCCACGAGTACCTAACTGTTTGACTGTATGTTTTAATACATCGATGCTCTTTTTAATAACATTTTTGATAGGTGATTATAAACTCGTGGCGCCATGCAGAATACACTATTTGTCATCAATGCACTTTTGTGTTGAGGACAGTGAACTTTTAAACTGTGACTATTGTTTTTATAAAGTAAAGTTTCCGTTAAGTTTTCTTTTTGAGCCTTATTCAGAGTTCGCATGCCAAGGACCGTCATGATCACTCAAATGTCATTGCTTGTGGTGTCGTCATGGGCCGGGTCGATCCCTTCCCTTCAATATGGCGAAGGGGGCGATGGCTGGCCCATGCGTCTTACTCGTGAACGGGTGCTACTTGTGGTGACTGGTCGACCTTGGTATCGTGGAATTAGATGATTTACTTACTACATTTTTATTTAAACAGTTAGATTAAACTACGGACTACAATCATGCCTTGTCTTGATTATTAATGTACATGTAAGTAGTGCTCCTATTTACCATACTGCTGCTTTAGAGACTACCATTAAATTTTATTAAATGCTTGAGTATGTTCAGTAATAGTTCATGGAGAAATGATTGCAGCACCTTACAGCACTTATGATTTGTAAACAAAAACTTGGCTATTAAAAAGAGTGACCATGAGTTTCTTGTCCGTTCTTCTAATGAGCTCTACACCCATGTTTTGCTGAACGTTGGCAGTAAATGTAAACTCGCAGAAAAAATTAGTGTAACTTTGACATTCATAAGTGTTACCTTGAAATTGATAATCTGAATAAAATTATTTTGAATTTGTATGGAATTGAATTATAATATTTGTACATAGTTAAATTAGATCTGACAAATAACACCAACTCATACACGTACAGACACGGTACTGTTCATATTTTTAGTTTTCTGAAGCACGGTCTACATCTACGTTTTTGATCCAGCTTGCATATTGCCCTTATGCACTTTTTTGTGCTAAAAATACTTGCTTTTTTCTGTACAGTTTCCCCAAAATATGATTCCGTATCCTAACATACTTTCAATGTTGCCATAATATGCTGTCAGTACTGCGGCCTGGTTAAGTTTTTTTGTGAGCATATAAAATGCATATGATTGAGTACTCAGTTTTGAGCAAAGAATCTCAGCATGTGCTTTCCAATTTAGATTAACATCTATATTAAGTCCTAAGAATGTTGTTGTACCCACCTCACTAATAGTTTCGTCATTATAGTTAATATTAGTAGTTGTCATTGGGAGAATTATGATTTTAAATGTCATTAAATGTGTTTTACTTAAATTTAATGTCAGCTATTGCATTACATTAGTCTTCTCTCTTAGCCTTTATTATTCCCAAGTCACTTGGAGTCGGCTTTTCTAGTCTAACCGGATTTGACTGGATATCAGTTTTTACACGGAGCTGCTGCCACCTGACCTCCGCAACCCGAAGGCTAACGATACCCTAAGGCTAGACCAGTGTCAAGATATTAGAGGGTACTGACTTTTCCAATAACGACTGCCATAGATGTTCATGGCAGCCGGGACCGACGGCTTAACGTGCTCTCCGAGGCACGGAGTAGGCGATAATTGTCAATCAATACGCACATAATTTCGAAAAGTCATATAACTTCCGAAAGTCAGAGGTGCGCGACGTAGGTTCGAACCCGAGACTCTCTGCATTGCAGTCTGTTGGTATCCACACGGAGCTACCGCTGCTCTTTAAAAAAAAATATATAATATAATATATTATGATATTAAATGATTACCAAACATTCAACGTCAAACAATTTAAAAACTCTGAACTCTCGTCGGCGAAGGGCATGTTCGGTTAGCAATATAAATAGCTAATGCAATATTGCAGCTACTTAAAACAACTGCCTTTTGCTAATGTATTTGCCAAGGCTCTGCAGATGCGCTGACCTTGACCTCTTGCCTGTAAACTGACACGGCTCACGATACCGTCTAACCTCAGCGATAACCTTGACACTAGGAACGTAATACGAGAGGCGCTTGTACTTTTATATAGAATATTACAAAGGTTTTTTGTTTTAAATGTATCTACCGCGAGTATTGGTTTCTAGAATATTAATATGGGTATTAGAATGTGTTGCTTCTAATATCGGTTGCGTAGCAGTAGTGAATGTAACTGGAGTGCATTAGGTATACCTTATACTCTATAACAACTTACCAAACCTGAGAATCAAACATGATCGAAATATGATTTGATACCCGAGTTAGAAGGCAAACTTTTATTGGTTTTTATGTCAAGAGATTCTTAGTTGCAACACGGGGTCTAGATCTATGCTCTTTAGACATTAGGCTTCAAAACATAACTGGCGATATGTGGATGTATTACATCACTGCCTATCCCAATGGGAATAAAGGCGAGAGATTATGTATGTATGTATTTTTTGTAGTGGTGTCAACAAATTATAAACATCTTCTAGGTAAATGTGGTTGGGTAGTTTTGTAATCAATAGGTATGTACGATAAATATAATTTTATACTGAGCACAATTTAATTAAAGGATAAGCTAACACACCGCTTCTTCTAGCGAAACCAACCCACAACACACAACAGAGATAATAATATCGCCCTATACTAATAAACAAACAGTCCTCGCTTGCCAATATCCGCTACGGCTCGTTCATTTTCATCGTTTGTTAGTTCGGTCTAGATTTGATTTGATACAAATATTGCTTTTTGCGAATATTTTTTGGGTTTCCTTTGCTTGTATAGTTCGAATATCCAATCCTAACATAATATAATAAATGGGAATGTGAGATTGTTTGTTTGTTTTTGTAACGCTTTCACGTTTTAACTACTCGACCGATCATCATGAAATTTCGTATATACGTTGTCAGGGAACAGAAAAGAAATTAGGGTAAAGGTATAATCCAGAAGGTGGATCGACGACCTGGTAAGGGTTGCGGGAAGCGGTTGGATGCGGGTGGCCCAAGTCCGGTCTGTGTGGAAAACCTTGGGGGAGGCCTATGTCCAGCAGTGGACGTCTTTCGGCTGAGATCATGATGATAACCCAGAAAAAAAATGTTTCTAACCTAACATATCCTAGCCTACATTTGCACGAGCGAAGCCGCGGGTAAAATCTAGTAAGTATAAAAACAAATCTTTTCTTTTTTTTCTTTTAGTGTAGTTAGTAGTCAAGAGTTGTTTAAGCCGCCCGTAGGCCTCTGACATGGCTTAACGACTGCTGTCAATTTGGCAACAACCGGGACCGACTTTTTACGTGCCCTCCGAAGCACGGAGACGCTCAGATGAAATACCACTAAGCGGTCACCCATCTATAGACTGACCGCACCCAACGTTGCTTAACCTCGCTAATCGTTTACCGATCAGTGAGTGCAACTGGTTATGAGCGCCTCTAGTATAAAATAATAACGTAGATGTGTAATTTGTCGAGGGCAAACTTGGACTGTAAATTCTTATAGATTACTAGCTGCCCGGACAGACTTCGTTCTGTCAAAAGTAATTTTTGTTTTTTTTTGTGTTTACTTTATCACTAAGGGGTATGAAAAATTGATAGTAGCCGATTCTCAGACCTACTAAATATGCATATAAAATTTCATAAAAATCGGTCAAGCCGTTTCGGAGGAGTATGGTAACTAACATTGTGACACGAGAATTTTATATATAAGATTCTAGAATAGACACGAAGCCTAAGATAATTAACTTGTAGGTATAAAACAAGATTTAAGGTAGAAAGAACTGCCTCGCGCATTGTTCTCACTATTTTCATTTGTTTTTTGGAGGTAAACAATGTGTCGATTACGAGATTTGTTATCGTAATTTACTTGCCGAAAATTACAGCTTCCATTTAAAAATAGGAACTTGTACCATACATTACACTTGTATTTCTTATGTAACAAATTTTATCCTACGGAGAGACCAATATTATTCACTAGTATACCTATATTCAAACTGATATTGACATAAACATAAATAATATTTCGTTTACGCACCTACTCGCTAGTATTTTCGTTACCTTTCTGAAACGAAGAAAGTATTAAAATATGTATGTATATAAACAGATACTATTTTACATGTCGTATTAGTTAGGACTATATACAGTTGGTAATTAAGTAAGGGTATGTATCTTATGTGGGGGCCAGTCAGCGCAGACCGGCGACACTTCGACCCAGTGGGATCTTTTGTGCTGACACTCTCCCAATAACGACTGCCATAGATATTCATGGCAGCCGGGACCGACGGCTTAACGTGCTCTCCGAGGCACGGAGCAGGCGATAATTGTCAATCAATACGCACCTAATTTCGTAAAGTCATGTAACTTCCGAAAGTCACAGGTGCATGACGTGGTTTCGAACTCGAGACCCTCTGCATTGCAGTCTGTTGGTCTCCCCACTGAGCTATCGCTGCAATAATAAGTAAGGGTAACACGTCATACTTACATATTATTTGTATATACTAATGTGTGTATACCAATCAATGTAACACACACCTTACTTTTGTACATACATACATATATTCACGCCTGTTTCCCAGAGGGGTAGGCAGAGACTACGGATGTCCATTTGCTACGATCCTGACACACTTCTATTCCTTCTAATTTTGTATATGTGTATTATATTAACACTTGTTTAACTTTATTAATATGTACTAAGACTAAGGTCGACTTGTCGTACATTTTATCGTTATCCTAGCTCTATTACTCATTGTAATCTAGTGTACACACATAAAAGACTTGATTTAGCAATTGATCTAATCAAAGACATAACATTGCGGTCTCGATGGCGTAGTGGTTAGTGTAACCGACTGCCACGCCTGAGGTTGCGGGTTCGATTCCCGCACAAGTCAAACATTTGTGTGCATGAAGATGGATGTTTGCCTTGGTCTGGGTGTTTCTATGTATGATATGTATGTATTTACAAAAAAAAAGTATTAATGTATGTTTATTCATTGCCTTGAACCCATAGTACAAGCTCTGCTTAGTTTGGGCTAGATGGTGTTGTGTGTATGTGGTAAAATATTATATTATTATTATTATTCCTACAATTTTTTCCTTAATATTACGACACGTTTTTACTTTTTTGGCAAAGAAATAACAACACCATAAATAGTAATAGAGAAGCAGGACAATAAACAATGTGTGAGGAAGACAAAATCACAGACAACAGCCAGGGATGACATAACTCCAATATGGAGGGACAATTTCGGCAGGATTTGGTGTGATTAATGATACTTTAGCGTTAATGAACGCTATATCTAATGACCCCTGTTACTATACAAACAGGAGAAAGGGAGAATCTTTTGTGAATGTGTGAAATGGCGGTTGCGGTTTGTGGAGGTAAATTACTGAATGTTGTGTTTATGTCGACGCTAGGAGTAAAATTGCATTGTTAAAAATACGAGCAATCAGAGCTGTTACGTTCCGGTCATTTGCATAATAAGCCATAAAAAAAATTTTTTGTTATCGCCATCGGATCGATATAGGTACTAGGATCGTAGAAATGAAAAATTAACCTGCCAATATAAGTTGTATGTATGTGTATGTATCTTATGTGGGTGCCAGTCAGTGCAGACCGGCGACACTTCGACCCAGTGGGATCTTTTGTGTCGACACTCTCCCAATAACGACTGCCATAGATGTTCATGGCAGCCGGGACCGACGGCTTAACGTGCTCTCCGGGGCACGGAGCAGGCGATAATTGTCAATCAATACGCACATAATTTCGAAAAGTCATATAGCTTCCGAAAGTTAGAGTTGCGCGACGTGGGTTCGAACCCAAAACTTTCTGCATTGCAGTCTGTTGGTCTCCCCACTGAGCTATCGCTGCTCAATAATATAAGTTGTAAGTGCACGCTATCGAGAATCCGTATCCCTTAGTAGACTCTACAAACAGGTATTCTAAGTAATAGCCTGGAGACATATGATCTGAGAGAAGTAATCAGGCACATCCTGTACTACGAACAACTTCAACAAAAATTTAGATATTATAGTTCTATCTACTCCATAAGGTTACTATGGGTATAATTCTATGTTTTGTCAAGATTCTAAAACTTTTTAATAAATTACAAAACAAATAGATCATTTAAACTAGTTAAACTAGATATATGCACGCATTTCCAATCGACATATAATGAATAAAACCCTGTACTTACTAGAAGAGCGGCCTTGAGGCCTTCTGATCGCTAGTCAAGGCCGTAAGTCTAATCTAATGCCTGGAGCTTAATTGCGCGAGTAATAATTCAATAGGCTCATAGCCAATTGCCTTAATAGATTTAGCTAGACAATCGTATCCTTGACTTTTATGTAATGAGTAAGCATAGAAAATACTACCTTTAATTTGGTAGAAGCGTATTATTTTGGATCAGAAGAAATACAGTCAGATACTAATCAAAAAACTTTTCTGGAAATAGCTTCATAAAAGATTATTGGGTCAATAATACCACGGGGATAATTCGAGCGTTACAAATATTCATAGAAAACAGAAACGGCTAATCAAGAAACATAATTATTTACTACGACATGTATCTTATGTGGGTGCCAGTCAGTGCAGACCGGCGACACTTCGACCCAGTGGGATCTTTTGTGTCGACACTCTCCCAATAACGACTGCCATAGATGTTCATGGCAGCCGGGACCGACGGCTTAACATGCTCTCCGAGGCACGGAGCAGGCGATAATTGTCAATCAATACGCACATAATTTCGAAAAGCCATATAACTTTCGAAAGTCAGAGGTGCGCGACGTGGGTTCGAACCCGAGACCCTCTGCAATGCAGTCTGTTGGTCTCCCCACTGAGATAACGCTCCTAATTTTTTCTTTTTTTTACTACGACTTAGTTTACGTATATAATAGTATATATACATACACATAAAGCCTTTATCACCTCCAAAGCTAAGACAGAAGTTCATCACACATAGGCATTCTTGCAAGACATTAGTAATGGGGATCATTTTGCAATTAAAAGGTGTAATGTATAGTATTTTTTTATACGTTATACGAGACGCTCATAGCCAGTTGCACTCATTGATCGGTAAACGATTAGCGAGGTTAAGGAACGTTGGGTGCGGTTAGTCTATAGATGGGTGACCGCTTAGTGGTATTTCATCTGAGCGTCTCCGTGCTTCGAGGGGCACGTAAAAAGTCGGTCCCGCTTGTTATCAAATTGACAGCAGTCGTTAAGCCATGTCAGAGGCCTACGGCTTGAACAACTCTTGACAACAGGTTGGCCACTAACCACACGAAAAGAAGAAGAAAGAAGAAGAATATTTTTTAACACATTCATAAACAGATCATGGCTTCTCATTGAAAGGTGTGGCAGATATATATTATATACCATACCCATGTCATCAGCTGTGCTTACACAATACCAAAAAAGTTATTGTCATTTAGAAATCAAATTCTACATTGTACTTCTAGAGCAAATAAGAGAACTTCAACAACATTTTGATTGAAGTCGGCTATCTAGTCTAAGCAGTCGTTCCGCCGCTCCTTCGGGTTTTAAGATTCTCGTTGGAGAAGATGCTAGTATCACTTAAGCGTGAAGGAATTTCTCAACTGTGATCATGATGGAGATAACGTTGGTTAACCATGCTAATCGATCGACCTGAGCAATCAATGTCGCGTCACTCCTTTCTCACTGACAAGCTATATAAATAATCTGCATGACCTATTAATCAGAGCCGAGACGACACAAATGCCACAAATCTAACAAAACATTCTTTCATTTTTGGCAATCAAAAGTGTAACGGAATTACGGAACACAATCAGATCATCTAGATAAACGATAACTGTTAACCAGGATATGAGGCAACAATGCGAGTTCACGACAGAACCCACGCTTTCGACTTTCTTCTGATGGATGATATTGTGAAGTTGTGAGACCGCTCGCCGCTCGTGAGAAAATGCACATTGTGATCATCGAAGAATTTGTACGAAACTCGTTAACGTGGTGCAAGTGAGACGCTGACAGATGGCAGTATCGGATTTCGTTTAAGTTATTGTCTTGTTGGTATTGTTTATTATTGAAACTTGACAGATGTTGTAAATGGTTGAGAAAGTCTGTGTTTTCTTGCGTCCTTTCAATATACGTATTTAATAATTATATACTTTGGGCACAAACGTACGGCAGTAGGTAACATTTTTATGATAACACAAAAACTGGACCTGGACTGAACCACAGTGGATCTGGCTGGGTTATGAAAGAATGTTTTAAAATGTGGTTGGCATAGACCTCTGTTTGTCCTTTAGATGATATAGACGTGATACTATGCATGTATGCTTCTTGATCGTTTTAAAGCAGTTTTTAATTGAACACAATAAAATATATGTATGTTTTTACAAACCGCGCCGCTGCACGTCATTCATAGTCGCTTATGTCTTAAAATGCTCTAAATTAACTAAGATTAAGGACATCTTTATCTTCGTGTTAGTATTTTGCGTTTAATACAACATTTATTATATTTGCCTTTTGTTAAAATAGTAATTACGAAATACGAAGAAGTTTTTCGTAATTCACGGTTGAGACACCAATCTGTAATAATTAAATAATTTTATATAATAAGTTACCTTTAATTAATATCTGTCAGCTTAACCGTATCGAGATGTAATGATAAAATCATAGTATCTGATTGCGGCATCCGTACGCCGATGAACAAATTAAAGGTAAGGTCCATTTCATGACAAAAGGTAGTTTTTTTTTTTTTGTATGAATCTGTCAAACAGTAGAGACCAGGCTTGATGGTAAGTGGTTATCGGAGCTTATGAGCGCTTTAAACACCAGGACTATCACCTTCAAGAAGGCTAGTAACCCTACTCACAATTGAAACACAACACAAGATTGTTTAGCCACAATTATCTACAGGCCTACTCAGTTAGGCCCAATTTGAGTGAAATGCCAGGTATAAATGGATATTACGCCGTGTTTCTCTAAAATGAATATTTCCTTAGTATGACTAAGGAAATATTTATTTTAGAGAAATACAGTTGAAACTAAAGGTTTCACATTAATCAAATAAGAGTTATTCTTAACATTAATAGCTTGCCAAGCACTTTTTTAATACATTTTTTTATATCTTTTTCTGAACGGCTATCAGTTCTACTACAAGACATTTCAAGGTTAGCCATTAATTACCGGACACCCTGTATATTAGAGAGATAGCGTGATTTTTTTTATAGAAACTAATATTGCGGCGATTGTGAAAGATTGTGGTATTGATTTTCAAAAACATTTACCTATTAGGTATGCAAAATATTATATATAAATATTTTACAATAATATTATAGTTAAAATATTTAGCTACGGGTTAAGGGTTGTGTTAGAGTTCACGCCAGTAATACAATAGGTGGGATTCAAAGCACCTCTTGATATCAATTCGAATTTGGACTAACATTACTACTTTACTACAAGGGGTTAAAAGGGTTAAAGTGTTTAATGTGAGTGTTGAAGAGGTTTAAAGTGTTTAATGGAAGTGGTACTCAGTAGATAATATTGAGAACCGCTGTCTCAGAGCAATCCTATTTAATATAAATAGTTCTCGATCCGGATACAACTGCACTGCGGCGGACGGTTTAATAAAAACGCTGTGGTTATAAAAGACATTATTTACATCACCCAGCAGGCAAGCCTAGAGCCATTTTAATAATAAAATAACCACAATAGTTTGTATATATCTAAATAGTATTACCTCGTTTATGCAGTGGTATATTTTTGCTAGAACGCTTACGATCAATTTTGTCTCTGTTTTGAATATCGTATTTGGCGAGTGTTATTACGTATTTATCTGTACAGAGTCTGGAAATGTGTCCTGTACACAAAATTTAGGTCTGATACGTGTTCATTGATATCCTACATTTGTTATACAGACGTGAGCATATATTGTTTTTAAGACTATAATTTATGTGTACCTATGATTAAATCTGCAATGTGTCAATATTAGTATTTGCCCTGTTCAAGAAATATAAATTGTGATTACCGATCGTGTAAGGACGTGATTGGACAAGTTGATATTTGAGTTTTGTATTAATAAATAAGTAGGGTAAAAGCAAATATTGGATTGTCCTAAATATCAGGCTGTTAGGTTGCGTATAATCAACGTCGAGTATAATCATCAAATTGAAAATATTCAGAGCATTAGACTCAAAACTACTTTTGTGCTTCTCACAAAAACTTTTTCTTCGTGTGAGAGTCAGATCAGCATCATTGAGCACATTGGTCGTGTCAACCACATAAACTGAAGCATCATCTATGCACTATTGTTGTATGTTAGAGTTCTCGAAATTTCAGACGTCAACCATCCACGGCGTAATCAATCATAATCAGCAGAAACCATGCGTATATACATATATTATATATTGTATACATGTATTATATGTTAGAGTTCCCGAAATTACAGACGAAATAAATCCACCACGGTTACGGGTCAACCTAAAATTATTATCACCACATCCTTCGTATATACGCTACATTGATTCTCGTAGGGTTCCCGCATCCCTAACGTAAATAAAAAAGGCGGGCATTGTTTCACAGATGAGAGTTTATCTTTTGTCTATTTCAATACTTTGTGCGCCGTTCGTTTCTAGTTTCTTCTTTGCTTTTCTTTCGGTACACTAATTCTGAGAACAAGTAAGATGAAGCTTTAAATTGAAATATATCTCTTGGAAGTCTTTTGTTTTGCTGTTTTGACCTACTAGCTTAATTGTTTGTGTTTTTATTCTTTGTAATATGATGTTGGAGTTTTAAGTATACATATTGGAAGCAATAACATATCTTATATGTCTCGGTGTCGCAGCGCTGTGCGATCTCGAGTTCAATTGCCAGGTCGGATCAAGTGATATTGTGTTTTCCAACAAAAAATTCTGAGTAGCGGTGCGGAGTCTGGAATGGTGAGCGGTTAACATAAGCAATAGGCTCGCCTCCTATAACGTAGTACCTAGGCACATAGTTGGCGAAATGTGGGTGTTATATACCTAGGCGAGAGACTATATATGTATGTGTTGACATATCTATCTTACTTTGAAGAGACTAGCCTAACCACCCAGTGCGTAAAAATAAAATGTACTTCTTCTTCATTCTTTTCGTGTGGTTAGTGGCCAACCTGTTGTCAAGAGTTGTTCAAGCCGCCCGTAGGCCTCTGACATGGCTTAACGACTGCTGTCAATTTGACAACAACCGAGACCGACTTTTTACATGCTCTCTGAAGCACGGAGACGCTCAGATGAAATACCACTAAGCGGTCACCCATCTATAGACTAACCGCACCCAACGTTTCTTAACCTCGCTAATTGTTTACCAATCAGTGAGTGTAACTGGCTATAAACGTCTCTAAAGATATAAAGTGTAGATCAGCGGCGATATTCATTTAAGCTAAAAAGCTCGGATTGCCTGACTAAAATGCTCGAACCTAAATATACAATATTTTTATATATATATATATATATATATATCGCAGCGATAGCTCAGTGGGGAGACCAACAGACTGCAATGCAGAGGGTCTCGGGTTCGAACCCACGTCGAGCACCTCTGACTTTCGGAAGTTATATGACTTTTCGAAATTATGTGCGTATTGATTGACAATTATCGCCTGCTCCGTGCCTAGGAGAGCACGTTAAGCCGTTGGTCCCGGCTGCCATGAACATCTATGGCAGTCGTTATTGGGAAGGTCAGTACCCTCGAATATCCTGACACTGGTCTAGCCTTAGGGTATCGTTAGCCTTCGGGTTGCGGAGGTCAGGTGGCAGCCGCTCCGTGTAAAAACTGATATCCAGTCAAATCCGGTTAGACCAGAAAAGCCGATCCCAAGTGACATGGGAATAATAAAGGCTAAGAGAGAAGAAGACTATTTATTCGCTAGCCTTGTTTTAACACCCTGGGCATGCTACTGGACCGATGATCAGCATTACATACGGAGTCGAATAATACTATAGAGTACAAGTTATGTGTAACTTTGTGACCTAGATGAATAAACGTATTTCGATTTGGATAAACTTTTCCTTTTAAGAAGAACCAACATCTAAAGATTGTATATTTTATTATGTATTTATTTATATACGATATATTGAGACTAATATTTACAGATTGTTCTTATACTAGGTACGTTTGTTTGAAAGAATTACTAAACTTATGTTTTCTCCGAAAATCTAATCAAATAAATGGTTTTTGCAAAGAAAAGTAGTATCCAGTTATAACTTTTCCGATAGTGCGATATATCTTTGGAAAGAACAGTTCACATGAATAAACCATACGTATGGATTTGTTTGGCTATGACAATAATAAAGAATTGAATTATTGATATGAGAAATTGGCTTCGTCTGTTACAATATGTACAGAGCAGCGATAGCTCAGTAGGGAGACCAACAGACTGCAATGCAGAGGGTCTCGGGTTTGAACCCACGTCGCGCACCTCTGACTTTCGGAAGTTATATGACTTTTCGAAACTATGTGCGTATTGATTGACAATTATCGCCTGCTCCGTGCCTCGGCGAGCACGTTAAGCCGTCGGTCCCGGCTGACATGAACATCTATGGCAGTCGTTATTGGGAGAGTGTCGACACAAAGATCCGACTGGGTCGAAGTGTCGCCGGTCTGCACTGACTGGCCCCCACGTAAGATACATACATACATACAATTTGTACATATTTCTGCCTCCGTGGCGCAGCGGTAGTGAATGCGACTGCTGTGCATGAGGTCTCGGGTTCGAATCCCGGGTCGGGCCAACAAAAAGCTATTGGGTTTTTCTGTAAAGAAATCTCAATAGCAGCCCGCAGTTAGGAAGTTGGCGGTGTTAGACACCCCCGTGCCTCGGCAAGCACGTAAAGCCGTTGGTCCTGCGCCTGATCTCTCTCCGGTTGTGTCGGATTGCCGTCCCATCGGATCATGAGAGTTAGGGAACAGAGAGTGCACTTGTGTTTGCGCACACACTTGTGCACTATAATATCTCCTGCGCAGATGGCCAGTCTCTGTTAAGACTGGCCGCCGTGGCCGAAATTCGGTGTGGAGGACATTACATATTTTTTTATTAACGCACTTGATTTTTATACACCTTGTTTAGTATTCATAACTTAAGATAACTATAAATATAAGAATGCTGTAGAAATGAGAGCGCTGAGAAATATATGTGGTGTGACTCTGAAAGATAGAATAAGGAATAGTGTGATTAGAGAGAGATGCGGCATGAAAGTGGATATATTGATAAGAATAGAAAAGGGTATGTTAAGCTGGTTTGGGCATGTAGAAAGAATGGACGAGGAAAGACTGACTAAGAAAGTTTATAAGGCTAGTGTGAATGGAACAGTCGCAAGAGGAAGACCTAGGCGAACGTTTCTTGATCAGATCGGAGGCGTTCTGGACAAAGGCCAGGTTAAGAGCACCTTGAACCGACGGGCGTGTATGAGGAATGTGATGAAAGTGAATGAAGCCAGAGAAGTGTGTCAGGATCGTAGCAAATGGAAATCCGTAGTCTCTGCCTACCCCTCTGGGAAGCAGGCGTGAATCTATGTAAGATAACTATAAAACGAAGTTATTGTAATATTTGATACTTAGCTCTTAGCATCCTTAATGTGCAGAGGGTGGTTTCATATAATAGAAAATCGTCATAGTGTGTTCTCTAAACGAGTATAATGTATAATTTTCAATGGATATATTATTGTAAGAAATTTAGGGAAAGAACTATAAAGTGGAAAAGTACTAATAATATAATAATAATAATATTCTATCACATACACGCAACGCTGTCTAGCCCAAACTAAGCAGAGCTTGTACTATGGGTACTAGACAATGGATAAACATACATATATACTTTTTTTTTTTGTAAATACATACATATTATACGTAGAAACACCCAGACTAAGACAAACATCCATGTTCATGCACACAAATGTTTGACTTGTGCGGGAATCGAACCCGCGACCTCAGGCGTGGCAGTCGGTTACACTAACCACTACGCCACCGAGGCCGACAAAAAAAAAATGTCTATTCCTTAATTTCTTTGTATGAAAGCTTTTACTTTTACTGTTAGCTTTAGTTTACAGTTGTTCCGACAGTGCCAGTAATAGTAGAAAAGTCTTTAGAAAGTTGAAATCTGTTAATAAAAATCCTAGCCATCCGTACCAATATTACAAATACGAAGGTTTCTTAGATATGAGCGGCTAGAACAACTTTAAAAAATGCGATAAAGAATTTTAAACCTTAGAAAATAAAACGGATCTTACTGGTACTTCAAAAACACGAATGTGATACGTAAGCAAAATAACGAGTAACATCTAGTACAACCGTTAACCATTTGGTATGTCCCACTGCTGGGCAAAAGCATTTCCCTTGGACTTACAAAACACTCTGTTGTTAGATATCCCCTGCCTTTCAAAGGCATACCTTTCTATAATTATTTAATGACTCCAAATACCTTAACAGCTAAGGCAGGTGTCCCACTCGTTAATATAAACATGTGGTAGGTACATGTCAACGGCGACATGTAAGCTGCTCACTAGCCTACATACAAGTTACAATACACACACTGTATATAAATAGATAAATTAATTAAGCATTCACTCTTGAAGGTCGTGAGAACGCAAGATCTATAGGCGTGCGACGTACCGAATGCGATGCGAGGCGATGGTGTGTAATAAGATGTAATTTTAAATACATTTGTGGACAATACATAAAGTGACTATGCTAGCATTAGAATTTGAAATCGATAGTAGGTATGGGTAGGTATAAAGTAACGGTGTTGATTTTTATTTCCACAGCCATATGTATTAGGTATGTATAGCTGCCTCAACTAAGTTACCTCAGTGACTTTTCGATCACTGGACAGCGCGGGGCTGGCGGAGGCGCTGCACGCGCGCGGCATTAACGTGCGCTACCTGGGGCGCGTGGCGGCCGCGCTCAAGCCGCACGCGCAGCTCGCCTACCTGCACGCCATCGCCGTGGCCGAGCTGCTGCTGCGCGCCGCCAAGCACATCTACACCGCCTACCTGCAGGGGTGCGAGGCGATGTGTATCGGCGCGGCAGTGGCGCACTTCCTGAACTGCCTGGTGGGCGCGTGCGCGGCGCCCGCGCTGTCGGCGCCGGCTTTTTAAATTAGTTAGGGTCCTTTTTACTTCTGCTTTGATGTTTTGTAGCTTTTTGTCTTCTTTGTGTACATTTATGTGCTATTAATATTAATTCAATAGTCAGGGCCCAGCTGAAAACCAGTGCTGTGCATGTGCGCAGCAAATACTGAGCTGGAGCATATTGTTATGCATGTACCTATGTCAGTTTATATTTATTTTGTATGTGCTGTCTTAATTCTATAAATATGTAATTTTTGTATATATGTATGTGTAACGAAAATAAATGGTTTAAATCTACGTTAAGATTAATCATGGTAATTTTATAAGACTGCAGCTACATAATATTGTCTTCTGTTTACGCGAATGTTATTCATTGAAATTAAACTAATATATACGGATTTTATCGCGTTATTATTTTACACTTTATTATAAAATTTTGAAACTGTTACCCTACTACTAGATACTATTAAACTTTACTAATTTTTAAGCTAATTAAATTATTAAAACTATTTATATTTAAGTTTACATTTTCCCCGACGTTTCGGTTGCTTTTCAGCAGCTATGGTCAGGTCACGGGGAGACTAAGATGGCAGTTGTCTCAATGTTCCAGTGTAGTTATTTCAAAGTACCCGAACATAATTTAATCATTGGTGTTTCTATTTACGCAGAATGATGATGATGCAGCTACATACTACTTGTATTATCGTTTTGGAGGCAAACAACTATAATGATGGAGAACCATCTTCTCATAATAATGCTTCTCACAAATTAAGCGTTAGGTATTAGAATTTTTTTCGACATTCACTTCCAACTATTACATTAAAAAGTTCTAGTATTAAATTAAAATTAAAAGTAAATCACAAGAGTTTTAAATCCGCCAACGTTTTACTATTTTCAGATAATTAAATATCGACCCTTAGGCAATTAAAAATATAATCTAACGTAAACAGGTCTTTTAACTGAACAAGGAAATATAAATCCCGTTGTCCACCATATAACATCGCATAGCTTTGCACACATTAGCTACTAGACTCGACACCCACAACGCATTGTTGTTACAACAATAGTTAGCTTCTGTCTATCCGGCGATTACAAGATTACACATTCATTACCCACTCTCGTGTGACGCAACGCCATTGTGAAAAAGCTTTATGATAAATGGAAAATTAATTATCTATTATGTTATTTTCATTGTTTGGTATGTTTATTGTAAAGGCCTGAGCATTAATCGTTTGGTTTATTAGAAGAAGTAATGCGGCATGCAAATCTATATATATAAAACTTTTCCGTTACCGAGTGACTGACAGACAACGCACAGCCGAAACTACTGAACGCAAGAAGCTGAAATTTGGCATGTATGTTCCTTGGAGAGTGTAGTGGAGCACTAAGAGAGGATTTTTGGAAATTGCACCCTGATGGGGGTGAAAGGGGTGAAACCCGATATTCACACGGGAACGGGACTTACGCGGGTGAAACCGCGGGAAAACTAGTATATGTATATTTTGTTTAGGGACATGTTTCACAACCGCTAAGTTCTCGTTGTCAGTCCTTTTTAAACTGCACATGGAAAAGACGGGATGCGATACTTGTGCTACTTTTTGTCTTAGAACCACAGAAATGAAACCGTGTGTGTCATATTTATTTTTAGTAACCACGTAATAGAGGGTTTGTTTACTGCTACCGAGCTCAGTTCTAGACTGTGTGCCGCTGCTAAAAATGTTGTGACAGAAAATCTTAATAATACTTTGCTCGACCGGGAATCAAATGTAAGATCTCGTGCATAGAGATCGTATTTACTATCGTTGCGCCACCGAGACGTTCATTAACGATATTTAAGACATCGGTAGAGAGATAAATGCCTCATATAAGTCTAATAACGTCTCTTTTTTTCTTTATTTACTGTTTTAGTCATAAGGAATACCCTATTAAGTGGAGTGCCACTAAATATGCATAGCTATAAGCATTCGTCCCTCAAATTTAATCTATCAAAACCGTAAACGTAGCCACGTAGGGACATAAAACAACTTAGAATAATGAGACTGATAGTTTTAAATCTAATATTAACTAACAAAAGTTCACACGCGTCCAAACTGTGGTCGCATACTAAATATTTAGTTTTCTAAGCGTAGAAATAGTCTGCAAAGTTTTGGGTCATAGAATTTAGAATACAATTTATTTGGATGCCTACACAATTGTGGCGAAGAAAACCTTCAGTGAAGGCTCATGTATTGTTTAGATGTAAATCCATTATAAGTGTTAAGAGAATGCAGGCTTTTGTTATAAGGACGACTGTATAATTAATCAATCTTAAGCGTAATCTTCAGATATCAAATTATGGAATATTTGTACGTTAAATATTAATACCAAACAATGTTTGTTTAGAATAAGGTACACACGAAATTATTGAAAAATCATATACTGCATCAGCTACTGCAAAAAAATGGATACCTTTTAAATAAAATTGTATTTTGTGTACTAAAAATAATTAACTGAATTTTTATAATTTAATCATTACAATATTTAATGCATTGTAATAAATAAATTATAATAATTAAGAAATATGGAGTAGTAAATCTCTAAACTTTTGGGATGATAGATTCAAATAATAATAATATTCTATCACATACACACAACACCATCTAGCCCAAACTAAGCAGAGCTTGTACTATGGATACTAGACAATGGATAAACATACATATATGCTTTTTTTTTTTTGTAAATACGTACATGTTACACATAGAAACACCCAGACCAAGACAAACATCCATGTTCATGCACACAAATGTTTGACTTGTGCGGGAATCGAACCCGCGACCTCAGGCGTGGCAGTCAGTTACACTAACCACTACGCCATCGAGTCGTCTAGTCATAATGATTACCATAATGATATTAAGTACGAACTTAATATATAATAATACCGGTTTCAGATTTTATTAACTTTAAATCAATTGGATAATACAGCACATGACAATATTTCAATATAAACTAATTACATAAATACCAAACAAAAATAAATAACAGACTGAATATTTCAAATAAAATCACAATATTTAGAGAGAAATCTTGAATAAGACTTTTTTAAACATCTATGTCATTTCATACACTAAATTATTTATAGACGAAAGAGTCTGTAAATATTTAAGCTTGTAAACTTTATTATAAATAACTACATATTTGCTCAGTCATTCAACCTTTTACATTAATTATTAACAGCAAACTCATGTCCCTTGATTGTTTTTAAAACTGTCAAATTAATCACTGTGTGTGAGCTGTAAAATTTATATTTTTTCGTCCATTAACTTGATTAGTTTTCCACCAAAGGGACTGTGTAGATTAATAACAGCAAGCCATGATGGACGGCGGGGGATTAGTCGTAAAATTTCGGAACGACCCGGCTCCAAATATGAAAATATTTTATCTGTCACGGTATTAAATCAGGCCGTTATTGGACGTTTTTATACTTAGCTTATTGAATTTAAATTTCGAACGGCCCGTAACAGAATGGACGGTGGAATGATAGAGGTTAATTATTATTACATATTGTGGATAGGTTTAATATGGGTGACCTTTTTATATTTACGTAATTAAGTTTTAATTTCGATATATTACGTATGTAATGGAATCGTAAACGTTTAGGACGATTGATCGGCCGCAGGCAGATAATAGACCTAAATAAATCGCCTGTAATTTAAATTATTTACGCAATTGGAATTTAACAATAATTTAATAAAAATAAATAATATAAAAAAAACTCTTTAAAATAAACTGAATATCTATCTCTCCCATTTTGTTATTATTATCTTAAATACCTATAGCCAAAAAATATCCGTAATTTATAAAAAAAGAAATCAGAAGTCAATGAACCGATGTGATAAATCGAGCAAAGGTGAAAATAATGTGTTTGGCATTCAGCAATAAATTACGTTTAGAGTTAAAGCTTTTATTTACGATACTTGAATACTACATTGATTTATTTTATACTAAAGAAAAACTAGTATTTTAGCAAAGTCAGTATGAGATCTCCTATTTAGCCAATGCATCGTATTATTTATAATATAAATCTTGTCTTTCGACTTCGTGTCGCATTTTGATGACTGTATGCTTCCCCGTAAGTCTTCAGTCGTTGTATGACGCTACTGAAAGCTGACTAGTTTCACAATAACCAGCATTTGTGAGCAGAGTGGCGTGTATTGTCATTAGCTGCAATTTCTAAAAATTGCGTCTCCAAAAGTATAATATTGCATACACAATATACTAAGAACTGACTATTAAGAAATAACGTAATTCAAATAAATATTTTACCTTGGATTATAGCTGAAAAATATTGCAAAATCGATGTCTATTTACACAAGTAAATATATAGTTGCGTATAGAATATGAAAAATATTTTCTATTTCAACATAAGCTTGGTTATAACTGAACATCTAATAGCGTTGCCTAAATGTACATTAACATGTTTTACGAAACCAATTGTTTTCAATAGCGTACTCTTTGAACTTTTGGTAAGCGGTTTTGCAAACTTAAACTACGACTTATTTTTTATTTATTTATAATGATTGAAGGCAATTTAAATGGAGGTTATGGTTGTTATACAATTATATTTGAATCTATAACAGATTGCAGATATGTTCGAAATTTTATCGATTACCAAATCTAATCGCGTAATTTAACCGATTTTAATCGATCATGGCTATGACTGTTTAATTTGATGAACGACTATTATTACATAATAATTTATTTTTTATGCTTGTTTGGTAAATAAATAACAACGTATCGGAGTGCCTTAATGCACCTTTTCCCTAAAAAGGTTTGGAACTGAGTTACGATTTCCACTCGCTACAATACCGACAATATTTATTTTACCGATTTATGATGCTTTGCTTGTTTCTTCAAAATGTGTCTGCTCTGGTCAGAGGAAGTTCTCCGAAGTCTGTTCTTTTGGGTTTCTTCTGACTTTTTACTTTACGTATCTTTTTCGTTAATTCTGTTTAACCTTTTTAAATTATGATATTTAATCGATATCTCTGTTACTAAGTGTAACATATACGAGTCAAGCTTTTATAGGATCACTAGTTTCTACATCACTATTTTAATTGTTATAACTATACTGCATAAACGAACATGCTGTCATGACAACAATCAGTACAGCAAAAGAGTTATGCACGGATTGTAACTAGAGGAAATCCGCAGTCTTAACCAGTCGCTCGGGAAACAGGCGTTATACTATTAGTTATTACCTACCCATTTTCTTTCGAAAATTATTGGTATTTATTTATCGAATGGTTTAGCCGTGGGTAAAATTGTTCGATAAATATATAATAGGTGTTTCAAATTGGGTGATTGCCTGCGTTTGATTTTACAGTTTATTTTATGCGGATAAGCAAATTGCAGCTAATTTTTTTTGCCCAGCTATATAACAATAATTGGACTTTAAAATAGTGATGGATATCTAGCCACCTGCCTCACACGCCTGAATTTATTTAACAGCTACGTCACAAAATAGTATCGTGCGTTATCTTTCTGTCATTTGACAATTACCGCCAGGTTTGAGTGATAATTTCTTATAATTTTTTGCGTCCTTCATAAATTCTGTATATTTTAGATTTTGGATAACGTAGGTACAATAAAATATTCTTATTCAGACTTTTTACACTATAAATCTGAAATATCGATATGAGCTTTATATTTACCCAGATCAGCCACAGACAAGCCGATCTGAAGGATTCGACGACCCAAAGATAATAATTTAACGAAGCTAACTTCAATTCGACAGTTAAGGTTTTGTTTTAGGGATTTTCCGTTACTAGTTATAATATCGGAGTCGCGGGGGACATTATAAAATCTTTAACAACGGCAATAAAAACAAAAGCAGTTTAGGTTACAAGGTAACACTTAAAATTGACAATATTATTGAATGTGAAAGTTACACAATTATTTTTTCTTTGCAAAGCAAGGGTGTAGGGCTCATTAGAAGAACGGGCAAGAAACTCATGGCCACTCTTTTTAATCGCCAAGTTTTTGTTTACAAATCAAAGAACATTCAGGATTAGGACAAGTACTTGTGGGAACACTAATTTTTGTCCCGTGTGGGATTCGAACCCACAACACTCGGCGCAGTGGCGGTGATGAGGCGACTACTTAACCACTACACTATCTTTTGACTACACAACACAAGCTAATTAAAACTAGCTTTTCGGTGAGTTAGTTTAGCTTAAACTGAAGGCCAAGGAAAAGATGGATGGACTGTGTGAAGATGGATATGAAAGGGAAAGGGGTAAATGATCAGATGACGGGTGACAGAGAAGTATGGAAGCAAAGGACATACTGCGCCGACCCCAAATAAATTGGGACCAGGACAAGAGGATGACGAGTTCACCTTCAACTGACTAAATTCTGTCTGTTGTTGTGTGTAGGTTTAGACTAAAAATTATCTATATTTTCTTTGAGACTGTTTAAGCCTGTTCATATTTTGAGGATTGTAATTCAATAATTTAAGGTTATCTTCAAAATGTTATTAGTACACTCTGTAGACTAAGCTAAAAGTGTATTATAGATGGAACTAAATTATATTTATTTAGTAGTTCTTTTATGCGTTATAAGCATAGTTAAAAAATTTTGTTGTGTGTCATAGGACACATAACATGATTTTACCTTATAAAAACATTTTGAAAATAAGTACATTATTTACAGATACAAACCTAAACTTATTTGCGATGGTAGACGTACTCTTCTCTCTTAGCCTTTATTATTGCCAAGTCACTTGGGGTCGGCTTTTCTCAAGTATATTATATATCAGGTTATAATAAATTTCTTTGACATAGCGGACATTGTACACTACGTATAATTTCTTCGCAAGCCGAGTGTGTTATGATGTTAGTATGTATTATTATTTATTACACAATAACGGCCGGGTGGGTACAAGATTGCGCTCTCTGCGATGAATGGAATCTGGTTCTATCGGAATGCCTAGAATATTCTAGAACGTCTGTTGTTGTATTGAAAATTGTATTCTTTTACTGAGACTTGCATTGCTTTTAGATTTGAATGTTGAATGTATAGACTGTGTAATGCACAAACGTTTGGTCGATACTAGGTAAAATGTTTTTGCATGCTGGCTCATCGTAGTTTGGTATAAGGTTGCGTTTGGTTGTGAGGTCTCGAGTTCGATTCTATTTCATGAGACTTACAACATAGCTGGCAAAATGTAGGTGAAATACTCCCCTTTTTTACTTCTACTAATATAAAAGCGTATTATACACTTAAAAAAGGCATGAGTTTTATACATAATTATAAAGACTAACGTCTGCATAATGTAAATTTATGTAGCAAACGATAATTGAAATATAAACTGTCATAAAACAGGGTAAACGCTACACAGCAATCAACATTAGCATTATCTTTCTCCCTCTCTCTGAGAGATCAAGATAATTTTAAGTAAAAGTTAATATAATTAACAACTACATAATCTAATTTGAACACTTTAAATTCAAATTAATACTCATGGTAGTAAATAGAAACGTAATAATTAAAATGTAATTAATGTAACAGTTTGACATTCAATCTAGCTACATACCTACATAGGTACATAGATCTACGAACATATCGCACTCTTAATAAAACAGCGACTTAACCCGAAATTTGAAAGTAAGGCAATTTGAACTCTAATTGTATATGTTAAATTCTAATATTATATTTGTGTTAAATCTTTGCAATAGAGTTCAAATTAGTTTAATCCAAAATACTGAGATAAGTCTCTGTTTTATTAAGGATGCGATATCTATGTGTGAAAAGTGGATCTAATACACTCTTGCCTACACTAGGCGGGAATGTATTATAATAGATATTTAGATACAGTTCACAAATTATTGTCTCATATAAAGGAGAAATTGTGGTTTGTTCCGCATTCGCTTCTACATTACGTCCCACATTCCAAAACGTTCCTCTTTTTTAATTATTCCTTTTTGTCCTACATTTTTGAGCATATGGTTAGCAAAACAAAACATGTTTAGAATTATTTTAAGTCTTTTCAATGTCGGGCTCGTGATGTAATGCAATCATAAGCCCGAAGTTTCGCTGAGAGATCAAGGAGGTATTTGAAAATATTTTTCGGCTGACGGTACATCAAAATCTACTATAAAAAAAAACAGGGTCAAAAAAGGAACATAATTTGGGACGAAATAGGAATTACGTTAAGAAATTAATATTTATCTAAATTGAGGGGCATATGAGGAACAATGTTTGGGGCGAATGAGTATTTTTACATTCGCGAAGAAACATGAGGGTCGAATGCGGAATAAACCGAAAATGTGCCCTGTAGTCTAACTGGCACATTTTCAGACTTTATGTGACTGAGAATAAGACTTTGCCCGACTCGAGTATCCAACTTGAAACCTCACACACAGCAGTCATATGCACTACCGCTGCACCACCGAGGCTTTTACCTGGTATATAAATTATGGCAAATAGTGGATAAGTTGTTTACCAACTTCGCCTATAAAAGTTAGAAGATTCTCCGCCTCGTTCGGTGCCATTAAGTTACAATATAAAAGTAATTAGTGAAGTTTCGTTACCTACTTTAACTTGAGATCTTAAAATATTAAATGATCGATCAGGGTATATAGACATTTTGTTACTGAAGTTTTCGAGTAATTACGTTTTCTATAATAATCTGTGGTATTATGATATAATATGCTGCTAAAAGTTGCTTTTATTTACTATTAAATTTTAATCGTATATGTTGGTTATGTCAATTTCTTATACCTCAGGAACAGTACTTTATTCTAGATGAAAGGTATCTTTTTTGTGCTCTAGATAACGTGTATCCGAAATTTCATGAAGATCGGTCGAGCAATTAAGCCGTGAAAGAAACAAAATAACTAAGAACTAAAGAAACAAAACAACTAGCTTACCCGCGCAACTTCGTCTGCCTTCACATAAGAGAATTTTCCCCGTTTTTGCAACGTTTTTCATTTATGCTCTGCTCCTATTGGTCGTAGCGTGATGTTATATAGCCTATGGCTTTGGATAAATGGGCTACCCAACATTGAAAGAATATTTCAATTCGAACCAGTAGTTCCTGAGATTAGCGCGTTGAAACAAACAAACAAATAAACTCTTCAGCTTTATAATATTAACTAGTATTTCGCGTGGTTGCGCGACCCGCAAGCGGCCCGCGAGGGTGTAAAGGTCAGACAGTTTGAAACGGGGCCTTGAAAACAGCAGAAGCAAAAAAAAAACCGATGACCCCCGGTGACCTTACAGAATGACCTTTTCTGGAAAGATCTCGTCGACTTCTATGACATTTGTTCGAACACACGCCGCCTATCTTTAACCATTTCTAAGTTTGTATGGCGGCCATGTTTTTTGTATGGAAGCCATGTTTTTTTGTATGTATGTCATTCCTCCCCCCCCCTAAAAGTTCCCAAGGTTTTAGGAAGATTTTGTTCGAGAATGACTCCCGTAGATATCACCGTTTCCGAGATCCGATGGGGTACCACCACCAAGAGCTGATCTTCCGAAAGTCAGGCATTTTTTCGGGCCATTTGAACGATTCTCTATACGACGCTATATTTACTTTTTTCCTACGACTCCCTCTTGTATGACTTCTATTTCTCTAAGTGAGTGAGTCAGTGTTAATTTAAGTTTCATCATCATCATCATTTCAGCCTATTGCAGTCCACTGCTGGACATAAGCCTCCCCCAGTGTGCGCCACAAGGCCCGATCTCCCGTTTTCGCCATCCAGTCACCTCGAGCCACCTTTTAAGTTTATATGTAGTTAATAATATATATAGCCTCACGCCTATATCCTCAAAGGGATGACAGAGGTGTGTTACTACATATTGACAGCTATAATTTATAGGTATGCAGTAATTAGAGGACGAACCTGTTATTGCTTGCCAGACACAGTTTCAAACTCCCTGCTGCTACGGAGTATTTACCAATACTGTGCGACCGAGACAGTTAGTCTTCAATTCATATTTATCTGAGGTCTATGGTACTATTATAATTAATAATTATCAGCCGTATTTATAACTGTCCCACTGCTGGGCACGGGCTTCTTCTCGGTATGAGAAGGATAACCGTAATCTACCACGCTGGCCCAGTGCGGATTGACAGACTTCATACATCTTCGAGGACATTATGGAGAACTCTTAGACATGCAGGTTTCCTCATGGAGATAACCTTCACCGTTAAAGCGTATATAAGCACATAACTTTGGAAATACAGAGGTGCATGCCTGAGTTTTGAACTTGAGATCTATACGTGGGCAAACGGTCTCCCTAAGCTATCGCTGTACGATTATTATATTGTTATCTAAACTTGGCACAAATATCGGTAAGTTACGCAAAGATAGGATATAAGAATAGTTGTTTTGATACTACAAATATTTGTCGAAATGTGGGCGTATCGTCGGTGCTCTATTTCGCGCCATTAAATTGTTAATATTAATTACAATAACTAGTTTACGTTGGTCGTTTACCTCGAGCAAACCACTCTTCAAGATTGACCGATATGAAAACATAAATTAAACCATCGTTGCACGAATTAGAAAAGTCATGTTCCAGTTAGGGCAAAAGAAAAGTTATCTACTTAAAAAGCAACATCTTTTGTACATTGCCACCAAGCGTTACCGAACTTCAAAAAGTAAAGAATCTTTATTAATGACCAATTTTGGAACTACGTCTGCCAAATAACTGTTTTGCAGTTTTGCAGAAGTAATAATTGTTTTACCTTAGATATGTTTTACTGTGAGTAAACACTTTATTTTCTATTTTTGTTTCACTCTGGGTATTTATACATATAATGTGTCTATGCTTCATCAAAATGAATAAGTAAAGTAGCGATAAAAGTACACTAAAATATGACATTTTAGTGTTTAGTCCTGTAGAACTAAAGCATTTTAGTTATGAGATCTTTTAGTTACATTGTGGTAGGTAATGTATAATAGATAATAGCTAACTTACCGACTAAGCCCGTCCAATGCTGTCTGGATAACATGTTGAAGATTGTGACTCCAATAAATTCTGTAACAAGATATGATATAATGTTATTATAATGACGTATTAGAATAAAATAAGCTTTATTGTGAAACAATTTCCATTCAGCTTACATCTGACGTATGGTATAACTACATTTTAAGCCATTTTTATACTGCTTCTGTGCAGTATTTACCGTGACCACGATTGATGTACATTTACTTTATAATTTTCTTTTGGTACTTTTACACACAGCGTATTTCAGTTCCATCGTAACCTAAACATAATGAGAACCACATATCAAACTATTTTAATACATCCGACATGAATTTGAACAGAACTTTCGCGTCTTCGCTATTAGGTTCCCGTGAAGGTACCGATAAAAAAATTATGTAACACTAGTAGTAGTGTTACATAATTTTTTATCGGTAGAGTAGTAGTACTTTAAAGAAAAAAAGAATGGACGAAGAAAGACTGACTAAGAAAGTTTATAAGGCTAGTGTGAATGGCACAGTCGCAAGAGGAAGACCTAGGCGAACGTTTCTTGATCAGATCGGAGGCGTTCTGGACAAAGGCCAGGTTAAGAGCACCTTGAACCGACGGGCGTGTATGAGGAATGTGATGAAAGTGAATGAAGCCAAAGAAGTGTGACAGGTTCGTAGCAAATGGAAATCCGTAGTCTCTGCCTACCCCTCTGGGAAACAGGCGTGAATCTATGTATGTATGTATGTACTACTACTGCTGTAGGTGAGATCGTGTTCTATTCGTACCAAGTCGGGCAACTGGCAATCGCACTGCGCCTTACGTTTACGTTTTTAGATTCAGCCCGCAGCGTCGCTCCCGTGATACCCAAGGGAGCGCTAGCCGGGATAAACTATCCTTTAAGTTACTTCAAGGCATAGGTCTATCTGTGTGTTAAGATACATTTAAATCTGATTAAGGCTTTAAGTGAGATTGCATAACAAACAACGAAACATCCAAACATCTAAACCATCTTTCACTTTTAAAATATTAGAAGGATTGTAAAACGCGATCACTCGGCAAATAGGAAAAGCAAATGAATTACTAATTAAAATCTAACAAAAGAATCCACCATCCACACAATCCACAAATTAATCCACTTCCTCGAAGTGGATTAATTTGTGTAATAAACTGCAAAGCTTTGTTGTGAATTATATTGGATTTGTACCATTATAATGAATAATATCGCGTGGTATCACGATTATTGAAGGATAGATGAAGGCTAAGGCGCTGTTGTTAGCGGAAGATCACTGGAAAAGTCCGATCTACCAATTATTTAATAGCAGTATGAATGAGCTAATGCACCTGCAGAAGTAACATCTACAGAACAGTGAAGAGAAGTCTTCTGGTATGTGGTACCACAATCATAAAGGAAACTGGCGTAAAAGTGATACGTCTGGTATTGTGGCGAATGTGTGATAGTAAGTAATTGTGGGCTAAGGTTATCCAAAAAAAAAACTTATATAGAATTTGATGAAACAATGAATATAAAATAAAGGCATTGCGCTACAAAATTCTAAGTAATATATTTTGTTCTTATATTAATATTTTCTACCAACGCCGCAGTGATGAAAGTGGCTTTCTAATCATATAATATTTAGTACAGTTAACGTACTCGTTGACATTATTTTATAGATATCTTACGACGTATAAATATTTAAGGGCGTTCCCGGAACTGTGAATTAAGGACTGTCTCCGGGAAGCGACATATGTATGTATGTATCATATGTGGGGGCCAGTCAGTGCAGACCGGCGACACTTCGACCCAGTGGGATCTTTTGTGTCGACACTCTCCCAATAACGACTGCCATAGATGTTCATGGCAGCCGGGACCGACGGCTTAACGTGCTCTCCGAGGCACGGAGCAGGCGATAATTGTCAATCAATACGCACATAATTTCGAAAAGTCATATAACTTCCGAAAGTCAGAGGTGCGCGACGTGGGTTCGAACCCGAGACCCTCTGCATTGCAGTCTGTTGGTCTCCCCACTGAGCTATCGCTGCTCTTAAGCGACATATAGTAGACTAAAAAAGTTAATACTGAACTTTAACATGAAAACCATTGCATTATTAGTAAAAAAGAGATATAAACGTTCTAATATATACTTGAGGTCTTGCTCTAGTGGCATCTTTTACTATGTGACATTTTAGTTATTTATAATATGTATAACATATCATTGTTATATGCTATTGGCTTCTCATCTTAAAAAAGCTTAGCTATGTAAACGAATTTTGTTTGAGTTTCAATTTTATCAAAAGTTAAGCATTATAAACGATCATAGCCGTTATACTAATGACCTTACAGAATACACCATTCATATTAGAATGGATTTTAATTTACCATACGGCATAATCTGATAAAATAAATAAGTTGGCAACAAATGCCAATAACTGGAATTTTGTATTTACATAAATAGCTATTGGCAAACAAGAATCATTTCCTGCAATGATTATATATTGATGTATAAATATAGTTAACATTCCTACATATATATTACCTATTGTAATTCGAATGCTTAAGCTTGAAAATAATCTGATGTAAAAAGAGTGGTCTTAAAATTTGCATAAAAAGTAATGACAATTTCTAGTTCTTGAGAGTCTTACTGTATCCTGGCTATAGATAGATTTGCTGATATATTTGTATTAATAATAATAAATTTTCTCTTTAATCTGTATTAACTTTATTTCTAAACATTCGCGAGTTAGGCAAATTTAGTTAACGACCGACCAAATATCATCTGTCTTAAAATGCCTTCGTGTTAAAATTTGTGACAAGACAGCATGTCAGGTGATGCTTGCGGGTAGAATAGATTTATAAATAGGTAGAAAAATGTACATTATAACTAAACTGGAACTTTGAGACAACTACCGTCTTAGTCTCTCCGTGACCATGGCTGCTAAAAAGCAACCGAAACGTCGGTTAAAGTGTAAACTTAAATATAAATAGTTTTAACAATTTTATTAGCTTAGAAATTAGTAAAGTTCAATAGTAATAGTAGTGTAACAGTTTCTAAATTATGTAATACAGTGTTAAATAAACAACGCGATAAAATCCGTATAAAGGAGTTTTATTTCAATGAATAACATTCGCGTAAACAGAAGACAATATTAAGAAAATTTAATACGAAATAAAATGCTTTAAAATAGTTGTTGCGTGAAATACGATCAAACCAAAACAAACGATTAACATGTACGAGGAAAGTATGTTTTTAATCAAAAGTCTCTTATTAGCTGAAGTGGGCTAGATTTTGTGAATCCCATCGAAATACGTACCCAGATAAAATATATTCTAGAACATAGTCTATCGGTGAACCCAGATTCATCCAAATCTGTTCAATAGTTTACGCGTGATTAGAATCAAACATCCAAACATCCCAACAAACTAGTATGTAGGATATATTTACCGTACAGACACAGTTTTATTATTGGAATCGTATAGATTTTCTGTTGGCGCAGGCTACTCGCTTTCAGTGCAACCAATTGACAAAAATTCAATAAAACAGAGCATGTGTGTTTTCTAAGTTTATAAGGCTAGTGCGGATGGAACAGTCGCAAGAGGAAGACCTAGGCGAACGTTTCTTGATCAGATCGGAGGCGTTCTGGACAAAGGCCAGGTTAAGAGCACCTTGAACCGACGGGCGTGTATGAGGAATGTGATGAAAGTGAATGAAGCCAGAGAAGTGTGTCAGGATCGTAGCAAATGGAAATCTGTAGTCTCTGCCTACCCCTCTGGGAAACAGGTGTGAATCTATGTATGCATGTGTGTTTTCTTTGTATATTGTTGACTTCGTTGCATTCGCCGGCGCTTTTATTTATTCTAAAGCAATATTTAATTGTGGTTTTATGTTATACAATTGAATTGTTCGGTTAAGTGTAGAAAAAGATTGCTCTTATACATTCTTATTACTACACTCTTTTTCACTAAAGGTCCATTAATTCGAGGCAAGTATCTTGGTATAAGTGTCATGATATCCATCTGATGTTTCAGATTTTCCTGCCAAGTAAGACAAATATAGCAGTTGCTTTAAGAAACTGTTATCGTATATATGTATATCACTAGTTTAAATTGTCAGTCAATTTGAGAGATCACTACTGCTGATCATATGCATGAGGGTGTGCTTCTTAGATAGACAAACTGTTATATTCATTGGCTCAACGCTTGCTTAAACCTAGCTACTAAATCTTGTTTTATTAACCACAAATATTTGGATAAGGTTACTTTGTGACTTAATAAATTATTTTCACTTTGAAGTTATTTGATTTTCTGTAGGGCATCCCTATGCCTGATAGGACTAGGTACATTTCTAAAATAATCAATATCACTTAAAAGAATTAAGCCCAGTAATCTATTGCTTTTACTAAACGAACTAATTAAGAATAGTAGGTTGATACTTTATTAAAAGAATAAATTGAAACTAGTGCTTCTCAATTATTACTGAATTAGTTTTTGCTCGCCGATTTGTTCGGGAACAGTAGGTACGTTTTTCTGGATGAACCTTATGTTTATTTTCGTACCTGACAACGTGTATGCCATATTTTATTATGATTGGTCGAGTAATAAAGGCGTAAGAGCGTAACAAACAAACTCACAATCGCATTTATAACATTACTAGATTTTTCGCGCGGCTTCGATCGTATGTATGTAGTTTTTAGCAATTCCTATCCCTCGGGAACAGTACTTTTTCTGGATAAAAGGTACCCTAGTCCTTTACTGTACACTTGACAACGCGTACGCGATATTTCATGATGATCGGTCGAGTAGTTAAGGCGTGAAAGCATAACAAACAAACAAATATCTCATATTCGTATTTATAAAGTTAAGATAGGTCTAGGTAGGGTAGTTAGGATTCTGTGAGAAAGTGATTTCCATCAAGGAGGCGGCGGAGCGGGAGATTTAGCGCTTGAACTCTCTCCCTAACCGCAGAACCAGGCGCCGGAGTGCGCGAGATGGCCTCCAGCCACCCTGAGGTTTGATCTGGGTGTGGTGGGCTTCGTGGGCCTGCTCGCCACCCGATCAGCACCAGGTCCGAGAGGCGGCGTGCTTGTTCTTACGCGCGCCTCTGTTTAGCGTGTCTATCCCCCCTTCAAAGGGACAGTAGGGTAAAAATTTAGAAGTGACCATAGTGCAGGTCTTTTCGGGTAATGGCCTGTCGTTTCATACGCTGGGCTAAGACCTCGGCGGGGTTGCGATTGCATGTGAAAGTGATTCGCGCGGCCCTGCCGATTGCAGTTTTGTCGAGGAACACCGTGGTGGGTTTAGTCGGTATTACCGGGATGTCGCTCACCTTCTTTACCCCGGCGAGTCCGACATAACTCCTCAGGGTAGTTAGGATTGGGACTAGAATTGCACCTGCATAGAGCGTATCATCTACATATGTTCGGTAATAAATTCGACGTACATTCATACGTAAGCACGTATAATATGTGTTAAAAACGTAATAGCACTACTTCCTTTCTAATATTGCTTCTAATTGCGAGTGCGTTGACACGAGCGGTATTCACGGGTGCAGCTCGGCTGCGTATTCGTAATTCACTCATGCGAACATCACATGCAACGCACTATGTATTTAAAATTCTCTATTTAAAATTATTCTGTTAGCTAAGATTTGTGTAGTCCTTTCCTCATATTTAGAATATATTATGGGAGAATGGAACGTCTTTGGATTTTATGGGAGATATTCTGAAGAGACCAGGTTATGAGCACCATTCGGCGGGATCGCGATTCACGATGTGAAAATGTTTCGCACCACCCCGCCGTCTCAGGTAACGTCAAGGCATGCCGTGGTAGATATAGCCAGTAGGAGCTAAGACACGGGTTTTCCATCTTTTCCCGGGTAAGGTCGATATATTCTCCCCGCTGCTCCGCAGAAAGAGATAGATAAATGGCATCCCATAAATTTATTCTTCATTTCAGTGTAAGTCCCACGTGAGAGGTGTCCTACTTTGCGGTTACCTTAACATGTTGCCTATTTCCGTTTTTTTTTTTTTTTTTTTTTACGTGGGGGAATGCATGACGCATACCCCCCCGCGGGGGCGGGCGGAGGGGTTATGTCGGACTCGCTGGGGTAAAAGAAAGATGGTAAAGATGTTAAAGTACCTCCCGGAATACCGACTAAACCTACCACGGTGTTCCTCAACAAAACCACTATCGACGGGGCCGCGCGAATCACTTTCGCATGCGGTCGCGACCCCGCCGAGGTTACGGCCCGCCGTATGAAACGGCAGGCCACTACACGAAAGACCTACCCTATAGGCACATCTAAAAACTCCCTACTGTCCCCCCTAGAGGGGAGACGGACTCGACACAGAGGCGCGCGTGGGAACACGCACGCCGCCTCTCGGACCTGGTGCTGAACGGATGGCGGGCAGGCCATGTTGCCTATTTCCGTGCGTCAACTAAAATATGTCTGGTAGAAAAACCCAATACTACAAAATGTAGAAATTATTATTTTATATTATCTTGTATTATTTCCGCAATTTTTATGTAAATTTGTTGAATTATTTTAGTTGATTCATTTGTTCAGAATTAATGTACCTACTGTTGTATAAAAGGAAGCCAGTGTTTTTTAAAAGTAATTTACATGAATGGCGTAAGGTTTTTAATGTTTTCTTTTAAAGTATTTTATCAGTGATTGCACGTAGCAGTTTCAGCTGTCGATTCGGCTCTGTGGCCGTCTGCTGTTGTCAATCAAAAGTGGCCACGACCCACACGGGACAAAAACGAGTGTGTTCACGGTTTGTTGCTACGAATCCAGGTGCTCTTTGCGTCTATGGCACTGTACCTCCTCAACCCAGGCTGCTCAGTAGCCTATCTAGGAGAACAGTACTCCACCCACCATTATTGTAGTTAATGTATACTAGTTAATGTATACTGTCAGTACCATGGCTGCTGAAAAGCAACCGAAACGTCGGGGAAAGTGTAAAAATAAATTAAATCTAAATAGTTTAATATTAATTTAATAAGCTTAAAATTAGTAAAGTTTAATAGTAGTAATAGTGTAACAATTCTCAAAATTTTGTAATAAAGTGTCAAATAAACAACGCGATAAAATCCGTATATAGCAGTTTAATTTCAATTAATAATATTCGCGTAAATAGAAGACAATATTAGGTACCTATCATTGAGAAAAAAGTACTGTTACTAACCCAACCTACATTTATGCGAGCAAAGCCGCAGGCAAAGTCTAGTAGTAAAATATAAACAACTTGTAGGATACAATGACCTTCCATTATTATTAGAATGGGTACACATTCAGATGTAAAGATGGCTTCCAACGATGCGTAATGCATTCGGACGTTCAGGCAGGATATGCATGTCAAACAAATTACCAACTAGCAATAGATAAAATCTTTTGTTGAATCATTGTTTAGCACAAATATACATTACCTACGTTTTCCATAACAAAACAGTGACAATATACAAGCATATGCATATGCCTAGGTTTCATCTCGATATCATATTTTCTTTTATTAACCTGTTGTATGCCAGAATACCAGACATAATAGAAAAAGCATTGTGTCTCGCGCAGATCCACGTTCCGGCATACCAGAGGTTAATACTAGTAATACTATTGGTTACCCAGTGGTCAAAATTCGAACGTAATTGATGACATTTTTCTTACTGTGAATTTTTAAAAGCAGCGATAGCTCAGTGGTGAGACCAGACTGCAATGCAGAGGGTCTCGGGTTCGAACCCACGTCGCGCACCTCTGACTTTCGGAAGTTATATGACTTTTCGAAATTATGTGCGTATTGATTGACAATTATCGCCTGCTCCGTGCCTCGGAGAGCACGTTAAGTCGTCGGTCCCGGTTGCCGTGAACATCTATGGCAGTCGTTATTGGGAGAGTGTCGACACAAAAGATCCCACTGGGTCGAAGTGTCGACGGTCTGCACTGACTGGCCCCCACATAAGATACAAGATACTGTGAATTTTAGCTTCCTGACTCTTTCTCCACGTAAACTTTAACCATTTCAATTATCACACTCCCCCTTGCACGCAATATGCACAAAAACGAGTACGTAGATTTCTCTATATATATTACATAATGTGTAGATAGGAAAGTAGATATAAACTCACTATCAACTAAACTTTGGCAATGTTACTTTTTTACCTAAATGCGATTTGATTTCATTAGATTTATACCATTGATATTTTTGGTCTAAATATTCTCGTTGCTCGTCAAGAGCCCGAATACTTACTCATAAGGTAAGTTTAAAAAACCGCATAGGCAAATTGCTCAGTAGTCTATCAGACCAGTATACTAATAAGTATTCCTTAGAAAATTCTAAGCAACAATACTCCACCTATTACATGGTATGTAATGGCGAAATGTGCGTGCAATACACCTCAATGATACTTAACCCTTTGACTCTATTTGCATAGCTATAATAGTTGACACACATGCAATAATACCGCAAATATTATTTGTGATATACGTGTTATGGTTAGGCGCAGTGTTAGTGAATACGACTGCCGAGCATGACTTTTTGGGATTAATATCGCGGCTTAAGATTACTGGTATCGATATCAAGAATATTTTAATAGTTGCTCGGAGTCTGTGTCTAGTAGATGACAATAGGTACCTTTTATGTGGATTCTTAAATTATAGCTGGCGAAATTTGGATGTAATACAACCTTTGCCTATTTCTTTTGGGATTTCAGGGCGACAATACATCTGTTACATGTGTAATGCTTCAATGGCGCTGTGTTAGTGAATGCGACGGTATGCATGAGGTCTATAGCTCAATACCCTGGTCTGACTAAGTTATTGAGTATTTGTGTCAAAACATTCTGAATAACAGAGTCTGGAACTGTGCCTAGTAGCTCTGGAAAGTAAAAATATAGACGACATAATGTGACTTAGGCATACATTTTGACGTTTATTAGTGTAACTATGTACATATGTACATGAATAAATGATTTTAGACTTTGACTTTGTATTATTGCTGCTTCTATCTACCTGTTCGAGGATATAGCCGTGAAAGTATGTACGTGCACTTAATGACAAAATGAACACAAATTTTGTCACACCAAATTAAAGTGACCACAGACTTACGACAGCCCATCAAGCATCATAAAAATATCTAAATTGCATGTAAGAATCAGTTCACATGCCGTAACATGTCGCACATGCGATTCGCGGAGTATTCGCACGAGATTGCGTCAGTAGCGCTGATATTCCCCGACCTCGACAAAAAATGACGCGACTGTCGCAAGATTCGCCGGTGAAAGTGCGCAATTAGTGCGTGTTACGCAACCAATCATGGCAGCGTCGTCCGAATTTGGCTAGTTAACTACAACTATGCGGCCGGCCTTATTCTAAGAAAATACCCGACTTGATCGTTCGGTGCGTCTGGTTAGGTTGTCGCACTTAGTTTACGAGTATAGTACGTGGGTGTTTGTAAATACAAATATGTATTTTTGAAGGCAAATAATTGTAGCGTGTTTATGGAAATGACTTTCCTCTAGTCGTTTAAAAGATAATAGTTTAACTATGTTTTTTTTCTCGTCGGTAGCTTGGCATGTGTTTGCGCTGCGTGTACTTATGAGGTCTCAAGTTTGATCACCAGCATAGAGTCTAGATATGTATCCGGTAGGCTCATCTGTGATCTCAGGCGAAATGTGGGTGCATCTTTGCTATACAAGTGTGATTCTATGTATGATGTATGTATATTTATATTATAAATGCGAATGTGAGTTTGATTGTTTGTTTATTACGCTTTTATGCCTCAACTTTTCGTCCGATCATTATTAAATTTCGCATACACGTTTTCTATGTACAGAAACGGACACAGGGTAACTTTCACCTAAAAAAACAGTTTAATGTTCTGATATTATGTTTACATAAGGTTCTATACATGATATTAGGTATACTTTAGTGTTATGCTTAGAGGTCAGCATTAGGTCATACGTGATATTTTTTAATAGGATGGTATTATATTTCTTTTATATTTTTGGCTGTCAAGATACAGGCTTGACTAGTTTGGGGTCAATGTAATATTGTATTTTGCATTATCTTTTTGGAAAAACTTACGATATATAACTACTACTTTATAATGCAAATTCAAATTCGTTCTATCAATTCTGCTTGTGTTCATTTCATTTCGGTTAAAAGAGAGTTTAATCCTTAAAGTGCATAGCTGTTAAGGATACTCAGGACACAGGTTCATTATCTGGGCACCGCAAGGTCTAATTATGTGAGGTATTCCGTCAGAAAATATTATAAAAGGCAGCATTTGCAGCAGTTTGTCTGATGAGGGCAACAATAGGCTTCCTCATTACGGCAGTTATAAACGTGCCGGATGAAATATAACATAGAATAACGCCTCCATTCAAGTGAGGGTAAGCAGAAGTGTTGTTTATGTCTACCGAGCACGTTACTGAACAACTTACTGCTTCTGACATATTTCTAACAAAAAACCTACAAGCGATTTGTCCGACCCGAGAATTGAATCTGAGACCTAAATCGTAAACATAGGCGTTATATTTTGCTGATAAGAATCCTAAAGTAATGATACTTTGCTCAATCCGGGAATCGAAATTGAGTACGCACGTTCGTCGAATCTGAAGCCACGGGACCAACGCGCAACAAGGCAGTTAAAAAGATTTCAATATGTACATATTTTATAAACGAGAGTTTAGAGTAGTAGAGCCTCGCTGATTTCAGCATGAATAGGCTGGCTCGACCGGGGAAGGACTACCCTCTCACTGAATATCGACATAAAATAGCAGTAGGTATTCCTACTGTTCTGTTTCGACCGGTGAGTGAGAGTGCCGGAGGCCCAATCACCCCCTTTCCCCCTTCCCGCTCCTTCTCCTTCCCACTTTCTTTCCTAAAGGGTCGGCAACGCGCAAGTGATGCCTCTGTTATTGCAGGTCCCCATAGGCTACGGTGACCACTTACCATCAGGTGAGCCGTATACTTATTTGCCACTTCAGATGTATGAAAAAAAAGTGCTGCAAATATTTTTTTTATAAAGAATCATGTCGGCTGGTTTCATACACGATATTGTTTTCGTAATGGCTTCTTATGCCATGTCTCTTCTTTGTAAGCACGTCGCTATAACAATGCTATTCTGTAAAAGTTTTCACCTCGAAACTCCCTTTCTCAATATAAACTTTAACTGTGCCAAATTTCATACTCCTCCATCCATGCAATTTTCGTAAAAAGGGGTGCCGAGTTTTTGCTTCACGTATTAATATAACTACATGACAATTGAAAATTGAATCAAATGACAATTATTAAGGGCTATTGCGCTTGAATTCCCACCAGAGATGCTAGTCGATAGTAAGTTGTAAACGTCAAACTCTATTATATAGTCACTTTAACAGTAACAATAGCAATGGACAATGATTACCGCCAAATACGGCTTTTGACAGCACCTGTGACAGGATTGACAGGACGTTACTGGCTAGTGTCGTAGACTGGTGAGCACAAAAACGATAGCCCCCATTGCAACAAACCTTTTACTATATACTAAAAAAGTAAGTATTGATAATAATTATAATTATGTCAAACAACTTTGTCGTAGGTGAACACATATCTGATAAGAATTTGAAATAATTTGCTTATAAATCTTGACCTAGTTAAAAGTCTGGCATGTAGTATGTACTTGGCATATTAATATAATTATATATACATAGAATGCTTGTTTATTTACATGCAAAGTAGGTAAACAAGTCTTCTAACGCCAGGATAGACTGTAAGGGGTTTTCTATTTATACAAATATAAACACGAAAGTAATTTTGTAAATAGTTATTGATGTATTTGTTAAATTGTTTAAGCTGATTACAGGCTTTTTATAAAAGCGTGTAAAAAGTAACACAATATTACCCTAACTAATATTATAAATGCGAATGTGAGTTCGTTTGATACACTTGCGCTCCTTAACTACTGGACCGATCATCATGAAATATCCCATACATGTTGTCAGGGAAACATTTCGCTTCGACAAAATGTTCGGTTTTTGAGAGATAGATCTTTAATTAGCTCAGGAAAAGTAGCGGTAAAAGCCATTTTAATATAAATTTAATAATTAGAAACCATCATGAATAATGTATAATTTGATTATATCAACAAAATAACAACGCTCTGTATAATGATTTTGTACTTGAGTGATCAAATTATAATATTTATGGTAAATAGTTACTACGAAAATAAATATACAAAGATGCTTTCTTGGAATAAAAGCTATGAATTAATTTACATCTAGATACAAATAAATAATTTCTAAATGCTAAGTTAGACCGACAAGCTTTAATAACTTTAAACTTTCGTGTTGCGTGATATAGGTATAATTCGTAACAACAACATTAAATCGGCCTCGATGGCGTAGTGGTTAGTGTAACCGAACGCCACGCTTGAGGTCGCGGGTTCGATTCCCGCACAAGTCAAATATTTGTGTGCATGAACATGGATGTTTGTCTTGGTCTGGGTGTTTCTATGTATAATATGTATGTATTTACAAAAAAAAAGTATATAAGTATGTTTATCCATTGTCTAGTACCCATAGTACAAGCTCTGCTTAGTTTGGGCTAGATGGTGTTGTGTGTGTATGTGGTATAGAATATTATATTATATTATATTATATTAAAAGTCTTTATTTCGGGTTGGAAATCTGGCCGAAAAAGTATTTTCTATCAAGGAATTCTAAGTGAGAGCATTGAGTCTGGCACTGAGCCCTATAGACAAAAGCTTCGCCTACTTAATAACGTGAACTTAACACCATATCAAGCGAAATTTGGACGTAGTACTTCTCTTTCGAGGATAGTTCGTTTACAAACCGTACTGCTGCCGGATTGGCATATTGAACTACCATCTTGTCAGTATAGTAGAAAGTCATTATCCTTGATATCTATGGTAATGCTAAACTGGATTGGATGGTTTATCTCTACAGTTAAAACAAGATATGTATATACATATAACTTAAAAGTCAAAAGTGCGTACAGTATATTGTGCCCCATAGGTTTTAACTTCAGACAAACAGATCTTAAGCTTTGATTTAGTCTGCATTTATTATATAACCAAAAAAGTCGTCGCTAATACTACGACGAACAGTATTTAATTTAAATTAATTGCTATTCTGCCATCTTTAGAATACCTAATTAGCAAATGAACAATTCATTTAAATGACAAATTACCTAAACTGTTACCAGCTTTATAGTGGTTTTATGCGCCAATGATTTTCATGAAAGTTTCCATAAAATAAACTTTGTTCAAATGTAATATTCGGAAATAATACGTCAGTAACAATGTCTAATTAAAACAATTTCATTTATTCTTTTGTTCAATGAGATCTACACAAACTTTCTAGCAATTTAAGAAACACAAAGCATGCAAAACCTTAACTGACTATGATTTAGGTATATAACATTTTTTTAGACATACTAACATCTGATTTATCAAAAAAATTGCCCCATATGTAACTATGGTTCATTATCAAGGTATAAACGTCATTCAATGTCATTAACGTCAAATATTTATAATATAGATGGTGTTGTGTGTATGTGGTAGAATATTATATTATATTATATTTATATTGTTGCCACTGGATGGAACTGTGGCCCCTTCACCCCTTTGCTGAATCGCGGTGTTAAGATTCTCCGCGGATAGTACCTATATAAGGTAAAATTATACTTTCTCAAAATGTCGAATAGTGTATATTCGACATTTTGTGAATATTGTCAGTTTTGTTTTATTGACATCACCCAAGTACACAAACGAAGGCGACCACAACACTGCCCGCGTTCACCGTGACTGGACCAAGAATCAGCATTTAAATACAATATTAGTAAATTTATGTTTAATTCTGTGGGATAAGTGTTCTAGCAAATGGAAATTCGTAGTCTCTGCCTACTCCTCTGGGAAACAGGCGTGAATCTATGTATGTATGTATGTAAGTATCCTAGCCTTTTCTGACTGTGTATTTTTAAAAACTGCCTGTCTACCACCGTATTTTGCGGGATAGGATAAGGGTAGCCATTTATAGTATATGTCTTTGTATTATATCAGTGTATAATAAGTTAATATATTTGTTACATGTACAGATATACAGTAAGTTTTTATCACCAAACTGTGACCGAATACTAAGCAACCAAGAGTTTTGAGCGAAAGACAATTTTAACTTGTGCATAAACTTTATGAAATCAATATCGTAAATCTGATTAGCTTTAACTTCAAATCATCATCATTATCTTGTCCTAGTCCCAATATATTAGGGGTCGGCGCAGTATGTCCTTCGCTTCCATACTTCTCTCTCACCAGTCATCTGATCATTTACCCCTTTTCCTTTCATATCTATCCTCACACAGTCCATCTATCTTTTCCTTGGCCTTCCTCTCCCTTTTCGTCCCTCTACCCTCATATCCATCACTTGCTTACCTACATACGTATCATCTCTTCGCATAACATGTCCATACCAAGCCAAACGATTTCCTTTCACCTTCTCATCTATGGGCACCACTTTCGGACTACCTCTTACGTATTCATTCCTAATTCTGTCCATTCTCGTCACTCCACACATCCATCGTAACATTCTCATCTCTGCTTCATGCAATCGTTTCTCATCCATCTTCTTAGGAGCCCAACACTCAGCTCCATACAGTACGACAGGCCTTATAACCGCCTTATACATGCGACCCTTTAATTTAAAAGGCAGTTTATGATCGCATATTGTGCCCGAAATCTGTCGCCATTTCATACATCCTGTGTTGATTCGTTGCCTAACATCCCGATCAATTTCGCCGTCATCTTGCAGGAGTGACTTAGTTTTAACTTCAAATAACAACAATTATTTTAATAATCTAAAGTCCGATAATATTTTTACGTAAATATTGGCTATAAAGCTGTTATCTTTGTTATTAATATTGAAACACAAGTTATTACTGGTATTTGAATGTAGACGCAACAACGTTGGTTACGGCTTATTAAACGTCGATATTCCAGGCTATTTTGAATAGTAAACAATTCTTAGAAGTATTCGTAACTCAGAAATAATATCAGTCAAATTCTGAGCGAACGATGTATGGCCGTAGAAATATCCATTACAAATCGTAACTTAATATTATAAAAGCGAACGTAAGGTTGTTTGTTTGTTACACTTTCACGCCTTAACTACTCGACCGATCATCATAAAAGTTCGCATACATGTTGTCAGGAGATCAGAAAAGGATATACTTAATATAATACATTTCATCTAGAATAAAAGTACTTACTGTTAGTTAGAGCAGCGATAGCTCAGTGGGGAGACCAACAGACTGCAATGCAGAGGGTCTCTGGTTCGAACCCACGTCGCGCACCTCTGACTTTCGGAAGTTATATGACTTTTCGAAATTATGTGCGTATTGATTGACAATAATTATCACCTGCTCCGTGCCTCGGAGAGCACGTTAAGCCGTCGGTCCCGGCTGCCATGAACACCTATGGCAGTCGTTATTGGGAAAGTGTCGACACAAAAGATCCCGCTGGGTCGAAGTATCGCCGGTCTGCACTGACTGGCCCCCACATAAGATACATACATACTGTTAGTTACCTAACCTACATTTACGCGGGCGAAGATCTAGTAGAACATATATTTAAGAAATAAGCCGAGGATTACCTTTGCTTATATAAAACTAGCTAACTCGTGCAACTTCATCTGCTCCATATAAGAGAATTTCCCCCGCTTTTGCAATATTTTTCATTACTGCTCCTATTGGTCGTAGCGTGATGTTATAATAGCCTATAGCCTTCCTTGGGCTATCCAACACAAAATAATTTTTCAATTCGAACCAGTAGTTCCTGAGATTAGCGCGTTCAAACAAACAAACAAACTCTTCAGCTTTATAGTATTAGTATAGATAGTCAGTAAATCATTAAGCCCTGGTTTAGTGAAAGTCTAAAGCTATGTCGCATTAATTCTGATTCAGTAAACTTTAGCGAAAGGCTTTTAGTTTTATCCCAAATTTCTATACCGCTTCGCCCAGTCCCGGTACAGATTACTTTAGTATTTATATAAACACACAAATAATACGGGCTTTAGGCTTTTAATTAAACGCTAGGGATTAATAGTTTTTGAGTTAGGCAAAGTTATCTTTTACTTATATTCTGAAGAGAATTTAATATTAAAATGAATTTGAAGGTAAAAAGGCTATCTAATCTTCGCTAGTATGATCGCGGCATTTTGTTTTTTAGTTTGCTCTTGTTACATGGAGCAATGATTTGATGTGACAAGAGCAATACATGTGTGCAGTGCCTCTTACGGGCCAGATTTAAGTTAATTTATATAAACTTATATCTGGCCCGCTGGTTTGATTTATGTGATTAAGGAGCAGAAACCATCTAATGCATTTATTTATTAACAATCCCTAGTACTTATTGTTATAAGTTGAAGCAAGTTGAAGCTAATGTGAGGCTGTCATGGCGCAGATGGAGGCCACGGAGAGGGTCAGGGAGAACAACCTCCTCGCTGACCCTCTCCGGCGCAGACGGACGGGAGCGAGAAGGAGGCGATTTGCCCGCCTTCTCGCTCCTGTATAGTGGGGTCACTGGTACAGAGTCGGGGGACTCTCTACCGGCTTGCACGGGCCCACACGTCTGGGGGACGGCCTTGGTGAGCAAGAACCTTCCTTCCACAGGTGCTGCGGCCCGGTCACCATCAGCCGGGCCAACCACCGGGGCGGGATGGTGATTGCTAACGCGACCCCATCCCGCCCCACTCCGTTGGCGGAGGGACTGCTCACCCCAGGTTTTTAGTGTGTATACCGACCCCCTTCATGGGCGGAGAGTCTCACATAACCACCCTTCTCTCCCCGGGGTAGGGGGTATCCATAAAGGATTTTGTTTTGTGTCATTAATTGTATTATGATAATGTAATATCAGACCCACATATAAACTGTCACACTGCTCGGTGTGGATCTTTTCTCGCTGTGAGAAGGGTTAAGCGATAGTCCATCACGTTGGCTCAGTGGGTTGGTAGACACATATCTTTGAGAACTTTGTAGAGAACTCAGACATGCTTGTTTCCTCCGATGTTTTCTTCACCGTTAAACTTTCAAATCGCGATAGAACACCGGTGGGCTAACACAATAGATTTATAATTTTCTGCTATTTCTAGACTTGACTGATTAAAGCGAGCGATAATTAACAATTTAATACGCATATAACTTCAAAAAGTCAGGGTGTGTGCCTTGAGACCGAACTCGATTCCTCTGCGTTGCAGCCCAACGGTATCCCACTAGAATATGATGCTCTTCTCCCTAGCCTTTATTATTCTCAAGTAACTAGGGATCGGCTTTTCTAGTCTAACTGGATTTAACTGGATATCAGTTTTTACATGGAGCGGCTGCCACCTAACCTCCGCAACCCGAAGGCTAACAATACCCTAAGGCTAGACCAGTGTCAGGATATTATAGGGCACTGACTTCGCAATAACGACTGTCATAGATGTTCATGGCAGCCGGGACCGACGGCTTAACGTGCTCTCTGAGGCACGGAGCAGGCGGTAATTGTCAATCAATTCGCACATAATTTCGAAATGTCATATAACTTCCGAAAGTCAGAGGTGCGCGACGTGGGTTCGAACCCGAGACCCTGTGCATTGCAGTGTGTTGGTCTCCCCACGGAGCTATCGCTGCTTTGATATGATATGATATGATGCTATTTAAAATAAATTAAGTTAGCGTGAAATATTTGATAATAATATAAAAAATGTACGCTACTGCACTATGAAAGCATTAGAGTAATAATATCTACCTACATCTGAATTATGCACATATTCTCTAGAACGCACGAGAGCGTTAACATAACTAAATTTCTATTTAATTGCACCACTCACAGGTGTTGATATAACTTGTTACGCTTTTAAAATTCTCATGAAACATGTATATTTTTTTTATTATTTAATATTGTTCCGTTACAACACATGCCGGCGGCGTTAAGGAGATAAGTAAGATGGAAGGTTTGGAAAATGAACATAAACAAATGTCATAAAACATGTCGTGTCTAACAACACAATATATAATACATAGGTAACATAGGGCTCCGTTGTTAGAATGTTTGTAAAATCCTCCGCGACACATCAGATACATATGTTGAAGCGTAAGCATCATATAATGGTAAGATATATAGAGATATAAATTCTATTAAAAAAAAACTGTCTTTGGTCCAGCCTTGTTGGCTCTCAAGCATAGCTTATTGCTTATTTATTATTGCGTGTGAGCGCGAGGTACTGGGTTTGATGCGCGTGTTAGACCGAATGTTATTGGACTTTTCTGTTAAATTATTTACAGAAGCAACACAGTCTGAAAATTGGATTCAAATCACATCTTAATGCAATTTAAATCCAAATGTCGATATACTAGGGGTGGGCGATAGAATTTTGTTGATGTTGGGTTTGAATCAAAGCCAGATTGTAAAAATATCATATTATAAAGAACTGTACTTTAGTTTTACAAACTTCGTAGCGAGAAATTGTCTGAGTGTAGTACGAAAATGTCTTTGAGACGTAACAGTCTGCTTAGCGTACGAAGAACCCTTTTGATATGTGAAATTTTAAACTTGTCTTGTTACTTTAAATTGGGTAAGACAATTGTCAACGTCCTTAGCTTTAAGCTCATACAGAAAGCGAAGAAGGCGCGTACCGGCTTTTATGTATTGTTCGAATTAGTATGAAATATTACACACACTATTTCTCCAGATCGTGTGTGTTACGTTAACAAGGCACTAAGAATAATACCTATGTCGCGGAGGAATTTAAATTTCAAACAACGGACACAAAGAACATCCAGACTTGGAACAACCATTTGTGGATGAAACAAATTTTTGTCCCATGTGGGATTCGAACCCACAACACGGCGCAGCGGCAATGGCGAGGTGACCACTTAGACCCTACGCTATCCGTACGTACATTCAAATAATAATTGCAGTTTACGTATTATTTAATAACAAATATTGTTATAAAAACACCAGTTATTCATTTTTATGTAACGAGTTCCTAATTTTGTTATTAGGCTGACTGTTATTTTCAACACCGTAAAGCCGAGTATTGCATACAAATTGAATTCGTAAAGTAATGCGTACTAAAGACCTGCGCACATTGCGTTATAAATAAAATAAAATAACATTTTATTTAAGTATACAAACTTATTTTTCTTTTTTAAAATATAATATGTTGTCATATTGAGTTATTGCGTTTTAACACCGTTTAATTATATGTGTTATTTTAATTTGTATCATTTTTAGTGCATATACTAAGCCACGTCTGACACACCGCCTGCTCAACCTACAAAGATTAGTCCTTCGGACCATCGTGGGGATCCTAACAGGACACTGTCCTCTGAACAAACATCTCTACAACATCGGACCAACAGACAGCCCACTCTATAGGGGATGTCTGACCGAAGAAGAACCTGCTGCCCATATAGTCCTGGAATGTGTGGGAGTAACAGCACAACGTTAGGAAATTCTTAACAACCCGACGTCACTCCGCGAAGCCTGCGAAAACCCCAGGAAACTTCTGTGCTTCTGGGCGGAGTTGGGCTGGGTATCTCCGTAACCGACCGACTCTCACGCATAATGGACTAATTTAGAGTTCAAATGCGGAAAAGGTAGCCCAATTACAATAGTACATATACTAAATACTATATTATGTATTATAGGTATTTTACACCTTGTCTACTCTTCGAGACATAGGCGTGTGACGTATGTATACGATAAGGATGCAACACTCAGCGCAATGGTACTACAACACAACTTCGCGATCCGTGTAATCAAATGAGGTATAATTAATACCAATACTACAAGCTCTGCTCAGTTTAGGCTAGATGGTGTTGTGTGTATGTGATAGCATATTATAAATTATAGGAATAAATTAATTATAAATCATTATATTATATTAAGGGTTCGTTCGTTCGTTAATATTGCTTGGTACCTAGATATCTATATATAGTTACGCGGTTGCAGTGCTACTCATAGAACGAAAAATATTTATTCAGCAACTGTCTCATGACATAGGGACAGAATAAATAATACTATTACGTAATACCTATTCAGGCTTTTACAAAAGTTTAACCTTAGTATTTCAACCTTAGATGTGTCTTAATTAAATGCTGTGTTCGTTTTGTTTCGCGGTTTTGCATTTGCCGTCATAATATTGCACATACAAATCATATAAATATACTTGATAAACAGAAAGACAAGCCTAAAATTATTTCAAATGAAAAAGTTTGTTTATAGCCATAAGGATTGCATTTGAAATCCTTATGGCTATAAACAAACTTTTTTTAACTTTACTATAGCAAAAATACAAACGCCTTCAGATATTAATTTGTCAATTAGATACTCGCTTTTGTATAGAATGCTCATAGCCGAACAAATATTATTAATATGAAAATACCTCTGTCTGTTTGTATCGTTTTCAAAGTGAAGTCGCTAAACGCATTTTCATATAATTAATAGCTTTCACCCTAACGAAGAATATAAGGCAATTAAAAAAACATTTTGAATATTGCATTTAACAGTTATTATAATATTAACATGGGTACTTTAACTTCCATTCGGCTATTCGTCTAACCGTTTACACAAGAAGACATTCGCGCGATGCGTTCGCACAAATGTTTGAAAGGTATTGATGTTCTTTCTACTACAGTGGATGCAAACCTTTATACAAATGGTTACTTGCACGCAGTGTGTATATGTCTGCTCTAATAAATAATGTATGGAGAAACGTAACACAACTGATTGAAATATTTCACAGTCGTGTTCAAGTGGCGTTTTCGCGACATTTTTGTTAGAGATACGTACTGTTGTACGTTTTACCGGTTTGGTATTCATGTCATGTGTTGTGACGTCACAATTTTGTGTAGTTTTTATTGATATGCGTGAGAAGTGTTTTATTGGTGCCGTTTCTATTTTGGGAATGACAGTTACATGAACCTTCTAACCGAACTTCTTTTGGATATTAGGGACGTTACTGAATTAAATCATTCGGTTGGATGGTGACCATTGTTTAGTCAATGTTTGTATTGTGTTGCCTCGACGCCATTATCAGGCGTTCTTTACAAACTTCACGTTGAATATTAGTTGAATAATAGTTAACGGTCAGCGACCCGTTGATATAACATTGATCATACATTGATTTGACAGCTAGCATTAGTTAGCGATGTTTATAAGTGGAGCTCAATGCTTTTTACCGTCTTAATGGAACAGCTATGACATAATTTCTGTCGATCAGTAACCATTGATAAGGCTGCTCGTTAAACAGATTTTATAATACATATATGTATTTTTTAATCGATGATTATTTACAAAGTCACATCCCCGTCTAACTCTAAAATCAAGAAAGTGCGGTAGGTACCCGAATGGTGTCATTAGATATACCTACTATGTCGGATGCGAGAATCCTACCCATTGTATTACAGTTGGGAAATCACATCAAACACAAGCATATTACCTAAGCTAGAGTTAAAAAGAATACTTGCAATACGCAACGTACATACATGTAAGCTTTAAAAAAATTAAGTCCAGTGCACAGTCAAAAGTCTGTATGTCCCCGAAAGGAGTAATGAGCCTACATATCTTTGCTGCTGCTAAAAAAAATTCTCTTAGCTAACTCTAAAACCACCAAACTAAGACTTGGATCCTCACGTAGTATGTAAAATATTTTATTAGTCATGACTTATAAAAGTCTTTATTACCTTTAATAGGTATAGCATTAAGTTTATCCAAAAAATAAACCACAAACAATCATTTTGTCTTTGAACAAAGACTGTACCTAATCCAGTCGTTTTTATTTTAATCATGATCAAGAATTCCACGGTTCATTCATTCATTCGTTACATAATTTTCGTTCGAAACAACAAGCTCGATGACCGACTTGTTAGCAATACACATTCACGCACCATCGACGTTTCAATATTGACAACATGAAATACATCTTTAATAAAAACAGCAATGCAGTTCGTGTTTGATTTTACGTAATAGTTGAGACTTGATTATTATGTGGATTTTGTATTGAACAACCTTGATTGGCGAGTTCTGGCACGGATTACTTGAATAATATTGTTATGACATTGTTTTGTTCTTGTTAGACGTAAGTCTTGTGGTTTTGTATACAAGAAGGCTGCTATTGTAAGCCGTAAAGCTTTTTAGAGCCTATTCAGTCATAAAACTGAGGAACCACATAGTGAAATTATTAAAACAGAAGAATTACTATAAAAAAAGTGTAAAGTAAACGGCAGGCGGTGTATTACACCCAAATTTCGCTAGCGATGGTTTTAGGTCCTACATGATAGCCTATTGTCGTCTATAGGTCACAGTTTAAAACGTCGAGCTGCTACTGAGGATTTCTTGGCAGAAAACCCAAGATACTTCAAAACTACTGCTATAAAATTGCTTGACGCAGGGACCAAACCCGAGACCTTAAGCACAGCTGTCACATTTAAGCCCGCTGAGCCACCGAGGCATTCAGAGTATTAACGGATATTCAAATGAATGTAGGTACATCAATGGCTATTAACTAATGATCATTTTAAGGGTAATTTTAATTTTAAGGAAAAGACACAAAAAGGTCTAATGCTTATTAAAAAGAAAAATGCTTATGACATTTACATTTTTTTTCCAGTATCCATGATTATAATCAACAATATGAAGGGTTGATTCTACTAATTAGCAACATAGAATGTAAAAAGCTGTCTTACTTATGTATATAGAACTTTATTCACGGTTCGAAAAGGTTTCTAGGTTCTAAACACAAATTTTTGTCCCGTATAAGGATCGAACTTCCACTTAAATTACTATGGTATCCGTACAGCAACAAAGCCTTATAGGATTCTACGTAGGGACCTCATTAAAAGTTCTTGGTACTGATAAATTATTGTTAGTTAACTAATTAATACATTAATATTAGGATCAGCAGGGCTTTTAAAATTGTTAATAGTGATTGAACTAATTATCACTTTCATTATAATAAGTCAATGTAAGTAGCAATTTATTGGGTACATATTGCAAATTATTTTCCAGAATCATATTAAAAAAAGAAAAAGAAGGTGTGGGATAAGAGCTAAATACTTGGCTAAATCTAAAAACTGCTGTTTTAGATAAACCAGGAATTGTCGTGTCACTTTATTGTCAGATGAACTCGGAGCAAGAAGTGTGATCATTGATTTAACGATATAACTAGATCGAATAAAAGCAACCAATTAAAAATGCATTCAGTAGTACAAATTATTTGAGTAATGATAACACATGACATAGTATCACGCGGATAGATCCCCAAAGAATCAGGCTAGGTTAACTATCACATTAACATTTATTCCGCTATTCTCAGGCTCTACATCATATTAGAGAACCTATTGACTTCTATATTTGGGCACCATATCCTACTCTGTGTTGCTACATAGAGTTCTCTTACACAAAAATGTCGTGCCTTACCCGAGAATCGATCGACAGTTTCATATACGTTTTAATTGCCGCACTCATTGACATCAGGCTATTACATAAGTGACTCCTTAGGACATATTGTACACATTAAAACTTTACTCAGAACTTACTATAATAGTTATCAAATGATTCCGAGCACAGCAGTAAGTCACAGCTAACTGCATCAAACTAATTATAAACATTAAACAACCGCACTTATACTCAGCTATTAAACCGTTGAATTAACTCTTCCGGTAAATCAGTACAGCTCTCACAACTTATAAAATACATTCTAACGATCAAAATATACTAACTACATCATAAAGCATAATGTGTAAACTGCACATTAAACATTACATAACTGAAATAAAGAGTGTTTATTTATATACACGACGGTATATATAACCAATAAAAACTCAGCGAAAGTCTAAAAAGTTGTTTTAAAGTTGACGATGGCTGTTTTGATTGCAAGAATAAAAACTATTGTATCCTACATTTGTGATGTTTAAGTTATTTGTTGTGTAATACTTAGATTTATGAGGATGATTTAATTTTTATTGTTTAATTGTGTAATGGTGAGGTATTCGTGGTGACCAAATATGGATGTGCTTGCGCTGGTAGTTATGAAAGAGATGGCATGATATGATATCGGATGTATAAGTAAAATGGAGATGGATAAAATATTGTTATACATTCATGTGCAATTAGTTATCTGTAAATCGATACTATATAAATACATGATGACCAGTAGAGCGCAATGCGCTTATAATGTTCTTGTTAGATGTGACCTAAATGGCAAAATATAAAATAAATGTGTATATATGCTATGAAAATCGGTTGGTGAACAACAGTAAAATCTTTGTTAGGATTTTATTATTCTGTTTATTATTTTTAAATTGTCTATCATAGTGAATATCGCTATTAAGTTAACTGTCCGTTTAATTTTTGGTTTTATATTTTTATATAATATAGTAGTGTGCAGAATAGGTATACTATGTGTGAAAAAAGCAAGAGAGATATGCCAGGATTATAATCATTTTAAATCTGTTAAAATGATTATAATCCTGGCATCTCTCTATATCATAATCTCTATCTGCCCTTCAGTCTTTTTCTTCTTTTCTTTTCGTGTGGTTAGTGGCCAACCTGTTGTCAAGAGTTGTTCAGGCCGCCCGTAGGCCTCTGACATGGCTTAACGACTGCTGTCAATTTGACAACAACCGGGACCGACCTTTTACGTGCCCTCCGAAGCACGGAGACGCTCACATGAAATACCACTAAGCGGTTACCCATCTATAGACTGACCGCACCCAACGTTACTTAACCTCGCTAATCGTTTACCGATCAGTGAGTGCAACTAGCTATGAGCGCCTACCCCTCAGTAAAACGAAAGTGAATCTCTTGGGTATTGACGTATGTATGAATAGTCTTTCAGATCCATTCACACGGTAACAGTTTCTTAATGCAAGTATAGTGCTATTTTTCTTACTTAGTAAATAATACAAGCATAGCATGACGCTTACTTCGTGTAAACGGGCCTTTACTCAAGTTCAAATCTAAAATTATTTATCTAAAGGTCACAAAGTAATCACTACACACGCCGAAGTCATTTAAGCGTATGAGAGAATACCTGACAAAAAAAGCATTACACCAAACCACGTTGGTACACTATGATGATAGGAAAATTTCGTTTTTGTTATATTAATAATAGCAGGTAGAGGTACCTTGTAAGTATAATTTAATAGCCATGCATAAAAACTAACGAAAGAACAATTTGAAACAAATTTTAAATTATTATTATTATTTATTATTATTATTAATTAAATAGTATAAATATCTTCCTTATACTTTGCACAATATCATTAAAAGGACGAGAATCTTGGCAAGAGTATCACAATAACCTTACAGCATTATTAAAACAAGAATAAATACTATCTTATAAATACATTTCGCATTTAAATTCAAGACCAGTCAACATGTTTTAAAAATAGCAAATCGTTTGCATGTGGAAGATAATCCGGGATAAACAGACGTTTTACTTGACCTTTGAAACTTAAAGTTTATTTCAAATCGTGAAAGCTGCTGTGCTGTGAACAACATATTAATATGTGGGAGGGATGAAGACTCTTGAAATGACCTTTCTACAATACCTATGTACTGCAGAAGCTTATACTAATCTAAAAATATGATTTTCTTTGTTGGTCTGGTGACTGCTAGACATAGAGTTTATTTCTAGGATTGTGATATAAGTTAGCATATTATGGCAAAAGCTCAGTAGACCAGTTTAAATGGTCGCCCCGATACTGCGTCTCCGTTGAATATTGTAGGATTGATACCCATACGGGACAATTATAATAATACTTGGTTTCCAACCAAACCAGTCACAAGCTGAGAAAAAAAGAAAACAGGATAATAATAATAATTTATTTGCATAAAACATGGTATTTGGTGGTGTTACAATATTATATATAGTGCAAGCATGTTTTGCTAGATTATAGCATACAAAATATTAATTATGGGTACAAAACCAAGACATTTTTTTTTTAAAAATCCGTTCACTTTGTAATAGTTGTGTAAACATAGCCAAGTATACAACCTTTTCTTAAAAATCCGAAGTCTATCTACTTAAAGTGATTCGGTAGTTTCTTATAGATACGCACACAAGCTGCCTTGCTATGGCAAGGCAGCTTTTTTGTACTTGGTTAGTCTCGGTATGTCACTTAAGACCAATTTAAAAGGATCTCGTCTATTTCTAGAATGTACCTTATCTGCTGTTTTAAACAACTCTTTATTCTTATATACAAACATGCATATTTCGTAAATATATAAAGACGGTAAAGGTAACAATCCAAGCTTGTAAAATAATGTGTTTTTTTTTATACTTTATTAGTCTTGCGTTTGACCGTGATCTCACCTGATCTCAAGTGAAGATGCAGTCGACGATGGAGCATGCTTGCCTAGAAGATACCTATTCACTCGCAACTTGAAGACACCCAGATTGTACTCATCGGGAAACACAGACTTAGGTAGCGAATTCCACTCCTTAGCGGTAGGCATTATAAAATTGGAAGCAAAGCGCTTCGTGCGTAAATGTGGTATATCCACCATGTACCTGTGTCGCTGGCCTGATTGTCTGACCGTTCGATGGTAGAAAGGGGAAGGAGGAATCAAATTATGCAGTTCCTCTGCACACTCTCCGAAACGTATCCGATAGAAAACCGAGAGACCAGCAACCTTACGACGATGCTCCAAGCTTTGGAGTCGTGTGTTGACCAGTTGTTCATCGCCGATAAGTCTCCTGACCTTGCGTTTAATTGACTCCAAAGCTTCCAGCTGATATTTTGCAGGGCCATCCCAGAGATGAGAACAGTACTCCATGCAGGATCGAACCTGTGCTTGGTACAAATTAAGCAAATGTTCTGGCATGAAATACTGCCTCACCTTACTGAGGATGCCCAGCTTTTTGGCAGCTAGTTGGACTCTTGTCTCAATATAGGAGCCAAAGTTAAGGGTTGGAGTCAATGTCATACCCAGAAGCTCAAGACGATTAGTTATCGGCACGGATACATCTCGGAAAGTTGGAGCCAGTTGGAATGGGCTCATTTTTGTGGAAAAACTACTTACATGACTCGTCCGGCTGAAGGCCTTTTATTGCTCGCACTTTTTTTGGGCAACAAATGCTCTATTGAAGTCCTTACTGTTACCCCATATTATATGTATGTGATCCACAAATTGTTCCGATTCTAGATGTTCTTGTGTCCATTGTTTAAATGTCTGTAAGGTCCCTACGATGCCAGAATTTTTCCTAATGCTAAGAAAAATATATGCTTGCTTTTAGTACGTATGAGCTCGCTGCTGGCCCGAGGATGCACTAACCTCTTACAGGCAACCGGCATAAGAACAGTAACGCTGTACTGCATTTAGCCTGGTAAGTAAAAGGTTTTCGTATTCCGGAGTCCATTTTCATTTTCTTCATTCCGTTTTCTTAGATTCAATGACGTGTGGGTAATGACCCCCTGATATGGCAGCCATACCTACCGCATTTACCACCAAGAGGCCCGTGCCCAGGAGTGAGGGATATTTTAAATGCAGGTTGTTATTATTAAGCTTATTGATACCTTTGTTCATGTATGAGTCAAGTGTGTATATACATAGGTTGCCTCGATGGCGTAGTGGTTAGTGTAACCGACTGCCACGCCTGAGGTCGCGGGTTCGATTCCCGCACAAGTCAAACATTTGTGTGCATGAACATGGATGTTTGTCTTGGTCTGGGTGTTTCTATGTATAATAAGTATGTATTAACAATAAAAAAAAAAGTATATATGTATGTTTATCCATTGTCTAGTACCCATAGTACAAGCTCTGCTTAGTTTGGGCTAGATGGTGTTGTGTGTATGTGGTAGAATATTATTATTATTATTATTATTATTAAAGATATAAGCCTCGTTAAGTTTTATATTTACAAATTAGTAATACCTAATATTTACTGCCAGTTTTCTCGATAACATGGTTGGACTTATGAAACAACATTAGTAAAATAACAAATATAAAATTTGGATCATTATTTCAGTATGAGCGGCGTGTACACTTTGCATATGTATAAGGCGAGTATTAATGTATCCCTTAGGCGATTGCATTAATGCGAATATTTCCTAATACGCACTGGACTTGGCTAAATATTGCATGTTGTTACACATAACTAGTTAATCATTTCTGCACGCTTGTGCGTTAGTCTTCTTTGGTCACGTGGCGTAATTATATCGATAGGTCTTTTACTTAATATATTATATTGACATACTATTAGTATTAATTACGTAAATCTATATTTTTATTAAATGCATGTTATATTCTTATTAAATGCACATTAAATTCAATATTGGACAAATTACTTGGTGTTATTTTATGCGACTTGATGTCTTTGCTGACAGCAAACAGGTATTAGTGCATTTTTGATCACTTAAATATAGCAGAAATGACCGTCGTACTGTCGTTGTTTGTCTTAGCATGAGACTTACTAACTTTAAAATTGTTTTCATATACGAAACTGGCTTCTTACCTTAGCTTTCAAATTTTAGCAAAATGTGACACAATAGTATTTTTATGTCTAAAGCATATAAACATCTAGCCTCTATATATTTTTTAATTTGGATTAGCTTGTATTTCTCGAAAAATTTTGTCGAAGCAAAATGTCACTTTAAAATATTATTAGGTAATTCACCGTACATATCTTTTTAATGTTTACTGTGAAATAGTCACTTTATTTTTAATTACTAAGTCACTGATATAGCTTACAGAAAGCAAAGTACATCGCGTTGTCGAATGAATAAGGAATATGATTTATAATCGAAACGTGGGTTCGATCCTCGCGCTGTAACCTAGTACTGTTTTCAATAATCGTTTTTATTATTTATATTGCCTTAATATGGAGTGTACTTAAGGAAGAGGATACTCGTAATGGCGAATAAATGACGAACAAAACAGAAAGCACAAATAAAAGTGCCTAGCTTAAAAATATGTTTCCAACAACACGAAACTCCAGTTAAACTCAGTACGCTTAGTATGACTTGCAGTATTTCGAACGCCTTTTATGTCAACAATTTCTAGACAGTCCAGTAAAAATAGAAAGCTCTGGTTCTGTAAACAGATCATAACAACAAGACAAGTTTGTTTCCTGTTCTCTGTGAGTCGACGGACGGAAAGTGATCAATGCACTCGTACGGCGACCAACAGGCTTTATAACTGTGACTAGTTTCGTGCTATCGATTTTATTTTAAATACTAGTATTTGCCTGCGGCTTCGCTCGCTCAGGAACAGCACTTTTTCCTGGATAAAAGGTACCCTATGTTCTATACGCCTCGGCAACGTGTATGCGAAATTTCATGATGATCTGTCGAGTAGATAAAGGTGTGAAAGTGTAACAAACAAACAAATTCACATTCGAATTTATAATATTAGTTTTTATATAAATAAAGAACATATTTTATAGCTGGCAATAATATTTTAAAGCTTTGGTTTTGTTTTATATCTTGACTATCTTTTAAAGCTACATTGAGTTACCGTCGACGCCGATATTTTGAATCGTTCGAATTTTGTGTCACCATTCGAAATATCGATTATGAGCAATAGAAATTTATTTTATTTATTGTCGATGATTATTATTCGAATCGTAATAAAATTGAATATTTCTCAATGTGATGGGATATCATAATTTCGCGTACTGTTCGAGATAACAAAGATTTTTGAACTTAGCAATTCTTGATAGAAAAGCTGATAATATTATTTTTAACCTGTACCGTCCCATTGTTGGGCAAATGTCTTCCCTATATTTATTCAACGTAGACCTTCGGTCTCCCAGTCGCTCAAAAATGTGTCTAGATCATCGCACCAGCTTTTTCATGGCCTACCCCGATGACGACGTCTCTCTGGTGTTAAATAATACTATGTCCAATACATTTCATATGAATATTATTATTATCAAATTAATTATGTTAGTAGTAGATACTTAGGATTTCTTATAACTTACTTGTATTTCTTCTTCTCTCTTAGCCTTTATTATTCCCAAGTCACTTGGGGTCGGCTTTTCTGGTCTACCCGGATTTGACTGGATATCAGTTTTTACACGGAGCGGCTGCCACCTGACCTCCGCAACCCGAAGGCTAACGATACCCTAAGGCTAGACCAGTGTCAGAATATTAGAGGGTACTAACTTTCCCAATAACGACTGCCATAGACGTTCATGGCAGCCGGAACCAACGGCTTAATGTGCTCTCCGAGGCACGGAGCAGGCGATAATTGTTAATTAATATTATAACTTACTTGTATATGTAATATACAATATATTTTCTAGAAATTTATAACAGCGATAATGTACCGAGGAGCAGCCAAGTTAGATATTTCGAGATACAGCAAATAAACGGCGCGGAACTTCGTATTTTTTAAATTTTTGCGTGTACGCTCAATACCGTCCTCACAAATATTATAAATGCGAATGTGAGTTTGTGTGATGCTTACAGTTTTGTAAGCTAACTATAAATCATGAGCAACTATGTTCAACTACCAGCTACAAATTATTTTATTATTCGATGCAACATGGCGCATAATGCACTTAAAGCAATTTTACGATAGCAGCGACGGTTCGAGAAAACTGAGTGCTCTTGGAAAAAGAAGACTACTCAAGAAAAATACCTTAAGTAATAACATTACATCCTCTTAAGTACAGAACCTTTTAGCAAGCAGCGTGAAACGAAAATATAATAAAAAAGCCAATAACTCATTGTAGACGTCTATAACATATCTATAAGAGATAATACATAAAGTTTATAGTGGGTTTCAAATAGTTTCATTGACATTTAGCAGTATTTAAATAAAAATTAAACCGATATTTCAGGTTTTCCCGTTTCTCTTATATTTATACGATTAGCATAACGGCTATTCTATCTCATAGTTTATTAGGCTGCCATAGTGGATTAATTAATTAGCGAGTAATAAATTACAATATATTATTAGAGTTTCAAGTGAAAATACTGCTGGATATCGTTTAATCCGTTAATATAATGATAAACGGATGAACGAGGTTGTAGCAACTGTTCGGGCACGCCACGATCGTGGCGGTAAGTCCCGTGTTTGAGGAGTGGCTGGAGAGGCGCCATGGCGCCCTCACCTTCCGGCTGACACAGGTAATGACTGGCCACGGTTGTTTTGGCCAGTTCCTGTGTCGTATACGTCGGCAAGAGACGCCCGGTTGTCACCACTGCGGCGACTGCTGCGACGTAGTTGAGGACACGGCGCTGCACACTTTGGCGGTTTGCCCCGCCTGGGCATCGCAGCGCCGTGAATTGATCGCGGCAGTCGGATTGGTTGCCCTCTCGCTCCTGGCCGTAGTTCAGTCTATGGTCCGGAGTGAGAGGTCGTGGAACGCCGTCGCCTCCGTTTGTGAGGAAGTCATTTCCATCAAGGAGGCGGCGAAGCGGGAGAGGGAGCGTTTGAACCCTCTCCCCAACCGCAGAGCCGGGCGCCGGAGGGCGCCGGAGGGCGCGGGACGACCTCCAGCCACCCTGAGGTTTGACCTGGGGGTGGCGGGCTTTGTGGGCCTGCCCGCCATCCGTTCAGCACCAGATCCGAGAGGCGGCGTGCGTGTTCCCACGCGCGCCTCTGTGTTGAGTCCGTCTCCCCTCTAGGGGGGACAGTAGGGAGTGGTAGAAGTGCCTTTAGGGTAGGTCTTTCGTGTAGTGGCCTGCCGTTTCATACGGCGGGCCGAAACCTCGGCGGGGTCGCGACCGCATGTGAAAGTGATTCGCGCGGCCCCGTCGATAGTGGTTTTGTCGAGGAACACCGTGGTAGGTTTAGTTGGTATTCCGGGAGGAGTTATTATCATCTTAACATCTTATTTTACCCCGGCGAGTCCGACATAACCCCTCCGCCCGCCCCCGCGGAAGGGTATGCGTCATGCATTCCCCCACGTAAAAAAAAAAAAAAAAAAAAAAAACTGTTATTCAATTAGCATTTTAATAGTGAACATTAACAGCTGTTTCTAATAATATAATAATATAATATAATATAATATTCTACCACATACACACAACACCATCTAGCCCAAACTAAGCAGAGCTTGTACTATGGATACTAGACTATGGATAAACATATATACTTCTTTTTTGTAAATACATTCATATTATACATAGAAACACCTAGACCAAGACAAACATCCATGTTCACGCACACAAATGTTTGATTTGTGCAGGAATCGAACCCGCGACCTCAGGCGTGGCAGTCGGTTACACTAACCACTACGCCATCAATAACGTTAGTCTTTACGAAATATATTACTACATACACATTGTTACATACACATTGTGCTAGTTTTTTTAAGTCCTTATGTAGGCCTTCGCCAGGTAATTCTATTTCATACATCAAATTACTTTTAAAATTTCCTGATGCCCAAATATCACTTTACATTTACCAATAAATAACGAGGTCCCTCTAGTTGGCGTGGTTTTATGAACAAGGTAATATTACTTGTTTAAAACGAACACCAATAGCAGCCATCATTCCAATAGTTTTTATTTTCAACATAACTATATAATTGCGCCTATTAACTTCATTTGGTTGAGCGATTAAGTTACTTTAGTGCTATTCGTTTCTACTGCAAAGGAAAAGGTAAAAAAGAAGTAAAGCCAATTCTATTTGAAACATAGTTTTTCTAGAAATTAATAACAGCGATAATGTTTTAAGATTTTTTTATTAACGCAAGCGATACCGTGATCCATATCTAGTTAACTATATAAACAACAAGTTGAGATAATTACTAAATAACATAGTCTTCAAAATAGTTTATTTATACATAATTGATGCATTTTATTGTAACAAATACAATGGCAGAGGGCTTAATTGAATAAATTTACATATTCACATGAATTTAACAGTATTTCCTCTAATGATATATCACTAATGATGCGTAATAACTTGGGGAAAGTTCTGAAATTGCGCCGTAAGTTGATTCGACTGTAAACCATTCAATCGTTTGTGTTATGAGACTTAAGACTGCGCCGAGCGAAATGTGCCAAAACAGGCGGTCACAGTTAAGTGAATAAAATCAACACTTGTTGTTTAATACAAATATAAAATATACCTTTACCATAACAATGAATGTGTTTACAATTGTTCCGTGTAAAAAATTTAAAATAATTAATATTTTCGCCTACAAAATTATGTAAACTTGCACGAAAAATGCAAAAACGTAAACTCGTGTTACGTGATTTTTAGAATATGACAGTAGAAATCTATCCTATTTTACAGCTTAAACGAAACATAAATAGTTATATTACAATTTGTCCGTCCCAAATATTAAAGTTATTGGTTACAGTAAAGATACATATTTATAAAAAAACACGTCAAATCCTCCATACAATTGTACTATGGCGGCCGCGCGCCGATTTGAATATTGAGCTCTGTCAAATGTCCAACCGCGTCTTACGCTCGGCGCAGTCTTAAGGAGCAGCCAAGTTAGATATTAAGAGATACAACCTATTGCCTATTGGTACCGAAATGGCGCGTAACTTCGAATTTTAAAATTTATTTTCGTGTACGCGATCGCTACCATCCTAACAGATATTATAAATGCGAATATGAGTTTGTTTGTTACGCATTCAGGCTTTAACTACTTGACCGATTATCATGAATTCTGCTTACACGTTATCAGAGGTACAGGAAACGACATAGAGTACCTTTCATCCAGAAAAGTACTGTATCCGAGAGAAAGGATTTTATTGACAAAATTTAAATTAAAGAGAGCTAAGCTAAGCGGGCAAAATTCAGAACTTAATGATATTTAATGTTGAATAGTACCTAGGATTAAACTTGGTCCTACGATAGAACAAGACTACGGTTTATAGTATACTAGCTTTTGCGCGCGGCTCCGCCCGCGTGGTACGTACATCAATAAAAAGTAGCCTATGTCCTTCCCCAGGTTTTTAACTATATCTGTACCAAATTTTATCTAAATCGGTTGAGTGGTTTGGCCGTAAAAAGGTAACAGATAGACAGAGTTACTTTCTAATTTATAATATTAGTAAGGATATCTCCGTCTCGTCCTCTTTCAAAGTAAGATTACAATAATACTGCTTTAACAGACAATGCCACGACCCTTGGATTGCCTTCCTCTAACGATTGATCTAGAACATCAGCACTACTAAGAAGGCAAACAAACGTGACGTCATAACGTATTAGATAATAGTGTGTATGTCCATATTATGTATGTAAGCGTAAATAGAGGTAAACGAAGAAGTAATGAGGAAACGTATCGGCGCAGTCAAAACTTCCTCGCATCTCTACAACACTTTCACCGTCTATGACTTAACTCACTAGGTATGATATAACGCATGAGGATTATACCGATATTGCAGGAACTTGAACATTCTTTTCATGAGAGAGGTTCTAATGCCTGAAGTGAAATGTAATTTATATAATATGATACTAAAAGTATATAAACACTCTTATATAGATATGCAATGTTGCGTAAAAGTTTCAAGTCAATCCATTGACCAGTTCTGGAGTTATGTGGACACAAACATATATATATATTCATATATATATTCTACCATATACACACAACACCATCTAGCCCAAACTAAGCAGAGCTTGTACTATGGGTTCTAGACAATGGATAAACATACATATATACGTTTTTTTTTTGTAAATATATACATATTATACATAGAAACACCCAGACCAAGACAAACATCCATGTTCATGCACACAAATGTTTGACTTGTGCGGGAATCGAACCCGCGACCTCGGGCGTGGCAGTCGGTTACACTAACCACTACGCCATCGAGGCCGACAAAATATGAAAGCTTATTTTTATATTTAAAGAAGAATATCAAATTAATATCTATATCTATGCTAATATTATAAAGGTGAAGAGTTTGTTTGTTTGTTTGAACGCGCTAATCTCAGGAACTACTAGTCCGAATTATAAATTCTTTAAGTGTCGGATAGCCTATTTATCGAGGATGGCTATAGGCTACATAACATCACGCTACGCCCCACGCGGGCAGCGCAGCAATCATAAACGCAGGTGTAACCGCGGGTACAGCTAGTTAATTATATAATTACGATGAAACTTAATTGACATGGAAGCACGGATGTTTGTCACAAAAATATCCGAAACATTTGAAGAAAGCATTAGCGGAGCTCGTCAAAAATATCATTGTAGGCCAGCTCGATGTCGTACAAGTGTAAATGATTACGCAATTGCCGATTGTGAGGTGCTGAGTTCAATTCTCGGGTCAGTCAGTAATGATTTATTACCAGGCAGTATTTTCAGTAGGAGCACGAAGTTATGTGATGCTTCGATAACTAGAAAGAGGTTCTCCTTTACTTCGGCAAACTAAACAGCTAGAGAATTGTAATAGTGATGAACTATGGTCTGGTTCCCAAGAAATGTACTGTATACCATAATATTACAAAACTGCTACGTTTATTAAATTCCTTAGTATAACTATACGTAAGTAAGCTGTAAGCATACATAAATGCTATATCATAGAAAGGCGCCCATAGCTCGTTGCACTCACTGATCGGTAAACGATTAGCGAGGATAAGCACCGTTGGGTGTGGGCAGTCTATAGATGGACCGTTTAGTGGTATTTCATTTGAGCGTCTCCGTGCTTCGGAGGGCACGTAAAAAGTCGGTCCCAGTTGTTGCCAATTTGACAGCAGTTGTTAAACCATGTCAGAGGCCTAGCCAGCTTGAACAACTCTTGACAACAGGTTGGCCACTAACCACACGAAAAGAAGAAGATCATAGAAAGGCAAATTTTATACGTGAAAGGTTGTTTGTTCCACTCGTTATATCCAGTCCTAGGTGAACATACACACGGATTTCGTCAAATATTTTCAGCATATTTCTTTGTACATTACGTGGATAGAGTGCCCAACAATTGGCACCTTTGTATTAGAGTTTTAGAGAGAGTTTTAGAGGATTTAATGGTTGGTTCTTTAAACCATTGTGACTTAATGATTAAGCCATTTGAGCTTAATATATTGCGAGGGTACAATACAATTAAAGTGAGATGGTGTCAGAAGAAAGTCTATATGGTGTTTTTAGCATTAAATACTCGTAAGGTGAACTTCATCTTACTCCCTTTTTATTCCTCAATTCCACTTGAATATCGTTAATGGGCTTATTAAAGCACATTGAAAGCATGTTCGTGCTAGATTGGATGTATGTATGTATCTTATGTGGGGGCCAGTCAGTGCAGACCGGCGACACTTCGACCCAATGGGATCTTTTGTGTCGACACTCTCCCAATACCGACTGCCATAGATGTTCATGACAGCCGGGACCGACGGCTTAACGTGCTCTCCGAGGCACGGAGCAGGCGATAATTGTCAATCAATACGTACATAATCTCGAAAAGTCATATAACTTCCGAAAATCAGAGGTGCGCGACGTGGGTTCGAACCCGAGACCCTCTGCATTGCAGTCTGTTGGTCTCCCCACTGAGCTATCGCTGCTTTTGATGTAAGTAACTGTTACTATATATTCTAGATCAAGGATATTAGCAAGGTAAGTCAAGCTTTTAGGCTTCTGGAAGAAGTGGTAAAACTTCTAGTAAAACCTAAATCGATTTTAGTGTATTGTAAAATATATGTATTTAGTTTCACCACAATATAGATTAAATTAGAATATCTTACATTTTCTAGTTTCAACATTTGATGGTCAAGTATAGTGTGTGAGAGACTGTTGCGAAATCTATGTCATCGTTACTACATTGTGTCAATTATTTTAATTCAAAAACACATATTTTTAGAATATCGAAGAATTCTGTTATACTTTCTTTTTTTTATTAATTGTAACAAATATTCGACGAAATATTAATAGATAAGGACAGCTATGCAAATTTTGCTACAGTATTTAACAATCGGATGTAGTATTCATAAGTAAATAAAAATATCTAATACTTAGCAACCAATTTGTTAAACTGGCTTTGAGGAGGCAATTTTGTTATGTTCTGTATAACTTATATTAACATAGGATACGAGTATTAGTCTGTAAAGATGTTTAGGTTTGCATTAAATTAAGTGCATAACTAAATTTAGATTAAACTATTTGCTGTTATTTTGTTTAAAATGCATTGTTAATTGAATCTTATAAAAACTATCGAGAGGAGATGCAAACACTTAAATTAGCTTTTTTCTTGTTTAAATCTATGTATTCTAGGTAACTTAATAACTTCTGCTGGAGCCGGCTTTTATATTCTAGTATGTTCTATAAAAGTCGAAAACAGGAAAAAAATAACAAGCTAAACTAAAATGCAATATATGCACTAATTAATTTCACTGAATCTCATTAAGTCAACGAGCTTATTTATTTTGTGCAAGACGTAAAGATTTTTACCTTATATACTAGTGAATAATATTTTCAATATAAAGCAATGCAATTGCATTTGTAAAATATTAAATACTTACGCGTAAAAAGATCCGTCAACGTTGACCACACACACTAAAAAAGTTCGAATTTTAAAAACGTTCCAAAATGGCGTCTGTTAACTGTGATCGCGACGTACGACTGCGGAATCGTCGCAGGCGCAGGTGAATGTGCACGTCACACCACCACTTTTGTTTCGCGTAACATTAACTGTATACAGATGCACCTTCCCTTCTTTATAGCTAAAGTAATGTAGGTTCTCCTTAAATTGGAAGGACTATAACACTTGTTATGTACGTTGAACTTTGCCTATTTGAATGGACGATTGTTCCTGCGATGCGTCTTCCATTTTTATTAAGTTTTTGTATGTGTACATGGTTTTTGTGTCAAGCTTGTCAATTTGTTTCTAACTCAAATTGCTACAAAGAGAAAGTTTAGCGTTAATGACGTTAATTGTTGAGAATTTGTATTATTTGTAAGTAGATAAAAAATTCGCCATCCACGGAAGGCTTAAAGAAAATTTATTCATACATTCATGAGAACAAATTGCAACAAAAATTATAGTTAATTTTAGGCAAATTTTATATCTACTCAGAGTTTTCTCTTTTCTTAAACCTACTTATTTACCTTTAATTAAATGTATTATCGACATCGCGATTACATGCGTGTATTTATTCTTTCATCGCGTATTATTTGAATAAACATAATACAATAACAACACTACAAAAATAATAATTTCAGGTTGTGATGGCATTATTTAAATTAACGTGAAGTATACCATCGATTTTTAGAATTGTATAATAATATACATATATGTTATTAAAACGAATAGTATTAATCAATGAAACTACATCATACTTTATTTAGATATGGAGAAGATAAATCGTCCCAAATCAGGGCACTTTTACCTGATTACCGATTTTCAATCAACAATTTGCCCAATTTTCAGTTGACGAACAGTCAGTTCTTTATCACAAAAGGTGTTCCGCCGATCCATCAAATACGATGACATTTTATTTAAAAAAAAGAAAGTAATGTAAGGAACGTTATCAATGTACGAATTTCACAAAACTTCACGCTTAATAAACATGAAAATGATGAATGATAGAGCACGTTTACCTTCACGACTCCACTTGGTTTAATCGTATGTAATTATTTATAGTACCAGCTTCAAGTATGAAAGAAATTTTAAGAAGGCTTCAATGTTTTTATGCTATGCCGGCATTTCGTTATTATATCCATTTTGGAGATACTGGTAGTCATAAATAATTATCTTTTATAAATCGCTTTGTTAAAGGCAGTGATTATATAGTATGTTATAAAATGTATGGAAATGATTTTATTTGAAAGTAACTTTAATCCGTAACTTCATTGCCGTAGTAGTAACGGGACTAAATATAAAAATAACCACCAAAAATACTAATTACGCAGCAAAATATGCTTATTAAAATATACCTTAACGAGCACCTATACGCCTCCTAAATCACTGCATTCCGTCTCGGAAGGGTTAGGTTATGTTAGGTTTCTAGAGCCGGGCGCTGGAGGGCACGAAATTACCTCCAGCCACCCTGAGGTTTGACCTGGGGTTAGTGGGCTTTGTGGGCCTGCCCGCCATCCGTTCAGCACCAGGTCCGAGAGGCTGCGTGCGTGTTCCCACGCGCGCCTCTATGTCGAGTCCGTCTTCCCTCTAGGGGGGAGACAGTAGGGTTTAAATTGAGAAGTGCCTAGGGTAGGTCTCTCTTGTAGTGGCCTGCCATTTTATATGGCGGGCCGAAACCTTGGCGGGGTCGCGACCGCATGTGCAAGTGATTCGCGCGGCCACGTCGATAGCGGTTTTGTCGAGGAACACCGTGGTAGGTGTAGTCGGTATTCCGGGAGGTCCTTTATCATTTCAACATATTTCTTTTACCCCAGTGAGTCCGACATAACCCCTTCGCCCGCCCCCGCGGAGGGGTATGCGTCAAAGCATTCCACCAAGTAAAAAAAAATATGTTAGGTTCCTTCTTAAACCCAAAAATAGGAGGCTCCATCGACTTATTTTGATCGCTTTAAATATAATGCGGTTTTAATTTTGGTGATAATTTACTATTTTGATTATTTTTGACTGTTATATTTTACTATATCTGGTGATAAATTAAACATAAGCCGAAGATAACGATCTCGCATTATTTTGTACAAGGGTAAATTACTGTGTATGTCACTCTGCCTCGGCCTGTTAATATAAATGCAGAGTCAATAATAATCTAACAACCATATTTCGGCATTGATAAATATAGAATATATTTTGACTGCTAATAAAATGTTATAAAATTTACATTCTTTTGAGTTAAACTTAGTTACATCTGCAGTGCTTTGATAATGGTTAAATAAACGAGTACTAGGTAAATTAAACATACGTACGGTCAGTTTTTGTAATCGTCGGCAAGCAGATACAACGCCGAAGTATTTCTGGAAAGCTAATTTACTTTCTTAATTTGGATAAGCCTTTAAGTTTACAATAATCTAATTGTTTCTTAAGTTCGACATGAATAACTGTTATATTTTATATCAAATATTTCAGAGAAAAGATTATGAAATTTGCTGTTTTGGAGGTCGTCACCTGCTTTTAAGTAGTTAACATCTAATTTATAAAGTTTTAGCTATTGTAAAGTTATATGAAAATTTAAACTGCGTACAAAGTTTTATTTATTCTACTAATATTAGTAATATGCAAGTTTGTGAAGATTTTAGATGTTTCTTGCTCAATCACGCTTAAACCTTTAGACGGATTTAGGCGAAATTTGCACATAGATAGATCATGGATGTATGGATTAATACATAAGTTACTTTTTGTCTCGGTATGCGTCGCCGTGGCCTTCACATGGGCTTAGTCGCAGGTAGAAATTCGTTTTGTGTTAATGGAAATTAACAATATAGGATAAGGTTAACTTATTTTTGCGTTATGAGTTATAACAAACCAGCTAACGTGATTCTTTAGTCATTCAAGAGACTTTCGCTTATATATTGCCGAGGAGATGGTCAGAGGTGTATGATGTCTACAAAAGTTATTAGATCAAGTTGGACGCCGTGCTGCACACACATACGAGTGGACACTTTATTCAATCCGGGAAACCTGAGACATCACGATTAGAAACTTATGGTACAGGAGCAATATGGCATTCAAGTCAGCGTATTCATTAAAAAGAAAGAACAGCGCGGAAGTCAGACCAGAATAAATGCTTTAAGTGTTTTTACTGCGGGAGCAAGTACCTCTTGACTCATCGGCAGCCATCGGCACCGGCTAGGAATGTCGATTACCCTTTAGTTTACGAAGACAATAAAGGAACCAGTCGGTTCGACGTCCAACCTTGACTGGGCCGAAGATCCTCAAGGTTCTGACAATTAATAAATACTGCTATTGTAATTGAGTTGAATAGTCACCTTGGTAGAAACTGGTGTCGCATAATTAGGTTGAATGTAAATGTGTTATTAATTAAGCTTATTTTTAACCACCTCGTTAGACTCGTCGAAGTGTAAGCTTAGCGCTTGTTTACGAGGGATCATAAGGTTGCAGATTTTAATTCCTGTTTTGGACCGAATATTTTTTTATTTAGGCAATTGTCTGTCGTAGTCGAGCATCTGAAAATGAGCGCGTTTTTTTTATTATATTTATATTTTTTGATGTAATATCACTAGTTGTTTTCTGAATATTTTCATGGAATTGTGTGCTAACTAGTGTCGACTAACTAGTTCAAGGGATAAATAATAAAATGTAGCTAAAGAAATGCAGATCTAATGTATCACTAGGACACACCTTCGGGTAGATGAGAAATGTTACATATTTTATAGCAAATAGTGTATTTTTTTTAAGCAGACGTTAATATATAGCTATATTATATATATACATATATATAATATTTATAATATTTAATTATTTAATTATTTTAATTATTTAATATAATATAGCAGACGTTCAGGCGACCTTAGGCTGCGGAAACAGCTTGATACCAGGACATAAGCTTGTGGACTAGTTATTAGTTATTTGTAGGTAGAAAAACATATCTGTGCTAATGATGGGCAATGACGTAGTGATTTTAAAACATAACGTAACTGTTATTTAATATTGAAACGTGAGTTTAAAGTAAAACTTGTGATGCAGTTATTGTTTAACGAGTCTATGAGAAAGTGTGAGACTTGAAAGTTTTTGCAGGTTTCACTCACTAATTACTTCCTTGATTCTATTCACTATAATTATTGTTGGCACAGTATTAGAGATCGATGCTCGATTGTCAAGGAACAATATTAAAACATTTGAAAGTAGTAAGATCCGCCATTTTAGATTTTATAGATTTCGGCGTTGTTACGGATTTCTATCTGAATTGCAATCGAATTATTGACACACTGCTAAGCTTTAAAGTGATTTAATGTAGTATGTCTGATCGTGTTGATTTATGTGTTATTCGAGCATAATTAATCAATTGTTTGGTTGTTTGGTTTAACAGTTAATTACAATCGTTGATCATTCGAATAAAACCCTGTCGATGCAATTTGGTTAATGTTGGATAAAATGCTGAAATATATTAGTAGATATTATAGACGGCTTTATTAATAGAAATCTTCATAAAAATATTACGATAGCGTGTTAGGATTTCATCATCTTCATATAAAAGTCCAATGGACAAAAATACGTGTTAAGTTTCATCATATACCTACTTATTAAAATATTAAATTTTAATTTACTATGCTCTTAAGACTATTATTTATGTGAACGTTACGGTCCTCAAATGTGACTTTATAATATTTACCCTTAACTCCATTGTGTATTCCAATCTGTATACTGACCAACATTATATGCGAGATTAAAAGCCTTCTCTCCTCCAAACGTGGAATATCTCTTAACCCAGATATTACTGAAACTATTTTTAATTCTAGATTATCGCCATTTTTGGATATGTGTCTTCAAATGACTCCTAATGTGTTTTTACTCTGTTAAAGATTTTATAGAATATAAGTCATAAATAAATAATTGCTCTTAATAATAACAATAATATAATGTAATATCAAGAATTAATAACCACTATGCAAAAATTAATTATACTTAATGTTATTTTAATATTCTAATTGTAAAATATTTCTACACCGGATACGGTAGTACATGTGAAACACTGTATAATATTTGTAATATCTGTAATACCATGTACTAAGAAATAAACGATATTCTATTCTATTCTATTCTATTCTAATAACTAGAAAAATTAAAAAAAAATGCTACATTGCCGGAACAGCCAGGAAAAGGTGGCCTTTTAAAAGGCCCGTCGTGACATAGGGATTTAAAAAGACACACATAGAAATCGGTACATTTATTACTGAATACGCCACAAATAAGCATTTCTTATTAAGTATGATATTCTAAAAAGCAGTTCTTGGGGTGTAAATGTATTTTACATTTTTGGCAAATAAAAAAGGTTTTTATTTTACAAATCTTGCACCTAAGTTGAGGTGCACTATACTGGACTAAGTGATCAACTCCGTCATACCGAGATAATTCGCGATGAGATCTTGGCGTAGGACACGGTCCTCTCTTATCACCTTACTTATACGTTTCAAGCAAACCCTTTTCTAAAGATCTACGAAAAACAAGGTAATCGTATTCTCCGCCATTCCGCTTATATAGTTGCCAAGCGTTATGTACAGCCATATCGAGACTATGGCAGAAAAGAGAAAAGTACAATTTCTTGCCACAATTAGGAGCTCGGTACAAGCCAATGTTCTGATCTGACCTATCTACCCTCCCATACTTATATTATAATGTTTTATTACGGACGGTTGATCAATATGCACGTATTTCTTTTTTTGTTGTGAAAATCTCTTTACTTTATTCAAAGGCTCCACAGTTTCACTATTAGACGCTACAGTGACGACATTATTGTCATTCCATTTACAAGTAAGAATATTCACAGGGAAACTAGATTTGTACAGAAATGTACCTCTGTCAGTCTTTTTGAAATCTTTGTTTGTTGTGAAAGGACACTTAGATGTTCTATTTTTCCTAATACTGCCAGTCGCTCTCAGGCCCCTAATACCAAGCTCATGAAATAAGGGAATAGAAGAGAAATTGTTGGTAATTGCGGATGGTGAGCTTGCAGAACATCAGCAAATTTCAAAATCACACTCCCCCCTAGACCAAACTGTTTATAAGCTTCGGCAATAGTTGATGATTTTCCCTGGTGAGGGTCAAACCACAAAACATAGCCTAATTTTGTCGCACCATTCCATAATTTGTATCCCCAACGGATCGGTTTACCACGTATGAACTGCTTGCAACTGTGATCACCATAATATGGAACCATAGCCTCGACTATACTGTAACTTTCTTCTAATGGTGCCATTTCAATGAAATTTTTAAGCAAATCATCGTACAGAGATCTCAATTTGGCAAATTTATCAAGTGAGCCCCTAAGCATTGTATTGTCACAGCTGTGAATATTAGACATAATAAAAGTAAAGAGATCTCTAGCCATAGCGTTATGCACAATACCAAAATCAGCGTCAAGATGTTTCCAAATAAATAAATCGACGAGGCAGAACAACAACCCACTATACATAAGAATGCCCAAGAAAAAATTGATTTCAGAGGCGGTCACATTGCCTACTTTGTTCCTCTGACTTGCGTACAAATTAGTGTATCGCACCAGTAACTCAATTATACTATCAGTAAACATACAATTAAAATAATATAGGGGTGATTGTAAGTTTCTAGGACCTTGCTGCTCATTCCATTTCTTATAGTTGTTTGGTGTATGACGCTTTTCCCATTTATAAGTCTGGTTTCGCGGAATTGTAGGCTGAACAAATGTAAAAACAGTTGATACGCCTGGTGAAGAAGAAAAAGAAGTCGAAGGTATAGCTGCTTCACTGTCATCAACGGTAGTGTCAGTCGTGCGTCTTCTTTTAGCGAAGCTTGACAAAGGCTCGTCGTTTCGTCGTCAGTACTCATATAAAACGCCACTTCAGCCGCAGCTCTTAGTTGTGAGCCTAAAGTTAAAGTTATTAAAATTATAACTAGGCTACGTTAGTTAATTAGATCCTAAAAAAAAAAAAAAAAAATTACTTTACCTGGCAGATTTTGCAATGTTACGAATTCTTCGTCACCAGAGTCTTCATCCGTAACATCCGCGTTGGCATTTTCGGGTGGAAAAATGGTAATATGAGTTGGCAACAAAGTATCTTCATCACCTCGCTCTAACTCATCAATAATTTAATTGAGATTGATCGTTTTCACTGGTCGCGTACTAAAAATAAAGATGTATATATATATATTGCGACAGGACTTAAACAAGACCGTCGATTTCAAACATAAAAAAATTGTGTATATTTCTTTCTTAGAAACATTGGAGTCTAATTTTAGATAACATATCTAAAATCATATATCTAAGCGACATACCTACAAATTCACCATAGAAATATAATAAAATCTTACCTTTGTTCAGCCATTGTAAAAAAAAACTCCATGTTCTTCAAAAACACAAAAAAGACGCAAGAACTTGTGACGAATCAAAAACGTAAATGCATTCAATTAAACGGTGATAGGTACTTAATAGCATGATAGTTTAAATATTAATGACAACTTATTAAAATAATATGAAAAATGCAGGTGCATTAAATAAATTAAAAGTCCCGTCGCAGTATATGGGTAGCGCTTACCACTAAACCAAGATACGTCAACATTTTATATCACATAAAAACAAATGATTCCCTTTATAGCTACTACTAAAGTTACTAAAAAGATTGTGGGCAAATACACGAGTAACACATACATCATATGTTTATATTTGAGCAGACAAATAAAAGATGACTCGCCCTGAAATTATTTCCTCCGAATTTACATCTAATACTGTTTTATTAAGCACTAAGACAAAAAACATATAGGGGAAAAAGGCGTTAAAATAGCTATGCGGAATTAGGTTTTACTGTGTTGTAAAATAAGGGTGAAAATGCTATGGACTTGTATAAGGATTTTTGCCACCTGACAAGATTTTTACGGATTTCATAAAAAATTGTCTCAGTTTTTATTAGATAATGGCTGGTTTATGGAACCATGTTTGTTGAGAGTTTTGCGAGCTTGATACGTTTTTTTTATATTACTAGTAGTTGCTTACGTAGTCATCTGGGTGTTGCTCCAATTTCTTGTACAATATTCACGTCTACTTATAGCAATTTTCTTGGCATATTTCATATTAGGATTGTGATAAAAAAAGAAAGATTACTAGTTTCCTGCACAGCATAACATTTTCTGACAGAGCTTAGCAAAGGAGAATGCTCTGGCTTGTATGGATTTCAGTATAGGTTTATATTGGTATAAATATTTTTTGAGTCGAGATGAAAGTTCCCTCCTTATGTAGGGTATTATATAATAAATAATTTAAAGAAAGATAAATATGATTTACGAAAAGAGTTGTTTTAAAACAGTTACCCTTCCTTCTAACTTTATCTTAGATATTAAAAAATCATCAGTTACGTGTAAAAAAAGTCATATTTTTAATACCACTATACATTTAAGAGCAAGGAATTGCAAAACTGAGTTATATTTCATAACATTATAAGTTAATAAAATTACCAAATCAAGTTTCCACCCGCAATGTTGCTCATGTGGGTAGTCATAATCTAGGGATTGATATCGCCTCCATTTTGTTTTACTTTTTTTTATATCTTAAACTCGGAAATATGTTTTTTGCACTTGTTGCCATATTAAGAACATTAATATATCGATTTTAGAAAATATATATTAACTGCTTTCTTCATTTTATATAATTGTTATGCAAATCATTAATAAGACGGTAGTTGATATTAAAAAGTATAATTAGTTATAGTTTCTGCAATTATAATACGTTTCTAATATTTGTGAGTGAGATATTTAAATAACGATGTCATTATTGCTGGTAACTCTGATAATCCTTCGCAACTGTTTTAAAAACAGCAGTGAAGTCAAAATAAAACAATATGAATCGTTTCAAACCCATATTTATTGAAAAAAAAACATGGATGCTTTTAAAAAAACCTTTGTTTTAAGAGTTTGGCTGTGTAATTGACTTAAATAGTAAAGAAATATGAGCCAAGAATTTTTTTTTATATCAGCTTTGTTTAAATGGTTAATTCGTGTACCTATCACATAATCCTCTATTATCACTTACTCAATGTTTAATAGTTTGCTCATGCGCTCATGATATTAATCCTTATAATTATTTAGTTATACTTAATTGTTGCAACACTTGGCCAGGCCAAGGAAAAGATGGATGGACTGTGTGAGGATGGATATGTAAGGAAAAGAGGTAAATGATCAGATGACGGGTGACAGAGAAGTATGGAAGCGAAGGACATACTGCGCCGACCCCAAATAAATTGGGACCAGGGCAAGAGAATGATGACTTAATTGTTGCAATACACGTTTTTCATGTACATACAGGATGTCCCAGAATATTTGAATCAAATTGTAACGGGAGATTCCTTAGGTAAGGACCTATCAAATGAGCTAAATAAAAAACAAAAAAAATCTTTGTGTAAAAATATAAAATCTAATATTGTCTTCTGTTTACGCGAATGTTATTCATTGAAATGAAACTACTGTAATATACGGATTTTATCCCGTTGTTTATTTTACACTTTATTACATAATTTAGAAACTGTTACACTACTACTACTATTAAACTTTACTAATTTTAAGCTAATTAGATTATTAAAACTATTTATATTTAAGTTTACACTTTCCCCGACGTTTCGGTTGCTTTTCAGCAGCCATGGTCACGGGGAGACTAAGATGATAGTTGTCTCAATGTTCCAGTGTAGTTATTTCAAAGTACCCGAACATAATTTAAACATTGGTGTTTCTATTTACGCAGAGTGAGCTCAAAGTATCATGAAGTCTAGCTGTTGTTTGCTTCTTCTTGGGTTTGACTATTTGTATTACTGGATCCCAAGCTGGTGGTACATTCTAAATTATGTAATAAAGTGTAAAATAAACAACGTGATATAATCCGTATATAGTAGTTTATTTTTTTTTAAATATAAGTGTTTAAAGAAGTACGACCTTTTCCAGAGTTTCAACTACAGGTGCTTCGTTTATGGCTAATTTTAATTTGTTTCCGCTATTATTATTTTGTGAAGGATTTATTCGTCAAAGTACAAACGATTTTGTTTTTAAACTGACGTAGTTTTGGAATTGCAGCATTATTTTGGTATATCTCGTACGATTATAAAAGCTTTGAATTTTTATTTACTTTAGTAGCTTGGAATTCAACGTAAAATTTAAGACACGTTTTATTTTTTTCTATTCAGAAGAACTTGAGTTATGGTACATAGTGCGATTCCGATAACTGTACGTGGCTGAAGTCACTAGCAAAGGTTAGTTGACTTTAAGATATCGTTCACTCTAAGAATAATGTCTTAGTCACGGGCGACTTTACAAACTTTATAACAACTGACCAAACAATGAACAAGTTACTCATATGCGGGTTAAAAATGAGCAATAGTTCGCAAACCGCTGGTACCGTCATGTCTTATATTATGAATACTATTCAACATTGATTGACGGTCCAGGCACAGTGTCATAAATAATGACCATGTAAATTTTCTCAAAATTATTGTAAACCGAGTTCTAGTTGAGAAACTAACTAAACTAACTTTTATTATAGAGATAAATTAGATCAGAATTCTATTACAAACAGATTTTGCTACAAAAACTGGCTCTCTGTTTAACACGTTCAGCGCCACGTGTATATGTCATTAATTTCATTATACACCCTAGTACAACTCTCATAGGCCTGTGTATATCTGATTATACACCTTGAGTAGTCAACTTCAGGGGCCAGTGCATCTGTGAGTATACACCGCGCCTAACATTTTGTATATGACTTTGTAGCCCTGGCCCTCACAAATCGTTTATTGTATCTGGGATACAAAATGCTCGGCGCGGTGTATATTCACTGATACCCTGGCCTCTGAAGTTGACTACTCAAGGTGTGTAACCAGATATTCACTGGCCTGTGAGCATTGCACTAAGATTGACTAGGACATATACACGTGGCGCTGAGAGTGTTAAACAATAATTTAAAATTAATTTCTGTTTGGAACCTAAATATGTTAGTACATAATATTTAGGTTCCAAATAGAATTGAATTTATTTTCATGCAACCTGATTATTCGGCAATATAGCATGCGTTAAGCTAGGCGTCCACTGTAGTTATGGGACGTCATTTTAGATAACGACTAAAATATAACTGAATACTATGAAGTTATGGCTGCAATTTAAAAAGCACCTACAAAAACAAACCTCAACATTTTTAAGCTTACAGCACACTTGTTGGAGTTTTAACTATCCTACTTATATTATAAATGTGAAATATTTAAAGAGTTTTTAATATATGTTTCTTTTTTTTATACAACTCAGGTGGCAAACAAGCATACGGCCCACCTGATAGTAAGTGATCACCGTAGCCTATGGACGCCTGTAACACCAGAGGCATCACTTGCGCGTTGCTGACCCTTTAGGAAAGAAAGTGGCAAGGAGAAAGAGCGGGAAGGGGGAAGGAGCTAAGAGGGTGATTGGGTCTCCGACACTCTCACTCATTTGACGAAACACAACAGTAGGAATACTGCTATTTCACGTCGATATTCTGTGAGAGGGTAGTCCCCATTTATGCTGAAATCAGCGAGGCTCTACTACTCTAAAAACTTTGTTACTCCATATTTTAGATATACATAACTTGGCAATCAAATAGCATAATGATTGACACACAGAATCATTTTTATTCCAGTAGACGTTCTGTCGGATTCACGTGAAGCCGCAGGTACTTGTGATAAAAGAGAAACTATGAATATTAAGCTATATTAGTGTGCATTGTCTAAAAACCTTAATTTCAATTTCAATGTTTATGGCACGCCTTATTTTAAAATATAGATTATATAATTAGGTTTGGCAACAGTAGGAGAGTAGCAATAGTAGAGGACTCACTTTTAAATCAAATCTATAGCTAGGTACTAATCTTAATTAATACACACACTTGAGCAGCGATAGCTCAGTGGGGAGACCAACAGACTGCAATGCAGGGGTCTCGGGTTCGAACCCACGTCGCGCACCTCTGACTTTCAGAAGTTATATGACTTTTCGAAATTATGTGCGTATTGATTGACAATTATCGCCTGTTCCGTGCCTCGGAGAGCACGTTAAGCCGTCGGTCCCGGCTGCCATGAACATCTATGGCAGTCGTTATTGGGAGAGTGTCGACACAAAATATCCCACTGGGTCGAAGTATCGCCGGTCTGCACTGACTGGCCCCCACATAAGATAAGATAATACACACACTTTAGCCTGAAAAACACATAGGATACTTTTTATCTCGATATGCATTCCCAAGAGAAGCGCAGGCATAATAAAATTCTAATTCTAACTAATATAATAAATGCGAATGTGAGTTAGTTTGTTACGCTTACGCGCCTTACTCGACCAATCATCATAAAATTTTGCATACACATCGTCAGGAGTACAGAATAGACATATTTTACCTTTTATCCAGAGAAAAATATTGCTTCCGAGGGACGGGGTAAATCTATACTAATATTATAAAGCTGAAGAGTTTGTTTGTTTGTTTGGTTGAACGCGCTAATCTCAGGAATTACTGGTTCGAAATGAGAAAATCTTTTTGTGTTGTATAGCCTATTTATAGAGGAAGGCTATGGCTATATCACGCTATGACCCACGGGGGCGGTGCAGTAACCATAAACGCGGGTGAAACCGCGGGCACAGCTGGTGTAGTAATATAATAAAGCTAAAGAGCATGGTTGTTTTTGTCTGGCATTTGCAAATTCTACATGCATTTTATAGCAAAATTCTTGAGAAAGTTATAGACTTCACGCAAGCCTTGGGAGCAGATCAATAATTATGAGACAGCTAGTATTTGTTAAGTTGTGATTTAAATTCTTTGCCATCTCGTCAGTGGACGCCGTGCCTTATTACCACTTAATACTTCTTCATTATACCACGACCTACATGGTCGGTATATGTGTTTGACAGCTTAAATCGCCATTATTGAATTCACGATATTCCTCATTCGAACACGTAACAATTATGCATACACATAGTAGTAACACTTGTACGCACATCGTGTTACAACATTTAACATATCAACAATCCAGTCAGCTTAGACATTACGAAATGCTATTCGAACCTACTATAAATTATATTTATTTGCATTGTACATAACGTACAAGTACTGTTGCAATTTTTAGCTGTAAAATATATAAGTTGGCACGTTGACTAGTAAATATTATATAGTGCAATATCGTTCAGATTTGTAAATTGTTCTTAAACGTATGTCATATACGTAGGTTGTAGATATTCCTGTTGTGTATCCCAGAAAAGGCAGGCTGGGGTGTATTACAATTATTTTGCGGCAAATGTGTTTTAGGTTCCATTTAGTAAGATGCGTGTTTATTGCTGCTTATTAGGGATATTGCCAGGCCCATGTAGCCATTACGAATGTGTGTACAAAAAAAACAATAGGTAATAGGTATGTATCTTATGTGGGTGCCAGTCAGTGCAGACCGGCGACACTTCGACCCAGTGGAATCTTTTGTGTCGACACTCCCAATAACGACTGCCATAGATGTTCATGGCAGCCGGGACCGACGGCTTAACGTGCTCTCCGAGGCACGGAGCAGGCGATAATTGTCAATCAATACGCACATAATTTCGAAAAGTCATATAACTTCCGAAAGTCAGAGGTGCGCGACGTGGGTTCGAACACGAGACCCTCTGCATTGCAGTTTGTTGGTCTCCCCACTGAGCTATCGCTGCTTATATATATATATATATATAGAATATAGGTAGTAGATACTCGGAAATCGAAGTTACGTTACGGCCCATCGAACATATATTTTATATGACAATGGGAATTGTAAGTACAACGAGATTGAAATTCATTTAGTACTTAAAGCGACACATATAGCCGACAATAACAATGAATAATATAATGTTGAGTGTGTGTTGAGCAATGCATTTTAATGTTTCTTAGTATAACGAGAGACGAACCGGTGCGTGCAAAAATGTGCGCTTTTATGAATATAACGTCTATTTGCAGATTTTGTAATTAAAATTTGATTGGAAACGATTTAAATATCGCATATCGATAGCAAAACATATAAAAATAAAATGTTACTGCCGCCATTTTGTTATGTATTGCAACGGCTTAGAGAATTTGTGGGAAAATGGTACAGCCTTTGTATTGTTTGAACAGCAGTTCCACAGCGTTTTGTAATATATAAACTTTTTGGTTTCGAAACTGAATCGAGTGAACCAATAATAAATAAAAGATTGTGCCAGTGTGTACTTTTTGTATTTTTTATTTGAACGACGCTTCTCAACTGAAATTAGTTTAAAAAGGAATATGATTGAGAGACATGGCATAGTGGAACACATAGAAGAAAGGAGTTTCTGGGTTACTAGTGCAAGGGATAAAGATTATTGATACCCTGATGATTGCAAAACGCCTGGAATTAGGGTCAACCCTACCCTAGAAGATTACTATTAAAGGATTCTAACCCTGTTCTTCCTCAGATAAATGCTTCCAAATCCGAAATGTAAAGTTTATTTCAGGTCTTCGGGTCTATTAAAATTTAGTTTTGTATGGGTAGGTAAAAAATGGCACAATGGTGCCCTTGCTAATGCCAACCTGCCCACCATGCTAGTATTGTGTGGTGAGGCAAAATAGTTTTTCGGAGTCTGGGTATTGTATTGTCTGGGTATGCTATTGTATTGATGTTTCTTAAGTCCCCGAGACACAGAAATTGTCTCTTATGAAAGAAAACAGTAAACACAGTAATTCGTAACCTAATACAGCTGCATTTTTTTTGTAACACATTGCATGTGTTAAAACCTTTACAACAATATACCAAGCGAGGTGATTAAGCCATTTACCGTTTTCAGTAGAGTAAGTAATAAAAGCGTAGCAACTGGATTATTTGTCCATTGTCCTTTTCCAGACAATTTAGTAGCAAATGAGGCTGCGCTAGTGTCTCAAATTTACTCGATACCTACAGTAATTACGCCCACGCAACGTCGCCTATCTGGCATCTTAGCACATAAACTATCATTATATTTAATTATAGCTATACTTTTTGACATCTCTTTTGCTCCACACAAACTAAATAGAGACACATTGTGGTTCCGATACCTTTATTAAACTAAAACTTAATTGGTGTATTGTATTACCACGTACATATCTGAACGTTGATCAATTCGTTGTCACAATTCGAATTAAAAGCTTAATTCGAATGTTCGTTTTTTGATTTTATGATGTTTCGATTGACGATGTTTCGTATAGGCTAGGATGAAAGATCTTTTCTTTTAGATCACCATCTTTATACTCCTAATCCCTTTGTTCTACGCAACGATAATAATCGAATTAAGGTATAGCATTCGAATTATACTGGGCTAATACATAAACAAATAATCAAACGATCAAAGTTCTTTCTCAAATATTCAAGTAATCAAAGTTTTAAATTTTTTGATTTGTTGAAGATTCGCATAATTTGAATAATAATATATATAATATAATATAATATCCTACACATACACACAACACCGTCTAGCCCAAAATAAGCAGAACTTGTACTATGGGTACTAGACAATGGATATGAATGTTATGTTAACAATCGCCATGTACGAATTAAATTTTGCAGGTGGCTCGTGTCGATGGTTTATATATTTTGCCACTATGTGCTGTCTTTAGGTCCCAGGTTATAGGGAGCTAATCTATTCCCAGAAATATTTTAAACTCCATGCTGTTACATAAAATTCTTCAACAATAAAATCAAATAACACTTTGCCTGATCATCGGGCATTGAATCTTACGATCGCATGTGTAAGCGCGACCAAAATCATGCTACGGGACCATCGAGGCACTAGGCAGTTTACAATGTTTACATATAGTTAATAATGTCATTATTACTGTCATTGCCCTACTTTCTTAGAAAAGTAGGGGTGTATCACCCTAGATGAAAATAAGGTTATATCTCCACGGGAGCTCAACCTCCCCTACACTTATCTTCAAGGCAACTTTAGTGTGTCTGGAAATTTACCATTTTGTGCACTTCTTTATTTAAATCTAATCAGTTCAGTTTTACGACTAAACATTGCTATTTAAGAAAATTCCCGTATCCTTGCTAGTATCCCGTATAATTTCACATTTATATTAAGTGAAATTTTGTAAAGATGTCTGTATGTTTATCATTAAATCATGTGTATACTACGGAGTGAATTTGAATGTAACTTGGTACAAATATAGACCATGTTCTGGATTAATGCATTGGATACTTAATACCTTCAAATCCTGTGGGTTAACTAATTATATATAATACTAAGATATATGCGTAAAGCTACATACATAAAATGTGCAAACATAAAAATAAATCATTTATTCATTCAATTCATTTTGGGCATCACATGACTACAAAAAGTTTAAATTAGCTCCACCAAAATCTGCCGAAAGCGTGTGAAAGTCAAGTTTAAAAAATATAAATACATTAAATTATCAAATTACATATTTAGATAAGAAATTAAGCAAAATAATAATATCAATAAATGTAACAAATGAAATTAAAATGTCATTAGTATGCCTAGATAATTAAAATATATTCAGATAAATAAATTTGAAAGTCAAAAAGGAAAAGATAAAATAAATTAAAAATGTCAACAGGTAAGAGTCAAATAAATTATAATGTTATAATGTAAACGATAAAATAAATAAAAAAAATCGAAATTAAATTTATTAACATTCAAAAACATACTATAATAACACTTTTCCGTTAAGAGCTTCTTTAATTAATTTTTAAATATTTCCCTGTTATACAGTTTTATGTTAGATGGTATTTTATTATAAACTTTTGGCGCCATACATAACGGACTTTTGTCTATCAGACTTGTTTTTGCACTATGTAAACATAACCTGTTATTGTTGCGCTTATTTCATTTCAACATCTGATATGCGCTGAAATAATTGAGGATTTTTATGGACAAACAAAGCTATCTCCAGTATGTATAGAGACGAAAGTGTCAGGATGTTGTTCCTGATGAAAGAAGGCTATGGCTAAGCCTAACTATCTGATGACTTCAGACCATACACGGCTCGTACGCACCGCTTCTGGACTTTGAAGACCATTATGCTGTATGTGGAATTTCCTCAAAAAAAATACCATAGTAGGTAAGTAGTATAATAATTGCCAAAGATATTTTTATACATTTTTTTTCATCCTCAATTGTGTTGCGTAAGCTTAAAACGTATAGCAATACTGAATATCTGCAATGCAATAACAGCATAGAGTTTTGAACAGTGCCCGATAGACAGCAATAAGTTCACGGCCTAAAACTCTGGCTGGCGAAATTTAGGTTTAACACACTTCTGCTTTACCCAGCAGCCTACTGAATGTAAACCGTACGCTGTATTTTAGAAACATCTTAACATAAAAACAAAATTATTTTAAATAGTACTGGGATTTCTGACTGTTTGTTAAAATTTAATCTAAAGTATGTTCTTGTAATTACTGTCTGACGTTGCGCGATTGTAACAGAAAATAAAATGGAATAGTTAAAATAAATGAAGGCATCCCTATTGGAATGTTAATCTGTCGCTTGTCACTAATTATCCGAATCAATGAAATATTCGAATCACGGTTTGATGGCACATTACTAATATCCGTTATAAGCGTTTCTATTCGTTGTGATTGATGGTGTCATTACCTTTTTGGGTATCACTTAAATGTTATACATATCTTTTCGTACCCCTTAAACGCATTTCAGTCTCATTTTTATTTTCTTGCTTCAAAAATCGTGTATTTAATCAATCACAAATATATTCGAATGTCAATCATTATAACTCGAATGATCACAATCGAATCATTTTACCATAAACAGCGTTACTGATAAATCAATCTCAAATATATAAGAGTAGCTAAGTATAAATTGTGAGTATATACATCAACAACTTAAAACTATTTAGTTAAGAGCTAGCTAAGTATTCGTTAGCGATGTTTATATAAGTAAGTTGAATCGATTAATAATCGACCATTGTTTCACTACATTTAATTGCTATACGCCGTATATTATACTTAATTAGTTAAAACACAAGGTTTTTAGAGCAGAAAGACGTACATCTTGGAGCGAGAAATTTCACTTTCTTAATGCTTGTAATTAAATGTGAAATGAGGATGGCGTCGACATTTTGTCTGCTTGCCTTCTAATGAGGCCTTAAGTCTTTCATTAAAGAGAATGGAACGCTTGTATAAATAGGACTAGTGGAAACGATTTAGGGTTCTTTACTTGAATGTATGGTTAATTCTAAAGGTGCGTAAGTGCTGTCTGCCTCGGTGGTGTGTATGTTACTGCTGTGCTGTCTTGAGTTCGATTTCAGGGTCACGTGGTAAGTTATTGGGTTTTCCTGACAAGAAATTCTAAGTAGCAGCACGAAGTCAGGAGTTGTGCCTGGTGAACGGTAATAGGTTCATCCCTTAAAATGTGGGTTCTAATAACATATTTGGCGAAATATGGATGGAATACACGTCTGCCTACCCTTTCAGGGAAATAGGCGTGACACTATAGCCAAGTGAACTAAGCTGACAGTACATTCCAACCATCTTCTCTATTAAAATTAGGTATCCAGTAATACAAATAGTCAAACCCAAGAAGAAGCAAACTACAGTTAGACTTCATGATACTTTGAGCTCATTCTGCGTAAATAGAAACACCAATGATTAAATGATGTTCGGGTACTTTGAAATAACTACACTGGAACATTGAGACAACTACCATCTTAGTCTCCCCGCGACCATGGCTGCTGAAAAGCAACCGATACGTCGGGGAAAGTGTAAAATTAAATTAAATCTAAATAGTTTTAATAGTTTTAATAATAATTCAATTAGCTTAAAAATAAGTAAAGTTTAAAAGTAAAAGTAGTGTAACAGTTTTCAAAATTATGTAATAAAGTGTCAAATAAACAACGCGATAAAATCCGTATATAGTAGTTAAGTTTCAATAAATATTACTTAATCATTTATTTAACAAACACACGTACATACCATAAATTACACATGAAATGTTACAGATTTTCTAAACACAAATTTTTGAACACTGGTACCATGCTAAGATTTAACTTATGTTATGGGTACCAGAGCTCTCTTTCACAAAATAAAATTAACAAATCAATAGTGTACGACTTTTGTTGACTATGACTATAGGCACAGATAAAATTAATCAATTATTTAAAAAATATATGAATATATAAAAACTATAAAAAATAATAAAATAATATAAAAATAAATATATGTGTATATATAGATGTGCAGTATCATTATTAAGAAATATGTAGTACTTAGATAAATAATTATTATGTATACATGAAAAAGTACATAATTAAGTTATAGTAATCTATATATATAAAAATCAATTGCTGTTCGTTTGTCTCGCTAAAACTCGAGAACGGCTGGGCCGATTTAGCTGATTTTGGTTTTGGAATGTTTTTCGTAGTCCAGGGAAGGTTTAAACGGTGAGAAAATATAGAAAATTTCAATCATCTAGTAGTAAATAGATAATAGTGTAAATCTATGGAGGATTTGTAGTTGTTTTTAGGTTTGGATTTTTGTTAGTCAATTACGCGTAATCCGGTAAACGGCTTTGAATCAAACTTGGCACGCAGATGGACTAAAGCCTGGATAAACACAGAGAAAACTTTTTATATCGATGCATGCAGAATGTAATCCTAATCCTAACTAATATTATAGTTGCGAATGTGAGTTTGTTTGTTTGTTGCGCTTTCTTTACTACTCGACTCATAATAATGAAATTTCGTGTACACATAGTCAGGGGTACTGAATGTAATTGGACTCCCTTTTCCGCTAACTCTAAGTTGGTCCATTATGCGTGCAGGGTTACAGAAAAGGACAACAGGTACCTTTCACCCAGGAAAAGTACTGTTTCCGAGCGAGCGAAACCGCGGGCAAAACCTAGCTGTTTACTAAAGTTATTCAATAAGAATAAAGATCTCGAACTAACTTGTTATTAACAAATAATAGTTAAAATAAATGATGTAATAACGATTGGGAGTACATTAACCATTGAGTCAACTTTCAAAATGGCCTGGTTTCGGAAACGGACCAGTCGAAACAAGGTCCATCGTTCCTTCCTTTCTAAATACGAGAAGTCCCATCGCAAGGTCGCCACTTATGTCCACTCAGCTTTGAGCCGCTGGTGCAAGGGAAAAGAAGATCGCGATCATTTATTTATAGGTATCGGTACTTTTTTGAATGCCTTAGTGACGCAGCGGTACTGCTTTACCTCATGACCTCATGGTTTCCGAATAGATTCTTGATTTGGATAAAGTGTTAATTTTAGTTAAGAAATTATTACTAGACTAGCAGTACGGACTCTGGGATTGTGTCATGTAGTCGATAATAGACGGTTTCCGCTACCGCACCCCGCACTCTCCAGAAGTTGCACCCCCGGCCGTCCTTTTCTTATCAAAGGTCATTAGCCTCGGTAGCGCGGCAGCGTACAGCTGTGTGCGACCCGCGCAGTGTCTACATTTTATGGATATTTCATACAAATTTTCATAAAGGTTTTGTTTGTAGGTTAAACAAATTTTATAATTTTTCTTTATTATACGTTACTTCTGACCATAAATTATCATGTCCTTAAGTATTAATAATGTTTAACCAGTCACACTGTAGAACACTTTTATCGAACTCTTCAGTGTTAAAGGCGTGAGGACGCATTTGATTTTCGATTTAGTTTAGTACTACGTTTTACTCGTGGTTTCGATGCTTGCCTTAAATATTTTAATATTAAAGTATGTAATGATATAGGGTATAGTGTCCTGTAGACAAATCCTATACAACTTGACCCAGGAATCAAGAAACCATATCGCACCGACTCATATCAAAGTTATACCGTTCCGCTTATAACTTGACCCTTTCATAAGCATCGTTTCGCCTGCACAGAAATAGTATAAGCTTACGGCTGGGAGGTTCCCACCATTGTACTACAAATGAGCTATTGTACCCGCACCTTGGCCTAATCTATGCTGAGCTGATGGTTTCTTACAAGTGTAGTCAATGGCTCAGCTATGCCGAACAGCTGGGGTGGAAGCCGGATGCTCGGAGGCTAATTAAAGAAATTCTTAAATTAGTAAATAACTTTGATAAAAGTACGTGAAAGTGTTTTTTGGATCAATTTATACAGGAAAACAAGTATTATTCTTATTAATATTATAAATGCGAATTTGAGTGTGTTTGTTACGTTTTTACGTCTTAACTCCTTGACGCAAATTTCGCATACACGTTGTGAGGGGTTCAGAAAAGAACATAGATATGATCCCAGAGGATAGGTAGCACTAGATACAAAAGTAATTTGTAGCTGATATGAAAATTACGGCAGGCATAAGCAGAGGTGTAGGTACTACATTCACACCTAAGCAATTGTATTTTAGGTTCCAGGTTTTTTTCTATTAGGTTATTGTCGTCTACCTAATATATAATTATGTAGCTGGACTTCTGGCATTGATAATGATCAACAGAAAAAAACACCGTTTACAAAAATATTTGAGGCAATAGCCCAATGGATATGTCATTGGATTTGCAAATGAAAGCGTGTGAATTCGATACCCACCTACTACGCTACCGATGTAAATCCATTCGTAACACAAACATGTAACTTAGTTCAAGGCGTTAATAAGAATACTTCTAATATGGAACTACTAGTTCGACTTCAAAAATCGATTCAGCATTTTATAACCTATTTGTTGAGGAAGATGTTAAGGGGACACCGCGAAAATTATCGTTTAGAATAGCTCCACCCATATCCGCCCCAATGACAATCATTGTGTATCAATCCTTAAATAGCGGTCATAATGTCTAAAATTGCGTTGCGCCCGCAATGATCGAGAACGCTTAGAAATTGTTAAAAAAACTTAAAATATTATTTAAAAATGATTGGTTTTAGTTATGGAAATAATGAGCTAGCAAATCACTAATATTGATGTTACGAATATATTTGAGTAATTCCTAAGCATAATGATAGTGTAACTTCCTTGTAATTTCAAAAATAGTAGTTATGCAGAGGTGTTTTCGAAAATAATTATGATCGAGCCAAAATCACAATATCGTGTTTTTGAGCTAGGAAATTCTAGTTAAAGACATCAATTTACCTACATATATCAAAATTCTAGATTAATTGGTCTTCTCATAGTCCTATACTATTCGATGAAAGTTAGTGCATTTTTTCAGTGTGTCCTCTTAAGTTATCTAACATCATGCTGCGACCTAAGGGTCGGGAACAGATTGGGTAAAACCATGGGCCACAGTATCGTTATAATTAAAATTGTAGAGTACATAAAGACGTAATCTGACGCCTAAACGCCTATATCATCGGCCTCGATGGTGTAGTGGTTAGTGTAACCGACTACTAATCCTGAGATCGCAGGTTAGATTCCCGCACAAGTCAAACATTTGTGTGCATGAACATGGATGTTTGTCTTGGTCTGCGTGTTTCTATGTATAGTACGTATGTATTTTCAAAAAAATATATATGTATGTTTATCCATTGTCTAGTACCCATAGTAGATGCTATGCTTAGTTTGGGCTAGATAGTGTTGTGTGTACGTGGTTATTATTATTTATACCTACCTTTTAGGGCCCCACGTATTAGAAGGTGAGCCTATTACTGGGCACGTTTCCAAACTCTGTGGAACTACTGAGAATTCTGGGCAGAAATTTAAAAAATCACTTTTCCCGACCCTAGCTTCAAGCCAGAGATTTCATACAAAGCAGTCTTATACACCCCGTTGCATCACCGAGGTATTTTCAGACTACAGACTAACACAAGATCTGTAACCTATCAATATATAATACGCCTGCTCACAGGAGCGTTTACTGGTCACTTTGGCACCAATGATTTCCTGTGCAGATTGAGTTTGGCAAACAATTTGATCTGCAGAGCCTGTGGTGAACGGGACGAGTCCATATGCACCTACTGTGTGAATGTGACGCGTTGGCTGGACTAAGGATGGGTCTGATGGGGTGGGCATATCCGAGCCCTGAAGACTTCAGGCTTCTCCCTCTGAAGTGTACGCTGCGATTGATGCAGTACATTCATAGGGAGATAGCTAAGGTATAGATCTCGGGGCCGACACAAAAGATCCCACTGGGTCGAAGTGTCACCGGCCTACACTGACTGGCCCCCGTAACAAGATAAGATAAGATAAGATAACCTATCAATATCATTGCCAAAGTTTACGATAGTCATAAGCTTCTCAATATACCAGAACTAATAGATACTACGAAGTTCAACTACATATACTTTGGATATTTGTCCAACTAAACTGATTGGAGTACCGAGACCCCTTAGCATTGCGAGCCAAACTTAGTTTAATAAAGTCACTATTTGAATTAGTAATCTGTTCCATATTGGTTTTAGAATTAAACGATATCTCAAATTCCTGGTACAAGTTTTGGCACCGGCGGTTATATGAATGGTTAGGGTAAATATTAAGTAAGGTATTGTGATTGTATGCTGCCTGATTAAACACTTACTTCCTCGAAAGGGTAGGTACATTTGTTTTAAGTCCTTATAATATTGCCATCTATAGTAGACGTTTCCAGAATTAGTGCTGATACCATTGAGTTATAACACGTTTGAGTGCATAATTAATTCCAAGTATTGTGCGATTAGTACCTCAAAAAATTCAAGTATATACGTATACGCGTGCATTTGCCCTTAAGAAATTTTAATCATTGTTCAAATGTTGCAGTCAAGTCAGGTATATTCTGATTTCGATGTTTAGTAGTACTTATTGGTTTACGTTTTACCCTTTACGAATTATACATGCATTTATTGGTAGTTACCAATAAATGCATGTATAATTCGTAAAGGGTATTAACGCGACCACGTCAGCTTGACCACGGTCGGCCATCTTGGTTAAAACTTCAAGCGCCTAAAGGTAAACAATATACATGACCGCGTTAATGCCCGTTATGAATTAAATACATAATATTAAATATATCATACATCGAAAGTAACGTTAGGAACACATCCTTAACCAAATATTGACTGTTTAATATAATTGAATATTTAATATAATGGTTCGCTTTTTTGATGCCTTGTTTGTTTCGAGGCTAGTTTATACGGGTGATCACGAGATCCCAGGTTCAAATCTCAGATCTGAAGACTAAGAACATCTAAAACCGTTAGTCTCGTGTCTGACTTCTCTCTGTTTTTGTCGTATAACCGTTCCATCGAAGCATAAGAGAAATAAAGGAGATAGTGTATTCTACTAGCTTTTGTAGACAAGTGTCTATCATAGCTGTGCATATTTGTAGGAGAAAAGCCTGTTCATAATATACCTCTATATAAAAGCAATAACAATGCACTGCTTATTTGTCTATTGTAAGAAGTACAAACTGATAGTCAAAGTCAAAGTCAAAGTCAATTTTTTTTATTTCAAATAGGCCTGAGTAACAAACACTTTTAAAACGTCAAAAGCTAGGTGTCAGTTCCAAAAGTGAATCCTATGGAGAAGAACAGACAAGAAACTCCATGAATGTATTTTGTTTTCATTTTTTTTTATATATACATATATCAATGAAATTTTACAATAGATTGGGATGTGTGGACGATGCAAGTCAATGTATTGTAAATAATAACTAATATAATAGTTGCCCGATAAGTGCGAATCGACCAGTCCCAGCAGAAGGCACCCGTTCACGAGCATGACGCACACATCAGCGCCGCACAGCTCAACCATTTTCAAGGGAACCGTACGACCCGATGTAGAATGCCACCAACTTCGAGACATTTTAGTGAGCATGACGAACTCGCACAAAGGCACAATAGGAAAATTAAATGTAATAAATTACCTACTAGATTACGATTTACGATTAAGATACTAGATAGAGATACGTGTGTAAAATACAGATCAAATAAAACAGATCTCTCCAACTTTTAAACATAAAAGGATGTTTGATTACATGCCTTAGCAAAATATTAAGTTAGAAAACAATATATAACATTTAAACTGCACGTGATTCACGAATTCTCAGGCTCTATCTTCACTCGACACCGGGGCACACATGTTGCTTTAAAATAAACTCGTAACTAAAACTGATAAGGTTCTTATTCCAATGGCATACATATGTTCTGTTGTTTCATATGGAAGTTTCAGGCTGAGATTATTGTGTCAGAAACACACGTGCTCGGTAATTTATGAGTCAAGTGAAAGCTCAGTTATGGTTTGTTGATGCCTGAATTTAAACATATAAGTACAATGTTTTTTAAACAACTGCGAGGCTAAGAAGTAATTATATTAATTAATATATTTATCCTCCTATTTTAAATAATGCAAGAAGACTATGTAAACTGCAAATAATTTCGAAAAACGAATTTGCTCTTCTATTTTAATGGTCTGAAACAAAAATAATGGTTACTAGATTTTAGTCGATCTGTATTTCTTGTATCGGTGTATATGTTTGCATCGGCATCACATAATATCTGCTAACGGATTTGCTTCGATCTTTAGAGGCTTATATAACCTTAAAATCTAATCTTAACCTTATATGACCTTAAAATCTAAGCTTCGGTAATTTTATGTTCTACACTTGAACCGGCGATATTGTAATAAAGTTCAGAATAAGTCTGACAATTAGATAACAAGATACATAAAAACAGTTATAACATTTTATCACGCGCTTTTGATTTCTAAATGTCTATAAACACTTTCTTTACAACTTAGTCTGCCTCATAAACATACACCAACTATTGATTAGTACTAACGACTATGGAAGATTCCATACAGCCTTTTATGAGTCACGATTAGTGGTCACTTATAGCGCTATGGTCGACAATTGGCGTCTGCTTAAGGCGATTACTGCCTTTCGCAGCCATAATGTGCAATTCCGCTTTGCTGATATAATGGGCTCTTAGGACAAAGATTAAAAGATGCCGGGCATCTTTCGTTATTAGTGCTAATGTATTTTTATGTCTCGTTCACTTAAGTATTCTGAATGAATATCTACTTTAATACGTATAATAAAGTTGAAACTGAATGCTTTTGTAAGAATGCGCATATCTCTGGAACTACCAGTAGCATACCTGAAATATTTTTTGCTTTTGGTAAACAATTCTTGAAGAAGATTGTAAGCTGTATAACATAACGCTAATAGCCACGAGAGCATGGTAGTAATCAAAAACATAGGTTAAACCGCACGGTATAGCTACATATGTATGTATATGGAATATGGTAAAAGTCAAAATGTTACTGTTTCGGAGAGCGCTTATACCTGTTAAAGACGTCAATATTAAGCTTTCAGGCGAATATAATATACTAATAATAATATTCTACACATACACGCAACACCATCTAGCCCAAACTAAGCAGAGCTTGTACTATGAGTACTAGACAATGGATAAACATACATATATATACTTTTTTTTATAAATACATATATATTATACATAGAAACACCCAGACCAAGTCAAACAACCATGTTCATGCACACAAATGTTTGACTTGTGCGGGAATCGAACCCGCGACATCAGGCGTAGCAGTCGGTTACACTAACCACTACGCCATTGTACCTATAATTCGTTTTTTGAGTGTAGGGGTTAGTGGCAAAGCGCTAAATCATTTCTCGGTATAATATCGCACCTTCGATAGGGTAATGAGTAGTTTGAACACTTAACTTAACAATGAACGTTACATATTATATACATATTATGTAAAGTTCTAGAAAATGAAAAATATTGAATAATACAGCGTCAAAGTCGTATGCATCGAAATATCGCCTAAAACAAAAAAAACCACTGAACCATTGATAAAATTATATGGGCCGTCTGTTGGTAAGGTTACTTAAGACTGCGTCGAGCGAAATGTACCAAAACAGGCGGTCACAGTTAAGTAAATAAAATCAACACTTTTTGTTTAATACAAATATAAAATATACATTTACCATAACAATGAATATGTTTACAATTACTCCGGGTAAAAAACTTATAATAATTAATATTTTCGCCTACAAAATAGTGTTACGTAAATTTACACGAAAGATGCAAAAACGTAAGCTCGTGTTACGTGTTTTTTAGATTATTACAGTAGAAATCTATCCTATTTTACAGCTTAAACGAACATAAATAATTATATTACAATTTGTCCGTCCCAAATAATTAAGTTATTGGCTGACAATAAAGATAATTATTTATCAAAAAAGCACTTCAAAACCTCCATACAATTTTACTATGGCGGCCGCGCGCCGATTTGTATATCGAGCTCTGTAATTCAGTCCAACCGCGTCTTACGCTCGGCGCAGTCTTAATATACGAAGATTTATTTTATAAGCATTTGTGATACGAGGTAGTTTGTAAATTATTACCTAGGTTGCAGTCGCATCACGCACACCCACCTAAATACACATGCACTCGGTATGTGTGTCAGGTAGTAAGGCAGTAAGTGTGTTCACGTGGCTCACCGCACAAATAAAGTACTAAGTTCATTAGCAGGCTAATTAAAAAAATTACATGTGCATGAACTTATGAGTAACTTACTTTTTGAATTTAAAACATTGTATACTAGCTTTTGCCTGCGGCTTTACTTGAGAATAGTCATTTTTCTGGACGAAAGGTACTATGTGTCTTTTTTTGTACCCCTGACAATATAGATTTTATAATGATCGGTCAATTAGTTAATATATAATATAATATTCTATCACATACACACAACCATCTAGCCCAAACTAAGCAGAGCTTGTACTATGGGTACTAGACAATGGTTAAACATATATACTTTTTTTTGTAAATACATATAGTTAGGGCGTGAAAGCGTAAAAAATAAATTCACTATCGCATTATATCTATATAATATATCGCATAATATCAAATATTAGTAAATATTTATAAACCAAACATGACAATATGTCATATTTTTAGAATAATTGATTGAAATGGTGCCGAAAATCATAACCGAGTCACAGTCAATTCCAAATAACATCTAAGTAATTGCGTGCGTGTTCAGGCTTCAGTGCCATTTCTATTAATAAAAGCAATTTATTAGAAATGCGCCCGGGCAGGGGGGCAGCCTTTTGTAATCATTAAATGTATATGACCGGTTACAATAGATTAATGACATCAAATTATACGAGGGAACATTTATATTTGATGACAATGGACATCAGGTAATGGTATTGTTCTAGATACCGTAATTATTTGATTTCATTAATACTATTAAGTTATTATTTTTAGATTGTTTATAGTCAGTAATATATGGTATAATGGCTGCAACACCTTGTTGATATGAGTTGTAAAATACTGAAATTATATGTAAAAGAGTGGCCGTGAGTTTCTTGCAGGTTTCTTCTCATAGACCCTTTGCCTCTGAACCTAGCAACTAACCTAACCTATATATTTTGACGTTCATAAGTATTGCTTTGTGACATATATTAATATATACATACATATATTCACGTCTGTAAAACTCCGAAGGATGTATACATGTATGTTACTAGCATACGTCCGTGCCTCGGAGAGCACGTTAAGCCGTCGGTCCCGGCTGCCATGAACATCTATGGCAGTCGTTATTGGGAGAGAGTCGACACAAAAGATCCCACTGGTTCGAAGTGACGCCGGTCTGCACTGACTGGCCCCCACATAAGATAAGATACTAGCATGCGCGAAGTGGCGTCCCAAAAATGTCTCACATATGATGTTTTCCTATTAGTTTTTAAACAAAATGTCTTGTATTAATGTCTTGAATGATAGCTATTTAATATTGTCTTCCGTTTACGCGAATGTTATACATTGACATTAAACTAATTTGTACGGATTTTATCGCGTTGTTTATTTTAAAACACTTTTATTAAATACTTTTGAAAATAATCAACTACTACTGTTAAACTTTATTACTAGTTAAGCTATTTAAATTTTTTTTAAATTAAATTTACTTTCACGTAAGCTCTCTCCATGTCTATTGCGCTAGTCATTAGTTTAAATTGTTATCACAAGTGCACCTATTAATAACGAAATCGTAGGGCACCAGATTTTTGTCATGGGCACGCATTAATATGACATATCATATCTAGTTTAAAATATAATTGGATGTAAGTCTATGTATGTAGCCACAGGTATATTGCACGTTTACTTCTTCAGCTATATATATGTAGATGCTAAATAATACGATGAGTACACAAGGCACATTTTCTGGCTCTATGTTGTAACTGAGATTTTACTTAGGGAAAAGCTAACAATACTTGATGAGTTTGTTATATTTTCAAACCTGACCCTGAAGTGTTTTCATAAATTTGGTAGTTTGAATTCTGGGGATGCATGTAGCTTTTAAACGTTAACAAACCATCTGTATCTCTAAATGGTGAAAGTTTCTGCCTGTTCCGGAACATATAATATATATAATATTCTATCACATACACACAACACCATCTAGCCCAAACTAAGCAGAGCTTGTACTATGGGTACTAGACAATGGATAACCATACATATATACTTTTTTTTTTTGTAAGTACATACATATTATACATAGAAACACCCAGACCAAGACAAACATCCATGTTCATGCACACAAATGTTTGACGTGTGTGGGAATCGAACCCGCGACCTCTGGCGTGGCAGTCGGTTACACTAACCACTACGCCATCGAGTCGTCAAAGTAATAAAGTTATAAGTTCTGAATTATAATATTGTCTTCTATTTACGCGAATATTATTCATTGAAATTAAACTGCTATATACAGATTTTATCGCGTTGTTTATTTGACACTTTATTACAAAATTTTGAAAATTGTTACACTACTACTACTATTAAACTTTATTAATTTTTAAGCTAATTAAATTATTATCAAAACTATTTAGATTTAATTTATTTTTACACTTTCCCCGACGTTTCGGTTGCTTTTCAGCAGCCATGGTCACGGGGAGACTTGAATTATATTTATGACCGACTGGATTGATTCCTGAGTCGTGTAAATTATGTTTCCCTTATCACAGGTATTTTCTAACATATTATATTACGAAAATACCTGGCCCTTTGGGAGGCTTACACGAAGACATGGGTCCAACGTGAAGAAGGCCTTCGAGAGTTTTAATCAAAAATGGGATGGAACACCTACTGTGGAACTAGCTGCAGCAAGCGTAGGACTATTGCTACGTATGGATTCTAATATATATGTGCTATTGGTATGGGTGTTTGATGGACGACTTTTAATCAAAAATGAGATGGAACATCTACTGTGGAACTAGCTAGCTGCAGCAAGCGTAGGACTATTGCTACGTATGGATTCTAATATATATGTGCTATTGGTATGAGTGTTTGATGGACCGGTATGTAAAATGGAATGTATGGATGAAAAACGGCGTCTGCCCTGAATACTCTAATAGCATCAATCGAATGGGCAGACGGTGACTCGCTAACTCACTAGATGGGCCCTCTGGAATAGCCACCATAGGCATACAAGCTAGCAGTAGAGGGCAACACCGGTGCGAGCGGCTAGGGGCATCGAGCGGTGCGGTAGCGGTTTCACCATTGCGGGTCTCGTGACGACTAAGACCCGGAGCGGGTTTCCCCTTAGTTATGCCCTTGAAAATGACACTTCCTCCACCAAGCATATAGTTCTAGCGGCCTCTCTAATTGGCCGACCAAGGAAAGCCAAAGTTGAGAGTCCGACGGGCGCTCTTGAAGTTCTACCCCAGCCAACCAGTAACGGCAAGCCGGGGACGAGGCCCTACCCGATTCTCTGAGGTATTCAGGACCGCAGTGTCGCCACTCACATTCAGCTCGCCACAAGCTGCCCTGCGGTTTGTCCGCTTTTATTTAACCTGGTGATACATTTTTGTTTATATCACAAAGCCAAGGTGGTATTTACAAGCTAGTGTACTGTGCCCAAATTGTTATTACGATTTTCTCCCAGGATTTTCTCAATAGCAGCAGGAAGACTGGAAATGTCCTCGATTACAGTAATAAGTTCGTTGGCTACTAAAATAGTCTCAATATCATCCCCGAAAGGGTTAGCAGAGTTGTATAAGTATAATAAATATTGTTTATTACTAGATTTGGTCCTAACTTCACTTGCGTTAATCTAGAATTCGTCAATTAATTGCCAAGTCCTATGTCCTTTTGTGTACCCCTGACAACATGTATGCACAACTTAGTGATGATCGATCGAGTAGTTAAGGCGTAAAAGCGTAACAAAAAAACAAATTCACATTCACAGTACAGTAACAGTAGTAACAGTAGTAACAGTAGTAACAGTATTAAGTTAGGATTAGGATAGTTATGATAATCTATATATATAAAACTCTTCCGTTACTGAGTGACTGACAGACAACGCACAGCCGAAACTACTGAACGCAAGAAGCTGAAATTTGGCATGTATGGAAAGTTGAGCAAATTGTTATTGGGTTTTTCTGTCTAGAAATTCTCAGTTATAGCATTGAGCCTGGAACTGTGACCGGCAGGCGGCAATACGCTCAAGGGCGAGCTTATTGCTGGCGTTATTATATGGAACCTAGAACAATAGCTGGCAAAAGTAGCTGTTATCATATAGCTTACTAGTAGTTTTCCCGCGGTTTCACCCGCGTAAGTGAATATCGGGTTTCACCCCTTTCACACCCTTCAGGGTGGAATTTCCAAAAATCCTCTTTTAGTGCTCCCCTACGAGTGTAGGGGAGCACTAAAAGAGGATTTCGGGTGAAACCGCGGGAAAACTACTAGTAAGCTATATGATAACAGCTACTTTTGCCAGCTATTGTTCTAGGTTCCATATAATAACGATAGCAATAAGCTCGCCCTTGAGCGTATTGCCGCCTGCCGGTCACAGTTCCTGCTCAATGCTATAACTGAGAATTTCTAGACAGAAAAACCCAATAACAATTTGCTCAACTTTGGCATCGCACCCGATCTCTCATGTACAGCAGTCACATTAACTACTACGCCACCAACATAACAGAGCTGATGAAATTGCGACTCTATATACATGGAATTTTACTTTAATATTTTAACTTTTCATCACCATTTTTCTTCCATGATACATTGTGCGAGACCCATTTTATTCTGTTTATCCGGATAATATTGTGTGAGCAACATACGGTAACAAATGGGACCCATTATTTACGTAGATAGCTTACGTTACTATATATCAACAATTTTGCGCACAAATAGCGCCATATTGTCTTTTATGCCGCTTTTTAGTCTTTGGTCACGTTGAATTCTAGTTTTTGTATAAAAGTAATTAAGAAATAGCTGAATTATAATAAGTAAGACATGTTGTATTCGTTCGTATAACTATCGATACAATTATATATCGGCTATTGTATCGAGTGGAAGAGTTTGCTATACGAATAAGCCGGCTGGCTCAAAATCATCCTAAGAAAAGTAACACATTTTTCTTTTTATAAAACATATCTTGCTTTTGGATATAATTCTGTGTCATGGAGTACGTTACAAACATGAAAACAGTGAACGATGAACACCCAGACACGAAAAAGATATATGTGGATCAAAAACATTTCTAAAAAATTCTAAGGATCGAATCCATCTCATCTAGCATCCAGTGCAGCGACACAGGTGGACGACCACTTAAACCCATACGCCATCCGTACAGTCTATATAGTTTATCGAGTCTAACTAGGTTTCGCCTAGTAATTAAAAGCTCTGACGGCTGATAGACCAACCTCTTTAATTTTCCTTAATCCTTTTACTTATAGGGTCGGCGAACCCTGATTGATAACTATGGTATTGCAAGCAATTATAGGCTTATCGGACACGCCTTACTTGTTTGCTTACTTGATAGTATAAATACAACCGGTCAAGTAAGAGTCGTATTCGCACATGAAGGGCTTCATACCATCGCACAAGAGACCGACTCGCGCTCGGTCGGTTTTCAGTATTTGTTGTTAAAACGGCAATTAAATACATATCTATTTCTACCGTGATAGGTAGAGAGTTGAAATGTATCTCTAAGAGACAGACGGATGGACGAATATAGCGGCAGCTTAATAATAGGGACTTGTAGCCACCCACAGGTACGGAACTCTAGGGTCTATAGATGTTTGCAACACCAAAATCATTATTACTCACGTATTAGACTCCTATAAATTAATTAATGGTGCTCTCACTAAATTATTTTGGTATTTTGCTAAAAACACACCGATTCCTTAAATGTCTAACCCTATTTTCCGCAGGACCACAACAGAAGATTATTTAGTTGCTATCGCTGGTTGGAGATATTTTCTCCTCGATATGCAATCTCGATATCAATTAGAGAGAAATTCCAATTTGGTTATTTCGCTGTGCATTACTTGTTTGGAATAATATTCAGGTATTGACTTGATTTAACCAGTTTGACTGTCTACTTTGTACCGTGGCATAAGTTTACGCTTTTGTTTGCGAGTGATCATAATTTCTTGAGTTCGGCGTAGTTCTACTTGATGATTTTGTTAAAAAATATTTAGTATCGGCATGGAATCAGAAAATTTGTTTGGCGGACGGCAAGAGGCTCGCCATTAGGGACTATTAATAGGCTATTAGGGACTTCAAACACCTTTGCATACTTTAATTTTAATTTCAATCTTTGTTATCTTTATTGACGACCTCGATGGCGTAGTGGTTAGTGTAACCGACTGCCACGCCTGAGGTCGCGGGTTCGATTCCCGCACAAGTCAAACATTTTGTGTGCATGAACATGGATGTTTGTCTTGGTCTGGGTGTTTCTATGTATATATGTATGTATTTACAAAAAAAAAAAGTATATAAGTATGTTTATCCATTGTCTAGTACCCATAGTACAAGCTCTGCTTAGTTTGGGCTAGATGGTGTTGTGTGTATGTGGTAGAATATTATTATTATTATTATTATTATTATTATTGTAGTTAATTCATACTGCGAATTTTCTTTTTTTTGACGCGGAGAAATGTGTAAATCACTTTCCCCATCGCTGGTTTTGGGGCGGGCGATGGGGATATGACGGGATCCAGCCCCTAAGATGGAAATTTGGGCTGAACCGACTAAAACCACCACGGTGTTCCTCACACCTTTATGGCGGAGCCGCGCGGATCGCTCTCGCATTCAAATCGCGACCCCGTCAAAGGTGTGGGACCCGCCGATGGACGTGGCGGGTCCCACACAACCATCAAATCCATAGTGCGTATAAGATCTTAGAGTAAGGTTTGGTAACAATTATGGCATCTCTGCAAGAAAATGCAGAATTTAATCTATCTGTGATTAGTAATGATAACTAAGCAATAATTCTACAATTACAATTGCCGCTTAAAGTTATAGTACAAAATATTTTTGTAGGATCTTTTTCCTAGTAAGTAATATTTTGTTGCGTGTTATTATAATAACTCATTAAACCTTACCATAAACCTTGCAGTGCGAGTTCCCCTTATATTATATATGAAGCTAATGTAGTACCATGCAACAAGAAATATTGCACATGCTACGGCTCTGTGCCGCCGTTATCAGCTTTTTCGAGCGAATAAAAAAACTCGAGTTGAACCGCCTAAGCGCCTGCATGCACAATGAAGGCAATTTTTCACCCGACGTTATTGCGTTCTGTAATTTCAGGCGCTACTGTTCCCGGTTTTTATGTGTCTTAGGAATGTATGTTAGAAGGAAAGTATTAGCTGTCAGTTATGAATAATTCGTGAGGTTTTAATTTATGATATTTTTATATCTAGCAATGATTCCTTTTACAATCTTTCTTTGATCAAAAAGGAACCTTTGAAAGTTAGAAATAAACATATTTTGATAGGTAGGTACAATTTTATTTTTTTCCCATATATGATATGCTTTTTACGAATTTTTGACCGATAAAGTTTTGAGGAATAAAATAAAGTCAATTTTAATTATAAATTAGGTAGCTATATAGGTATTGTACTAATTTGAGTAGATATGGTACTTTCAAATCTACATAGTTAAGATAGTTTTGTTACCGGTCTACAATTTTACATTCGTATTACACAGTATGCAATTATAGAGAAAAAATCTAAAATCTTTATAGACCGGTTCCACTATGCTACTTATCCTCGAGTGCCTTTATTGATATGTTATAAGTAAAAACTTTTAAATACGACATAGCTTATCAAAAACATCAATTTTATTGATCTTTTAACCTCTGAAACCTGATTTTATTGATTTTACCACTTATTTTACCTCTAAAATTATAATAATCACAAAATATATCTTAGCCGTTATTATTCCCAAGTCACTTGGGGTCGGCTTTTCTGGTCTAACCGGATTTGACTGGATATCAGTTTTTACACGGAGCGGCTGTCACCTGACCTCCGCAACCCGAAGGCTAACGATACCCTAAGGCTAGACCAGTGTCAGGATATTAGAGGGTACTGACTTTCCCAATAACGACTGCCATAGATGTTCATGGCAGCCGGGACCAACGGTTTAACGTGCTCTCCGAGGCACGGAACAGGCCATAATTGTCCATCAATACGCACATAATTTCGAAAAGTCATATAACTTCCGAAAGTCAGAGGTGCGCGACGTGGGTTCGAACCCGAGACCCTCTGCATTGCAGTCTGTTGGTCTCCCCACTGAGCTATCGCTGCTAGTATAAGAATAATCACAAAATATATATTTTCTATAATCCTTTCACGTATACCAAAATACTCTACAGCGCAGCGATCTAAGTTATTAAAAATATCAAAACGAAACATCAAAAGAATTATGCCTACGTAACCTTATTTTTTAAGTTTCCGTAACCATTCTGTCACATAACAGAATGGAACCCTCAGACCTGAGTCCTACTTACATTTACTTTTTATTTTAAAAGTTTCGCAGTTAAGGCTTTGTTTGAAAACATCGTAAAATGTAAATACTACCTACAATATCACCTTAGAACTCCTGATTGTACGTGCGGTCCGGTTAAAGTACATTAGAGGCCTAATTAGATATTGACCTTGTAACTAAGTCAACCTGTTACTTAGTGCTGTGTTAGGGCTTGAAAAGGAAAAGGGTCTAAGAGTGTAAGCCTAGCAAATTGTTTGTTGTAGTATGCTTATACATAAGTTTCAGCTAGTTATATTCTGTTTGGATTGCCTTATTGGTCTAGTATGGTGTCGGAATCGGTATGTTAATGGTGGCATTTTGTACAGGAATTGATTTTGAGGATTAGGTAAACAGGTTGCTTGTAAATCTTTCAAAATTAATTATGACGTTACCATTCAATCCTATTATACTGTTACAAAAGGTAGATATTCTATCCATCTCTACCTTTTGTGAAGGTTGTGTTTGTGGGTCCTCAAAGGGGTATAAGAAGCACATTGCTTAGAGTACTAGACACCAGGATATTACTGTAGAGTTAAGAATTGTTACATTTAGGTTTAGCTATATAAGTCCGATGTAAAAGCTTTTACTAAAAGTTTAAGATTACGTGATGTTCTTAAGAGTATTCTAACACCAGGCAGTCAAACCTACCATAACAATAAAGTGCTTTCAACTTTTATAACATTTCAATAAATAAACAACCCGCAACTCAGTTAACAACTACTTTGATTAGTCGTAAAATTTTAAGATACCTTTAAGAACTCATTTGATACTCGCGTTCCACATTACCGCGTTCCAAGGGGGTCAGTACCTATTACGAACATTGCATGATGAGTGTGCGACCCAGTTAAATATTTCACTGTTAATCTCTATTAAATATAACGTAACATAATGTACCAACCGAACACGTCCAGCTGTGAGAAAATTGTTATCTATTGCAAATGTATGTGGTCCATAAATTTTACCAGATCCATGCTGGTCATGCAAATTTCGGCCACGACACATCGCCCTATAAAACTTTTAAAGGCTTTTGTGATTTGTCACGTTCACACCTCTGGTCTCTTTGTGTCAATATATTGTGTGAAAAGGGACGAAGGATCCCGCTCAATAGTTATCGATGGTTAACATCGTACATCACAATGCTTAATAACTTAGAGTTTTGAATCGGCCATTTTCTGTCCGCGTTTTGGGTCGTAGCTCCTATTGTGTGATTTTAATGGATAATATTATGATTAAGAATCGGTTACGGAGCAATTTGAATCTGTGACATCTAATTAATAGAGAAAGTAATCATACACATAATTCTGAGTCTTATCATTGTCAAGTTTGTAAGGCTTGGCTTGTTATTCAAATCTCTCGCACTCAACAGATGTAAATACTTCTTGCCGGATACGTCATCCGTGCAGTCGTCTTCAGCTAGCTCAGGTGTCTATGATAGCCGGCATTATCGGTGAAATCTATGTCATGACTTCAAAGTCTCAAGAGCTCAAGCTCGCGATTAGTACTTATGGCTTTTAGAGATCTAGTAGAATCGTTATGCCGTCGTTAGGGACAGCAGTGACGGTTTTTGTTTATATTGACACTGAAAATCTTTTTCGCCATCGCCATCTTTTATCGTAAGCCGTAATTTATTTTTCTGTATGAAGCCACTACAAATTAGATTTAATAGTGTATGTACCCTACCGGCCAAAAGTTTGAGACCACAAGTTAAAATATTGTTTCACAATAAAATTTGTTAAAAATACATATGATAAACAATTAATTTGCACACCTGCATATACAATGGATATTTAACTATTTTTCGAAGTCATTATTTCTATTTATTTTTATGTAATCATCGTACAAAGGTCTTTTGTCTAGAAACATCAATGGGCGCCGCGTGCGGACCGCGCGCTAAAGTCATTGTAATATTATTGTTACCTGACTATTATTCATTATTTGGGCTTTGTTTTGTGTTAACAGAATTTTAGGAAATTTTAACTTCCTAAAACACTGTGAACACCTGAGTTTCCATGGAGTAAATATTTCTTAATCTTGGTTAGTCCGAGCTCGTCGTTCTTACAGTGAAGACATCTCATTATGGGAAAAGTACGCCAAATTAGCGGTGAAACTCGTGCTGTCATCATTGCTTTACACAACGAAAGCAAATCTGAACGTGCGATTGCTACTCAGCTCAAGTTGTCGAAGACTTGTGTTCATAACCCAATAACCCGATACAAAGAGACTGGCAATAATCAAGATCGTTCGCGGTCGGGAAGGCCGAGAGCTACCACTTCTAGCGAGGATAAGTTCATCGTGGTAACAAGCAAGCGGAATAGACGCCTGACAGCACCAGAAATCCGCGCTGAAGTGAACAAATCCCGGTCTACACCTGTGTCATTGACCACAGTGAAAAGAAGACTAAGAGACGCTAAGTTATTTGGTCGCGTAGCAGTGCGAAAACCTCTCTTAAGGCCACAAAACAAAAAGAAGAGAATGCAGTGGGCCCTTACCCATCGAGACTGGAGTGAAGAAGACTTCAAAAGAGTTCTTTGGACAGATGAGTCCAAATTTGAAGTGTTTGGGAGCAAAAGACGTGTTTTTGTTCGGCGGAGTGCCGAGGAAAAGATGATGCCAGACTGTGTCCTGCCCACAGTGAAGCATGGCGGTGGTTCCGTTATGGTTTGGGGTTGTTTCTCGAGCCGTGGAAATGGAGATTTGGTACGAGTCAAAGGAATTATGAAAAAGGAGCAGTACAAAGCCATATTGGAGTGTAATGCTGTACCATCGGGACTTCGGCTAGTTGGAGATGGCTTTATTTTCCAACAAGACAACGACCCTAAACACAGCTCCAAATTATGCCGGGGTTATTTAGATACAAAAGAAGCAGAAGGGGTGTTAAAAAACATGGTGTGGCCCGCTCAGAGCCCCGACCTTAACCCTATAGAACTTTTGTGGGAAGAGCTGGACAGAAACGTGCGCAGTTGTTGTCCCAGCTCACAAGAAGATTTGTGGAGAGCATTGCAAGAAAACTGGAACAATATTTCACAAGAAACAATCGACAAATTGATTGCCCGTATGCCAAGACTTGTCAACAAAGTGATTCAATGCAAGGGAGGGTTTTTTGATGAAAAAGCTGTTTAGCTTGTCAACATATATTTTAAGTTAAATTGTCGAAATATTTAATATTATTTATTTATATTTAATTGCATTTGCCATACTTAATAAATATCACAATAAATCCTTTCATGTTTAGCTTTTTATTTTGAGTTTTACATCCATTTGCAACTTTGATGTAGGTGGTCTCAAACTTTTGACCGGCAGTGTAGATGATGGATACCATTAAATTTGGAATAGACTTTGAGTCATATTACCCATTTCGCGTCAAGCTAATATTTTATTTTACTTTAAATATATCAGTGCTGGAGCAAAATATCGAGCAAAGAGTGCTGTAATACAATTTACGTATTCTTCTTCGATTCGACTAAAAATAAAACTGACTCATCACTTTCGGCGTTAATCTCTCAAGAGGCATTCACTTCAAAAGCATGTCTGCCGGAAACACCGATCCACTTGCGAAGTGATCAAAATCTAATTACATAGCTATATAAAATCTATACATTCGTTTGTTACAATTTCACGGTTAAATCACTTAACCGATTTTGATGAGATTTGGTTTCGCGTTACTTTGAAAGTTAAGAGAGGGTAAGACGAGATAGGATACTTTAAAAATGCGAAGGAAGTTAGAGGGTACAGTCAAAGCCTGCTACACTCAGCATGCATATTTATAAATATATTTGTATAAAGTGCTAAATGGAGTATTTATGTAAGTATTTTAACAGATTTTGCAACCAACCTTAGGCATATGTAATATAATATATATTGTCTCAACACACCAGAACTATGTGTGTATGCTATTATTGGTAAATTCTTGTCACAAAATCCTACATAACATTGAAATTAAACTACTATATACGGATTTTATCGCGTTGTTTGTTCGACACTTTATTACATAATTTTGAAAACTGTTACACTACTACTACTATTAAACTTTACCAATTTTTAAGCTAATAAAATTATTATTTAAACTATTAAAACTATTTAGATTTCATTTAATAAAATATATAAAAAAAGAAGATATAAATCCTTGCTAAGTAATATTTTTTATTACCTACCATGATATCTTTTCAGAAATCTATCGAAATTTTATTTTACCTAAAGGTCGATGAGGCTATATGTTTAATTATATACTATAGAAGTATATATTAAATCAACGAGATTGGGAACGATGATGACAAAAACACGATTGATAAACCGTTTCCGTCCTGTTTTTGGGCTCTGCAATTGCCAAACTAAAACTTTGACCACACAAGTTGTATGTATTAAAGTCTCCATGCTTGTCAAATTTGACATAAAACGCATGTTAGCAACACCTACGTGCGTTGTTACAAAGTTTTAACAGCTGCCTCTACATATAGAGAGAGTAACAAACAAGAGCTATCATTAAACATAAGATGTATGATCTACTTGTAGTCTATTTCATATGTCAAGATGTTTGCGAGTAGTACTACAGCATCTAAACAGTAATACCCAACCTAGTTAGCTCTGACAATAACTGAAAAAGTATTGGCAGAATACATCTTTGCTTCACACTTCACTGAAATAGAGGGATATTGCCAGTTTATGTGTTAATTTTATCCAAACAGCTTTCGTCTTAACCCCTTGAGTGACGCTTGGGTACAATATACCTTTTTGTTATTCAATTTTATGGTAATACTTGTCTCACGGTTGTGTGGAGACGGTTATTGACGGCGCCGGCGCCAGGCGTATTACCAACTTTGTAAATAACTACTGTTATGATAAACATTTTAGAGGCACTTCTGCCCCATTGAACATACCCATATGCTTAACTACATATTATTATAGTTTCATATCATTAATAAAGCACTTATTACAAAAATAACAAGGTTTCGAACATTTTGGGGACTTCGGGGGCCAGGGTCAGAAAAGGTTATATTGAAATTTTGTTGACCGTACTATTCGAGTATCGGTAGTAAGTAAACAGATTGTTTTGAAATACATTAAAAAGGCATAAGTCGTAAAAGTGTTAAATGCCAGTTTTAGAAAAAGAAAATAGCGGTTACGTCATATTTAAATTTTTTTTTATTCAACTATAATATTGCCGAACAAGCACTGATAGTAAGTGGTCACCGTAGCCTATGGACGCCTGCTACACCAGTGGCATCACTTGTGCATTGCCGACCCTGTAAAAAGCTTTTAACACCTGTTTGAAGAACCTCATACTGTAGTTTTGTGGGTAGTCCTCGGCAGCGAGTTCATTCCACAACCTGAGCGTCCGCGGGAGAAAATTCGTTGCACCAAGGTGCAGCATCAATTAGGTTGTAAGGTGTGAGAAATCCCTGCCGATGGCGAGCAGTGTGATGATATAAAGTTGCTGAGGGCATCATCTCAAACAACTCCTCAGAACACAATCCATTATATAAGCGGTAGAATACACAAAGGTAGGCAAAGTCCCTTCTGAGACTTACTGGCTCAATACCGCTTGTGAATTAGGGCTCATTGACAATTCTCAAGGCTCGTCTCTGTACCGCGTTCAAAAGATCAAGCTGGTATTTTGGTGCTCTTGCACAGAGATAACTGCAGTACTCCATGTGATGCCGGACTTGCGACTTATATAGAAGCAGTCTTTGCACTGCAGTGAAGTAATGCTTAGCTCTATTGAGCACACCTAGCTTTTTGGAAGACAGCTTGACCTTGCTTTCTTAATGACTACGGTACTGTACATCACTTGAGATGTCGAGGCCAAGGATTCCAATACTCTTGCAGATGGTGAGACTGACTAAGAAAGTTTTATAAGGCTAGTGTGAATGGAACAGTCGCAAGAGGAAGACCTAGGTGAATGTTTCTTGATCAGATCGGAGGCGTTCTGGACAAAGGCCAGGTTAAGAGCAACTTGAACCGACGGGCATGTATGAGGAATGTGATGAAGTGAATGAAGCCAGAGAAGTGTGTCAGGATCATAGCAAATGGAAATCCGTAGTCTTTGCCTACCCCTCTGGGAAACAAGCGTGAATCTATGCATATATGTATGGTGAGAGAGAAGGTCTGGATTTGTGGAGACACAGCGCATGGGGTTTTCTTAGTGGTGAACGCGCAGGCTTGTGTCTTAGCTGGGTTAAGCACGTCCAAATTTAGTCTTCCCCATTCGGATACTCTATCCGGAGTATAGCTAGATATAGAATTGGTAAATTCTAGTCTTTTTTTATTTTGCTCGTCATAATTATCACTCTCCTCCTGATGGTAAGCGATCATTTGGTTCAAGAGCAGTGGCCTCCACACCATCCTAATAGCAGCTGAGGCGATGTTGAGGTCCCTACTTTGACGGCCTAAGAAGGTGCTTCTCCGACACAAGCCGTTCGCGGCTTTCCTTCACTGTGGACCGAGGGATATAAGCACGGCCCGTGTAATAAGTATCCCCGGGATTAGATCCCTGGTAACTAAAAATATATTATACTAGTAGTTTTCCCGCGGTTTCACCCGCGTAAGTCCCGTTCCCATGTGAATATCGGGTTTCACCCCTTTCACCCCCTTCAGGGTGGAATTTCCAAAAATCCTCTCTTAGTGCTCCCCTACACTCTCCAAGGAACATACATGCCAAATTTCAGCTTCTTGCGTTCTGTAGTTTCGGCTGTGCGTTGTCTGTCAGTCACTCAGTAACGGAAGAGTTTTATATATTATATAGATAATATCCGGCCATAGAAAGATAGCCGGTGTTTTAATATAAATATACATAATTAATATATACTTTTAACGATTCAATGGTTATTGTCCGTTGTCTTATTACACCCTAGCTTTTAAGTATTTGTTTTAAAATGATATTGGTATCGAATAAAGGGTTTAGATGGTTAGACGAAACGAGTTTAAATATTCTCCTTTTAGTTATTGCGCAGAGGGATTTGTTTCTTCCTAATAATTTTATTGCTCTGTAGTATATATTCTACGAAAGCAAACCTTGGGATTGATTATTTATATAGTACTTACATGTATTTTCACTTTCATCTATAGCCCTTTCAAATTCGCTTTGTTGGAAACGGAAGGTAGTACCCCGTAAAGGATTGATAATAAATAATTTATGACAACTATAATAGTTTCGGTTTCTTTTTTACTATAGGGTTGATAGTAATATAATATGTGATAACACAACTATTGTGTATATATAGGTAGTATAAGCTTTTTTATTCTGGTATACAATATTTTAGGTAACTGTTATTTTCAAAGAATAGCAGCGATAGCTCAGTGAGGAGACCAACAGACTGCAATGCAGAGGGTCTCGGGTTCGAACCCACGCCGCGCATCTCTGACTTTCGGAAGTTATATGACTTTTCGAAATTATGTGCGTATTAATTGACAATTATGGCCTGCTCCGTGCCTCGGAGAGCACGTTAAGCCGTCGGTCCCGGGTGCCATGAACATCTATGGCAGTCGTTATTGGGAAGTCAGTGCCCTATAATATCCTGACACTGGTCTAGCCTTAGGGTATCGTTAGCCTTCGGGTTGCGGAGATCAGGTGGCAGCCTCTCCGTGTAAAAACTGATATCCAGTCAAATCCGGTTAGAACAGAAAAGCCGACCCCAAGTGACTTGGGAATAATAAAGGCTAGGGAGAAGAAGAGTTATTTTCAAAGAATTATTCAAATTGATATTAGTCAACTGAACAAAATAAAATATAAATTGTGTATACAGGGTCTGTCGTTAATAATGGATAACCCGTTAGCTGTAGGTTAACCAGTTATCAGGCAGTAAGAAAATTATATTTTTATATCAGGGTTGCCAACAGCGTGAGAATGGCGTACATTTTTGTGTCTTTTGTTAAAATTCATTTCTTTACCCTTTCAATTGGTTGCCATTTCAACAAAATTAGTTTTTTTTGGGTAATTCTTTTGCCATCGTACTTGCGAATACTTGTATTATTTAATTTAACTACATTTTTAGGCGCCATTAACGTAAAACAGTATCATAATTAACATTTTAATCAATTTCTTAAAATTAATCTTTCCATACATCTAGTTTTGACCACGGATTGTGAAAAATAAAGTATGGCAACCCTGACATAAAAATATTATTTTCTTACTGCCTGATAACTGGTTAACCCCCAGCTAACGGGTTATCTATTATTAACGACAGACCCTGTATACTTATTATCGTTGCCAATATTTTTAAGACAAATAAAAAGAAGCAGTAGTGACTGTGATCGCTGGACATAAAGTCTTGGAATCGATATACGACTCGGCCATAATGTTATATTTTGATTTTGACAATTTGGGTTGCAGCACAGTGAGTGTAGAACGGTGTCCGGGAGACGACAATAGACTACGACCACCTATTGGCTATTACGTGGAATACAAAACCATCGTTGTCTAAATATTAGTGTAATATATCTCGCCCTATCCGGTATAACATGTAACATAATAAACGCACATCCTGAAAGTAGTTTGTTCAAAATCGGCTACTGAATCAATACCAGCAATTTTTAATATAGGTATTTTTTTATCCCTAAAATAATTAAAACGAATCTAATTATAGTCACCCATTTATTAAACAGCAGAAATAAATGAAAATGTATGATAATTCAAGGCATTAAGGTTTTTGATGCAATAAAGACAATAATGTTAGATTTATTGTAATATTGGGTATATTACAATAAATCTAACATTATTGTCTTACTATCCGCGCACAAAAAAGAGGATTAATTCATTAAATTAAAATATTTAAGGACATAAAAGTAACATTTTAATGATTATACTATTATTACGATTTAATAATCTAATTGGGGTGTTTGAGGTTGTGCGTTATATCAGTGACATGTTGTAGACGTGGAATATAAACCACCCCACGATACAGGCTTGCCTAGTGTGGGGATCACGTTAAATATTATATATACCTGATAAGATCTGTTACACTAATTTTACGGTTCATTAAGCATTTTTATAACTTTCTTTATGTTACTAAATAAACATTTTTATTTTCTATTTTTATTTTAAAATTCATTTCAAATTCAGAATAACCACCACTATATTTATCTCGAGCGCTTTTTAAACCAGCTACATGCATATGATTAGCAGTGAACTATAAATGACAGCGCCACTCAAAAAAAATAATTTAAATCAGAACTCATGTACACGTCATCTATTCTAATTAAATCTGAGAGTATCTTATCTTATGTGGGGGCCAGTCAGTGCAGACCGGCGACACTTCGACCCAGTGGGATCTTTTGTGTCGACACTCTCCCAATAACGACTGCCATAGATGTTCATGGCAGCCGGGACCGACGGCTTAACGTGCTCTCCGAGGCACGGAGCAGTCGATAATTGTCAATCAATACGCACATAATTTCGAAAAGTCATATAACTTCCGAAAGTCAGAGGTGCGCGACGTGGGTTCGAACCCGAGAACCTCTGCATTGCAGTCTGTTGGTCTCCTCACTGAGCTATCACTACTCAAAAAGAAAATAATCTGGGAGTAACTTCGTCTGTCTTATTTTACGACTATTCCGCTGAAAATATATATAAAATCAAGTACAAAGATAGCTTGGAACATAAAAAAGGACATACGCTACTATTTAAAATAAAGAACAAGCTAGTTAAATATAAATACCATATTTTTAATTTTATTACACTGATTGATGATAACTTTTCAAAGCGCCCGGGTAGATTGTGTCACGGGGTGTTTTAGACCCTCATAAATAATAAGTGCCCTCATTCATAATCTGGGTGTAGTAATGCAACACTTACTGTCGCGGGGTCATTTGGACACTCGAGACTGATGGTGCTTTTATGTTTGCCTTCTCTTATATTTTTATTTACAACCATCGTAAGGGTTAGTCCATCGTATTTTATTCGATATAATATATTTATTAATAGGGACCGTGTTTGTATGGTATATATTTTTTTAATGTTTCCTATAAAAAGTTAAATAATATATACTTTAAAACTAATAATGGTAGCGGTTAGCGTCACCCAAACTTCTTAGTATTTTGTGTGTATCTATGGGTAAATTGATTTTGTTTTTTTTTTGTTCTTATATATTTGTGTATTAAATGATCCAATTGGATAGCTTGTGGGGGATTGTAATTAGCAACATTGTTACATACATAATCTATGAATATTTAAAAATGTTATTAGTCTGTAAGCCATCTAACAAAATAAATAAAAAAATTAAAATTTTTACCTACATAGTTACAAGCCATTATTAGCCAGGGTTAAGCAGAGATGTATTATACCTACATTTCGTCTGCGTTACTCCTCAGTACCACGTAATAGGGGCTATTTTATTCCCGTCTAGGTACTGCGCATAGTTTTAGACTCGATGTAGATACTGACAATGTCTTGGCAGAAAAATCCTTACTATTTCTCAGTAGCGGGACAGAGTGTAAAACTGTACACTGTAGACTGCAATAGGCTCGTTCTGTATTTCGTGGGACTAAAAACTGCCTGACTGCCCGAATGGTGCGGTGGTTTAAGTGGTCGCCTCGCCGCTGCCACTGCACCGAGTGTTGTGGGTTCGAATCCCACACGGGACAAATCCAAATTCAAATTCAAATTCAAAATAAATTTATTCAGATTAGGTTACAAGGTAACACTTATGAATGTCAAAGTTACACTATTTTTTTCTGCGAATTTACATTTACTGCCTCGTTCAGCAAAGCAAGGGTGTAGGGCTCATGAGAAGAACGGGCAAGAAACTCATGGTCACTCTTTTTAATTGCCAAGTTTTTGTTTACAAATCATAAAAGCTGTAAGGTGCTGCAACCATTTCTCCATGAACTATTACTGAACACACTCAAGCATTTAATAAAATTTTATGGTAGCCTCTAAAGCAGCAGTATGGTAAATAGGAGCATCCACTTACATGTACATTAATAATCAAGACAAGGCATGATTGTAGTCCGTAGTTTAATCTAACTGTTTAAATAAAAATGTAGTAAGTAAATCATCGAATTCCACGATACCAAGGTCGACCATTCACCACAAGTAGCACCTGTTCACGAGTACGACGCATGGGCGAGCCATCGCCCCCTTCGCCATATTGAAGGGAAGGGATCGATCCGGTCCATGACGACACCACAAGCAATGACATTTGATTGAAATTAGTATTGAGAGTAGTAGTGTAACAATTTTCAAAATTTTGTAATAGAGTGTCAAATAAACAACGCGATAAAATCCGTATATAGCAGTTTAATTTCAATGAATAATATTCGCGTAAATAGAAGACAATATTATGTAAATGACATTTGAGTAAGCATGACGGTCCTTGGCACTACACAAATGGTTGTTCCGAGTCTGGGTGTTCTTTGCATTCATTGTTTGAAGGTTTGTAAAGTCTCACGCGACACATAAGTTATTCCTTTAATTGTCTTATTTAATAGACAAAAAATAATCATAGTTGGCAAAATATGGACTTAATACACCTATATATTCGGGGATATTAGTTAAGAGACTATGTATGTATATGATAGAGTTTTTCGTTATAAGCGTCGCTTCTCATCTCTACAAAGTGGGGCAGGTGTATGAATAACAGTACGATATGAAAGGCTAAATGGAACACATTGTTCTCCGTAGCGTCCGGTCTCTTACTATCAAGGTTTATTACATTTAGTTATTAATGTTTCTCATGTTATATAATATTATTATTTGACTATTTCGTTCGCGACGCCATCTTAAACATAAGAGTTTCTTTTACCACAGAGGTGTTATATACACTATAGCCGTTTTGGTCAGTCGTCCCTGTCTATGGTCACATGCAACATGCAATAAAAATACACCGTGTACACATAATCACGTATAAACCCACAGTTGCTTCAAACTTTGTGTTGTGTGCCTGTGAAAGGCTTTTCTATCGATATAACTTGACTTTAGGTTTTAGGGATTTAAAAGGTTTTGTTTATCATATAAGTATATTAAAAATATGTATGGTAAATTTGCCTGCCGTTATAAATGTAGTTCTAACTCCCTGCCTTCACAGCCTAGAGCGCTGATTTAGCATTTTGCATGGTGAATATCAGTGTGAAGTAATCTGATCTTTCGTCCAGCGTTTTACGTAAAGCTATATTTTAATATAACTGAATACTAGCTTGGTAATTTACTTGTTTACTTGGGATTAAGATTTAAGTGCGAAACATTACAGAATTAAAAAAATAACGCACCTCGCCTCATATACGATTATATTTAGAGAATTTGACTGCACGAAGGGTGTCGTGTTTCCACCGGTCATCTCATCATTGCCACTGTGCCGAGTGTTATGGGTTCGATCCTCAATCACATCGGCATACAAATGTTGTATTATGATCCAAAGTTGTTTCAAGTCTGGGTGCTTTTCGTGTCAGTTGTTTAAATGTTTAAAAATTTCTTGTGACCTAGAAATCAAGGAGGAGCGATATCATTAAAAAAAATACCAATTTGTGTTTGTATGGTTTACCTGCACACGTTCAACGTCTTAACCGGTTTATTTAATTCACTTTCACGGACAAGGAATTGCCGCAACTAATTTATTTTCTCTCCCCTCGAGATACACTGTCACAAACGGAGATACCTACAAGACAGAATGATCTCGGACTATTTATAAATACGGACGAAGTGGAAAAATGTCGAATGGCATTCTGTTTCCTAAGGCTGATGAAATTATTTAGCAGTTTATTTTTGTAAGAATGTTAGATTGTTTACTTTTTAGAAGCGATTTTTACGAATATTTCGAAAGTATTAAAGGATAATTTATAAAACGGAAAATACTAAATACTTTGTCGTAATAAATAGTACTGCCATAATACCTATATTTGTGTCGGTCACCCTAGATAGCTAACATGAGATAGACTAAGGAATTGTGTTCTGAATTAAATTCTTCACATTGCACCAACCAATATACATTATTATACATTTCTCCGTGCAATAGTAATTAAATATTTAAATATTTTATTAAATAATCACGTTATCATTATATTTATTAACAAACTTTCGACCGCAACTTCGTACGCGTGAAATTTGGATGTAGGAAGAATCTATATTTTCTTTATTTACATGTAGGAAGAAGCTGATCTACACACATACAACATACCTATAGATACATGTATTCATTGATAAATAGCTAATGCGCAACCTAAACCTTATTATTAATACTCGACTTTTGGGCGGTGTCTCAAGATGAAACATGTGCGTGATTTTCAGTTAGACCTCTAGCTGTTTTTGTGTGATGCACGATACTGGCAGACACACAGACAAAATCTCTTAAATAATTGTTTTGACTTCTATAGCTCTATTGAATACCATCACATTATTTAATATACTTATGTATCTTATGTGAGGGCCAGTCAGTGCAGACCGGCGACACTTCGACCCAGTGGGATCTTTTGTGTCGACACTCCCAATAACGACTGCCATAGATGTTCATGGCAACCGGGACCGACGGCTTAACGTGCTCTCCGAGGCATGGAGCAGGCGATAATTATTGTCAATCAATACGCACATCATTTCGAAAAGTCATAACTTCCGAAAGTCAGATGTGCGCGACGTGGGTTCGAACCCGAGACCTTCTGCATTGCAGTCTGTTGGTCTCCCCACATTTAATATACTTACTCGTAGACAGGTGTACAAAAATTATAAAAATAAATGTTTTGGTTTGTATAGATCCTATTAAAGAAATCTGTTTTTTTTTTGTAAATGTCTTCTATGTATGTACAACTTTGTTACAGTTACAATTTTATGATATGTATAGAGTAGGCATGGTTGTATAAAATAAATATTATTATATATACATACATTGTAAGAGAGGAAGTTCTACATAAGCATAGGTACTTTAATAATATTTTATTATTTTATTTTATTGGCATAGATAATATTATGACTACTCAGATGAGCATAGAACATTGTATTTGACGTCCGTATCAAAGTACAATACCTATAAACCTAAATAAAAATTGATTTAAAACTCGTTTAATACTTACTCGTGACTTAAAAGCAGCGATAGCTCAGTGGGGAGACCAACAGACTGCTATCCAGAGGGTCTCGGGTTCGGACCCACGTCGCGCACCTCTGACATTCGGAAGCTATATGACTTTTCGAAATTATGAGCGTATTGATTGACAATTATCGCCTGCTCCGTGCCTCGGAGAGCACGTTAAGCCGTCGGTCCCGGCTGCCATAAACATCTATGGCAGTCGGTATTGGGAGAGTGTCGACACAAAAGATCTCACTGGGTCGAAGTGTCGCCGGTCTGCACTGACTGGCCCCCATATAAGATACATACACACATACTCGTGACTTGGTACATGCACTTTAAGAAGTACTTTATGTTCTTTCACGTAGTTCCAGCTATCTTTACCGAAATACAATAAATGTACTTTTTGTTCTTCCCGCAGTTCTAGCTATATTTTCTCAAAATTAAAACATAATTGGTTCAGCAGTTTAGACGTAAAAGCGTAACGAACTAACTGAGTCATCTCTGCTTTAATAATATTAGTAAAGAGATATAGTAGAGTAGGGAGGGGCATGTTGAGCAAACGGGTAAGTTGGGCAATCATAATATCTCTAAAATTAAACATGCAACGTTGGGTCCCAATATGGTGGAAAGTGAGGTCCTTAGAAGAGGAACACAATCCGCCATTACCAGTTGCCAGTTGCGCAGGAGGTAGAAGCAGGCATCGTTTGTTTTATTTTGGACCCAATAGTAAAAAAAGTTAAGGCGACACCGCGAAAATTATCGTTTAGAATAGCTCCGCCCATATCTGCCCCAATGACACTCATTGTGTATCAATCCTTAAATAGCGGTCATAAGGTCTAAAATTGCGATGCGCCCGCAATGGTCGAGAATGCTTAGAAATTGTTAAAAAACTTAAAATATTATTTAAAAATTATTGGTTTTAATTATGGAAATAATGAGCTAGCAAATCACTAATATTGATGTTACGAATATATTTGAGTAATTCCTAAGCATAATGATAGTGTAACTTACTTGTAATTTCAAAAATTATTAATTTTTCAGAGGTGTTTTCAAAAATAATTATGATCGAGGCAAAATCACAATATCGTGTTTTTGAGCAAAGAAATTCTAGTTAAAGACATCAATTTACTTATATCAAAATTCTAGATTAATTGGTCTTCTCATAGTCCTATACTATTCGATGAAAGTTAGTGCATTTTTACAGTGTGACCTCTTAACCGTAGTATTTAATTTTTAAAGTATATAATTATATATGTATTTTTAAAGTAATTTGCTTGTTCGCCGACTCAAAATTACTTAGGTATCCTTACATTAGTTTAAGAACTTAGTTATTAAGGTTAAATAAAAAGGTTTATTATTTTTTGCTTTTCAATCTTGTCGGCGGTTGAATATTTTTGTTATTATTCTTGTAACTAACATGACGTAAATACATTCTCAGTCAATCGACCTTGTGACTTTAATTTATCTCCCAGCACATAACCCTGGACACTTGAACACGCATAAACATATACACCCAACACGATTATCACAACAATGAAAGACAGCGGCTTAGCTGTGTAGAGTCTTAATTGTTCTGAAGCACATAGGTGGCAGTCACAGGTTACTAACTACCATTTTTTTTTAATACTCTAATAGGCTTGCGTTTCACCGCGATCTCATCTGATCTTAAGTGAAGATGCAGTCGACGATGGAGCACGCTTGCCTAGAAGATACCTATTCACTCGAGATACCTATTCACTCGCGACTTGAAGACACCAGATTTTACTCATCGGGAAACACAGACTTAGGTAGCGAATTCCACTCCTTAGCGATACGCATTATAAAATTGGAAGCAAATCGCTTCGTGCGTAAATGTGGTATATCCACCATGTACCTGTGTCGCTGGTCTGATTGTCTGGTCGTCCCATGGTAGAATGGGGAAGGTATATTTGCCGCTGGCTCGTCTGTCACTAGAGGCAATAACAATAAGAAAACATTTACAATCTCTGAGTAACGTTATATAGATACTTATATAAAAGACTACACATATACATTCAAAGTCAAAGTCAAAGTCAAAAATCTTTATTTCCATATAAATGTGCAAACAATTCTTGGACACGTCAATTCACTTTTATATTAATATAAAATAATAATAAAAATAAATAGAAGGCAATAAAAATTTTGCATTGAAAAAAGCCTGTTCGAGGAGTAGAGCTTTCATGAGAAGAAGCAGGTAAGAAACTCATGGCCACTCTTTTCAATCAGCAAATGTTTACATCAATACAATTTAATGTTATATTATGTTCCTTATATGAGCTGCTGTGTGTAGTTGTTACAGTTATTTATTTCAATAAGATTTAAAAAGTAAAAATTAGTTTAATCTAAGATCATATTAATAACAAATGAAATAATTGTCACAGCAGCTCATATTACAGTTAACTTAATAATATGATTGCATTCAATACAATAGATTTATGTCCGGTTATCGTTTCTTATAAGTTATTGAAATATTCGTCTAGACGGCGGTGTCGACTCTGTTGTATATCTTGCTGGTTTCGTTTTAATCTCCCAAATATTTGTTTTCTTAAGGACCTTCAGCAAAGGATTAAGGAAGGGTGAAGGATTTAATTTTATATTCATCAAATATAACTTTGTGTAACGTTTTGTATATTGTCTACATGGATGACTTTGAGACTGTTAAAGTGCAAACTTTAATTTCCTAACAGTCTGTTGAGTTTAGGTGTATCCTGAGTGTGCTGTTTGTGGTACATATTTATTTTATTTATTTAAAAGGATTTGTTGCTTAGGACCACATTGGCTTATTAGAAGTAACACAAAGTTATATAATTGACCAAACACAAAATTATTAATTGCTACAATTTGATATCAATTAATAATTTTGAATTGATAAAATTGATACGTTTATATTTATCTTTAATCGTGAAGTCCTGTGTATGGTTTCCGGATCGGATAATACGTTAATCTAACAGGAAAACCTCCATAGTAGAAAAGTGTTTAGTAATGTGCCCGCGTTTAATCAGGTTGCCACTTATTATTGTGTGTATAATAAGTGTTGTTTAATGTTTTTTATTTCAACATTATTATTAAAAACAAATCAAAGTTATACTATGCCGAAATAGGCACTATTTCCATAGCAGCTTATAGTTAATCACTTTTAGAGTTCGATAAAACTCTTATACAACAGCTTTGTCCGTCCGTCCGTCTGTCTGTTATACAACTTTCAACTCAAGAACCGTAAGAGCTAGATACTCGCGGTCAGCGCTATTCGACTCAGCATAGTCTATATAACCTGAAATGACTATGACCTTTGACCTCTGACCTCAAGGTCACGTGGTATCACGTGACCTTTGCATATTACCTGAACCATTTTTCGAACTCCAAGATTTACGGCAATTCATTGCCGATTCTCACTTGTTATATTTTCGCGAGCAATTACTTGAATAACTAAAAACAGGTATTAACGACCAAAAGTTTGCTTCTGACTACAGCCAGTGTAACTAAATTTTGAGCATGATCGCATTATTACCCATTTTCAGGTAACTTTATATAACTTCATGTACCAATAATTTTTTATAATATTGTCTTCTATTTACGCGAATATTATTCATTGAAATTAAACTGCTATATACGGATTTTATCGCGTTGTTTATTTGACACTTTATTACAAAATTTTGAAAATTGTTACACTACTACTACTATTAAACTTTACTAATTTTTAAGCTAATTAAATTATTATTAAACTATTTAGATTTCATTTATTTTTACACTTTCCCCGACGTTTCTTGTATGAGTGAGTCAATTTTTACCATCCGTCAAGTGCCAACTACCTTTACAAGATGCAGGGGTCTATAAAATAGATTGTGACTGCGGACTCTCATACATTGGTCAAACCAAGAGAAACATAGGCACCCGCATAAAAGAACACATAGCTGATGTAAAACACCAACGCTCGTTGAAGTCTGCTGTGTGTGAACATGTGCAACAGGGGACCAACCACTACCTGAGATTTGACAAACCACAGATTCTCGCTAAAGAACACCGATTCCTACCAAGGATGCTTCGCGAGGCTATTGAAATCAAAAAACATCCTAATTTTAATAGAGAAGATGGTTGGAATGTACCACCAGCTTGGGATCCAGTAATACAAATAGTCAAACCCAAGAAGAAGCAAACCACAGCTAGACTTCATGATACTTTGAGCTCATTCTGCGTAAATAGAAACACCAATGATTAAATTATGTTCGGGTACTTTGAAATAACTACACTGGAACATTGAGACAACTGCCATCTTAGTCTCCCCGTGACCATGGCTGCTGAAAAGCAACCGAAACGTCGGGGAAAGTGTAAAAATAAATGAAATCTAAATAGTTTAATAATAATTTAATTAGCTTAAAAATTAGTAAAGTTTAATAGTAGTAGTAGTGTAACAATTTTCAAAATTTTGTGATAAAGTGTCAAATAAACAACGCGATAAAATCCGTATATAGCAGTTTAATTTCAATCAATAATTTTTTAATTTAATTTGAATATTTCCTTATTTAGACCAAGTTGTATGTTAATACTAAAACTAAATAGACAAAACGTTTTTGGTATTTATTCACGGCGAGATCAAATCAAGTGGGCAATAAATATAAAAAAGGTAGTTCTACATAATATTTAAATACCCTCAGAAGAATATGTGTTGTTCAAATTTTAGTAACTATTCACTAATCTATCAATTGTTGGAATTCCAGACATAATTGAAAACCAATTGTGTCTGGCCGCCGCGGCTGCCCGCTGCAGTTCAAAGCGTTAATAAGATCGTCAGCTATCAATTAATATACTTGTATACAGTGACGCTTATTGCCACATTTATAATATACGTATACATTTAATATTAGATGCAACCCAAATATTTCAAACAAATAACTCAACAAATAAAACTAACATAAACGATAACCAACTAGAAAATGTCAACAACAAATCCAACAAAGTTCTATGATATAAAGCAGAATATTAAATACGTGGCATTTATGAAACGCAATAAACAGGCGGCAAAAGCTAGAAGCCTGAAGCTCATATCACTATACGTAAATACGTACTTGTTGCATGTACAGCGCACTAAACTTTCAGCCGTTCAGTTTCAGTCGTGCTCGAAGTCCCGTGCGATCGGTACGCGCGCATTCGCCCACCTAACTGTATTCGACGACAAAATATACCTATTTATTATCTGTTTAGTAAACTTTCTTCGTCCTTTTCGTGATTAAAAAAGTGACATTTTGAATTTGGATCGTACTATTTCAATGAGTTTTGACAATTTTCTTGTATTTTAAATTTAGAATCTGGTGTTTGTGGAAATAAAAAAATAGTTGCATATTGGCGCCGATCAAGTTAATTTTATTTTCTTAAATTTAAATGGGTGTTTAATATTCGATGTAATAAGGATTATGAACCTATTATTGAATAATTAGTTTTAGAACTTAATACTGTTTCTGACTGTTGGTGTTATGTGTATAATAATGACGATTTAAATTAAGATTAACTTTTGTATGTGTTGGTGTTATTTCAAAACAGGCATGATAGCCGTGAATTATTGATCAAGTGAAAATTCTGAAAAATAAAACTGCTTTCTTCAACGAGAAGGTAAGATAAATTATATTATTAGTATTTATAACCAAATAATTTTAAAAATATTTTAAACAAATAATTTAAAAAATATTTTAACCGATTTTTATGTGACATAAAATTAATGTAAGTAATTAAAGCTGTTGAATAGGTCGTTGGTCCCTCTGATTTTTTTTTACGAAAGAAGGCGAAAAATCTATCTTTCCTAATTCTGTTTATTGTCGGCCAAGATTTTCCTTTTATGCTTTACTTGGACGTCAATCAACGCTTGATTAGGCATGTTTTATTCAAAGAGACATTTAAATATATATTAACTTGTCATTATTATTTATTATCTACTGAATTTGAACACGTTGTAAATAAAACATGACTGCTGGTGTTTGATGTTCTATTTTTTTGATTGCCCGTACATAGAGATCAGAGTAATACGATATGATTAGTAATATTACAGTTACTGAAATAAGTAACTATATACATAACATAACTTTAATACATTTTAATTAAATGATTACCAACAGATTTTAGTCTCAAATAGATTATTTTAACATTTTGCTATAGAAAGATGAGTGGAATTTCATTTATTTTAATATCTCGCAATATGAGTGGAATTGAATCTAAGACAAAGTTTTACGTTATTCGTGAGGATTGGCTTGCCAGGTGGGCCAGGTGTCGGCATTTAAAAATATTTCCGATAGGCCTCATTGGCATTACCTTATATATTGTTGGACTGATTTATTGCTGGCCAATTATAGGTGTGTACAACACCTATGGAGGTGAGGAAACATATGGATGTTTCTTTACGGAACATCAGACATAAGCTTATGTACATATGTAATGGGAAGTTAACAACGACGAATTAGCAAGCAATCAGTTATGAACTGCATAACTATAGCTTACTAATCATATCCCAGTAGTTATTAACCTACTGAGTCGCAGCGGATCACCAGTGGCTAGGCACGATAGAGTTTTAATTATGTTATTCTAAATCTTGACAGGTTGAAGAATAAAATACATTTAAAATAAATAGCTTGTAAATAAAGATTTTGTTTCATAGCAGGCTTTTTTTACAGTAGGTATATGTATCTGTTTGATTTTATTTTGAGTTCAAGATCAACATTGTATAATACCATTGCATATCCGAGATGAGTAGACTCTTAAAATTACTTTTTACCTTTTGTTCACCTTTTAAAGTACACAGTTGTACAATACATATGTATATCATTATCTTACAAGCGTAAGTATTTGAGCTACGGCGTTTGTAATGACCCAGGGTCGATAACGGTTCAGCAAAAAGCTATTGGGTTTATTGATGTGTTGCGTGCGTCTGATGTGACGTTTCGAACTCATTGGGATTAGGAATTTTATGGAGTCGATAGCATTACACCATGACGTGTTTAAAGTTTATGAAGGTGTTTGGATGTTCTTCTGTTCTGTTCTTTTTACAACTCCAGCACTAGGAATTATTCATGTACCGCGGCAGACTTTACAAACATTTTAATAGCAGACACAAGGAACATGCAGACTCGAAACAATTTGTGCATCACACAAATTTTTACTCGTTAGGGATTCGCAACCAGAAGGCTCGGCGCAGGGACGGTTGCGAAGCTCCCACTTAGACCAATACGCTGTCCGTGTAGTCACACTATCATGCGTGTGTTTTAAACTTGAAACGTATGGGATAGGTACTTTTTATTCAGGTAAAGCATTTTAAAGAGATTCATGTGGGTGATGCTACGGGCGGTAATTAGTTTTAAATTAAGACATCTTTTAGCTGTAATTCTATATTTATAGCAGTTACAGCCTGGAGCATTGGAGATCGTTGACTGCCACGAAGAGATCTCGAGTTGAATCCCATGACCTCTGACTTTTCGAAGTCATGTGCGCAGCGAGCGTTGTTAATAAACTATTTAATAGTTAATGATTGTTTGCTTGACCGATGATTGAAAATATCGCAAGAAATACATGTCTGAGAATTCTCCTAATGTTCTCGAAGATATGTGAAGTCTGCCAACCCACAGTGGGCAAGCGTGGTAGACCGTGGCCTAACTCTCCTCACTCGCCTGATATTATTGTATTATATTTATATTTATAGAGTATTTATTGCGCGTTTGTGTTACTGTGTGTTTATCGATCAATTTTAAGGCTACTTATAAGTATATAAGTAGCATTAAAATTCTAATATTAGCAAAACTATACCGTAGGCCCGAAGCAGTAGCTTCGTGCCTACGGTATAGTTTTGCTCTTATATTTGAGGCAAATAACTAGGTTTGAGGTTTGATCGCTGGTCAGGTGACGGGCATTAGCCCGTGATATCCTTAATTTTTACAAACTTTGCTCTTATGGTTTCAAGGCCAATGTCGCAGTGGGTTTACAACCGTAAAATTAACGGACATAAATAACACCCAGACTCAGAACAATCATTTCAGATTACACAAGAAATTGTCCCGTGTGGGATACGAAACCACAGCACTCACCACAGTCGCAGTGACAAATCGACCGTTTGCCTTTTCTGCCTTTTTTAACAGGTTGACTTGTTCTTTTAAAATAGCATGGCGAAAAGCGGTAATCCTACGTCTCGTGAGCCCTAATTAAATATGTCTAGCATTTCAACAATTGCAAGTTTAATAAGTGACAGACATTTTATTTTAAAGAATATTGATTTAGAACTTTAAATATGTGGTCCGCGCTGAAATGAATAGTTCACGAAACCGACGTTAATAATGATATCAGAATAATTAATAATTCAAAGCACTTTGCAAAACACGTAAAACCTTTAAACCCTTGTTTGATCTCTCTCCGTACACGATGTATTGCCAGTCCATCATACTGTGGGCAATAAAGAGTGCACTTGTGTTAACACATACAGTAGTACACTCTAGCATTTCCTTCTTAGACAGCTCGTCTGCATTGTGATTGGCCTCCGTCACGAAACGGACGGTTAATGTCCTCCTCCAAACGTCTGGAGGACATCAAATAATAATGACCTTGTATCTATCTACTTTCTGTTGATATTTATACTAAACCAGCGACATCGTTAATTTTTGATTAATAAACCAAAACAGGATTTCATATTTCTACAATTACATTAATATCTTTATTTTATTGGAATACAGTTTGGGCTTCAAATTACTAAAATTTGTTTTAACCCTTCCTGCTAAGCTAATACGTTTTTGTTAGATTAGCTGGAGGTAGGAGGAATAGGTGGTCTTCAAAACCATGACCTCTCGACCGCAAAAGAATAAAAAAATTGACCGTGAGTTTCTTATAGATTTCTTCTTATATGCTTATCCTAAATGTAGCTTCAGTAACTCTATATATTTGAACTCACTAATATAATATATTTTAATGTTTATAGGTGTTATTTTGTGACCTAAATGAATAAATGATTTTCGACTTTGATTTTGTCTTTGGCAATTTCGATGCCTTATCCATTGGGATACCTATATATTGTAGATAACTCAACAAACTGGCTGAATGATTTTATACATCACACCTATATCACCGAAGAGGTAGACAAATAGTATTACATCTACGTTTCATCATCTATAGCATTAGTTCCCAAAGTGGTCCAGGTGGACCCTCAGGGGTCCACGAAAATTTATTTGCTTTCGATAATGAAGAACTAAAATGTTGGCTTGACTTCACCTATCACTGTAGGCAGATAATATTTTAAGAAGCTCAGCGACTATTGCATATTCCATATTCAGCGATTTGTCGGAAGAGAATTTAAAAAAATAATGTAAATACGAATGCCAAGGAATATGGTAGAAATGTAGCTGCAGGGGGTCTACCGGAACCTGCTAAATTTTGAAAGTGGTCTATAAGAAAAAAAGTCTGGGTACCTCTGGTCTATGGTTTTAAGTCCCATATAATAGTCAACGAGCCTACTGACGTTAACCGGACCCAGAATCTAGATTCCATGATGCTACTAAGAATACATCAGCACTTGCCCAGTACAGGAATTAAATCCAAGACCTCGACCTCGACCTAGTAGCATACACTACTACTGTGCCACTAAGATTGCTACAAAAATTACTTTCACATCTATCCTGTACTAATATTATAAAGCTGAAGAGTTTGTTTGTTTGGTTGAACGTGCTAATCTCAGGAACAGTAGTTTCAAATTGTTTTTTATTTGTGTTGGATAGCCTATTTATCGAGGAAGGCTATATAACATCACGCTACGACTCACGGGAGCAGCGCAGTAACTATAAACGTGGGTGAAATCGCGGGCACATCTAGTCTACAATATTAGTATGGATTATCTATCTCTATTCGCAGTAATGTTGACAAATGGCTATGTTTCATCAATTCTGATGTTCATGTCCACGAATGCCTACGTCGTATATTGCGTATGGTTAATTCATGACAGCCGTCCGTTCTGAAGAGCAATACATAATCGCAGGCAGCAAACAGACAAGTTAATAAATGGTTGATCTTTTGCCGAAAAATTGTGGCTTATGTTATTCACGAGAGACTTCACGGCCTCCTTTTTTAAAGCATTTTGTTTTTATAAGATACTAGCCGACCTCCGCGGTTTTACCCACTTTTTTGATTACGCCGTTTCCCTGGCTTGTAGCGTGATGTTGTAGGGCACCTTGGGTAAAGTAACCTATTAGTAGGTTTAATTAAATAAACATAAAAATCGGTTCAGTAGTTTCGAAGACAACATCGGACCAAATCTTGCCTTTTTATAATATTGATATAGATAATTCAATAAGCCGCAGGTACTTTTAAAAATAAGCTTCTACTTAAACAAAATAGTGTAAGTGTAGAGTAAAAATATTTGTTGTAGTTACCATATACTTTTGCGTTGCATGAATAATGAAACACAACACCGAAATTAACGCAATCATGCTAGGTATTTACATTCCTGAAACATACTGATCTACCTGTGACCACGGCCAGTTCAACATGGCCGAAATGTAAAGCTCTTCAAAAAGGTATGTAAATAATCAATGGTCGCGTTAATTCTCGTTTTCTGTTTTATTAATATTTGGAGTAGCAAATTAAATATATATCGAGCTATATACTTGCAAAGGGATAGACAGATGTAGGCGCGTATAACATTATGCTAGCTATGTTTTAGAACATTATAGGGAACGAGTCTTTTGCAATCTAATCGTGGGAGAGTCACGCTTCGGCACGAATGGGCCGGCTCGACCGAAGTACCACGGCCTCACATAAAACTGGCGTGAAATAGCGTACCGGAATAGGGTACCGGAGGCTCCGCCCTCGACCCCTCTTTAAATTTAAAAGCCCAGCAACGCACTTGTGACACCTCTGGTGTTGCGGGTGTCCATGGGCGACGGTAGTCGCTTACCATCAGGCGACCCGCCTGCTCGTTTGCTTGCTATACAATAATAAAAAAACTACTCATCATATTTCCAGACTCCGTGCTGCAACATAAAATTCCATTCCCTAAAAACTAAATTAGCTTCATTTTCAACCTTGGAAGTGTAGCTCATTTCAACCTTATAATCAGCCTTACAACAAAACTCTGAAATACAAAAGCTATAATTTCATTTCACTTACTACCTTCGTGGCGCAGCTGACGTGTATGTGAGCTTTGTGCTTGAGTTGGCTTCCATTCCCGAGTCGGGCAAAGCGCTAATCGCTTTTTCTGTCAAGATATTTAAGAAGAAAAAACGTCTAGAACTGTGCCCGCTAATTGGTAAAATGGTTGCCCTTTCCTATTACATGGTTTTACAAAACTTAAACTGGTGAAATATGGGTGTTATATAGTCTCGGTCTCACGCCTATATCCCTCAAAGGTTAGCCTGAGACCACGCTTTCGAGGATTGAATTTGTTCATCGGCGTACGGACGTCGGCATCCATACACGATGCCTTTATCACCATTGTCTCGATATTCTTAAGCTGACAGATTAAGGCAAGATATTATGTTTACTGGTCAAGCGAACATATGCAGCCAATGACTCACTTTACAACTTAAATGTACTTCAGTGCTACTATCGTTTATTAAAGCCATTAAGCCAGCAGTTCATTGTTGAATGTAGGCGTCTCTCTGAAGTGTCGTGTAGTATACCGGGCTTAGTTTGGAGTGGCTATCGAACGGTAGCAATATTGTTCATTGAAGTACGCAGGTGTTTACCTGTGTAAGTATTTCTTGTAAACAGTAATACGTATTTAGTACCTATAGAAAAATATCATTACGACATTGGAGATTTGTCCCACTGTCGTATCGTCGGCGAGTAAGCGACTGGCGATAGACTGCGAAGCGAGCATTTCCCTGAAGGTAACCCTTCCTTTGAAATGAGAGTAGCGTGGATCATATGACACAGTATTAGTCGGCATAGCAGCGCTAGCTAACGAGGGTAGAGGAGCTCGAGGGTTTTGAACATTCGGCCCGGTAGCCTAATGGATAATGGGTAGTACTTGCGATTAAGACTTGATTAATTGTCGTGAGTTCGAATAACTCTAACCGGTGGTTCTTGTTGCTCCCTAACTCTAATTAGACTTGGGATATTTTTAAATGCACATCAAAAAACATTTGTGTGCATTAACTTGGATGTTTGTCTTGGTCTGGGTGTTACTATGTATAATATGTATGTATTTACAAAAAAAAAGTATATACCTATGTATGTTTATCCATTGTCTAGTACCCATAGTACAAGCTCTGCTTAGTTTGGGCTAGATGGTGTTGTGTGTATGTGGTAGAATATTATTATTATATTATATTATTATTATTAATTTATATTCATCAATTAAACAATTTTTACACCTAATAAATTATTTCGTTGCAAATAGCCCAATTGTTTAACAAAACTAGTAGGTACTAGAAATAATTCGAAAATATACCTACATCAAAAGTGTATTATATATTTCCCTCAAATGCGCGACAAGAAATTTGTTTAGTGTACAAAAGTATGATTCTCATATAAATTATACTAATTGCACATCAAATTTATCCGGGCGTACATACCTAATATCCGTATCAATAATTATAATTTCTTCTTGCAACATGTTTCCTAATAAGCATTTCATAACTTTTTCAACATACTACCCAAAAGAAAATAGTGGGTTAGGTTAGGTTAGAACTGCGACCATATAATGCAATTTATTTACACAAACAAACAAACAAAATTACCACATCCTTCCTCCTGATATTCCCCCGTCATTACAACAATTGAAGCTCCACTTTTAAATAAATAGCAATGCGTCACGAACTTAAATTGATGTTAAGGTTATAATATATTGAGATAACTATATTGCTGTGCAATCAGTATTTTTGATTAGGATACGGATGTTTTTAAAAAGCAAAATGAAGATCTTTTGATTTTTAGTTAAATACTACCCATGAGACTTTAGTTCAATTTACTTTTTGCTAACTATTGTAGATAGGACAAGTCCTTATCGACGGACGTGAGCAAAAGCAAACCAATATACAGCTATCGAGTTCCAATCTGCATGGTGTGCACATTACACTAATATTTCAAAACTGTTTATTTTTTATAGATATCTACACTATTGATGGTCTCTGTATTGGAAGATTTTGTTAAAACAACGAACTCAAAGAACACCTATATACTTTAGCTTAGTTTTTAAAAACTCTAGCGGTCCAGGAATTAATAATAATAATATTCTACTACATACACACAACACCATCTAGCCCAAACTAAGCAGAGCTTGTACTATGGGTACTAGACAATGGATAAACATACATATATACTTTATTTTTTGTAAATACATACTTATTATACATAGAAACACCCAGACCAAGACAAACATCCATATTCATGCACACAAATGTTTGACTTGTGCGGGAATCGAACCAGCGACCTCAGGCGTGGCAGTCGGTTACACTAACCACTACGCCATCGAGGCCGACATATTATTCTAGTTACACAGAGACAAACAACAGGGCTTAAACAATACACACAAAAATCATCCAGACTCGGAACACCTATCTTAGGATTACACAAATCTTTGTCCAGTGTGGGGTTCGGACCCTACAACACAAATTGCAGCAGCAGTAGTGATGCAACCATTTAGACCTTGTGGTCTAAAAGTGGTCTCCATCTGTCCAATATTATGTATGTATGCCAGTCAGTGCAGACCGGCGACACTTCGACCCAGTGGGATCTTTTGTGTCGACACTCTCCCAATAACGACTGCCATAGATGTTCATGGCAGCCGGGACCGACGGCTTAACGTGCTCTCCGAAGCACGGAGCAGACGATAATTGTCAATCAATACGCACATAATTTCGAAAAGTAAATTTAATTCTCTATGAAAGCAACAATCATAATTTACAACTTAACTAATATTAACAAAACTAACCACTTATAAATAGAACAAAATGAAGAGTAACAAAATATGGGACTGTAAAAATTAATAAAAAAGGATGGCCGGTTTAGGCAGCGTCGTAAAATTCCTCAGCATCGCTGTCGACCGGGAGTGTGCCCAGAAGACTAGCAGCATTGCCACGTTGAATGGCAATGCTGATTCTTTGAGCCAAAAATAGTCCAGCCAGCAAAAAGGTCACGCGAAGCGTCGATTAGCCGCTTAGATATATGTATCTCTAAAAAGCGCACGAGCGCCCGGACCCCATGAACCCAGCGTCTCTTTCGAAAAGTTATATAACTTCCGAAAGTCAGAGGTGTTCGAACCCGAGACCCTCTGGATTGCAGTCTGTTGTTCTCCCCACTGAGCTATCGCAATATGTCCAATATTAACAATACAAAAGATCAATCTGTGGGTAGCATAGTTTTCCTATGCGTGCATTGTATCCGCAACACTGAATCGTCACGATTTGTTATACAAGTTTCAGCCTCATTATTATTCCAGTCACAGTAGCTTCCCTACCTGAGCCCATTGCGCCCAATCATATAACTTTAATGGTGATTGGAAACGGTTTTATTTCCCATTTCCACTTCGTATCAAATCACAAAATGGCGTTTAAAAATACGCTGAGTAGAACCTTAATAAGCCTCACAAAGACTTTTTATTTTGGAATTGTTGTAAGATTATATTAATAAGTTATCTTGCTTAAAAACGATGCTGTATTACCTACTCACGGCTGTATATGGCTAAAAGGGCCATAAGGTGTGTCCACCCATATTTACCCAGCTATGGTTTAGGTCTCACGTTATATCACGATTGATGAACTGGGCACATTTCTGTACATAAAGCTTTTAATAAGAGTAGAGCCTCGTTGATTTCAGCATGAATGGGCCGGCTCGACCGGGGAAGGACTACCCTCTCACAGAATATCGACGTGAAATAGCAGTATTCCTACTGTTATGTTTCGTTCGGTGATTGAGAGAGCCGGAGGCCCAATCACCTTCCTTTCCCCTTCCAGCTCCTTCTCCTTCCCACTTCCTTTTTTCTAAAGGGTCGGCAACGCGCAAGTGATGCTTCTGGTGTTGCAGGCGTGCATAGGCTACGGTGACCGCTTACCATCAGGTGGGCCGTATGCATGTTTGCCACCGTAAATGTATAAAAAAAAAGTTAATGCGGTGATGTTTACATTACCACATTAATGTGTTCTATTTTTCTATATAAATTTATATCTACGTTCATCCCAAGGTTTCGGATACTTGAAGACGGGCAAGAGATCTCTTCATAAGTCCTCATGGCGTAAAATCGATTTAATACTACTCTGCCTACTCTTAGCTGCGACAAAATCCGTAAAGGGATGGTATTTCAATATGTAACATTCATGTAGCAAAAACATCGTATGAAACCTGCATGTCTGAGAGTTCTCTATAATGTTCTCATAGATATGTGAAGTCTGCTAATCACTGGGTCAGCGTTATGGACTATGGCCTAGCCCGAAAAGAGCCTAGTGCCCCGCAGTGAGACAGTTTAGATCACGGTGCTGATATTATTATCTGACATATGTGTATACTTAAAAAATATTATTGAGTTTAGAACCACCTTGTTGGTGCTTCGATGAAAGCAGTGTTGAGCTTTCAACCGCAAATCCAATAATAAGCCACAAAGTTATAACCATTTGTTATTTTCAGCTATGTATATGAATTCAGCCTAAAAAACATAAAACAATGTATAAAATAACTTAACAAAAACCATCCTCAATTATTTCCTTATTCGATATTGTTGTGGTGCTCAAAGTTTATCTTTGTAAACGAATATTTTTTCTCAAGGAAAAATTGCTTGCGGCTACACTTTGTGATTCTTACGTATTTTCTACTTATTTTATGGTTATGGTCTTTGTCATATTAGTAAACATAGACCTAGGGTCTTACCACTATCTTTTAACGCATTTTTATTGCACGAGAGAGAATGAGACAGCACTATATAGTCTGTGCGTCAATCTAACGCATTAACGATACACTGTATCAATATACTTATATAGAGTACTGAGGCCTTAGCACCATCTTTTAACGCATTGTTATTTTACGCGAGAGTATGAGACAGCACTATATAGTCTGTGCCTCAATCTAACGCATTAACCTCTTTATATACTCCCGCGCAAATGCATTACACATAATAATATACTCGCGCACCATGATAATATATGGCGCCATAGTTTGGTGGCCCCGCACTCTTCTAAGCATAGTCATACACAAACTACAAAGCCTACAACGACTCGCCTGCCTGGCGACGACAGGCTGTATGAGAACAACGGCCACGGCAGCGCTGGAGGCCATACTAAATCTCAGACCTCTACATCTCATCATACAGCAGGAAGCTGTCACAGCTGCCATACGGCTTGAAAAGGTAGGGCTCTGGAAACGAGACAATAGAATAACTCATGCGCGCCTAAAGGAGTTAGTATACAACGAAATTCCAATGATAGAGGCGACATGTGATATCATCCCAAAAACCTTTGTCTTTGACAAAAAATACCACATCCAACTTCATGAGGAATCTAAAGATAGCTCTGGCAAACATGAAATGAGAATATACACGGATGGATCCAAAACAAAATCAGGAACAGGAGTCGGAGTCTTCTCCTACGACCTAAACATCAATTACTCAACGACCCTGGGAAACCTCAACACTATCTTCCAGGCAGAATGTGTTGGAATCACCCGGGCCGCAACAGCGGTTACATCAAGAGGTATAAGCGATAAGTCAATACGCATTATCTCGGATAGTGCCGCGGTACTACAAGCTCTTAAGAGCAACTGCTTCAACAGTGGACTCATCCTGGAGTGTCACCGTGAGCTGCAAAGTATTGCAACAAAAAATCAGGTAACGTTGCAGTGGATACGCGGTCACAGCAACTCTTCTGGCAATGATGCTGCAGATCAACTGGCAAAGAGAGGATCGAACACCAAAATGGTAGGACCCGAACCGATTGTCCCGATACCTTTCTGCCAACTCAAAACATGGTTATGTGATAGAACCACGAAACTACACGAAAAACAGTGGACAGAAACAAAGGAATGTAGACAGACGAAGGAAGCCCTTCCATCCTTAGACAAACATCTGTCACGCAAACTGCTACGTTCCACAAGGAAAAACCTACGCCACCTAGTGGGTATAATAACGGGCCACTGCTCACTTAACAAGCACCTGTTCAACATCGGCATCACTGACAGTCCCTTATGTAGAGGCTGTATGGAGACCGAGGAGTCATCGGCGCACGTGCTCCTACATTGTAAAAGCGTGAGCAACCAACGGGCGAAACTCCTAAACAGTCCAGAAACGATGAAGGAGGTACTGCGCAACATCGGCCCCTATTATCTTTCTGGACGGAGCTGAGGTGGTATGAGTAACCGAACAATATTTCGCGTCGGCTACTTACGCACAATGGCCCAATTGTGGGGCTAAGTGCGGATAACACATGTCCAACTAACTAACTATTTATACTCGCGCACGGTGTCTCAGACCGAAAGTTGATCTTGTAGGTATTATTGTAATAATATTATTTTAATATATCAAAATAGCACATAAAATAATAAAACATAGGAAAGTATAAATCACTAAAGGTTTCATTGGTGTAACAATCAGAACATACTATAACCGCAAAGAGCAGCGATAGCTCAGTGGGGAGTCCAACAGACTGCAATGCAGAGGGTCTCGGGTTCGAACCCACGTCGCGCACCTCTGACTTTCGGAAGTTATATGACTTTTCGAAATTATGTGCGTATTGATTGACAATTATCGCCTGCTCCGTGCCTCGGAGAGCACGTTAAGCCGTCAGTCCCGGTTGCCATGAACATCTATGGCAGTCGTTATTGCGAGAGTGTCGACACAAAAGATCTCACTGGGTCGAAGTGTCGCCGGTCTGCACTGACTGGCCCCCCCACATAAGATAAGATAAGATACTATAACCGCATGCTCAAGAGAAAAGTATTTCTTGCATTTCATGCAGTTGTATCGTGCCTTAGGTTTTTTTTTGAGAGCAAAATGAACAACGGCCTTCTTGATGATTACCTGAAGATGAAGGTTTAGAATTATCAATTTTGCATACTTATAATCTCATCTCAGTCTCAGTGTCCTTGGCAAACTTCGTCCATTGTGGTGACAAAATGGACTTAAACAAATAAACACTGATCTAAAATAATGTTATAAATTATACTAATTACATAGTATATACCATTAAAATTAATTAATACATTTTATTGAGCAATATTTCAAAACAAAAAATATTAACTAACCTAAAATAGTAATAATCTGTATCAATCTATATTTAGTACCGGGGCCTTACCACCACCTTTTGACGTATTGTTAATGTACGCGAGAGAATGGAATGAAATATCTTTTAACACATTGTTATTGCACGCGGCAGAACAAGACAACGCTATACAAGTCTGGCATACGCTGTCTCAATCTGGCGCAATCTATACATAGTATCTAATAAAAAAGCAATACAGAAAAATGGTTGCATGTCGCATTATACCATTAGTATTAAATGTGATTACACTTCGCCACGCCTACCCTTGTGATCAGTGTAAAAACTTAACGTTTACGTGATTCATTGATATCGATCTTTATGGGGGTAAAAACGACCCATTGTTCATTAACAATGGGTCGTTTTTACCCCCATCACACCATCACACGATCATTATCGTGTCCTACTTTACTAAACGTTTCTGTTTATAGACTGATGGGTCAAGAAAGATCTAGATTTTTTTTGTTGCATCTGTGTGCGCCTTCTCTTTCTCTCTCTGTCTCTGCCTCTAGTAATTGTAAGTCAAAGGCAAAGTCAAAAAAAACTTGTTTCCAAAAAAATGTGTATACACTTCTTGGACACGTCAATTACCTGTCAATTAATTAAAAATACATACATACATACATAGATTCACGCCTGTTTCCCAGAGGGATAGGCAGAGACTACGGATTTCCATTTGCTACGATCCTGACACACTTCTCTGGCTTCATTCACTTTCATCACATTCCTCATACACGCCCGTCGGTTCAAGGTGCTCTTAATCTGGCCTTTATCCAGAACGCCTCCGATCTGATCAAGAAACGTTCGCCTAGGTCTTCCTCTTGCGACTGTTCCATTCACACTAGCCCTATAAACTTTCTTAGTCAGTCTTTCCTCGTCCATTCTTTCTACATGCCCAAACCAGCTTAACATACCCTTTTCTATTCTTGTCACTATATCAACTTTCATGCCGCATCTCTCTCTAATTACACTATTCCTTATTCTATCTTTCAGAGTCATACCACATATATTTCTCAGCGCTCTTATTTCTACAGCATTTATTCTGCTCTCATGCTTCTTTTGCCATACCCAACTTTCACTTCCATACATAAGTGTGGGCACTAAAAGTCCTCTATGAACAGCCAAACGTGCCTTTTCGGAAACATTTCGGCTGTTCATAAAAGCGCGTAGAGCTCCATTCACTTTGTTAATTAAAAATGAAAGGAAATAAACATATTATAACATTGGAAAAAGTCTGTTCGAGGAGTAGAGCTTTTAAGAAAAGTAATTTGCTAATATAGATCTATATGGTGGTAAAAAACGCCCGGTCTTTAATACTTTCGTGTTGCATAGTTTATATAACTGAGAACTGGTATTAATGCGATGATGCTTGGTATTTCTGTACCTTCTTAAAAGCTTGCCATTTCAGCCAGGTTGCAGTGGCCATGGTCACAAACAGACTCTGCTTTCAACTGCAACTTTTGCAACTGCTATCTCTTTTGCTTAATACGTAATTTAGCTGCTGCACACCATAAGTCGGACTGTAGATTTGTATGCTTCATTGAAAAATGACAACCACCCCATTTCTGGCAGCGGGGAGACTGATTAAATTATAACTGACTTTGCGCCGTTAGATTGTTTCTGGTTTGTCAACGGTAAAACGTTTCAAGAACTAAGAGTGCGGTACTTCAATCATTGGTTAGAATAATGGTAAAACATAGTTTAAGCAATTTTTTATTACCTTGAAGTCGAATACAGAATAAAAAGTGGAGATAGAGTGGAACTTTACTCACGCCAGACAGCGATAGTCCATTGAAATTAAACTGCTATATACAGATTTTATCGCGTTGTTTATTTGACACTTTATTACAAAATTTTGAAAATTGTTACACTACTACTACTATTAAACTTTACAAATTTTTAAGCTAATTAAATTATTATTAAACTATTTAGATTTAATTTATTTTTACACTTTCCCCGACGTTTCGGTTGCTTTTCAGCAGCCATGGTCACGGGGAGACCTCTCTCCCCGTGACCATTACACAATTATATATTTACGCGAATAATATTCGCGTAAATAGAAGACAATATTATGTAAAGTGATAGTCCATTTTGAATGCTATCAGCATTGTACTACATTCTCTACAATGGTAACAGAGGCTAGTAAAAAACACAGTTGATAGGACAAAGGGCAGACAGTTTCATGTATCGTTTTGTAGCAAAGAGTCTGAAAGAGGACTTGTTTAGTAGGATGTAAAATGAAATTTAAAGGAAAAAGTGCTACAAGATTAATTCATTCATTTTGTAAAAGCAATTATTTTTCGTAATGTTTTTAATAAAGACAAATAAAATTTATATTTTCATTGTTAATTCTAACAATTTATTTATTTATGGAGAACAAACAGCGTTTTTATAAACAGAAAAATAATATTTACTCACTACCTTTTAACGTACGTACGTAGTACGTAGTATATAATTATACAATTCGTAATTTACGTATTAGCTTGTGACCACAGCCGGTCGGTGTAACGTGGTAGAAACGTCAAGCATCAAATGTTAACAGGTTAAATTTTTAATATTGTTAACAGGTGGCGGTAGCGCCGCCTTAAGGTGTTTTAAAGTTGAGCTTACTATAAGTCGATACACGAGATGATGGATGGAACTAAGCTGCTTCACAAACCAGTATGAATTTTGCCGAGGGCGCAAATTGAAATCTTTCTTCTTAGTGTTAATAATTCTGTTGACTTTAGATTAAATTATGACATGTATTAGATACTAATCTGGAAAAGCTATTAATATCTAAGGATAATTGGAACTAACAACAACATATGCATTAGAGAAGCAAGTATATTTTCCATTGCGCCTTGAACTCATCATTACTGGAAACATTAAAAAGTATTTAATCACGATTAACAAAAAATACAAGTTCTGTGTATTCATTTATGATTTGTCATGAAAATGTAAAAGAAATTACCTACAAAAAGTTCGTCTGTTTTTCTAAAGGTCTGCGATTAGTCAATGGATAAGCTTGTAAATAACTACTTTAATCGAAATGGTTTATTTTATTCATGATGTACTGCTGTACGAAAAAAAAAAAATCCTTGTACCTACTTTTCATACTATTATAAAATATTTATATGGAGAAAATCTCACAGGTTACCTTGAAGTGTATTTTGAATACTATCTAATATTTTATTATCCGTATTTCAAACTTAACACAAAAGATGCTGAAAGGACAATTGGGTATAAGAAACCCAGTTTCGTAAGTACGCCAGAGGATTGAATGTATTGAGCGTTGAAACACAATAGCCTCTGATCGATGGATGAATTTGACGGAAGGTTTATAAATATAGGTTTCGATATTTTGTGGGAGAAAATTGCTTTTTCGTAAACGTTTGAAACGCCAACTTTTCTTGATTAAATTTAATCGCACATTGGGTTCTTGATAGGTACTTCCAGGAAGGTGTAAAGAATTTATTGCGGCGATCAGTCACCTGAAATACCATTCAACAGTAGTGACCACGACAATGGAGCCTGACTTATCTTAAAGTAAATTGTATGCACATGCATAACATTTTGCAACGCGTATATAAAGGGTTATAGCATACATATTTCGTCAGTTATAAAATGCGAGATTTTGCAACCTATCCTTATTCATTGAAATTAAACTACTATATACGGATTTTATCGCGTTGTTTATTTGACACTTTATTACATAATTTTGAAAAACTGTTACACTACTACTACTATTAAACTTTACTAATTTTTAAGGTAATTGAATTATTATTAAAACTATTTAAACGATTTAGATTTAATTTAATTTTACACTTTGTCCGACGCTTCGGTTGCTTTTCAGTAGCCATGGTCACGGGGAGACTCACTCTCCCGATACGATACGGATACGATAAAATCCGTATATAGTAGTTTAATTTCAATGAATAATATTCGCGTAAACAGAAGACTCTGCTTTATACAGACTGCCAAAATTGTACAATTCCATCTGCAAGGAAGTGGACATTTTTAATGAATCGCACATTACTTTTAGAAAAAATATTATGAGATTGTTAAGTGAAAATAGTTTAAAAACAAAACAATTTTGATACATAAATAAGTAGTTTAAGTATTTTGTTAATAAACAGTTGTATATTACTCTGATATAAAGTTAGTATTATATAATATTAGTTTTAAGCTACCATAATTACGTGCACGCTGTGACACCTTAATATGTTGTGCATTATGTCTTAAAATATGTAACCTTATTTAGATGTACGACCAACTAATGTAACAACAACTGGTAGTCCTAAATAAATAAATAAATAAATAAGACAATATTATGTCTATCCTTATACATTTACGTACCCAGTGATATTTCCGTGAATTGCCTGATACTGAAACTGTGATGGACCAATCAGAGAGAAAATTAGATTATCCGAAACCTCAGAACCTCACACTGAAGCTGCAATCAATATCAGTTCCAATAGTTACCGTTATAGACATATCTGTATATAACTGCCCCTGACAATTTCACTTCAATTCGCTCTCTCCAATTGGTAACATTATCCGAGCAGAAACTACTGGCATTGGTAGTATGTCTTTTACTTGATTATTTGTGATGCGTTTCCCATCTCCAAGGCATACTCAGAACACTGTTTTAGCAAATGAGTCGTCTTGCAAATATGAATGAATTAACCCGCAAACAGAACTTTGCTCTTTGCACAAAAACAACAAAGTAACGCATTGAGTCGTTAGTACGATTCTTAAGTACTCTGCCAGATAAGTTCTGCATAAGTTGGAACTTAATGTGACTTGGAGGTCATTTGTGACGTTTGCTCAGAGTGTGTCTTACGGCCATTAAGTAGAAAGTTATCTAATATGATCTAGGGTTGCGTGACGATACCGGGCTTCATCTCTGGTCATTTTCCATACATTAATCTTTTTTTTTATTACTTGCAATTACAGTACGAAGTTTTTGTCATGATATGTTTTAAAGTGGAGGATTTATGGATAGTAAAAAAGCAACTTTTTATAATAAATGATTGAATCATTGATATAGTAGATCAAAATATTTTTTGGAGAACTGGGCTTGGTAACAGTTAAATAGTTTAGTGTAAACGGCTATTGAAAAAATAGCTAAGAAATTAAATATGCGTTTACTTAATATGAAATGTTTATGCTTGACGAGTTTCCTACACGACGCAGGACGGTGACACTAGTAGCATTATGTGTAAGCCACTCGAATTCCTATGGGCTACATGTGCGAGTTGATCATACGGATTACTTGCACCGGTAGTTCTTATCTACTGTCTTACCTTGCACGTGCTACATACGTTGCGTATAAGAGCGTAATAAACGTACAAGGTTTCTAGATAACGTGAACGTATTTTCAACAGGCAGTTAGGTCCGTTTAAAAAACGCAAGAATATAAAATACATGTATATCAATAAGAACAATGCCTATCAAACAAAGAAACTAATTATTATCATTTAATAAATATGACTGTGACTTAACTAATTATATACTTTTAGACGTAGATATTGCCAAAAGCTTCAACTTTTGATGAATTTAATAAGCCTTATCTCGCCTCTACCGTTTTTTGATGTGCTAGGTATATAACTTCTTAGTGTTGAAAAGCAATCGAAACATATCGGGGAAAGTGTAAATTTAAATCTAAATATTTCAATCATTTAAATAGCTTAAATAGTAGTAATATATTGAGGCGCTCATAGCCAGTTGCACTCACTGATCGGTAAACGATTAGCGAGGTTAAGCAACGTTGGGTGCGGTCAGTCTTTAGATGGGTGACCGCTCAGTGGTATTTCATCTCAGCGTCTCCGAGCTTCGGAGGATACGTAAAAAGTCGGTCCTGGTTGTTGCCAAATTGACAGCAGTCGTTAAGCCATGTCAGAGGCCTACAGGCGGCTTGAACAACTCTTGACAACAGGTTGACCACTAACCACACGAAAAGAAGAAAGAAAGAAGAAGTAGTAATATTCAACAGTAGTAGTTTAATAGTTTAAAAATGATGTAATAATAGTATTTTAAACAAACAACGCAGAAAAAGCCGTGTAATGAAAGTTTAATTTCCATGCTATGTACATATGTACCTGTTGAACATCTTATAAAAAGTTTCAGTGTATCTTATTGCCACATATTATAACGTGGTATGTAGCAAAAACATATAAACCTCTTACTCACGATCATTCTGTCTTCATTCGTGCCGCGGCCGGAGACTACGTTACCGTGACAATCTGACACCGAGTAATTATTCAATGTCGTGTGTTGGGGTCTTAATAATGGCTGACCTATTCGTGACACGGGCGTTCTGTGATGTTACAAGAAAATGGATTGTGACCCACGTGATCTTACACATATGAGAAAGAGTATGTGTAGTTTATTTAGTCCTGAAGTATTGTATTGATAATTGACCTGTAGAACCAGTGACATACATACTCGTAAGTCTGCGTTTATGATTACTGCTGATTGTATGGATTGTCTCTTAAAGAATGTATAATCCTACAAAATTACAACATTTTATAATTAAATGTGGTAAAATATGTTTGCAATAATTTATACGTAGCCAACTAATTCAATTTACGTTTGTTTTTCCGTCTCCCTATAGATTTGCATTAAGGTTCCCGCATTATTTATTCTTTACAGGACATTCTACATATTACTAACGACTTCGTCTTTATGGACTTACATTGTTAAGTGATTACCTTATCCCGGGTGAATACAGAAAATTTCGATGTCAGTTTTTGATTTTTATAATGATCTAATTACAGGCGAAAATTAAAGTATACTTTGATAATCTATAATATTATATAATAACAAAGCAACTGTAAGCGAAAATACTTTCTATAGCTTATCCCGTGAGAATTCCGATAAATCCTTCTTCCTTGTACTTGCTATAAAAATCGAGCTACCCTCTCCGAGACAATCAAATACCACGCTATTAACTATTGCATGTCTTTGGTAGAATGACACTAACACTTACCTGTGGGTGAATCGCACATACGTTTTGTGAGATATGTTTAAGTCTCACGCACGGCTGTTTATCGTGGTTAAAATAGTCAGCTCGTAAGGCCTTTGAACCGAATGTTGCAGCGTGTCGTACTAATCCCATGGTGTTGATAGTAACGCGATTACTAGCACCGAAATACTATCTTGGGCTATAGGGCGAAAAAGAGTTATCCCATCATGGGATAACTCAATGGGACTAGTGAGACATACAGGCGTGTTGTGGGCTCGATTCACAAATTGGACAAAACTTTGTGATATCCATATAAAATTGTTATAGTCATAAACTAACATACGTTGCTGGAGCAAACATATAGTTACGCACTGCATGGATGGTTTAAGTGGTCACCTCGCCACTGCTACTGCCCCGAGTGTTGTGGGTTCGACCCCACATGGGGCAAAAATTTATGTGATACGCAAATTGATCTTCCGAGTCTGGGTGTTCTTTGAATATTCGTATAGTCCCCCGCAACACAGGATTTACAACTAGTGCGAAAATTTAACTTACAAAAAATGCAACTCTAATATCTAAAACACACCTACCATACTCACATATTACAAGTTACAAAAATACAACTCTACCATATTAGGAAACGGGCGAGGCTTTAAGACCACCCTCAGCTTTCTATCAAGCCACATGCTTGATTGAACTTTCCAAATTATACGTATTACTTTTCAAAGCTATTAATTATTCATATATAATGATGAGTTTTGTTTGGACGAGTGTTTAAAACCGTTGACATCGTGTAATTATTCGTTGTCATGTTCGTTCACAGTAATATGTGACCTCATTGCGTCAGCCGACACGCTTGTATCTGGGTTGACCAATGAAGGTAGTTTTATGGCTAATGTCTGATATAAACAGAGCACGGTATAGAAATCACGGGGAGGTAAAATTATGCTATCTGTACTTCATTCTGTGTTTCTTTTAAAGTACTATTACTTTATACTTTATTATTTCAGTTAATTAGTTACATTACCCAAATTCTAAGTATTATTAAAATTACTCGTAAGTAAGATACAAGCGGTTAAAATCTGGTACTAGGGGTAAATATCAAATGACAAAAATGATGGACGATACAAACTGTGGCAACTGTGACGTAATCGCTATTTAAATGCTCCTGTTCGAGAGAGATAGCGGGATATCCCCACTACTGCCTAACTTTTACTTATGCTCAAGTTTAAAATATTAGTTACTCCCTAATTTTGCAACCAATTTTGATACTGTTTCACAAAAATATATCTTGTAATTGCTATTTACTTAGATAAAAATACTTAATAAAATAATGTACAAAATCTGACATAGACAAGTTCTCTATTATATTACTAGTACTACTACTTTTTAGAGTAGTAGAACCTAGCTGATTTCAGCATGAATGGGCCGGCTCGACCGGTGACACGTCGATATTTTGTCAGAGGGCGGACTACCCTCCGACAGAATATCGACGTGAAGTAGCAGTATTCCTACTGTTGTTTCGGTTGGTGAGTGAGAGGCGGCAGCCCAATCACCCTCCTTTCCCATTTCCGCTCCTTCTCCTATCTTCATCCTTTCCTAAAGGGTCGGCAACGCGCAAGTGATGTTTTTGGTGTTGCAGGCGTCTATAGGCTATGGTGACCACTTACTATCAGGTGGGCTGTATGCTTGTTGCCAACTTAGGTATATAAAAAAAAATACCTAATGATAACCAGAATATGTATGTACATGGTTCGCGTTCAATTCACGGGTCGTATAAAGTGTTGTTGGGTTTTCTGTCCAGAAATCCTTAATTGCAGTTCGGTAGATGGCAGTAGGCTCGCCCTGTTAACGTGGAACTTAACACTAAAGCTGGTGAAATGTGCAGCCTTTACCTGTGTCTTCAAATGGGTAGAGCTGTTGCATACCGACGTTTTGCTAATTATTTATTTATTTATTATTTTTACATCAAATAGAACGCCTTGCGCCAATTACACAATTTAATCATTATTTATTTAAAAATATAATATATATTTAAAATTTAGCATTCACGCATTCTGCTCACAGTTCCTCATACATTCCAATAATAATACTTGCCATTCATCCGCAAAAATATCAACTTCTGGTTTAAAGTCCAAGAGAGCGTTACGCCGCTTTAGTGACCGAGGTATGGGTGAGTTGAAAGCGTGTCACAGTACGGCACACTGGAACCGCCAGCAATTAGTGCTTTCTACCATGACAATAGTTGTTAGGCACAAACAATCTGCAACATTTGTCGTGAAGAATCGGTGCATCGCTCAAACCCTTTAAAACTTTGCAGGTTCTAACCACCTGATCGTATGATCGCCTCTAAGGAGTTAAAACCTAAACAACCCAATAAAAATGATGATTTCATGTCCCACGTATAAGTGGACTAGTCAAGTTTTGTCTACTGGAAACATTGCCAGATTTCATGCTGTTAGTAGAAATGTCTAGATCAAAATACTAATCATACTTTAACCACTACACCAAACCGGGCATCAAATCCGAGACCTCATGTTTAGCCGTCGCATTTACTTTCACTCGCAGAAACTTGAAACGTAGAATTATATATAGGTATATTACCTACTTTTTATTTTGGGCAATAGAACAAATGATACTGTGTTTTCCAATATACAACACAGGCATCGTTTTTTTTTACCTGGTGGAATGCTTTTACGCATACCCCTTCGCGGGGGCGGCCAGGGCAGGCCACTACACGATAAAACCTACCCTTTGGTCACCACTATTTTAAAATCCCTACTGTCTCCCCCCTAAAGGAGTCCGTTATGCTTAGTTAATCATGCTTTAGGGACGTGGTTGACTAGGGAATCTAGGGCATCTATTTAATTGGGATAATTAAAAGATATACTACACGATTAAAAGGTTTGTAATTCTGGATACAAAACTTGTACAGATAGAACAGAAATTTTATAAAATAAAAATTAACTATACGTTAAACAAAAGAACAGGGCGTGGTTCTAGAAAGGCTCACTACGTGGTCTGGATAGCTCCAAAGACCACTTAACTTAACACGGCGAGTGAGGTATTTCTACAGCGAGGACAAAATCGATTATTAATATTAGGTGCAATTCCGATAACATTAACGTATGCCTTTGTAACAGAAGATGTACTAGGTTGACTATGAAAGTTTGTACCTTTATAATTTGGAAATTTTGTATAAAGGTTTTTATTATTGAAACTGCCCTTATAAGGACTAGAAAAACTAGAAGAAGGGTAATTGTATGCAAAATCAGGTGCTAGGGTGTTAGCAGACGCCCTAGGAGGTTCACGAAAATCCCTACTACTGCTATCAAACCTTTCGAAATTTCTGCACGCATTAGTCAAACTAGGAATAACTACTACATTCGCAATTAAAAGCGAATTAGTATAACACAATCTAAGATTATTTAATAGAATTTCAAGTTTATCCGATTCGCTCGATAGAAAATAATCCTTGCATTTTTGCAACATATAAAGTTATGTTCTTGGATTCGCCCTGCGATCGAAGTGTTATTTCTGACATTAATTTATAGACATAATTATGAGAGCTGAAATCTCTTTTTAATAACCGACTCCAAGAAGAGACACTATCCCTAATGCTACGGAACCAAGTCAGGGCATCATCCGAAAAGATCTCAAAAGCAAAAGAAAATATTTTGTCCTCAGGAATGCTCCTACTCGACATAAATTCGTTAATTCTCTGGATAAAAGCGCGTATAAAAGACTTGCCGCTGTATTTAAATTTGGATAATTCCGAGAAAAGTTTACGCTCGTACGTAAGTAAATTAATGAAAGCATTGTGTTCACTATCCATCGCACAGCTCGTTTGCGATTCAAGCTCAGCCGGCTGAGAAATTAAAGGTTTAAATTGCGAGTATAAAGTATGGAATTCGTTCCAAGTGACCTCTACGTTACCTCTAATAGAAAATTTGTCTGGACTAATACGAGTCAATCTGTGGTAAATATGGTGCAATAGTGACTCTGTTCTACTCAAAAGACCACTGTCTAACTTTGTTTTTAACACCTTAATGCTATTAGTAGCTCTAAACAATTAAATTTTAAGAGCCGCCATATCCTCTTCGTGGGACAGATGTGTCTCTAAAACTTTGAGCGAGCCTAGCAATTTGCTTCCTCAACTCATCGACCTTTATTGGCTTTTTCACCTCCTCTTATGACACGACAAAACGGAAAAAGTTTTTTTTTTTACGTGGCGGAATGCGTGACGCATACCCCTCCGCGAGGGCGGGCGGAGGGGTTATGTCGGACTCGCCGGGGTAAAAGAAATATGGAATAAGAATAATGTACCTCCCGGAATACCGACTAAACCTACCACGGTGTTCCTCGACAAAACCACTATCGACGGGGCCGCGCGAATCACTTGCACATGCGGTCGCGACCCCGCCGAGGTTTCGGCCCGCCGTATGAAACGGCAGGCCACTACACGAACAGACCTACCCAAAGGCACTGACTCACTTTAAACCCTACTGTCCCCCCCCCCCCTCCTAGAGGGGAACACGAACATAGTTGATATAATAATGTTTAACTTCAAAATATTGATACCTAACTTGATTACCAATAAATGTACCGCATCTACCAAATACCCAATTAGCGGTGCAATTAGTTAACAAGCCCCATAATTACGATGTCGCGCTCCGCAATAAACACCATGCACAAATAGTGTTGTTTGTTATTGAGCTGTTTTATACTACATGTATTTATGTGACATTTATGTGTAGGCATAAGTAGGGGTACACCTGTACCTATATTTTAAGAGTATGTACAAAATGTGCCAGCTATCGAGTTAATATGTACTGAGTACTAAAGTGAAGTCTGCCAACACGCACTGCCCAGCGTGGTGGACTATGGCTTAAACATTCTTACACTGAGAAGAGGCCCGTGCCCAGCAGTAAGACAGTTTAATACAAGGCTGATATTATAAGTAGGTACTAAAGGAGACTATTCAACTAGATTGTAATTAAATTGGATAAAGGTAAAGGCGGCACATTTCACCAGCTTCAGTGTTAGGTCATCTACTGAGCACACATCATGTTGCAATTAAGAATCTCTAGACAGAAAACCAAATAAAACTTTATACATTGTGAATTGAACACGTAACCATGCACAAGTACATCTTCGGACTTTCATTAGTACCACTGCGTGATCATATTAGAGTAGGCGTAAAATATTGAGCTATATGTTTATAGTAATGACACGTTTGAGTGCAAAATGTTATCCTAACTGTTGCATCCAACCATACTACAACCATAAATATTATCACGTTTTTCAATACGGAAACATTACGAAGCTTTTCTGGTGCGATTAGTATTCTGGTAAATATTTTACTTTACACAACTCTAAAGTTAATATCTATTATTAAACACTAGTTATTGCCCGCAGTTTCACTCGCTTTAATATAGATTTTGTTAATATTTTTTATGCCTTTGAGCAATATTTTTTTTGGATGGCTTTGTCCTTTTCTGTACCTCTGACTACGTGTAAATGAAATTTTATGATATTTGACCAAGAAGTTAAGGCGTGGAAGCGTAACAAACAAACAAACAAACAAACTCTTATTCAAATTCATAATATTAATAGTTTTAACTGTAGATTCAAAAGTGAGCTCTTACTAAAATTATGTATTTGTATTAAATGTTCTACATCTGGGCTCACCCTGCTTCCAAAAGGTATTTCAATTTACAGTAAATAATTGTAATATTCCAATGGTATCTGTCATGTGTTTAAAACTAAAAATAATAACGCATCGGATATTGATTCCCCGATAGCCATCGAGCACCCGTTACAAATGAACCTTTCAAATAAACGTATTGTTTTAACAAGAGTGGTATTGAAATCGATACCGACAGCATTTCATTTGCGTATCGAAATTTCATGCAAGGCAAGCGAAATCTGAATATTGCATCTTGATTATATTTAGTGTTGCAGTGTAGTGTGGGATGTTCATAGAATTACCGCCTTTGGCAATGTTGTTTCAATGGTGAGGTGAGTGTCTCATTTATTAGGGTGCTTATTATTCTTATGGTAGTAGCTGTTCCTCGTAGTTCCACCCACGTTCATAATTACTGCTCGGCGTAAGTATATAGTATACAATCTTTCTCAAGAATGTATGTATCAAATGCAGAAAGATTTTAAAAGCCGACTGGCAGCTTCAGAGATTAGCGCATTCAAACAAAAAACAAACCCTTCAGCTTTAATAAATAAATGGTACATACTAAGAAAAGAATGTCATTTACATATAAATTCCATCTTAAAATAAAGTACCTTCAACCGAAGCATGCATAAAGAATGGAATGAGAGTGAATGAACCAAGAGAGATATGCTAGGATCGTAGCAAGTAGGAATCCTTAGCGTCTACCCACACATACGGGGGAAGTTATGTGTGTATTGTAAGGTTATAATATTTTATTCTGCGAGAGTCCCGACTCTAAAAAATACCCGTATTTTAATAATAGATTTTGGTATAAAATGAGTAACGGATGGCGGAAGGAGCATTCTCCTCTCAGCTGTCGAGCCGAGCGGTTGTGGAAACGGATACGGTGTGTGAACTGTGTGGTCTGTAGGATAAAGGATAACAAATAGAGGAGAATAAATGATTATATTGGAGAATCAAGGAGTTTTATTACAGTATGTATGTATGTAGTAGTCCATTACTTTCACCAACTCATATGTACCTTATAAGTGAACCATTAATGGTTTAGTTCATCTGGCTTCCCTTATTGATTAAGGTTTTGTAAGTAATTAAGTCCACTCGATCGGCCGACCGACCGGCTACTAAAGTCAATACTTTAATAGCCGGTAAATTATAGTAAATCCAAAAAAAAAAACCCTACTATCATCACAGCCAACCGATTGAGGTTGGCTGTAATGATAGTAGGGTAGTGGCTACAAAAGTAGCAAGTCTTTGAGTTTACTTTAAGGTCACCTTTTTGAAGTGTCTAGAAAGATCAATCAACTTACGTATAGAAGCTACTTTCAAGTGAATACAAAGGAAAATAAACTTAAACTGAAGCCGTAGAAAGCACACATAACATTAAATGAGCGTCATATCCAACAATGTGGGTATATTGTTGTTACGTACTTTGACTTGTGAGTTATTTAGTAATAAATTTTGTATAGTTTATCTGGTGAGATTTGCGTGTGACTTTGAAGCTCTAACCATAGTGACGCTAACGATTTTTAAAACATACCTACTTTCTCGTAGGCGCGCAATTTTTTTTTTATACATCTAAGTTTGCAAACAAGCATACAGCCCACCTGATGGTAAGTGGTCACCGTAGCCTATGGACGCCTGCAACACCAGAGGCATCACTTGCGCGTTGCAGACACTTTAGGAAAGGAAGAAGAGAAAAAGGAAGTGGGGAGGAGAAGGAGCGGAAAGGGGGAAAAGGGTGATTAGGCCTCCGGCACTCTCACTCACTGAACGAAACACAACAGTAGGAATACTGCTATTTCACGTCGATATTCTGTGAGGGGTTAGTCCTTCACCGGTCGAGCCAGCCCTTTCAAGCTGAAATCAGCGAGGCTCTACTAGTTAGTTTGGGCCGAGCAGATTAGCATACGCTAGAATAAGACAGCGCGTTATAGAGAATATAGCTTTGTCTTCTTTGCGCGTATGCAATTGCAATGCTTTAAGGAGAAGCCTCAGGAGATCTTTAGATCCTGGGCCAGTATGTCTACGTGTTACTTAAATTTATTATTTACTCACAAAACTACTACTAACAGTATTACTATGGAGTCTAAGATATGTGTACTGTAGTCGATATTAGGTTCATCTTCTAATGTGACATCTTAAAATATTAATAACACACTTTTACGTATTTTCAGAGATTTCGTATAGATAGATAGATAAGTATATATATTATTATTGCCTACAGAAGTTAGTTCCAGCATGCATTCATGCATCGCGATTTTGTAATTGGGTCACTGCTAAATTACATTGCTGGACCCTTTTTATGCCTACACAAATTCAATCGCTACATTGCGCTACGGAAAAGCGCCTTCATCGTAGCAATAAGCTTTTTCTATGTGCGGAACGTAGTGTAAACCCCTGTTCCCAGCCTCCGGAAAATTAATCAGACCGCCGATCATTGATGCTAAAATAGCATGTTTGCTTTGGCCCGCGCCTACGAAGTCATTGACCGATATATTAACAACTTATGAATGATGACTCTAATTTAATATTGATCTAAAAAGGCTATGAAGAACTCGAGCTTGATATTGGATCGCGAATATTTTAGCACGATGATCGACGAAATTAATTTCAGAGATAGATGGTTTTGCTGATAATGACGGCAATTTTTATCGATATCTATATATACTTGATATAATAAAACTGAAGAGTTTGTTTGTTTGGACGCGATAATCTCTGAAACCGCTATTTGGATTATTGCATTTAATAGAATCTAATTATTGAGCAAGGCTTTATCATAACGCTACCAGGCCCGGGCGCGGAGCAAAGCAAATCATGGCAGAGAAGTACCCCTATTATAATAAGATAATATCTTAAAGTGAAAATGTTTGACAGTATTAAAGCGAATATGGAACATCTTAAATGCTAGACTGCCTTTCAATATATAAAGATATCTTTTATACAGTAACATTTCCGTTTATATGTTAATGTATGTAAATGGAGTTAAAATGCCGACATTCTTAAATAAGGCAGTGTATGCAAATAGGCTGAACGTATTATTGACTAAATAAGATACGATACATGCATTACATAGTCATGTGATCGTGGCTTCACGAATTTACGGCTCAGCCGTTTCCTCGAAGTTCTGTTTATTTTTTTATTTAAGTTGCTGGAATTCTCACTGCAACAAAAATTTTGAGAGCAGCTATTATTCCGAGAAAAATCTTCGACGAACGAGATCTTAAATGGGTAGAATTGTGTGAAAATTTCGAGATAAATGTATTTTAAAACTTCCCCCATAATTCAAATCCGTATCTACTAATTGCTAATGACACTGAAGCTATAAGGAGGTCACCAGACTGATAAGAAATATTAAGTAAGCCATGCAGAGGCTTAGGCTATAACAAATAATTAGAACAAACTTTGGATAATATATTTTCGGTATTGGCAACCTTTTTCTATTGCAATAGTTGGGTTCGGCAATCCGAGGGTGCATGGCGGGTTCTTCTCTTCCCAATAATTTAATTACTAGTACCTACTCTTATTTACCCCTCCAGCTACAAGCAATATGCTTATGTTAGGAGTCGGTTCACGTCAGTAACGCAATGGGTGAAATTCACACTTACAACATTTCGATCGCAAGTCCGTTACCTTATTTATTGGGCTACCGCCACTTCAAGAATTAAAATAGCTTTTCTATATCACCACAGCCAATCAGCTGAAAATCAAATGCGTATTTATGTAAACATACAAAGTGTAAATGTAAACACATTGTCTACGTAAACAGAATACAGATAAGCGTGACGTTGTTTCCTGTGAGTGAGTCCGATCGGTTGATAAAGCCCTGAGAGAATATCACAGCATCTGTCGTGAATAGAATCATAAGACTAGAGTTATTGTGTATTATGTATATTGCCACAGCTTTGCCTAAGTAAATACTTACGAGGGGCGTTCAATGTATTCTCGGTATCGGGATGATATACTAATAATGAGAGTGATTAAATTATCTCATTAGTTAAAGACACTCTTTGAGGGTATAAATATAAAATTTTATTTGATTTTCACCATTAATATTCAAGATATCATTACGAAAAGGCAACTACGAAGACCGATGCGACAATGTTGAACAAAATCCAGCATCGCGCTGTGATAAAATTCCTTACAAAACAAGGAAAGACTCAAAAAGTTATTCACGAAGAAATGGTGACTGTTTACTAAGATTCTGCTCCTTCATTATCTACTATTCATAAGTGGTCTAGTGAATTTAGACGGGCTAGAGAGAGTATTGAAGACGACCCACAGTGTTTTGGGATTCTAAGTGATTTTTACTGATTGAGTACACAAAAAAGCGTCAAAGTAATACCGCCGCATCTTACGCCAACACCCTACGTAATTTAAAGGCACATTTAATGCATTACACATTTTATAATACCGCACTAAGCTAGGGACTTATATCGCGGCATTGTCAAATTTGTTTTTCTGTCAAACAATTATTAGGGGCAATACGGAGTCTAGAATTGTGTTCAGTAAACAGCAATATTTTGCGCATTACGTGGGGAATAAAATTATAGCTAGGAATATATAGTTGTGTAAAACACCTTTGCCTTTGCCTTCGGGAATGTAATAAATTATTATTATTATTTATTATAACCATTTGTTTCAGGCTGCATAGGCCCACAGATAAATACCTTAACCTAAATTTACATATTATAGAATTTAATGTTAGTAAATACACCGTAATACCATGATAGTAAAACTTCACTTGGCACATTAAATATTAGGCGCTCGGCTGGTACTTCTCAGCGAAAGCGACGGAATGCCACGCCTTACGGCCAAAAGTTCTTATCCAACAACTTGTGTATATATGCATAGCATACTTTGTATATTTGACGAGATATATTTTTTAAGTTCAACGTTAAAAAAGGTCACTTTGTCTATCGGGTACTTTCCAGAATTACATGACAATATTTCTTAATATTTTTAAGCTCCTAACAATAAACTCAATGACATTATGTCAGACTTGAAATTTGAACCTGGGACGCCGCATAAGTGCAAACTTAGAATACGGGATTAACATTAGGTACTTAGTATAAATTTTATCGTCCGCTTTCTTTGGTTTCTTGCTTTTTGGGTGACATAAGAGGTTCACCAGGACTCGTGACATGAATATGTTACAAGTTTAAAAAACTTGCATATATTAAATGAGATCATCAGTACACTATATTTTTCGTTGATCCACAATATGGAACTTTTGGCATAAAGCTGATATGAGATACGTGACGATGTGATAACCATATCTCAATGGGATCTAAAATGTCATTATAGAATTACTTTGAGTGGTCCTTAATACCACTATCAGCGCTTTATCGATAGTGGAAAAATTTTAACTAAACTTTTTGGATAAAATATTACGTTACAACATTAAAAAGGTTTTATTTTACAAAAGAAAAATAAAAGTTATCTCTAACGAAGGATTAAAATGTTTTACGTGTTGGATTTCAAATTGCGAATACAATTTCGGAGGGAATATATATTAGTGTATTTAGGTTATGTTATTTTACATATATTTTATTGAAATTGTTTTTGTAGAAATCAAACTTGATATTTTTCTTATTAATAACGCTTTTTTATCTTTAAGTCTATGTATAATACTCGTTATCACTAATGAACGAACCAACTTTGGTGTCGTTTTCACCAACGTATTGGGATAAGTTTAGGCTAACATTAATATTTTTTTATTTATGTTATAAAGAAATCGGGTATATCAGCCTCACGACGACGACAGAAGCGCATGCTCTTACATTTACTCTGCAAATTGCTAAAAAGCAATGTAGGCTCTTCATATTGTGTACCATCTCTGGGTCTGATTCCTGAGATGTTGCAAACTTTACTAACAAGCAAATAACGAACCACAATAGCAAAACTCGGCACACTGGCAGTGGAATCACTTTAACCACTATCCCAGGGTCGTTAAGGTCAATATTGACTATATTAGACCTTAACGAACAGTGTCTTACTGCACCATTACATAGGCGTAGAGGACTCGCAGTGTGTATAAAACGTAGTGCAGAAACGCAAAGCGCACTTGAAGGGGGCCACAGAGTTTGAAGAGGCTGTTTGATGCGTGTAAACAGTGCAGCAGCAAAGCGGCTACATATTTTATACATTGAGCGTGCACTATGTTTCTGTGGTGTAACTACCGCATCTAATTAATTTGTATGGTAGTAGGACGAACATAAAATAAATGAGGAAATAAGTCCTGAAAGAAAAATATATCTTTATTAATCTGTCATAGCCACGTGCTTCATACGGAACTTCTGCGGGTACAACAAGGGCCAAATACACCTGCTGACAGGAGCGTTTACTGGTCACTTTGGCACCAATGACTTCCTGTGCAGATTGAGTTTGGCAAACAATTTGATCTGCAGAGCCTGTGGTGAACGGGACGAGTCCATATTACACCTACTGTGTGAATGTGACGCGTTGGCTGGACTAAGGATGGGTCTGATGGGGTTGGCATATCCGAACCCTGAAGACTTCAGGCTTCTCCCTCTGAAGTGTACGCTGCGACTGATGCAGTACATTCATAGGGAGATAGCTAAGGGATAGATCTCGGGACCGACACCAAAGATCCCACTGGGTCGAAGTGTCGCCGGTCTACACTGACTGGCCCCCGTAACAAGATAAGATAAGATAAGATAAGATAATCTGTCATATCATTGACATAATTAATTAATTGTATATATACTTATAAAGAGAAAAATATATTTATATTCTTAGTCGTTTGGATAATATTCTTAGTAGCGAGCAATTTATAAATACAAAAATTCTTCAGTCTTGAAAAAACACTTTGTCTTGTTTGGCGCTCAAACCTACAGCACTCGGCGCAGGGACAGTGGTATGGTAAACAAATTCGAATCAGAATTCGAACATTTAAATTGAACTTTACAATATTATATAATATACTGAAAACTACATACAGTTGACAATATATCTACTGACAGCGTTCTCAGGCATACCTAAATAAATGACAAAATACCTTTAATAAATAATAATTTATATTGGACAGAGGACTTTGTTACAATTAATTAAATCAATCTCTCTCTTTAAAAGATCGTTTAATCTTTTGTTAAATATAATCAGAGATTGGGACTGAAGTTGTTTCGCTTTCTAGGAACACTGGCACTGTTACATTCTATTTATTCTGCGGAGGGGCTAGCGGGGCTGCCCCGCTATTGCAGCGCTTCTGGGATGTTTGCGGAGGCAAGGGTAGACGGTTTTCATGCCATTATCCGCAAACGGTGTGCTTCCTTGCTGCACAGAATGCGTAGTAGCTCACACAGCTTGTTGAGCACATTGTGTGATCGGCAGGCCAGTCCGTTTTTGGAACGCTGGATACGACTACACACGACGTAGACAGTGTTCAGAAACCGGGCTTGTCTCATAACATTACGTGTGAAATTGATATGTTACTAACACTAGGTTAAGGATTTTGTCTGTTACTAACAGTTTATGGACCCTGGTCTGCAATAAATATTTATTATTATTATTAAAGTACTTTTTTTTCCTCTTTTTATTCCCAGCCAGTGTTGGGTAGACCTAGGTGGAAACGGGTAAACGAAGAATACAAATTGAGTTTGATTGAATTTTTGAACTTTACCCAAATAGCTTGGGTAACGTTAAGGAAACCCGGGTAAACCTAAGTTTACTTGTTCTTCTAACATTACCCGTAACATATACATTTTACAGGCGATAAGTGTTCCTACAGTGGGTATTGTTTCATTCGTGCGTGCGTACAATCTAGGTGCTTAGTGCGAGGTGTTTTTACGTTATCGCAATCGTAACGTATACCGCGTTTGGCTCTCTGATTGGTTAAGAGCTTGGAACGGGCCAATCAGAGCCCATAACGTCATAGACGTGTCGATCACGTTAACGTAAATCAAACTCGCACTAGCCACTCTTATATAAGTTATAATTAAACATATGTACATAGTCTTACGACTACATATCCAAAGGGATAAGCAACCGTGTTTAACTCACACATTTCATCAGATATAAATTAAGATCTCACTTTATTCGTGGTGAGTCTATTGCAGTCTACAGAGCATAGATGCACTCTGTACTACTACTGAAAATTTCTTAATAAAACTCCGAAAATAGTTTCCTTAAATCCTTAAACCTCATGTAAAGCAGACGCATTCACTACTGCCACTCCACCAAGGTAGTTACTTATGATACTGCTAAAGTGATCAAGCGCTGACAATATAACTATTAAATTACTTCTTATCGATCTATCTAAAGGAGACAACAAAAGGTCATCCGATAGCTTTTATCAGATAGCAACCGATAGTCCTAAAGCGATACATATGTATGCATGAGTCAAGGGTAATCTATATTCCAACTATTGTTGACAGACTATTTCTCAAAAGTGTGAGATCAAGACATGTCATTTGTACCTCTGTCCGTTGTCACGTTGAATGTTTATTAGGTAAGGCGAAAACAGACGTGACATTTTTAATATCAATGGCTTTGCATTCACGGTATTGATGATGAATTCTCTCTGTGTCCGATTCCAATTTCAGTTAGGACGAATGCTTGTGCATATTTTTATCTTATTGTAAGTTGTAAATATGGAACTAGTATCGTTATTTACTAAGTAAAATAGGTAGGCACACAGGATACGACACTTTACACAAAATCTTACGGTTTTGTATTTTGTAGTATTTTATTCTGTATATCCTGTACAAATACGACACGACGCAACGGTTAATAAATGAAAACTACAATAAAAGAACGTTGCCATAATCCTCACTAGTTCACACTAATGAGGATTGGGCAACTGTCCTGTTTATTCAGTTGTTATTTTGAATGTCTGAATTCTAAGAAGGTAATAGGCGGACTACCAAAACGTTAATTTTGAATAAAAAAATTCTTGATATAAATTTAATCATGTACAAAGTAGACCGAAGGGCTTTAGTTTCTGAAGCTGTGTATCGTCAAAATATATAGTACAAAGAACATAATTATCTACTAAACCGGCGTTTTTACTCGTAATTACATCCATAGTCATTGTTAAGCTTTCGCTTCAACACTCGATCATAAGTGCCGATGACATCTTCATTCGACAACGTTACGTAACGTACCTGTATCCTTAAATTCAATTTTATTTCTTTCTTTTAAATGCTCGCACGATGCCTGCACTCTGACTTAGAGACCATAATAACGAATCCAAGACAACTTATTCCTTTTCAAAACTAAACACAACTAAGTCTATTACATCATTTTGGTTTTCTTGCAATACTGTCGTCCCTTAAAACTATATATAATGATGTATCAGTTAAAGCTACGCGTAACGACATTTAAAAACAGAATATCTATTTATGACCAGTGAATTTATACATACACTAACGTAATAGAGGCTTTTCATTTATTTCTATAAAATCTTCAGCGTCCAATATCAAACAGATAGTTGAATTGTAAACTCGATTCATGAAAATTTAATAATGTTACACGTGCTTGTTTGTGTAGTCAACGCTATTGATCATGGAAACGTAGGGAAATATTCTGTAAACAATGAAATGATCGGGCTGGCAGTTGAATCGTTCAATATTAAGCGACCAAATTGATAAATATTTATAAAATTTTGAAAAAAATGGCATGTCGTGGGCTACTCTCCTTTGGTTTATTTTCTATGGGTAGCTGCCATCCAGCACACAATTTTATGTTTATTTAATATATGGTACTAGATTTCTACCAAATTGTATACATGTTTGTGTGATGGCGCAGTGATGAATGATTTCACGATTATATTGTCTCATTACATTGTCGCAATTCTCACGCAAAATGCTGATTGGTTTTTCTATCATGAATGCTATCTGTAGTAGTACGGAATCTGAAAATAAGCATGGCAAAATGTAACAAAAATGGTAAATTCGAAACACTGTGTAATTACTCAATGTTTTCGATTATATCGCTTAGACATACATACATAAGCAAGCATTCCTCTTTCAACTACAACACTTCTATAAACTAGATATTAGAGTTGAGACGGGAATGATTCCTCAATAACAATGCTTCAACACTATTGGCATGTGTAAGTAAATTTTAAGACTGTTTGAAGTGTTGTTTATGTCTGATTATTATGGACTTGACTAGACTGACCTCTTTAGACAGCTAGGAATACTTACCAGATTATTTAATTACGATATTTTATAGAATGGAGGCGTATTAACTTTACTGTGCTGTACCAGATTCAAGAGGAACCATACTTTTGACCAGTTATTTTGTTATGCCATAGCTTAGTAAAGAATAACAGCAGCCTTGATTACAAATTACTAGTATTTTTGCTATCCTCCAGCATAGCTAATAAATATACTTGTGCTAGCAGTTGGTTTACGTTGGTATTTCAATAAGTGGAATTGGACAGAACCAGACACCACAGCTAGACTTCATGATACTTTGAGCTCATTCTGCGTAAATAGAAACACCAATGATTAAATTATGTTCGGGTACTTTGAAATAACTACACTGGAACATTGAGACAACTGCTATCTTAGTCTCCCCGTGACCATGGCTGCTGAAAAGCAACCGAAACGTTGGGGAAAGTGTAAAAATAAATTAAATCTAAATAGTTTTAATAATAATTAAATTAGCTTAAAATTTGTAAAGTTTAATAGTAGTAGTAGTGTAACAATTTTCAAAATTATGTAATAAAGTGTCTAATAAACAACGCGATAAAATCCGTATATAGCAGTTTAATTTCAATGAATAATATTCGCGTAAATAGAAGACAATATTATGGAATTGGAAATCAAAATATTTTAATCGCAAGTGCCTTACTAATTAGGCTACTGGTTATTCAAAACTACGTACAATATTTTTTATTGTAGGATAAACGTCTTACATATTGTTAAGTACGATTAATAGGACAGTGCCAGTGATATAAAGCAGCCGGCACGTAGACATAAAGTTCTTGGTTCATTTCTGCGTCATACCTTGCGTTGAACATTTTGCCTTAGCCGCGTTCTATTTTATCTATATATATAAAACTCTTCCGTTACTGAGTGAGTGACAGACAACGCTCAGCCGAAACTACTTAACGCAAGAAACTGAAACTTGGCATGTATGTTCCTTGAAGAGTGTTGGGGAGCACTAAGAGAGGATTTTTGGAAATTCCACCCCGAAGGGGGTGAAAGGCGTGAAACCCGATATTCACACGGGAACGGTACTTACGCGGGTGAAACCGCGGAAAAACTACTAGTTACATATAAAGCGACTGCTAAGCTTTGGTTTTCGGTTTAAACCCAGCTATAGTCGTCGCGTGAAACGCGTGCCATCTTGAGCGTTCAGACAGAGCGCGTTTGTCGCATGCGTCTTACTTATAAACGGACCTAACGCTTTAAAGTACGTAACATGAGAATCGTAGACGATACAGCATTAGTTGGGCGATTGATTATAAGTGCAAGAGTTTTGATATGTGAACGTTTTGTTTCTGCATTCTTCTAGATACTAGTTCGCTTATCAAACTTTGTAACGATGAAAATCAATTTCAAAGTTACTAAAAATAAAGAAATTTTTTTTTAAAAAAAGCAGATGGTCTCGGGTTCAAACCCACGTCGCGCACCTCTGACTTTCGGAAGTTATATAACTTTTCGAAATTATGTGCGTATTGATTGACAATTATCGCCTGCTCCGTGCCTCGGAGAACACGTTAATCCGTCGGTCCCGGCTGCCATGAACATCTATGGCAGTCGTGATTGGGAGAGTGTCGACACAAAAGATTCCACTGGGTCCAAGTATCGCCGGTCTGCACTGACTGGCCCCCACATAAGATACATACATACATACGAATAATACTCCAAGGCAAAGTTTCAGCTCGAGTTGTATTCACCTGCGCAATTCATATCTTTCGAAAAATCTTGACAATTTGTAAGACGTAATATGTATGCCCAAGTTTTATTATTGACTAGTTTTCCATCCGAATTTGTGCCTGTAATTTTAATGAAAAATAACTATTCTATTCGACCAGGGTATTTTATCTGATAAAAGGTAGCGTATGCCGGTCACCGGTCCATAAACTATCCGTGTGCAAAAAAGCAAGTCAGATAGACAAACCAACAAACACTTCTTTCAAATTACACTAATAGTAATGAGAAGATACATAATTATATGTATAAAATATACATATACATACTCGTAAAAATGTATGTATAAGGTTATATAGGCGTGATACTATCATGACATCTATATCTAAAAGGGAAAACAAGCGGTATATATAGATAGTATAACCACAATTCAACAGCTATGTTTTAGGTCCCGCATACTAAGAAACAAGTTACTCGTCGTCTCCTGGGCACAATTCCAAACTCCGTACTGCAATTGAGAATTTTCAAAAGAAAATCCGATATCACTACACCAGCTAGGAACGCAAACATACTTCTCTCTTATATAACTTATTTTAAGTAACAGGTAAATAGAGAACAAAAGAGAAACGCCAAAGAATATTACCTAAATGAATTGGTTGCCACGTTGCGTACTTTGTGGAGACCGTAAATAAAGGTCCAGCTCACTCCGACCACTAACAAGCTGTCACAGCAAGTTTATGTTACGATCTGTAACGAGTCGTTTGTTAAATTTATATGTCATACATTTTGGTTTACAATTTAATATAGCATTAATACTCTATATATCAACAGGAAAAGCATAATTTGTAGGTAGTGATGTTTATACGCCTTGATGCGCACTAATAGTTAATGCGACTGTGGTGCATGATGATACGATTATCGGGTCGGGCAAAGTTATTGGATTTTGCTCACAGGAAATTCACAGTACCACTACCGTACGGTGCCTTAAACTGTGCCCGTTAGACAATAATAGTCTCGTGCTATAATTTGGGACCAAATACCACACTAACGAAATATGAATGTAACGCCTCTGTCGATCTCTTCGTAGATAGAGACGTGACCTTACGTATAGATTCAAGGTGAAAATGTTAAAATATGATGATAGAATTTCAGCCTCTTCTCATTGTAAGAAGGGTTAGGTCATAGTCCACCACGCTGGCCCTGCAGTTCGGCAGACTCCACATAACTTTAAGAACATTATGGAGAATTTTCAGAGATGCAGGTTTCCTCACGATGTATTCCTTCACCGTTATAGCAAGCGATATTTAATAATACGCACATTACTGCGAAAAGTCCGATATGCATGCCTTGCGATCAAACTAGAGACTGCGTGGCAGTCCAACTATCTCTGATTAGACAATCGCTACTTCTTTGCTTAGTATTTTAATGAAATATATAGTATATTATAGGCACAAATTAAAGCAAAATAAAACATTTACCGAGCTACATACTTGATATAATAATAATAATAATATAATATTCTATCACATACACACAACACCATCCAGCCAAACAAAGCAGAGCTTGTACTATGGGTACTAGACAATGGATAAACATACATATATACTTTTATTTTGTAAATATATACATATTTTAATATATTAATATAAATAATATATTAAAATATATAATATAATTTTGACAATTTAATAGACTTGTAAAGGCAAGCTTTCAAATATGTTTCCTAGTAACGTTACTAACAAAATACAATACTGTTTGAAAAGTCACCTCTTAACACAATGATAACTGTCGCGAATTTCGCTATCGGTATTAGTGTACCAGTGATTATTTATACTGTACATGGAAACACTATCACACTATATTGATAGTGTGATAGTGTAGTGTACATGGAAACACTATCACACTATATTGATAGTGTGATAGTGTTTCCATGTACAGTATAAATAATCACTGGTACACTAATACCGATAGCGAAATTCGCGACAGTTATCATTGTGTTAAGAGGTGACTTTTCAACCTTTGCATATTATTTGAGCCATTTTTTAGAACTCTAAGATTTACGGCAATTCATTGACGATTCTCACTTATTTATTTCTTATTCAGTACATTGGTACTGAATAAGAAATAAATAAGTGAGAATCGTCAATGAATTGCCGTAAATCTTAGAGTTCTAAAAAATGGCTCAAATAATATGCAAAGGTCACGTGATACCACTTGACCTTGAGGTCAGAGGTCAAAGGTCACATTTCAAGGACATATCGACTAATCTGAGTCGAATTGCGTTGACCGCGAGTCTCTAGCTCTTACGGTTCTTGAATTGAAAATTGTATAACAGACGGACGGACGAACAAAGCTGTTGTATAAGAGTTTTTTCGAACTCTAAAACGTTTACACTTCCCAGTACCTCACAGGCAGAAGTTTACAAATATAGCCACACACACATGTAGAACTCATAACTTTTCTCTTATGTGGAATACTAGCAGTACTTGGGTTTTTATAACTATAGTTAGTTAGTGCTGACCCGCGCAACTTCGTCTGCTTCACATAAGAGAATTTTCCCCGTTTTTAGCAACATTTTTCATTGATGCTCCGTTCCTATTGGTTGTAGTGTGATGTTATATAGTTCCTGAGTTAGCGTTTTCAACCGAACAAATAAACAAACTCTTTAGCTCTATAATCTATACTAATAAGCTGAAGAGTTTGTATGTTTCTTTGTTTGAACGCGCTAATCTCAGGAACTACTGGTCCAAATTTAAAAAATATTTTAGTGTTGGATAGCTCTATTATCGAGGAAGGCTATAGGCTATATAACATCACGCTACGATCCACGGGGGCGGCGCAGTAATCATAAACGTGAGTGAAAACGCAGGCACGTCTAGTATTAATATAAACTAGTAAGTACTAGTAACTATCAAAAAATAAAGCAAAAAAGCTTTTATTGGCATTATTTCAAGTAACAAAATAAGTAATCGTAGCTGTGCCAACTACCAGCAAGATCACAACTCCGAATAATGTGAGGCGACATAAAATTCTATGTATGAGTAGTTCACTGCCACAGTAGCGCAGCTTAAGCGAATGTGTATGAGGGCTCGGGGTCGATTCCCGGGTCAGGCAAGCGCTATTGAGTTCTTTTGTTGAGAATAAAAAATTATAACTTGCAAGATGTGATACAATACACCTCTGCCTTGTATCTTATATGGGGGCCAGTCAGTGCAGACCGGAGACACTTCGACCCAGTAGGATCTTTTGTGTCGACACTCTCCCAATAACGACTGCCATAGACGTTCACGGCAGCCGGGACCGACGGCTTAACGTGCTCTCCGAGGCACGGAGCAGGCGATAATTGTCAATCAATACGCACATAATTTCGAAAAGTCATATAAATTCCGAAAGTCAGAGGTGCGCGACGTGGGTTCGAACCCGAGACCCTCTGCATTGCAGTCTAATGGTCTCCCCACTGAGCTATCGCTGCTGCCTTAAACGTCAGGGATATAGACTATCATATGATATTGGAGTGCACTTATGGCGCGAAGCTGCAGATCGAAGAAACGGAGAATAAAATAAAATCTCCGCTCCGCTTCAGTATTCAATCCTATTGGTTAATATTTCTCCGTTTCTTCGCTCTGCAGTCTCACTCCCCTTCAATAGACAGGCAGCCTAAAACGACAAATCACCTTCACAACGACAGCGGACAACGATAATAATATCAACTAACTATTTAAAAGGCGACGTCGCACTTAACACTTTAATAGATTAAACCGTTTCTCATTATAAAGTTAGGTTTATATAATTATGTTTACTAGCGGTCGCCTAGTGCTCGAAATTCGACCAAAGTTTGCCTGTAAGATATTGCTGATATAATATATGTCATTATATATTCATAGGTATATGTATGTAACCATAGTTATGCGCTTCGACTGCGTGTAACAAATGCATGGTTGTGTGCGTGTAGTGCTTTTTCATTAAATTAATGTACTCCTAATGCATATTTTTTAAGGATTCACCCTTCCTTCTCCATATAAACTTTAACTGTGCCAAATTTTATAATATATTCCACCGTCCGCGCAATTTTCGTAAAAAGGGGTACAAAGTTTTTGCTTGACGTATATATAGATATATACATATATAGATTATGTTTGCATTTACGTCATTGTCTTTCTAGAGGTATATGCATGCAAAATACGAATTTGGCAGTACTTTAGTCGTGACTCTTTATATCATCAATTCATAATACATTCGCATTGTAATGCTATATATTTGTTTAATAGATGGACACTCTATCCAACTTGTCTAATGTGTTGTTTATACACTCTCATCACTAAGTACTACTTGTTATCATCAGTGATATTACATTGCAATTAGCAGTTCAACGAGTAATGTATTTTATAATAATACTAGCTGTGCCAACGGTTTCACCCGCGTTTATGTTACTGTGCCGCTACCGTGGGTTGCAGCATGATATTATATGGCCTGTAGCCTTCCTTAATAAATAGGCTAGCCAACACTTACCGGACTGCCTGTAGATCAACCCTGTTTATAAACTGTCCTACTGCTGGACAGATTCCTCTTCTCAGTATGAGAAAGACCCCACTGAGCACAAGTCTTTTCTCAGTGTAAAAAGGGTTATGGATAAGGGTCAGTGTGGTGAACCATGCTATTTCACTGTTAAGATTATATCAGTAGCAGAATGGAGTCTGGTAATGAGCCCAGTAGGAGGCAATAGGCTAAACTATGGCTGTCTCTGCTTACCCTTTAGATATAAGCGAGAGACTATGTAAGAATGTTATTTCTTTTTTTCTTGTGGTTCGTGGCCAACCTGTTGTCAAGAGTTGTTCAAGCCGCCCGTAGGCCTCTGACGTGGCTTAACGACTGCGGTCAATTTGACAACAACCGTGAGCGTCTTTTTACATGCCCTCCGAAGCACGGGGACGTTTAGATGAAATACCACTAAGCGGTTACCCATCTATAGACTGACCGCATCCACCGTTGCTTAACCTCACTAATCGTTTACCAATCAGTGAGTGCAATGGGCTATGAGTGTAATAATCTATATATTAATACGTGAAGCAAAAACTTTGTACCCCTTTTTACGAAAATTGCGCGGACGGAGGAGTATGAAATTTGGCACAGTTCAAGTTTATATGGAGAAGGAGTGGCGACTCCTAATATTTTTATAAAAGTATGCATTAGAAAAGCATTAAATTAATGAATAAACACTACACGCACACAACCATATATTTGACATACGCAGTCGAATCGCGTTCGTATTATTTCGGCATGGTTCGGTCGATGTCGTACAATTCTTCGTAACTATAGTTAGATACATACCTTAAGCACCAATTACAATTTTGCGGTATATATAATAACGATCTATCTTAAAATTTAAATCAATTATTGTCGAATTTCGACTACTTGGCGACCGCTAGTGTTTATAATTAGAAATGGATATTGTGTTACAATTAGTTGTTTCACTGGTAAATTTAAACTCTCAAGCCTGTATATGTCCAAAGGTTAAACCGAGGAATGTTATATCCACATTTTGCCAGCTATGATTTATACAGTCTGGCAAATAGCAATAGGATTGCTCCATACTATTATTATGTTTCTCTTATCACAGGTATTTTCTAACATATTATATTAAAAAATATCAGGCCCTTTGGGGGCTTACATGGAGACATAGGTCCAACGTGAAGAGGCCCTTCGAGAGTTTTAGTTTAAAGTGAGATTGGACACTTACCGAGACACTAGCCGCGGCAGGTGTAGGAGACTATTGCTATATATGTATTATTATAATTATTATGTGGGGCTATAATAGAGAGCGAGGTTTTACTGACCACATTTGCCGGGTAAATGCTGCTAGCTAGTGAGAATTTTCTAACAGAAAAATTTTGTAGAACTTCGTCCGACTTGGAGTACCAAGTTCAAGTATTATCAACATTATGATCATGGGATTCATGATCATACGCAGATATACACGCAATATAACGGGTCTGATGAGCAAGTCCTTTATTAAAAGTCCGTTTTCGAAAGGCCATCGACTGCTGTTATTGGCTAAATCAGTAACAACCAATTAAATCGTTTGACATGAGTTCGATTTTGACACGTGGTACCTTTTCAGATATCAGTTGTCTGCGATAATTGGGTATTATATAAAAAATTCTTGACGTAAGATTTTACTTAAGATTTCTTGGCATAGCAGTTAAACGATCTCTACTTAAGGCTCATGTCATCTCATTGTTTATATCTATGTCTACTCCGAACGATAATACGTCATATGATCCACGCTACTCTTATTTCGAATAAGTAATCCTTCACAGAAACTCTGGACAAGTATCGAATGACGTACACTGTTACTTATTAATTGGCAACTCTCCTGACTTAATTTCTCTGAATGTAACTTGAGCATAGCATGATGTAACCAGTCATGATACAATTAACTGTTAATGGGGTTCAGTGTCTAGCTGTGTCAGATATCCGAGAAAAAAGAAAACAAATTCTTTTATCACATAAAGAACAGTTGCGTCTACAAGTGTTTTTCTGTGACAAAGAAACACTTACCCAAAACTGATTTTCTCTTAAAAATAGGCATACTTTAACTACTTCAGTGGCGCAACGATAGTGAATACGATTGCTGTACGTAAGGTGTTAGATTCCTGCGTAGGCAGAGTGTTATAACGTGTTGCTGCCAGGCAATTTGGAGGAGCAGTATGAACTTCGGAACTATGCCCGATAGACGGCAATCAACTAGTCGTCTATTGCGCAGGTTCTAAAAATCATACTTGGAGAAACGTAAGTGTAATACGTCAACGCTTGTCCTTACGAGAAAACGTGAGGCTATGTAGGTATAGGTATTTATATTCTGTGATATGTAGGTTCACGCTCAGTATGATACAGCATAGTTGCCACAACATAGCGATATTTTTGTGTATAGCAAAAGCGTCTTACGGACACTATTAAATCACTAGGAAAGAAACGTTAGAAAATTTTGTACTACACCCGCCGTCCAATTGTTGGTAGATTAAAATCTCAATCAAATTCAAAGATCAATGATTATCTATACTAATATTATAAAGTTGAAGAGTTTGTTTGTTTGTTTGAACAGGCTAATCTTAGGAACTACTGGTTCGAATTGAAAATTCTTTTAGCCTTTTTATAGCCTATTTATCGATGAAGGCTACAGGTTATATAACATCACGCTACGACCCACGGGAGCGGCGCAATAACTATAAACGCGGATGAAACCGCGGGCACATCTAGTAAACGATAAATATTAACTAGATACTTTACATTGTTCCTCTTTATGAAGAAGCTTTAGATATTGTCTATATAGTCGGCCTCGATGGCGTAGTGGTTAGTGTAACCGACTGCCACGCCCGAGGTCGCGGGTTCGATTCCCGCACAAGTCAAACATTTGTGTGCATGAACATGGATGTTTGTCTTGGTCTGGGTGTTTCTATGTATAATATGTATGTATTTACAAAAAAAAAACGTATATATATGTATGTTTATCCATTGTCTAGAACCCATAGTACAAGCTCTGCTTAGTTTGGGCTAGATGGTGTTGTGTGTATGTGGTAGAATATTATTTATTATTATTATTGTTCTACTTTGAAGCAGTCTATGTTTTTAGGCTATGTGTCTGACAAGTTTAATAAAAATAACAAACTTTTAACATAAACGATCTTCAAAGGCTGAGGAACAATTTATCTTTTTAAGTACTTACTAAGCTTCTAATCGAGTCTTATAAATATGGCGTAGGTTTCAAACAATATTTTTGTTGTAACATTGTGATAATTACTTTTATTTTATTTCTTTAAAGTCATTAAATTATTTGTTTAGTAATATATATGTTACTTTGTTATTGGGACAAATCGATGTATGTATTTAAATCCATTTACTTGATCAAAGTCGATAGAATCTGTTCAAAATCGTTCCAAGGTAAAACATAAACATATAACATTGTTATTTTCGCAATCCGTAGTAGATATTTAAAAACAAACATCTATTTATTAATACGTAAAGAGAAAGTTTATACCCAATTTGGGAGTATTATTTTTGCTAACGTTTAAATGGGGTGGCCCAAGACCGGTCTGTGTGGAAAACCTTGGGGGAGGCCTATGTCCAGCAGTGGACGTCTTTCGGCTGAGATGATGATGATGATTAAATGGAGAAAGAGTGCAGGAAACTCATATTTATAAAAATAAAAACAATTACGTTCGTATTTCGGTCACTGGGAGACCTTAAATTACTCTGTTCATTTTAATTATACCTACCCTTTGTCCGTGACTTCGTACGCGTGGAATTTGGAAGTATATAATTTATTAATACTTGTCTTCTAAGAGGCGTAGCAAGATCAAACATGTTTTAAGAAGAACCAGATTTTAAGTTAGATCTCTAGTAATAAAACTGTTGAATTCGATTTCATGTAGTAGTTTTTGCATGATGCGCGTGCAAATAAACAAAATCTGCAAAACAAACCGCTCATATTAATTTACTTAAATACCTGCTATATATAGATATCAATCAGTTACAATTTGAATTATATCTATAGATTATTCATATTATTACCTTCAACTAACGATGCTCAAAGGTAAAAATAGTCGAAACCTTAGCCACTGAACCTCCACTGCTGGTTACGTTGCATTATTGAACGAAACAATACTTACAAATACAAATTCTATTGTTTATATCGAATGAAACATCTGTAACAGACAGAAAGACGCAATACTGACCTTATAAAGCTTACGTTTTCTTTGAATGGGTCGGTAGAAATGTCTAAGAAATTGACAGGTTTGCTCCACGTTTACAACTTCGATAAGTCTTTTTTATTTATTTGGTTCGAACACAGACTGCACAATAGTATACACCGCACTCAACAAAACAGAGACTTATCTGAACATTTTGGATTTATTACATTTAAACTCTGTTCGAATTACCTATCAGAAATATAATTTTAGAATTTATAGTCACACAATTTTGAATAACTTTCATATTTCAAATTATGTTGTGTTATCAGTACACGCCTCACTCCTAATAAAACATTATTAAGAGTGAGACGTGTAAACGTGTACTGCTAGTATTTTTATTTGTTTTGTAAAAACCCGTTCAAATATCATATCATACGTTCAATCATACCTTGTATGATAGTCGCCTCTGAAAGTATTTACATATAAACATAGTCCCTAATATATCGTGTGATGCCGATGACGATATCTCTATAGTCATAATCATTTATTCATGAAAAGCTTACAGTATTTAAAACCAAATCGCTAATATCTATACAAATTAAAATACACAAAAAACATAAAATCAACGATAATTAAATATTAACATACACGATATAAATTACAAACACAACAACAATTTATAATGAGATCTTTTTTTTATAACAATCCAAACTTAATTGCTTATATCTTTACTAATATAACGAGTCTTTACCGTACAATTTTATTTAAAAAAGTTAGGTACACTTCTTATATATTACGCTAGATATGTCAAAAAATATATTTTAACTGCTTCTGGATTGGGATTAAGAAAATAGTTAACAGTATAAGCGATGAGCAGAGTTAATTGACACCCGAATTTCGTCAGCGGTAGCTTTTGGTACTGCATAATAAGAGTATAGCGTATTGGCGTCTATCGGGCATAGTTCCAGATCCTTTGCAACGTTAATCAAACCTGAGGTTTTATGCAACCTAGTCATATTCACAACCGCTGCGCTACTAGAGGCAGTCATTTAAAAACGGGTATAAAGACACTCAAACTTGGAAAAACTATCTGTGGAATATAAACGTGTTACATTCGCGTTGAAATCGATTTTGCATCACTCAGCGCAATTCCGCATGAAATTGTTGTTTATTAGTGCAAAACTAAGTTATAATTTATTTATTTTCAGGTAATTATACATTCCAAATAAGAAATCAACCGACGGCTGAAAATCAAAATGATTAAAATCTGAAATTCATACAACCGTGGCCCAGATAAAACAGCTTTGAGTTTATCTATGTCTGTTTGACCGTCTGTTAGCAAATGTTTGAGTTGACCTGCCTTTGTTGAAAACCATAGGTAAGTACTTGTATACATTTTTATTTGATTAAATTCTTAAACATGAAAATCAATAAAATATTGTCACGGCGTGCGAATTAAATACGAAAGCAAACTGCAAGCGTCATCCGAAAACACAGCTGCAGTGTGCATTGTAAGACACATACTACTGCACTTTAAAAGGCTAAATAAATAGTTAACAAAAAAACTTTATGTTGTATATTAATATTTACTAGCGGTGAAGTGGTCGAAATTCGCCCATTATTGATTTAAATTTAAGTTTAATCGTTATTAAGGTTTTATTGTCTATAACTTTCACATTTCATTTATTAGTCACCTACTCCACAAACATACATACATATTATGTACTGTGTATATGTACTGTATATGTGTTACGAAGAATTCTACGACATCAGCCGAACAATGCTGAAATACTATGAACGTGATTCGACTGCTAGTGTCAAATGTGTGGTTGTGTGCGTGTAGTGTTTTTCATTAATTTAATGTATTTCTAATGCGTATTTTATAAAAATATTAGGATTTGTCACTCTTTCTCGATATCTATATATTAAAACGTAAAGCAAAAACTTTGTACCCGTTTTTACGAAAATTGCGCGGACGCGGACGTAGGAGTATGAAATTTGGTTCTAAAATATGCATTAGAAATACATTAAATGAATGAAAAAACACTACACGCACACAACCATGAATTTGACACACGCAGTCGAATCGTGTTCGTAGTATTTCGGCATTCTTCGTCTGACGTCGTACAATTTTTTATTTTATTTTTTAGTTTTTTATTTAGTTTTCTTTATTATAATAAATAAGGTATACCTAATTTATATGTAATAAAGATAAAAAGAAAACAAAGCTTAGGAATGTTGGTCGAATTTTTACCACTAGGCGACCGCTAGTAAGCTTTAAATGTGCCAAGTTTCATACTCCTCCGTCCGCGCAATTTTCGTAAAAAAGAGTACAAAGTTTAAGCTTCACGTATTAATATATAGAAGATGTCACACGATATCATCAGTACATGACACACACTTGGCAACTAAACACTTGGCCTGTACTACTTCACCCACGCGAACCGATTGTCTGTAGAGCATAATTTATTACCAGCATTCAAATCAGAATCATATTTCAATGTTTGTCTGAACATTAACTGGTAATTTGTACTGTATGTCTGCAATAAATTTGGTAATCTGGTTTTTAATACTATAATAATATAATATAATAATATTCTACCACATACACACAACACCATCTAGCCCAAACTAAGCAGAGCTTGTACTATGGGTACTAGACAATGGATAAACATACATATATACTTTATTTTTGTAAATATATACATATTATACATAGAAACACCCAGACCAAGACAAACATCCATGTTCACGCACACAAATGTTTGACTTGTGCGGGAATCGAACCCGCGACCTCAGGCGTGGCAGTTGGTTACACTAACCACTACGCCATCGAGTCGTCTGATGTATAGTATAATCTTAAATCAAACCAGCCTTAGAAGGCCATGTTTGTACTTATTAAATGTAATAAAATGGGCATCTATGGCATATGTTAATGGGATAGTCATAAGGAGAAGAATAAGATACTGACTTAAAAAAAAACTGACGTAACAATGACGTAAAAAGTCAGGACTTTTAATCAACGCTCATAAAGAATGATGGGAGTGTATAAAGCAAAAGAAATATTGTAGCAATCAAAATCAAAATGGCAATACGTATCTAGTCCCTTACAAGCCTTCCGAGAAATGGGCGATTAAACAATACATAACTATGTAGTCATTATAGTACGATGCATAAACAGTTTCTAAAAAGCATCAACACAATAATTTGTAACCATGCGACCAAACCGGTGTGAGTTATCTGAGTAAACTAAATTAACAACTGACAATCAAATTTGACATGACTTGAATTTTAACACATAGATTAGTCTTACAGAAACCATAAACCACTAAAACTATGTCTGAAACATTCTACCAAATCCTTCTACGATTTACAGCCGTAATTATAAGGTATTCCTTTTGTTACTTACCACGTACTTATGAAGAGAATGCAACGTTGCAATTTTAGACAAATTACAGCTCTCGGTGTACATAAATTATACATCTCTGATTGCAACGCAGGCGAGGAAACAATAGAACCAAATTACTTGCACGTGTACTTGCGTATCTATATTTGGAATATTACATTTCCGTTCAACAACCTACTGCAGCCTGCGAGATTGAACACCTACATGCAGCTACAAGCCTGGCCGCAATAACCCTGTAGATAGGTGGTATTAATTTAATGGTGTTATTAATTATCTATAGGTTAGCTGCAACGTCTGGTGGTTTATCAATTAATGAGGACTGCTGTTAGTTACTAGATTAATAGCTGAATGGAATATTGCACGCTATATTGAAGTGTCTATAAAAATACTTTTATTAAACACCAATGTCGTTGTTACAAAACTTATTTTTAGTGGATTGTCGTATGTATGTACGACATAAAAATATAATATAAGGACTGCTTCGGTAGCACAGCGCGAGTGAATGTGACGATCTTGTGTATAAGATCTCGGGTATGAGTCCTAGGTCGGAGGAACAACAAAGTTATTGGGTTTTCTGTCTGAAAATTCTCAATACGAGCCCTATTAGAAAGTGGGCTATGTTGCATACTCTTGTACGTATTTAGTAAGCATCATCGTGTCGGATTGCTGCCTCGTAAGACTGTGAGCGTTAGGGAATAATAAGTGCACTCGTATTTGCAGATTGCCAGTATACGTTATGATTCCATGATCGAATTTCAATAATTATCTTATGTGCAATACGTGGTTGTATGGTCGCTTATTCAAGGTTAATTTCGTGGTTTTAATTACAAAGTTTGTAATGTTTTAAAAGGATATCTAAAAAACTCATGTCTTTAAGACATCGTTGCTCTCAAAAGCATATCACTTCAGCCACTGCAATCATTATATCATTAGCTCATTACGCTGTATTTCTGTCATTATTAACAGACAAAAGCTTCAACATTAAAAACCGCTTCTTTTATTAGAGTCGAAAATTAAATGTTATTGACCTTTGGTCTAGCGGCGAGTGTACACTTAAATATTTTAAATAGACAGTTAAAACAGCACGCAAATACATTCTAGTACTGAAAGACTAATATTGATATAGTGTATTTTTCTTACCAAGGGTAAACTTAGGTCAACCAGGTACCTACTAAAAGTAATCCTGTTTACGAACATAGCAAATAAATAGTTATTCTATTAGATAAATTTGTTTATAATAATAGTAAATGTTAATTTATTTCTCCACAAAGGTAATATGGCATACACACATTATACTCTTAGAATTAAAATTCAAGTAAATTGGAGAAATGAAATAAATTGATGCAAACAAGTCATTTGAGTTAGCAAGTCAATTCTTAACTCATCAATTATTGTTATATAGTTTGCAAATAAACCAACATTGAAACACATAGGCATTTTATGTCATCTATGTATACTGATGCGTATGCATTTTAGTAGCGACTGGAAAATTTCACGTCAGTCGAAAATATACAGAGTAAACTACAAGAATTGTATTAATACACTCTTACGAAACACACGTGTGATTTTTCGGCTACGAGCCCGTACGCCCCTTGACTTTCGCCCCTTTCATAGAAAGACGGTGCTCCGCTTCGCGGGGCTCCTATTTTTGGGTAGATTTTATGAAGAAACCTAACAAATACCTACTAGGGGGCGAACCTTGAGTGGCGAACGGCGTAACTGATTTTTCGGAATGTATACCTAACATATAGACATGCCTACAATCATTATAATAGATACCTACTATTAAAAATAAGCCGGTAACCAGCCGCAATGAAAAAGCATTGTGTCTGGGCTCGGGAGACCGAACGTTGGCCGAGAGATGAAGCTCTATAAAAAGAAAGGGTACTCACTACCAATGATAATAATAGCTGTCACAAAATGTAATTTTTTTATTTCCTCTCTTTTATTTCAATTCTAAAAACTCAGCATGAAATCCTTGTTTTTAAATTAAATACGTCTAATCTATATAAGCGATAGCTCAGTGGGGAGACCAACAGACTGCAATGCAGAGGGTCTCGAGTTCGAACCCACGTCGCGCACTTCTGACTTTCGGAAGATATATGACTTTTCGAAATTATGTGCGTATTGATTGACAATTATCGCCTGCTCCGTGCCTCGGAGAGCACGTTAAGCCGTCGGTCCCGGCTGCATGAACATCTATGGCAGTCGTTATTAGGAAAGTCAGTACCCTCTAATATCTTGATACTGGTCTAGCGTTAGGGTATCGTTAGCCTTCTGTTTGCGGAGGTCAGCTGGCAGCCGCTCCGTGTGAAAACTGATATCCAGTCAAATCCGGTTAGACCAGAAAAGCCGACCCCAAGTAACTTGGGAATAATAAAGGCTAAGAGAGAAGAACACGTCTAATTTATAAACATTCTGTTGTATGTCTGGATTAGCGAAATAAAATGTGACCTGTTATGTGATTGTACAATCAAACTTGATCTAAACTAATAATATTTTAAAAAGATTTACATTTTTATTAGTAACTAACTGACCCGTGCAACTTGCCCCGTTTTTGCAACATTTTTCATTGATGCTTCGCTCCTATTGGTCGTAGCGTGATATTATGTAGCCTTCCTCGATAAATGGGCTATCCAAAACAAAAATATTTTTCAATTCAAACCAGTACTTCCTGAGATTAGCGCGTTAAACCAAACAAACAAACAAACTTTTCAGCTTTATAATATTATAGTATAGATAAATAAACTCAAAAACTACATGCTTTATCTCAAGTACTGACGCAGTCTTCAGTTAGACACTTACTGGAATTCTCATTACTCACTACTAAATAAACATGCAATAAAATAGATAGGTACTTAAGATTACCTACATAATGTTGTGAATTTGCAATAATTCCAGAGAACTCCATGAGTAAGGTTCACGGTGCCAAAACACTTAACACGATATTTGGCACAAGGCTCCCGCAGAAGTGGTAATTTACTTTAGAAGCGTCGTGATTTATTACTGCAGAGTTTTTCTGTTATTATAATGGAAGGCAGACTGCTATGATAACGAGAATGACGGAAAATACAGGGACAACTGCAAGAGTTCACGTTTTGTGGGCCTGTACTGTTATTCATTGAAATTAAACTGCTATATACGGATTTTATCGCGTTGTTTATTTGATTTTTTGTTTATTTCACTTTATTACAAAATTTTGAAAATTGTTTCACTACTACTACTATTAAACTTTACTAATTTTTAAGCTAATTAAATTATTATTAAACTATTTAGATTTAATTTATTTTTACTTTTACACTTTCCCCGACGTTTCGGTTGCTTTTCAGCAGCCATGGTCACGGGGAGACTAAGATAGCAGTTGTCTCAATGTTCCAGTGTAGTTATTTCAAAGTACCCGAACATAATTTAATCATTGGTGTTTCTATTTACGCAGAATGAGCTCAAAGTATCATGAAGTCTAGCTGTCGTTTGCTTCTTCTTGGGTTTGACTATTTTTATTACTGGATCCCAAGCTGGTGGTACATTCCAACCATCTTCTCTATTAAAATTAGGATGTTTTTTGATTTCAATAGCCTCGCGAAGCATCCTTGGTAGGAATCGGTGTTCTTTAGCGAGAATCTGTGGTTTGTCAAATCTCAGGTAGTGGTTGGTCCCCTGTTGCACATGTTCACACACAGCGATAAAATCCGTATATAGCAGTTTAATTTCAATGAATAATATTCGCGTAAATAGAAGACAATATTCTGTACTGTTATCTTATTTATAAAGTACCGGCAAATTTCTGGAAAGTTAAATATCTGGAAATTAAAAAGAGAGATTCTGGCTCGTTTTTTGAGCATCGTAAAATTTTGGATTGTTTGTGAGACTTGTAAAGTTTACTAGTTTTATTTTGTCTTACTTTACTTATGTATAATATAATTATCTTATTATTATCTTCGAAATAATTAATGTGACGGAGAAATATAGTGTGTAGTATTCCTATGTGTACGTACCACATAGATTCTGATGATCAGTGAACCGTTCATTTAAAATATAAATATCTGAATATATTTGTCGGCCTCGATGGCGTAGTGGTTAGTGTAACCGACTGCCACGCCCGAGGTCGCGGGTTCGATTCCCGCACAAGTCAAACATTTGTGTGCATGAACATGGATGTTTGTCTTGGTCTGGGTGTTTCTACGTATAATATGTATGTATTTACAAAAAGAAAAGTATATATGTATGTTTATCCATTGTCTAGAACCCATAGTACAAGCTCTGCTTAGTTTGGGCTAGATGGTGTTGTGTGTATGTGGTAGAATATTATTATTATTATTATTATTATTTTCGTGATAATTAGTTTTCAATAAAATCTAAACAACGTAGACTTGCTGCCAGAGCGACCAGACTAAAAAAATATTCTGCAAATAACTAAATTGCACGAGTAGCGTTGTGTTTTATATGGTCGCATCGCCATTGTCACTGCCGAGGGTTAAGGGTTCAATCCCCAAGAGATGATTAAAAATTGTGATTCACAAACAGTTGTTCCGAGTCTGGGTGTTCTTTGTGTCCGTTATTTAAATGTTTGAGAAGTTCCTTGCGACACAGAATTTATTCTTGGCACGACAATTGTATATCTATTGAAAGAACTGCATACTTCAAATAAAAATAGAACCAATTATTTCAAATCAGTCAAGAACGTCACACAACTGGTATTTCATCAAAGTGGCACTAATAGAACACAGCGCTAAGTGTCAAGTTGTCAGCATATTGTGATATCATGTTACATAAATGTCAACGGAAACTTCGAAACATCCGACAGAGGCGTGTGCTATCCATTTATCTATGTATGTACCTATGTTAAGCTTGGTCTATGTGGCTTGAACTATTTTATTTAATCCAAAATTAACTTATTATCTATTTAATATAAAAGGTCATATCTCTAGCTTTTGCTAGCGCCTTCGTTCGCATGGACTTTGGTTGTTAATGTATTGAATCGCAATGGTACGCTAGCGGTCAGACACAAAATGTTTTCAATTATGTCTGGCATTCTAACAATTGACAGGTTAAATGCACTTAAACCTAATCCAAAGAAATGTCGAAATATGCTGAAATTGTTAATTGGGGCTTATTTTAATTACATTTTTACTGTATACCTAATTTGAAGTCTCTAATACAAGTCAATTTTAAACGGAAGTCTCTTCCATTCCTTGACACCGGCCAAATTAAAAAAGCGGCCCCCTTTTTTCTAGACATCTCACAAGAAAAAAGGCTGGATTTCTCGATCATATTACCTTGATCTCATTATGATTCTCAAAATGCCAATATGCCAAATCCAGATAGACTTTGGCTTAAGTAAATTATTGGGTGAGTCAGAAAATACTAAGTCTGGTGAACTAATTAAGGGTTTTGAATCCGGAATTATGTTTTTCCTTCAAAAACCACAGTACGATGTTTTTATACAGTTTTTTTTAATCTGATAAAAAGTCATACTCAACTTGAAGTTTTCCGTAATATTAAGCTATGTACGAACTAATTTTGTTTAGTAAACCGGCGTTAAAGTGCGTAATGTCATCCTCGTGGATAACGTTTCTGGCCAACTGTAATAAAAAAAAACGGGATCACATTTAATTTGAATAATAATCATATTGCGGGGGAATCTTATAAACATTCAAATGACAATAGTGAAATAGCCGCATAAACGGACAAACAGCATCCAGACCCAGAACATCTACTTGTGAATCACGCGAATAATTAAGCCGTTTTGGATGAATAATCTCCATCAAAAATGGCCCATAGACGGAAAAACAACACCCAGATTTAGAATAACTACTGAATTGGAATCACATTTACAACACTCGAGACAGTCTACTTACTAGGGGAACATGCAGATTATTACATCATCAATACAGTCGCATATTATGTATACCCTTTTCAATAGTATAGCAGGCGACTATCAAGCCGGTCGCAATATTGTCCAATTGCATGTGTCCAAACACACGGTGTGCCAGTACAGACCTACTTTTGCATACGAATGTGCGATTTGCATGAAAATCATTTCTAATACAACGTAGGCGGCTCGAAGGATTGTAGCAACTGAATGTTATTCACGAGTATAAAGCGTTGTCTCAGCACGCAGACTGTTAGCAGCTACTTGCAGCATAAATCCTAAATCCTGCATCCTAAATCCTAATCATAAATCCTAAATCCTAAATAATATTATAAATGCGAATGTGAGTTTGTTTGTTTAATATATAGAATGTCTCCGCACAATATAAGTAGGTCCATGGCTTGGCATTTTGTATATCTGCTAGTTTTGAGTTGTTATTGTTTCTACACTTTAGTTTTAGTCTTAATATTGTATATTTCTTTTATTCTTTTTTTTGTTCTACCTTATTACTTCTTGCGTTCTATCTGAAGTTATTTTTTTTCTGATACAGCCTCTTGTACATTATTTTGAAGTAATATATTAAATGAAAAAAAACTACTATAAAAATCATTTGATGTTTATACATAACTATACTCACCGCGCGTATACTTCGACTTCGTGGCATACAGTCAGCTTAAAACAAAATTGAAATGCTGAACTGTTTGCATACAGCGATTACGACCGTAACGAATCAAATTTTATTGTGGCGTGCTAATTTTATTATTTGTTCACTGATTGGTTCCAGAGTTTGAGTTCTTTATGGCAGGTACCAGAGTTCTGGAAAAATTAGAAAAATAAATAATGTGGTAAAAATAAACTTGGTATTTCGCAATGATGTTAGAAACATCTGGAGCTAGAATAGGCCAGTGAAATTAGAATTGTATGATGTATTTTTAGCACGTACATTTCAAAGCCATAGTTTTAGGTTACCGTAACTCTTGGACCAAAAATCGTTCATGGTTTAGCAGTAATTAAGAAAACGGACTTCTACAGACAGTAATATGTGCGGTTGCAACATACTGGCCGGCAATAACAACCATATTATAAAATACACGTCAATATTTCGCTTATGGCTATCCAGAGATTTATGCTCGGAATAGTAGACGCACTAGACCCAATTAAATATTTTGGAACTGGCTGGGCTATGGTTGAAGATATCGCAGCCAAATATTGCCGGATAATAAAGCTCGCTTAGATGTCTTTTAACAACCATCACATATTTCAATCGTTATATATTTAATTTCTTTTAGTCTTGATTTATTTTTATAATAGGTATATACCTACCCTACCTGTCTTTTTTTGTTTGAAATCAAAACACAGGGTATCTATAAACGTAAAACCTCATTTATAATGTTTATTTCATTGTTGAATGCGACAATAGCGAGTCCATTCAGTCTTTATTTAACGTGGGCCCGAGCAGTTTGCATCTTTAATAGCAAAAATTTGCATAGCCTCTATGAAAATGGACAATTGCATAATAAATGGGTCTCTCGCTGAGCATTCAAATAACAAAGTTGGAGGATTTTGTGCAAAACACAAAATAATGGCAATTGAATCATACAATGGAATGTAAAATCCAAATTGGCCATACAAAATGTAAAAGCTATTTTATTAATGGATCTTTCCAATTGATTTGATTGTTTTTGGAAGTATATAATCCTAACACATTCTAAATCCTTAACATTCTGAATCCTATAATATGTAACGGATATTAACGCGATCATGCATAATGTTTACCTTTTTTATGCTTGACGTTTCGACCAGGTTACACCGGCCGTGGTCACAAGCTGACTGGTGCTGCGATGTCATGTCTCCGTTTGTGAGGCAGAAGAATCTTGATTCACCCTCACTTTTGGCATATTTTTATTTTACGGTATCCCTATTACGTATGCTAGTGACGTAGTGCCGTGAGTGTAGTTTGTGACGGTACATGAACAAATAAAAGTATTGATTAACAATTATCGTCTGCTCCGTGCCTTGGAGAGCACGTTAAGCCTTCGGTCCCGGCTGCCATGAACATCTATGGCAGTCGTTATTGGGAGAGTGTCGACACAAAAGATCCCACTGGGTCGAAGTGTCGCCGGTCTGCACTGACTGGCCGAAGTTGGAAGTTAAATAAAAGAGATGGGTGTAAAAACCCAGGATTCAACCTCTTCGTCTTAAATATAAAAGCATTTAAAATACATGTGACCTTGTGACCCCTATATCTCGGAGTTCTTTTGACTCACAGGGCCCATATTAAACTCGACCAAGGTATGACCCTAAGGTGTATGCACACCAAGTTACAAGTCAATCGGTCCAGTGGTTCCGGAGTTACGCCTGTCACTAACACACAAACCCACATAGTGTTTTCATTAACCTCTGAAGATGACTCAAATTCCAAAATTCCAAAACGATATCCAATTAAAACCGTCAACAATTATCAAGTTTTATAGCCTTTTATCGCCGTCGCATAAGCAAATAAAATCGAAGACAGTAAGCTAGCAATCAGTCAACGTCGGAGACAAGGCGTTAGGAAGCATTAGTCTTGATTAAAATTAAACTTTGCTCCCATTTGAGCCTGCAAACCTAGATCACCAGTAATCTTAGTCGATTGTGGCCGGCTTTTTCTGATTTCGACGAACTTAAAGGGGTTTTAGATAACGTCGTTGTTAGCTATTGTTGATGTCTTCGGGTAATATTGGAAGGGTATAGTGGTCACTTGACATTTGCAAGATGTATGACCCTACCTTTATTTCCCGTCGGGCTTAGAGATAAGAGGTTATTAAGGAGGCATTTTTCATACTTGACCTACAGCTGAATTTCGGCCATGGCAGCGAAATTAGTGCTTATTTCTTGGTTCGCTCGGTTATTTAAATTAAAGCAGTAGCCGAATATTTATGGCTTTTGGCAATCTAGAGACAATGTGTTAACCCCTACTTATTGAACTACCAACCTGATAACAACTAATTTTATTTCTAGTTGAAAGGATTTATAATAGAAATATTAAGCATTATGTTTACTAAGAAAAATGTAAATCATAAACGAGAAAACACTCAATCTTTGAATAAGGTATTGAATTAGTGACTTCGACAACCAGTGTCGTGTCTATAGCAACTAAGATAGAACTATAAGGCTATCCCTACCAGGATTGAAGATTAGACTTTATATAATCTAAGGCAATGTCATAATGCTGTGTCTCTTATATGGGTATATAAGAGCCGGCTAAATGGCAGTTTAACTCAAAATAATTAGTCGCCGAATTCTTTGCGCCATGTAAATTTAACTTCATTCAACTTCACTTCAACATTCAGCAGCTTAAAATATAGCGATAATATAGAAATGAATCGGGTTCAAGTCCTGCGTTTGTTACATTTCCTAATTATACTTTTAAAATGTGTAAAGCTATCAAATATTGCTCGCCACGTTGTAAAGTTAGACAGCTAAAATGTAGTTATAAATTAATCCAATGTTGGATAACTTTAACCTAAATAGCTGAAATTGATTAATGTGAAACTTGTTTATAGATTTATTTAGACGTTTTAGTCTGGATTTCTAGCCTCATTTATAATTTAGTCTCGCAAGTGTTGATACATATTAGACACGCTTGGAGAAGTGAAGAGAGACTAGTGAACAAACCAATGAAAATAATTTTGCATAGACATAAACTGAGTGTATTTAATTAAAGAAAAATATTTAGTAGGGATATTTTTTGTTTAAAGAAAGGTGTAGTTCTATGAGTGCTGACCTCGCCTATGCCATATTATATCAATGTTTGTATTTTGTGGATTTGAACTTTATTTAATTTTATACCTATCACTCACAAATACATACTTGTTACGAGTAAGAATGCCGATGTCTGCAAACCTCCAGGTGTTATTCTAGGTGCGTTTTAAACAGAAAAATAATGTGTTGTGCGTTTCTATATTATTTAATTTGTAAGGACCTTGATCGCAACGCGGAACAAAAAGCACTCTTAAAACAATGTACATTTTACTAAGTACTTCTTAATAAGTACCCTGTACTTAGAAAGAATACTTTATAGCTAAATTGTGAATCTAAATTCCAGAGCAGTTGAGAAAATAAAATGGTAAGTAACCTTCAACTGAACACAAAAAACATCAGCGAGAAAGTTGTAAATAACTATCTTTAGTTTAGAATCCCAACTTTATTTCTTAACAAGTAAAGTTGAAACTTGTTCGGCAAGAATTACTGGCGAAGAAGGGAAATTTTGAAGCACTCTTATCATAACCATAAGCTTGCAACTTCAAGTTGAGAAAGGCTCGTTAAAATATACTAGTACTTAACTTTAAATTCTGCGTGGCTATTGTCAAAATATTTTTGCTTCGTGTGGATTTTTCCTGGTTTAGTTGATTTGATCTTTTATTTTAACAAAGATATAGGTATGTCGAATCCACATATACGTTTAGGTCTCACGGTACAAAGCTGTATGGTACGTTACTGAAATAAAGCTTAAGTTACTTAAAGAGAAAGAAAAATTAGAGATTATTCTCGAATAAGAACATTATAAGTTGAAATTAAGTTATGATAAACATTTAAAAAAGTATTGAAAGTTAGTTAGAAAGACATATAAGATTTGATTAAGTCTGTTATTTAACTAATATTGTCTTCTATTTACGCGAATATTATTTATTGAAATTAAACTGCTATATACGGATTTCATCGCGTTGTTTATTTGACACTTAATTACATAATTTTGAAAATTGTTACACTACTACTACTATTAAACTTTACTAATTTTTAAGCTAATTAAATTATTATTAAACTATTTAGATTTCATTTATTTTTACACTTTCCCCGACGTTTCGGTTGCTTTTCAGCAGCCATGGTCACGGGGAGACTAAGATGGCAGTTGTCTCAATGTTCCAGTGTAGTTATTTCAAAGTACCCGAACATAATTTAATCATTGGTGTTTCTATTTACGCAGAATGTCTATTTAAGTTAAGTTAGTTAGTTAGTTTAAGAATCTGTTATTTAAGTTTCTCAACAATCATTGTTGTTTAATAGATACACCTGTAATCTACTTTTGAAAATATTGATCAGTATAGAAATGTTTACTCTTTCAGGTAATTTATTATAGAACTGATTCGAGACTATCTATTAGAAACAATTTTAAAATTCTTTCTTTATTAGAAAGCCTCTTTTGGTTATTGGAGAGATAATTTACTCGATGTAGATGAACAAATCATATACCTTTATAATATTAGATAACATGAGTCTATTCTGTTCGAGCAATGTTGTAGATCTAGGGCTTGTACCGAGTTTCCCTTGGCAGAAATATCTAATAACACAGCGCCCGACCCGAGAATCGTAATTTTAACACCTGCTATAAAATTTATGTCTTGATGGCAGTAAATTGAAGCAGTGGCTGAATATTGGACCCGGTAAGAAAGGTATGGTTTGTGAGTCCATATTATACGTGTTTATTAAGAACTAGTTTTTGCTCGTGGCTTCACTTGCGTAAAAGTAGGTCAGGTTAGGTGTACCACAACTTTTTTAAAATAAACTGTAGCCCATGTTACTCGGTGATAATTAAGCTTTCTAACGATCAAAGAATTTTTAAATCAGTTATTTAGTTTCTGAATTAAATCATTACAAACACAAACAAAAAACTAATTTTTCTTTATAATCTATATATGTATGTACATATAAAACTCTTCCGTTACTGAGTGACTGACAGACAACGCACAGCCGAAACTACTGAACGCAAGAAGCTGAAATTTGGCATATATGTTCCTTGGAGAGTGTAGGGAAGGATTTTTAGAAATACCATCCTGAAGGGTGTGAAAGGGGTGAAACCTGATATTCACACGGGAACGGGACTTACGCGGGTGAAACCGCGGGAAAACTACTAGTATTAGTATAAATTGCGAGTTGTCGAAATAACACAATGCCTCGAAAATTGTACGGTCTATTCGAACGATGATTTTTTCATTGTCACTCATTATATGTTGTTCGTATAGTAATCAAATATTTGAATGTAGAGCTTGATGGCATAGTTAGTTGGACGTGTGTTACACTTAGCCTCACAATTGGGCCATTGTGCGTAATAGAGCTACAGAGTATATCCCAACTAATATTATAAATGCGAATGAGAGTTTGTTTTTTGTTTGTTACGCATTAACGCCTTAATTACTCGACCGATCATCATGAAATGTCGCATACACGTTGTCAGGAGATTAAAAATGGACACTACTACTGGTACTATTACTTACCCAATATACATTTATGCGAGCAAAGCCACGGGCAAAATCTAGTTGACTTAATATATTTTGTTGTAGCTTTTTATATCCATCACCTATTCGTTTTAATTCTATTTTCTTTCTGTATTGCACATGTATCCATTGAGCTTGACGAGATACTTTTCGTTTTAGCTCTTATAACAAGATTTACATTTATCTTATCTTATCTTATGTGGGGGCCAGTCAGTGCAGACCGGCGACATTTCGACCCAGTGGGATCTTTTGTGTCGACACTCTCCCAATAACGACTGCCATAGATGTTCATGGCAGCCGGGACCGACGGCTTAACGTGCTCTCCGAGGCACGGAGCAGGCGATAATTGTCAATCAATACGCACATAATGTCGAAAAGTCATATAACTTCCGAAAGTCAGTTGTGCGCGACATGGGTTCGAACCCGAGACCCTCTGCATTGCAGTCTGTTGGTCTCCCCACTGAGCTATCGCTGCAGATTTACATTTACATTGGACTGAATAAATACTTTGAGATACGTGTTGAATACCAAATTTTAAGAACTTACAGATCCGTCGGTTCGCTCTTATAAATTCATGTACGAGTCAATATGTCTTCTAACGTTCCATGCGTACGTTAATTGCCAAAGCTTTAATACAGTTTAAAACAATAGTAATAATATCCAATAATAAGGATGCAGCTTTAATATGAACCATATTATAATCTCACTCGTACGACTATCTTTTGTGATTTAAAGTCAAATGTGTATTGAACTAAACGTCCAATATTTAAACAAATATAGTAATTTACAAAAAATATAAGCCCGCAAAACGACAGAAATATTTTCACATCGTTAAATAAAATTACGAAACCTTTCTTGTATCAACAATTTTACCTGTGCGATGTGCCTAACCGTCGCCTACGTACGTCATCGTCTGACATCTTGGATCGGCCAATTAAGATAACAATGTGGTTGCTCGTTATCCAGGAAGGTTCTACTAAAGCTTTATTGGTCGGTACTGTATCCGGGTTCACTACTGCCGGATTAAATTAATTCTTGACCTTTATTTCTGCCGCACTTTCAATAACTCAATATTTTCAAAGATAATTTGTTGGAGTGCAATTTGCAACAAATTTTTCTCGTTGGCGATTTTGATCTGGTGAACTTACTTGGTTGTGCTATAGACTGAAGTCGTTAAAAACTGATTGCTCACGATTTGCTTTGAATAGATAATCAACAGTAAGGTAGTCGATTATTATGTATTAATAGGTATACAGATAGAAAGAGAGAAGCAGATATTGATGAAGTTCATCGTTAGAGTAAACTATGTATAAATTACCATACATGTAAAAAGTGTTTTCATAGTACCATACATACTACCAAAAAAGTATGCAGAGGCAGATTATACTACTGAAAAGAGATAGATTGTGGTGTGTTATGTCCACATTTTGCCTGTAATGTTAAGTACATTTGTTACAAATAGTTCGTTCAATTTTAATGCAGCTACCAGAATTTCCTATAAGTTATTACTTTGCACAACTAGAATCGGGCCCGTTATCTCACGATTGTACATAAAACCATCACTTACATCACGTGACCAACGAAGCACGTAATCTTGTATTATGCAAAACAAGGATATTACTTTGGGGTAATGTCACTCACTTTGATTGAGCGTTGTTTGATGTAGGAGACTGGCAGGCGAGATTTTCAATTTTGTTGATGCGTAATAAAATTAAATCTGAATTTTGCTAACCTGTTTTAGTACCTATTACAAAATACAAAAGGAATAAAATAAATCTAGAGGAATTCACAGTATGCTCCCAGCTGGCCTTGGAATTAATTTTCCAAACAAGCAGTTCAATAGCACCTTTCTTCAAGGCTACAAACCGAAGAAAAGCAACTCCTTAAATTAAAATGTTTACCTTCGGTCCCATACATATTTACAATGCCAAATTTCTCATTTCAATTTATGGAATATGGAAAATTAGGTAGATACTTGCAAAAGTAAAAAAAAAATTCTACAAGTTAAATATTGCTCAATTGCAGCATATATTATATATAAAGAGCTTATTTATTAAGTCCGGTATTAAATTATTTATTATATTTATGAAAGTATATTCATTAAAATATCACTTCTATCACTGGATACTTTACAAATAACATAGAACATCCGGACTTGGAATACATATTTGCGAATAATTCAAAAACGTGCTCTCTGGGGCACGGAATATTATGACGTTTTTTAATTGGTCTATGAGATTGACGTTGGTTAGATCCTCGTGGATCGAACGATATGCGCGGTCGCCATTGCATTACGCGTTACATCAATTACATAATCTATGAATAATGATAACTTATGTTATTTAAACCATTACACCATCTTTTTTTCTATCATCGCAGTGTTATTTTCTATATAACACTTCGATGGTAGGAAAAATAAAATGTTTGTGAGTACACACATTATCTGTAACTACAGTAAAACGATCCAATTAGAAATGGTAAGCGAATTCTCCGTGTGAGCACGCAATGAAATGCGATTGAATACTACCAGAGCCGAAAGCTGAATGATTATCGGCTCTAAAGTTATTTACGTTCCGAACAATTACCACGAAATTCTCGCGTTCGAGGTGTGCGGATTAAATTTTCCACGTACAGATGAGGCGATGAATATTTGGCAGACGAAGTTTTCTTTTCAAACACTGGATTGAACTGAAAATTCACACAAAGTGACCACAAAACAATTAGTTTAATAGTAGTAGTAGTGAAACAATTTTCAAAATTTTGTAATAAAGTGTCAAATAAACAACGCGATAAAATCCGTATATAGCAGTTTAATTTCAACAAAACAGTTAGGTTTGAGTTATTGTTTGTCCACGGATAAACTTTTAAACGTCAATCGTGTTGTGGTTACGTACGAAACATGCTTAAACCACTCTATCCAAAAATACAAATATGGCGTAATAATGCGCAGCGATAAAGTATTTTGTTTTAGTTTGAATTTAAATATACATATAAAACTGAAAACATTTATCTATTCAAATGCTGTACAGTGCTTTCGAACGAGGGTTTTATGATATAGTCGTATTAATCCGTTTCAGATTGAATAAAATATTCAAACCTTCACATTAGTAATCTTAACAGGATTAATATGTTTTGAACCTGCAACCAATTTAATCAGAAGGATGTAGGAGGAATAGAATAATTTTTCCTCTTCCATCATAAAGCGCGTGACAAAATAATAAATATTGAATTACAGAACATTGAATTATAAAACTACATTTGCGTAGTGCGAGTAAATTTGATTCTTAGACCTCAGACCACACAGACCCTCTGTTCACGTTACTGATGGGCGCCTGTTAATATAACTTAGAGATACATAAATTAGGCTTCATGGTACGAGGCCAGTCGTGATGAGGTTTCGACCCAGACCCAAGAAATAAATATGATGCTACACTCGCAGTTTCTGTGAAGTGGTAATGTTGTTAAAAAAGTATCCTATAATACACGCGGATAGTATCCATTCTTTTTATCTTCCTCTTATATAAAAACCTACAAATCTTACCTTTATATAATCCTAACTAATATATTATTATAAATACGAGATTGATATGCTTTCAAGCCTTAACTACTCGATCGATCGTCATGAAATTTCGCGTACACGTTGTCAGGGTTACAGAAAAAACCATAAGGTACCATACAGCTCGAAAAAGTACAGTTTTAGAGAGATAACGCGAGCGAAGCCGCGCGGGAAGTCTAGTATATATGTATATATTAAAAGCCGAATGTTAACGACGTGCTACAGTAACATTTAAAACTCATGTAGGGAAATTCAGGTAGGACTTAATTAATTATTCATGTTCACCAATCAGTCTTTAAATGCAACAATCATGTATGTAAATTAAGTACTGATAAATGTGGCCTATTTATATCTTGGGTTCATTCTGAGAAACGAATTCGTGAATTTTAATTAATACTTTATTTATGTTCGGCTTTGGGTAGCGGGTATTACAATACGACCCTATGAGGTCAAATTATATTTATATAAAGAATGAACGAAAAATTTTAATTGCTCAATGCTTTTCTGATTAATTCAGAGCTTATTTACTTCGAAATCAGGGTTACAAAGAGAAAATGAATTAAATGATTTAATTAACATTTATACTCCCAGGGAGTCAGACAGAAGTATTTTGATTTCATACACATTTCATTAGTACTATTAGGCGCCACGATACTACCACTGACACATATTTTTTTATCAAAACCTAATAATATTGTTTTACGTTACCGCGAATGTTATTCATTGAAATTAAACTACTTTAGTTTCATGATTTTAATAGTTAAGAATAATAGTAGAGTTTAATAATAATAGAAGTAGTTTAATAATTTTAAAATTATTTAGAAGTTTTCAAATAAACATCGTGATAAAATTTGTATCAAGTAGTTTATTTTAAAATACAAAACCAGGAACATCTTATATAAATGTAAACTTCACGCATGGCTCAATGGATAAGCCTTGCTGCTGCGATGAGTGTTCTGGGTTCGAATCCACAAGAAGGTCTATGTGTGAATCACATAATATTGCTCTGAACCTGATATACAAATTACATAATTATTTGTATTTATTATGTGAAAAAATAAACAATTTGTCTGTCCTGGACATCGAACTTGGCAATTGTGCTTGTACACCACTTACTAACGCGGCCGTCAGTAGATCAACAAAGATTCTACATTATTTAAAATGCATTTTTTAAATTAAATTCCTTTGTTTTTGTGTACAGGGCAATGTGTACGATATTATTACCGAAGCATTCGTAAAACGGATGTGTTCGGCTGTATATTAAATAAATGCCACAGATTTATTATTGCATTTCGTTTCATGTAAATACGTGGTTTATTGATTTTTGAGTGGACTGGCGGTTATATTTTGATGTGATATTCAAATAATGAAATCGTATATTTAATAGATAAGTAATTGATTCGTTTCAAATTTTAATTGTATGAGTATAAATATCAATTGTATGAGTGCAAAGTATAACTGTGAGTTATTATAAAAGTGATAACAAAATGATAAAAAAAACTATCGCATTCAAGCTCTATCACTTATTATTTAATGTATAACTTGCAACTATTTATATCTGTAGATGCCGTCGTTTTGTGTTTTTTCATCCGCAGTAACTTTTTTAATCTGTATGTAATCAACGATGGCCTTTATTTATCTAAAATTTTCTGCGACCTTTATCATTATGTTCGTTGTTTGAATGTATGTATGTGAAATACCCCGGAACACAATAATTTTAAACAAGTATGTAGACTTCTACTGACTTTTTTTAAAAGAAAGAAAAACGTCTTATTTTTATATCTCCGAAAGTGGAGGCACGTACTAAGGGGCAAGCCTATTGCCGACTACAGAGGACAGTTTCAGACTCCATGCTGCTGAGTCTATGTTGACAGAAAAAGCCAATAACATTTTGTCAGATTCGAGGATCTAACTCGAAACCTCATGCATAGCAATCACTTTCAATACCGCTGCGCTACCGAGACGGAAAAAAAGACAGAAAGTTTTGTTTACCGACATAAAACGAAAAAGATACGGCGTAAGATACGTTAAACTACAGCCAGATTGTCAATTTCTTTTTTTTTTGATGTAGTACGTTTAAATTGACATACAGATCTTATCCTTGTCTGAATATTCACGATTCTGTTACATCAAGATATGTTTCGTTGTACGTTGCGAATGGAAAAAAACGTGTTGACGAGAAACAGATAACAATCGCAGATTCCTTTCGTTAATTAAAAAATATCTGCTGTAAGCAATGAGTAGACAATTATCCCTTGAAACAGGTTATTTAGTGATTATTTAAGATCATTATTATAAATGATCGATTGTACCTTTAATGACATCTGATGAAAGAACAGAATATAAGTTGATTTTGCCGATTTAAATAGTATACGATCCAAATACTCTTAGAAAAGCGGATCAAGTGACAGCTTTTTTAAATTACATATATCAACTGGGAGACTTGTTACGAAAATGCAAATATTTCTTTTGCTTGAGACCTAAAATTATAGATAATGAAATGTAAGTGTAGAACATTACTGCTTATCTCTTAGAAGATAAACAAGCGAGAGTTTATGTATAAAAAATTAAAAATGGAAACATTATTTATTGCCACAAATACTAACTACATAATTTTCTTATAAAACAACAACGAAACAATTGAAAAGACTACCAAATAAATAGTTTGCATACAAATATTATGACATCGTGGACACAAATGGTCTCCATTCGGCTTTGATGTTGCAATAATACTGACGTATTACCTACCGCAACGCTGATTTTCAATGGAGACCACGCGCAATGATATGTTAAAGGTGTAGGCGTATGTATGTATGAATACATACATACGCCTATACCTTTGAAAGGGTTGGTAGAGATATAACTCTCAATTTTGCCAGATATGAATTTAGGTTTCACATAATAATTGGGTACTAGCCGATTAATGTCTACCCGACACAGTTTCAGTCTCGGTGCTATTACTGAGACCCTGATAACACTGTGCAACTGAACCCGAATCCGAGGCCTCGTGCATAGCAGTCGCCACCAATTATATTATTTTAATTATATGTGTATGTTCTTAATTGTTTATAAAGGTCGACATTTTGTATAAACATTTCGTCGATAAATAAGCTTAATCCAGTCTTAAATTGTATGACTTGCTTACAATGAATGCAAGGAGGAACACTTTGTGTGCCTTTAATTAAACATCGTTTTGCGTAATTCAAGTGTTTTAAAATAAATATTTTATCTCATTATTACAGGAATCGCAGGACTGGTTAATTGGAATTTGGTGCTCTTTTGAAGTTTTGTAAGAATCACTTTGTAACCTAAATGAACAAAAAATATTTTAGGATTTCGCTGAACTGATATTTGAATATTTTTTGTACATTATTCTTATTAGCTGTACTTTTATATTTTTCTTGTATGTACTTGGTTTTTACTTTTATTGTTGTATAGTATATGGATAACCCTAAAAAAATATTATCGCTATTTCAAGTGGTTACGATACTTTTGACTGGCAATTTAAAGTTGCTGGAATAGTACTTACTAACATGTGAGAAATACCAGTGTATACATAAACATCTTCGAGGAAATCGTTTGAAGATTTCTCGCATCCCTCTGATAAGCATGATTGATGTACAGGAAAACACAGTTCTCGATAAAGCTTTTATATTGCATTGCCTACCTCGGTGGCTCAGCGGTAGTAAATATGGCTGTTGTAGCCCTGAACAACCAACTAGAGAATCCGAGACGCCATGAAGCTCTTTTCTGGTCAAGCCAACTAAAAGGTATAATTTTTATCAAGAAATTCGTAGCCCGGAGTTAGGACGTTGAAGGTATTGCATACCGCCGCGCCTCGGAATATACTGTCTTTCCCGTCGTGTCGAATAGCCGTCCCATCGACTGTGAAAATAGAGAGTGCACTTGTGTTTGCGCACACACGCACGCGCAATAATATATCTTGCGCAGATGGCTAATCTCCACTTGTATTGGCCACCATGACCGAATTTCTGTGTTGATTTTAGATTGTAATAAAATATTCACTTATTATTTAATAAAATATCGTATACCGAATGTAAATAAAACATACTATTTTAACTATACGACACTAAACTACTATTTACTGAAATCTATCATAACATACTTTACCTAAAATGTATAGTATATATAGTAGTATAATTTGTGATCTTAAGTTTACGATCAACGCAGCAATACAAAAATATGACCCCGATATAAAAATATCATATATTCACAATATTTTGATTACAAAGTAAACCAGAACGTATATTGCTGAAAGCTAAACAACGGTGTCCAAATATACTCAATCTGAATAAATAAGACTCAAACTGGAAAACCATCCCGGAAAAAATATTGTGAGGAAACCGTTATGTCTGAGTCGGGCTTAATATTTATTCTATCACATACACACAACACCACCTAGCCCAAACTAAGCAGAGCTTGTACTATGGGTACTAGACAATGGATAAACATACATATATACTTTTTTTTTTTGTAAATACATACATATTATACATAGAAACACCCAGACCAAGACAAACATCCATGTTCATGCACACAAATGTTTGACTTGTGCGGGAATCGAACCCACGACCTCAGGCGTGGCAGTCGGTTACACTAACCACTACGCCATCGAGTCGTCAAATGTTCACGAAGATATGCAAAGTGTGTCAACGCACACTTTGCTAGCATAGCAAGCCGATATAATTCTTGAGAAGGCTAAGTGCCAGTAGTAAAACTGCTTATAAATAATCTGACGTCTATATTTCGGAAGAGGTACGCAGTGGTGTGTAGCATCCTTATATGGCTTCCTACCTATATCTTAGGTTCAACGTATGAGAGGCCTTTTACTGAGCACAATAATAATTGCAAACTCCGTGATGCAACTGAGAATTTCTCCACAAAAAATACCAATAACACTTTACCCGTCCCGGGAATTCAACCCAAGAACTCATGCACAGCAATCGCAAATACTACTGATCTGTCACCGAGGCTGTCTTTTAAAGAGAGCTATTAGCGATGGGTGATTATCGATGGAACATTCGATTCGAATTACAGAAAATTTCAAGTAATGGTAACATTATCATATAGATAACTAACCATATTTAATTATTGCTTGAAATGTTAATTATAACACAGTAATAATGATATGATACGTTATAGTGAATAGGAAGGCCGTTCTATAAATAAACTTCCATTCAAAGTTTCAATAATCTCACTAAATCGTCTAACCCAAATAAGTGTAATAAATCAATCATTTGTAATTGGCAACATCGATCGAAAATAGAAAATGCTATAGAAAATTATATTGTCTATAAAACGGCCACTATTTCGTGCGTGGTGGTGTACCAAAGTAAATAAACAACTTCCTTTCTTCCTCCTTGGTGAATCAAAATATATTTGTTTTATAAATGACTTATTTTTAAACATTTTTAATTATGGTGCCTACGGTCATGTCGTTCGCTGTGAACATAAACGCGACGGTAATGTTTGAATGCACTAGTACGAATATATGCACACACCGATAGTAAGGTTTCTAGTTTTACCTATTGAGTCGCAGCGGGACACCGGTGTCCAGGCACAATAGATTTTTAATTATGGCTGGTTATCTAAGACCTGACAGATTAATAAAAAGCGCATTAAGACTATTTCAATTATCGATACGGCGTTTGAAAATATGGGTAATGGATAGTACTAGGCTCACTTTCAATTATGATACACCGAAAATACGACGAAATGTTGATGCAGTATGTCGGACCAAATTTTCGAGGAAATATAAACAAGATAGGTTTTTAAGCAAGATTATGTTTACAACTTTTAAACTTTCTACGATATTATAACATCATCAGTAATCTTCGTTTCAAAAACTTACTGACAAAAACCGTGATCAGATTTTTCTTGCCTTTGAAAAACTTATTCTTCTATAGCAAGCGGGCCTCTGTAGAATATCTTAAGAGCACAAAAGCCTATTTTCTCGGTATGCTACGATGAGCAAAGCCGGTTATTGTTATAAGTGAAGTATTTGCCACTCCATGGATAGTAAGCTCTGTGGTGTAATAAGTTTATTTTGCTAGCAAAAGAGCAGTCGGCATACAATTATCAACTGCAATTTGCGGTGTTTTCAGAGAGCTTCATTGGAATTTAATTTGCATACAATCTGTTTGGGCTTCATATTTGGTGTACAGCTTAATATTCAGTATGAATATATTGTTACATGTTTTATCATAATTGTGAATTGATCAACACTTTACTTAATTTATGATACCATAAATATGTGAGTGGGTAAAATAATCGGTCCCGGCTGCCATGAACATCTATGGCAGTCGTTAATGGGAGAGTGTCGACACAAAAGATCCCACTGGGTCGAAGTGTCGCCGATCTGCACTGACTGGCCCCCACATAAGATACATACATACAAGTAAAATAATAACTTTTATGTTATTCTGTCTATATAAATAAAGATCGATTGCCACATGTATGACGATCAAAAACGGCTTGACCGATTTGGCTGTTTGTTTTTTTGGTCAGGCCAAGGTTTGTATGAACGAAAATTTGTGAAAATCCGCGGTATATGTCGAAAATTTAAATGGTACTTTTGTATGAAAAAAAAATATTGACGTTTTTATATTGAATTTAAACACGTGAAATGTATTTTTTTATAGATTGATAGGACAATGACTGTCAGGTCAGTTAATAAGTATATAGTTAAGTATCATGTTCACTTCTGCATTCGCAATTAAACTTTTGTTTATACCATAGACTCAGAATATAATTCAAGTTTAATACATATAAATAAGTCATAGTGTGTGTAGTGTATGAACACTACCTATATATAAAAACTTTTCCAGTATTGCACAACTAGAAATAACAGTAAATCGCTTCTAATGTGCAAATTTAGTGGATAAGTAGCTTTGGAATACAGTAATGTAGTATGAAATCAGTCAACTCTGTATTCAGTCAAGTTCACTCATTCGTTATAAACCGCTCACCCCAGGATATAAAGGCTTACCGATACCAGATGAATATTGTAAAGTCCGCAAATAAATTCGTTTGATAGATTAACTTCGGTTGGGTTTGGACGATAAGGGGAAATTCACACATTTACATCAATTTCTTTAAACATTTGTTACATATCAAGGTATTTATTAAAAGTATTCGTAGAAACAAAATTCAGTCTAAACTGTCGTTTAGAATTAATCCTAATCACAGATAATATAATATTATGTATGTATGTATGTATCTTATGTGGGAGCCAGTCAGTGCAGACCGGCGACACTTCGACCCAGTGGGATCTTTTGTGTCGGCACTCTCCCAATAACGACTACCATAGATGTTCATGGCAGCCGGGACCGACTTAACGTGCTCTCCGAGGCACGGAGCAGGTGATAATTGTCAATCAATACGCACATAATTTCGAAAAGTCATATAAATTACGAAAGTCAGGGGTGCGCGACGTGGGTTCGAACCCGAGACCCTCTGCATTGCAGTCTGTTGGTCTCCCCACTGAGCTATCGCTAGCTAGACAATACTCAATACTCTCATACAAACTAAATATATGAATTAAGTCTTATAGCAGTTAGATTAAAAATTATCAGTTTTCTGTATATAAAGAGTAAATAAAAAGCGTTGAGCTTAAAGCTAAAATGTACCAGAACGAACGTAATTGATTAAAACCTGAATCTATTAAAGTATTGGATTGCATCGTCAATAAAAAATATAACGAAAATATTTACTAAATTTGATTAATTGGCTTGAATAGTTGTACGTAGCATAGAATACCTACTCAAGATAATCAATAAACTTGCCATCGTGTAATATTGATTAAAATAGGTATCTCGCCACTGGTAGTATAAATTCAGCGTTATAAACATAAATAAATATATTTACAGTATAATCCTTAGCATAGGGTGACTACTTATGTCGTGTTAGAGCCTTAAACACAGAGCTTTTGCCTTTAAACCAATAGAAAAACTTACATACATAGTATGAAAGTGTAGGTAGAGTTGTATTACACCCAAATTGCCCCAGTTTTGACTTGTGACGTGATAAGGGGCAATGCCTTTTTATTGGTGTTGACGTTTGCCAGACACAGATGCAGATTCTGCGCTGGTACCGAGAATTGTTTGACAAAGAAACCCAATATTATTCATTACGCTTACACTGTAGTAATACAGTGTAGTAGAGCCTCGATGATTTCTGTATGAATGGGCCGGCTCGACCGGGGAAGGACTACCCTCTCGCAGAATATCGACGTGAAATAACAGTATTCCTACTGTTGTGTTTCGTTCGGTGAGTGAGAGTGCCGGTGGCCCAATCACCCTCTTTCCCCCTTCCCGCTCCTTCTCCTTCCCACTTCCTTTCCTAAAGGGTCGACAACGCGCAAATGATGCCTCTGGTGTTGCAGGCGTCCATAGGTTACGGTGACCTCTTACCATCAGGTGGGCCGTATGCTTGTTTGCCATCTTAGTTGTATAAGAAAAAAAAGTATGTCTAAACAGAATAGAACTCGTTTGAAGTCATAATCAGGCAAATTTAGATCATTAGATTTTACATACATAGTTTTTAAGGATAAGATCAATTTGTATTTATGGTATACTAGAGTTTACCCGCGACTTCGCTCGTGGTATTCTACTTTTGTCCGTAATATTCTTTCTCGGGAACAGTACCGTTTTTTAGATGAATTGTTGCTTTATGTCCTTTTCTGTTCCTCTGCCAACGTGTATGCGAAATTTAACGATGATCGTTCTAGTAGTTAAGGCGTAAACACGTAAGAAACAAACAAACAAACTTACATTCGCATTTATAACATAAGTTAGAATTTTAATGCATCAAATGAAATTATTATAATTGTCGCGTTCTCGACTGTCGTTATATAAACCAGACACACCGAGCTATATTCTAGAACATGGTTTACAAATTCAATTAGTTGATTGATAAGTCAACAGTTGACAAGCTGACAGAAGATCAATGGTTGATGGAAATAGTCCGTTGATTCAACACCCCAATTCTAGGAATTACAAATATATTTGCGGCAAAATGCCATCGTCAAATATAAATGTTTCAACCCAGCAAATGAACCACGTCTAATGTTTATGATCTTGACTCAAATAGATATATAGTGCCAGTAAATATTATTTACTAGCCCTGTGTCATATTTGGCAAGAAAATAATATCGCCTGTATATTTAGTGCCAACTGTGAATGCAGCAGAATGATTTAACTAAATACGCGTACTGCCATAATTTAAAATGATTGAAGAGCAAAATAATAATTGTACACCAAATTAAATCAAAACATAGTTGCTGCTGACAAAGTAAGAATTATTACTACGTACTATTTTTAATCAATATTTTATTTATTTAAGCGTACTGCAGGTTCTTTCCAATCTAATATTTTGGTAGTCCGCCAATAAACTGGACTGAGTAGGTATCCTTTACCAAGTATGTATGTATTCGCACAAGAGAAGAGACAGTTGTCAATATATTAATACTGGTACGAATCGGCTCGCATAAGGATATAGATATTATAGGAAACCGGTGTATGAGTATTATTTATTTAGTTGTATGTCGTCTTCAATCCCTTTTTATATATAGCAAGCTATCATGTACTTAGGTGGTCGCATGCTTGTATCTTGCCAGTAAATAAAACATTTACACATAAAAAATAACTAAATACTCGTACTACTTCTGGTGACTCTGGTATCTGCTTTCATTTAAAGAAAATCATGATGCAAAAGTAACTGATTCTTCACCAACTTATAATAAAAAGCTAACGTTACGCGTCTAAAGTTGTTCGTCGATCAAGATAGGTCAACCATTACTAACAGGATTGCGGTTCTTCAACGTGATACTAGTTAGACACGACTGTGTAATTTCGGCGTCTTGTAGCTTTACTCTTTGTTCTGCGGTTCACTGGTAGTATAAACCGAGCGTTATGAATATAAATAAATTTATTTACAGTATAATCCTTAGCATAGGATGGCTACTTATGTCATGTTACAGCCTTAAACATAGGGCTTTTGCCTTTAAACCAATAGAAAAACTTACATACATAGTATGAAAGTGTAGGTAGAGTTGTATTACACCCAAATTTCACCAGTATTGACTTGTGACGTGATAAGGGGGAATGCCTTTTTATTGGTATTGACGCCAGACACAGATGCAGATTCTGCACTGGTACCGAGAATTGTTTGACAGAGAAACCCAATATTATTCATTAAGCTTACACTGTAGTAATACAGTGTAGTAGAGCCTCGCTGATTTCAGCATGAATGGGCCGGCTCGACCGGGGAAGGACTACCCTCTCACAGAATATGGACGTGAAATAGCAGTATTGCTACTGTTGTGTTTCGTTCGGTGAGTGAGAGTGCCGGTGGCACAATCACCCTCTTTCCCCCTTCCCTTGATACTAGTTAGACACGACTGTGTAACTTCGGCGTCTAGTAGCTTTACTCTTTGTTCTGCGGACTATACAGAAAAAATAGACGACTGTTAGTTGTGAAGGAAGATTTATCTAACTTTATACTGTATACAAATATATTTTTAGAGAAATATATATTGTGAATGTTTTCTCTTACTTACTGGGCTAGATCCGATCTATTTAAACCAAGGGCTATGCTAATATTGGGGCAGCCCGATTCGTGATATATCTTCTTCTTAAAGAAGGTCGGAGCGAAACAACTTCTTGCTTGGTGAGAACAAGTAACTCTATTTATGCTCCTCCAGGGTCTTCTTCAGGGCATTCATGAAATTAAAGTGCTGTTAGCAGGAAATTCGCGCGATTCTGGTCCAGGCACGGATTTTGTAAAGGATTAGCAAGACGCTAGTGCTGAAAGCTTCTATAGGCTACGGTAGTCGCTTATCATCAGGCAGCCTATAAGCTTGCATACTGCCTAGGAGACAAAATATTATTCGTCAATACAATCTGATGAAAGTGCAGCTATGTAGGTACTATGTGCGTAGGTCTAAAAAGTTAATATTCGACTAAATCATGCACGTTACCCACAAGTTCTCGCCTACATACGATATAATTTTACGAGTCTAGTTTCCAGTGTATTCTGGGAGTCATAACTTTAATTATGACAGTAATAAACGTAGTTACGGTTTATCACTAAAGTTTAAATGCGTTTCGTTTAAAAAAGAAGTGCACTTCATTGTTCACTTGTCTCTTTGCACCTCACACATTTTTCCTCAGGGCAACATTACCTCTTTAACAATGTCTAAAGATCTAAGTTAAAAGTAATGTTAAGTTTTAACTGCTACCTTTAACTTCGCAATCATAGAACATTCACAAGAGTACAGTCATAATATGTTTGGTCCTAAGAACAATTGGCGACCTGATGAAAGCGCCTTGGTTGCGGTTAACGTGACGTGAGGCCTAAAAATATGGGGAAAGTACCATTAACACCTGGAAAAGAGAAACAAAGCTTACTATTTTTAACAGTTTTAGGGCTTCTACATGCAAATGTAGTAAACATGCATTAAGGTGTATGTGTATATATCACACACATATTTTCAGACAAAGTTTAGTAGATTTCCAAGTCGAAGCATATCAACCTAAGTGTTGCTACTGAATCATTTTGAATTCAAAAATACCAACAGCAATTTGTTTAACTCAGAATAGACACCGAGACTGCCACTAGACCAACAGTGCACGCTTCGGCGAAAAACTATTATTTACCTATTCCAAAACACTTTAATGAACCATAATGAAAATAATTACCGTAATTTTCAAAACGAATTCCTTAATTAATGCCTTGTGAATGTCGTTTTAAATTTTATCACGACTTGGCACTGTGCCAAGGTGCGGCCAAGGTGTGCCAGATTGTTGCCAGTAACAATAATTTTACGCACATGATCAGTTGTTCATTTTGCGTTGACAGACATGTAAACAACTGTTTTACGTAATCATGTTTTTGCTTGATATATAATATTTTGCTTGATATAATAATAATAATAATAATATTCTACCACATACACACAACACCATCTAGCCCAAGCTAAGCAGAGCTTGTACTATGGCTACTAGACAATGGATAAACATACATATATACATTTTTTTTTGTAAATACTTACGTATTATGCATAGAAACACCCAGACCAAGACAAACATCCATGTTCATGTGACCACAAATGTTTGACTTGTGCGGGAATCGAACCCGCGACCTCAGGCATGGCATTCGGTTACACTAACCACTACGCCATTGAGGCCGACAATTTATTGGTTTATTGTTGATGTATGTAATACATTCAGGATTATATATGAGACTTTATATTTATTAACGATCGATATCAAGAATTAAATCAAGCGAGAAATCTTGAAAGGCCTATGACGTAATAGCAGCCGTGCTGTCAGTACGATTTGTAAGTTAACCGGCATTGACGAGGTGAAGTCCTCAATCACGGAAGACGCGGGTAGATGTATAACTAGTCTTGTCAAGTCTACTTTTATAAAGAGATAATATATATACATTTATGGTGTAGTGGTTAGTGTAACCGACTGCCACGCCATTTCGATTCCCGCACAAGTCAAACATTTGTGTGCGTGGACATGGATGTTTGTCTTGGTCTGGGTGTTTCTATGTATAATATGTATGTATTTACAAAAGTATATATGTATGTTTATCCATTGTCTAGTACCCATAGTACAAGCTCTGCTTAGTTCGGGCTAGATGGTGTTGTGTGTATGTGATAGAAAATTATTATACTAGCGGTCGCCAAGTGGTCGAAATTGATATAAATCTTAAGTTTTAAAGATTTTATTGTCTATAACTATACCCTTATATTCACATTTTATTTAGTCACCTACTCCACATTCATATGTAACGATAATTACGAAGAATTCTACGACATCAGCCGAACAATGCCGAAATACTATGAATACGACTGCTTGTGTCAAATGCACGGTTTTGTGCGTGTAGTGTTTTTCATTAATTTAATGTATTTCTAATGGGGATATCTATTAGGATTCACCACTCCTTCTCCATATAAACTTTAACTATGCCAAATTCCATACCCCTCCGTCCACGCAATTTTCGTAAAAAAGGGTACAAAGTTTTTGCCTCACGTATTAATATATAGATTATTATTATTAATATTGCGCTAACTATTACCGTATACCGAAACAGTACTAAACTTCGTATTGCTTATTAGAATGCTTTGATTTAAAAATCCAATAGCACTTAGTCCATCATTCATAGCATCAATTATGTTAGTAGCAAGCAGTAATGGAGTACCAGAGTGACCGATATTTGCATATAGTTTACAGGTACTCTTGTTGAATATAGATATTTAGTCTTTGGCACCACGGGAGTGAAACTGCGAGTAAAACGTTTAGTTTCTATATTATCTTTTGTATCCATCCTGCATTTAAGAAACTGATTTTAGTTATAGAACCTTTATTTGTTCTTTGTACGAAAATGTTATGTATGATTATTTAATTAGTTTAACGCATTAGTTTCCAATGTGGTCCAGGTGGACCCCCAGGGCTTCACGGGAGACTCAACGGGGGTCTACGATGGCGTGACAAAAAAAGGGGGATCTGCGAAACTTTATTTGCTTTCGATAATGAAGAACTAAAATGTTGGCTTGACTTCACCTATCACTGTAGGCAGATATTTTTTTAAGAAAGCTCAGCCGCTGTTACTTTTAAAACGTGCATATTCCATATACAGTATCAGTGATCAGTTGGTAAAAAAAAAAAGGTCAGGCCGCTGTGGTAGGTTCAGAACCGAGAATTTAAAAAGAAAAAAAGGTTATTATTCACGAATATAACTACTAATGCCAAGGAATATGGTAAAAATGTAGCTGCAGGGTATCCACCAAAACCTGCTAAATTTTGAAAGTGGGCTATGAGAAAAAATGTCTGGGAACCTCTGGTGTAACGTAAAGGTTCTATCGATTTAATCGCAGGCGTACAAGGTTTGTTCTTTTAAAAGATTTATCATAACTCTAACAAGTTACAATTAATCTAAGATTTTTAGGATTCTTCAATGAATTCAGTTAAATTGTAATTGATTGAGTCTTCCTTACATACACAGCCTCAAAAAGCCCTTATTTCCGAAGGGGAAGGCAGAACTGTATTACACAGCCGCATTTCGCCAACAAGTGTAGTAATAGAGGGCAAGTCTATTCACGTTTTTCGGGAAGTTCAAACCTCTGTATATGTAGCTACTGAGAATTATTAATAAAAAAACTCATATCCCTTTGCCCGATTCGGATATCAATCCTTAGACCAAATGCACAGCAGTCGCATATAAATTTACTGTGCTATCGAGGCAGTACAGTAGAGTCTCGTGTGAACCACCTTTTTCCGAACTTTCGAGAACAATTAGGTAAGTCTAAAAGTCAAGCCCAGTATTTCAATCAATTGATGGGTCAGATTTGTGCGTGACCACGGAAAACTGATATAAATAGATTGGAATTATTTATTTAGATTGCGTGTCTTTTTCTTACTCAAGTTTCTAATCAGTACGAGAAAAGCATTATAAGTCTTATAAGGTCAATTCCTACTCGTAATTCTCAATGTTATGTCTTTATTCTATTTCATTGCTATGATTTATATATACTTGTATTAACTTTATATGTAACCTTTTTTGTAAAGAGCAAATTAATTATTACTTTTATGTGTTTCTCTTTCACGGGTATTTTCACAATGCGGTAGGAAAAACTCGGCCTTTTGGGAGGATTACACGGGGATATGGGACCAACACGCACAGGCCCCTCGAGAGTTTTAATTTAGAGTAAGATGGGACACTTACTGAGACACCAGCCGCGGCAAATGTTGAGACTATTGCTACATATCGTATGGCCCTAATAAATTTAAGCTATAGGGATGGGTGTTTGATGGGCTGGTGTAATGAAAACTATGGATGAAAAAACGGCGTCTGCCTGATATACTGTTTCAGTATAAAGTCGAAATAGTAGACAAAATGGATGAAATTATTATTATATCTACCTACAGTTCTAGCTTCAATTAAATATGTTTGTACAGATGCCTTTGTATTTTTATTGTACAAACTAGAAGCTGCAGTATAAATCATACTACTGCGTAATAAACTAAAATTTTCTTAGATAATTTATTTTTTGACATTTTCTTTTTGTTTATTTGATGTAAGAAGATAAAGATGTATTTTATATATGTGGTGGATTGGTTTTTATAAAACAAATCTTTTTTTATAAATACGCATCATTTATATATACACAGTTTTTTTTATGTACCTATACAGCTTTTTCATATATCTTCTTCTCTCTTAGCCTTTATTATTCCCAAGTCACTTGGAGTCGGCTTTTCTGGTCTAACCGGATTTGACTGGATATCAGTTTTTACACGGAGCGGCTGCCACCTGACCTCCGCAACCCGAAGGCTAACGATACCCTAAGGCTAGACCAGTGTCAAGATATTAGAGGGTACTGACTTTCCCAATAACGACTGCCATAGATGTTCATGGCAGCCGGGACCGACGGCTTAACGTGCTCTCCGAGGCACGGAGCAGGCGATAATTGTCAATCAATACGCACATAATTTCGAAAGGTCATATAACTTCCGAAAGTCAGAGGTGCGTGACGTGGGTTCGAACCCGAGACCCTCTGCATTGCAGTCTGTTGGTGTCCCCACTGAGCTAAAATAAATAAAAATAAAATAGTTTATTTATTTTAATCTCTACACTGGCATAAAACAAAAAGAAAAGAACAAAAAAAAAAAATTTTAGAGATACAAAAATAAAAACAAAGAAAACATAAAATTAAGCTGTTTACATAATTACATCATACCGCCAGTGCGAGACCAAAAATGGCACTTATCTCAGCATAATGCTGCAGCACCATGGTAGGTAGTGCAGCGCTGATTTTCTGATAAGTCCAGTGAGGCCACGGACAGCTACGCTTGCCAAATAAAATAATAAACATAAAAATATTACATTATAACATAGTTTCTAAAAATAATTGGGAGTTTCGGAACGCACCAGCATTCCACATCATTTGTCTATGACGACAAGCGAAGGGACGCCAAGCCAAGCCGTCGATATATCATATAACAATATGGCGGACAGTTTTATCTTTGATAGCGGATGCACCTTATCGTAAATAAATAAAGATTGTGAATAATATATGTAAATAGGTAGATGTAAATAATTCTAAATTGTGAAAAAAGGTGCGTATAATGTCAATTAAGTGTGTTTTTAGGTGTACTGTGCATGTTATATATACATGTCTTGTGATATGTATGAGATGTATGATAGTTTAATAAATTGTATTGTGTGCTGTGTTTGGACCAGACACCTACGAGAAAAACTACGCATATTGTACGTCCAATTCGTTTTATCTGAGAGATATATCCGACAGGGTTCGCTGCTCAGATTAAATCACTGCTGGTAAGTTGCATGACGCTGGTAAGCTATTATTTTGCTGCTTTCTGCTGTATAAGCAAATATTGCTTATATTTTGCCTTAAAAGTGCTCAGCGTTGTAACACAGCGTATTGGAGGCGGTAGATCATTCCAGCAGCGACTAGCAGCGAATCTAAAACTGCCACGGAATGCCATAGTTCGATGTCTTGGGGTAACCAGAAGGTATGCTGACGCTCTGGTCCTAATTTTATTATATTCACGAGACCAGCTTAATTTATCATACAGGTAGATAGGCTTCTCTGTTGTGATGATGTCAAAGAGCATTGTGGCAAGGTGTAGTTTTCTACGCGCCTGCATCTTCATCAAACTGCCACTATTCAGATAGGGGGTGACGTGTGCCCGGGGTGGTACATTAAAACAGAAACGTGCACAAGCATTTTGTACCCTTTGGATCAGCCTCTGCGTTCTGCCAAGAATGCACGTCCCATACACTGTATCAGCATAGTTCAGCTTAGACAGAACAAGAGATTCGCACAGCATGATCCGCGTGTCGACACCAATGTACTTACGCACTCTGTACAGAAGTTTAAGACGATAAAAGCAGTTGCGCACGGCCTCTATAACATGGTCTTCAAATGTGAGCTGCCCATCGAACATTACTCCGAGGTTACGAGCCTTTTCTACCCTCTCAATCGACCTACCATCTACTCTTATGTCCAAGGGGTAGGATATGGTCTTACTTATCTTGTCTCGACTACCCATGACTAAAAATTTTGATTTTGTTGGGTTTAATATAAGAGAGTTTCTTTTTGACCAGTCTGTAATCCTTTCCAAGTCCTCATTTAATCTTTTTACAGCTTCTTCAGCATTATGAGGGTGAAAACTGAGGTACATTTGGAGATCGTCAGCATATAAATGGAATTTCGAGTTTACAAGACAAGTGGTGATGTCAGCACTATACATGATGAAGAGCAAAGGTCCGAGAATAGAACCCTGGGGTACTCCTCTCTTCACCTGCTGTAGAGTAGAGGCCAAAATATCACCACCACGCTGCCATCTACATACAAGCCATCTACATACAAGCATACAGCTTTTTCATACATACACTACTTTAAATACAGAGCATCATATCATAAATTATATTGCGTTATAGAACTTTCAACTCAAGAACCGTAAGAGCTAGAGACTGACGGGCAACGCCATTCGACTCAGCATAGTCAATATATCCCCGAATTGACTATATCCTTTGACCTCTGACCTCAAGGTCACGTGATACAATATTTTTTAACTCTGAGATTTATGGCAATTCGTTGCCGTTTCTAACTTGTTCCTGGTTAAAATACCTTCCAGGAAAAAAGTACTGGGTATAAGAACTTGGGGTATATATCCTATGTCTTTTTCTGTATCCTGACAATGTGTATGCAAAATTTTAGAATGATCGGTCGAGTACGTAAGGCGTGAAAGCGTAACATACAAACACAATTAATATTTAATATTTTATCATTATAGTATTAACATAGATTCGTCTACACGTACAGTACTAATATGGCCGTATTTGTAAAGAAAACAATCATATTTTGATTATAATCGGTTTCTGGGAAATAATACTTGCAAAAGTACTTGTTGAGTTTTAATTTCAAGTTTCGACTGTTTGAGCGGTGATGCTCGAAAACTTTCAAAAGATATGGAGTTTTATGTAAATATATTGTTATTACGGCATATTAAAAAGTTGAACAAATAAATAATTATTGGACTGCTAAACGCATACTTAGATAATCCTTACTTCCTTACTAATATTATAAATTCGAAATAATTCTGTCTATCTGTTACCTATTCACGGCTAAACCACTCCACCGAAGTAGATGAAATTTGATACAGTGGTAGTTTAAAACCTAGAAAAGGATATAAGCTACTTTTTATTGATGTAGGTACCACGCGGGAGTAGCCGCGCGCAAAAGATAGTAATCTATATATATAAATCTCGTGTCACGGTGTTTGTGTTTACATTCCCCTGAAATGGCTCAACCGAATTTTTTATGTGTATGTGGTAGGTATCAGAATAGGTCGTAAAGTATATTTCATATCGCTAGGTGATTACTGTATCCCTATCCAGATTTTTTTTAGGGCAGAACAACGTTTTGCCTCGTCAGCTAGTTTATTGTTATTTTTTTAAATCTATATAATTTTTGTACCTAAACGGAGATATTTTATCTACATATAATCGCCTAAGCCACTGAACTGAACACAATCATCAAAATTTCTGATTGTCACCTAGCTTCTAAAAATATAAGCTTTTCGGATTTTCAACCTGAAATACTCAGCAAAAAACTACTTATTAATTAATTATCAATCAACAGAACTTAGTATTGTGCGATAGTTGATATTGTACTATCACGCTGAATCGTGATATTGTTTTGTTACCAACGCCACACTATAAGACAACAGAAATATAAATATTTTATTATATAATTGTGGCATTAGATCGAAGTAAATTTTTTACATGGTCATCCCTCCAGCTAAGTTAGAATGCTTGTGCTAGGACTCAGTTCACATCGGCAGTGCAATTGGTGTGATTCATGCCAGCGGCCTTTCGATCTGAAGTCCAATACCTCATCCATTAAGCTAATGCCGCTTCTTCTGTGGAATTATTTACATAAATGCCTTTTGAATCAAGTGCGAAAACACTGACAACCTCATCACTAACTTTTTAGAGTAGGTAATACTAATTATATTTTTCAAAGCAAATTATAAAATACTAGCTGTTGCCCACGACTTCGTCCGCGTGGACTTTAATTTATTACCCAGTACCTACTTTTAATTTGTTATCTAATTTTAATATACAACTACAACTAAAGAAATTAATAAGTCTAACTACACCTATATATTCAAAAAATACATGGTATCGCGGACTTTTTTGTAGATATTGATACGTTCTATAATACTGTAGAACATTTTTTTGTTCTATCATCAATAGTTCCCGCAGCGCACGCGATGACAGATTTTTTATGACTAATTTTTTCACACCTTGGGTTATATTATTGAATTTTTATTAAGAATCCCTATTTTTTTGAAAATGTAATATAGCCTAGGTCACTCAGTGAAGATGCAGCTTTCTAATGGTGAAAGAATTTTTGAAATCGGTCCAGTAGTTTTTATGTGAAAACATTACAAGCATACATACAAAAACACAAACGTTTCCTCTTTATAATATTATAAACTAATATTAGTTTAGATAGATTTAGATACGGGTTTTAATGATATTGTTAAGCAAACGGTTCAGTCGTGAAATGAAAAACTCATTGAACGTATTTACAGAGTAAAGTAGGAAAGTAAACTCGTATGAAGTAATCTCCTGCGTTTGAAGAGGGATGTTACAAAAATGGAATGATTGCTTATATCCTTTTATAAATGAAAAGTGAAATCGGCTGTGTTTGTGCGAAATGTGTTTGACGTATTTTGAAAATGGTTGGCTATTAATAGGAGTGATATCTAAATATATACGTACATATATCATGTAATTAACCTGTCAAGTCTTGAAATGCTAGACGTATTTAAATTTATTTTGTGTGTGGTCGCCATTATGCAGCTGTGACTCAATAGGGTAAACAACAAATAGTAATATCGTAACTACAATTTAGCTATTTTTATTATAGGTACTACTTTAAAAAGGAAACCTGCATGTCTTTCATTATAACATTTTTTTTTTACTTTTTGGAATGCATTGGCGCTTTCCCTTCCGCGGGGGCAGGCGGGGAGGTTATGTCGGACTCACCGGGGTAAAAGAAAGATGTTGAAATAATGAAAATGGACCTCCCGGAATACCGACTAAACCTACCACGGTGTTCCTCGACAAAACCGCTATCGACAGGGCCGCGCGAATCACTTGCACATGCGGTCGCGACCCTGCCGAGGTTTCGGCTTGCCGTATGAAACGGCAGACCACTACACAAAGAGACTTACTCTATAGGCACTCACTCACATAACCCTACTGTCCCACCCCTAGAGGGGAGACGGACTCGACACAGAATCTCTCGGACCTGGTGCTGACCAGATGGCGGGCAGGCCCACGAAGCTGGCCACCCTCAGGTCAAACCGCAGGGAGGCTGGAGGTCGTCTTGCGTCCTGCGGCGCCCGGCTCTGCGGTTGGGGAGAGGGTTTAAGCGCTCCCTCTCCCGCTCCGCCGCCTCCTTGATGGAAATCACTTCCTCACAGAAGGAGGCGACGGCCTTCCACGACCTCTCACTCCGGACCATGCATTGAACTACGGCCGGGAGTTTCGGTTGCTTTTCAGCAGCCATGGTCACGGGGAGACTCCCCGTGACCGAACCGAACCGAAACATCGGGGAAAGTGTAAAATTAAATTAAATCTAAATAGTTATAATAACAATTTAATTAGCTTAAAATTAGTAAAGTTTAATAGTAGAGTAACAAATTTTCAAAATTATGTAATAAAGTATCAAATAAACAACGCGATAAAATCCGTATATAGTAGTTTAATTTCAATTAATAATATTCGCGTAAACAGAAGACAGGTCTTTAATTATTACATTTAAATTTGCCATTCCAACCCGATTTGAACTATTGGTAGATTATAGCCTTACAGTTATTGTTTAGAGAGAAGGCGTTGTTATAATTTAACTACACTCTTATCAATATTGTAATAATTATAAAACATCAAATCAAAAATATACATTTAATTTAAATGGCAGAAAAGACGATTGGTTCATGTGGTCGCTTCGCCATTGATTCTGCGCCGCGTGTTATAGCTCTAGGATCAGCTTATATTCTGTGATATACTAATAATAAAAATAATAATAATAATAATAATATTCTATCATATACAACACCATCTAGCCCAAACTAAGCAGAGCTTGTACTATGGGTACTAGACAATGGATAAACATACATTTATACATTTTTTTTTTGTAAATACATACATATTATACATAGAAACACCCAGACCAAGACAAACATCCATGTTCATGCACACAAATGTTTGACTTGTGCGGGAATCGAACCCGCGACCTCATGCGTGGCAGTCGGTTACACTAACCACTAAGCCATCGAGGTCGATATGTATATTTGTTAGATATAAGATGCCTTTGTGGTGGGTATGGGACCCATAACCAATATATATTTTAGAATCCATACGTAGCAATAGTCCTACGCCGGGGCTAGTGCCGCAGTAGGTGTTCCATCCCACATTTGAATAAAACTCTCGGAAGGCCTCTTAACGTTAGACCTATGTCTCCATGTTAGCCTTCCAAAGGGACAGGTATTTTCTAAATATAAATATGTTAGAAAATACCTGTGATAAGAGAAACATAATAATTTTCGTAATATGCATTAATTTGAAATGCAAAAATATATCATTATATTGTGTCTTTTCATATTTACATTTGTTTTCCTACAATAAATTATTCTATTTACAATTTAAACACCGCTCAAATAGATTATCGGGTAAAATTAATAAGCACTTGTTTCGACAAGGCCAACATAACATAATTATTTGTTTATCAAACTTAATTGCTTTCATCAAATACATCGTCTCGTGTAACATATTCTCCATCAAATATATTTCAATTATCAACTGCTGTTGGTTGCAGTTAACCGCTACACATTTTGTTACAAAGCATCACACAATTAATTGATTCGCCAAACTGTTTTCATTTATGTTCGGTATGACGTTTGAGCATCGAATTAATTGTAACAACTTCATGCCGTGTATCGAGCATTTCGATTTTCTACCTCAGTGTGCACTGAATAATGTTTGTTGGCCAATATCCTGTACTAAACAGAAATAGATATTTTAGCAAACGGTTTTTCATGGTAGCCGTACCAAAAAACTGCGGCTTTTAGTAGAATTTCTTCCATTAAATCTTTTAGTAGAATTTCGTCCACTAACTAATAAACTGCTAACTGATAGAGGACGCATATGGCTTAAAGGATTTATAGTTAGCGGACGGCAGATGACGCAAAAATAAGTAGCATATAAAAAATTATTTGGTAGGCCAGCAGTAGTGAAAGCGACTGACTAAAGGTCGGTTACCAAATTGGGTAAAGTAATTATGGATGTACCCGACAAGAATTTTTTTGTAGCACGGAGTCTAGGATTTCCTATGGTCGGTAGACGGCAAGAGGCTTGCCCATAAATACAAAATACTAGCTTTTACTAGGTTATGATAGTAATACTTTTTTTGTATAAAATATAGCCTATGTTACTCGGTGATAATATAGCTTCTTAATAGTCAAAGAATTTTTAAAATTGGATGATATATATGTCGGAGACGGTCATTGGTACAGTTACGAAACGCGGCACGTTAGTGAAGATGTGGCAGCACTGTTGCGATGACGTCAACACGCAGTCAACTTCGCGTGCTACGACAGAGCCTACTTAAATGGAGGCGTCCTATATTCGAGAGGAATCTTTTTACCGTCGGCGAGTGCGGACCTTCTCGCTAGGAACTGTCATTCGTTTCGTGCAAGACATTCGTGTTAATTTATTGTGAAGACAATAAAAGTGATCAGTGTGCATTATGTCTATCGATGCGGTTACTGAGGCACTCTATATCCAACATATAGATGATGTATCGGTATGGTATAGCAGCGATAGCTCAGTGGGGAGACCAACAGACTGCAATGCATAGGATCTCAGGTTCGAACCCATGTCGCGCACCTCTGACTTTCGGAAGTTATATGACTTTTCGAAAATATGTGCGTATTAATTGACAACTATCGCCTGCTCCGTGCCTCGGCGAGCACGTTAAGCCGTTGGTCCCGGCTGCCATGAACATCTATGGCAGTCGTTATTGGGAAAGTCAGTACCCACTAATATTCTGACACTGGTGTAGCCTTAGGGTACCGTTAGCCTTCGGGTTGCGGAGGTCAGGTGGCAGCCGCTCCGTGTAAAAACTGATATCCAGTCAAATCCGGTTAGACCAGAAAAGCCGACCCCAAGTGACTTGGGAATAATAAAGGCTAAGAGAGAAGACATGATGTATCGGATGATAGTTTATGAGTTAAATCCTTATAAACGAACAAACAACATTTTAAATATTTCCTCTTTATAATATTAGTACAGATAGGACCTAAAACCATAGTTAGCGAAGTGTGGGTGTAATATCCCTCTGCCCTTCGGGAATGTAGTCGCTTCACTATGGATATAAAACAAAATGACAATAAACAGAATGTATCTAAAATAACAAAGTAGTACTCTAGTAAAAGAAACAAAGGATGACAAACAAAGCATTGGTAAGACGACATCGAGTAAAGTGGCTAAGTAGCTGGCTGAATAGCCACGGATAGGACGAGATAAAAATCTATACAGAGCACAGCGCCTTTGTCAAGAGAAGCTGTTACTGGAGTATTGAAACCAGTCACGGTTTGTAACGATTATCATGACGAATAAAAGAAACCATTTGTTTTTAAATAAATAGCTTTGTGATTGAACTTATTTTAATATGGTATACGCTTTGCATCGGATTGGTTTAATATTAATTATTATGCTTTTATTCAAGCCTCGCGATACGCTTATAATTGCTCGTTCCCGTGATAAATTCGGAGTAAGAAGTATATGCAGTAAGTACATTCATATATAAAAATACAACGTAGTCAAATAATAATTTGAACAAGAGTACTTTTTTAAGTTTCGTGGTAACAAACATACGAAAGCTAAGATGTTATATATAAATTAATGAGCAGCGATAGCTCAGTGGGGAGACCAACAGACTGCAATGCAGAGGGTCTCGGGTTCGAACCCACGTCTAATAATAATAATAACTATATACTAATAGTAGTAGTAGTGTAAAAAAATTTCAAAATTTTGTAATTAAGTGTCAAATAAACAACGCGATAAAATCCGTATATAGGAGTTTAATTTCAATAAATAATGTTTTGTTTCAATCTTTTTCATTCTTGATTAGACAACCCACTGTAATCACACATACATATTTTGTGGACATTTCAACCAGGACCTACTATGCATCGCAAGATAGAGCTTTTTAAAAGTTGGACAGATAGACAGACGACGGAAGCTTAGTAATAGAGTACCGTGGCACTTCTTAGGTAGGGAGCCCTAAAACCGAAACTATGTGACAACTTCGTAGAGTTGGATATACGTACGGTGCCGACCTTTTTTATATTTAGGTACACAGAGCGCTGTCGTGTTTGTCACTTAGTAAAATAAGAAAAATTGGCCTCTCGACTCGACTAAATAAATAAACATACATTTTATTTAAAACTTTTGCAGTAACTGATTTAATACTCTTTACGTGTAACAACTTTCTTAGTAATAATACGTAATGCATATAATATTGGACAAATATAAGTAAACTTTTAAACCAAATAAAATAAAAATTTACCCCGTTGGAGATCATTAAACGGACCTGCAGAAGACTCGATTTTGATCTCAAGGCGCGTATCGCTGACTTTTCAAAGTTATTTACGCATTAATCAGTCGTTTTCACAGTGAAGGAAAATATCGGAAAGAAATCTACGCGACTGACACCTGTCCAGCGTGGTGAAATATGGCCTAAGCTTTCTCATATCAGTATAAGAAGACTTAGGCTGCAGTACTGGTTTTTAGAGGCTAGCTAGACAATTTATAAACACATCTGATATTAGTCCTCTTTCGTCCGAGCTTTCCTCGAGTGTAGACGTGCTACTTAATTATTTTTTAACTTACTAAAGAAGTCATTAACAACAATAGTTCTTATTCGTAATTTATACAAAATAGTTAATTCCATAACAACGCTGAGCAGCGGCAGCAAGCGTGCGCGGCTCGAGAAGCCCCCCGACCCTCCGCGAGGAAAAGAGAACACCCGCAATAATTGCCATCCCGCTCTCGCATCGCTGTGGCCGTATGCGCACGCACACTTATGCGTATCTACGATATACACTGCTGTTATTGAAGCACACAGGGTCAGCTGTCACCTAGCTACGTGCGTGAGTTAACTTTTTGTTATTAAATAAACATCCTAAATATTTACAACTCGAGTTTATAAAATGCAGCGCACGCCGCCTAAGAATTTGTCAACCTCAGATCCTACCTTAAATAAAATGGAGGATGAACAGCTACCTTCTAATTCAAATATCACAATCAGAGCTAACTCCAAAAGGGCGCGACTCGAAGATGACTTAGTTACCGACAAATTTGAATTATTCAAGGCGGATATCAAAGAAATGATCACGAATATCATAAGCCCGTTAAACAATAGACTGCAAACTGTCGAAAAAAGCTTGTATGATATTAAACAACTAAACTCTGACATTAAGACATCCAACATAGAGATAGAGAAGTCAATTGACTTCATCAAGAATCAGATCATCGACTTTGAAGGGAAAATATGTAAGATGGAGAAGGAACACAGCAGTACGAAAGTTTCTATTGCGGAACTGGAGGATAAAATGGAAAATCTCGAGCGACTCAACAGGAAAACCTCTGTTGAGATTAGGGGTGTCCCAAAACGCACAAGGGAGAATAAGTCAGATGTCCTACATTTGATTTGCAACCTAAAGAAAATAATAAACCTTGAGTCATCCTCTAATAACATAAGAGATGTATATCGTCTCCCCTCTAAGAATACTGCTACTGCGTCTACAGTCGTCGTGGAGTTTACCGACATTTTCACAAAGGAATCATTCTTAAGAGGAACTAGACAATACAATAATGAACATAAAAACTCCATGCTTAACTCGATTCACTTGGGCATAGAGGGCGCACCATCACCTATATACTTCTCCGACCATCTGACGTCTAAATCAAGGAGACTGCTTTTTCTCGCTCGCGACTTTGCTGCTTCGGAAAACTATCGTTTTTGCTGGACCGCGAACGGGAGGATTTTTCTCCGTAAAGAAGAAGGAGCAAAGTACGTGCTTGTTAAAGATGAAAATACACTCAAGCAACTGCGCGACCACTAATTCTAAATTAGATACTTACATTGTTATTTTTACTAACTATAACTACTCACTTTCACTGACACTCACACTAAAGTCAATAGTTATACACACATACTTTTTCTCATTCTCACTAAATACTCACACACACAGTTATACAACTATTTACATACTAAGTTTAATTATACAATTACTCATAATATTAATAGCTCACAACTTCTTTATAAGCAGCCAAAGGTTAGGAAAATATAAAACAATTTTTCTTCTTTCTGTTGTTGCTGACCTGTTCATGACTCGTCTTGATACTATTATTATGGAAAGCATAAACACAGTATGCTTTTTTATTAAAAACAAATATATATAAATGGCTTCCCAAATTGTTCTGATGGATGAAATTGATAGCACCGACATCTACTCAAGTATAAAACACAATGTACCTGAACAATGCATTGAAGACTTGGATGGTAATGAGAATAAGCTGATAATAATAAATCAAAATATACGTACCATACAAAAAAATTTCGACAACTTTATAATATTTTTATCAAGGCTAAAATTTAAGCCTGATCTTATAATTTTAACCGAATGTCGACTCAATGACCTGACTCCGAAAGTTAGACTAGACGGTTATGATTGCCATTACTCACAATGTCATCTTAATCAAAATGACGGTCTTGCTATCCTCTGCAAAACAGAATTACAAGTGTCTATCAGAGAACCAGCATTCAATGAAGCAAACTGCCTAGTGGTACAAGTAGACCTAGAATACACAATTTACGCTATTTATAGATCGCCCTCGAAACACAACATACACAATTTCTGCAACGACTTAGATAGTCAGCTTCAAACATGTAACACACCCTCTGCTGTCATAACAGGAGATATTAACATAGATATAAAGGTAGACACATTAGACAAACGTGCTGGTGAATACCTTGATGTAACGAGTCATCACGGTTTTTATCCTGGACACCAATATCCCACACGAGAACGCGCGTGTCTTGATCATGCTTTGATCAAAACTATAAAACCTACAAATATTGTTGTATGTGAGACCGGTATAACAGATCACGATACGGTATTGATAGGTATAAACAGGCGTTTCCTAAATGTAACAATCGTACCGGATAAACATAAATATAGACAAAAAATTGATTACACTAACGTAACCAATGACATTGAATGCACTGACTGGAGTAAAATATTAAAATATTGCGACGTAAATGAGGCTATGAATGAATTCACAGATAATTTAAATAACATTATTGAACGACATACTAGAAAGGTGATAGTACAAAACTCTAAAGCTATTAGAAGGCCCTGGATGACAAATAACTTAATTAAATGTATACGAAAAAGAGATCTACATTAGTAACTATCCCTTACTGCAACAGTATAAGTCTTATAGAAACCATTGTAATAATATCATACAAAACCTTAAAAATGCTTATGATAGGAACCTTTTAGATAGCTCCAAGGGCAATAGTAAAAAGATGTGGTCAGCAGTAAAAACGGTATGCAATCTAAACAGAAAATCTACTAATAACTTAGATTTACTAAATGCCAACACAAGCCCGGTAAACTCGCTAGACATAGCTAACCACTACTTTGCCAATATAGGTGAACAACTTGCTGAGCAGAATCTAGCACTATTAAATATGTCTGAATCGGAACTCGCTTCTTCGGCTAATCCTCTCGAGAATGAAAACGCCTCTACCTTGAAATCATTTTTTATGAATCCCACTGATGAATGTGAGATAAGTGACATAATTTCGAAACTTAAAAATGAATCTGCTCCGGGTTTCGATAATATTTCAAACCACGTGCTCAAACTGACAAAGCACTGTATTGTATCTCCGATAACTCATATTTGCAATCTTAGCTTATCGACAGGAATAGTACCGTACCAATTCAAAATTGCAAACATTTGCCCAATTTTTAAAGCTGGTGATCCGACCATATCGTCTAACTACAGGCCTATATCTCTTCTAACGTCGCTCTCAAAAATATTAGAGAAAATTGTTAATAACAGGCTATTGGCTTACCTTGAGAAATTTAGTCTCTTATCACATAATCAATATGGATTCCGCAAGGGAAGGTCGACGGAGGACGCTGTTAGTAACTTAGTTGACTTCGTTATTAATAAGCTCGACAGTGGTGAAAAGTGTACAGGCGTCTTCCTTGACCTCTCAAAGGCGTTTGACACCGTATCAAGGTTACTACTGCTTAAAAAAATGGAACGTATTGGTGTCAGGGGCGTCGCACTGGACTGGTTCACCTCGTATTTAACGGAACGCAACCAGAGGGTTTGCTTAGGTGGCCACCAAAGCTCCTTTGCGAAAGTAAAGTACGGGGTGCCCCAGGGCAGTGTGCTCGGGCCTACCCTATTCCTTTTATATGTAGATGGTCTGTGTTCATTTAACCTACACAATGCACAAATCTTTGCATACGCTGACGACACGGCAATTATTTTCCATGGTAAAACTTGGGAAGAGGTGTACAACAACGCTGAAACTTCTATGTACACAGTTGCTCAATGGTTACAGCATAATCTACTCACACTTAATGCAAATAAGACCAAGCTCGTGAACTTCTCTGTAAGAAAAACAACCTTACTCACTAAACCGCTGTCTTTGAAGTTCCATACCTGTAAGTATAGCGTATGTTGTACCTGTGACTGTAAACCACTTGAACAAGTAGACTGTGTAAAGTACCTTGGTATAAATCTTGATAAACACCTAACCTGGAATAACCACATCGAATCTCTCACTCGACGCGTAAGAAAGTTAATCCATATATTTAAAACTTTGAGATCAATAGCAGATGAACAAACTCTTAAAATTACATATTACGCATTATGCCAGTCTATACTGAGCTATTGCATATTATCATGGGGATCGGCTGGTAAAACTATTTTGATCAAATCTGAACGAGCACAGACAGCCATTTTAAAAGTAGCTTATAAGAGGCAGTTTCGATATCCAACAAATACACTGTATGCTGAAACTTGTTTCTTGACGGTCCGCCAATTGTATATACTATCAGTAATACTCAAGTTTCACAAAACTGCAATCACCACCAAAGTGTCAGATCACCGATCGCGAAGACAACCTAACTGGCACAAAGAAAAAACTCGGTTGAGTTTTGGTAAAAAGGCTTATAAATACATGGGACCACATTTATATAATAAGATTAATAAAATACTAAATATATTACCTATGCCAAATACCAAATGTAAAAGCCATGTTACTGACTGGTTACTAGGAATGAGCTATTTACAAACAGAAAACTTAATACAAAACTATTAATATACCTATACACTATACATTCATAACACATACACTCTCATTACATACACAACACGTAGACACCTTCACATTCACACAACACATAAACAAATAACTAATCCCAAAATTTTATTTTCTATGTTACATAATTGAGTTGCAAATGTAAAATTTTTACAAGGCACGAAAGAGACTAGAACCCACAACACAGGGTATCCTAGTGTGGGTCTAGTGACTAACCTGTTATTTGTATTTTTTTCTGAACAATAAACGTATTATTATTATTATTATTATTATAGTATTACAGCTGCCACACTAGATATATTACCTGTAACACTTAGAACTTTCGAAACACAAACAACGGACACACATAATATCCAGACTCGGAACAACCATTTGTGGACCACACCAATGTTTGTTCCACGTGAGAGTCGAACCCATACCACTGGGCATAGTGTCACTGGCAAGGCGACTAAGCCATCATCACAGTACATATGGTGTAGATTTTTACTATTAAGTAAATATGTATTATTATCTACTGCAGAAGAAGTCTACTCAATGAGAGAATTTGCGGGTATTCATTGGTTATAATTTGATAGTAAGTCGGTTGAAATTAATTGTTTGTAATTTGATAGTATGCAGGTTGTATTAAAAATCAATAGTGATCGTCTCGGCTTTCCAATCCGAGCTAGTAACATCTGATATGACGTCACATTCATACCGAAGCACGAGGAAACAAAGCTCTAGATTGACATCAATAGACAGCACTGAGCCAAGTCAAAGGACTTCGGTTAAATGGAGCACCTCTAATACACCTCGCTCATCAACCATTAATGTAATATGCAGGTGCTATTCCATCATTACGAAGAATAAAATGTATGCAATGATGCACATGCATAAGATGCATACATCATTATTTTCAATCGTCTTCTAGGTCGTTTATACAGGCGAACTAATATTTTTCTATCAAAAGATATTTAATTTTCTTTTTGTTGAGGTGGTTAAAATTTGTTTATGTGGTTCCTTCGTCAGATAAAATGTTATATGATACACATTAATAGAGTTATTCAGAGGAAGAAGTATTTTTAAGTTTTCCTGTCGCAACTATTCATGGATAATTGAGACAGGAAAATCTAAAATACTTCTTCCGACTCGACAATTGAACTCTTAACCCAGGACCTCATTTAGAGGTTTAAGGACCCTGGGCTACAAAACAGCAGTGGCGTCGAATAGTTTTTGAACTAGAGAAAAAATAAGGTTTTTAATGAGAGTTCCGACTTTCACTAAAAACCGTGTGCCCTTTTGTTGTGGAAGGGTAAAACCTTTGTACACTACCCTCTAAATCCAGCCCAGCTGCACATTTATAAACAGCAGTCACATACACAATGATAAAACGCCATTATAATATCCACGTGTACATTATGGAGTTGCTGTTGCCTTCGAGGTCTTATTCAATATCTAGGCCGGATATGTTAATTTCCTCTACACAATAGCTAATTTATTACCGAATCACATGATTCAGTTCACTAAACCAAGTAGCTGTAACAGTGCCACAGGTAGTAAAGCGATATAATCGCGATGTTGCTTTCTAGCTACGACTTATTACGCGATTAGGTCGCAAACATCCTGTATATAGCATATACATATGTGTATATGTATAAGAGAGGACCTGCAAATTTAGTTTATTGGAGTTCGATAAAACTCTTATACAACAGCTTTATCCGTCCAGAGCTAAAGACTCGCGGTCAGCCCCATTCGACTCAGCATAGTCGATATACACCCGAAATGGCTATGACCTTTGAAGCCTGCCCTCTGACCTAAGGTCACGAGGTATCACGTAACCTTTGCATATTCCTTAAACAATTTTTTCGAACTTTAAGATTTACGGCAATTCATTGCTGTTTGTAACTTGTTTAAAGCACTAAAATGACAATCTCTTGGCAAAACTTGTGTGAAGTAGTAGTCGTATAAAAGATGCTTGCACAACACTTCCTCGTGTGTTTCTATAGACAGCAGAATGGAGTAAGAATCTTGTCAGCGCAAGGAATACCTATACAAAGATCAATGGTTCTTCTAATAACAGGATAGTGTCTACTAAATATGAAATTCTGAAACCTACTAAGAAGGTAACATAAGGTTTTTATCATCTATAAATGTTAAGGGCTTAAAATTGACTTAATTACAGTGCATAACTGTATATTTAACGTATTATAAATAATAGAAAATAATGCATGAAAAGACTATTTAATAATAAAATCTCGCAGACCGTGTTTACCCAGCCATGAATAAGCCTCTATACATGCATAGAGTGGACAACTTACTACGCCGTGCCTCTTATAAAATCTTTATACAAATCTTTAAATAGAAGTTACTAAGCATCGAGTATATATTTTGTAAATTATGATAGTTTATAGTCGTTAGTTTGCGGCTTATCGGATTGTAAAAAAAAACCATCGCTCATAGATTTTGGCAATGTTAGAGATATGCACAATGCAATCTCCTTTCTTTTTAGAAATAAATGTTGCCCACACTAGTTTCTGTATCTCAAGGAACTTAACAAACATTTAAACAACGAACACAAAGAACGCTCAATCTCGGAATAAAAACTTGTGGTTCAAACTATTTTTACGTATGGGGTTGAACTCATACGGCGTTGTGACAGTGGTTACGCGACTACTTAAATGAGTACACTATCCGTGCAGAGTTTAAAAAAAGACACGTCACAGCAGCATCTAGAAACATAATTATATTAATATATAACTCTCTCTGAAAGATAGAATAAGGAATAGTGTGATTAGAGAGAGATGCGGCATGAAAGTTGATATAGTGACAAGAATAGAAAAGGGTATGTTAAGCTGGTTTGGGCATGTAGAAAGAATGGACGAGGAAAGACTGACTAAGAAAGTTTATAAGGCTAGTGTGAATGGAACAGTCGCAAGAGGACGACCTAGGCGAACGTTTCTTGATCAGATCGGAGGCGTTCTGGACAAAGGCCAGGTTAAGAACACCTTGAACCGCCGGCCGTGTATGAGGAATGTGATGAAAGTGAATTAAGCCAGAGAAGTGTGTCAGGATCGTAGCAAATGGAAATCCGTAGTCTCTGCCTACCCCTCTGGGAAACAGGCGTGAATCTATGTATAATTATTATGTTGCGACGTGACGTATTATGACGTGTAGTTTAGCGTCGTAATATCAATATGCTGTGGGCTTTTTTCGACGCTGAACTCTAAACTACATAATCTATAGCATAGGATAGCCACTACCGTCCAACTCCAGACACATTAGAAAGTTATTACTTTCCGATATTGAACACTAAAAGCGCAACTCCTACACACGCCTGCTTGTTATTTTGTTGTGTGTTTATCTCTTATATTTGCAGATACATGTGAAGTATTTATACTTATAATGTTAAAACAATCTCAGTCTATGTCTGCTGTAAGACTAATCTTGGAGAGCTTTGGGAATTTGTTTATAATTCTACCTGATGTAATCATAACACTCGTAATACTAAAATTAGGATGGAAAAATTAGAATCCATGGAGTCGATATATAAGAATATTATATATCGACTGCATGGATGATGTACTGGTTTTATTGGACGCCTCGCCGCTGCCACTACGCCGGATCTTGTGGATTCGAATCCAACTCGAGGCAAAAAATAGTGTGATCCACAAATGGTTGTTTCTAGTCTGTGTGTTTTTCGTGTCCGTTGTTAGAATGATTGTAAAGTTCTCCGATATAGGAATTATAATAGATAGTGCAGGGGTTGTCGTTAAAAAATAAAAATATGATATTCTAGCTTTTACCCATAGCTTTGCTAAAAAAATACTCTTTTTCTGGATAAAAAGTACCCCATGTTCTTTTTTGTATCCCTGACAATGTGTTTGTAAAATTTCGTGATGATCGGTCAAGTAGTTAAGGCGTGAAAATGTAACAAACAAACAAACAAGATTATATTTACGTTTACTAAACAACATGACACAGATATAACGCACAACCTCAAACACCTCAATTAGATTATTAAATCGTAATAATAATATAATCATTATGATGTTACTTTTATGTACTTGAATATTTTAATTTAACGAATTAGTTCTGCGTATTCTGCGCGGATAGTATGGGTATATTACAATAAATCTAACATTATTGCTTTTATTGCATCAAAAACCTTATGGCCTTGAAATATGATACATTTTCGTTTATTTCAGCTGTTTAATAAATGGGTGACTATAATTTAATTCGTTTTAATTATTGAAAGCATAAAAAATTACCTATATTAAAAATTGCGGGTATTAATTCAGTAGCCGATTTTGAACAAACTACTTTCAGGATGTGCGTTTATTATGTTACATGTTGTATATATTAGTTAGTAATGTAGAAGACCGTGACGTTTCCAATCATTTTGTCACGGCTCGTATGGTTGCTTGGAGAGCTATTATTATCTTACAACACTATTACTGCATCTTGTCCGTTAAGTAAGAGTGCTGGAGATACATACCTACTACCTTCATTCCTTTCATCCCGCCTTAATTCTCCTTTGCCTTTTTTATCCTATCCTTTACCCTCTCTTAACATACAAGCGATTTTTGTTTTTTTTTTTACGTGCGGGAATGCATGACGCATTCCCCTCCGCGGGGGCGGGCGGAGGGGTTATGTCGGACTCGCCGGGGTAAAATAAGATGTTAAGATGATAAAGTACCTCCCGGAATACCGACTAAACCTACCACGGTGTTCCTCGACAAAACCACTATCGACGGGGCCGCGCGAATCACTTTCGCATGCGGTCGCGACCCCGCCGAGGTTTCGGCCCGCCGTATGAAACGGCAGGCCACTACACGAAAGACCTACCCTAAAGGCACTTCTACCACTCCCTACTGTCCCCCCTAGAGGGGAGACGGACTCAACACAGAGGCGCGCGTGGGAACACGCACGCCGCCTCTCGGACATACAAGTGCTACCGCTGATATTGCAAGTGATCTTAAGCTACACTAACCGTTTACCATGACGCGTTATGGTTATTTGTTACAATGGTAGTATTACAATCTATATATATAAAAAACTCTTCCGTTACTGAGTGACTGACAGACAACGCACAGCCGAAACTACTGAACGCAAGAAGCTGAAATTTGGCATGTTTGTTCCTTGGAGAGTGTAGGGGAGCACTAAGAAAGGATTTTTGGAAATTCCACCTCGAAGGGGGTGAAAGGGGTGAAACCCGATATTTACACGGGAACGGGACTTACGCGGGTGAAACCGCCGGAAAACTACTAGTGGTAGTATAAAATAAATTAAAATAATGGGTCATAATTATGGTTACGTAGGTTAAATGTAAGAAAGCCAGCCGATGTAAAGTTTCAATTAATTTGAGCAGAAGGTCGAAGTTGCCCATTGTCCCTGAGCTCAGTAGATATCAAATGTCAATCAACTTTGCCTTCAAGGAAAGTCGCGATGGCATATAAAGTTTACGTAAGTTCTGAATGAACTTAAAGTTCGTGTGCAGTTTTGTAAATGTATTAAGAAAAGTGATTTTTATATAGCATAGCGAACGTGAAAGAGGTATGCGGGCTAGCAAATAAAGGCAATAGTAGCTAATTGGATGTTTAAAGAAAATAGATCAACTATTTGTATTCGCTATCGGAAATTTTCTATTTTATACTAATATTGTCTTCTGTTTACGCGAATTCTATTCATTGTAATTAAACAAATATATACGGATTTTATCGCGTTGTTTAATTTTGAAACTGTTACACTACTACTAGATACTATTAAACTTTACTAATTTTTAAGCTAATTAAATTATTAAAACTATTAAAACTATTTATATTTAAGTTTACACTTTCCCCGACGTTTCGGTTGCTTTTCAGCAGCCATGGTCACGGAGAGACTAAGATGGTAGTTGTCTCAATGTTCCAGTGTCGTTATTTCCAAGTACCCGAACATAATTTAACACAACACACACACACCAATGATTATTATGATTTATAGTAGTTTAATTGCAATGAATATTTTATACTACTAAAGAATCAGACTAGCTGTGTTTATCGTCGCCTGTAGATGCTTACAATTTTAAGAGCACCGCTTCCAAGTTATTAACTCTCCAAATAAGGAGCAGCTATGTTGCCTGTGCAAGTGGCAAATATACTAAGCCTTTAGTGATAGAACAGCACATGCTTAGGAATTATGAGAACCAAAACTTACCTTCTGAATACAATACATAATTGAATGGCTGCTAACTTCTGTGGGATGGAGATACTTTTCCTTGAAAGTTATAGCCATAAAAGGTTACTCTATAACTCAAATTAGGTAAGCATACCATGCTTCAAGTATATAGCTTTTGGAATCATCATTAACATCATCAGCTTAGCCAAAATACTTCCATTGGTAGATAAAGCCTCCTCCAAGGTTTTCGACACAGACCGATCTTGGGCTGCCTGCATCAATACGCTAGCTTTAGGCAACTAGGCGATAAATCTAGTAAGCCTAAGATTCTATTGCTGTTCACCGAGCAGTGACACAGATTTTTACGTTGCTACAGAAAAACACGATACTACTTGTTCCAATACGGAAATCGAAATCGGTATCTCACGAACGGTACGTACATACATCTCATGCTCCTACACTCCAATAAGGTTGACGCCATTTTAATATTCATGTATAAACACAGGGCGGGACATTAAAACCTGTATATTAAACATGATATGACGTCTACGTTGTACGAGTAAACAGGACTTTAGTAATTAAAACCAAATTTTATACACCTACCTGTCCTTACTGGTGTTATGGTGGACAGTGGACTGCTCTGAGTCATATTTTTTTCTGAAGGTCGTAATATAAAATTTTCATGGTGGCTTGCGGATTAAAAAAATAAAGAATATAAGATAGATCGATATCTTTGGACGTGCGTTTATTTATAAATGATTTTTTTGTAAGGAAAACTTGATCATGTATATTTAAAAAAAAAATGAAAATTTATGTAGCTTAGCCATGTATATTGAAGAGTTGATGAAAGTGGCTAGAATAGACTGGATTCTGGCTACTTGATATAGGTAGAAGATATGGACAACGTTCAGTACGCTACAAAAGGCCGATAGATTGATTTGATACGAGGCTGATACGTGATAGCATAGCGTGGAAGCGTATAATCTGACGTTTATCAAATCGCCGTGTGCTTTAAGGACCATGGATCTCCCAACGTTTATGTAGCTATAACTGTACTATTGCCAGTCTGGTTTCTGATCAAACTGAACATACAGTGGTTTGCTTAGGCGGACATTTCAGTGAAAAATAACAAATGATTTTATGGATTACAGAAGTACATAGGAATTACAGAAGACTATATATCATGTATACTAATATTATAAAGCTGAAGAGTTTGTTTGTTTGAACGCGCTAATCTCAAGAACTACTGGTTCGAATTGAAAAATTCTTTAAGTGTTAGATAGCCTATTTATCGAGGAAGGCTATAGGCTATATAACATCACGCTACAACCTACGGCAGCGGTGCACGAACGATAAACGTTGGTGAAACCGCGGGCAAATCTAGTAATTAATACTTCTAAATATTAAATAATTTATAGCAATGCATATAATCTTAAGTTTGTTATTTTGGTGTATGTTATATTTGCGATCAGCAACCTTTTAAAACTTTATTACACCAAATATTTCAGATGTAATGCGCAATTTGTTTAAGTAGGAAAATGCATTTTATTGAATATATCGTGAAAATCATTGTTAAGGAACAGGCCTCATTCCCAGCGAAGATATTAAAGGTATGAAACAAAACGTTTTCATAGATATTACGATTCTTATTACGTTTGGGTCCCCTTTGATGAAGGTTTCTACCTGACCTACAAAGATAAAACCGTTAAAATATTACGGTTATAACCCATGGTATAGTATTAAATAACAATGAAACGAATTAAAGGCCTTGTGCTTTATTTATGAAGCGATACGCATCAATTATTTATATTCAGCCTATTGTACTGATTACTGTTTTGACCGGTAAAGGTTGTACTAAATAACGACAACTTCAATAAAAGGCTTCACTTAAATTTATGTTATTCACTAAATCAGAGCAACTATTACTTTATTTTTATCATGTTATATAGTAGGTAGTTGGATTATATCTAAAATGTTGAAATACTACATAGGCACAGCGATAAAATATGTATATACAGGGTGTCCGGTAATTATTGGATAACCTTGAAATGTCGTATGGTAGAACTGATGGCCGCTCAGAAAAAGCGTTTGCTTTTAAGAGTTAAAAGTAAAAGTTCTTAAATACAGAACAATCAGTAGAATTTTACTTTTAGAAACAACAGTACTTTCATTTTGTGCCATATTCAGCTACATTATTGCTGACTGTACCGCAATTTGTACTCAGAGAGGTAACTGTCCTCGTCTCGTTTCGCAAGGACGAAATCGCAGGCAATAGTGAGTCAGTCTATATCTTTTTTAGGACGTCTAAAAATACCGGGCTCCCTAGGCAGCCAGCTGTGAACAAAAAAGTCTGGAATCGGAATTCACCTGTAGTGTATTCAGAGAACTATGTAAGTACCTCTATGACATGATTTGTGTAAGGCATCTCAAATAAAGTATTATATTTTCCAATATTAATAACAAAAATAACGAATCTGTTTAATAAATTTGCACATAATGAATTATTACAATACTACAATGCAATACACACGTATGAAACAGAACGCATAATTTCATAAGTGGATTTTTGATTTCTAAGTAATATTTAAACTCAGTAGAATTTTCATAGCCCATCATTGAATAAATCTTCACGCGGACAAAGGCTCGGGCACTTGCCCGCGTCTTCGTCTGCGCTAGTATTCCATAAATAATTATGACCATAACTTAATATTATAATAATAATGTCCTCCAGACCAAATTTCGGTCATGGTGGTCAACGTAAACGGAGACTGGCCATCTGCGCAGGAGGATATTGTAGTACACAAGTGTGTGCGCAAACACAAGTGCACTCTCTGTTCCCTAACTCTCAAGATCCAATGGGACGATAATCCAACACGACCGGAGAGAGATCAGGCGCAAGACCAACGGCTTTACGTACTTTCCGAGGCACGGGTTTGTCTAACACCGCTAACTTTCCAAGTCGGGGTAGCTATGGAAATTTCATAGCAGAAAACCTTTTTGTTGGCTTGACCCGGGATGCGGACCCGAGACATCATGCACAGCAGTCGCATTCACCACCGCTGCGCCACGGCGACAGTCACCTTTATATCACCCTCTGTGAACATACAATGTATCCTCTTCGCAAATATGTATATAATTCAAATATCATAAAAATATAAGCAAGGCAATAAACCTCGCTTCATTAAACTTCGGACCTAACGTTGCTACATAAAATGTGATTACACTAAAATGAGATGCTATTCAGTGCGTCTATGTGTACTTAGGTCCGTGTTACGACTGTTTATCATGCAAACCACTCTAATATTTCATTACCTACTCTATAAATAATGATAAGCCAACGAAATAGTGTAAATTTATGGTTAAATGTGAATTTTGTGTTCGTTTCATGTAATTTTGACTGCACGGATGGCGTTGTGGCTGAAGTGGTCGCCTCGCAACCGCCACAGTGCCAAGTGTTGTGTGTTCGAATACCACACGGGACAAAAATGTGTGTAATCCACAAATGTTTGTTCCGAGTCTGGATGTTCTTTGTGTCCGTTGTTCGAATGTTTGTAAAGTCCCCTGCGATACAGGAATTATTAATAAAACAAGAGAGCTTTTCAAAAAAAATTACTATTGATTCGGCTGTGTGATGCTATTATGCAAATACCATGTAGCCATTGTGAGATATCGCAGAAACTATTGTAGACTGCAGAGATAGGGCAATGTTTTAAGAGGTCTTTTTATGCCTTTACCGATGTTGTTGGTTCAATCCCTATACATAAATTTCATGGATCTGTAAATAATCGGTTCAATTCAGAGTATCATTTGTGTCTCTATAATATTTGTAATTATTCGTGCAGCACTGGAATTAAACTAGTGCCGTTATTTTCTTGTAATAAATTATGTAATGGCATTTAGGGATTCTTGGTTTGGATTAAGTATAAATGCACGTTATATACTAGTTGAAAATTCAAACTACTACACCATTAGTACAGCTAAATGTGAAATTTCAAGGTTGCGAAGCCGATCAATCAATCATTTTAAGAGCCTTGCTCGCCATTCTCCGCAATTACTTTGACTTTTTGATATGACTTTCACTTTTTCCTTTACCTGATCTACTTAAGTAACTTCTCATTGGTCTAGCACATAGCCTTGGTCACTTTAAATGATCTTAAGCATTTGCAATTGAAACAAATGCATATCAATCAAATATTTGTTTGAAAACATGTTTGGATATTCTGATACGTTTAACAAATTTGTATGAAACTTTGCACACAGATATTCCATGTCCTGGATAGGCCTGTTGCTCCTGTATGCATCCTTAGATACACATAGATTTATAAATCACAAATTTTAAGCCATTATTTTCCTGCACAGAATTATAAATGTCATTTGACTATATAATGATCTCGTTAAACTTAAGGTATATTCTTACCGGCAGTGGTGATGTCGACTAGTAAAGCCAACGCGACAAGCACTATAACCGTCAATTTGACACCCATGATGCCCTTTTTCTTCTGCCTTCTATTCCATTCTCAGATGGTCTTTATAAAGTTTTCATGTCGTATCAAGTGTCCAAACATTTAACCTCTATCATTCTCCAAATTTTAAAAATATATTCTATGGCTATATTAACAACTTCCTCGTTTGTTTTTTATGAGTCCCGTAAATAACATATATTATTTGATCATAAGGTATCGTATCCGCAGATCCTTTGAAGGTAACAGGTGACTGCACGAATTGCGTAGTTGGTGGTTTAAGTGGTCGCCTCGCCATTGCTACTACGCTTAGTGTTGTGGGCTCGAATCCCACACGGGACAAAAATGTGTGTAATCCACAAATGTTTGTTCCGAATCTGAATGTTCTTTGTTTTCATCGCTTGTGTGTTTGTGAAATCCCCGACACAGAAATTACTCATAGTGCGGGAGCTGTTAAAAAAAATAAGGAAAAGAAGCATTTGTTAAAGTACAGTTACATGTTAGTTTATTTTTCCAAGAAATATTCTATATTCTGTTCAATACCACAGCAAGTATATACTTACTGTATATAAGCTGGTCAATCGATTAAAATGGAATTTCGCGGCGAGCGGGTTCAAAGGCTGTGGCTGTATCGCGCGTTATTAATTTGCATATAGTATGTTAACAAAATATGTTATACAGGATAATGATCCTATGTTATTTTGATTTTAGTTTGGTTGAACGATCTTTATTAAATATTATATAATAACAAATAAACCTACTCTATTTTATGTTAGCCACCGATTGGATTTTTAGGACGAATACCTCTGAAACTTGGATTTATTAATCTTATTAAGAAATTGCTAAGTTCGATACAAAAACTCTTAATCGTTTTCTTACTTCTTAGCGAGAATCTGTGGTTTTTTAAAGAACACCGATTCCTACCAAGGATGCTTCGCGAGGCTATTGAAATCAAAAACATCCTAATTTTAATAGAGAAGATGGTTGGAATGTACCACCAGCTTGCGATCCAGTAATAAAAATAGTCAAACCCAAGAAGAAGCAAACCACAGCTAGACTTTATGATACTTTGAGCTCATTCTGCGTAAATAGAAACACCAATGATTAAATTATGTTCGGGTACTTTGAAATAACTACACTGGAACATTGAGACAACTGCCATCTTAGTCTCCCCGTGACCATGGCTGCTGAAAAGCAACCGAAACGTTGGGGAAAGTGTAAAATTAAATTAAATCTAAATAGTTTCAATAGTTTTAATAATAATTCAATTAGCTTAAAAATAAGTAAAGTTTAATAATAGTAGTAGTTTAACAGTTTCAAAATTATGTAATAAAGTGTCAAATAAACAACGCGATAAAATCCGTATATAGTAGTTTAATTTCAATGAATAATATTCGCGTAAACAGAAGACAATATTATGTTACTTAACATATGCTTTAGAAAACCAAGAAACGCTTTCAGAGAAATACAATCTAAAGTTATTTATGGCGAGGCAATTAGCCGATCGGTCATACAGCTTCCTAAGGAAATAGCTATGGTCAGATAAATGTATCTCTCAAAATATCTTTAACGTTTTTAATGCGCCAGTAGATCAACTGATAAGCGAGGTTAAAGGATATAGAACTTGCGATCGAGAAATCGTGGGTTCAATCCTTAACCATAGCACTATAAACTTGAATCAATTCTACACAATCATTTAGTTTAGCTGGTAAGATTAAGAGTAGTATTTTCAAATCCTTTAATTTATGAATGGCTTCATTTAAATTAGTTAGAAATAGAACAACTTTACACAGAATTTTCTAAAAAAGGTCAACATAACCTTTACGTGTACACTTTGATCTTTATAGTGCTCGGGGATCGAGTGTCTTAGCATATTCCCATAATGCGACATGAAAGGAAAATGTTTGTATATCAAAACTATACTATCATGACTGTGTCATATCTAGAGGTTTTCTCCAAGGGGTTCGCAAAAGCATTCCTCTCTCGGCACATCTCTAGAGTATTGTGACTATGTGCGGCTAAATATATTATCTTGTTTTGATCTGGTCTGTCTAAACTTCTAAACTAATATTATAAAGATAAAGATAAAGATAAAGATGTATTTATTTGCTAAAACACGTGTACATAATATTAACATTTGTAGTTTGTTTATTATAGATCTTATATAATGAAAAAGTTTTGAATCAACGTGTTTGACCAACATTGGTGTACAAATATAATGTCAAAAAATAAATCCAAATAAAATAAAAAGTTACAATTATAATGAAACAATAACGAAATCGTGCAAATGTATAATAATAATTAAATGACAATTAAAGTAAACTAATAAAAATAAATGAAATATAAAATGTCATAGTTAGAAAAGAAAATTATAATCAATTGTCAATAGGTAATAATAATTGTGAATATAAAATACATGACAGTTACATAATATCATTTAATAATCCAAATATTTAAAACTCAAATTGCAACTCAGAAGTCAGAGTTTAAAGTGATTTGTCATTTAGAAAGTCGTCCAGTGTGTAGTAACATTTATCAATTAGTGTCTTTTTAAGAGCTTTTTTTAATTTATCAATACTTAATTGTTTAATGTCATTTGGAATTTTATTAAATATTATTGGAGCTCTACATATTATGCTTTTATTTTTTTGTTTTTTAATATTGTTATTTATTTGTGTTTTTGTATGTATGTTTGTAATGTTTTCACACAAAAACTACTGGACCGATTTCTTCACTAAGTGACATAGGCTATATTACATTTTCAAAAAAAATAGGGATCCTTAATAAAAATGCTATAACCCACGGTGTGAAAAATTTGTCATAAAAAATCTATCATCGCGTGCGCTGCGGAAACTATTGATGATAGAACAAAAAAATGTTCTACAGTATTATAGAACGTATTAATATCTACAAAAAAGTCCGCGATACCATTTGTATTTTTTGAATATATAGCTAACTACACCTATATAGGTGTAGTTAGACTTATTAATTTCTTTAGTTGTAGTGTTATATATTAAAATTAGATAACAAATTAAACGTAGGTATTGGGTAATAAATTAATGTCCACGCGGACGAAGTCGCGGCAACAGCTAGTTTGTAATATTCTTACAATTTATTTATTTTAGATAGCGCAGCTGCTTTGAAGACATTACTAATGGGATAAGAAATCACACAAACGGTGAAATAAGTGCGTGAGGCACAAATAGATAATGATTTGTGGCTAACACAGTTTCCAACCCGTTTTTGGACCAAAGTTTCAATTCATTATATTATAATTAAATGTCCAGGCATCAATTCAATAAGGGTCAATATGTGATTAATGCACAAAAAGTCGAAAATTTAACCTGTTGGTTTGCATACCTAAATTAAATTCGAGTAAAGGTATTTTATATCTTGAAATTAATCTGCTATGTATATTGTTTATAAACCTGTTATTAATAAATTTATCATCTAAGGTTTGTTGCTATAAAATACGGGTTTAACGGTTTCCTGTCATACGATTAAAAGATATTGCATCAATATTTACAGAACCTACATATCTCAGTGTCAAAAAAGATTAGATATTATAGTTGTATTAATACCTATTACCATCAAAACATTATCTAACACACTCTCACACTCATAGTCTCTATTGATGAAAAGAAATTTCAGTAAGTGAAATCCCCGAAAGAAACTTTTTGTACTGATCAGGCGGAATATGGATAGATCGCTCATCCCGTACTGATGACACAACAATGCCCCAGGGAGTCTAAAACACTACGGCTCGCAGGGACACATCACAAGAACGTCTCTAATCAGGTTTCTCCATTTCGAACGAAATCCCTTAAGCCAGAATACCACTGTCCTTTACCTGTATATCAAAATAGTTTTATCATTTATAAGCTAACTAGATTTTGTCCGCCGCTTATCTCACGTAAATGTAGGGTAGTTACAGTTTTTTTGGATAAAACGTACTCTATCTTATTCTGTACCCCTGACAATGTGTATAGAAAACCTAACGTCGTCATGAGAATTCACAGAAGTCACGGATGTTTATGAATAATATAGGCATACTTCTAAACATACTTGGTGTTTGTGAATGACCTTACAATAAATATATTTTACATCGCTCCAACATAATAACAGTCAATCAAAATGTCAACAGGGTTGTAAGCTAAAACAATTTTATTTACGTCGTAGATGTTTCATTGATAAATTGTATGTATATGAATGGTTCCAAAAATAAATCAGAGGAAATTTTTATGAACTACAATATTTGTGTGAAGTATAATACTACTCTATAAATAGTGAATAGTTGGACGGTTTTGGTTTTGTGTTTTAGAATAAAGCTATATACACATTATAGTTGATACTGTACCCTATGTCAAACATTTCAATGTGTAACTCAAACATTATTGTTCCCATATCTTGGCGTTTTTCGTTTCAGTAGTGAGTAGCTCCCGCCTCTCTCGTCCATTGTACCAATATTTCTCGGTTCGTAAAAAGTCTTATAAAACTATTGAAATTAATCTACTATATACGGATTTTATCGCGTTGTTTATTTGACACTTTATTGCATAATTTTGAAAATTGTTACACTACTACTACTATTAAACTTTACTAATTTTAAGCTAATTAAATTATTATTAAAACTATTAAAACTATAGATTTAATTTAATTTTACACTTTCCCGACGTTTCGGTTGCTTTTCAGCAGCCATGGTCACGGGGAGACTAAAATGGTAGTTGTCTCAATGTTCCAGTGAAGTTATTTCAAAGTATCCGAACATAATTTAATCATTGGTGTTTCTATTTACGCAGAATGAGCTCAAAGTATCATGAAGTCTAGCTGTGGTTTGCTTCTTATATAGTATTCGTATATAGTATATAGTTCGTATATATATAGTAGTTTAATTTCAATGAATAATATTCGCGTAAACAGAAGACAATATTATCTTATAAAACTGTACTGTACTCGTCTAACGTAATAACAATTAAATTTTATAGCATTTTATAAGTCAGATTATAATTTGTGTTTAAAAAAACTAGTGTTCGTCCATGGTCACATTTCAAGCTTTCATTATTTAAAATTTGAGGAATACGTAAATTTACGAATTAACATAGGTACATGCAACATAAAAAAACTGCTTGCAATATTTTTATTTAAAACAAAAATAAAGCTTGTTAATAGCTACAAGAGAAACAAAAGTTGATTTACAAAAAGAAGAGAAAATTGTACTGTTTTGACTTCACTTACATATATATAACTATATATAGATGTAACTAATTCATATTTATTTATTACCAAAAATAAATTATTTTTTCTGTATTAATACGTGCGGATAAACTAATAAAATACAACCAAAAACATATTTCGAGAATGAAAACGTCACAAAGTAATTACTGAAATCAGAATCTCACATCCAGGATCTTCAGACAAATAATTTTTGAAAGCAATCAAAAAACCAAGATTTAATTAAATCCAGTTCAACGGAAATATAATTAGAAAATATGAGATGTATGAAATCTTATATGTTTGTGACACTTGCTAAAATTTATAATACTACTACGTGTATACAACATGTAATTAATTTCCTTACTGTGCGTGTATGTCAAGGTTTGATTTAATTGTGAGGAAATGAGTTTTGAACGTAGTTTTAAACTTGGAATACTTTTATTCATTTATTATTCATTTGGCCGATTAGGTAGTGAAGATATGCGTGCTTAATTATATTAATTATTTTCTACTGGTCTATATATAACGTCTATACTAAAGCTTGTAGTTTCAAATTATTGTAATTTTTTGTAGTAAGTCTTCTTCTCTCTTAGCCTTTATTATTCCCAAGTCACTTGGGGTCGGCTTTTCTAGTCTAACCGGATTTTGACTGGATATCAGTTTTTACACGGAGCGGCTGCCACCTGACCTCCGCAACCCGAAGGCTAACGATACCCTAAGGCTAGACTATTGTCAGGATATTAGAGGGTACTGACTTTCCCAATAACGACTGCCATAGATGTTCATGGCAACCGAGACCAACGGCTTAACGTGCTTTCCGAGGCACGGAGCAGGCGATAATTGTCAACCAATACGCACATAATTTTTATGACTTCTTACTTTTACATATCGCACTCTTAATAAAACAGCGACTTAACTCAAAATTTGAAAGTAAGGCAATTTGAACTCTAATTGTATATGTTAAATTCTAATATTATATTTGTGTTAAATCGATGCGATAGAGTTCAAATTTGTTTAATCCAAAATACTGAGATAAGTCTCTGTTTTATTAAGAATGTGATATATTTATAAAAATGAAGAAGTAAAAGCAACCAACCATTTATAACTCCGTAACGCAAAAGATTGGTTGAAATGAACACACAGAAAACGCGGAGGATTGAAAATATCACGGACATCGTGATATTTTCAATCCGCCGCGTTTTCTGTAGGCAAGATCTGACACCAAAAAAAAAAAGAAGCATGGAATGGAATTTTACAGCTATATATAGGTATACGTACATTTTATCGATACAGCTTTGTTACGCATGTGCCATGAAGTTCTAAATATACATAAATGCACTACACTTATTTGCTTTGTATGTAATGGCGACTGTTACGGGAAAACCATTTATTTTTATCCATCGAATGTGGCAAACTAGCTTATGGCCCACCTGATGGTAAGTGGTCACCGTAGCCTATGGACGCCTGCAACACCAGAGGCATCTCTTGCGCGTTGCCAACCCTTTGGGAGAAAAAAGAAGTGGGAAGGAGAAGGAGCGGGAAGGGGGAAAGAAGGTGATTGGGCCGACGGCACTCTCACTCACCGAACGAAACACAACAGTAGGAATACTGCTATTTCACGTCGATATTCTGCAAGAGGTTAGTCCTTCCCCGGTCGAGCCGGCCCATTCATGCTGAAATCAACGAGACTCTATGACACGGTAGCGAGGCTCTACTACACCGAATTGATTTAAAAAAATGTATTCGTTGTAGCTGATTTTTATTCGAATCATAATCAAATATTCTAATTACGCTTGTGGCCGATTGTAATAAATACTTTTTAGGCATCTCTCGAATATTTTGTCTTCTCGTCTCCCGTGGCAAAAATTACGATTGTGTTTTTGACAGCTTGCATCAAATTAGATTCGATATTCTCGCACTTCAAAATGAATATCTCAACTATTAACACCTACAATAATTATCATATTCAAATATTAAATCACTTGAGAATTCGAATCTTTAATAAAAATTGCACACATCTAATATACAATTATAAACGCACCATATCATATAAATACTTGTATTGATCCAGTGTATCAAATGTGCATTGAAAAGTATAAATAAAACATTGGAACAAATGGCAATTCAGTTGAATGTTTATAAGTATAGCTGCGACGAAATTGTTGGAACTATTATTTGAATCGATCGATTGTTTCAATTGTATCACATAGTGGTATTGATAAATTTGCTCTGGTTACATTTCACAATAAACATTGTCGGAGCGTAAAGACCGTATCATTTGTCTAAGAATTTGTTGTCACATGAAATATAAGAAAGGGCATTATTTCCAGAACAACTATTTGTAGACTGTTAATATATCAGTATTAGACCAGATTGCAAACTGCCTCACTACTGAGTTCAGGTTTCTTCCACGTATTTGGATTAGCAGGCTTCACACATCTTCTAGCTAGAACATTATTTTGGGCTCTCTCAGACATACTGATTTACTCACAATATTATCCTTCACTGTTAAAGCAAATGATAATTATCCTATTGAGTCGCAGCGCCACACTGGTGGCCAGGCACCATAAGTTTTAATGATGTTTGTTATTCTAAGGCTTGCCAGGTTAACTACTTAATCCGCACATAACCTCAAAAAGTTAGCCATGCGAACCGTGATTAACAAATTCGAATCCTTGCTTGGCGGTCCTTAGACAATACCTACTGCTACTGGGGTACAAGTAGTTGTATATGTGAAGTTCGAAGCACAAACGTATCAAATTGTTGGAGCCAAAAATAAAACTACTTATTAACATCACCATAAAACAGGGAAATAAAGTATCTGTGAACTAAATTAATGTTATATTATATGTTAATTAAATTACCTTACAATCCGTGAAAGTTAATATTGTAAACAAACTTTTACCTTATTACTCGGATTTTGTCAGAAACATGCATGTGCAACTACAAAATATGCAGATTTGGTATTCATCTGACCGCAGTGAGAAGTTCTAATTTCATGAAACATAGTTAGAACTGTTCTGTAAGCATCTCGCAAATATGGCTGCCGGTCAAATTTGAATAATAACCAACTGGATTCTGCTCTGCAAAACTATATTCAATTATTGTTTCCTCGAATATCTACTAACGAATAATCACTTTTCTGGCAAATCGAATATTCTTGCCCAATTAACTAAATGCAATTAATTACACCGACGTTTTTGCGAATTTTAGTAAACCTACCTGGAATTTTGGGTTGTAAGAAAATATGGAGTTAAATCTGTTGATATTCTTTTGTAATCAAATACGTTTATATGGACGTTCGTATATGTTGAATGTTTTTTTTTTGTAGACGTTATCAACGAATATATTACTAAACTTTATGTAACGTATGAAACCCGTAATTCTATTAGAAATAGTTTAGTAATAAACATATTTATAGTATTAGTCAGAAAGTTCGAAGATATTAAATAAATAAGATATAAATAAGCACAGTGATTCAAAGAATCACAAGAGTCCTAAAACATATTACAGAATTTATATTCATAACACAATATACCTATCTGGCTTTCTATAGGTACCCGATTTGTTGATCCTACAGTAAACTAAATTTGAATCTTACCTCCATAAAAGTTCAGCGAATAAGAGGGTCATAGAGCCAAGTTTGACCTTTATTGTAAAGAATACTCGCGAAGAAAGGTTTCGGTATATTTGATTTACAACAAGTTTGAGTTGTTAGATCAAATTTAATATGTTGAAGGTCAAGTGCTTCACGACTGAAATTTTAATACCAGAAATAATCTACTAAGCACAGTTGAAGTGGATAGTAAAAGCTTGAGTATTTATCTTAGAAAAGTGCTGCAGTTATGGTATATTACCTTTAGCGATTGAAGAGTTATAAGAATTTATAGTTTATTAGCATGGTAGACTTTGTAAATTAGTATTTAACTCCAAAAATCTCTTTGATTCTATAGTACAAGATTTCGCTTACATTAGAATATTTTTGAGTTTCCCCTTTGAGAAATATTCTGAGGAGCAGCAAAGAGTCTTAAAATGTGATAGTAAAACTACCAGGTTGGTGATGAACCACGTTGTCAGATACTTTAATATGCCTGTTTTATCAGAGCATTCCCGATCATTTCGCGTCATCTATGACCAGTTCTACTTATCTACGGGAGTCGATTTTATCTTTATATATATAATTCTACTGTACGTGTGTATGTCACTGAACTCCTCCTAAACGGCTGGACCGATTTTGATAAAAAATGTTGTGTGTGTTCATGTGGATTCGAAGATCGTTTAGAATTGTTTATTTTTTTTTCGTTTCTACAGGACAACGTCTGTCGGGACAGCTAGTAATAATATATATGAATGAAATGAAAAATGAAATGAAAGCTAACATTAAATAAATTTAGTGTTCCAATTAGAGAAACTATAAACTATTGTCGAATTAAACTATTAACACATTATTTGTACATTATTTTATTTTATTATTGTTTATTTATATTAGTATTTTAAGTTACATATTTCTATTTATATAAATTATTGGATTTTATTTGACATAATTTTAGTATTAAAAATGACTTGACATTTCTTAAGTAATATAATATAATTCTTAATAGATTCTTATTTTTTTTTGTTTTCGTTTGGTTTGTGGCCAACCTGTTGTCAAGAGTTGTTCAAGCCACTCGTAGGCCTCTGACATGACTTAACGACTGCTGTCAATTTAACAACAACCGGGATCGACTTTTTACGTGCCCTCCAAAGCACGGAGACGCTCAAATGAAATACCAATAAGCGGTCACCCATAGACTGACCGCACCCATCGTTGCTTGACCTCGCTAATCGTTTACCGATCAGTGAGTGCAACTTGCTATAAGATGATCCACTAATTAAAATATTAATATAATTAAAAAGAATTACAATAAATTTGCAGTTGATGTTAACAATGATTAATTTATACATGTATGTTCAACACATTTATTTTTGTTATGAATGTAGAAATAAAGTAACGATTAGTTTAGAGTATAGTTTTAAATAAATTACGAGCTAAGAAATTGAGTGTCTTATTAAATTAATTAATTGAAACATGAAGCAAACAATAATAAATCTCTTTTAAAATGTATTACAAAATACTTGGAAAATTATGCCAAGGAAATTTGAGAAAACTTATTCAAATTACAATTTTATTTAAGTTCTGCGTCAACATGCAATATAATATGGTAACATTTAAGAAGCTAGTTCTGTATCTTTTTAAAAGAGCCTTTAAATAATTTTGCAGTTGACAGTTATACAGGTTTTGCCTACATTAAAGAAATAATTGTTTTGTAGATTGTAAGATTATGATAGCATAAGAACAACGCTTTTATGAATTTATCAGTTATGCGATGACACATGATATTACTACTTTCTATAAACAATGGCTGGATCTCATTTCGTAATGAGTGTACGACAGGATTTTATGGTCAGTCCTAATCTTATAGGTATACACTAATATATTTTTTTGATATTCTTTGACATACATATGCTTCCGAAGCGATATTGGCCATATAAAATATATGATTTTGCCTAACAAACGTATTATTATAATTGTGAAAGTTGTACCCAAATGTTCAACTCTCAAGTTTTATATTATAAAAACAAACAATAGACGGAGCCATATAATTTAAAATCTACTAAATAAAAGGTAATTATGATATACAACGTCTGAAGGCTCTTTATGGCAGTTTTATGAACCAGTGTTGTAATGAACTTTTACCGACCGCTAATGATAAAAAACGATTCCGTTTTGTCGTAATGCTAAATCAAACTGACCTGAATTTTAATAGATTGAACTTACTATGTGGTGAGTCTGAAAAACTTGACTAATATTATAAATGCGGCGGTGTGTTTGTATTTCTGTATTTACCTCTTAAAAGGTATAAGGAAACCGTGTTCTGATTAATGAATATACATATATTAATTAATCAGAACAGAAGCTACATAGCTGAAGGCATTGATGTGACAACGTTTCAATTTGTTGAATAACATGTGCTTTGCGTATCTGACATCGACGATATACGAGCAAACCCAGGAGCAAAAGCTAGTGATTTATATGTCAGATATGGAGAGCGTCGTTCAGCGTAACACCATCGACTGACATAATGCGGGCGTACAATAGGGTGATCGAGCAAAGTGAAACAATAAATGCACACTTATCACTTTTATTGTCTTCACAATAAATTAACACGAATGTCTTGCACGAAACGAATGACAGTTCCTAGTGAGGAGGTCCGCACTCGCCGACGGTAAAATCATCCGTCCATATAGAGCGCGCCTCCATTTAGGTTGGTTCTGTCGTAGCTCGAAGTGAGCCACGTGTTGACGTCATCGCAACAGTGCTGTCCCATCTTGACTCTCGTGCCGCGTTTCGTAACCGTACTAATAACTGTCTCCGACATATATGTTAGTATGCATGAATAGAAACAATCACAAAGTTCTAAAGCTCACCACATCTTAACAAACCATAATTATTAATTCATTTTTAATACTAGCTAATAAAACGACCAAAAACAGAACGTGTTTGTTGGTGTGAATCAGTAGGTATATTAAAAATGGGTCAGCATGTTCAAACTATGCTATATTTCATTGCAATGTTACATTTCGCTATAGTGTTAAAATAGTTTCTGTACGACTCACTCGTAAGCTAAGAGTTATTGACGTGATGAAATATGGTGCGGTCGAACTTCCACAAATGGAGATCGACGTTTTAACGGTTTCTTTCAATTTATATCGAACGGAAATAAGGTAACAATTTGTATTGGTTTCACGACCTTTACAAGTGTTTTCTGTATAAGTGCATTTAAAGTTATACCGGCGTCCAGACAATAGGTTTTTACTTAGGTCAGGCAATCCAACAATTGATAGAGAACAACAGTAAGAACTTGACAGGGAACAGCACTCCAATGTCCTCTACGTGAAATGTGAGAGAGAGAGTGAGGGACAAATAAAAGGGTGTATGAGTAGTGGGAGTTCTGGTCGTCATTTATACCACCAGTGCCTTCCAAAAGAGATGCCAGTAAGTTATAATACGATACCATACCAAATGTAGTAGAAGAGGTACTATGAACTATCTGCCATAGTTTGAAAAAGCGTGTTTCTGGTGCACTCGTTTCTTTTGTTATCCCATGTTCACACTTTGATGCAATGAAGCTGAGCATCAGGGTAGTACTATTAAACTTTGAAAATGGGTCTATTATTAAGTATTTCATTAATGAAACTGTTATATGCCTGGGCTAGTGTAGCTCTAATTAAAAATTTACTCAATAAAACCTATTACCGTTTAATAATGACTGGTCCTTTTTGGAGTAAAGGTAAAAATAAATTCAATAAGAGTAGTATTGAATTGTCTTCTCCATATATTCTACACGTTTAATTTATTGCGTAAGTACATGGCTGTCTATCTTGCATTTAACACTTTGTTATATAGTACACAATGTAAGATAGAGAGCCATAAAGCCGTAAACTGTACCTATAGTTATAACTGAAATGAAGATGACGTACAAAGAGATGTTAGCAATAGGTTGAGTCTACAAACTTATATATTTACATTCTAGCTGTTACCTGTGGCTTCGCTCGCGTTTATTATTATCATTAGGCCTTTTCTGCAGATTTGGTTATTTTTCGCTGTGCTACCGTTAGTTAAATTCATCAATTGCATTGAACACCGACTGCATAACTAAATTTGTAAACTAAAACTGTGTTAGGTAGGTGAGCAGCGATAGCTCAGTGGGGAGACCAACAGACTGCAATGCAGAAGGTCTCGGGTTCGAACCCACGTCGCGCACCTCTGACTTTCAGAAGTTATATAACTTTTCGAAATTATGTGCGTATTGATTGACAATTATCGCCTGCTCCGTGCCTCGGAGACCACGTTAAGCCGTTGGTCCCGGCAGCCATAAACATCTATGGCAGTCGTTATTGGGAAAGTCAGTACCCTCTAATATCCTGACACTGGTCTAGCCTTAGGGTATCGTTAGCCTTCGGGTTGCTGAGGTCAGGTGGCAGCCGCTCCGTGTAAAAACTGATATCCAGTCAAATCTGGTTAGACCAGAAAAGCCAACCCCAAGTGACTTGGGAATAATAAAGGCTAAGAGAGAAGAACTTTATTAAAATCAGTTTAGTGGTTTAGCCGTAAGAACGTGACTAAACTAAAACTAAAACTAAAACTAAAGAGACACAGTTATTGTCGCAAAAGCTATAACGCGATTTCTTATACCACCTGGATGAAAAACCGTTATTTATTTTACATCTTTTCGCGTTACCGATACGTAAAATATCTTTTCCAAATTTTATTTACATAGATCTGTTTAGCAGTTTACTCATGAGATCGTAACAAACAGACAGAGCTATTTTTGGATTTATATGTATTAGTATGTATAAGATAGAAATGTCCTAAAATACATTTATCTTTTTTTTTACATCGATATTAAGTTTTATTATCGTCGTCACATTTCAGACATGACTTCGCATGACTTCATGAAGAACGATGCGAGGTTAAACTAGCCTTTTTCCACTTTCATACTCCAAATAGCCGACGGTATAAGGGATCGAGCTAAATATTTAATGTATCTTAACTTGAGCTAAAATTTTTCGCATTTTTTAACCCTTTTAAAGTACTTACTTAAATTTTTCAACCCTGAAATGCCTTATTCTGAAATGAGTTTATGAAAATTTTACATTAGCGACAAAGCGAGTCATATAATATTTAAGGAAAAAGCTTCTATTCACGTCCCGATTTTGCTTATAATTTTTTCGGCACAATCGGTGCAATGCCTATTTTGTACAATAATATTTTGTATTTAAAATGTCCCTCTACTGGGCACGAGCGTTCTTTCACTTTGGGAAGAGTTTAGTCAAAAGTAGATTGCCATATTTAACACCTTTTTAAGAAAATAATTTGAATATTATCAATGAAAATTTAAGTCATCAAAATAACTATCATGTTTCGAATACTCATTAGGTTAATTTCAATAGATGTCAAATTATTTGACCATGTTTAACATCTTTTAATTATGTTTCACATGCCAGTAATTGACAAATTAAAACAGTAAATTGTTAATCTAAAATAGTCATAAGATTGATGACCTATTTTAGGCATAATTGTTTAACGTTTAAATATAATTCTGATGCCCGAAGGCTTTTGACTGATCTAAGTAAAAGATAAGAACTGATGATAATACAAACAACTTGAACCCTAGCTGTGATATGCTCAACTGAAATACCGTTTGTTAGCTATTTATCATATTAAACTAGTCAATTGACAAACTTTTCTGATTCAACACGTGGTTACAAGAATGCCACAGGGTCGAAAGTTGGGACTCAACTTGTCCCAACTCGACGGATCCTGCTAATCAGCACGATTGGAAGGAAAACTGGAACGTGAATAGAAGCTTTATTCCGTATCTGTACAACCAGGTGGTGGCTATGAATATTTAAGGCTTTATGGCACTTTTAACCGTCTCTCTTATGTCTTGTTTCTACAGCAAAATAATGGTTTTGAAGCACAGATGAGCGTTATAATTTTAATCCTTAACTCCCGACACGGTTTTCCACTGTGTAGGCGAGATTTACCCTGGCTTACATCTCGCGACGTTATGAGCTACCAAACATTATTTTATTCAGATGAAGTCTTGAAGAAAATGGTAACTGCTTTCACTCAACATTGATCTCGATTCGTCTCTTCTTTTTATATAAGTTATGTTTAAAATAATTAAATTATAGAATAATATTGACACGCCGACACAGGATAAATATATGTATGTAGCGCTATTTATTATTTGTGTCAAACTTTTATTTACTCAAAAGATTATGGTGAATTTAATTCTGCTTTACTAGACAAATCTAGGACGCAATAAAATCCCTATAAATAGAGATCTTATAATCTTCATGAAGCGGTAAACCAAAGCAAATACAATTTTTGCTTTAAGCATGTTCGCTCGGTAACAATATTTAGTCCACGTCAAAGAATAGACAAGCTCTACATACAAACCTTTTTTACAAAATTACTATAATGTTGACTTATATTAAGAAATGCTAAAGCATTCACATGGACCTTCCTTCTATAATCTCCAAAATATGCAATGCGATACATCTAAAATAATAATTTGCACACACAAAGACACGAAGTTTATTTAAAGATCACAGTAATATATAACAATGTACCTACCTAACATTTTATCTTATCTTATCATATGTGGGGGCCAGTCAGTGCAGACCGGCGACACTTCGACCTAGTGGGATCTTTTGTGTCGACACTCTCCCAATAACGACTGCCATAGATGTTCATGGCAGCCGGGACCAACGGCTTAACGTGCTCTCCGAGGCACGGAGCAGGCGATAATTGTCAATCAATACGCACATAATTTCGAAAAGTCATATAACTTCTGAAAGTCAGAGGTGCGCGACGTGGGTTCGAACCCGAGACCTTCTGCATTGCAGTCTGTTGGTCTCCCCACTGAGCTATCGCTGCTCACCTACCTAACACAGTTTTAGTTTACAAATTTAGTTATGCAGTCGGTGTTCAATGCAATTGATGAATTTAACTAACGGTAGCACAGCGGCAGTAAATTTGACTACTGATAATGCTTTATGCTTAAACTCCCTGGCTGGACAAAATGATACTGGATTTTTTTGGTAAGAAAATTCACATACGTAGCACGACGTCTAGAACTGGGCCTGCCCGGTGAACTGCAATAGCCACGTCCCTTATATATGGGACTTACAACCATAGCCGACGAAATGGGGATGTAATAAACCACTGAACCTTTGCTGGAGTTTTTAAACCTTTTTAACCAAGATACGAAACCCTTGGTACTCGAGTATGACTCGCACCAAGACTGTTGTGTAAAATGTATACAAATATTATAAACAATTTTTCTTACTGAGACAAACAGATTACTTTGAATTCTTATCCGCTTAAGAACTTTCGCATTGTAATTGACTTATACTTTATTGGAAAAGTTCAGATACTTATAAAACAATTCAATAATATTTTAATGTTATAATTTGTTCTTTTTCTGAGTAATATAATGTTGTCCTTGTTTTCTATTTTATTATAATAATAATGATATTTGTCTTATGATAATTATTTTGTATAATATTCAGAATAATAAAATCCAAACAGTCAAAGTAATATTATAGTTCCTTTGCGGTTTCTTGTTTACATACAATCTTAACATAAACTCTGGATAAATTCGTGTAATTAGTCTAAGTCGACCAGACAATATACATTTTCGCTGTGTTTAGTCCTCAGGGTTCAAGCATTGGCCAGGAGATCAATATAAAGTTCAGTAATTATTTCCTCATAGCATATTTTCCAAAACTTTCCAAGTTCGCGTCTTACATCAATTATGATGAATTAGCAAGCTGTTGTAAATACCGTGGCGAAGTATTATGTCATCTGTCGCAACTCAAAGCTTAATTGTGTGTTACATTCCACGCATACACAATTACGATTTATTACCAAACGATTCAAAGTAAAATCAACTTTAATTCCATCTAAAGGAGCTTAATTTTGTTTGTAACATTGGCGATGGCTAGTCAGTAGCATGTTCTATGCAAATACGTCGTAAAATCGGTAATATAATCGATTGCCGTAATACATTATGCAGACGAAATTTATATGTTGTGTTTATTTAGCATTGTTTAACTGCATCCGGAGGTTAGTCTTATCAATATCCCACCCAGGGTTATAGCAGATGCTTCTACTAGAGATAAACTAAAGTGATAGACGGCTATACAGTGTGTCGTATTGTGATTTTGTATTAATAGTGGACAAAATAGACGTCTTAAATTGGTGTGAGTACAATGGCGTCACTATAAAATAATTAAGCTTTTATTATTTCCAAGTCACTTGGGGTCGGCTTTTCTGGTCTAACCGGATTCGACTGGATATCAGTTTTTACACGGAGCGGCTGCCATCTGACCTCCGCAACCCGAAGGCTAACGATACCCTAAGGCTAGACCAGTGTCAGGATATTAGAGGGTACTGACTTTCCCAATAATGACTGCCATAGATGTTCATGGCAGCCGGGACCAACGGCTTAACGTGCTCTCCGAGGCACGGAGCAGGCGATAATTGTCAATCAATACGCACATAATTTCGAAAAGTCATATAACTTCCGAAAGTCATAGGTGCGCGACGTGAGTTCGAACCCGATACCCTCTGCATTGCAGTCTGTTGGTCTCCCCACTGAGCTATCGCTGCTCTTTAATAAACTCATATATTGTACAATAAAAAGCAAAATGCGAACTTTATAAAAAATAATGAAATTATGTACTGAAAACAAATTATTTAATTATCATAACCACTAAATCACCGAACGCATAATTAAGTAAACTGCAATCATTATTTAAAACTATGCTAGTATACATCGTTATGTTTTCCTAAAATCTCATGATAAAGTATTTTAGATTTTCATAATTTTAGGCGCTTCATATTTTGTGAATAACAAGGGTAGTAAAACTTACATAAAAATGTTATACAGGTAAAAACGTTGTCTGAAACTAATATCAGTAAGAAGAGGCTGCTATAAAATATCGTGCATGCATTGCATTTCATTAATAACATCGTTTTAAAGTTATTTTCATCGCTGAATAGCTGAAACATAATAACTACTGATTGGCACGTAACAGAATTATTCTTTACTAGCTGACCCTTGATCTTCGTTTGCAACACTTTCCATTGATGCTTCACTCTTAATTGTCGTAGCGTAATGTTATATAGTCTATAGCGTTCCTCGATAAATGGGCTCTCCAACACTAAAATAATTCTTCAATTCGAACCAGTAGTTCCTGAGATTAGCGCGATCAACCAAACAAATAAACTCTTTAGCTTTATAATATTAGTATAGATTAAGAATAAAAGTGCACGTTTTGAATATGGTATTTAATATTTCGTTAGGAAATAGTGCAAGTAAATATTATTTATTTGGACCACAGTTTGAAGATGAGAGTTGAAGTTCTGTTCTGTAGTTAAAGAGATTATCGATTACGAACAAATAAATCTTTTCTTTTTCTTTTTTTTTTAAAGGCCGCACCCGCACTATAAATAAAATGATTTTACAAACATTCAAGCAAGGGACACAAAGAACACCTAGACCCGGAACAACCATTTGTGGATCACAAAGTTTTGTCTCGTGTGGGATTCAAACCCACAACACCCGGCGCAGTAGCAGTGGCGAGGCGACCACCTAAACCACTACGCCATCTCAAAATAATGTCTCTTTATAATATAAGCATAAATTTAGTAATGTATTATATGTACATGTAATATAATTTAACTGTTTCTCCACCAGATCACGAAACCGACCGGCCATGACGACGGACAACGCGCTCAACTCACAACGGTAAGTTGTTTCATCTTTCAAAGAAGTCTTTGTTACAATTTATTAGAGAATCGTACTACTGTTCGGTTAAACATTCTTGTTGGATTAGACGATGATAATAGCGGCATAAATCCACACAGAGACTATTAAAATTGCACTATGTACCAGAGAGGTTTGATCATATTCATTTATACCTTAATAATTAAAGTAAATATTGGAAATCAATATAAAATAAAATTAATCCAATATGATTATAAATATACTTTCAATAAATCTACGTATAGATCCTTCAGAATCAATATTTTTACTGCAATAATATATGGCTGCTGTGTATATAGTTCAAAAATATTTGAATGCATCGGCGTTTCCAGACGTAATTCTTTGAATATCCATATGAAATACATTGATGTGTATACTATATGGCTATTATTGCTAGCTAGCACATACAGCTACACATTGCAATAAAAATATGGCTGTTCATAAACTTGAACATTTAACCAAATGAATTTAAAATTGATTATCTTTGTTGTTTAAGTGATGGTGTGCAGGGAGGTTGTCTGATTCGCGTTTGTAACATGCAACTCGCATATAGACGCGGGCCTTCTGCAAAGTCAGTTCAAATGTAATTGTGTTTCACATCAAAATCGCTTTACGCCTGCGTCGCTGTGTGCATATTTCCTAGCCTAGTTTTAACCCTTTCTGTAATGAACAAAAGCCGATCGCAGTAAACAGCTCTATTCAGCGATTGACTCAACCCCGCTCCAAACTTCTAAAGGCAGAGTGTCGACAAGTGTGATGTTGATTTTTATTTAGTGCTTATAATTATTAGCTGGATCATGTGATCCAGCTTAGTAGGTTTGCTTAAACTAATAGTGGGCTTGGAATCAAATTTGATGCGATCAAATTAGAAGAAACTTTTTCATAAATAAATTAAAATCAATTCCGTATATAATATTGGAAAATATTTAAAGATCTTAAACTGAAGTTTTCAAGACTGCGTGAAACAGAAACTGCATTTAGTTCGTGCATAAAATTAATTGAATAATACAGTAACTAATCAACATGTGTGTGTCCATATTTTAAGGGTTATAGTGTATAGTACGGTACGACGTTATACTTATATATACGTATTAATAATAAACGTTTGTAATTTTGTTGTCTATCCTTATCTTCATCCACATAAAGATAGACAACAAAAATAATACCAGTCATATTACACTTAACATTAAAGCCATTGCTTCAAATCATAGCCATTATTGACATCGACGGATATTTCAAGTACCTAACTGTAGCTACTGACGCTGCTGCCATAGGCTCGCTCCCTATTATGTAGGATCTAAACCATGGTTGTTTTTTAGACAAACATTTATGTAGCCAAGTTTTCATTTTACGTAAAATGTTAGAACAACAAGATATCCACTGTATGTGCTGCTGCTAAAGATTCTTAGAAGAAAACTCAATTACATTTTGCCCAACCTAGTTGGAATGGACTTTACCAACGAAGCAGAATTAATTTCTGATTGTGCAATATACATCTAGGAAATATTGTCTTCTGTTTACGCGAATATTATTCATTGAAATTAAACTACTATATACGGATTTTATCGCATTGTTTATTTGACACTTTATTGCATAATTTTGAAAATTGTTACACTACTACTACTATTAAACTTTACTAATTTTAAGCTAATTAAATTATTATTAAAACTATTAAAAGTATAGATTTAATTTAATTTTACACTTTCCCGACGTTTCGGTTGCTTTTCAGCAGCCATGGTCACGGGGAGACTAAAATGGTAGTTGTCTCAATGTTCCAGTGTAGTTATTTCAAAGTACCCGAACATAATTTAATCATTGGTGTTTCTATTTACGCAGAATGAGCTCAAAGTATCATGAAGTCTAGCTGTGGTTTGCTTCTTCTTGGGTTTGACTATTTGTATTACAAACAAGCATCAAAATGATGTAATAAAGTGTCAAATAAACAACGCGATAAAATCCGTATATAGTAGTTTAATTTCAATACATCTAGGAAACCTGGTGGCTGTGCTTGTTTGCTAGGGAACTTGGTTGGCGATGCCGGAATATCACAGCGTCCACTCGACCATACTGTTTCAATTCGCACAGTTGATGACGTCATTCGAAACTTGACCTTTTAAATTGGTTGATGTGTCAGTTAATACACTTGAAGCGGCACTGGTTGCGGACACTGTCTCGTGTGACTCAAGATAGTCACAATTGGCTCGGCAATTGACCTCAACGGCACTCGACAATTTGGCTAATTTATGTGATGCTATCATGACGTTGTACGTAACGATACAACAGAGTATTGACATTTCATCTGTTAGTTAAACGTAGCAATAGACTAATGGGAGCCTGTTGAACATCGATTCTTAGGCACGCATTTTTGATATTTTTATCTGAAGTTTTTTGCGTATTAAATAGATCATTTTCGTTCGCTTTAACGGTAAAGGAAAACATCGTGAGAAAACCTGCACGTCTGAGAGTTTACGATAATGTTCTCAAAGATATGTGACGTCTAACTAGCCCACACTGGGCCGGCGTTATAGCCTGCGGCTTAACCCTTCTCACACTAAAAAGAGGCCCGTTTCCAGCAGCCAGCTATGTTTTAAAACCTAATTCCCTAAATTGGGATTATATGCAGTCGTCGTGCTGATGCATTTCCTAAATTTATTTTTACTAGCTGTATCGAATCGGGGCTTTTATGATCGATAGTGGCGCTTTTATACATCCTACCGACCTACCTATTAGACTAATGAGGCAGATATTACTATTATTTTAAGGAGTTATTGACATAGAAAGTATCTTTCTCGTTTTCCTTAGTTTTGGGAATATATACAATTAAACATCCCTAATATATGTAAAAACAATGGTTGTTTCCAACTATCTTTAAAAAAGCACAATCGACCAGATTATCACAATTTACAAACAAGAGATGTTGTCATTGAGTACTAGAGGCATAAATAAAAGTATTGTAAAATATTATTTTAATGTTAAAGTCAATTCTTATTTTCACCGTATTTACTTAAAGCCTACCTTCCCTCTTCATTGGATAACGTCAATTTCTTCTATTAACGGAACCAATTATGGCGGACAAAGAAATTAAGAGATTTATCTTTTCATTAACGTGCGCCGGCTGAGTTCGGCATTTAGCTTTTAACCGGAGACGGGTTGAGCCTCATTTTCTCTTTTTATTAGAAAGAAAAAGTTATTAAGATTAATTTAATTTGGCAGTAGGCATAAGATATTTATTTATATATGAAGAAGTTAAGATTGAGGGAACGGATGGCGGTTTAAGTGGCCGGTTCACCAGTAGGCCGAGTGTTGTAGAACAAGTGTGATTTCCAAATACTTGTTCCGAGCCTGGGTGTTCTTTGTGTCCGTTGTTTAAATGTTTGTTAAGTCCTCCGTGACACAAGAATTAAGCTAAGTGCAGGCGTAATTTTAATGGAAATATAAGCATAAAATCCTAAACTAATATGTTGTCGAAGCATGTTGTATTACTTAAAAAAGTTAACCAATGCCTTACATAAAGCATTGCCATTGCATGCATGAGAACGAGAGAAATTATACACTCTGTAATGCGCTATTTTATTCTCAGGCATGCAATGAGGACGCTTTATGAGATAGCGGTTAAGTTAAAGGATACATTTGCAAAGTGAGGTGCTTTTTGCAAATATAATAATAATATGTCTATTTAAACCCATTTATGGCAAGCCAAGCGTAGGTATTACATAGGCCCTACAGCGTTATGTCTTATTTAAAACCGATGAGTTCATAGCCTTCTCGGTTATTTAACCAGACTTTTAACGATATTTCAACCTGAAATATGTATAGTATGTATATATAGTAATAATTTGTCTTTAAATTTATATTTAACGATTACTTAAAACGCTAATTATATTTCCACAAAGCCTTTCTACAGCTCATGTTTATTTTCTTTGCGTTTATTTGCTCGCTTCGCTTTACATATACGAAAAGACTTTTATTCCTTTGTAATCACAATTTGTTTTCATGAACTAGCCAGTGCGAGCCTTGTTTCAAAATAAAAAAGGTTTTATATACGAGAATGCCACGTTCAGCCTTTGTAGTAAACTATTAAAAGCTATTGTAACTCTCTCTTTTAGCCTGTTGTTGTTTACCAATGTATTTTTAGCTTTATTATGATCTAACGGCTTTGTTAGTATGTAGTTAGGTTCGATTCCTGGGTAGGGCGACGAGTTATCAAGATAATTTCTTTTTGGTTTTTAAGCGACATATTCCTGTATCGAGGGAGACTTACATTTAAATAACGGACACACAGACTATCCAGACATGGGACAACCATTTATGGGTCACATAAATGTTTGTCCCGTGTGGGATTCGAATCCACGACAGTGGCGAGAGGATCACTTAAACCACTATGCCATGCGAGCGCGGAGTCTGGCAATATCTCAATAAGATCCATTGCACTATGTATGACCCAAAAACATAGCTGGCAAAATATATATTGTAATAGGTATCAGCTTGTCCCTTCAAACGTAAAACGGTGTTTCAATAATGTATGGTAATATAAATTGCAGGTATTTTTTTTTTCGTATTGCGATACGAATACATTGTAAATTTAATTTAGTTGTAGTTTTAGTCTTTAGTAATCTGGCATTAAAGTTTATATCCATAAAATCTCTTCTCTGTATTCAGGGCCGATTTCTCAATCGCCAGATAACTTTTATTTGAGAAGTCAATACTTATGGCGTATTTTCTAAACAAAACTGTCTGAATGTGAAACATAATGCGCGGATAAAAGTTATTTGACGATTAAAAGATTAGATCCCAGACAAGTTAAAGCTATTTGAGGCATACACACAAATATGAAATACATATTATTTCCTTACAGGGTATTTAAGAAATCGTCACCCAACAACAAGTTGACGCTATACCTGGCGTCACGCGACCTGGTGGTGGAAAATGGCTCCATCGACAGAATCCAGGGAGTACTGCACGTCGAGCCTGAATACTTGGAGAACAAGAAGCTATACGGACAAGTCACTCTTACTTTCAGGTACGTTGGTTAATACAAATTATTAGGGGTTAAAGTATGAAATTGCCGACTTGCACTGAAAAATTGAAACTCGTTTTTTTCTATGTTGTACCTTATTGATGATGTAAGTATATTTATTTAATCGAAATATTTACCCTCATTATCTGTACATTGCTGCCATCTAAACGGAAGTTCATTTATGCCTTTACGATAGAACTCCGGGGATCTAGATTCGACAAACTGTGTAAAAGCATTTTGTGCTAACTCCTGGGCAGAAAATTTTTATCACGTAGAAAATTGTGCAACTCACGATAAAAATAGTAGTGCGTTGGAGCAAGGTCTGGCGAGTACGGAGGATGACGTATGGTGTCTAATTTCAACTCCTGTAGAGTTACAATGGTTTCTCGTGCAGTGTGAGGTCTTGCGTTATCATGGAGCAATTCAGGAGTCGGGGCTGTTTCACTGCCAGTTTCACCATCATTGTTCGAAGTTTGGCACAGTACACATCTGCTGTTATTGCTTGACCAGAACTGAGAAAGCTATAGTAAATAACACCATGAAGAAACCACCAAACAGCTTTTTAATGGTTAGCTATGCTTTAGGGCACTGTTGTGGCGTTTGACCTGGGTTCAGCCATTGCATTTTTCCCTTACAGTTATTGTAAAGACTCCATTTTTCATCACATGCCACAATTTGATCCAATATTTTTTATTTCTGTGCCGATTCAACAAGGCAACACAAGTTGCAACACGCATTTTCCTTCACGGGACAAAACTTTGTGTGATCCACAAATGGTTGTTCCGAGTCTGGGTGTTCTTTCTGTCCGTTGTTTGAATGTTTGTAAAGTACCCCGCGACCCAGGATTTTTACGTACAGTTAAAAAAAAAACAATAATAACGTTGTCATGACCGCATTTCCACCGTAAGGTAGCATGTTTAAAGAGAACTCTATTTTAACGTGTTCATACCTCTCAGCTAATTGTATTGTATTCAATTATACATATTATATGCCTACCCTAGATATTTTATTTTCATAGTAATGGACGTTGAAATCTGATCCATATAGATTTGGTATTAATAACTTCACTTGTGTTGAAAATTATATAAATAATAAAAACATATAACACTAGCTTCTGCCCGCGACTTCGCTCGCGTAAAAGTAGGTTTAGTTATGTTAGTAACAGATATTTTGTTGAATAATATATAGCCTATATTACTCGGTGATAATATAGCTTTCTTATGGTTAAAGAATTTAAAAATTGGTTTATGAGTTTTTGAGTTAAATCCTTACAAACAAACAAAAATCTATTATTTTCTCTTTATAACATGAGTATAGAAAAAGGTGACTTGAAAAAAATAGCTATCATCCGAACAATTGCACTTTGCCTGCTTTTCAAGGGATTTTGTTGAACCGATTTTATTTTGCATCAGTAACATAATAATTTCTTCTTTTCTGTATATAATATCATTGATAATATTATTACGTGGAACAGTTTCGCGAAAATAAAAAAAGAACGTGTCTATAGATGAATATTTTTTTAAATTAAATCTTTTTAAAGTACTCTCCATCAGCCTCTATAGAAAGTTTCATGCTTCTGAACTAGTTTTCGAAACAATTTTCCAATCTGCCGCAGACACCTCATTTACAGCCTGCTCGAATGCTGACAGCGCATCTTCCGGCAACGAAAATCGTATCCCTTAGAGCAGATTTTTGTTTTCGGGATTAAAAAGAAGTCACCCGGTGCTAGGTTTGGGCTGTTAGCAGATTGACCCAGGAGTTTGACCGGCGTGCTGTTCAGGAAGTCTCTCGTTTTGAGCGCGGTGTCCGCGGGCGCGTAGTCGTGGTGGAGCAGTAGCCCTCGGAACCCTGTGTTTGGTCACATGTTCCTCACAACAGAGACAACTTCTGACAAGCATTTGGTAGTATACCATTCAACGTTGATGCTTCTTTGGCTCCGAAAAGGAATTGACATCAAGTAGCCAGTCAAATTCAAAAAGCTCGTGATCAAAATTTTTCTCCCGCTTCTCGATCGTTTCTCTTTGGTAGGCGTTGATTCGTTTTGAAACACCCAAACCGTCGACTGACGCTTTGTTTCTGGAACTTTTTGGTAAATACAGGACTCATCATCTGTAATGATGTCGTAAACACGCCGAGACGAGCTTGCTTTAAATTTGTTTATCATATCACAGCACCATTCCACCCGGGCCTGCTTCTGAGCATCGGTGAGGTGGTGTTTATCCTCCTCACGTGAAGATGGACGTGTAGAATCTTGTGAAGACCTTCCGATCTAATCTGCAGTATGTGCTGAATCTCCTGATACGTAGCTCGCCTATTGTCTTGGATATAATTTTCACTGCTAGCACGTTTTCTTCCATAACAGCCGTCAAAGGGCGACCACTTCTTTCTTAATCCCCCAAAGTTAGTCGGCCGCGCTTTAATTCGTTATACCATCGATACACGATTGCCTTGGAAGGGCTTTCATCTATGAATGCCATTTAAAGGGTATCGTACGATTCGTTCGGTTTCAGGCGACACTTGAAATCGTGAAATATCATAGCGCGAAAATGTTCCCGGCGCAGATTCATTTTTCAATGAGACACGAATTTAACTTAGCTCGCAATATGTGGAGGGAAATTTTGAAATCGGAACGTACCTATTTTTACTTATAAATAATCATATTTTCAAAATAGATTATAACTGGCCAGTCTCTCATACACAAAAACTTTTTTTGCAAAACTTTCTGAGTGGCCTGATATCATTATTCTAACTAATATTATAAATGCGAAAGTGAGTTTGTTTGTTACGCTTTCACGCCTTAACTACTCCACCAATCATTATGAAATTTAGCATACCCGTTGTCAAGACCTAGGGTACCTGTCATCCAGAAGAAAGTTACTTAACCTAATCTACCTAAATGTACGCGAGCGAAGCCGCGGGTAAAATCTAGTACTTTATACAACCCAATACATCAACCCCTAGGTCATATAAACTGAAATTGACATTTATCGCACATTGGATTCAATAAATCTACAGATACTACACCTATATTTCTTTGATAATCCCTGTAACAGTATCAATGCCAGCGATGTACGATGTATTTCGATAGAGAGACATTTATAAGCTATTTGAAAACTTGGCGGACCATTTACGAGTTTCTGATAAGTTCCACTTTAAACCTTCTTTTATAGAGTATCGACAACTCGGTTATAAGCCGCGTTTTATATACGAGAAGTTTATATGTAAAGTGTAATAAATAGGTTTCATAGCTTTTTATATGTTAGGAAAATATAAATTCGCAAAATATTGTTTTGTTTGACTCTTCTGATAACTAAAAACAGCCTGTGCCAAGCTTTTGGGCAAGTTCTAGACATTCACACGTCATATCCGTACCTATATTCCTGAAAATATAGCTAGATTTGTCGACTAACAGACACATGTTTTGACCCTTTCTGTTAATAAAACTTCTTTAATAACACTTTGCTTAATCCGGCAATCGAATCTGAGACCTCACGATTGACAGACCAAAGGAAGCAAATCATGTACTCACATGAAGAATTTAATAAAATTATTGATAATTCGCACTAATCTGACTGTAGAACGTATTTACACTACACCTTTGGATTGAACGTGCTTCATCAAATAATACTATAGTAAATCCCCTAAAGCAAAGTTAGTCATTATTTAATTTCCTAAAAGCATATAATATACTTATATAGATAACACCAACTCAATGAACTAAATAATAAATAAATACTTCAAAGGACATCTAACCGATTCTACAAATACTGTTCACTGGTCTGAGTCTGGAAAGCGAAATCCTTTCTACTGCTTCAGTGGTATATAAACTGATGGAAATACAAACGCTGCCATTCCTACAGCTTACGTTATATCGATTGTGAGTCTACTTGAAACGAATGACGGACGGTGTCAAGCGCAGGCAACACTACTCACGTGAAGAGGTCACTGAAACGCTTGGATTGTATCGAATATGTAGGGCATCCATAGGAATATAGCGAGTGCTATGATCTTAGTTATCCAGCCAATATGGTGCAACGATGATGTTGTGGTTTAAGTGGTTACATCGACTCTGTGACCGCGCCGAGTGGTTTCGCTCCCCACGCGGACAAAAATTTGTGTGATGCACAAATGACTATTCAGATTCTGGAAGGTTTTTGTGTCCGTTGTCTAAATGTTTGTAAACTCCGTGGCTCTGAAATTATTCCTAATGAATAAATAAGTTATTATTGAAAACATAATGGGCATGGGCAGTCTCTCTCACTTTTACTATTGTACCACTCGATACCGAGACATGCCATAGCATGTTAGGCTTTTGAATAAACTAGCTGCCACTGTATATTCCGAGAGCTATGATTTTCCTTCGTCAACTGGGGTTTCAAAATAGTACTACAACCATAGTTGTTAGCGACTTAGCTGTGTAGACTCCTGACATTGCATACCGTTAGACTTCTGTTAGTTTGTAGTTTTTTAGTTAGTGGCAATAATGTGCAGATCAAACAGTTAATTCGAACTCTTATCCTATGAATATCTTAAGTTCATTGGCTGAGTCGGGCAAACTGTTACGTGGTCTTTTTATCTAAAAACTCCTAGTAGCAGTATAAAGTGTAGGACTATGGTTAGAAGACGTCAATAATCTGGCCGTCTATTACATGGAACCTTAAACCGTACTTGGCGAAATGAGGATATAACCACCTCTACCTACCTAGTCAGGGATTTGGGCGTGAAACTATGTATTTAGTTTCAAGCACAAATCTGTTCACCACCTTTTATTACCACACAGAAGGAAATTTAATCGTTCTTTTTCGCGCCTATCTTTTTTCGTTTTGAGTGATGGCAACATTAGGGATGTTTTATCGGCTTAAGATAAAATGTAATGGTTCCATCGAAAGTGAATACCTGTTGAGTAATAAAATTGGACCCTACACTTATGTCTCGTTATCTTTACACGTGTCGGCTTGTTATCTCCTGCCAGTAGTTACGTATTGAGTAATAATAACAGTAATTTTCTCACTGTGTTTCTGCCGTGCGGATTTTCTTTTTCTTAGTTGACTGCAGTTACGTTTTAGAGATGATTATGCAATTAGTAGGGTGTCCTGTTACTCGATGCAAATAGCTTGTTATCGTGATCATTACTTCTCGAGTTATGAGGACAAGCGATATGTGGAAGTTTCTTCTTAAAATATACATTAATAAAGTAAAAGAATTTTCAAAACTTATTTATTCAACAAATAGTTGTCTCGAGTCTAGCTGTTCTTTGTGTTCGTTGTTTGAATATTTGTAATGTCCTTCGTAACACAGACTTTATTTATAGGGTAGGTGGAGTGAAGACTATTTAAAAATATTTTATGTAGTTTGTTCTGCTAAAAATTAATAAGTAGGTACTTAGGCTATTCCAACTATAATACGCACATACTCTGAAGTCTCAGGCATTTTTCACTCATATATCACCAACTATGACTTTAGTAAGCTTATAACCGTCCGTCGGAGTGTTCTTGACATAAACCCTGAATACACTGTCCAACGAGAATCGAACTCGAGACATCATTCACAGCATTCTCGTTCAGTACCACGGTGCCACCGACGCAGTCTATTAGTCGTAAATTCAAAAATAAAAATCCACAAATCGCTAAACGTACAAAAATAAACCTTCGCGTGATTTTCAAGTTGCCTAACCTATATGTCTGAAGCGGTACACTTAGCTGATACGCCACGTACTTACTCTCTAAAGTCATAAATCCTTTACTTGTCTCTTAACGATACCCCTGAGAGCAGATAAAGTTAACTACTGTGAACAAACAGCTGGATGTGACATACGATCATGACCCGCGACATCGCGACAGTGGGAGTGTTTACAGTTTACACACAAACACACACATGTAAACGAGGCTTTAAAACAGTTTGATTTACAACTATATTGTAAATAACTTAGATTAATACTGGACGGATTTAATAATGAAGTTAATAGGTGATTCACAAAAATCAAACGCGTTAAATAGTTTTGTTGCAGTACGAGACGTGTTGTTGACATAAGAAAATCTGATATCGTCAACCTTTCTGTATTATTATAATACATCTGTATATTATATCAAATTTTAACGTAAGATACCGATATGTCATGATGTAATAAAATTAGCAGTCATATTGCTTGTGTTATATTCGGGATCATAATGAAACATCCTAAAAATAGATGTGTTATATTCATCATTACAATTTTATGTCGTATATTATTAACTAATTTGCTGGCGCTGTGAGTGTGCTTAAGTACACTCACAAACACCAACTCCTATAATAAAATATTTTTAATGTTAAGAACATGTTGTAAATAACACACGATTTAAAGGAGAGTCCTTCAGTCCCATGCTTGATTCTTTTCATGCCTCGCATGAGAAGAATCAAGACATTTCGAGGACTTTGACCATAATTTTAACTACTTTTTCTAGTAATTTTATTGATATTGGTATTATTTTAATATTGGTATAACTAAAATATATATTATTAATATAAAAATAAATACATTGGATCATAAATATAAATGCCCACAAGTCAAGTATTTAATTAACCTAATTTTTCATTATCATATAAATTTGTGTGTAGTCAAGTAAAAACACATTGTATTTAAAAATGCTCGGAAAAAAAAACAATGTAATCTATTTGCAATGGTTACCCATAAAAGCCAAAGCCATAAATAACACGCCATATAAGCAAAAGAGAACAAATAGCATTCCATAGTTTATATGAAGTTTTACAGACTGTGTCAGATGCCACACATACGTTGTTTATATGTACATTCTCTCTATTACTCTCTATACAAGTTAAGCCGCATCATTATTGTCTCGTGTGCACCAAACTTATTTACCATTCACGTCCAATTATCTGTATATACGTATGTAAATAAATCGTACAGTAATAGAATGTCTGATACAATTGACTGCATGGATCGCGTAGTGGGAAAGCGGTCAACTCACCGCTGCCACTACGCCGAGTGTTGTGGGTTTAAATCCCATACAGAACTTTTTTATATTATCCATATCTAATTGTTCCGAGTCTGGGTGTTCTTTGTATCAGTTGTTTGTATGTCTGTAAAGTTGTTGTTTTATAAAGAAACTAACAAAATAATGCAAATGGATTTTATTTTATTTCATGTATTTTTACCTGTTTGTCATCCAGTATCTTCTCCCTTAGCCTTTATTATTCCCAAGCCACTTGGGGTCGGCTTTTCTAGTCTAACCGGATTTGACTGGATATCAGATTTTACACGGAGCGGCTGCCACCTGACCTCCGAAACCCGAAGGCTAACGATACCCTAAGCCTTAGCTAGACCAGTGTCAGGATATTAGAGGGAACTGACTTTCCCAATAACGACTGCCATAGATGTTCATGGCAGCCGGGACCGACGCGACAGCTTAACGTGCTCTCCGAGGCACGGAACAGGCGATAATTGTCAATCAATACGCACATCATTCCGAAAAGTCATATAACTTCCGAAAGAGATGCGCGACGTGGTTCGAACCCGAGACCCTTTGCATTGCAGTCTGTTGGTCTCCACACTGAGCTATCGCTGCTATTTGTCATCTAGTATGATATATCTATATGAAAGAGATCTATAAATAAAGTAATCCTCGACAGGCTTTAAACTATAAATGAATTTGTAAATTACAAAATAATGTTGTTCTGACGTGAAACATTTTGAATAATCCACTATTTAATTGAAAGCTAATTCTGGCATACTCTGAAATTATATTGTAGGTGTGCCAAATAACACAAATACATTAAAATATATTTTTTTTACATGGGAATTAGTTTTCACTCGGTATGTTTTGCATGCATCTAAATTAGAAAAGTATGAAGCGCTATTGTATTTTAGATGACTTCTATAACTATTTTATTTTAATCGAATAAAGAATTCATGCAGTCTGGTACAGGGAATAAACGTGTGCCTGTCTAGGTAAAGTTGTTGATCCCCAATTAGGGCATCAACAAAACAGACAAGTGTCGATGCACTGATCCTTCCAGCATTCCACCAGTGCCTGGACATATCCTCCTTAATTGGGGATGAACGTATTGCCGTAAAGCGGACACTTTTTTGACACTCCCATTCTGCTATATCCAAGAGTTTTTTGTTTCGTGTCGTACCCTATCCAGTTAGCAACATAAATCTGAAAACACATAGAACATTTTGAGTGCCTCTGTCTTTAAAACATAACAAATGTTAGTTTTTTAAAGCGGTAATAGTGAAGAAATAGTTGACATAATCGTAGTTTCAAATATAATAATAATATCAGCACTGTATTATGCTTCCCCGCTGCTGGTCATGAGGCCTTCTTCCCTGTGAGAGAAGAGTTAGAGTATAGTCCCCCACGCTGGCCAAGTGCGGGTTGGCAGAGGTCGGCACTTTATATATATTTACAGCGAAGGATTATTAACTATTTAATATGCATAGAACTTCGAAAAGTCAAAGACACATGCCTTAGCATCGAATTCAAGATGTCTGCGTGGAAATCCATCGGTGTCCCACTAAGCTTGCTGGTTAGTATATGTATATATAGAGGGGCTAGTTTAAATCCAGACTAATAATTTGGACTTTTGACTTTAAAATACTTCTCAATTTTTCTTCTCAAATTTGTTAAACGGTTAATTACTTGTTGCTGATTGTACATGTATTGTATTGAAGCATTATACTACTCAGGAAGCAGATCCAGGATCTCGCGATCGTCTGTAAATCATGCCACGAGATCTACGAGGCAATTTGTTACATAGTTTTCATTAAAAGCCTGGCCACGTTTGTATTGTATTGTAAAACTCAGTCGGTTGAAACATTTAAACTACTCCCACAATAACACTGAGATTTTGATCAAATATCTGTAGATAACAAATCATTTCGAGAGCTAGGATGGCGTAGTGGGCAAGCGGTCGCCTCGCCGCTGGCTTCGCGTTGAGTATTATGGGTTCGAATCCCACAAGAGACAATAATAATTATAATTGGCGCGATCTCCAAATTATTGTTTTTAAATGTAGGTGTACTTTGTGTCCATTAATTGAACGTTTGTAAAGTCTCCCTCAACAAAAGGGTTTGGATCTTAATTTAAAAAGCGTAACTATATTCGATGATTGAATTTCTAGCAGCGGCAGCGTAGGAGGTAAAATATAAATAGAACTTTCATTCCTAACAATGCGATGTCCGATAAAGGAAGGGAATCACTCGGAAATTGATCAAGGAAGAAATAGGATTCTAAAAACACTGTGCGTCGGCGATAACTTTACATAATATGCATACTGAGATGAAGCAATGTTCTCATTTATCAAGTAATGGTATGCTAAATATCCTATCTACGTAACTTACCGACGAATCTTTAGCATCGCGCGGAAGAGCCATAATCGTAAATCATTCATTATGAATATTGCCGAGCTACCCATGTTCGAGTCGATAAAACGATTGAGTGTACTCTTTATAGCAAAGGGCATCGGAAATTACACCATTTTGATTCAACAAATGATGAATTTTCCATTAAGAATATCGAGTACTAAATCAAGAGCGATTTTTCTACCTACATTCACGTCTGTATTTTCGATAGTGGTAGGTTGGTATACATCCTCATTTCGCCTGTTTTTTGTGTTCCATTTTGAAACTGTGAATTTCGTTATAGTAAAATCCATATATTGCTTTGCTAGTATCGAGCATCCAACTCGAGATCTCACGATTAGGTATAAATATAAGCGCAAACCTATGACACGCGACTATCAAAAGAGTTTTATACCTTTATCTTTACTAATATTATAAAGCTGAAGAGTTTGTTTGTTTGTCTGTTTGTTTGAACGCGCTAATCTCAGGAACTACTGGTTCGAATTGAAAAAATATTTTAGTGTTGGATAGCCCATTTATCGAGGAAGGCTATAGACTATATAACATCACGCTACGACCAATAGGAGCAGTGCAGCAATGAAAAATGTTGCGAAATCGGAGAAAATTCTCTTATATGAAGCAGACAAGTTGCGCGGGTCAGCTAGTAGTAAATAAGTATACTAGCATACTCGTCTTAGGTTTGTTCCGCATTTATAATAATGATAATAATAATAATAAATCTTTATTGTTTCAGATAATACAAAAATGTTACACCTTACAATTTGAATCAGTTTGAACATTGTTGTTGTATTTTAGTAAAATGTACTGATACTGCTCCCCCAAACTAGGCGAGTGCCTGTATTTTGGGCGTCAGTGTTGAGCCCTAGAAGTGATGCAGTGTAATACAAACTTGTTTCACTTTGCATAATATATGATGACATTTCTCTAATTTTAGTATAACATAGACATTTATATAGTGAGATTATTAATTAAAAAAATAAATTAGGATCGCATTAAATTAAATTTTAAATTAGTTAACAAAAATAAATAAAACATAAAAAGAGGAAATCAACATTACTGATTATTACATTTAAATTAAAGTAGAGTTAAATCACAAATAAATTAAATATAAATCAAAATAAGATTATCATGAAATCAACATTACATAATAAAATAATTAACCATGTAAATAACGATTTAGTTTATAAATCTAATTAAATATGTATGTACTTGTGTCTGTGTGTGTGTGTGTGTGTGTGTGTGTGTGTGTGTGTGTGTGTGTGTGTGTGTGTGTGTGTGTGTGTGTGTGTGTGTGTGTGTGTGTGTGTGTGTGTGTGTGTGTGTGTGTGTGTGTGTGTGTGCGTGTGTGTGTGTGTGAGATGTACGTGTATAAGTGATGTATGATAGTAAATCCAGACTGCTTATAATTTAACTGATTAAGCCATGCCGTAACTTTTCGTTTGGTGTCATGGCTATATATACCAGCTATGTTCAGAGATTTATTTATTTTATTATACAGTTTGCAACTGATGCTGATAAATAGTCTCTTGGCAAAAGAGGTTTTGCAAAGAACCCTAGGACAAATTGGCATTCCAGTGCGTCTATTTGAATTGGGTGCCACATTTTGATGTTTCCTCATTGTAAATTTGAGCACAAAAAGCTGTCGGATGGTTAGGACTTGGCATTCGGTGTACAGTGACAGTCATTACCATTAGGACAGCTCTTTGTGCTCTCTCTGGCGCCAGTAGGTATGTCTTAGCTGCTTCACCCCAAACCGAGAGGCAGTATTAAATAACGGATTGGCAAAGAGCTATATATGTTATTTTATATTTGTCCCTACATTACGTCCCACATTCTAAAAGGTTCCTCATTCGCACCTCTTTTTAAATGATTTCATTTTTCGTCTTACATTTTGGTGCATATGGTTAGCAAAACAATACAAGTATAAATTATTTTAAATATTTCTGTTGTTGGGCTAGTGATGCCATGATGTCATGCAATCAGAAGCCTAAAATTTTGCCGAGAGATTAACAAGGTATTTTAAAATAAACAAAAATTCCATACAAAATGAACAGGGACAAAAAAGGAATATAACTTGGGATGAAATAGGAAATACATTAAGTAATTAAATATTTATTTAAATTTAGGGGCATATAAGGAACTATTTCTGGAACGAATGCGTATTTCTATGGTTGGGACGAAACATTAGGGACAAATGCGGAACAAACCCCGTCTTGGCCTACGTGAATGCCGAGGGACGCATACCTGGATAAAATATACCACGTTTTTTATAGTTAAGTCAAAATCCGAAGTAAGCGGGCCCGCCTATAAGTGAAAATTAAATAATACGTTAAAAAAGAAAATTAATATTAAATATTCACAAATTTAGCATCTGGTTTCGTTGTGTTAATTTTCACGCACAATTATAGTGACCGAGCGGGTCAATGGTCGCATATTATGTGTTTATTTAAGTCATGTTTAATCAATGTACGAAGTTTAACCCAGCTTCTTTAACTGTTTACGTATGATTAAATAACAAAAATGTATAAAATGTTCAATATCTTTCTCGTTCAGTATGATTAAGAGGGTTGTTGTTAAATGCCTAAATGCTTTAAAATTGGTAGGATTCAACTCTACTAGACAGACATTAGACAGTAAATTTTATTCTTGCAACATTTGACAGCTAGAATAGAGCATGACCAAACTAATTTACTAAATAATGCGATTGTAGTGATAAATCATCTATAATAAACCATTTCTTAAGTTTTAATATCTGTGGCGGGACGGGGCGACTTTAACTTGTCTTTAACAGATGGCGTGCCGAATATTTTTTAGGTAATGCAAAGAGTTTGATTATTCAAAGAGTAAGTTATCATTTTGCTTAAATAAATTTGTCGTCTAGTTTAGATGATAGAGACAATAATAAAAAATTTTAAATTTTACAATTTGGCGCAAATAAGTATGTACAGTGTATACTAGCAGCGATAGCTCAGTGGAGAGACCAACAGACTGCAATGCAGAGCAGAGCAGAGAAGGCGCCAAGCTAATAAATATAATTAAGTATAAAGAAATATACAATAACTATTTAGATTATTGATTACAAAATTATTAATTAAATTATAATAACGATAATAGGTTTTAATGTACATATAGTGGTTAAGATGTAACCGAACTAGCAGTATATGTGAGGCCGGAAGTGTTACGTTATAACACTAGTATACGTACTATCTACAATGCAAAACAAGCCACAAACAAATATAAAATTCGTACAGAAGCCAATACTTCTATTGACAACATATCTACAAAAGGTTTAGTTCTATTTTTGAAAGTAACCTGTCGGAAAACATTCGGTTATAGAACTCAGAAATAGAAAACACAACAGCAGTAAGGAACAAAACAGCATTGATTTATTAAATCTGAAAGGCTGCAGATTAAAACTTTGTTTAACAATAGTCGGTTCGTATTGAACGGTTTTCTCAGTACATTTGTATGAATGGCTGTGTTTTCTGCGCGTGTGAACCCTTTCAATGCAGGGAAGCTTTCAAGGTAAACGTTCCTCCCATACTAATTCACTGTCTGTGAACCGTGTTGCGACGGGAAACGATTCGTTCGATAAGTTAGGTACTCGATCTGTTTTGATGAATATCGGCGAGGTTCTATAGTATCGATGTGTAATTAAGTTGCAATGCATGTAGTTGTTATTTAAGTATTAGAGGACGGAATGTTTTGGAGACTGATAGCTTTGAACTTAACTAAGACAAAACTGGCTAAATTGTAGATATTGTGGTTATTTCAGTGGGTTCTTTGTATTTGAATGCGATTTTTTTTGGCTAGTTTGGCTAAATCCTGTGTTTTGTTGTTATGAGTTGCTAGTTAATTTCAGCTTTCTAGATCTACCAACATACATACATAGATTCACGCCTGTTTCTCAGAGGGGTAGGCAGAGACTACGGATTTCCATTTGCTACGATCCTGACACACTTCTCTGGCTTCATTCACTTTCATCACATTAATCATACACGCCCGTCCGTTCAATGTGCTCTTAATATTATTGATATAGCAGTCCAAAATACCCACAACCTTATAAAAACGATAACAGAAAAAATCAACAAATACACAGAACTCAAAGAAGAAATAGCAAGAATCTGAAAGCCAACAAAGTCTATATTGCACCAATTGTAATATCTACCACAGAGGTTTTCCCAAAATATTTACACCATAGCATAAAACTGCTTAAACTAAATAAAAATAAAACAAAAACATAATTTAAAAAAAAATATTGTCACAAAATATTACATACAATAGAAAAAAAGTTCAAATGAATGTACAAGATAAACATTACCACTATAATATTCTGCTGGTACTTAATTTAGGATAACCTGTGCTATAAGTACCAGCAAAAACATTAATTAATATTCAAAAAGCAGCAATACTAAATACATGTAGGATTGTCCAAAAATTTATGCAGGGTGGCGAAAGTGAAACACTTAATATAGAGCAAAATCTACAAACTCTATCTTAGATGACGATTACTAGGTTTCTCTACTCGTAAACGTCATTAAAACACCAGCTATTAGCTGAGTATTAAAACACAAAACAAATAATAATAATAGTTTATTTTTTTAATTTATTTTTATTTAATAAATGTTTGCGTTAAATGGAACGTCTAATTTCGTTCTGAGGTTTAATAAATACTACTTAAATAATCGAATTATAGTATTTTTTTCATTAATACATTAATATTACATTTAAATACTTAAAATAAAATTTGTATTGAGTGGTAACAATAACACCGTTATTCAAAATTTCTTCATAATAATAATGTTATTTATAAATAATGTTTCTAAAATTATTTGATATTACCACAATAACTCCGTAAAAATACGTTATGTATCATCCCTACGATAAAAAATAACGCCGTAGAAGTCCATAATATACTGTTACACAATATTTTATTCGATAAATTTACTGCAGTATTATTACTGTAATATTTTAGGTATTATTTGTTTTCATAAATTACTATGTTTTTAATAGAAGGAATTTCATATTAATGGCAAAGTTATATTTCGCAAAAAAATAGCTTTCATTTGATACATCAATGACTTCTATAGTCCCACTCGTTGAATAGATATTCGATAAAATCAATAAATCTTTTCTCCTGTAAAATTTTGATTTTTCGTTTACCGAGTTATTGTTTGGGAGCGTCGATATGTGTTTCCTAATTAAATAAGGCTGTAAGTCATTAACATCCGCTAAGCTTGCTGATAAAAACGCAACAAACCGACATAAAATAAACTTTCACATTTATAATATCAGTACAGATTCAAACCTAGAACGGTTGATGTAACTGTGATAAACGAGAACCGTAGATCTCCTATGGTAATATTCCAAGTCCCATGCTTCTCAGAGAAATAATTTATGACGTCGTCTCAGACATATTCTATTCACATTTGTCTTCCAGTGTCCTGTACCAAAATATATGTGTTTTCTTTCTTCCCTCTGTATAAAAAAATAATTAGGTCTCACGTTAGAGTAATTCGTGACTCAATTTAGCGCTTTACATTGAAATAACAGACGTGTGGAAAATCGAAAACCAGATCATTCACATAGGTGATATGTGAATAGACTGAATCTTGGTTTTGTTTCAAAGGGTCATTCCTCGTTATAAAAACAGTCCAAAGGAGACTGCCGATCTAGTTTCAATATCAGTGTCAAACATATGACAAATTTTAGTTTCCTAAATTAAAATAAACGTCAAAAGTGAACATAAATTGTATTTCAGTTCACATTTGACGTTTGTTAGACCAGATCGGTACTTTATTACTAGAATTGGCCTTCAGAATTTCAGTGACTCGTATATTTTTTACCTTATGGGTAGTTGACCTGCCACACTCAACATATTGGTACCTGCTAGCTTGATAGCTATATAAAGTACCACATCATATTCGAAAATATTAGGTATGTCGTGAAAACATCTGAGAAAACTACATCGTAATAGAAAAATTCGTCTACTGCTATTGACCGAACTATGTAAACATAATAATTTTGTTTACAATCAATATGTCAAGGTGACATCAATTATCGCTACTCCAGAAATAAACTGCTCCAACGAAGCGTTGTCTAGTCGCTTCAACGCAAAAACTAAACATGTGGGCAACACTGACAGGCCGAAAACATTAGTGGGCAAGAGCATGCCAAAATTAATAATAGGTACATATTGTTATTTGACCTGACTCTAGGTCAACCAATCCATCAATTGAATTCTAACAAGCATTGGACACAGTAATCTGTTAGTACTCCTGACTGGCTTATAATAAATTGTGACAAACAATGATAGAGTGCTCCTTTAATATGGATCCAGCTATACTAACGTGTGAATTTTGCTTTAAAAGGGAAACAATAACCTACGTCATCAGATTTAGGTTATTATCTTTTTCCAAATATAATATCATCAGCAGCAATATCATCATATCAGCAGCGATAGCCTAGTGGGAAATCGTTAGACTGCCACGCAGAGGTCTCGAGTTCGATCCCAAGGCGCGCATCTCTGACTTTTCGAAGTTATATGCGTATTAAATAGTTAATTATCGCTTGCTTTAACGGTGAAGGAAACCTGCATATCTGAGAGTTCTCCATAATGTTCTCGAAGATACGTGAAGTCTGCCAACCCGCACTGGGCCAGCGTGGTGGACTATGGCCTAACCCTTCTCACAGTGAGAAGAGGTCCGTGCCCAGCAGCTGATATTATAATATTATAAATATAATATTCATAGAAGTTTTATAGCCGCTCCACAACCCAACGTTAACTCAATTGAACTTGGGATAATTTTACGAAGGTCTTCATTTTATTGACCGTTGTTGTAGTGTGTATCCAATATGTAATAGTGTGTTTCATACATCTTCTTCTTCTTTGTCGTTCCCTCACTAATGAGGCTCGTGACCATATGCGATATTTCTCTATTTACTTCTGTCCTGCGCCAGTTTAATAGATCGTTGTAGAGTTCCATACATATTAGTTCCAAAAATAGATCTGATTCTAAAAGCTTTCAATTTCAGACCAGCACTAATTCCATACATTAAATATATAACTCTATATCATATTATATGTATATTGTCTGCAGTATATGTATATCGTGTTTGGTTCCTCGTCAAAATAAATATATTTTCTTTTATCAAGAATTATTGTAGCATCAGTGGAACTACCCTGAACAAAGGACCGAACCTAAATGTATATCAAATCAACAAGAAATGTGAGAAGAGAACATGTTATTTTTGTTACTCCTTTATTCTATGGTTATTACACAGAAGTGAAATTAGGTATCACCCAGATTCTGCAAAAACGTAAGTCCGGCAGACCTTGTTTAACCTTGGCTTACTAATTAAGACCGATTCCACCTCCATTTATAATAATTTTGTGGTCGGAAAACGTTTTTCCTCGGCTAAAAGGTCGTATTGTAATCGCGTTCGACGATTTGGAAGTACCGCGTTGTCTTAATGAAGATTAAAAGCAATTTTATGGTTACAAATGTTCTGAAAGTTATTTTGTAAACCAAATCTGGTATATTTGATAAATGGATTATACTTGAGCTTGGTTTTAATTTCTTGTGGCATTTATAATAAATTGATATTTATTTAAATATTATTAGCAATTTTGATGCAGATTAAACTAATATTTATTGTCACATTCATAAAATTGTTATACCGACCAAAGTCAAGCAAATTTTATTAAGTTATTGTTACATCCTGTAGCAAAGGTAGTAAATACACCTGTATACACAGTATCTATTGTGTATACAGGTATATTATCGCCTGCTCCGTGCCTCGGAGAGCACGTTAAGCCGTCGGTCCCGGCTGCCATGAACATCTATGGCAGTCGTTATTGGGAGACTGTCGACAGAAAAGATCCCACTGCGTCGAAGTGTCGCCGGTCTGCACTGACTGGCTCCCACATAAGATACATACATCTATTGTGTATGAGGTATCGGGTTCAAATCCTGGTTCAGCAAAAAGTAATTGGAATTTTCTGTCAAGTAATTCTGAATAGCAGCTTGGAGTTACCCGTACAGTCAACATGTAAAGCGGCCGCCTGCACCTGATCTCTCTCCCGTTGCGTTGATTGCGATCCCATCGACAATTCGACTGTTCACTGATATATGCTGCGCAAATAACTCCCGTTAAGACAGGCAGTAATTTCCGAAATTCAGTCTAGAAGAACTAGAGATTTTAATACTAATTTATAAAATAAAATTTTTATTATAAATTAGTATGAAAATCTTACACAGATAGACTACCTATGTCCTGGATTAACACATATGATACTTTTCATGCTGCTATGTGGTTTTTTTGGAATCACGCTAGCTAAAACACGTACAAAAGATAGTAACTTAACTGAAATAAACTTATATTATCTATTTTCATAGGTATGGCCGCGAAGATGAAGAAGTCATGGGACTCAAGTTCTGCAACGAGGCGATCATGAGCCTTGCACAAATATGGCCTCTACACTGCAACCACGACAAAGAACCTAACACACCACTACAGGTAAGCCAATACTACATAGATATTATATCTAGTATACTTAAAGAATTTACGCTTAAGAAAACTGAGGCAGGCGATATGCAACCATCTGCAACTAACAACACTTCTCCTACTGCTAACGGCTTTATTCATAAAAAATATCGTACTATAGGCTTAATACGATGGGTAGCTAAAATACTTAGTAATACATATACTATATCATAAAGTCACAGACAAGAAACTTTATTCTTACATTTTCTTTAAACGTTTATTATGCACAACACCATTATTAGGCAAGCTAGCATTCTTATGAGTAACGGTCTTTATAAGTAAAAATTCTTAGTATTGGAATTTTTACTCATAGAGACGTTTAACCTACTCATATACACACGCTGTTTAAAGGATTAAAACCTTTACACCTTTTTCAAATTGCTAACTTTATGCATAGTAATGTATTATGATGGCCTTAATGGCTAGAGCATGTCCTGTCAATCAACCAGTCAGCCAGTGACATAGATATAAAATTATGTTTTTAAACATTTTAATTTATTTATCTCGCAATCACCATTGTAATAAGTACTTTTTAATACTTTTTAGGACATATTGTATCCGCATTTCCACTACTGTACCTGCTGAACCTCAGCTGGTATTATGATGAAAACCTCATAGTTTTTACACTCTTAAAGTACCGACGAAAGTTACCTTAAACTTGTACTGTACCTTATGTATAATTATTGTGCTGTGCTGCTATTTAGACATTAAATCTATTTATAAACAGTAAACTCCAATCCATATATAACTGGAGATGAAGGCAAGGGTATTTGTTAATTCTTGTGCTTAGTTGTCAAACCTTTTAGCTTTCATTTCAAGAACATAATTTACTACTACCATCATGACTGTATTTCTAATACAAAACAGTCGATACGAGAGACTAAATTGAATTGTTTGAATATTCGTTCTATGTATATTGTACATCTATTGCATAATGAACCTTCTACGATGCTATTCCGAGAATATGTTGCGCCATGTTCTCGGAATGTTACTATCCCGTGTTTCATTTTAAGCCTTAAGGTTCTGTCGGCAATGGATACACGAACGAAACCCAGATACAGGACTATTCGTAGGTGCAACAAATTGTAGTCCCGTGCAAATTTGTGCAATATTCGCCGTAGTTGGATTATGTCAAGGATAATTTTACATCAATTATAAATTTTGCAGTGGCTATGTTTAAAACCTTTGAGTGTATCAAGGCGTATTTCTTTTCATAATATGCCTCACTATTGCTGGTTGGAGACCAACACACATAGGAGTGTTGGGTGCTCAGGCAACGTTAATAAAATCTCTAAAAGCATTGTTATTCTATACGTTACAACGACACAGCGTGTTGTACAGTGTATAGGTATTTCTCGTTAGTATGTCCCCTGTTCTACAATTTCTGAACTATGTCGTCAATACCTACACAGTTTCTGCCCAAAATTTAGCAAAAAACTAAAGAAAATTTGTTACAAACTTTGAAACCGCCGCAATTCCTGTGTTCTCTCTCAGTGCACCAAACGTGTGTGCGCTTGTAATTATTAATTTACTTTTGCTTACATTTTAAAGATGTTATTGTTTAAAATGTAAGCTAGCCGTTTAATTCCAATTTAGCTCATTAAATAAATTCTTGTATACGCAACAAAGCTTCTTTCATTGTTAAACTGGTAAATACGCTAAGGAATAACCTGCAAACTATAATGTTCGCGTTTAATTTCTGAACTAAAACCAAGGAATTTACCACAAGTGTGGGCAAAACTTATATTATATGAAGTAAATGGAAAATTCTACGTCGCAAAATAGTTATTTGTGCTCAGTTTATATTTCATCAAGCAACGTGTTTTTATAGGTCCATAAAAAGTTGTTATTATTAGATCACAGTCTGTCTTTCATAGTCTAGGACACGAAGGATTGTTTGTAATAGAGTTGTTCGAGCTAACCCCTATTTTTGTACGAAAGTACAAAGGCCGATGAGATTAGATTTAGAGAATAAAATTGTTATCCAAACATAAAGAGCAATCAAATTTGCTTTAACAACTGCTAATTTAATTATTATTATGCTATATTCTATAGTACCATTACATTTGAAGTTTGACCTCCATTAGACCACTAAGCTGAACATAAGTTCATACGCGACGTAATCACGTGAGCCCAGTGTTTTATTTCGGGTAATTACATAATACCGTAGGTACTTTTGAAATAGATATTGCCTATTGGTTTCACACTTTTTTATTTGTATCATGATGTATCATGATTATAACAATGGGACATATATTGTAGTAAAATATATTTAGAGAAATATAGGTATGCCACAATTATGACAACCGTTGCTGTAATACGTTTTGTTATAAATTTTGCTCTTCCATATTGAACTACACTTTCACTTGATTGGAGCTTACATGCATCGATATATTGGTTTGAATATTCTGAATATTTTCAGTGTAAATGGCAAGAACCTTTAATACTATAAATTGTACTCATTTAGCATTTGCATGCTATTATATTATGGCAAAATGTGTTTTGTGCTCTTTGTTTTTTTGTCATCTTTGTATCCACCACATTTTATGCAAATAAATTTATTATTATTTATTATTATTATTATTATTTTGTTATTCCGCAGAGAGAATTGCCGAGCTTTTGATGTAGGTGCAGCAATCTATACTAACAAAGAGGTATACGGTATGATCAAATTAATATGTTGAATGAAGCAAACCTTGAATGACGGCAGCAGGTCACATAATCTGAATAATGTAAAATATTATCTTCATCGTAGACACAAGTCTATGAATATGTATTTTATTAAAATATGTGGTGACGAAAGTGTTATTCGGATCGTAAGGCCTCCAGTTGATTTACTGGCGATGTAATATTGTGAATTTTGCGCTAATAAGCAATGATGATGGTGTGGTTGCACACCGAAAAAGAAGATTCGAAAGCAATAGACTCCCGCATAATCAGTGATACTATATTGATAAAGATTCGAATCTTGATCATTATTGTCACTGATTATTTATTGATAATTTGATATAATAATAAAAGATGAGATCATAATACAATATACGAATTATGATTTTGTGAATACGATACCAATTGTTTATCTGTCGTGATCGACTACTGTTTGTATGTTTGCTAAGATCAAAATTTGCAACTGAATTTTGAACCAGTTCTTGTAGCCCGAATAGCCTGTACTTTGGTATTTACGCATAATACTGATGACAAAGCAGTATTATTGTGAGCTGGACCTTATGCTGTTTCCAGGACCGCACATTTTGAAATATTCCGATCCAATATTTACACAGTAAAAAACAACAAATATATTTATATTTTATCTGCAGTTGGCTGTTACTCTTGTTGCTGTTTTAAAAAGACTACTCCCGCACTAGAAATAATTCTTGTATCACGGGGGACTTTACAAACATTCAAACAACGGACACAAAGAATACCCAGCCTTGGAACAACCATTTGTGGATCACATAAAGTTTTCTCTCATTTGGGGATCGAACCTACAACATTCGGCGCGGTGGCAAAAGTCAGGCAACCACTTAAACCACCACATCATCAGTTAATTTAGTCTATGGAGTGTATTATAAACATTTTGAAAACAAAGCTCAAGTAAATAATTCCACTAAAAACCTCATCGATGTTGCCATTCGAAACAACTCACAATACAACTCTACACCAAAATATCAGGCTATACGAAACCAACGCTATATACATATTATATCTAACCCAATACAAAATGTTTGAGCTCGTAAATCTCTCTTATAATGGTGCAGCCGTTGTAAAGGTCACGCTGAACGTTTTTCAATGGTCGAAGCCTGGGAAAGTAACAGGTGTATCTCGATGAGATTCAATTCTATACACTGGCACCAACTTACAATATATGAAATAGATTTTGGTATTCATTGTGTACTTAGAAATGTTGTGTAGGATAGCAGATTTCTAGAATATTCGTGCTGATCAATGGAGTAAATGCACCGGCAAATATCACATGTTTAATACATAGTTACATTCACGCCTATATTTTTAATTTCGAGGAGGTAGGCAGGCAGATTTAATCCAAATTGGACCAGCTCTGTTTTAAGCCCCTTTTGGAGCAAGACCAAATCTACACTAATACTATAAAGAAAAAGATATGCATCATAAAAAAATTATGAATAAAAATTGTTTAGAAACCTACTTTATCCAGAAAGAACATGAACTATGTATCATCACGATACGAGACATGGTAGCGGAGAAATAATCATTAACGAGCGTGTAACCGCGGTCGACAACTAATATTATATAAAAACGAATAAAATCATAATTGTGTATATGTGAGTGTGTGTATGCATGTGTGTGTTAGTGCGTGCACATGTGTGTATGTAAGAATAGGAATGGAAAAAGGAAAAGAAACCACAACACCGCCTACAGGCTTATTGGGCGGTTGTGGAACAGATTCGTGCGAAATGGACAATAAATACATTAATACCTACTTAATCTCATGTGCGTTTAAGTATTAACTATTCGGATTTATCTTCCCAAAGGAGCTAGCTTAGTGTAATCCCCAATATGAAAGCGCCAAACTTAGGATGTTTGTCTTAAGCAGTGCTGACTTATCACTTAACAAGCTAGCAGACCAAGGCAATAGTAAAGGTCAAAATAAAAAAAATAATGACCTATGTGTAAAAATGTTTTTTTTTTTAAAGTACGACTTTCTCCCGACTTTCAACTACAGGTGCTTCGTTTATGGTTAATTTTATATTTCTTTCTACTATTATTATTTGCATTGATTCGTCAAACTACAAACGATTTTTTTTCAAACTGACGTACTTTTGAAATCGCTGCATTATTTTGGTGCAAGTCGTACTTTTTTAAAACATAGATTTTTTTATTTTACACAATGTTCATAATTTTTTTTATTTTTATTTAGCACATTTGAAAGGTCCTTACCTAAGGAATCTCTCGTTACAATTTGATTCACATATTCTGGGACAACCTGTATAAAATATAAAGTGTAAACACAATAGAGTTGAGTGGAATATTATATATTAATATTTATATACTTATATTTGCACCTTATTTTTGTACCTTCTATTTTGAGAGAGGACATTATGGACACTTGCAATTACGGCTATAAATGTTACCAAAAAGTTTCAGTACAAGACAACAGAGCATCTTATGAAACAAAAACCAAATATTGGTTGATTAAGTTTCACTACTACGGCAGTACATGATTTGTAATTTGTTTTACAAAAATATAAATAGGCGCAAATGCAGAGTAATTACCCTTGTTGGCGTAACATAGTATATATCTATATGTATATACTACATAAATATAGCGATAAATAGTACGTGCTATATTCGTACCGATATAAATCTTACAACTTTCTTTTAAACTGAGGATGTAATGACGGAAATCAAGTTCCTTTTTTAATAGATCTACCAATCTTAATACAGGCTGTATTAAGATTGGTAGATCTATTAAAAAAGGAACTTGTTTGGAAAGGAGATATCATACATATACATACGTAAACTAAACACGTAGGCGGAGGCGTTATACCCGCCTTTCGTCGGCTGTTTTGTTTTAAGTTCCACGTAGTACTGGGCCAGCCTATTGCCGTTAAGCACACACAGATTCAAACGCCGCGCGCCGTGCTGCAACCGAGAATTTCTTTAGGCCGTCCGCTGCGTTAAGCGGGTGCACGGAGCGGGCGCCCGCGCGGCGTGCTGTTTTCTATTATCATGGGTCTCCCGTCGCCCGCGCCGCGTGCGACGGGGCCCGCCCCGCGGACAACGTGTCCGCGCGACGGAGCACGCGAGTGGAGCTGTTCCTAGGAAATCAGTGAGCACTGCTTTGTTACTGCCGGCGCTGCGAGAGGCAGGAGTCCGTCGCGGGCGCCCGCGAGTCCGTGACGGAGCACGGCGTGGGTCTCCGCGGTGGGCGCTCGCTCCGTGCACCCGCTTAACGCAGCGGACGGCCTTAAAGAAAACCAGCGACCAGGCTGGACTGGCTATTTATAAATCGATGTTTCAGAGTTGCCGCATCATCAGTAAGAACTCTATAGCATTCAATTCTTGTCATTAAAGCTGTAATAACACAGTTTTAAGCAAATATTGTTATTATACTAACCAATGAGTCAATGTAACTCGAAATAAAATGTTTTTATTCTAATGACATTGCATCAAACCTTTGATCTACTACTGCACCACCAAGGCAGAAATCCCACTGTTCTTTATATAAACACTAGAGATCGCGTTAATCTTAAATCCGTCAATAATTTTCTATCCCTCGGGCAAATTCGTTTTTTATGGACGAAAGGTATCTTATGTCCTATTCTGTATCCCTGACAAAAGGATTGAAAATTTCATGAGGAACGGTCAAGTAGTAACAGTATGAAAGCGTAATAACCAAATAAACAAATAAACACACATTTGCATGTGTAATATTACTTAGGATATAGTTAATAAATTATTTCAACTGGAAATCGTAGTAATTGCACTGAAAGATGTACAACATGTGCACTTGAAACACAAGTCATGCGTAGCAAATGCACACACAGCGATGTATATAATAATGTAAATTCCGAGAACATTCTCGGTATCTGTTACGTGCAGTGAAGCGGCAAGTACTATTGCTCAGTATAAGTCAAACGGTCTACGTAGGCGTGTAGCTTGAGTATTCAATGTGTCACTAGTTGACGACGTTGACGTTAACGAATCTACTTCCAAAGTTACAATGCGGTGCAGGATTAAGTTTTGGTATAAAGGCAAATATTATCTTTTACAAGTAGTCGCCCAATGGGGATGGAAATAAAAGCTTATTAATTTAATTATTTAAATTATAATTTTTTTTTTCGTGTGGAAATGCATAGACTCGTTTCCCTCGGCGAGGGCGGGTGGAGGGGTTATGTCAGACTCACCAGGCGATATATATTTCGGTAATACCGACTAAACCTACCACGGTATTCCTCGACATAATTGTTACTTACTAAGGTGTCGAATGTTGGCATCCACGGGTCATTACTTACATGGTTTTCATCTTATTTAACTGGCAGATCCCAGAAAGTAGTGATTTGCGATCACGAATCTGATAGTTATGTAGCTTCATCGGGCGTCCCCCAAGGTTCTCATTTGGGACCGATATTATTTTCTATTTTCATAAATGATCTGGGTTGCGTGATCAAAATATATTCAAAATTTTCATATTTTGTAGATGATCTTATAATTTTCAAGATTATTAAAGATGTTGGGGACTCTTCGCGGTTGCAGAAACATTTAATCGATATATCAAATTGGACTAAAATAAATAATCTCCCACTAAATTTAAATAAAATATGTAAACATATAAAATTTCATCGTAAACGAAATTTTTCACAAACTTCTTACACCATTGATAACATTATGCTCGATGAAGTTGATCAGATTAGGGACCTCGGTGTGATTATTGACTGCAAATTTTTCTTTATACCGCATATTGATAATGTTGTCACCGGGATCCCTTCTTTTCGCATAATGTTCTTTGTCCTAATATACTTCGGCATTACGATTTTGGCACAATTTGTTTTGGCATAATAATACTTCGGCATAATTTTTTTAGGCATACATTTTATGTTGGCATTATCATCTTAAAGACTAATTTGTTTTGGCATAAATTTGATTCGCATAACGTTAGTAGGCCTAATGATGAGTTTCTGTAACAATTAAATAATATTGTTGGTTAAAAATTTAATATGCTGTGCAACAAAAGTTAGTGACAGAACGGAATTGCTGCAAAACCGACTCTACGTAGTCTTGTTTGTCCTACCCCTAGAGTATAATTTAAAATCGTGTAGAAGCGTAGGGGTGAGGCGGCCCGCGGGCTGAGGAGCAAGCCGTCTGCGACGATTAGCACGCGTGGGGCCGCCGGAGGCCCGCAGCGCCGGAGCCGTGACAGAAACTCTGCCTGCTGCATGCTTGCTTGAACTTTATGCTTTAGAATATTATGCTTAATCATTATAATGGTTAGAGAAATTATGCTTAAAAAATTATGCGTAAGCTGGTATGCGTAATTATATTATGCGAAAATATAATTATGCCAAACAAAATTATGCTAAGTTATATTAGGTCTTAACATTTTATGCTAATGGATAGGGAACCGTTGTCACCACGGTATTTAAAATGTTAGGTTTCATTTGGCGTAACTGCAAAACTTTTAAAGAAAGACATGCACTTGTTACAATTTATAATGCTCTTGTGCGGACTATATTGGAATATTGCTGTATGCTTGGAATCCTCACTACCAGTATCACATTGACCAAATTGAAAGAGTTCAAAAACGATTTCTGTTTTTCTTAACAGTTCATACTAAAAGATTACAATCTCTTCGTACTTGTAATGAAAGACTACATTTTTCCAAGATTAATTCTTTATAGGATCGTCGGTAGGTTGCTGATCAAATAATTTTATTTAAAATTTTAACTGGTAATCTGGACTGTCCACTATTATTACAAAAAAATCACTTTACTGTACCACATCGTGGCCAAAGATTACAAAATTTCCGTCCATTTGCCTCAAAGTTCTTTAAAACAAATATTGGAGTTCATAGTATGATTCCCAGATTATATCATGAGCACAACCATTTGTTTAAACATAAAAAGATCGGCATTCATACCGTATCCTTGCCGGTTTTCAAAAAAGAATTGTACAGTTTTAAGTCAACTAGTAAGTGACGATTCTTTTGTTTTCGTTTATGTAATTTCCTTTTACTCACTTATAATTAGTTTTATTTTGTTTGCATTTAAGTATTTTGTGATGCCACTGATGAGTATCACGTGAGTAGCCGAGTGTTATACTCAGTAAATGTTTTTTGTGCCTAGCATTGGATTTACATTCTGTAAAAGATTTTGTTAAAATTAATTGTAAGTTCACGAAAACGATGTGAAATCTGTTGGCAAATAATGTATTAAATGAAATAAATAACCAGAGTCGGTGGTGCCGCACACATGCAATCGCGACCTCGTCGAGGTTTTAGCCCGGCCGTATGAAACAGCAGGCCACTACGCACTACCGTGCGTACACTTTCATAAACCAATTTTATCCTTTGGGGGAGGGCGGGAGGATGAAGGCAAACAGAGGCAAGCGTGGAAACACGCACGCCGCCTCTAGAATTTGGTGCTGATCGGGTGGCGGGCAGGCCTACCAAGCCCACCACCCCCAGGAAAATCCTCATGGTGGCTGGAGGTTGAGGGGCGGGTTCCTTGATGACTGTTACAAACCTAACCTAACTTACATTTACGCGAAAGAAGCCATGGCAAAAATGTTGTATGCTTAATAAAGAGTATAAAACTTTGTAACTCACAAAGATTTCTTTTTAAGCATTAAGACAAATAATGACAGAGTTCGTGCGCCGCATACTCAAATCGGCGCGCGGCCGCTATAGTAAAATTGTATGGAGGATTTTAAGTGCTTTTTTGATACAATCTTTATTGTCAACCAATAACTTAAATATTTGGGAAGGAAAAATTGTAATATAACTATTTATGTTTCGTTTAAGCTGTAAAATAGAATAGATTTCTAAGACTATATTCTAAAAATCAAGTAACAAATTTACGTAATATGTAGGCAAATATATTAATTATTTTAACTTTTTTACACGGAGTAATTGTAAACACATTCATTGTTATGGTAAATGTATATTTTATATTTGTATTAAACAAAAAGTGTTGATTTTATTCACTTAACTGTGACCGCCTGTTTTGGCACATTTCGCTCGGCGTAGTCTTAATATGAAGATAATAACTAGAGTACATAAATAGGCAAAGGCAAAACTGTTCAGAACATTATTCTGCTCTATATGTCAACAACATTTTTATTATTTGTTTTGTATAGTAGCTTTTGACGAGCTTTTTTGATGTTGATAAAAATAAATTGGAAACAGTTATTTTCCTTTTTATGTAAATTGATGTATGTTTTCTCATTTTGAGTTATTATTATGGTCAAATTTTGACCAGTGAGTGAACACAAGAAGCTACTTGTTACATACGGACATTCTTGTTTCCCACACATCAGCTTTACACCGCTTGCAAGGTACTAACCATTCGTGAATTATTTATTATGCACACTATACTTAAACAGCACACTGAAGTCCCGTTTACCCCGGTCTTAGATAAGAGAAGAAAAGACTTAGTTTGTACAAAGTCTCAAACCAGACACGCATTTGTCAATAAATTCTACGTATTCTTAGGACCGTATTTATATAACAATTAAATAAAATATTAAATATATATAATGTTAGTTATAAAAAATGTAGTTCCATCTTAATGGAATACCTAGGAAAATTAAATTATACGGACACAGAAAAACTGCTAGAAGTCTTAAAATGATATTATGAATTATGAAAAGTAAATTTAAAGTTGTATATTACTTCCTAAACACATTTAATCGTAGATGTACTTGACTGTAAATATTTGTATTAATAATGCGCTAGTATAAAATAAAATTGTCAAGTGATGTCCTGAAACACAGGTTTATCCTAGTTCAGGCAGGCTTAAACATTACCTTTTGAACTTCATTTATTTTGTATACACTATAAATTAACATAGTTAAGAATTAATTTTAATTTAAGCTTAAATTATTTAAAGCAGTTATGCTTTAATACTGTTGATGTAATATGTATGATGTAGTGTAAGGATGTATCTTATTTTTTCTGATAATAAATCTTCTCTCTTAGCCTTTATTATTCCCAAGTCACTTGGGGTCGGCTTTTCTGGTCTAGCCGGATTTGACTGGATATCAGTTTTTACACGGAGCGGCTGCCACCTGTCCTCCGCAACCCGAAGGCTAACGATACCCTAAGGCTAGACCAGTGTCAGGATATTAGAGGGTACTGACTTTCCCAATAACGACTGCCATAGATGTTCATGGCAGCCGGGACCAACGGCTTAACGTGCTCTCCGAGCCACGGAGCAGGCGATAATTGTCAATCATTTTTCTGATAATAAATAAATATTATTATTATTATTATTATTATATTATACATATAGCAAGACATATAGCACATATAGCAGGAGATAATTACCTTTAAATAAATCTTTAAATAAAAAATAATATGTGTCTTTTAAATGCGCAAGATGGTACTTAAATACATAATAATAAAAATAGTACCATTTTACTACTCGTACCAATAATACACTATATTCTAGCTATTAAGTTTGTCTAGACAAAGATAAACTACATATATCCGAGATAATTTAAGTATGTATATAATACACGTACTGGTAGGTGGGCTTGCTCAAAACTTAAGGTACACTTGAAGAACGTAATCAAAACTTAGAGTAGTAGCTAGTATCATTTAAACCAAAGATGTTTTCACGATGAACGGATTCAATTACAATTATATAGAATTTAATCATACAAAATGTCGCTGGTAACTAACCTCCTTCTCATATTGACAGTTAACTAGTTGAAGTCCCCTCTAAAGTGATCTCCGATAGTCGAGCCCCAATTAGCCCGAAGTACTTAAATTAAACTTGTGTCAAACTCGCTTGTGTTAGAACATTGTTGTCATGTGAGAGATCCTTTATCTAGCGAGCGACCAGTTACTTCAGTGGAAACCATTCTGACAACCACACTTTATCGATTAGGTGTAAATTACACATTAAATGATTAAGTTCTTGTTATGTAACTGTGCGGTAGTAAATCTTCTACACGTATTCCTTAGTATTCAATTGTGCAATATGTATAATAATAATAATAGATTTATTACTCATCAAATAGTGAAGTGAACTCTGCAGTGCCTTCCCCACGACTTAAGTCTAATACATATATTTTATTTGGTCATTACATAAAACAAGTTGCGATACAAAATTAAATATTACGTATGAAAAATTTAAAATCAATTTATATTGATCTTTTAATCGCAAATTCGTACAAATGAAATTTGAAAGTGATGCCTATCTATATTTTCCGATTTCTAGGTGGCGTATCAAGATGAAACATGCACGAGATTTTAAGTTAGTACGCCAACACTACAACGATGTAAACCACATTTATTTTCCGCACCACTTAGTTTTTGCGTGATGTGCATACAAATATACAAACAGACGATATTGTAATAATAATTGTATTGCTTAGAAGAACTTCAACATTTATTTTTAAATATTTTCTATTTGCGGACATCGACCAGTAAGGAGATTATTCACAGACCACGAAATACTGCGTGTCGAGCTTCTTCTAAATACGACAGAGATAAATAATTTATACTGAGTGACTATAAGTGTCAAATTTGTACTATCTATGTAATTGTATTAAGGATTGCATAACATATGATGAGCTGGACGTATTTAGTATGATGCGTGCTCTATGAGCTAACTACACCGCTTTGAATCGAATTCAGAGTCCCATGATCGGCTGTAAGATTACGATGGGCCATCGAATGAAAGGAAAATATTATGTACCCACGTATTCTGCTACCATAACGAAAAAAGACGTACCTGATTTTTTTTTTCGAAATTGAATTATATATATATTCGTAATCAGAAAAAGAAGACGCGTATGCCAGTATTTTTATATTTGGCATAAACCAAACATAACCCTATAAATCTTACTTTCAAATAAGACGTTTCTGTTTTATAATGCTATATTTACTAAATAAGGAAGACATTTCTGACGTGTATTACGTTGAAAAGACGCATTTAAGTAGAAGCGACTCATTCATTTACAAAATATGTACTTGATAATAAAATGAAAAGACATTACTGCATGATCATAAGAAGAAAAGACGATTCTGCGTACTCGTGCCTTTTCATCTTAGTATTATGAATAAAAATCGGGCGCAAGTGCCAGTAGCGTCTTTTCTATTTAGAATTGGTAATGTGTGGGACGACGTGGGAGTCGCGGTTGGGAATACTTTACATTTAGTTGCGCCCCATTAAAAGTCACCGTACTCAATTGAGTACAGTCATATCCCTAAATGTAGATTTTACATTTTAAACAATTGATGGCAGGATTCTTGTTATTTTATTTCATTATGATACAGTTCAAAGCCATAGATAAGTATTATGTGGATAGTGTGATATTTTATAAGTAGAAATAACAGTTGAATCGGGTCACGGGTATGCTCTGCACGTAAGTGAATTATTTTGGATATATTAGAGTAATTTGTTTTCACATTCTATTACTACACAATACATAACAAAGTAAGTTATAAACAACAATAAAATCAAATAGCTATAATTACAACAAAACTATAGCCATATAAATCATGCTGTACTTGGTTGAATACATTGACAACATGCATAAGTACAAAAACTTATTTTCTTTGGATTCCTAATAATGAGTAAACAACAATGTTTGGTTCAAAATAGCTACAAAGGGCTTAAAGGAGCTACCTATGGCATTATACGTGATTGTGACAAAGATGAATTTAATATGGCTACCATACCACCTGATCCAAATGCATTGATCAGGTTGTAGGATAGCCATAACTGATGATGAAGAAGGAGCCGAAGAGGATATGGCGTCGTCATCCAAACCGCATGATGGTATTGAGGTTTTTACGAATTGTGATAAACCGCTAACGAACGTGTAACGATGAACCACTGGCGTAGAAAAGAAGGCGACGAAATGTTACCCGTCAGTCAATCCCAACATGGCGCAAATGTCCTCCTTCATTCGACCTAAACTTCATAGCGTACTTCCAAAGTCAGTAATAAGATACATGCTATTCGTGAAGAAGTAAAGGACCGAAACCCTGTACAAATATTTGAAAATATTTTTGATGAATGTGTTGTTAAGAGCTGCAACTGAGAAGGTAAAAAGACAATAGTGTATGTACAATAGCGACTAACTACGATACTCTTGAACTACTAGGGACCGTCAATTGATGGTATCCAGCAAACTAGAAAAAGACCAACGTGGCGATACCACGTTTGTTCCAAAATTATATAAAGAAAATGGTTGGGGTTGATGAACTAAATCAATCCATATCGCTTTATAGAATTGTTATTCATGGTAAAAATTGGTGGTGGGTGTTTTTTATGTTTACATATATGTTTGACATGGTTATTGCTAATTTCTGACGGTTACGTCCAATGTGTCATTTCGTACGATATTACCTACGCTAAACTGAATGAAGAAAATCGCGCACTAGTGGATTTCTTTTCTGCATTAGTGGCTTTAGACAAGGCTTAAGATAGAATTGGACGCTATCCTACCAAAATTGATACCTGGCTACAATGTGTCCTTTGGCATTCAGGAGTGTGCTGGCAATGTAAAAAGTGCGTGAAAACACTTTGTGTCGAGAACACATGTTCAGAAAATTTGCCTACTTAGAAGGTAAGTGTACTCATTGGAGTACAGGCCTGTAATTTGCCAAAATCTATATTTTCTTTTATTTTATGTGTCTTCAGTCTTATTTTATACATAAATAAAGATGGTTCCAAAAAAGTACTTCTGCTTTGCATTTGACCTTTAATGGGTTAAAAATATTAAATCTGGAATACTGACTTCAGAACTGAATAAACAACATAGAGCCATTATTCAAGAGCGCGAGTCAACGATAATTTAAAAACTATTACCGTTAATCAACGCACACCTACCATCCCTTAATCACGTATCCTAAATCACTAAGTTGAAAGGACGTATCTAGCCAGAAACGTCTTTTCTTTCTAGTATCAAGCATTTATATTATTAATAATTTTTCGTAATATTGTCTTCTGTTTACGCGAATATTATTCATTGAAATTAAACTACTATATACGGATTTTATCGCGTTGTTTATTTGACACTTTATTACATAATTTTGAAAACTGTCTTGAAATCTTTCAGCAGCCATGGTCACGGGGAGACTTTCCCCGTGACCATGGCTGCTGAAAAGCAACCGTAACGTCGGGGAAAGTGTAAAATTAAATTAAATCTAAATAGTTTTAATAGATTTAATAATAATTTAATTATCTTAAAAATTAGTAAAGTTTAAAAGTAAAAGTAGTGTAACAGTTTTCAAAATTATGTAATAAAGTGTCAAATAAATAACGCGATAAAATCCGTATATATAGTAGTTTAATTTCAATGAATATTTTTTTCACTATAAAGAAAAAGAAAATTAAATTTATCTAATATATAACAATTATATTATTATAATTTGCATCTATATTTCGAAACGTCATACCTTAATACACACTTTTGCAATACAAAGTTATTACCTTTTTTAATTACTTTCACACAGCGAAATTTTTAGTTTAGAAAAAAAAAATTCTCCCTTTCAAAGTTTGGGTAGAAACGTCATTTTTTCTTATGGATATATAGGTAGGGATTAATAAAAGAAAGGATTGATAAAGTCAAATATCTTAAAATATTAGCAAGAACAGAGATAAATGGAACTTTATAAAAGTTTCAAACGGGAGGATAGATAAGGATTAAATTATTGAAAGCAAGTATAAATTACATATTGCAAACACGAATGACACCCACGTACGGAGAGATTGCGCTGGTTGAGGTATTACTTACGTGAACTGCATGCCGATATCATATTAAAATACTACATTTTTCATAATATCAGCAATGCAATCTGGACTGTTGAGAAAACCTCTATAATACTATGCCATTAATCAGGCTTGTAAATCATAAAAGAGAAAAATCATAAAAGAGGAAAATATAAAACCTTCACTAGAGAAAACTAAATAAATATGCATTAAATAAAGTCTACGTTAGTTCGTCGTAAGTTCTTTTTCTTCTATTAGAATCTTCTATGGTAGTCTTAGAGGCAATTTTTACGTGTGAGGTAGGGCCTAGCTTTGTTAAGTTAGTAAAGCGGTATTGGTTGGTCGAAGTTTTGGACGCGAGTTCTCCTTTGGGCTCACTATACACAGATAGCGGAGGTGAAATTGTACCGGTGTCGGTATATTTTGTATTTCTCGAATTAGTATAAAACCTCACACAATCCAGAACGAATGATGCAGTGGTTTAAGTGGTCGCCTTGCCAATGCCACCGCGTTGAAAGTTGTGGGTTCGATTCCCACACGGGACAAAAAATTGTGTGTTCCACAAATGGTTGTTTTGAATCTAGATGTTCTTTTTGTTCATTGTTTAAATGTTTATAAAGTCCCACGTGACACAGAAATTATTCCTAGAGCGGGAGTAATCGTTTATAAAAAATGGCAATGGGTAAGACTTCGTACTAAGTTAATCTTATCAAACAAATTAAAATATAATTGTTTGCTTTCTTTTCGACTCGACCTCGCTTTAAGTTGTTGTGAGTTACATAAGCGTTCGTGAGCAGCGATAGCTCAGTGGGGAGACCAACAGACTGTAATGCAGAGGGTCTCGGGTTCGAACCCACGTCGCGAACCTCTGACTTTCGGAAGTTATATAACTTTTCGAAATTATGTGCGTATTGATTGAGAATTATCGCCTGCTCCGTGCCTCGGAGAGCACGTTAAACCGTCGGTCCCGGCTGCCATGAACATCTATGGCAGTCGTTATTGGGAGAGTGTCGACACAAAAGATCCCACTGGGTCGAAGTGTCGCCGGTCTGCACTGCCTGGCCCCCACATAAGATACATACATACATAAGCGTTCACAATTATACTACTGAACTGACAAGGCAATCTGAACTGACCATTCAATTACACTTATACCAATTTTAATGCCATACAAATACGTATAATGAGATAATAATTCATTTTAATTAACTGCTCGTATATTTGTAGTTCTAACTGGAAATTCGATACAATAAACTTATTTCAACTATGAGTCTTTTGAAAATATTCTTACTCCACTGATTCAGTGATAAAAAGTTTTTGACTGCGGCGTTTTTGGATGAAATGTCCTTTTCTGTAACCAACAACAACGACAACGAGTATACGTAACGTTTTCATGATGATCGGTCGAGTAGTTAAGGCGTAAAAGCGTAACAAACAAACAAACTCACATTCGCATTTATAATATTAGTTAGGACAGTATGTTTTATTACAAGCATGGTATTACAATTATTATGATTAGTTTTATTTTGCTACTTCAGTGTCTCATATTTTTTATTAGATTTGTTTTTGGTGTAGAGGTATTAAATGAAACTGCCAGGCATTTTGTCTCGAGTTGAATGAAGTTTTCTGTCAAAAATTCTCAGTAGCTGTATGGAGTCTACAATTGTGTGCGGTAGACGACAATAGGCTCTCACTTAATACGAAGGACCTACATCATAACTGGCGAAACTAGGGTGTTATTTAGTATATTCACATTTCGCTAGCTGTATCACAATTATATCCAAAGTGGTAGGCAAAGATGTACCTGTGCCTACGCGTTTGGACATACGCATTTTATAATATTTATGTATTTTGTTAATAAGAGTTTAACATATACATCCTTTGACGCTTCAGATATGTTTAGTTCAATATTCAAGCCATTACAGGCCCTCTTCGCATTCGCAAATTATACCCTTGGGCATGTGAAGACATGACAAAGGAACATTAACTACATTACATATTTGGTGCAACAATGTGCATCTAACTAAGTAATTCTGTTATCATCCGAGCATTCAGTAATTCGGTCTATCGGATAGGAATGATGACGTTGTAATATGAATTCAAATAATATAATAACTAGTTTTTACTCGTGGCTTTGCTCGCTTGAAAGTAGGTTGGGTTATATTAGTAATAGTTGGTACTTTAAAAAAAATATGTTTTCTATAATATATATATGTTACTCACTGATAATATAGCTTCAAATGGTGAAAGATTTTCTTAAATCGGCTTGTTTGTTTTTCATTTAAACCCTTACAAAAAAACAAACAAAAATCAAATCAGAAAGATATGATTTTTTGTTTTTTTGTTTGTAAGGGTTTATGATACTAGTATATGTAGATTATAACTTACGATTCATTGTGAATTTTCCATGTGGAAAATCCGGATTTAACCATACTTCCATAGATTGTCTTTGTTTACGCGAATGTTATTCATTGAAATTAAACTACTATATACGGATTTTATCGCGTTGTTTATTTGACACTTTATTACATAATTTTGAGAATTGTGTAACACTACTACTACTATTAAACTTTACTAATTTTTAAGCTAATTAAATTTTAATAGAGAAGATGGTTGGAATGTACCACCAGCTTGGGATCCAGTAATACAAATAGTCAAACCCAAGAAGAAGCAAACCACAGCTAGACTTCATGATACTTTGAGCTCATTCTGCGTAAATAGAAACACCAATGATTAAATTATGTTCGGGTACTTTGAAATAACTACACTGGAACATTAAGACAACTACCATCTTGGTCTCCCCATGACCATGGCTGCTGAAAAGCAACCGAAACGTCGGGGAAAGTGTAAAATTAAATTAAATCTAATTAGTTTTAATAGTTTTGATAGTAATTTAATTAGCTTAAAATTAGTAAAGTTCAAAAATAAAAGTAGTGTAACAGTTTTCAAAATTATGTAATAAAGTGTCAAATAAACAACGCGATAAAATCCGTATATAGTAGTTTAATTTCAATGAATAATATTCGCGTAAACAGAAGACAATATTAATTAAATTATTATTAAAACTATTAAAACTATTTAGATTTAATTTAATTTTACACTTTCCCCGACGTTTCGGTTGCTTTTCAACAGCCATGGTCACGGGGAGTCTCCCCATAGACTTATAACCATACTTCCCGCGACAGTAAAACACGCTCAAATTAACTTCGGGACCTACTTTGATGAAAACCTGAATGGTATGAAAGATTATGAGAGCTTTTAAAGAAATATACGATAAATACATTATCAACAAATTTATAATAAATAATTATTAGTAATATGTTCTATCATGTATCAAAACGACCTTTACTCACATAATTTTATTTAAATGTAATAATATCAAACAGTGGTATTCAATGTAAAAATGCACTCTTGATATGTATACATTTCACATTTCCCTTCAATTCTATGATTGAAAATATACAATATACATATTTTACGATGTGGAAATCAGACTATGAAATTAATAAGTACTTACCTACTCAGTAGGTTCCTATTAATTTCATGAATCGCAAGTACCTACATAAAACGAAAAATTTAATTATTATATTTCTCCAAATTGTCACTCCTGAGGTTAAGATTTTAACATTTTAAGTTGGTTTATGAGACGAAATAATATATTCTATATTCTACCACATACACATAACACAATCTAGCCCAAACTAAGCAGAGCTTGTACTCCATAGTACCCATGTACTAGACAATGGATAAACATACGTATATACTTTTTTTTTTGTAAATTTGTACATATTATACATAGAAACACCCAGACCAAGACAAACATCCATGTTCATCAAATGTTTGACTTGTGCGGAAATCGAACCCGCGAACTCAGGCGTGGCAGTCGGTTAGACTAAACACTACGCCATCGAGGCTATCAAAAAAAAATGTTTGATATATGATTATATGTAGTTGTGCACAATGCCTTTTATTGCAGACATATATACTAATTAATTTATGTCGTTCATAAGCGTTACTTTGTGACCTATATGAATAACTAATTTTTGACTTTGACTTGTGTCAAAATAATCGAATATAATTCGAATTAAATTTTCGATTGTATGATAAATTTATCTTTTTTTACCAGGATGCTCTGATAAAGCGGCTAGGAGCCAACGCATACCCATTCCACCTGGAGTTGACACCGCTAGCGCCACCTAGCGTGCAACTTGTTCCTGCCAAGCAGTACCACGGAGCACCTATAGGCACATCGTATGACGTCAGGGCTTATATCGGTAAGTTTTAAATAATAACGATTCTTTAAACAATGATATTTATTCACTTTCGTTAAGTAAAAGCCTTGAACAGTGGTCTCGGCAAAAAAATGCGAAATAGGTATTACTTGCCAAGTAAAATTGGTATATTTTGACCAAAAATCGGTAAATGAAAAAAGTATAATAAACCTGAATCAAATCTCATTATTTTAAATTAGGAATATTATTTTATTTACTAATGATATTATTAAAACTATTAGCAGTTAGGCGGGCTTACCTATACACTAGGTACCTACTTACTTAAATCAACAAATAACAATAATTAACAAGCTCATTCTGCGTAAATAGAAACACCAATGATTAAATTATGTTCGGGTACTTTGAAATAACTACACTGGAACATTGAGACAACTGCCATCTTAGTCTCCCCGTGACCATGGCTGCTGAAAAGCAACCGAAACGTCGGGGAAAGTGTAAAATTAAATTAAATCTAAATAGTTTCAATAGTTTTAGTAATAATTCAATTAGCTTAAAAATTAGTAAAGTTTAATAATAGTAGTAGTGTAACAGTTTTCAAAATTATGTAATTAAGTGTCAAATAAATAACGCGATAAAATCCGTATATAGTAGTTTAATTTCAATGAATAATTAACAAGTCCAACCTATGAAATTAACATGACTCCCTAGTCAAACAAACAAAGAATCAAAATGTCTTTATCTTCACTCGTCCTATTCGACGATGACTGAGCTGATGATGGTATCATTTCGTGATTTGTTATTCCTTTGGACGGCATCATTTCATTGTTCTGAGCTCCCTATCTAATAAATGCAATGTCTTTGTTAACAATTTAAATCCATTTATTTTTTACAAACTTAAGAGGCTAATCTTATTTCCAACGAAAAAGTGCGACTAATAAATGATGAATTTTTAGTACAACTGGTAGACGGACAGACTGAAAAAATTCAAGTACCTATCTACCTATTATGGTTCAAATGACATAGCTCTGTAACAGGCAGGATTGACAAACGGACAGATAGACAGCAGAATCTTAGTAATAGTCCTGTTGGCACCCATTGAGTACACAGAACCTACCTAACCTATCTAAAAATTATTTACTCCAATTATGGAGTAAATAGTTTTACTATTAAGTTGGACACAAAAATAATACCTATAACAATTATTACTATTATTAACTATTAACAATTATTCATTGGTCCGAAATAAAGCAATATTATTATTATTATTATATTACTGATAGTGAGTAAAAATTTACTTACTTTATTTTATTTGTATATCATTGTAAACGATAATATCTCATCTAAACGATAATATCTCCGGTTGTATTTTTATATTCTACAATGATACCGTAAGAGCTTGTGAAAAACAGTGTTTTTTGAGAGAGTCTTTCCCTTGTGTAATATTAATGTCTTTAATACAACTTTTACAATTAGCATAGTTTGCGCCTTTATGCCTGAAAATTCTGCTTCCCATTCTTTTCTATAGGATTGCAAGTATTTTTTCGTTTCGGACTTGGTTCTTCGTCTGATGACATTTTGAGAGAAAACCAAACATACAACGCTTGGTTGACTTCAATCAAATTTAAGAAAATAAATACGAACTCTAATTTATATAGACTAAACATTTGCTCGGGGAGTCTCCTAAAATAGTAAGTTCTTGGAAACAAAGGTTTCCCTAAAATGCATTAAGGCGAAATTCCTTACATAAAAATCGTAGAAAATTGTTCCATTTGTGCAGGACAATCGCCAAATCGGTAGAAATACCGAAAAATCTTTAGGTAAGCAAGTAAGCCCTAAACTGACAAGACTTTGCTCAGAATATTTTTTCTTATTTTATACTTAAGAGCGTTGCCCTTGTCGGTGGATTATCTTTCTTAATCTTTGGCCAAGACCTTGATCACCTTATAAATCATTCCCTGCGTATTTTCCTTTATTTGGTCAGTGAACGCTCTTCGGGGTCTGCCCTTTCCTCTCTTACCTTTCACTTTGCCTTCTTTAATGTTTTTATGAAGTTTTTATCTCGTATAACGTGGCCGAACACATTTAGCTTCTTTTGTTCTCCGTTTTTTTTGGACAAAGCCGTATTATTTGGTTCTTTAACAACTTTTTAACGAAGAAGTGAAATAATTCAGGCTTCCATAAGCCGTAATGCCTATGGACGCCTAAAACATTGGTGGTTACCGTACCGTACACACGTAGTTACCGTTGTAACTTATTATCATTTGGCTGGTTCTATATAATATGTTTGCGACATGAAGACAGAAATACTCTTGATGACTACGAACCATAAATGTTTTATTGTGTTTATTCTGTAGCCATTAAAGTGGTAAGTAGAAACCTAATCTGACTTGTATCGATCGATATCATTTTTGCAATAACTTATCTGATAGAATTGATCCTGATGCAAGCAATATTATAATGCTACACGCAAAATTGCATATTACCTCGATAAAAAAATACCTTGATCCGATACTGTAATATCACAACTCATCAATGTAAAATGACACTTATCACCAATCGATCAGTTTAATATCCTGATATCTAAAGCTCTACTGAAGGCTATTCAAGTGTAAAACTGGTAATATAAATAGGACATCTTTTTCTTGCGAAGGTAAAGATAATAATATTATTATCATCTCTTCCCTTCGATAACATTCAACAGACACTTTTGTTGCCTTGCTTTTCTGTCACTGAATAACAAAAACAATTTCTCAACAAGTTTCCTTTCTTGTTCTTAATTAACACAATTGGACCTCTGATACAATAAAGGAGTTGGGTCATTCTTGACAATATGAAGTTGAACCAAGTCTTTTTGTAGGCTTGAATGAGTTGATGAGATTAAGATTGTATATAGTTCGGTACAATCTGCGAAATTGGAGGTAATATTAACTGTTCTTGTAGCAAAATTGTCGACGGTTTACTATGACTTTTTTAATCATGTTAGTATATTATTTAAAATAAGAAATAAATGTTTAAATAGTGCCAGTTTTAATTATCTATCTTTTGTACATATGATTACGTGATCAATTTGATGTAAATATATTTCCAGTCAGAATAAGTAGGTCAGTATGACCTAGACCTATAAAGCTGTTCTATGTCTGGATATCGATACACGTTGGGACACTTTACAGTTTCCTAAATCCGAATGTATTTTTAGATAGAGATCGATATTATGGCTGAATCTCTTGAAGGCATAACTCTGTCTAAATGTGTCAACGTTGTTATTATGACTTACATTAGTAGTCAGCACACACCTTCCTCCTACACCTTCGAAAGAAACGGCTTTTATTTAACACTCACTCTAGCACTCCGCACACAGATATAAACAAAAGACGTTTCTTCTTCTTAGGGTGCCTCTCAAACTATTGAAGTTCGGTAGTCGATTTTACATATTTGGTCTTGTACTTGATTCGACGTCACCCGTAATCCACGTCCATTCATGGATGTAACGCTACCACTATGATATAAATACAATGTTTGCACACAATCTATTTGTATTTTAATCTTACCTTATCTGTCCTTTGTTAGGCAAAGGTCTGCTAGAGTTTCAGCCTACTCCGACGACGGTTTCTCTCTGGTTTCACCTTGTTGTTACATATACTCACTTTTGAGGATATATTCTGCAGATATGCCCCTTTATTCCCACTTTAAACTTGTGTCCTTGGTGCTAATATCAGTAATTTTGGAGCATATTTCTGTATTGCGACCTTGATCCGTCAATTTAATTCTGAATACGGTCCTATCAACCACTAATTGACAAAGTTGAGCTTGGCCTTCTATATGTTTGAGCCCTATAAGTAAAGACAACTATTTGTACGATGGATAAACGTAAATTATAGACATTTTAATTGAGACATAACGTTATTTATATTTATTGGTATCTATTCAAAGGCGATCGTAGATTGGATAGACCTTAGTATTTATTATACTGAACAAAAGCAGCTAAGTAATTAATAAACTCTGTGGCGTGCGTATAGACATTTAATATCGAAGTAATAGTCCAGAACAGACGTATTTACGCGTCTATATATCTCCAATACTAGATTTACGCAGGTATATACACGGACAATAGTTTCGAAAACGATAAATGTCGCCGGTGCTAGTAAAATTGATGTAATGCTTAATCGACTATAGGCAATAGTTCACACCGTGTGTGGTGAAAAGACTAACGAACGATTCGTAGTTGGAGTACAAAAAGGTTTTATATGTTTTATTTTATCTGTGCAAATGGGTGGACAAAATTGGTGACGTAAATACCCAACCTACTGAAGATTTAGTTTTAATGGTAAATTAAATTAAATGATACAGTAAAAAGTACGCGTAGTACTTTTTTGCAAATATTGCCTTTTTGTAGCTGTGTTGGATAAAGCGTTTCTATACAACGCAAGCAGGGTTGGCTACATGTGCAAGCTACTCGCGCGGGCTACATGCGCGGTTTAATCACCACGCATCGTATTACTAGCGTGAAGATAAGCATTCTAGACTAGCTTTACGAGAATATTATTAACATGTTACTAGAATTGGTGGTCATGAAAAAGGAAAAAGGCAAGTCATTTATGTAACTTACGCAGATGTTCGTTCTTTTACGAGATGCATATCAATTGCGTAAGTGCTTTAACTTGTGCATGTTACCCACGTCATATGTGAGAGCCATTAGTCAAATAATAATTAAAATTTCGTCTCAGAAAGTTAGTGTGGTAACAAGAACTTTGAAAACAGCAAAAGTTTTAACCACTTTTACATTTAACTTATAACATAAATGTATACGAGTATTCATGGACTGCGCTGTAGTAGTAAATGTTATTAATATGAGATGTCTTCCTTTTATGTGAGTGTAATTTTAAGTATTTTTTATAATGTTTCACCTGATGCATGATGATATTTGATGACTGCACGGTTAGTGTATTGGTTTAAGTGGTCGCCTCGTCACTGCCATTACGCCGAGTATTGTGGGTTCGAATCCCACACTGGACAAACATTTCGCACCCTTAATAAAACGGAGACTTATCTCAGTATTTCGGATTAAACAAATTTGAACTCTATTGCAAAGATTTAACACAAATATAATATTAGAATTTAACATATACAATTAGAGTTCAAATTGCCTTACTTTCAAAATTCAAGTTAAGTCGCTGTTTTATTAAGAGTGCGATTTGTGTGATCCACAAATGGCTGTTCCGAGTCTGGGTGTTTTTGTGTGCATTGTTTGAATGCTTCTAAAGTTCCCCGCGACACGCGACAGTTGTCTTTTAAAGAGAAAAAGAAATAAAGATATATAATTATATGATAGGTGATGGGGCTCAAGCTTCTTATTTATTGCCCCTGTTACAACTTAATATTTTTATGAACTCACCCTATTTGTAAAATGCAATAGCGAATTTTTTTAATTTTAAGGCAGTCTCTAAATTTAATTTTCGTAGTAAATATAATATTAACCTCCCTATTATAAAAAATTATAGGAATTTATTATAAAAGCGCTTATATTACTGCGTATATACGTGTGTTTAATCATATCCCTGTATACATAAAACAATTAAATGGCAATATGTTTAAAGTGGCTTATTAATAATATATTCTATAGTGTAAGGATCTTTTTTCATAATATATAATATGTGTGTCTTTAGGTATTCTTTGATGTTTACTAGAAATAACAAATGTAAAGTTGCAATACCCGAATGGGTAACTGTTGATTCTAATATTATGTAACACCATTGTACACACAGTTTTATGTAATAAATATATGTCTATGTCCCACTCTGCTACATGAAGGTAAACGTACCCCATGGCAAAAATTTTGAAGGTAGTTAATAGAAATTAAACAGAGTTATAATATTGTTAACAGCAGAGCGTCCGGACGAGAAGGTTTCTCGCCGCAACACCGTGCGTATGGGCATCCGTGTGTTGCAAGGCGCTGGACGAACCGTACCTCCGCCGGTACTGCCGCCGCAGTCGCCACACCACACTCTCAGTGCCCTCGCTCATCATAATGTGCTCAGGTGAGTTGTCATCAAAGACAAACATAAACTTGCCACATTTATTGCAGTATTTTCTTATCTTTATATCGATACTCGGAAGATAGTATAAAAAAATAATAATGAAGCAATATAGACTATTACGATGAATAAAGCTATAACTATACTTTTAGCAAATTCCTGACCGAGTTTAAGCTAGAACATTTTTTATGAACAGAAATGTATAGGTTACTGTATTTAGTATATAGGATAATTATCCTTGTTTAAGATGATACGCTTTTAACGTAACGTAAGTTTTAAATTCGAAACATGTTTTCTCGAAATTAAATTTCATTTTTGCTTTAGCGAAGCCACGTTAGTTTTCGTTCCTCCAGTTATCTCCAGCGAAATTTGACGTTGCCTCATTGCTCAATTTCGATGTAAAGAATAAAAATTCGTGTGACAGAATTTTTAGCACGTTATTGACAATTTAATTGCTTTGGCGTTAGCACACCTTCATATATCTTTTCTTTACATAACTTGAAAGAATATATGCCTGTACTTTGTACCCAAACCAAGTTAGTCAGTCCAAAGCTTTGATTTTTCTTAATAGCGTTTACGCTTTGCTGCCTGGTCGAAAGGTAACGTCGCAAATAAATGTCATATCTTAAGGTTTTTAAATGTTGTTAATAATTTTGAAACATATTTAAAATAACGCTATAAATAAATGTTTTAAAAATCTTGAGTGTTTTAAACGTTTTTAATAATTTTGAAACATATTTAAAATAAAGCCATATATAAATGTTTTAATTCACTCTATAAATTAAGGTGAAGGTGTATAGATTAGATGGATTATAATTATATTTTTGGTGCGTAATGTGAAATGAAGCGCAAATAAATTTATTACATTTAAAAACTTGAAAACATGAAGGATGTTTAGGATGTTTTCGTTTAGAACAGGCCGCAAAGTATATACTCTCTTAGTCTCTATTCATACATGTTTTACTACTTACTACTTACTTGAGCAGCGATAGCTCAGTGGGGAGACCAACAGACTGCAATGCGGAGGGTCTCAGGTTCGAACCCACGTCGCACACCTCTGACTTTCGGAAGTTATATGACTTTTCGGAATTATGTGCGTATTGATTGACAATTATCGCCTGCTCCATGCCTCGGAGAGCACGTTAAGCCGTCGGTCCCGGCTGCCATGAACATCTGTGGCAGTCGTTATTGGGAGAGTGTCGACACAAAAGATCCCACTGGGTCGAAGTGTCGCCGGTCTGCGCTAACTGGCCCCCGCATAAGATACATACTACTTACTTACTTCGCTGGCTTAGCGGTCCAAAGTGGATCTTGGTCTCCGACATTAAATTGCGCCATTCTTTCCTATTTTGTTCCAAATCAGACCAATTGGGCACATTCATCTCTTTCAGGTCTTTAGCCACTTCATCTTTCCAGCGGTACTTTGGGCGGCCCACTGGACGACGCTCAGTGGGTCGCCCGAGGTAGGTATGCTCTTTTGGCAGCTCGGTCCTCTCCCATTCGTTCCACATGTCCGAGCCAACAAAGTCGGGTAGCTTTTATTTTCTCAATGATATTCGGCTCTGTCACTAGATCCTCAATCTCGCTATTAAATTACGCAAAAATTAAATAATTAATTTAGAACTTGAACCTCTACATAATTTATATTATATCTCAATCGTGGTACAAGGTTAACATAGCATTTACGTAATGTATTTCTTGATACTATTTAGTTCAAATATGTTATTTTATTTATTCGCACCGGCACGTTGAACGATTTAGTGGTCTGAATGTTCGCCTCGCTATTGCCACTGCGCTGAGTGCTGTGTTCTAAGTCTGTGTGTTCTTCGAGTCCGTTGTTTGAATATTTTAAAAGTTGCCCGTAACACAGCATATATTACATGTGCGGTAGATGTCTCTTTAAAAACAAAACAAGCATCATACCTTAATATTATAAATGTGAATGTTCGTTTGTTTGTTACGCTTACGCCTTAACTACTCAACCGATCATCATTAAATTTTGCATACAAAGTGTATGCGAAATTTTATTTCATTCCTTTCAGCTGTACAGAAAAGGACAAGGACGGACAGGTCCGAGGGATAGAAAATTGACATAACATACATTCGCGAGCGAAGTCGCGGGCAAAATCTAGTTTTTAGTACTTACACGTTTCAAACCACAATATTACAAATTTTCTTTGTTTAAAACATGGTTTGAGAGCTTCTATTTATAGTTTTTCTCGTAAAGGCCCTTGGGACGGCAGTGGCAATTTAATATATGTAACTTTTATCATCCATCAGTGTTACTTTGTAGTACATATGAATAAGTAATGTGGATCTTGCCTCAGTTCTACTTTGAACACATTCTAACTAATTAAAAAGTACGTAGCGGCGCCAATAAATTTATAGAGCTCTCCTAAGACCTCAAAACTTAATACCAAAACTCTAAAAGTTATCTATCTTTCACTTTTTATCTTTTTAAGATGTGTGTTTTATAAAGTAATTTAGTAATAATATTTTGTAGAAATATATGCAGCCTAGCAATAATATTTTGTAGATGTACAAGCGAGCATTTTGACGTAACATATTTGTACAATCTTTGCCACATGTATTCCAGAGCGTTGTAAATAGTATACAACTCATTTTTACCATTTCATGGCTTCTAGTTATAAAAGCATAATACGCAGCCTTGATGTTTTTACGTTTGACAATGAATGAAACTTTAGGCACGCGATTTGCTCATAATAATACTATCATTACGAAAATATGATTGATTTAGAAATTAGTATCACTTATAAGTTACAACGCACTTTATTTGATATAACTTTTACTGTGCAGGTTTTTTTTTGTAATACGTTAACAAGCATTCTCCAAATTTGTTAGGAACATGAAGAAAATCACTAAAATGTTGCTTTTGTTAAAAGAAAACCCGTGTTTAAGCTGTTAAGAGCACAAGTCTTTATTTAGAAACTGTACCAAAGCACGAATAAAGCGTCAACAATGTGCGATTACCGTTTAAAAACTCAAAACACCTCATATTTCAAAACATTAATTAATAACTATTTAAGAGCATTAATTTAGTGATTAGTTAGTTTTTAATACACAAAATATGCGAACTGATGGGTGGGCTCGATTTACGAAATTACAGCGTAAATGCGGTAAAATAATAATCTTCTAGTATTCCCTGTAGAACGAGGGTAACATATATTGAAGTTAATATCGATATTTAGAAGAAACACTTAAAATTAATACCGTCATTCCTTACGAACAAAAAATAAACAAACACGGTCGAGAATGTTAACAGTGATACAAAATTAATTATTATTTCAAAACACAACTTTCGAATGTTATATATATTTGCAGTAGGTATATATTCCCTAATCAAATTCCTTTCGTAAAGGTAACACAGGTAAAAAACAAACTACCAACTACTTAACTCCAGACCATAATTTCTTAACCAAGTATACATATAAATAACAATAATATTGTTTACGTATATAAAAATAAAAGCAACGTTTGCACTAAAAAAAAAGTGCAGACGAAAAAATGAAATGTAGAAGACAGAGTGCTATTTATTTATGTATCTTTTAGGAACATGATATCATACAACGTCGTACCTCCATCTCCACTTTGTATAAAAGCCTTCCTTGTTTTTGTATTCACTATATGGATATCTTTAGAGCAATACAGTATCGTGCGATATACATAGACTAACGCCTGAATATGCCGTAAGTCTTAGACTAGACAGAATTGTACTATAACCACATTATACAAGCCATGCATAGATAATACGTAATGAAACATATTGCCATAATGGCCGCCATCTATTTATGAGCTACTATGAAGAATTTATTTGCAGAAAAACTAAATAACGCTTCACTAGATCTAAGAATCAAACTCGAGACCACTTGATAAGTTTGAATCAATGAGACCATTGAAATGATATACTGTCTGTGTAAACCGGGAAATTTAGAGTTCCATTTTTTTACTTCTCTTATTTAGTAAATAAATAGAGCGTATTGATGGCTAGCTGGATACATAAAGACATTTATCTAAGTATTGTTTTTCTTTTGTCTTTCATTTATGTATATTAAATAACAAAAATAGTCTGAAAGCTGGTACTGAATAATTTTACAGTAAGTTGTCGTTATTGTTGCGTTAATCAAATAACACATACTAAACAACACGTAGAAAGACTATTAAAAGCGTCTGTATATTTAAAAACCATCCGCCTTTCACCGGTTTATATCTACGTCACACTTTACTTTTTTATATTGCGTCACACGAAGTCTTACCCTTTATTAAGATTTGTACATTGTCCTCAAACCCACAGCAAGATATGCGCTTGATGTAATGTTACCATTTCCTTCGCCAACATACTATAACTCAAATGAACGAGATCGATGTTCAGCTGAGCATGAGTAATGCAACATTCTTGAGTGAATAAGCCTGTGGGTGTCGAGCAGTGAATTTGTTACCATCGCTTCCGCAATCAGTATACACTCAACTGTCAAATCGGTATGTTCACGGGATTGAATCGACACGTAAACGTGAATAAAATTATATTTATTTTCTGGGAACACCGAAGTTCTACCGGAATATCGAGATTAAATTTATGTCGTGGGTCGTTGAGATTGTTTAATACGGCGTGATTATTTAATTTGGAATATAAAGCGGCTATGATTTGACAGTTGCGTGAACGTCATGTGAGGTAGAGTTGTGGTGGGGCGTGCAATTCGGTTAAAGATATTCTTTTGCTTTTTTTAAAATTTCACGTCAAAATGACCACACTTCGCCTGATGGTAAGCAGTCATGTGGTCTAAGAGGAGTGGCCTCCACACCGTTCTAATAGCAGCTGAGGCGATGTTGAGGTCTCTACTTTGACGGCCTAAGATGAAATTTTATCACGCCCCGCTTAAAGGACCCAGGATTAAAGGAAAAAGGAAACACGTGTCTTGGCAGAAAATTCCATGCCTTGATCGTTTCGGAGGTATAAAAACCCAAACTTGTTTGTGCGCGAATTAAGTGATTGAACTCGGATAATTAATAAAAAATACTTTATTTAATTATTACAGCGTGACGACAAGTTAAGATGTTACAATCGTAATCTCCTAAAACTAGATCTACATTGGTATTTATAATTAATTAATGCTAAATAGACAATAAGCATCCTAAGTATATTTGGTGGGGACAGATGTGCTGGCGAAGCTAATATTAGTGGGCTCAGCACACTTAACTCCTCCCTCCCTAGGTGAGAAATTATCCAGAGGCAACTGTGTTGGTTCTGGAGAATTTCGATAACAAACTACCTTGGTATGGAATTTACATTTATAGACAATAAATCCTAATATAAAAACAATTATTATTACATATATAACTAGAGTCCATACACTGATCTGATCACTTGTAATATACGTTTGATTTTCACTAACACTGGCACTAAACTTTGCTCTGGTTAACAAGTCTCTGATGTCACCAAGATCCACACCTCGAAGGTCCATCTGCTTGCTGGATTACTATCGACACACTGCGTCAGCCTCCCGAGTATTTACTTAATAAATTTATTTGTTCGGCGATCTCTGCTAAACCGTAGAAACAGACGTCAAACTGGACTTGTAGATTTTGATACGTTACAGAGTGACTGCAGAGATCTTACCGGCTGCGCCAATTAGTGATTGAACTCGGATAATTAATAAAAAATACTTTATTTAATTATTACAGCGTGACGACAAGTTAAGATGTTACAATCGTAATCTCCTAAAACTAGATCTACATTGGTATTTATAATTAATTAATGCTAAATAGACAATAAGCATCCTAAGTATATTTGGTGGGGACAGATGTGCTGGCGAAGCTAATATTAGTGGGCTCAGCACACTTAACTCGCGCTCTAATCGACTCTACCTTGTAAGGATGGCATCTGAGCCCAGCACGCTTTGTTCTGAATAGGAAAGATGAGGGCGGGATAAGAAAGAAAGAAAGAAAATAATTTTATTTGTTCCACGCTCATAATATAAGGTAACAGAAAACACAACCAAAAGTACAGTAAGGATAAGGTGGAATAACTCTTCAGAGCACTCCCCGTGGTGTATTCTGTAGAAACATACTAATGAGGCAATGTCCCTACGGAGCTACAGAGGTTCCAGTGAACTTGTGACCTCTTGATCTCCGATGATACGGACAGCCTGGCGCTGTAACCTGTCGAGAGCGTCCAGCAAGTACCGCGCGGGGCCATCCCAATGATGAGAACAGTACTCTACGCAAGGGCGCACATACGCCTTATACAATACGCACAGCTTCCCAGGCGCGAAGAACCACCTCACCCTGTTCAGAACGCCGAGTTTTCGCTAAGCTTGCTTAATGACGCTTTTGATGTAGGTTTTGGGATTGAGGTTGCGGCAAAGATCCATACCTAAGATGGAGAGGCTGTCACGTATTACCAGTGGAGTGTTCTTCAGAGAAGGGAGGCGACGCAACGGAGACTTTTTTGTTAGGAACGCGCAGGCCTAGGTCTCCTTGGCGTTGAACTGGGCCAAGCTCTTGGCACCCCATTCAGAGATGCGGTTCAAGGTCTGGTCAAGTTCATCGACAAAATCCTGCCTTTTCCTCTCAACCTCAGCCTGTTTCGCCCTAGGATGTCCAATATATCACTCATGCACGGTACTGTCGTCCGCATAACAATGTACATATGTTGCCGAGATTCAACATATCATTGATATGCAGAAGAATGAGCGTAGGAAATAAGACGGACCCCTGTAGCACTCCTGCATTGACCTGCATAAATTTGGAAGCGCGACCGTCACAAAGGACCCATATACGACGCTCCTGCAGGAAATTTGCAACCCAGGTCATAGTTGAGGGGGCAAGCCATAGGCCGAAAGCTTAGAAAGAAGAGACCGGTATCAGACTCTATCGAAAGCTTTGGCTATGTCAAGGCTGATAGCCAAAAACTCACCGTGCTTGTCCATAGCCTCACCCCAAAGGTGTGTGACGAATGCTAGAAGATCACCCGTTAAACTTTTAGCCTGAAAGCCATATTGGCGATCATTGATCAACGAGTGATCCTCCAGGTAGCGGACAATTTGGGTATTTATAATCAACTCCAACACCTTGGAGAGCACCATGGTGATAGCAATGGGCCGATAGTTAGCTGGCTCGGCACGGTCCCCCTTTTTGGGAATCGGTTGAACGTTCGCCTCTTTCTAAGCCTCAGGCACAATGCCTGCGGCGTAAGACGTCCGGTATAGGCGCGTAAGTGTTGGAGACAACTTCGCTGCACATCTTTTGAGGACCACAGCTGGGATGCCGTCAGGTCCACTGGCTTTCCGAACATCGAGGGATTGCAGTATCGCACGAATATTACGTTGCCTGATACGCATATCAGGCATGGTGTAGCCGCAGCTGGCAATAGTAGGCAGCTGCGAACCACAGTCATCGATTTGGGAGTTGGCCGCAAAGAGATTTGCAAGCAGATCTGGTTTCTCCTGCGGCCTATGAGCCAGTGATCCATTCGGATATCTCAGTGGGAACAGCGAGGTCTGGTAGAAGTTAGACTGCACGGCTTTGGCCAGGCGCCAGTAGCTATGGCTGTCTACGGATGCGCCATGAGTTCCTGACCGAACCTTGCGACGCGCTGGGCTTCCGCTTTTAAGTATGCCCTTTCTTGCCGCCGCTCGTGACATCAATGTTTGGAATATAATATTTCATACCCAGGATGATTTCACCAGCGACAGCAGTAGCGCTCTCTGATTGATCCCTGTTCTCAAAGCAGCCTTGAGCCCAAGGGATGGATGCGAAGTACGCCCGCATTCCATCCCAGTCTGCCGACGAGTAGTGCCACAGTCGTCCTCTTACCTTCTCGGGTCGTGGAGGCGTAACAACAACAGCTGTGGCACAAACCAGACAGTGGTCCGAGGTGCCCAAAGGAGCATGAATCGACACACTGTACCGGTTCGGGTTACTCGTCAGCAGCAGATCGAGCAGAGAGGGCGCCTGTCCTGCAATTTCCGGTATTCGGGTGGGCTGGAGTACCAGTTGAGATACATGGGCAGTTCGTTCCGCGTGGTCTGTTTTGGGAAAACCCAACCAGGTCTCATGGTAGGCATTGAAATATCCCTAGAACACTAATTCAGCGTTCGGAAACCGCTCTTGCGCGTCGTCTGCCGCCTGATTCAGGTAGTCAAAGATTCGCGTTGTCTCAGCGTTTTCTGAATGAAATCGGTAGAGGCACATGTAGAATTAGCTGAAAGAGCCATGATCTACGTGTACCCAAAGGACAGAGAAGGAAGGGTCCTCTAGGCAGTGTAGACGGCGACAGCAAATATCCACTCTAACAAACAAGCATACCCAGGCTTTCGCGAGGAAACGTTCCTCTAGCACGCAGCCGGGGTATTGCAGGTAGTTCGTGTCTGCAGGACGGACGGCGTATTTGTGTCTCTGTCAGAAAAACGATTGCTGGCCGAGCTGTCTCCAGGTGGTGATAGATGGCATTAAGGTTAGCGTGGAGATCTTTGATGTTAATAAACTCCACGACACAGGAAGAGGAAACAGCGGTGGGGTTACGGAGATTGGCTGCTGTTGAACGACAATGCTTTGTTTTCTTATTTGGAGATTGAGAGAGTGAGCACCTTGTTATCTGTCGGTTTACTTGCACATTTAAATAATTTGACCAATATTAGTGACGGCCTCGTTAGGTGCATGGTTTGGTTTAATTCTCGGGTCAGGTAAAGCGTTATTAGATTTTCGGCTAGGTTGTTCTCAGTAGCAGCACAAAGTTTGGAAATATGCTCTGTAGTTGGCATGATGGCACGCTATAAAGTCGCAATATAAGTTTTCCCTTTTACACGGCGCCAACGAAGCATATATAAATATAGCTTTATATTTTGCTATTTATAGGCAACTCTCATTCCCTTTAGCTATCGCTGATTATATCTAGCGTCCGTTTGTTATTCTATTCACGGGAGGACAACAGACAATCGAACTTACGTATTTGTACCAAGTTAGGTAAATTAAATGTTTATATCCACTGGCCTTTATGCGTGGCGTATGTGGACTATGAGAAAGCCTTCGATTCGATCGAAACTTGGGCAGTGCGGCAGTCTCTCCAAAGGTGCCACATTGACTACCGGTGTGTCGAAGTGCTGAAGTGTTTGTATGAAAACGCCACCATGCTAGTCCGTCTCCAAGACCAGAGCTCGTAACCGATAAAACTACAGCGAGGGGTGAGACAGGGGATGTTATATCGCCGAAACTGTTCATCGCCGCGTTGGAAAATGTTTTCAAGCTTTTGGATTGAAAGGGACTCGGCATCAACATAAACGGCGAGTACATCACTCACCTTTGATTTGCCGACGATATCGTGGTCATAGCTGAGACCATGGAAGACCTCGGCATAATGCTCGATGGCCTCTGTAGAGTCTCTCGACAAGTAGGTCTTAAAATGAACATGGACAAGACAAAAATTATGTCCAGCGTCCATGTCACACCTACTACTATTAAGCTTGGGAACTCTACCCTAGAAGTTGTCGACAAATATTTATACCTGGGACAAATGATCCAGTTCGGTAGGACATTACTCTCCGGATAGCCAAGCTTAAATGGCAGTGGGCAGGGCACATAGCGCGTAGAACCGACGGCCGTTAGGGCAGAAAGGTTCTGGAGTGGCGGCCACGCACCGGAAGACACAGTAGGGCTAGGCCTCCCACAAGGTGGTGGACCGACGACCTGGTAAAGGTCGCGGGAAGCAGTTGGATGCGGGTGGCCCAAGACCAGTCTGTGTGGAAAACCTTAGGGGAGGCCTATGTTCAACAGTGGACGTCTTTCAGCTGAGATGATGATCCATAAATTCGTAACCAAAGAGAAATACACCTTTTAGTATTGTTAAGAGTGGGATTACATCGGTAGAGTGACATGTGGGATTATATATCGGTATTAAATGTATGTTCTAATTCAGAACATACATTCTATAACATATAGTCTATCTGCGCGTCAAGTTTCATCTAAATCTAGTTTACGTGCGACTGAGTAACAAACTGTTTCTGCACTGATAGCGTAGTGCTTTAACTGGTCAACCAACCGTTGCCTCGGCGCCGATTAAATTAAATTTCGAATGTTCCATTATAATTTGAATCATTAACAATTTCTACGAATCGATCAATCTTATGCAAGTCTCAAGTATTCGAATTTCAAATTTCGTAACGATTGCCTATTTCAATATATTTCTATCATGAGCTATCTCTTTCCTTCTCAAAGATCATCTGGCTGTAGGTAGTTTGTTTTATGTTAACGCGATCGACACGTTTATGACGTTTGGCGGTTTGATTGGCCTGCTCCAAGCTAATAACCAATCCGAGAGCCATACGTGGTACGTTTCGATCTCCTTAACTTTAAACAAACTCACACTAGGCGCTCTGATATACGGCACGCGCTGCACCATGTTTCCTTTACTTTCTCTAAACCAAGAGTATAGTGTCGACAAAGGTGTGCTAAGGCGGCAACATGTAATTAGTTTATTTATTTGCATGTTTGTGTTTCGTTTCCTTGTTAACTTAGTATTAGATTAACAAGAAAATGAAACAAACATGTTCTATTCTCTATGTTATTGTTGTATAATTTTCCCTTTGTACTGGCAAGGGAGACTATGTAGTTTACGTTTTGTAAACTTCATGTTTAATTATATAGTCTTACACGCAAAATTAAGCGGGCTTAAACTATTAAGCCCGCTTAATTTTATTACTTACAGAATTACTAAATTTGTATAGCTTAATGTCACGCCTATATTTCTTCGAAGACATGGCCGGAGTAGTGTTCTTTTTTTACAGTATATGACTTTCCACGTATATCAATCGGCCTGACTGAAATGCATCGTGTTCACTTTCCACTACTTAAGTATTTTTTGGTTCCAAAACCAAGAAATACTTAGTAGAAAGTGAACATGATGCGTTCCTGTGAAAATATTCATTATGTTCACAAGGTTGGTTATTCACTAAAACACAAATATCCTATTAAGGGCATTCGACCGTACAGTGAAACGTAGTTTCCTCGGAGTTGTATACTGTGTTTGAAACTAGATGCCGCACATCAAAACACAAATTGCTGACATATGTCAATCAAGATAGCTCACGTTTCCCAGACGGCAAAGCGAAAACTGGTATGACGGAGTGGCGCTTTCAGAGGAACACAGTGGCACTCAATTTGGAACAAACTGCAAAAAAAGAAACAAAAAGCCTCAATCTAATAATTACTTAGTATAATATTAGACAATGGGTCTTAATCAGTCTTAACTAGATTTAGCCCGCGGCTTCGCTCGCGTCTATTATGTAGGTTAGGGTAGACAAATTTAATAACAGTACTATTTTCTGGATGCTGTACCTATGCTCTTTTCTGTTTCCTTGACAACGTGTATGCGATACTTCATGATGATTGGTGGAATAATTAAGGCGTGAAAGTGTAACGAACAATCAAATTCACATGTGCAAATGTAATATTAGTTAGGATAAATACCTATTTATTATCCGCCATTTTGACCCACTTGCATCAGTCACCAACCCGTGACACACACTAAGTAGCTATATATAAAATTCTCGAAAGCCTAAAAATATATAAATAGGCTCGTAAACCTACTAATATGTAAAAATGTGGAGCTGGTTAAAGGTTTGATTGTTTGTTACTCAGTCACGTTTAAACTGTTGAACCAATTTGGATGCAACTTTGTACACAGATAGACCAAGTTTTTTTAATGTTTACTTGAGGAAATACGATAACGCGTACGTCTCCGCGGGGTGGGGGTTATGTCGGGCTCACCTAGGTCCTTATGGATTAACACATATCGACCCTTCGAGGATGAAAAGTTATAAAAGCCATTTTAGCAAACATTTGTTATTGATGTAGTATTATTGAGTTTTTCAAGCTACATCGGCCTGTGTATTTAAAATGTTGAAATTCGTAAATTGAAATGGATTTTACTAACCAGTAAATACCGCAGCATAAACACTTTTATTTTTAATATTATGATGTAAATAATATTTCAACTTACCATAAATGCTGTAAAAGATCTAATTTCATAATATAGGACATAAAAAGGTAAAAAACGATATTCACCTATTTTAATAGTTTTATTTAAACACCCAAAACAAAAAAAGTAAAGAGAAATGTAAATCTGAATTTTATTTATTTTGCCTTTTTTTTATAAGTACAACTAAGTTGGCAAACAAGCGTACGGCTCCACCTCATGGTAAATGGTCACCGTAGCCTGTGGACGCCTGCAACACCAGAGGCATCACTTGCGCGTTGCCGACCCTTCACGAAAGAGGGAAGATAAAAAGGAAGTGGTAAGGAGAAGGAGCGGAAAGGGGCAAGAGGGTGATTGGACCTCTGGCACTCTCAATCACCGAACGAAACACAACAGTAGGAATACTGCTATTTCACGACGATATTCTGTGAGAGGGTAGCAGTCCCCGGTCGAGCCGGCCCATTTATGCTGAAATCAGCGAGGCTCTACTACCTTTTGAGGATGAAGTGTAGCTTTTAATACATTTCATTCTCAAAGGATCGATTTACTTAACTCCGATATATGAACTCGTAGTATTCACGTGGATGAAGTCGCGTGTAGAAACTAGTAATAAATACATACATGGAGATGCCTTGGGTCTACGCTCTACATATTTTGTAGGCGTACTAAATTTAAGCTGCAAATTTAATATTGTGGTTTCGTTTTAATTATATATCGAGGTAATTGTTAACATGACCTGTTTTTAATTCCATTCTTTGTATCTTAGTTATGATGCTTTGCTGCTATTGTTATAATTTTGTTGATTTGCGTGTGGTTTGAGTGAAGAGAAGGTTTGGTTTCCACACGAAACAAATAATTGTGTGATGAACAAATTCGAATCTGAGTGTATTTATATTCATAAAGTTTATGCACAGCGTACATACTTAATCACTATGAATACACCCAGACTCGAAGTCACAATAAAGTGATAGAATAAGTTTGATAATAAAATGATCGAAACAAAAGAAAATCAATGGCACCATGAGTAAAACAGACGTGATTATATGTAAAGTATTTCAAAAAACTTCGTTCTGTGTAAATTATTCTCAAAATAACGAGCATAAAGCTTTATTTTATTCTGATATCACTTTTCACAGTATTGTGAAGAGCTTTACACCAATATTTAATAAAAATATATAAAGCAGAGATAAAAACCGGTATTAACGTAAACCGAAAACATGAACGATATGTGCTATCAATAACATACAGTTTGAATGTTTGTTACTCAATCATAGTATTCTTTATTGATATACAGGGTTAATTGAAAATAAATAAACCCTTACCTTTTACCCGTGGTTTAATTTTTTACTTACCAACTTTTTTCAGGATTATATTTTACATACAAACATTTCAATTGGAAGAAAATACATGCAGTCACAAAAGAATGCAGCGGCGTAGTCAAACAACACACAGCGCCAACAGCAGCGGGGTCTAACGCCGATGCTGTTGGCGCTGTCTGCTGTCGGTCCTGCCATGTCATGTGTGCCATGTGCGGATGGCAGGAATGTAATTTTTAAATTATTAAACTGAACGTCAGCCAAGATCATTTCGCTTATTATAATTAAATTTCCCACCAAATAGAGGGCAGGTACAGCTCCTAACTCCGAGGCGCTTTTGAAAATTTCTCGAGAGACAAATCTAATAACACTTTGCCTAACCCAATAATCGAACCCAAGACCTTAAAGCAATTGCAAAGTACGTAATTATGTATAGTGTTGTTAATTTATTAAAATATAATTCGAATCCAATAAGACACACCGCTAGGTTACACATTACGAAAGGATGGAGGGACAAAGATAATTAGACCACATAGAGTACAGAAACTGGTAAAAGTAGAAAGATTAATATACCTTTTTTTTTATCATGGGGGAATGCATGACGCATACCCCTCCGCGGGGGCGGGCGGAGGGGTTATGTCGGACTCGCCGGGGTAAACGAAAGATGGTAAAGATGATAATGTACCTCCCGGAATACCGACTAAACCTACCACGGTGTTCCTCAACAAAACCACTATCGACGGGGCCGCGCGAATCATTTGCGCATGCGTTCGCGACCCCGTCGAGGGTACGGCCCGCCGTATGAAACGGCAGGCCACTACGCAAAAGACCTACCCTATAGGCACTTCACATGAATATTCTCTACTGTCCCCCCTAGAGGGGAGACGGACTCGACACAGAGGCGCGCGTGGGAACACGCACGCCGCCTCTCGGACCTGGTGCTGAACGGATGGCGGGCAGGCCCACAAAGCCCGCCACCCCCAGGTCAAACCTCAGGGTGGCTGGAGGTCGTCTCGCGAAGATTAATATACCTACCACAAAGTTTTGGTGTCAGAATAAATGGAATGAAGACTTCGCAAATGCTAATGAAGATTTTAAATTGCAGAACAATGCTAGCAAATATTTAGGTTTAGAAAAATTACTAGCGATTTGCCTTGTAAATAAGTAGTATTCATGTTAACGTCTCAAGTTGAGTTAACCATCTTACGAACAGTGAAAGTGATTCAACGAATATGTACCTACCGACTTTAGTTGAGGTACTATCCGACATTTCATGTGCTTAAAATCCTTCGAGTCACATGAAATTGTCTATTCCAAAACCTATACAGGAGCTTTATCATTTGTCTTCCTTTAAAAAAGAAGATAATACTGTACAAGTCTAAGTTTACTATCTAAATTTCTCCTTGGTGTTAATGTTTTTATAGTTTATATTAGTTAGTTATCAGTTATCTCGTGTGTTGTACCGAAATAAATATTTTTTTCTATCTTACGTCACCCGTTTAGGGGAAATGTAAATAAAGTTAAGCGCTCACAGCTTTGCACCAGGATTCTTAACACCGTTATAATATGAATCACATCGCCAAATAAATATTTGTACTATCTTTGTAGCTCCACATATCTCATAATATAAACGTGATATTATGAGATATGTGAAGCTACACAAGATAGTACAAAGATTTATTTGGCGATGTGATTCATATTATAACGGTGTTAAGAATCCTGGTGCAAAGCTGTGAGCGTTCAACGTTATTTAACATCGATTAATCATTCGCTTGAGTAACCAAAACGAGTACTGATTCTTTTATATCTGCTTTAATATTTACAAAGCAAAATATGTTTTATAATGTTTATCGAAAATCTGATATGCCGAGTATTTTTTATAATATCAGCTGTTTGTATCGCTCCAATTAGCGCGGTATTATATGTTGTTATCGATTTATTTCTTTTTGTAGATGTAGTGTGGGCTTTTTATAAGATCGAGATTTAAATTTTATTGTTCAGCGATGTTGCTTTGAAGTATAATTTACGTAATGCAGAGTTAATTGAAAAGGGGTATCGGGTGCTTTGCTATACCTAGTGTCTTGTTTAGAGGTATGACTTACATAGTACTTAAGAGCAGCGATAGCTCAGTGGGGAGACCAACAGACTGCAATGCAGAGGGTCTTGGGTTCGAACCCACGTCACGCACCTCTGACTTTCGGAAGTTATATAACTTTTCGAAATTATGTGCATGTTGATTGACAATTATCGCCTGCTCCGTGCCTCGGAGAGCACGTTAAGCTGTCGGTCCCAGCTGCCATGAACATCTATGGCCGTCGTTATTGGGAGAGTGTCGACACAAAAGATCCCACTGGGTCGAAGTGTCGCCGGTCTGCACTGACTGGCCCCCACATAAGATACATACATACATACATAGTACTTAATGGAAAAATACTAATATCCTTTTACCCGTGACTTATTTATATCTCATTGCCTCCGCGGCGCAGCGATAGTGAATGCGACTGTTGTGCATGAGGTCTCGAGTTCGAATCTCGGGTCGGGCCAACAAAAAGTTATTGGGTTTTTCTGTTAAGAAATCTCAATAGCAGGCCGGAGTAAGGCAGTTGGTGGTGTTAGACACACCCGTGCCTCGCAAAGTACGTGAAGCCGTTGGTCCTGCGCCTGATCTCTCTCCGGTCGTGTCGGATTACCGTCCCATCGGATCATGAGAGTTAGGCAACAGAGAGTGCACTTATGTTTGCGCACACGCTTGTGCACTATAATATTTCCTGCGCAGATGGCCAGTCTCCGTTAATATTGGCAATCGTAATCGAAATTCGGTCTAAAGGACATTATTTATACAATAACAAATATGTTATACTACATTTTATAATAAGTTATTTGAATATTGCATACAAATATTGAAATTGTTTGCTTTTATCGCACGGCTCAGACCAAAGACTACACGTGGACGCAAAACAAAGAGTCGTAACAAAACAACACACCGTGGGCGGTGAAGGCATTGCGTGGGAGTCGCATCAATTTAAACCTGTTAAAATATGTTTTCTGGTAAACGTATTGAGTTTTAATATAAAGTATAAACATTTTCGGCCTCGATGGTGTAGTGGTTAGTGTAACCGACTGCCACGCCTGAGGTCACGGGTTCGATTCCCGCACAAGTCAAACATTTGTGTGCATGAATATGGATGTTTGTCTTGGTCTGGGTGTTTCTACGTATATTATGTATATATTCACAAAAAAAAAATTATATATGTATGTTTATCCATAGTCTAGTACCCATAGTACAAGCTCTGCTTAGTTTGGGCTAGATGGTGTTGTGTGTATGTGGTAGAATATTATTATTATTATAATTAGATAAAGTGGTAAAACAAAAGTTGTTAAGTGTGAACTAAGGAAGTAATGAATAAAGGTTATTAGTATTTTTCATCAAAGCTTGTATATATACGGTACTCATAATTCATACATTGCCATATTACAGTATATTTCTGAAGAGTTATGCAAGTCTGTCTTACACCTTCATCCTTTTTCAACTAGCACTGCACGGACGGCTTAGTGGTTAAAAGGGGTCGCCTGGCCACTGCCCCTGCGCCAAGTGTTGTGGGTTCGAATCCCACACTGGACAACACTTTGTGTGATCCATAAATTGTTGTTCCGGGTCTGAGTGTTCTTTGTGTCCGTTGTTTGAATGGTTGTAAACTCCTCCGTGACACAGGAATTGTTCGCAGGTCGGGAGTAGTCTTTTAAATTAAAAAACTATAACCCGACTAAGTAAAAAAGTTTAAAAACTATAACCCGACTACGTACAAAAAGAGGTCTAATATGGACGTATTTAAAATTTATATAGCCTATGTCCATTATTACGAATCTATTGACACCTCATTAATTAAAATGGGTTCAATAGTTTAGGCGCTACGGTGGAACATACAGACATACATACCCAGACTGCCAAAATACCCTTCCTTTTGGCTTCGCCATAGTCGGGTAAAAAATAAAGAAACCCTGTAGCCAACGCGTGAATAGTAGGTAGGTACTTCAGATGCCAGTAGCCATTGGCTACGGTGACCGCTCGCCAACATACAAGCCGTATGCTCGTTTATCAACTACAGTCTTACAAAGTATCATACATAATATATCCCCAAAAGACTACGCTAGGCTTTAGATCCCAAGTAATTTAGGGCAAGTCTCGGTCTTCTTTCTTTCTTTTCGTGTGGTTAATGGCCAACCTGTTGTCAAGAGATGTTCAAACCGCCCGTAGGCCTCTGACATGGTTTAACGACTTTTCAATACGACAACAACCGGGACCGACTTTTTACGTGCCTTCCGAAGCATGGAGACGCTCAGATGCAATACCACTAAGCGGTCACCCATCTATAGACTGACTACGCCCAACGTTGCTTAACCTCGCTAATCGAGTCTCGGTAGACGTCTACCAAGAAGAGTTTCGAGCTGCCACTCAGAATTACGAGAGAGAAGAGTCCAACAACGCTTTGCCAAACCCGGACATTCACTGCCGCTGCGCAACGATAGGCGTTATTATATACATACATATAATATAACCAGCTAACCCAAACAACTTCGTCTGCGCCACATAAGAGAATTTTCCCCGTTTATGCAACATTTTTTATTGATGCTCCGCTCCTATCGGTCATAGCGTGATATTATATAGCTTGTAACCTTCCTTAATAAATGGGTTATCTAACACTAAAAGAATTTTCAATTCGAACCAGTAGTTCCTGAGATTAGCGCGTTCAACCAAACAAACAAACTCTTTAGCTTTATAATATCAGTATAGATTTATTTCCAGAATATTTAAATGAAACCGTGCCACTACAACTCCAGACTCCAATTTTCCGACTCACAAGTATGTTCTACATCTAGCGTGTTTCGGGTATAAAGTGATTTAGTTCCATAATAAAAGCGAGCTTGATTCGATATAGAAACGTTCTAGTTTATACCAACAGTATATTTTAGACTTCTTTGATCTGATCATACCCTCAAGGTGAATCATTTCAGCTAACAATTATTTGTTTTTATTACAGTCTTTTATTCGTAAGTTCCGTTTTCTGATTCATTAGTGTTTTTCCGCGGCAATCTGGGAAAGAAATACAAGCAGTAAAGGTACTAGAAGCTCGTTATGCACAGAACGTTTATTTAGTTTGTGTTGGAAAATGCGTCTGGAATATCTATTTGTAGATCAATAACATCTTAATTAGGTTAGATCTTTACGTAATCGTGATGCAATGAAAATTTAACTGATTCCGTTTGCTACGAAGGTTTGTAAAGAAAACTTTAAAGGGCTCAGGTCTACGGTGGAGAGTCGTGGGTTCAATGGGATTTACAGTCAATTATATGTGTGATTCACTACATAATGTTTCTTTTGAATCTAGGCGTTCTTTGTGGCCGTTAATTAAGAATCTGGATATTTTAGTTTCATCTACCTATGTAGTGTATTATTGTGTAATTTGTTGTAATTCTGATATCAGCATAATGTATTAATGAATCTTTAAATTACAACTGCGACGATATCTTAACTAATATTATAAATGCGAATGTGAGTTTGTTAGTTTGTTACGCTTTTACGCCTTAATTAATAATAATAATAATAATATAATATTCTATCACATACACACAACACCATCTAGCCCAAACTAAGCAGAGCTTGTACTATGGGTACTAGACAATGGATAAACATACATATATACTTTTTTTTTTGTAAATACATACATATTATACATAGAAACACCCAGACCAAGACAAACATCCATGTTCATGCACACAAATGTTTGACTTGTGCGGGAATCGAACCCGCGACCTCAGGCGTGGCAGTCGGTTACACTAACCACTACGCCACCGAGGCCGACAATTACACAATCGATCTTCATAAAATTTTACATACACGTTGTCAGGGGACCAGAAAATAAAAATGTACATCTTTCATCCAGTAAAAAGTACAGTCACTAATTTAACCTACATTTACGCGACCATATCTAGTCGTGTATATTTTCTGTCATGTTGTCTATGCCCATACCAAAGCACAACTAAATGTGGAACGATACCTATGTAGAGATCGTTCTACATTTAGTTTAGTAGTTCATACATACATATTATGTATGAACACGTATAACATTAAATAAAAATAATTGCTAGCTTTTTAAAATATCATATTTCTAAACGAGTGCTGTCCTGATTCTGATCTCGATTTAAAATTTAGTGCTATATTTGGACGAATGCAATTATAAAACTCAGCACTTCCAGTGCTTGATTTAATTGGTGACAGTTTTGATTGCAAGCAAATATAAGTAGCGCTCAAGCGATCCAAATCGCTGAATAGACGTGGTTATTACGTTTAGTGACATTGAATTTAACTTAACAATTAATATTTTATGTGAAAACTCAATCTGTTGATTTTATTTATAGCACCGAAATAAAGCGCTAAAGTAAAGTTTAAAATTATACAGTTTTATTTTATAACATATAAATTATATAAAACATATGTTTAAAGCAATCGAGAGTCGTCGATTTGATTCCTAACCGTTACCCTACTGACCCATTGCGGCTTTTTTCATAAGTCTATTTACCACTTTATATCTTGTTCTCATCTATCACTTGTTCCACTTCAAAGTTTAACTTCACTTCGAACTTTTAACAGAAATATATGACATGTCATCATCATATAACATTATATTGAAACTATCTCTCAATGAAAGATCAGACAGAGTTGAATAATATCTATTCATGTTTCCATAATTATTCTATAAACAGGCGAACGGAAAAAAAATCCTAACTTATTATATTATATTTTTAACCACTTAAGTGGCATCTAGTCTTATGGTCCTCCTGACGGTAAACCATTACCCGTTGCTTATTACTTACATGCAATACCAGACCCATTTAAGAAATGTTTTGTGTGCCTGCCGAGCTCATACTTATCTGGCGAAAAGCAGAAAAAGTGCTACTTATTTAACGTCAGCCTATTTAAAAGGGGTATTTATAAGAAGCGTAATTCACAATTGCTATGTTTTAATCATAAACCTGTCGTATAATACGCCACCGCGTTACGCACTCGAACGAATCACAAACAATGTAAATGCAGCCAACATGCCACGAAGCCGTGCGCCCGCCTCGCAGCCTGCATTAAACAGGAAATGCTATTTCCCTTCGTGTGGCGCTCTTAAAAGGCTTGCTAGAACAAACAGCCATATTAGAGCACATAGAAATTAAATCACGTTGGAAAGTAGAACTCGTTCAATCGCCCGAGTTAGTGTTTACATGCGCGCTGTTCCACGTGCCTACAATTGCGTGGAATTCGATTTGTTGATGCGATGTGTGCGCTTGCTGGGATTCTCGAAAAGAAAACCGTTGGATATTTTCTATTGTTAGGTCCAAAAAACTTTTATTAAATTTTGCTTCGGCTTGCTAATAATAAGCGAGGCTTGCTACCAACAAAAAATAGGATTTTGAAATTAAACTTCTTTATACGGTATGTAACGCGTTTTATTTTTATAACACTATATTTTAATTAAAACAAAAGCTTTTTCTATAAGGTAGTTATCAAAACCAGCTAGAGTTAGATGTACCCAGCAGACGGGATTAGGCTCACCCGTGTTACGTGGAGTATGTTACGTGGAGTATGAACATAAAGGAAGAAATATGATAAAAACACTCCGCTATATATCAGAATGATATAACGAGGTAAAGGTGACATACAAATTTTAAAGGTTTATGAAGATAAACTGTTGAACGGATTTGCCGGCAACTTGGTATACCATGTGCTGCATTAATACATAGGATACTTTTAACCCGTTCGTTTGAGATTAACGCAGAAATAGCCACAAATAAAAATCTAGTAATAAACACATAATTTTCATATACTCACCACCTAAAAATCTGCACAGTCTACCATTTCAATTTTGCCAGACAAATTATCTGCCTACAAAAGCAATCTTCAATTTAAACTTACGTATCCATTTACACTTCAACTATCTTTATAATTAACTTAAAACGATATAGCAAGGTTTAGTTATTAGTTATATCTTTGTAATTCCAATTACCAGAAGAGCTTATAAAATCAAAGAGCAGCCTAAGCTAACAATGCCATCGACGCAAGAGTCAGCTGGCCGGTACCATTTACTCCTCTGTAAACACATTTTAATTAATTTACCGCTGTTTCTTTAAGCCAGATAGGACATTCACTTGGTCTATTACAGAATTTATTAAAAACTTCTTTGTTATTCGTCTGGAAATTCATTTTAATAGAAGTATCTATTACTTAAATTTATTTCTGTAGGCTCCTTTTAATAGGTTCCGTGCACAAGCATGAGAACAAACGCCTATTACTAAATGCATTTTTATCTGGCCTTTTTTCATAGTAATCCTTAATTTGTTTTCGGTAAATCATTATCAAATAATCTACGCCAGTCTGAGCGTAGCGAATAGGTGTATGTATGTTGAAGTTGTACTAACTGAAAACACACCCATGTTTCTTCTCTTGCACTATACTTATCAGGACCACGGGATTGCTCCGAAATCCGAGGTACGAAAACCTCCATGCGTGGATCTGTCTCGCACTTGGAACTGTTTTACTTTATCCCTTGCGAAGTAACGTCACTTGTATGCTGCTTACAATGTCTTTAAAACCGTACATTTGGATTGTCTGATTAGTTATATAAATGAACCACAGAAAAATGATTACATTAATGATACTGTTAATTGAAAATTAACATTATATTGTTTATAATCTTTATATGTATATGTATATGAAATCAGCTTTCGTATGTTTGCGTCCACAAGACTCGAAAGTAGTCAATTAATTGCCTTGAAATTTTCACACCACGTTCCATTATGAGTGTTTTTATACACATTTATCCCTAAGTTTCCCGGGAACGGGAAATGGAATACTTTTATTGACTTCCTTAATAGCTTTAGCAGACTCTATATAAAATATGAAAGGTCAGGTAAAAACTAATCAAGATAAATAGAATAACATTTTAGATTACGCATTCGTCCCCAAAATATAAATGCTTTTAGTTTGTAGCCGCATAGCGAACTAAGTTTTAAAATGATATGTGCAACAAATTAACAACACATATAGTATAGTATAAATAATAATAGGTATAGCACTACGAAATCAATGAATGGAGAAATATTGCTACAATTCTGATAACACTGCTTGCATGCATAGCAACAATTATAGGTGAGGCAACATTTAATAAGGTCTATGATTTACCCCGGCAAATAAAACCTTCACACGTACCCTTTATCTAGACTGCTAGAAAGTCGAATGTTTAACCTACATACTTATTCATTTAAGAACATATAACTTTATATGGTTGAATGTATATTTTTACTAGGTACTTCAAAGCTAACTTTTATTATATATATAAATAAGCAGCGATAGTTCAGTGGGGAAACCAACAGACTGCAATGCCGAGAGTCTCGGGTTCGAACCCCCGTCGCGCACCTCTGACTTTCGGAAGTTATATGACTTTTCGAAATTATGTGCGTATTGATTGACAATTATCGCCTGCTCCGTGCCTCGGAGAGCACGTTAAGCCGTCGGTCCCGGTTGCCATGAACATATATGGCAGTCGTTATTGGGCAAGTCAGTACCCTCTAATATCCTGACTTTGGTCTAGCCTTAGGGTATCGTTAGCCTTCGGGTTGTGGAGGTGGAGCCGCTTCGTGTAAAAACTGATATCCAGTCAAATCCGGTTAGACTAGAAAAGCCGACCCCAAGTAACTTGGGAATAATAAAGGCTAGGGAGAAGAAGACTTCAAAGCTAACTTTTAACAATCTACGAGGTTTATTCAAAAGATTTACCCGGAGAACACTTTAATGTCATTTTATGAAGCTCACAAACCTATCGTTGAGGACACTCCCCGCGTTTATAGGCAGACTCACCAGATTTTATACTTACATTATAGTTTAACGACTCGCGTAAACGGTACAAATAAAATTGTTATTAACTACCATTGAGTTAATATGTACTTTATACGACGTAAAAAGCTATAGCCTAGTGGGACACCGCTAGACTGCCACTAAGATGTCTCAAGTTTGATCCCAAGGTACAAGGGAACCTCTGTCTTTTCGAAGATATATGCGTATTAAATAGTTAATTATCACTTGCTTTAACGGTGAAGGAAAACATCGTGAGGAAACCTTCAAATCTGAGAGTTCTCCATAATGTTCTCGAAGATAATATGTGAATTTTGCAAGCCGCACTGGGCAAGCGTGGTGGACTATAGCCTAAACCTTCTCACAGCGAGAAGAGGCCCGTGCCTAGCATATATTTATATTAATATTTATTTATTTATTAAACAAATCACATATGTCATTACAGGAAAACCAGTAACTATAAATTTTGTGACAGATATTAATAATAATAATAATAATGTTTATTTCAGTTAAGTTACACATATATTAACATTTACTGTGACAGCCACACTAGGCACAGCCTGTGTCGTGGCCATCAAACTATACGGATTGTCATATATGTAGAACTTAACTATTACAAATAACTAATATGCATGAATAAATAGATGTGAGAGTGGTGTGAGTGAGTGGATGTTAGGGTTAGTTATGGTGAGTATTTATGATAGTGTGTGTATGTGTGTGTGTAAATGAGTGGATAAGTTTTATAAAGGATTGAAGAACGTCTAGAACAGTACATTTAAATAATAGTTTTAAGAAGTTGTTCCGAGTCGTGGTAATTTAAGCTGGCTAGAAAAAGTTTAACTCTAACATGGACTTCCCGCATACTGCTGTGCTTAAGATCGCAATGTTTTACTATTTTATTATACAAGTACTTTTTAAACCTTTTGGCAAACGTAGTCTTGCATTTTGTGATGGGAATCTTGAAAACTCTTGCACTTAACATAACCTTATAATCAGGGGAATTCAGGACCGACTTATGCATTATATTGTAACGTCACCTTCTCAAATTCCGCCAACGTACAGCAGAATATATCTAGACGTTGTGCAATTACATTCAGCATCCTAGCAGTACGCACCACCGGTGCGTACTTCAAGACATCTGTGCGAAAAACTGGCAGATCTAACAGCCTTCCCCGTGGCCCCTGTCGAAACCTGGACTTAGGTACAAGAAACTGGAGCGATGTGAATATTGTTGGGTTGTTCAATTTGCCTGCTATGATAAGGTAAATGTATATAAGCAAAGCGTAGTGCCGTCTCACCTCGAGTTTATAATATCCTACCATTAATAACACAAAAGGCTTGGATACATGAGAGGTTCGAAGGGTATACTCCGTATTATTTCAAGTAAAGGGCTGATATAGGGCTGATATTATATTTACACGTCGGTGGCGAGTGGCGACTGACATATACTAGATCGTATATGTTACATGCCATAGATTGCATGTTCTCTAGCGCTCTTAGTCTTAGCGATCAGGCCCACGAAGCCCATCTCCCCCATTGTTACTATCATAAACTAACCTCACCTAACCAACTTTTATGCGAACGAAGCCGCGAGCAAAAGCTTGTATAGGAAAAGAAACATCAAATTTTCAGATTGTTGATAAGACACGTGTATAATTTAGTGAAGCACACTTCCCACGCAGATCTTTAATCTGAAAAGAGTCGTGACGGTAGTTGTAACAAATAATTAGTTAAGCAGTATTAATAAAGAAACTTACTGAAACAACAGCCTAATTGCTCTGTACTATTATTATTATATTCAAACTGGGGTATATCAGTCAACTAACAACATAACAAATATTGAAGCTTCCATGAATTTAACTAGGACGTAGTATCATACATGGAATAGCTATAAATTAATCATCATCAATCAATATTATGTTCCCTGATGATAGCTCTCATGCACTGCGTGCACAGGGCAAATATTTGCTACCATAGATAGTTATTTAAGATGTACCTATTTGTGTATTTGTATCTATATATTCAAATGCTTCTGACAAATTTCGCAATGACACGCGTAAAACAAGTGAGAATCGGCAATGAATTGCCGTAAATCGAATTCGAAAATATGGTTCAAGTAATATGCAAAGGTCACGTGATACCACGTAACCTTGAGGTCAGAGGTCAAAGGTTATAGTAATTTCTGGGGTTTATCGACTATGCTGAGTCGAATAGCGTTGACCGCGAGTGTCTAGCTCTTACGGTTCTTGAGTCGAAAGTTGTATAACAGACAGACGGATGGACGGACGGACAAAGAGTTTTTTCAAACTCTAATATAGTAAAAATAATTGACTTCACGGGGGCGGGGGACGTAGTGGTTTAAGTGGTCACCTCGCCACTGCCATAGTGCTGAATGTTAGGGTTCGATCCCTATACAAGACATAAAAAATTGTGTGATCCACAAAAAGTTGTTCCGAGTCTGAGAGTTCTTTGTTTCGTTGTTTAAAACTTTGTAAAGACCACCGTGACACAGGAATTTATACTTAGTGCAATAAAATAAATATCTTCTATTTATTATAAGATTTATTTTTATTAAAACCAGCTGCAACGTAAACAAGTTTTAAGTTAATAAAAACAAGATAGATGACGCTTCAAAGCTGTCGGCAGCAGTTGCTCTTTTTATTATGTTATAAGCTAAAGCGTTGCATTCAAAGATAAACCCTCTACTAATAAACTTTGCTTACCAGAATCTTTTTCATTTTATATCAAAGCTAATTCTTTATTCAACCAACGACTACAGACTGGTGAACACCTTTGAAGATAAGAAAATGCAGTTTAACTTTATAATTATGTTGTGCTTTTTCAAATCCTAACTAATATTGTAAATGCGATTATGAGTTTGTTTGTCACACTCTCATGTTTAACTACTCGACCGATTATCATGAAATCTATATATATAAAACTTACGTAACTGAGTGACTGACACACAACGCACAGCCGAAACTACTGAACGCAAGAAGCTGAAATTTGGCATGTATGTTCCTTGGAGAGTGTAGGGGAGCATTAAGAGAGGATTTTTGGAAATTCCAAAAGTTTGAATGGTTTGAAACCCGATATTCACACGGGAACGGGACATACGCGGGAGAAACCGCGGGAAAAGTACTAGTTATATATATAAGTATAATACAGAAAGGGACACCTTTAATCCAGAAAATAATACTGTTCCCGAGCGAGTAAAACCGTGGGAAAAAGCTAATTTACTATTAATGCTTTAGATTTATAATAAGGTCATGCGTTTTCATATTGATTAAAATTATTTTATGTGTAGTATAATTTGAAATGTATTTAATTTAGCAAGGTCCTTGGCAACCAATGAATTAGCGAAATCAGCTTTACGTTAACCCTGTTCCAAATCAACGACGTTAGTTCTAAAATAATTATATAACGTTATATTTTCTTATAAACCATATAAGCCTCACTTGCACTGAAAGCACGCCCTTATAATTACTGCAATGGTGTGCTCATCTATCAATAACATCTGATATGTTAATCATACTCAAGCACACCAACGACAATTAGAACAGAGTACTCACCGTGACCGAAATCAGTCGAGGATAATTTATTATTATTATTATTATACAGCGATAGCCTAGTGGGAAACCGTTGGACTGCTACGCAGACGTCTCGAGTTTGAACAAAAAGCGCATCTCTGACTTTTCGAAGTTATATGCGTATTAAATAGTTAATTATCGCTTGCTTTAACGGTGAAGAAAAACATCGTGAGGAAACCTGCATGTCTGAGAGTTCTCCATAATGTTCTCGAAGATATGTGAAGTCTGCCAACCCGCACTGGGCCAGCGTGGTGGACTATGGCCTAACCCTTCTCACAGTGAGAAGAGGCCCGTGCCCAGCAGTGGGACAGTTTAATACAGGGCTGATATTATTATATTATTATTATATTATTATAAGCTTCACTTAATCTGAGAATTTTGAACTAGCTAAAACAATTTGGCTGTGGAAGTATCTCTGCAATATAGAATATATAACAAACAAGCTTGTGTTGTGATTTTGCGGTGAGTGGGTGTAGTTAAACAACTTTTAGTGTCGTGTGCTTGCGGCCAGTAAAGGTTTACGGTTCCATAAGGAAGGTCTTTGTGCTGTCAGCAGAAACTCTTCGTCCTTCCACATCAACTCCTTTTTTAAAAGGTTATATCTCTGGTGCTACAAGCTTTCATGTACGGTAACTGCAAATTAATCAAAAATCTCTTTCGAGACAACCTAAATTATAAATAGAAAATAAAATACATATTACTTTCTATCAATAACTTTGAAATGTATGTAAATAATTTCAATGCTTACTTCCTTCAGAATACAATCTGAATGATGCTGACAGTACAACACGGATTGAAATTTAATTTAATCAGTGGAGTAGGTTCCTTGCACTGGCAGCACAGTGACACCTTTTTATAAATAAAAACGACCTCGATGGCGTAGTGGTTAGCGTAACCGACTACCACGCCTGAGGTCGTGGGTTCGATTCCCGCACAAGTCAAACATTTGTGTGCACGAACATGGATGTTTATCTTATATAATATGTAAGTATTTACAAAAAAAAAGTATATATGTATGTCTATCCATTGTCTAGTACCCATAGTACAAGCTCTGCTTAGTTTGGGCTAGATGGTGTTGTGTGTATGTGATAGAATATTATTATTATTATTAAATACTTGAAGCCTTTATCACATATTAGGAATATCGATTGCATTGCATTTGTGACAAGAATTTAAACGCTATATCACTAATCATAAACCAGGTCACCTTATATTGCCACCCCGTAGTAGAAAAGAAGCTTTCCTATAAAAACCAACAAAAGGATGTAAATAATAAAAGGTACGAACAATCAATGCTGCAAACATTCGAATCGACATCAAATATTGCAAACATACCGACCACCCACAATGTATAAATAAGATACATGCTTCAAGTATTCCATATTTCAGAGAGCCCTGTCTTGTCTTGCGGATCTCTAATAAGGGTTTTGCCTCAAAGTTATTCATGTGGAACCTTTTTCAAGCTGAGACGAGGTTCGTTGCCTCTAAGATTGCACTTTTAGAGCGGTCGAAAGGGATTTGTACTCTTTCAACGTCCATTGAAGACGGATCTTTTAAAAATGAAACCATTTACACTGTAAATACAGTACATTTTATGCACACTTTTATCTTACAATATGAAGTAAGTTTTCGTAGCTACACTTAGCATGTTTCATATATTTGATAAAGTATTATCTCATTTTTGACAAGTAAGGGTGAATGTCTAACGACTTTTTAGATTAGATTACTTCCATTGCAGTTTCGCTAGCTTAAGCTTTGTAAGGACTTGGGACGTGTACCATCAATGAAATACAAAGCTAATGTAAATTTCTGCATAATCCATTTCACGTACAAACTCCCACTGCGAGTTTATTAGATACTCACATATAACTTTCATAACTACTACAATATTTTAATCTTCACTAGTATAATAAAGCTGAAGAGTATGTTTGTTTATATTTGTACGTGCTTATCTCTAGAACTACTAGTCTAGGATTATTTTATTTTTATTTTGAGGGAAAGGTGTATGCTATATAACATTACGCTATGAGACCCGGAAGAAGGTTGTAATCATGAACATGGATAAAAGCGCGATGTGGGAGGGTGGAAGGCTATATTCTAAAGTTGCCAAAATGTCAAGGCGTTGTCATTTTAAATAAATCATTCAACATATATAAGTCAAGGTATTATGGCCGGATATCAGCTTAGCCCAATTTCTCATACCAATTTAAAAAAAGAACCTTATCATTGTAAACATGGTACAAAACAAATATCGTTGCATCTTATTATAAAAAGATTCAGCCTTTAATGACATCGATCCTATGGCAAAATAATGTTTAGTTATAAATATAATAAATTATTTCTTGAATTTAGAAAAATAATTAAAGTCTAGCGAAAGATACGTTTCTTTTTTGTTTGTCTTTAGACTTCTTTGCATTTGCAATTCATAATTAATTATTCTATCATAAAAAATAATAAAATACAAAATGATTTTTTTATTTTCTAAGTTCATTCTAGGTTTTATTCGCTTTGTATGTTCATACTTCAGCTTCTTTTAATTGCTTTCATTTATTCGTTGCCCTTGGGAGCTATATAAAAAGTATCATAAAAAACTATCTTTCATTTAAAAATTCTCTGATATTCTTATTTCTTCCAAATCAAGATCTTGCGGACACTTCTTTTGTATTGTTGCTTGTGTTAAGTTTCTACTCCTCACTGGTTACCGACGTAGTAACTATGCTGCCAGCATAAGAGACAAATGCTATTGAACCTCGTGCTAACAACACAACGTCTCCATAAACAATTCTGAAATAGTGCTTTGTAACTCCCAATCTCGTTTTTGCAATAACAACCCGTAAGAGATGGTAGAAAGTCCTTAGAAACACTTACCACTACCGACTACACGAATAAACATGTTTAATATTATGTAGCGTTCCTTACCAATCAAGTTATACATTATTGCACCACTTTTCAGCAACACGAAATTAATAATAGATAATAATCTTTATCTATACTAATATAATATAGTAAATATTATTTATATTCGAAATATTTTTTTGTTTGATGTAAGGATTTAACTCAAAAACTACCTAACCGATTTAAACATTTATTTCATCTTTAGGAAGCTATATTATCACCAAGTAATAAATGCGATAATTTTTTTTAATTCTGTTACTAATATTACCTAAACTTACCTAACCTACTTTTACGCGAGCAACACCGCGTGTAAAAGCTAGTATATAATATGATTGTAGCTGGTCAATATCTCTGCATAGGTCTATAAGAATTATAGAATCCAAAAAAAATGTTTTAGTATGTTTATCTGTCTGTGTGTTTGTACGCGCAACGGGAAAAAACTACTGAACAAAATTGATTGCGATTTTTACAGTTCTTTTGCTGGTGGTCTAACTTAAAATGTGATGTATGTTTCAACTTAATACACCTAGAAATTGATAATTGTATAGATCTATTTTATTCTACATGAAAAGGTACCTACTTTTTAATTCACAGTCACGAGCAAAAACTAGTAAAAATAAAAATAAAAAACTACGGGGCACACGCCAGTAAAATATAAAAATACAGGCAAGGATAACACTGCAGTAAACCTCTATAAACCTTCGCAAACAATCCTATAGCTTAAGACTTCAGTCAAACAAACAAGGTGAATCCAATGCGGCTTTCTTGCGGCAAAGCTGCACGTTCTTATCGGTAATGCGGTAATTTGTGGCGAAAACTGCACTGTGAATGTGTATTTGTACAACACTAGTCGCGGTAAACGCTATTAAATCATTACTTTGCAAATAAATAAGGGAAGACTGCTAAAAGTGAATTTAATTTCTTGTGTTAAGGTATCAGTAAATAGACATTTCGACTTGGGAACTTTTTTGATATTGTAAGTCAATAGTAATCTATAGCGTTAAAGACATTTTTGCGACTAAATTGCTAAACTTGATGATAAAAATAAAAGCCACTCATTTTAAAAACACTATGTCCATGCAATTAAATTCATTTGAAACGGTATTTTAATATTATAATAATACAAGAAAGAAAGAAAGAAAAATATTTATTTTGGCACACAAAAGGGGACACGCAAAACATGAAGAATTAAAAAAATATTAACGTAGAATAAAAATAAATAAGAAAACAGAACAATAATAAAACTAGAAAAATAAAAAATATACCTAAACTATGATTTCATTTCCGCTCACTGGCAACACCATACCTTTCGCTTAACGAAACGGAAGTCGGAAACTGCCTCCATTTAAGTCAAGGCTAGTATTGTCAGTGAGCAGGAGATACAAATAATAATAGATACATATTTCAAAATATTTTAAGTTTTATTTAAGTTTAAAAGTAATGGGAAAGTGTGTGTCCCATCAGTGCCAAAATTTAGACTTCACTCAGCGTACGTTGCAATTGTTAAATCGCAACACTGGTATTCTGCGAAATCCAGTGTAGTGACGCCGGCGCCTAGTGTCTAAACATATGAAATTATAATATACTTAAATATGTGAATATATGTGTAAATAAGATATAAACATAATTATAAAATAGTGTAAAAATGTGTGGAGTAAGAACAGAAAAGTGAACATTTGAGTGTATTGTTAAAGCAAGCGTCAGTGTGATATATATAGGTACATAATATGTATAATCTATGTCGCATCCGCCCCATATTAGTATTGTTGTATGTACGCGCGACGCCAGCAATTCTAGGAATTTTGAACAAATCTAATGCGCAGTGACATTGATTGAGAGACGCGGTACTCAAAAAAAAAGAGATTTTCCTTGCCTGCTCTGAGAAGAAGAGCAGTGTATTATTATAATAATATATTGTATGGCAATACCAGACGGCAATTAAGTACAAGGAGCTATTGTTATTAATTTTAAATTTTACGCACATTAAGCATTCTCTCCAGTAACAGCATGATACAAAATCGCTAGTTATATTAGCCAGTACATAGCCAAGCCAGACTATGGACAGGGTTCTACTTATAATTGTTCAAATGTAAACCACGTATTTTCTCTTCTGAATGGTTGATTAAACCACTAACGTGCGGACAAGTATCTGTTTTTTTAATGCAAAACTCCCACTACCACCGCATTCACTCTTTGAAAGAAATAATTTGTTGCGCAGCCAGTATGTGTGACCCTTATTAGGATCATTGCCAAAGAACATTGTTTTCAGTTGTATATCTACAACTTTAGGCAATTTTCTTTGGCTACGATCTTTATAAGATTGAAAGAAATTCCTATGTTCAGATGCTCTCTCAAAATTGAAGTTTTCTTTTACATAAAACTAGGTCTTGCACGCGACTTTGCTCGTTTGGAACCGTACCGTTTAGGAGGAGCGCTATCTTAAATCATTGGTCTGGGTGTTTCTATGTATAATATGTATGTATTTACGATAAAAAAGTATATATGTATGTTTATCCATAGTCTAGTACCTACCCATAGTACAAGCTCTGCTTAGTTTGGGCTAGATGGTGTTGTGTGTATTTGATAGAATATTATTATAATTATTATTATTATTTTCTGTATTCTTAACAAAGTGTTTGTGAAATTTTAATGTTGATCAGCGGAGTAGTTAAGACATGAAAGCATAACAAAGGAACAAGCTATTCATGTAAGGTTTGTACATATATTATGTAAGTTGCCCAATAAATAATGGTATTGGACTTGCGATCGAGAGATCGCGGGTTCGAATCATTGCACTACTGATGTGAACCCACTCCTAATACAAGAATTCTAGCTTAGCTGGAGGGGTGAACAAGAATACTAGAAATTTGAAACCCAAATAGCTAGTAAGCTTTATAAAAAAAGTAAACAAATAATCTCACATTTACGTTCGCATCAATATTATTAGTTCGAATTATAGCATATGAACGAAATATAAACGTAACGATAGATGCAATGAACACGAAAAGAGAATACCAAATTAAATCATACACAAAGTGCTTCTGAGTCGGAATAACTTATGAGATTGCATAAAGCTCTACGAAAATAATCAGCTTAGTTTTATCTCTTCTCTTATATAATTGTTTCATGCATGAATAGGCGTAAATAGCACCGTGTTAGTTAAACGTTTTAAACCTGAGTTTAGTTAGTCAGAACAATGAGATCAAAATTGAGCATTCGAACATAGAGTTTGGATGTAAAAATATTTATTTTCACAAGCAAAAATTAAAAATTGACAGCTGGTTTCTGTAAGAATTCTCAACGGCCGGCGTGTCGAAATCAAACTAAAATATGATTAAGCAGTAACCAAGCATTTGACCATCTATTTCCCAACATTTTTGGATTAGCTAACTGCCTTAGCCACAGTCAATCAAATCACTTGAAATGAGTTTGATTTTGACAATGTCACTTCTATAAACCTGTAAGTACTGCTACTTATAAGGGAGATCGACTAATTAGTACCTTCACAAAAAAAATTAATTGGACATCCGCATCTTTCTAATGTTTATTAATTCTACGCGACTGTCTATCATATCTGTAGTCAAGAGACTGCTGTATTCATATACAGCAGTCACTTTTATTATAACTATGACCTCATGGTCTTGGGGACGATAGAAAGAAAGAAAGAAAATAAAATATTTTTCGTTGTATCTCCATATCACAACACAATAATAATAATAATAATAATATTCTATCACATACACATAACACCATCTAGCCCAAACTAAGTAGAGCTTGTACTATGGGTACAAGACAATGGATAAACATACATACATATATACTTTTTCTTGTAAATACATACATGTTATACATAGAAACACCCAGACCAAGACAAACATCCATGTTCATGCACACAAACGTTTGACTTGTGCGGAAGTCGAACCCGCGACCTCAGGTGTGGCAGTCGGTTACACTAACCACTACGCCACCGAGTCTTACAATAAAAAATAAACATAATATACATAACAGTATATTAATGAGGACCAAATTAGGTACCTGCGTCAGCTATTGTTGCAGTTGAAATTGCAACGCTGGTATTCTCGCAAGACCTATACTGTTCCTCAGTTATAGTTTGGTTTGCTGGTATTTACCATGGTACCACCAAACATTTGTTGTTGTAACAAATAGTCATTGCATTCTTCCGTCAAAAAATTCTCAAAAGCAGCAGTGTTGGTAGTGGTGCTTCTGAAAATATGTAAAGCTGATGATTCTACGGCTGATCTTTCTTCGGTAGTTTGCCTTACTGTCCTATTGGATAGTATATATCATTCTATTCCCCATCATCATTACTATTTTAATTATTATTGTGTTAACGCTTTAGAATGTTAGCGCTTCCAAAGACAATACAGTACGATCTTTTTTATAAGTACAAGTAATTCTTTTGACACCTGTCACTCAAAAATTTATCTTTAATGTCCATCAGTTGTTATTCAACAAAAATATAGTGAACATCACTTATTAATAATAATAGCCAAATCCCAAACGTTTTCTACACTGAATAACCGTTAAATAGAAGCAATATTTTACTTAAACTCTAATTAGGAAATATTTGAGTAATAAGTTATTAAACTATCGCCGAAGGATGAAGTTTATGAGTTGGTATGCATAAAATTATTTGTTACTAAAACTATTAATATTAATGTAGCTTTCTTACTATTTAGTCGATTATTTATTAGCATATTAATAGAGTAAATAAATACATTTATATAAATAATAACTAAGAGAATTATGCTTAAATCAATTACAAATATACACACCATTCACTTAGAGGCAACATAATATATATAATCCTTATAAAAAATACATAATAACTAACTTTAAAATATCAAATACAACATAATAAAGAATCATAACGCACTCTTAATAAAACAGCACTTAACTCGAAATTTCAAAGTAAATCAATTTGAACTCTAATTGTATATGTTAAATTCTAATATTATATTTGTGTTAAATCATTGCAATAGAGTTCAAATTTGTTTAATTCAAAATACTGAGATAAATCTCTGTTTTATTAAGTGTGCGATATGTATATATTTTAAATACTAAGTTAATTATGGCTCGCTTTAATGATGCTCCGACACTAGCTGTTACAAAATGTTTACAAACATTTTTTAACACTAAACATTTATTAACAAATGTTCGGAGTTGTTACATTCTGTTAAGAATTGTTAGATGTTTTGAGTGCGCCTACACTGATGGAAAATGTCACTACATTTTAAAACATGATATCAGTTCGCAGTTTGGATTTACGTCCCGAAGCGTCTACACGAAAATGGAAGAAGATTTGCTCATTGAATTAGCTTTTATTTTTCGTTTAAATTAAAGAAAAAGCGGTCCAACTGGATGCGCTAAACGCTAAGAGCTAAAGAAAAGTATAGTACCTATAGGTACCCTCATGTCGTCTGAATAAATGTTTACAAACAAATGATAACAGATGTTTAAATTTGTTACAAATTGTTAACAAACAATTTTGTTTAGAAATGTTATGTAAACATTACTTAACATGTAAACATTTTAAAACTGTTTTTAACATTTGTGATCAAATGTTTGCTAAAAATGTTTACTAATATTTGTAAACATTTTGTAACAGCAGTGTGGGAGCACCATAACGGTAAAGGGAAAACATCGTAAGGAAACCTGTATGTCTGAGAGTTCTCCATAATTTTCTCGAAGATACGTAAAGTTTGCCAACCCGCACTGGGCCAGCTACTCTGCCCTTTTTACACTGATAAGAGGCCCGTAGCCAGTAGTGGGACAGTGTTTAGGTATACAGGGCTAATATTATTATATTTATCTACATATACCTACTAATACTATAAAAATAAAAGATTTGATTTTTAGTTGATAATATAATAATAATATAATAATATATTATTTTATTATTATTCATGTATATAATTGGATTATACATACATACATGATCTCATATCTATATACCCGAAGAGGTACACACATTTCGTCACCTATGATTTCAGTACTTGGCACAATTCGAAGCCCCGTGCTGCCACTGAATATTTCTTGACAGGAACATTATATTAATTATTAAATAAATTATTGTTACTAGCAGTCGCCAAGTGGACGAAATTCACCCATAATTGATTTAAATTTTAAGTTTGATAGTTATTAAGGTTTCATTGTCTATAACTTTACCCTTATAATCACATTTCATTTAGTCATCTACTCCACATACATATGTAACCATAGTTACGAAGAATTCTACAACATCAACCGAACAATACTACGAACGCGATTCGACTGCTTGTGTCAAATGCATGGTTGTGTGCATGTAGTGTTTTTTTAATAATTTAATGTTGCTAATGCATATTTTATAAAAATATTAGGAATCGACTCTACTTCTCCATATAAATTTTAACTGCGCCAAATTTTTTTTTTTTTTTTTTTTTATTTAATAAAACAAACAATGACACAATATCTAGTTTTCAGTAGTTTGTACAAAATAAATATAGCATAATTGTGACACCAGTGACATTTACCACATATTTAATACAATACATTCATGGGTTACAATGAGAACCAGTAGACATGTGCAATATTTAGCAAACACAAGTATTAAGAATATTCACTTATTTTTGGTTTTGTTTTATCAATCAAATAAGATCATAATAAGGATAAAGCACTAAGTAACAATTTTTTAAATATGCTAGGGCGTGTTGCAAATAAATCAATACTATTGAAATTATTGTTAAAGGATTCAACTAAGCGATACATAGGTGCTCGTTTGCCTGCATTTGTACGACAACGAGCAGTAGTAAAAAATTTACATGGATTACGGCTATGAGTTCGAATAGGTATTCGGTAACATATTTTGTTTGTCAGTTGAGTGCAATCATATTTATTGTGACAAAGATCGTACAGTAACATTGCTTCCAAATATAGTCGTCTGTGTTCCAATGTTATGCATTTATATTTCACAAGTAGTTCCTCATATGAACACTTAAAATGATAACACTTATAATGCATGCAGCATTAATTCAATTCAAATTTCATACTCCTCCGCCCGCGTAATTTTCGTAAAAAGGGGTACAAATATTTACTTCTTGTATTAATAACGTATTATAAAAAATATAGATTGCTACGTCGTCCTCTTTCTCTCTCTCAATTTTCTGTGCCCGACATGGCCCGTAATGATCTAATTCGTTTATAAATCTATCTTTGTATAACATTATGAAATGCAATAAAATATCGAGTATTGAATGTTTACATATTATATATTTTAGTTACATACATAGTACACGAGCGATAGCTCAGTGGGGAGACCAACAGACTGCAATGCAGTGGGTCTCGGGTTCGAACTCATGTCGCGCACCTCTGACTTTCGGAAGCTATATGACTTTTCGAAATTATGTGCGTATTAATTGACAATTATCGCCTGCTCCGTGCCTCGGAGAGCACGTTAAGCCGTCGGTCCCGGCTGCCATGAACATCTATGGCATTCGGTATTGGGAGAGTGTCTACACAAAAGACCCCACTGGGTCGAAGTGTCGCCGGTCTGCACTGACTGGCCCCCACATAAGATAAATACATACATACATACATAGTACATGGTTTCATGCCACGGTTGCATGCAAGTGGTAGAAGATATATTACACACTACTAGTTTGAATACGGGTGAGATTGACAAATCTTTGCTGCTTAAAAATTTATTAACAGAAAATCTTAGTAAGTGACCGCAATGAAATAAAAATTATTGCACTGCCGAGCCAGCAGAAGTATTTTAGTTACACTTCATTATTATATTGAGTACTAGATTTTTTCCTGTAGTTTCGCTGGCGCATATAGAGGTTATGTTAATAACAGTACTTTTTTCTGGATGAAAGGTTCATATGTCCCTGTCTGTACCACTGTCAACGCGCATGCAAAAATTATGATGATTGGTCAAGCAGATAAAGCGTGAAATCGTAATAAACAAACAAAGAAATAAGCAAAAAACTAAGTCATATTCGCATTTATAAATAATGTTAGTTAGGATTGTGTATAAAGCACAATACACACCAAAGTCGCCGACCCGTCGACCTATGTCGGCAATTTTTTGTCGGTGGGCTAGTTGGCGGCTTCACTCATTGCAAGTCGGAAAACTTTGTCGGCGGCATGTCGGCGGCTCGTCATAAGGAATTTATTGGGCAGTTAGTGATTGCCGCGTTTCGAAAAAGTTTGTGTCATATAATTTGTGTGCTGTATCTCAAGGATAATTCAGTAAATAAATTATAAAACATGGACGATGACGGTGATCTGTTGATAGCAGCTTGTGGAGTTATTATTGCTGGATCCCTCCAAAGGGAACAAAGCTGTTGGATTAGACCGAGTTTAAATACTAGCACGTCACTATTGCTCGAATGATGCCGGGCAACTGACCGCTTGCGTTCTTAGGCCGCTGACCTGCCGCCAGTATGTCGGCGGGCAACACGCGTGGGCGCATGTTGCCGACATGGTTCTTTTCATATAGGCCGCCGGGTTATGTCGGCGGGCTGTGTCGGCGGGTCGGCGACTTTGGTGTGTATTGCGCTTTAACCATACCCAGACACGTAAATACATAGACGTGTAATTAGTAATAAGATAACTATCATTACCACTTCAGTGTGTATAATACTCTTATTTAAATAGGTATCGAAACCTCAATATTGAAACGCATAAAATTAATATAGTTTGAATGATATTGCAAACATTATTGAAACGAATTGCACATATTAATTAGTGCTCGTTGTTAGTCTCGGTACTCCACAGTTAAATTGTAGGTGCTCCATAATATTATTATGCATTTTATTAGTACGCATTTACATATTATTTCTAGTGGTCACCGACTGGTTGCAATTCTACCGTTAATGCTTTACGGTATAATTTATTCTGCTTTAGCTTTCTGCACCCCTTCTTCATAACATGAACAGGGTTCAGTTACATGAGAAAAATACTTAAAAAAATTAATGTAGCCTATGTTACTTGGTGATAATATAGCTTTATAATGGTAAAAGAATTTTAAAGTCGGTTGATTAGTTTTTTAGAAAAATCAAATCTTTCCTCTTTATAATATTAGTATAGATAACTACGCAAATCTTCTTGCGTGCATTATACTTAACCTATTGATTCGTAGCAGAACACCGGTGACCAGACACAATAGACTTTTAATCATCTCTGGTATTCTAAGACTTAACAATCTACTAAGCGGTACAAAATCTCTTCACGTATTAACATATGTATGTATAGATGATTACTACAAATAATATACAAAGACTCACAATTATCTAAACATTTTTGAAGATGTTGGATATTTGTCAATCAAAAACGCATACACTGCTAAGTAAAAATTTGTCTGATAGACTTTATTTTGGATTAGCTCATAGAAAACTTTTATCCTGGTAATATGTACGTGGAGCAATATACAGATTTTTATAAATTTGTACTCCTCGTAGTGACGATTTAAGCTACGTGTAAGAAATTTATGAGAAACAATATTTAAAGAGGGCCTAGGTATAATTATTCAAAAACTGTGTTCTGTAAATGTAAAAGATTTAGTCAATTACTGCCTAAGCTTCAATAACAAGTATAAACAATAATACTGTACTTATATAATAATTTCTTTCGCAGGTTGAAAAGCAAAATCAAGATGGAATCAGATGAAAACTGCCGACCAAAGAGAGAAGAAACGGGTAAGAATATTCATCTGAATATTTTCTCTCCTTCCTTTAAGTGTAATCTAATTCCTCGTTGTATTTAATATTCCTTTGCTTGCCGGAAAATCTCGGCATACAAATTACCTGGAGGGTTGTGCTTTTCAATTTTCTTCCGAGTCAATAGCATTATTACATTTACTAAGAACTTTCATTATCTAACGTCGAGTAGAGCAGGAAATTATTTTAACTGGATCCTATATTACGGCGCTACCCACTCTCTGGTTATAACCGCCTTTTACTACATCCTTCATTATTACTTTAGAAAGTAACTTTGTCAGGGTAAATTTAGCATTTAAATAGAAAGCTTACGTGTCAAAAGTCAACATTACAATATTTGCGTCCCTCGGTACATTTTGGGGCGTTGAAACGAGAGAAGTTATGTTTAATTACACGTTAAACTATGTATTTTAAAGTAAGGTTTGTTTCAGAAAACTCGGAAGTACAGCCGCCCCGGGCGACCGTTGAGAAACCTTTTCTACTCTCCGATGGGAGGTGAGATTACACGTCTCATTTTACTTTGCGTTCTTCGCTTTTATGTATTCTACAATAAAATATTTTGTTAGACTGTACTAAAATAGATTACGTCGGAAGATTTACAAAAAACAACTATACATATGTAGGAAATATGCATAGAACAGTTAAAAGGGGAAGACATAGGTAAACATTCTCTCGTGGGCCTGCTCGCCACCCGATCAGCACCAGGTCCGAGAGGCGGCGTGCGTGTTCCCACGTGCGCCTCTGTATCGTGTCTTTGCCCCCCCCCCCCCCCCTCAGGAGGACGGTGGAGGAAATATTCTTTGTGCAGTGGCCTGCCGTTTCACACAGCGGGCCGAAACCACGGCGGGGTCGTGATTGCACGTGAAAGCGATTCGCGCGGCCTCGCCGTCTATGGTTATGTCGAGGAACACCGTGGTAGTCGGTATTACCGGTGTATCTTTTCCCCGGTGAGCCCGACATAACCTCTCCGTCGCCCCGCGGAGAGGTATGCGTCAAAGAATTCCACCACGAAAAACAAAAAAAAAATTGAACATTCTCTGACCAGCCCAGAAACTTTTTGCAGAAAGTGCCTGGAATGGAGCTTATCCCTTTACTATTAGGTGTAACGTTAATGAAAAATGTTGTATGCTAGCATAATAGCATGTTATAGCAATTTATAATATCTTACTTCGGGAAATAGGGACTATCAACCTTATCATTAATTATAAGTACAACCATTTCCTTTTTTCATTTTTAGACACAACGTCACTAATGTTCTTTATAATATCGTAGCTACGATAACTTTTGCTTTCTTATGCTCTCTCAATACTTAAGCGATAATTATTTATGAGTTTTCCTGTCGGGCTCATTGCTTGCTTTGTTTAAAGACCTTTTCCATTATCCAGATTATACTTTTACATGTACTTTGTGCAAGATTTTAAAGGCTAAGTACTCAGCATTACGCAGACGGTTTAACGCTAAACATTTGAGCTCGAAGCACCACTTACTAAAGTTCCCGAGTAGTAAATGTTACACCCTTTTTATTTCACAAACAATTCACTTAATTGAGGTTTATTACTTAATGGAAGTAGTTCAGCCTTGACAAAACCTTCGTTCAATGATGTTGAGACGTGCGTAGTTCGCTACGAAGTACGCGGCTATCAAATAATGTAGGTATGTTTTTATATCTTGAAAGGGAAGATGCAAGAAGGTTGTAAGCTAGGAAAAGCTTTTAATACTGGTTAGCCTTTGTTATTCTATTTTGAAAATAATTATTAAAGACTGTGGATCAAATATATACTTTGTACCTATGCGAAGGTGACTAGGTTTCGACATAAATCATACGACAAAAATGTCATTCAATATTATAATTGAGTACATATGTAGAAGGCGTTGTGTAAATGTTCATCTCGCCTCTTGTCACGTGCTGAATTTTTTGGACTTCGATCGACACACGGTACATATTTGCGAGTCATAAATAGTTGATTTCTGTGTCTGTTTTTTATATCTGTTGTTTAAAAGTTTTTAAAGTTGCCCGCAAGACTAAATCCTAATATATAATTTTTTAAAAGATCGAAAATAATAAACATATTACAGTATCTTAGTGTCCCAAACATTTATTATGGACGGCATACGCCTAATAATATTACGTAGGCAGACCGTAAACATGCTTTTTTCATTAGTAACACCTATTAAAATCTGACCGCCTCGTTGGTTTTGCGGTATACCTAAGCTGCGTGCAATTGTGAAGGGGATAGATTCCCAAATTGGTGATTGTTAGCGCTTGGAATCTGAAAATAAGTCACACACGGCAAATTATACGTATCTGCTTCGTACCTACGTGCGACCTAAAACCGTAGCTAAAAATGACAAGTGAGAATCGGCAATGAATTGCCGTAAATCTTAGAGTTCGAAAAAATGGTTCAAGTAATATGCAATGGTCACGTGATACCACGTGACCTTGTGGTCAGAGGTCAAAGGTCATATTCATTTCGGAGTATATCGACTATGCTAGGTCGAATGGCGTTGACCGCGAGTCTCTAGCTCTTACGGTTCTTGAGTTGAAAGTTGTATAACAGACAGACGGACAGACGGACGGACGGACAAAACTGTTGTATAAGAGTTTTTCCGAACTCTAATAAAGAAGAAACACCTATGCCTACGCGTTAGCGGAATTGACTGCACGGACGGCGTAGTGGTCGCCTCGCCATTGCCACTGCGCCGAGTGTTGTGGGTTCGAATCCAAAACGGGACTAAAATTTATGTCATCTACAAATTGCACTCTTAATAAAACAGCGACTCGACTCTAAATTTTAAAGTAAGGCAATTTGAACTCTAATTGTATATGTTAAATTCAAATATTATATTTGTGTTAAATCATTGCAATAGAGTTCAAATTTGTTTATCTTAAATACTGAGATAAGTCTCTGTTTTATTAAGAGGGCGAAATGGTTATTTCGAGTCTGGGTGTTCTTTACAGTCTGCTGTTTGAATTTTTGTAAAGTTCCTGCGATACAAGAATTATTCTTAGTGCGGGAGTTGTAAAGGAAAAATAGGTGTGAGTGTATGTATATAGTATTGAAAACACATAAAAATAAACAAATGTAACGTAAACGTATTAAACTTAACCTCAATACATTACTGTATATCTTTACACACAGTTTATGTATCAGACTAATAATCGTAGAATGTTTGTTGTGTAAATAACTATAACTTACAGAATTGAATTTCTAAATTGTATTTGTATAGTTGTTTGATATTAAAAGCAGTATAATTGTATATTCATTAATTTACGAGTATATGTTATTGCTTACCTATCTGATATAATCAGTTTATACGACCACGCACACGAATACACACCAACGCAAGGGTCATATTCATAAAATTTACAAGAGTAGGTACTGAAAAAGATGTCGTATTAAGTGAATTTTTTCAAAAGTATTGTTCATCATAATGCATAAGAATACGTGCTTGTCTAACAACGATGCTGTATAATATAATAAAGATTTACAGAAAATATATAAATAAAATTTTTTTACACTGCATTTATTGGATACATTGAGTATTTTAACTATCTATCGTATTAAGCCTTTAGTAAGATGTTTTTTTTTTATGCGTAAGGCCGATAGTCTCACGTCTACAGCCCCGAAAATATCTGGAAAGATGTATTACACCCACATTTGGCCAAGAGTGTTTTAAAGTCCCACGTAATAGGGAAGCAGCATATTGCCGAGCCAGACTTCGTGCTGCTAATGAGAATATCTTATCAGTAAAACCCAATAGCACTTTGCCCGACCTGGGTATCAAACCCGAGACCATCATGCATAACAGTAGGTGGCGTAGCATTAACTACTACTACGCCACCGAAACAGTTAACATTTCATTTCATATACATACATACCTAGTCTTGCCATAAATTTTGTTACAAGAAAATTAAAAAAATTCCATTGCGTGAAACATTTATCACTGTAATGTGTGTGTTTGTTTATATATTAATATAATAACATTAAACATACATGAAGCTCATTCAAAATGATCTCCATTGGCTTTAATACAGTCCTTGAAACGTAGAGGCCAGTTATCAATAGAGACACGCATTCTCTCCATGGGAATCTCCATACTTTGTGTAACGCTATCACAGCTATTTGGTTCTCTTTATCACCTCACTCCATTTTAATATCACAAAAATATTTAAGACTGATTGGCCCGAAAATGAGTAAACACAATGAATATTCATATAAAAGTGCCAGATTCCAAATTCAAGTGTAATACTATGTATTTTTTAAATTGTAACAGTATTTATGGTCAGACTAAGTACATTCCCGCACAAGTCAAACATTTGTGTGCATGAACATGGATCTTTGTCTTGGTCTGGGTGTTTCTATGAATAATATGTATATATTTACAAAAAAAAAGTATCTATGTATGTTTATCCATTGTCTAGTACCCATAGTACAAGCACTGCTTAGTTTGGGCTAGATGGTGTTGTGTGTATGTGGTAGAATATTATTATTATTATTCGGCTCGAATCTAAAACTTGTATTTAAGGTAGTAGACCCTTAATACAAGTTTTAGATTTAAAGCATTGCTTAATATTTCCTTTGCAAATTCTAAAATAGGTTTGTATTTTATTATGTGTGATTGTAAAAACAATACTAACGCTAGTTGTTTGCAGTACAATCTTATTTAATCTCAGTTATCTTTGGGAGGTACCCAATAAAATTACGCGAAAGTTATTCTTATTACACAAGTTAGCTACAAGAAATCCACAGTTTAGCCAACTTGCAGTTGAATTAAACTCCTGTTAAACTGTATAATCGTTACTTACAGCGCTGCAATTATGATAATTGACGCGTTTTATAGACACGGCGCGGCGGGGAATTTACCTCCTTCTGACTTAGTTATTCAACGTTTGCCAGAAAATATGGCCTTCGTTAGGGTGTATAATTCAGGAGTACTCCGCCTTAGTACTTTAAATGTAGTATAAATGTAGATCATTGTGTCTTTAATGTCTTAATAATTTTGAGTTAGAACTAGATTATTAAAATTGATGAAAAATACATTTTCAATATTTTTAAAATAACAATCTCTAAATGACTTGCGGTAAGCTTATACTAGAAAAATAGTGTTATTGGGATATCATTGCATTGCCTAAAACATATAATTATATATGTAATATTTTGTTGTCCAAGTGTGTGCCAAAGCCGAAACAGTTAATAATAACGAAACATACTAACCGATTCACGGGGTGTTTTAATTTGAAAATCATTAAGGTATTTGAAAATCACTTTTTCAAATTCCAAATCAGCATGTTGTTTTTTAGATCTCTTCTCCTATCATGACGCTCTAGGTTAAGTTAAATGAGTCACACTCTCACTACTCACTACACAACTTGAATTTATGTAGCATAATATTATCAACCGTTTTACGTGCTCCCAAAACATAAAGTTGTATGGTATTTATTTTCTATCACTCACCTAAGAACTTGATCGCGGCTGTCTATATAGATTTATTAAAAGATTTACTTACATGCTTACATAGATTCACACCTGTTGCCTGGAGAGGTATGCAAATACTTCTTATTTCCACGTGCTACGATCCTATGTGTATGCACACACCAGCACCAGTCAGGTTAAGAGAGTTAATTGAATAGAGAGAGAATGTCGACTCTTGACTTCTCTTCAGAATGTCATTGATTTGATCAGAGAAAGTTCTTAAAAATTAAAATTTTACAGTCTTTCCTTTTTTTAAGTATATGAGTTTATGTATAGAATTACTTAAATGTGTTACTTTAGCTACTATAATATTTTTTATATTTTCTCAGGGTGGAGTTAGAATCGTGGTTGGACAAATCAACATACTCTCACGGCGAATCCATCAGAGTCGGCGTCGTCGTCGCCAACCACTCCTCCAAAACTGTGCGACGGATTAAGGTCAGTTACAAAAATACATCCTCAAAATTATAAGCAAAGGTGCAGGATCCAGCTATGTTTAAAGTCTATAATATATATGTTTTATTAAGGTTTAGTAAGGTTTGGGCATGTAGAAAGAATGGACGAGGAAAGGCTGACTAAGAAAGTTTATAAGGCTAGTGTAAATGGAACAATCGCAAGAGGAAGACCTAGGCGAACGTTTCTCGATCAGATCGGAAGCGTTCTGGATAAAGGCCAGGTTAAGAGCACTTTGAACCGACGGGCGTGTATGAGGAATGTGATGAAAGTGAATGAAGCCAGTGAAGTATGTCAGGATCGTAGCAAATGGAAATCCGTAGTCTCCGCCTACCCCTCTGGGAAACAGGCGTCAATCTATGTATGTATGTATGTAAGACTACTCCCGCACTGGGGTTGAAGTTGAATATGGCATCGAACCCTGTGTCGTGGGAGACTTTACAAATATACAAGTAAAGGATACAGCGTAGACCCAAACATAGAACAGTCACTTGTGGATCACACAAATAATTGTCCCAAGTGGAATTCGGGGAAGAGGGAAGACCAAGAAGAAGGTACACCAATCAACTGAAAGAAGTTGTGAAAGTTGAAACTTATAAGGAACTGACAGAGATGGCATTGGAAAGAGAAAGATGGAGATTGCTACACCGACAAGTGCAAAGCACTTAAGTTTTGGATGGATGATGGATGGAAGTGGAATTCGAACCTACAAGAGTCAAAGCCTGCATCTGGACATTATTTCAGATTCCTTGCTCTCTCTGAGAATAATCTTACAGATGAATCCAATAACAGTTAGAATCGAGTATGAAACTCAAGAACGGTTATAAACATATATTCAAACTTATGTTACCGGTCTAATGAGACAATCTTATCTTTATTACTTTAGAGTAGCGGCACGTATGTGTGTATGTGAGCTCCAAACGTAGCAGGCAAGCGATATATTATCGAGACCGATTGGACCTAAAGATTGCACATGTAATAGGTAATTATGGTAATCTAATACAACGTGACATTGAAAATTCTAATAGTGGAGCAAAATATTTAAACTTCTTCAGCGTTGAAATTAAACTACTATATACAGATTTTATCGTGTTGTTTATTTTTACATAATTTAGAAACTGTTACACTACTACTAGATATTATTAAACTTTATTAACACATTCACTGACACAAAACCACTCTTAATAATTTGTGATATGGCACACAAACTTTCAATACAAAATGACATTACATCTGGGGACGTATTGCCACACTACACGGTTTTAAAAGTATGTGTTGCGGCAGTAACGGTCAGAGACGTAACCGCCTGTAGGCGGACATTCATACCAAGCGAGTTCTAAACCGTGTGTTACGGCAGGAGTGTTTGCTGTGGCTCTAGCGGTCTGTATTTTAGCCTAAAACGACACAGAGTCATATCCTTCCTATAAATGCTATGGGAAATAGTCGGCCGTGGACGGAGTTTTACTTTTAGTGTATTTTAAATTGTCGCCTACAGCCGTAGTGCCATATTATGAAGGTCATAATTCACGTCTCTCGACGCACTGTCCGAGAATGTGTTAAGTTTTAAGCTAATTAAATTATTAAACCTATTTATATTTAAGTTTACACTTTTCCCGACGTTTCGGTTGCTTTTCAGCAGCCATGGTCAAGGGGAGACTAAGATGGTAGCTGTCTCAATGTTCCAGTGTAGTTATTTCAAAGTACCCGAACATAATTTAATCATTGGTGTTTCTATTTACGCAGAATGATTCTTGATGATGATTCTTCAGCGTATTACTATTTATCATTGTATCAACAAAACCTTTTTTGCTTATTCTTGTCGGTGTACCGGTCCTTTTTTTATCTTTTACCATCCAATAATACCTACTTACTGTGGTATCAAGCGCTAATATTATAAATACCAAAATATTTTTTATATTTGATAACATAATTTATATCAATAATGTCACATTGACCTTTTGCACTGTATACATGGTTGAAAGAAAAATACTAATAACCTTTTACCCGTATCCTCTTAAGAGGAAACACAAGGGCCGTTTTTCCATACAAACGTAGTCCCCTGTTTCCTCTCTGGATAATTTCAGTAGCGAAATAATTTTTTCCAAAATATGTAAGGCCTCTATTGGCCCTATGTTTTCCTTTTGTTCCATAAATTAATTATTAAAAGGGACATGAGCCTTTAAAAACCTTAAAATTTGGCCAGATTTTCCGCTGTGTTCACATCCATAAAACAAATTTGACTACATTATATAAAAAAAATATACATAGGAACACGGCCAAAGCCTTTAATTTTAATTTTAATGACAAAAGTAGTTAAATCAGTCAAGTTTTGGAGAAGGAATCAGTGGAGTACGAAACGTTGGTTTTGTGTACTAGGTATTTTCGGTCCAAGCTGCAGCTGTCTCTATCGCGCTCTGCGGGCACTGCGCGACAGCAATAAATTTTACAAATACCTTTTTTTCAATTCTATCGCCTTTAGTGTTTCCTCTTAACATCATATTTAACAACTTTTGCTTTACCATTTTTTACAAATTTTAATACATATTTTAACAAATTTTAAAATGTAACCTCGTCTCCTGTACATACAACGTCTCTAAACCGCGGTGTGTTGCTTCGTTACGCAGCTGCTGTTATACGCGACCGCGAGTCGAAATTTAAAAAAGTTGTTAAATAAGGTATAAAATATGTTAAGGGTAAAGAATTACTAGTATTTTTTTAATTTAACCTATATTATAGATGATATCAACACTGTCTGTTATATAACCCACTGTTGCACAAGGGCCTCGTCTCAGTACTAAATAAGTGTTAAGTTATTACCATGATGCAGCAGACATTACAATAAGTTTTTGAGAACAAAATGTGTGTAGTAGAGCCTCGCTGATTTCAGCATGTATGGGTCGGCTCAACCGGGGAAGTACTACTCTCTCACAGAATATCGACGTGAAATAGCAGTACCAATAGGTACCGAACGAAACACATCAGTAGGAATACCTACTGTTGTGTTTCGTTCGGTGAGTGAGAGTACCAGAGGCCCAATCACCCTCTTGCCCCCTTCCCGCTCCTTGCTCCACTATGTTTTCCCCATGTTAATTATTTTATGTGCAAATACTATGTACTATCAAAATATATTAAATATACACTGACGGACTCATAAACTGCATTAATGCCGAAGACACCTTTGAAATAAACATTTTAACCAAGTATTCAAACTTTTTATACAAATTTAAATTGAACCCTATAGTGTGGTTCGTTAACTTCATAACAGCGTAGTATCATATCCTTAAGTGTATGTTTGTATACTGGAAAGGACCATTCAATTTTTTTGAACAAAATCTATAAATGTAACAAAAATTGGTTTTGGTTGGTTTATTGAAAATAAGTATTTACAATTAAAAAGTTTAATTACACCTTTTTTTATATTGCTACATTATTTGAGCTTATAATAGTAAAAACAATTTTCGAGTATATTTATTTTCCTGCGCTTATTTAATCTTCTATAATGTAAAATCAATCTATAATGATTATTATTGACTATTACTGTAACTGAACACACACAAATACCCGATTTATAATCAAATTTTTACAATTAATATGCTGTTATACTAGAGTAGAACGTACACGTTGTAATGTCGCCGCACGCATATTGGACTACCGGTCACTTGCTTTCGCGTGCCGCGTATACGACAACTACCTACAGTGATGCAAGTGATTTACATCAGTGTTAACAGTCGCTTGGAATTATGTTATTTACATCAGTTTACAAGTTTCTATTTTCGAAACTAAATGCTATTTTAAAATAAATTTTACAGTATAGAAAATATAGGTTATTTTAAGGATTTTGATGCAAAAATCAGTTTTCCACAATTTGCGGGTTGGACGGTCCGTCGCTATGTATTTTTCTGTTCCCCTGGCAACGCGTTTACGAAATTGTATGATGATCGGTTGAGTAGTTTATGAGTGAAAGCGTAACAAAAAAACTCACATTTACTTTTATAATATACTACATATTGCCCGCGGCTCCGCTCGCATAAATGTAGCTTAAGTTAGATTAGATTATCAACAATACTTTTTTCTGGGTGAAAGATATTGTAAGTCCTTTTTCGTACCCCTGATAACGTGTTCACAAAACTTCATGGTGATGGTTCGAGTAGTTAAGGCGTGAGAGCGCAACAAACCAACAAACAAGTTAACATTCGCATTTATAATATTACTTAGGATAAAGCATTAGCTACGCCTTGATTTTCGATTTAAACGTGGCTTCAATCGCAGCGTGAGACGCGTGTAATCATGAGCGACACAGACCCAGCAAACGGAGTACATATCCCTCCTTAGGCACCGTTTGTCGAATAAATGAAACAAGCACCTTAGTTGTAACAAGTACGTAAGTTTAAGAAACTTTTAAGAAATATCAAAATAACAAGCGCTTCATTGTATATTCATTGAAAACAAGTCATGTGTCTAATATATGTACATATTTTAACAGGTGAAAGGAAAATATTACGAACTGAAAGTTATCCGTCTTGGAAACGTGTTTTAAGATTGTTCGCAAGTTGAACAAACTTTGTACTCATTTCCCTTAAAATGTTTTTGCGTAGGCTTTATATTGTACTAGGTTTTGCTCGCGTATTTGTTCGCGTTATGTAAATTTTGTCAATAAATTTATATCTTCGGACTCTGTGCTTTATATGAATGTAAGGTACCATATCCTATGGCCCTTTCTGTGCCTGTGTAATGATAATTATAACCGATCGAGGACTTAAAGGGTGAAAGCGTTACAAACAAACTCACTTCAGTTAGGATACAAAAAGGTATTGTTACTTTTACTTTAAAAACTATATAACATTGTAAATTGTACATAACTTAACTGCTGAAATAAATGAACATAAATTACACTATATGAGAAGGGTTAGGTATTTTATATTTACTAGCGGTCGAAATTCAACCATAATTGATTTAAATTTTAAGATTGATCGTTATTAAGGTTTTATTGACTATAATTGTACCCTTATAATCACATTTCACGGTACTTGAGATATGTAACCATAGTTACGAAGAATTGTACGACATCAGCCGAACAATGCCGAAATACTACGAACACGATTTGACTGCGTGTGTCAAATGCATGTTTGTGTGCGTGTAGTGTATTTTCATTATTTTCAAGTATTTCTAATGCATATTTTATAAAAATATTAGGATTCTCCACTCCTTCTCAATATAAACTTTAACTGTGCCAAATTTCATACTCCACCATCCGCGCAATTTACGTAAAAAGAGGTACAAAGTTTTGCTTCACGTATTAATATATAGATTAGAACTGAATCTAAGAATAAATTACTATTTACTGAAACATAAGCTTGTTCAGAAATCAGCCGCTTTCCACGATATTTATCTTTCTAATTTTATTAGACAACTCCCGCACTAGTAAAAAGCTCTATGTCGCGGGGGACGTTACAAATATTTAGACAACGGACACAAAGAACATCCATACTCGGTACAACCATTTGTGGATCACAATTTTTATGTACCCTGTGTGATTCGAACCCACAATACTCGGTGTAATGACCGTGGAGAAGCAACCACTTAAACCACTACGCATCCGTGCAATGTCGCAAACAATATAGATACATTTTCGGTAATATTAGCTCGTACAATGTAACAATAATAATAGCACTTGGCAAGACTAATTACATGTCGGATATTGTCGCTATAACCAAATACTTGAGGTTTATAATAATAATTCACGACAGCAACACATGATGATATCATGTCAAAAGCAATCGTAACATGATCGCAATACCAAGTGTGTTATTGGATTCTGATATCGGTAATTTATAGTCAAGTTCATTCACCCTGTATTTTGACAATAAATTACCATGACGTAGTTTGTGTTAAGGGGCATCTAAATATGCAATATTTTCAGTAACATAATCGACCGGCCAGCTTAAGAATTCTCTAATGTGTTAATAATGCTAAACGAAATAAAGCGGCGGCGGCGGACCATACGTAAAATATTGTCGTATCAGTGCTCATTATGGGTGCTGGCAACGTTAAATTTCACTATGTATATTGTAGCCACACATTGTAGAAAGTCATTTCGAAGTAGGTTCGCCTTGCATATTATATGTCCAACTAATATTTGTCTGACATCTCACCTCCTTCTTGATTATACAACGTAAAAAGTAAGAACTCAATCGTAGTTAAAAACGTTACATACGATAAATATACATATATATTTTGTATACTCACGACTGCATCCCCAAATGTGCGTCACTGAAAGTCACATTCAGATTGCCATGATATATAATATATGTATATATATTACCACCGAGATCATGAATGGGATCCAAGGTACTACCAGTTAGAGGCTCTAGTGACAGAAACTTTCTTACGATGGGTACCGTGCTAAATATCATTGTCTTATACCATTCATCGAGGCTTATTCTTATTATTATACGACACTAAAATCACAAAGCTTTGCACAAAACATCTCCAAGCTATATCTTGTGATCTTATGAGATCACTGTCGAAATAAGCTGCTATAAGCTACCTACTCAACCACAGCGCTGTGATGCAGCGACGAACGTGACTTGAGACACAACCGCACTATTTCACCGCACCGCTATATAAGTTGTACCTATATATAAGACATCTATTAACTATTTTATATTCATATTATTATGAATAAATAGCGATGTGCATTTCATGATAAAAATCGCGAGCCATCTCCCGGGCACAGTACTTTGCCTGGGTTTAAGGTTAGGTCCTTTTCTATACCCCTGAAAAAGTGTATGTGAAATTTCATATAGATCGGTCGAGTAGTTAGGGCGTGAAAGCGTAACATACAAACAAACTTACATTCGCATTTATAATATAAGTTAGGATCATTCTTCAGGTTATTTACGCGACCTGTATCGCGAATAAAGACCTAAAAATTATTATCTGCTACGTATGAAAACACGGTCAGAGATAGTATATCGTACTACGACTTAACAGTCAGTTATGCTTTCATCCAATCAAGTTTCAAATAGGGGAACGGTTCGAACGAATTATAATCAGTGACTAAGAATTAATCAACACTTGGATAAGACAATGTTCGAATATTTATCTTCGTCGGTCGCAATTTTACATTGCTAAAACATAACATAAGATTAAATATGTATACACAATATAAAATCAAACCGTGCATTATCTCGCTTATTGCGTCCAATCGCTTTAAGTACTTAATGTTTTAAACGCTGCATTAAATCATCTTCTTAAATTATATTTTTAATGGATCGGTTTTACTTTCTACGATACGCTAACTCCAATTTTTAAATCTTTAGATTGTCTCATTGGACTTGTTTTATATGCCGATGCCTGGCTCGGGCTTATGCCCGATGTTTACCTGTTAGCAACTGCTTAGTAGCAGTTCGTAGTCGGCAAAAGTCGTCGTGATATGATAATAGGCTCACCTCCAATTGCGTCGGACCTTAAACATAGCTGGCTAATTGTGAGTGTAATCACCCTGGCGCGACTCTATGTATGTAAACTGCAGTATTGTAATTAGTATTTTTTCTTATCAGGTCTTGGTAGTGCAACACGTGGACGTCTGCATGTTCTCCAACGGGAAGTTCAAGAATGTCGTAGCGCTGGTCAAGGGTGGCGATGTGGTGCTGCCTGGCCAGACTCACACCGATACCTACACACTCACGCCACACAGAGGTAACTACTTTAAAAATAGAGTTTATATCAATTCAATACCCTCAAGTCTGATTAAAGATAATTAGTACAGTACTATTGTCCCCAGGGATCACCAAAAATTGGATAGCGCTTGAAGATTCATACTCAAAGACTGGCGCCAGTCTCGCTTCCACAGTGCTGTGCAACAACACGCCAGAGGATCGAAACGTCTTTGCTATTTACGTTTCTTATTATGTCAAAATAAAGCTAACATTCAGTGCAATGGGCGGAGATCTATCACTAAAACTACCTTTCACTTTGACACATTCCTGTATTAACGAAGCACCCACAGACAGTGTAATAGAAGAAGCTACTCACAAAATGATTCTAGAAGGTAAAGAAAATAGCGATGAGGAAGACAGTAAAGCTGAAATAGAGAGAGACAAGCAGAACAACAATGGCGAGGACGAACCTCACGAAACTGCTTTCGGCGATGATACTGAACTCAAATCTCCAGACGATCATCGTTGCGTTGCTGACGTACTAGTGAACATTGAAAACAAATTGGACCGACCAAAAAAAATCGTTACGCCCGAACCCCAAACTGAAGCCCGCCCAGTGAAGCCCAGCGAGGAGGAACTAAATCTGATTGTCAAATACCCAGGGTCGGACACGTGATCCGACGAGGAATTAGACAATACAGGCCAGCTGAAGAAGACTGACACACAAGTGAATACACCTGAAATCATCAAAAGCAAGGAGGACGTCCAAATTCATAAGAGTGGTTTTGCTGAAAATCTTAAGAGAGCTGTGTGTTGTATAGACCGAAGACGACAGTCGTAGCTTAGCACATACTCGATCCATAATTATAATTTACGTAATAAATATATATAACGACTCTGATACTTATTTTGTAGCATTTGCCGTTCAGCAGAGTAAATATGTGTGTATTTACATTTATACTGCGGAGTTCAATTTCGTATTCAAATACATATATTTGAGGTACGAGAAACGTTTTTTAACATAACAACAAACAAAATATTTTGTTGTCTTACCTGAAAATTTACTTTGCGTGATACATATATACTATAAATTTTAGATAAGGGCAGAAAATGTTTTGTGAACTGTTTTTACTAATCAACATTACCTAAAATTACTTCAAATATTTCCAAAGTCGTAAGAAGACTAAATGAAAACAACGTCAATCGAAAATCGTCTGAAGCTAACGAATTGCATCTAGTCATTAGATAAGAGAAACTTCAAAATGTATTTTATTATTAAGGTTTTTGATAGATGTAAGACTCGTCGGTTCGCCGACAAATGAAGCCTGAATGGATATTACGCTTACTAAATTGTAGTCGGTGTTAGTAGATTTACTATAAGATTAGTAGGTATTTAAACTTGTTTCAACGTTAATCATAAGATTACTATTAATTGTCAAATATTCAGAAGTTGGTGCATCATTAATCACATGTACAAATTCTATTAACTACGTTTCTAAAGCCGTCAGACATTTACACGTGGCGTATTGCGCCGCGTTATTCTTATTCAACGGTAATTATTTGGGGTAATGCCTCGAGAGACTTATTCTTAATATAACTACAGTAATTTCAATGTGCAGAAAACATTATAAGTTGCAATTTCAAGTTTGCACCAATCAGACATTTATCTGAATAAGCCTTTCACTAAATTCTTTTCTACTGAGGATAAAGTTTAAATGGTCGCAATCCGTTTAAATTGATATTGAGTTTTTGGGTGAAAGACAAATTTATTCGTTGCACCTGATCAGAGTTATCAAAGTTTTCGTGTTACAGATGTTAGGTACGACGTCATTTTACGATGTAGTAACATGATGATCTTTATATCAATACATATTGTTTAGAATCATGATCAAATTAACATTAATAGGTCGAATATTATAATGTTACTGACACAGTAAAAAACTTACTCACTCATGGTTTTCACACAATAGATCTCACAGCTATGTAATTTTTCTTTACTTTTAGTAATTATTAGTTCTGTTTTCCTTTGTTGTGTATAATATTTTAACATATAACACCGGTAGAGCTATAATCTGGCTGTGTATTGAAACTCTATACCCTGTTTCTCTTTGATGAGCCAAATAAATAAATAAATATACATAATGTCTCACATGCTTTTAGTGACCTTGAACTGAGTATATGTTTTATTCGTCTGATAATGTCAAAGGCTTACTTTGCCTTTTCAGTAAAACGAAAAGGCGTCAAAGATACATTCAAATGTGTTTGTTTTATATGTGTAATATGATAAACGTTTAATCCCTTTGATTCTCCTTTGACGCTTTATTCGATGTCAGTTTCGGTTATAGTATTAATAAAATGCCATCTCTTTGTAGCGTCGCAAGAAAAATTGGTATTACATTTGAACAAATGTTTTAGGCATTTCGCGAGAGTGTTTTCTTTATACGCATATTTCAGATGATAATAAAGTAAGTAAGATGCTATAATTTTTAAGCTAAGTGCAACTCAATATCTATATATATATATATATATATATATGAGTTTTATGATATTAGGGTTAAAATGAACAGTAGATTAAATAGTGCCTCATCTTCTAGCTATCAGTTTTGTTTTCTTTTACATTAAAATGAATATAGGTAGATATTCTATGTAAGACGAAAAGGGAGCAAATTAAATTGCAGCTTCCTAAAGTTTACTTAACGATTAAGCCTTCTTGTGTATATTTGCTTCTTTTCCTATAATGTAAAAATATTGTATATTATTTTTTTAGTCGATAAGTACGTACTTTTGCAATTTATTTCAATTCCAAACAACTAGTTTAGTTATAGATGAATACTTTATAAGTATTGGCAGAACTTAGCATTAATTGTTTATATATATAGTATAAAAAAAATTAATTATAGTGTTTATATAGTAGAAGTTATGTAAACGTATTTTGTAAGTAATCAGAATTTTACTTCGACATTTATAAACAAAGAGTAACATTTAGAATAAATTGACACATTCATATTTCATATAAATTTAGTTATTCTGCTTAGAGGGATGTATATATTTATTCCGTCGCCAACCTAAGGGAGTGAACCATGCGAACACCTTAACAAATGAAATTTGACACAGTGGGCGAACTGTATCAGAATTCGTATGGCAATACCTTTGATCATATCTCTAGCTAATATGTTAGACAATAGAGATTTGTAGGTACTTTGTAATGTCTAAGTATCCCTGGTTTGAAAATTAATATTAGTGCTATCATTCCTTCGACGAAACAACTTTGTCATGCAAATTTGGTGATCCAGTACCAAGTACCCGGTGAACCAGCGATAAACACATTTGTCATGCGGACATTACTTGGTGATCCAGTAACAAGTTCCCGGTGAGCCATCGGAAAACGTAGGTACGTTTGCTCTGGGCTGGCGGCTTGATTATAAAACAAGTAAATAATATTTCGTAGATATGCATCAGTAGAGTAAGACTTCAAATATTTAAGTGCACCATTATAATTGTACGTGTATCGCTGTAGATGGTATGTAACTAGACATATTTTTCAGTGTTTGTATATAATGTAAATATATTCCAAAAATTTTTCATCGTTTTATTTTAATGTAACCTCTTCCGAAACCATTACATGTAAATTTCTATTACTTGCAACTTCATTTTAAGACAATAATTTTCAGTTTCAGTTTTATTAAAAAAGACATCTCTCGCACTAGGAATAAATCCTGTATCGCGAGAGACTTTACAAACATTTAATTTTTAAGTCTTAGAATACCAGAGATAATTAAAAATCTATTGTTTCTGGCAACTCGTGTACTGATGCGAATTAATAGGTTAAACAATGGACAGAAATAACTGGCACTTGTGACGTTTTGGAATCAAACAACACCTGCCGCAGAAGAAGAGTCGAGTTGAATACTTAATCCCCTACGCCAACCGTGCAATCAACTCAACATGATAAAGACTTTAATGTATTTTTTATTTTATTTATTATAATCTTAGAAATGGTATACGGCACACGACGATATTTCGATTTCCAGACCAAAGTTTCCATCAAACGCGTAATTGAAAATTGCCAGAGGCAATTCATGTGTCAGGACATGAATGATGAATATTTGTCGATAAGCAAATATTGGCTCAACGTTATGAATCGACTTAACGGTAATTTCATGTACGCAATTGGTATACGTAGATATCTGACGTGACGTATGTTTGAGTACAAACATTGCAAATTGATTAACCAATTTTAGATAATATTTATTTTAGTATTTTAACTAATATTATAAATGCGAATGTGAGTTTGTTCCTTTGTTACGCTTTCACGCCTCTACTACTCGACCGATCATCATGAAATTTCAGATACACTTTGTCAGAGGTACAGAAAAGGACATATCGTACTCTTGATAAAACAGTGACTTAAGACGAAATTTGAAAGTAAGGCAATTTCAACTTTATTTGTGTGACTAAAAATTTTAGTATAATAATTGTGTTAAGTACTTGCAATAGGGTTCACATTTATTAAATACAAAATACTCAGATGAGTCTCTCTTTTATTGAGAGTGCGATATATCGTTCATCCAGAAAAAGTACAAACCTTACCTATATTTATGCGAGCGAAGCCGTGGGCAAAATCTAGTAAAATTATACCTATATATGCAAATGTGAGTTTGTTTGCTTTTTACGATTACACGTCTTAACTACTCGACCGATCATCATGATAATTGCATACACTTTGTCAAGGGTATAACAAAAATCCTTAATCTTTTTCAATACGAATGTGCTCATAAGAGAGATTTGACAAACTGATACTAAAACAAATAATGATATAACCCCCCAGTGGAATAAAGGCGTAAGAAGAATACGCTAACTTTAGAGGAGAGCAAAAGAACCGTTTGATTTAATTTAGTGTAAAAATGACATAAGTAAGATTAAATTTTTAAATTTAGTGTCTTTTTATAAAATTTTAAGGTTTATGGTTGAAAACTATCAAACTTAATATGACGCGACTAATGATTTTATTTTACAACGGAAATAATTGAGCTCGTGTATCTTTACTTACAGTATTCGAATCTGCAATTCAAAAAAATCGACGAAATTGTGCTTACGCTTTTATTATCATCTAAGTTATTATACAAAACAAAACGCACGAATGTTTATATTTACGTTTGAAATAGGTTACTGCCAAAACATAACAAACACATTAAGACACAAACGATTGAATGCTTTACAGTCGAATCAACTTACGGCGCAATTTCAGAACTTTCCACGAGTTATTACGCATCATTAGTGATATTGTACAGAGGAAATACAGTTAAATTCATGTGAATAGGTAAATTTATTCAATTAATTCCTCTGCCATTGTATTTGTTACAATAAAATGAATCAATGATGTATAAATTAACTATTTTGGAGACTATATTATTTAGTAATTAACTCAAATTGTTGTTTATATAGTTAACTAGATATGGCACACGGTATCGCTTGCTTTAATGAAAAATGCTGTCGAACTTCTATCACTTGGTAACAGCAAACATTTTTTATGAGTTGTTCTTTTATCTGTGTCATTTTTTGTACCCGTGTGTCAACGTGTATGTAAAATTTTATGATGATCGGTGAAGGCGTGAAAGCGTAACAAATAAAAAAACTTACATTCGCATTTATGATATTAGTAAAGATACACAAATCAATAATCTAATAGCAGCGATAGCTCAGTGGGGAGACCAACAGACTGCAATGCAGAGGGTCTCGGGTTTGAACCCACGTCACGCACATCTGACTTTCGAAAGTTATATGACTCTTCGAAATTATGTGCGTATTGATTGACAATTATCGCCTGCTCCGTGCCTCGGAGAGCACAATAAGCCGTCGGTCCCGGCTGCCATGAACATCTTTGGCAGTCGTTATTGGGAGAGTGTCGACACAAAAGATCCCACTGGGTCGAAGTGTCGCCGGTCCGCACTGACTGGCCCCCACATAAAATACAAACATACACAAATCAACATTCCACGTTAATAATAATAATAATATCAACCCTGTATTAAACTGCTGGGCACGGGGCTTTTCTCAGTGTGAGAATGGTTAGGCCATAATCCACCACGCTGGCCTAGTGCGGGTTGGCAGACTTCACATATCTTCGAGAACGTTATGGAGAACTCTCAGACATGCAGGTTTCCTCACGATGTTTTCCTTCACCGTTAAAGCGAGCGATAATTAACTATACACTGCTGTTAATAATTATTTATCTACAAACGATTATATTTTATAAAAAAATTATTTGATGTATCTCTTTATTAGCATTTCTAGGCATACTAAATACTGACTGCCTTGTTGGTTCGCCTATGTATACATTTTCTGCTATCATTAGTTCCCAGGTTTAATTTCCGGGCCGGATATTGTGTTATTGATTTTTCTCTTGGGGAATTCACCGTAGCAGGACATGTCTGGCAATGTGCACTGCAGAGGACGATAACCCTGTATTTATTATATCCGACCTAAAGCACAGTTAGTGGAATGTAGGTGTAATACTCGTTCAGAGGTATAATAATAATAGTAATTGATGCTACGGCAGACGCCGTATTTCATCGAAAGTTACCAATATACCAGTCCACCAAACATCCATACCCATAGCCCATATATTAGAATCCATACGCAGCAATTGTTCTGAGCCTGCTGCGGCTAGTGCCGCTGTAGATGTTTTATCCCACCTTTGATTAAAACTCTCGAAGGGCCTTTTCACATTGGACCCATGTCTCCGTGTAAGCCTCCCAGAGCCAGGTATTTTCCTAATATAATATGTTCGAAAATACCTGTGATAAGAGAAACATAGTAATAATAATTATTTATTTATTTTCTTTATAAACATGCAACAATTTATAAAAAAAACTATTCTCGTAGCAGTACACAGTTTGGTACGGTGTCTAATCGACAAAAATTACAGACTCGCTTCTATTAAGTTGGATTAATCAGTCATGTCTAAGAATACATTACATATTTAAAGTATAAATTATGGATTTATATACATTGTTAATGGGAATAATAGGAACTTTTAACAAAATTTTGTTATCACATAATGTGATCATACGTCCATGCATAGGATTATAATATATTATTGGTCACCAAAACTATTAAATCGCTAATAGTGATGTGCTTTAATTACCTATGTGCTGTAATCAATATTGTTTTAATTCATATAATTTCAACACAATGTAAAAATTGTAATGAACCAATAAAAAAATACTAGATGTAATTAAAAATTGATTGTGTCTGGCTACCGGTGTACTGCTGCGACTCAGTAGGTTAAATCATTGCTGGAAAATATTGGTGTCTCACAAATCATAACACTACCTATAATAATATTACAAAAAAAATTGATTTGTATTTGAGTACGTTCGTTTTTTTGTATGTGGTAAACAAACTCAATAATTACAAGGAGAAATTTAGAAATATATTCTCCTTTAGAAAGCTTCTTTATCCAGAAGTAACATACGTTATATAATATCACCCTACGAGCCACGAAGGCGTAGCAGTGCTCAAAAACGTGGAAGAAATTGCGCGGGCCGGCTAGTAGAAAACATAGGTATATTAAGGACGTTATGTATTGAAAACAAACTCCATGGAAATTTACTATTACAATTTTAGTTTATACGTAAAATGTTGCAATATTTCAATTAAGTCAACGCTTTTTCTCACTCATACCCCTCCGCGGGGGCAGGCTGAGGAGTTATGTCGGACTCACCGGGACAAAGAAAGATGATAATGGACATCTCGATAATACCGACTAAACCTACCACGGTGTTCTTTGACTAAACCGCTATCGACGGATCCGCGTGAATCACGTTCACATGCAGGCGCGACCCCGCCTAGGTTTCGGCCCGCAGCGCGCAGTTAGAAACGGCAGGTCACTACACAAATAGGTAGAACCTTTAGACACTACTAATTTTAAACCCTACTGTCCCTTCCCCTTGAGGGAGGACGGACAAGAGAATAATAAGTATTTTTTTATTAAGTGACGTAAAACATTTTCAAGATTATGAATTAGAAAAATCTATATTGTCTACGAAATCCAGAATAATAAAATAACCTTAAACTGAATACTCCAGTATAGAATACTTTAGTATATATCTCTAAAATGTATTATTTTATAATCAAATATCACTTCTATAATAACTAGAAGCAATACAACTTAATGCGGACAATGCAACATGCGGATTAAGAAGTCAGTTTGATGATGAAAACAGCCAAAATACAAATGATACCGACCTATTATTTTATACAATGCAGGCCGAAATGAAAAAATAATAAAGTCCTTTAAAGCTTAATAATAAAAAAAAGAGCATCTTTAAGTGGAAAACTTGTTTCTATATTGTATAGGTAGCCAATAAATATGACGGAAGAAACTTTCAAGGATCCGTCGGCTTCACAAGAGGTAAGCTACAGTTTGCGTCTGGCAACGGAACTTATGTGAAACTTTCTCGGCCGTACACTTAAGCCTTAATGCTCACGAAAAGCGCCAAGATGGCAGCCAGCTTCAAAGCTCGAGCTACACACAATATGATGCAATTAAAATAGTAATCCTGTTAGTATTGTGAATGCAAAATGTTTTTGGTTTACATCCTTTGATTGTTACAAAGATGCTATGCATACACTATTAAACACAATTATGTAACATAAATTAGAATTGATGACTTTATAAATTCTATCCTTTGTATTAATGCCCTTTTTAGATGTGCACGAATACACTATGAGAATATTGTGAGATTCTAGAGTCGCCGTGTATCTTATATATGTAGGTAAACTAGATTTTGTCCGCAGTGTCGCACGCGTTCATGTAGATTTTGACAATAGATTTCTGGCCCTCGGGAACAGTAAGTTTTTTCTGGATGAAAGGTGCCTTATGTACTTTTCTGTACCCCTGAGAACGTGTATGCAAAAATAGCACGTTGAATGGACAAGTAGTTAAGCCGTGAAAGCGTAACAAACAAACAAACACACATTCGCATTAATAATATTAGTTAAGATACCGTATGCGTACTCACTTGTTTGAACGCTGGTCATTACTTTTGTATTACTTATTTTGTCTTGGGTCTGATAACACTCGTCGGATCGATTTAGTCGTAATAGTCACATACTGTAATATATGGCTATAATGATTTGACTCAGACAAACATTTGAATGCTTCGCCCATGCCTACCATAATTCTTTAGATAGCCATGTGACAAATTATTGAGTATATTTCAAATAAAAAATGTTAGTACATATACAGGTCCGGTAATTAATGGATAACCTTGAAATGTCCTACAGTAGAACTGATGGCCGTTCAGAAAAAATATGAAAAGAAATCTATCCTAACTACTACCCGAGATATGTCTTTTTTTTTATTACCATATTTTACTTTCTTGTACACTACCATAAATGAATGAATTCCATCGGATTTTTGTTGTTTTATTATTAAACACTAATTATGCTAATAGATAGACGGCAAAAAGTATGACTAGCTAATGCACTTTTTTTTATATACTTCTTTTATTTTTTCTGAACGGCTGTCAGTTCTGCTATAAGACATTTCAAGGTTATCCATTAATTATATTACCGGACACCCTGTATATGGCTGTTATTGCTGGCCAGTATATTGCAGCCACATTCTATAAAATAATGACCCTTTATAAATCTGAAAGTTTGTGTCTCATGGGTTTTACGCAGGCGAAGTTGCTAGCAAAAGGTAATAACAAATAAAAATAACTCTATCCTAAAAACTCGCTCAGTGCTCCATATTTCATACTGACACAGATTTCAGTTACCTAGTCATAAAGGTGTAAGCACATTTATAAGTAGGTAACAAAATTCACGAAGCAAGCGGACCCTCTCTCCTAAGTAACCGTCAAGGTCAAAACAAACATTGTCCACCTGTTCTAATTACTGAGTGCTGTCATGTTGTCAAAAGCTATTTATTACAGCCAAATTAACCCAAATTCTTCTCTTCATCTGAATAGAATATAATATCATCACTTTGATTTTCTTGGACAGCAATGATGATAAACAAGCACAGGGCCTCATTGTCAAACACCAGGGTTTTAATTCTCATATTGCTGAATTTACATACATACATAGATTCACGCTTATTTCCCAGAGGGGTAGGCAGAGACTACGGATTTCCATTTGCTACGATCCTGACACACTTCCCTGGCTTCATTCACTTTATCACGTTTCTCATACACGCTCGCTGGTTTAAGGTGCTCTTAACCTGGCCTTTGTCCAGAACGTCTCCGATCTGGTCAAAAAACGTTCGCCTGGGTCTGCCTCTTACGACTGATAAACTTTCTTAGTCAGTCTTTTCTCGTCCATTCTTTCTTAATTTATTTGCTAATTTATTTGCTTTGCTGAATTTATGGCAAAAGAAATAAAGATGCGAGGAAAGAAAGGAATGATGTGATTATTATTATTATATCCCGGATGGGTAAACTGTGATTACTATCTATGAACCGGTTTGCTGATATGGTTTGGCTACATGAAAAAACAGAAATGTACTCCATTCAGTTTTGATGTATAGGTGTGCTATGCTTCCATATGCCACTGTAACTTATATTAGCAAACAATATTATACCAAGGATATGCTTGAGAACATGCTGTAAGTCATGGTAAAAACTATTTCTCATTCTCAACTTTTATTTCTTATACCATCTTCATTACATTCAAATTAGCCATTTACTATCGGCCAGTAAGTTAAACTAGGTTATATTACCGTCAGTGGTATCACTAAATGCAAATTAGCAAAGATAAATTAGAAGATAAGGAGCTCTACAGCCAATAAAATGTGATTTATTTGAGATTTTCAGTAGCGTGATCAGATCATCATCATCAGGAAATCATCAGATTCGAGACGCAGCGTAGTCTCCATATAGTAAAAAAAATAATTCATTTGCGATGATCTTAAGTATACAGGTACCTTCCACAGCTGTGCAACTTCGGTTTGAGGGGATATACAATATGTAGCATGATATATAGATGTACCTCCGTCAATTGATTGTTTGATCAATGATTATTTTTATTATATTTTATTAATGTTTTTAGTACTTCTCGGCTACTTACTTAGATATGTCAGAGCTCAACATGTTACTGATTTTTTATGTTAGGACATGCTCATTAGCAATGTTCGTGTCCGTGGTATTTATCATTTTGGTATTATTCTGGTATTTATGAATATTATAAATTTTGTCACCCGTTTTGAGGAGCAAACTGGGATTCTCTTTTACAACTTCTATATAATAATAATGATAATTATATTCTACCACATACACACACCATCATCTAGCCCAAACTAAGCAGAGCTTGTACTATGGGTACTAGATAATGGATAAACATACATATATACTTTCTTTTTTTTTTTGTAAATACATACATAGAAACTGTTATATACTTCTGTTTCAATTCCTAACAAGTTCCAGTACATTCTGGCTTTCAAAAACTTGTCAAAACTTGGTGTATTTCTTAGTCCACTGCTGAACCTGGCTCCTCTGATGTTGTTAGAGTGTTGAGAATGCGGGTGGGATTAGTTAAAAAAATATCTCATTAACAGCAGGCGATACTGCAGACGCTAGACTCCTTAATTGCTTTGAACCTCAAACCTGAATTCAAGGCGTAAAACAACTCTCCCTACCCCGTCGAAGTTTTACAAGTATGTGTGTTTGAAGTTCTTAACAATAATTTGAAAGATCACGTTTCCACCGTTTGTTGTTAAACACCTCCAAAACGGCAAGCATTAGCTTAACGTTCTCCCCGAACGACAGGGGAGGAGTTAAGGGTAGATAGGCGGGCTATGCATACAAATTGCATCTGAAGGACTGATAAGCAAGGATCGTTACCGGGAATAATAATGAATATTAGTAGTAAGCACGCAACTCGGGCCTTGCGGAAACTGGAATTCGGTCAATTCTAGTTAGACAGAGAATTCAAATTTATTACTGTACATGTATTAGAAATACTAATGATACAAAAGAAAGTTTAACAACTTTATTGGTTCAAATGTGGAAGACATTTTAACACACATAACACCTTAAAATATAACGCCTTCTTTAGAAATAAATCCTGTCTCGCGGGTAAATTACAGACATTAAAAACACGGAAACAAAAAGCACCAAGACATACACACACACAGCAAACAAAAAAATGCACCGTTCTTGCGGGATAGATCTTTACAACCGAAGGAGCGAAGCATCGAAAACCACTAGTAAGGTATAAGAAAGACGTGAAACTACCAATAACAAAGATAAAATCATAATTTAACGTGATGGCAACTGTAAGTAAAGTTTGTTGTAGCAGTCACGAGGAGAATATTCATATAAACTTAATAAGCACAATGTACTTATCTTGTTTCTTATCAAATTATAAGAATGTATCTATATAACACAGTTAAGATAATTTTAGCGCTTGAGTACTTATTTATATACGAAATATATTCTAGGTATCAGACTTATACACACGGCGATTAAATAATTAAAAAAAAATATCCTTATTGACGTTAGTTTTTTTTATACTACTACGACGGTGGCAAACAAGCATACGGCCCACCTGATGGTAAGCGGTCACCGTAGCCTATGGACGCCTGCAACACCAGAGGCATCACTTGCGCGTTGCCGGCCCTTTAGGAAAGAAAGAAGAGAAAAAGGAAGGTAGGAGATAGAGCGGGCAGGGGGAGAGAGGGTGATTGGGCCTCCGGCACTCTCACTCACCGAACAAAACACAACAGTAGGAATACTGCTATTTTACGTCGATATTCTGTGAGAGCGTAGTCCTGCCCCGGTTGAGCCGGCCCATTCACGCTCGAATCAGCGAGGCTCTTTGAATCCCTGACCCCTGAGATAGTTAAATACTGTATTACAGGAGTTAGTTTTTTCGCCATAACACAGTGTACAATAATGTCAATATTGTATTATTGGATCATGGTAAGAAACTTATAAATATGAAATATAGGTATATAGTTTGAGATAATATTGACTGTACAAATGTTGCTGCGCTAAGGGTTATGAGTTCGAATCCCACAAGGGAACACATTTGTGTGATCCAGAAAAGATTGTTCCGAGTTTGGGTGTTCTTTGTGTCCATTATTAGAATGTTTGTAAAGTACCCCACGACACAGAAATTTGCTTAGTGTGGCAGTTGTTTTTAAATAGACACAATAATATAAATTGTTAAAATGCATAGAACCATATCTATCAAAAAGTCTACCGGTCACTGGCCTTGAAATATAACGCTAGAGTTCTTTGAAAATGATTAATCATGAAATCTCATGATTACTTTCTTTGTGATTCCCGTTAGAATCTGTTATTTCACTTTTTATTTGGCTATGGTATCAATAACAAACAACAGGTCATTCATCTTTGCCTTTGCGTTGTAGTATAATAGTGCTTTTTTCGAAGGGTAGAATCACAACCGACACGGTAAATGTTACAAAAATCTGTAAAACTATGGTAATTGCTTCCCATCAGGTGGAGCATAAACACGGTAATGTTATCGAACAGTATTGTAACTCGGCTCTGTCCTTAAAATAATTACCTACAGCTGAGCTGTCCGCGAATACGCGAGAGGAGGCAGCCCTCTACAGTATTTTAATTTCATCTACCTACTTGTGTTTCTTTCTAGTTTAGTGATTGTAAATATTATATTTTTTGTTTAAAAAATGTAATTTGTTGTGCATTAAATAGGAAATATTCAATAAAAATCATATTGTTTTTTAATTAGTAGATTTAATAAAAAAACAACCTTATATAATTGAGGCTGGAAAATATTTGCGCCTCGACTGAGAGGTACGAAAAGCTTTATTGTTAAATTTGTTGTTTTTTTGAGCAGCGATAGCTCAGTGAGGAGACCAACAGACTGCAATGCAGAGGGTCTCGGGTTCGAAGCCACGTCGCGCACCTCTGACTTTCGGAAGTTACATGACTTTTTGGAATTAAGTGCGTATTGATTGACAATTATCGCCTGCTCCGTGCCTCGGAGAGCACGTTAAGCCGTCGGTCCCGGCTGCCATGAACATTTATGTAATGACAGTCGTTATTGGGAGAGTGTCGACACAAAAGATCCCACTGGGTCGAAGTGTCGCCAGTCTGCACTGACCCCCACATAAGATAAGATAAGATTATTAAATTTAATAGTACCTATAAAAAAATCCGCATACGAATAAAAACTTTAATTAAAATACTTTTGTTTACAATTGTACTTTGCCATAATTATTATATAAGTACTTCGACTTATTTCAATCAAATATTAACAAGTCGCACGCTTACTGCTTACAAAACCGTTACACCGTCCGTTCATCGCTGCGGCGCATTCGCGACTGGTTGCGAACCAAATGCATACCGACCTCGACGCGCGTAAGTATGAGTCGCGTTCCGACGGTTTGTATGAAGATAGAATAATGTTCGGTAACATTACCGTGGCATAAGTGTGTGTAATGAAAATGTGAGGTAGTTTGTTTCTTTGTTACGCTTTCATGCCTTAACTACAACTGGATCGATAATTATGAGGTTTCGTATACATATTATTAGGGGTACAGTAAAGGGCATAAGATACATTTAACCAGAAGAAATGTACCGCTCCCTAGCGAGCAAAGTCGAGGCAAAAGCTAAGCTACGAAACACGTGGCAACCGGTGAAGATACCTAGATAAACTTTGCCGGATCCGAGTTTTAACTAGGACCTTCACGACGATCAATTACGCAAACGCACACCCACGAGATCAACAAAGCGCTATCATATCAAACAAATTGATAGATATTATAAGGGTTAGCATAGTGACTTACAATTAACTCGGCGGATTATACTGTCAGCTTAGGACTAAAAGGATTAACTCGAATCTCGGTGTAATACAAAGCTAACTCAATAGATTAGCTATAAACATAATCGTTTAGACGTTACGCAGACGGTAGTCTTTTCTTCTAACAGCTAGAAAGGTTGGATTCTGGCTGTTGTAGTCTGCGGGCAGGCAACCGCACTCTGATTAGACGTATTTATCCTTATCCTTCGTATACGTTGTTGCATAAGATTTCATAATAATTATGTCAAACGAGATTTTGTCTATAAAAAAATCCCCTGTGTTCTTTTCTGTACCGCTGACAGCGTGTATACGAAATATTTTGATGATGGGTTGAGTAATTAAGACGTGAAAGTGTAATTAATTCACATTCGCATTTATAATATTAGTTGGGATAATGCTGCCCCTATCCACCGTCTACGAAACGCCGCCCACACAACGACGTACATATTTAACTTTTCTTGTTTTTAAAAACAATCCAGCATTAACGATGAAGCTTTGTATTGCAGGGGACTTTTCAAGCATACGATTTGTATTCATATACAAAGGAATAAGGAACTTTGTAATCATATACAAAGGTCCTTTAGATTCAGAATTTATCTTGGTGTACTGCACAAATAATTATGCCGTATGGGATTCGAACTACAACCCAGCGTGATGGCAGTGGCAAGACGCTTTTCAATCAAGCTGTAAATTAACATAACTGAACGAAAAAGGGCAAAAAAAAAATTTTAAGTTCTTAACATTCTGCTACGCTATTGGACTGATATTTCCCTAGGCGACCCAGCTAATTAATATCGTCACCAAATAAAAAATACTAGACAAGACGTTCTCATTTACTGGCAAATGACATGCAGTCAAAAAGCTAAAGTAAAAGTTTCGATTGGAAAATTATTTGGTTACGCAATGATATTATGCTGGTTGTAAGTGCATTAGTCAATTTAAAACTAAAAGAACTTGGATATGGTATGTAGAAATAAGGATATCTAAACAATTAAATAAAAAGGTTTTAACAGTCCCATTACTTTAGCGATTGGTCAAAATAAAATATCAATATGTAAAAGACATCGCTACAGGTCAGGCTGTTTATACCTTTCAAATGTTCAACTCGGATTACCTTGTTTCTTTCTTCGAGGCTGAACTATATATTATATTATTTTCAGAAATATATATTTAATATGAGACGTTGTTTGCCGAATGTGTAACAACAGCGGCAAAATCAGGCGAATTTTGTAATTAAACTGTCGTCTTGGAATGCCAAACATAATTAAAAACCTATCATGTCTGGCTACCAGTGTGCCACTGCGACTTAATATGTAAATTATATTTTATTTTAAACTAACAAAATATAGGTACATGGCAGTGGTGGATAAAGATTACACTTTTTCTCTGTCATTATTCAGAGAGGCGACAAAGGAACACTTTAGTTTGGACAAATCGCTACCCACATTTTTTTCACTTTAAACCATACTTTTCTATTAGCTATTTATAAAAATAAACATATTTTACCGTGACCATTTTACTTTTCAATTTCACTCAGTTTAATGAAAAATTATATCAATTTACAGAGAGATAAGAAATACAATGATATAAACTTCGCGTGACCCTTTTAATAAAAATAACTCCTCGCTCGGGGCGTTCGTCGGAATTTATATTTGGTGAAGAAATATAATCATGAGGCAAACACAGAGATATATTAAATTGTATTTATTACATAGAACCGAATAAACAACTGATGCTAATATTAAATTAGATATAAATACACGTTTGGGAATAAATAAGGTCTGTAATATTTAAATATGCTAAATAAAAAATGCTTCCTGGTTTACCAGGAAGCATTTTTCATTTAGCTTTGTCTGTTTAAATATGGCAATTTTGTCATATAGGTATATATATAGAAATTACTTTCTGATGCGTAACATTGAGTTTCACCTGAATATTAAAGGGGCTGGCATAGGGTATTAAACCAATGTTTCGTCAGTTATGGCTTAGGGTTTCTATAGCATATTTTCAGAATGCGAGCCAGACCCAAGGATTCAATACTTATAATTTCGGGATATGACACTTGTCTGGCCTTGGCAACAAAAGTCTACGTATTGGGTATTTTACCTCATATGAAATTGCCGTTTTGTATGCAGTTACAATAAATCATACAACATTTTTTTTCAATTGCAAGTCCGATGTAGATATTTTAAATTTATAATTGTATGTGAATATATTCTATGTTGAATTACGTAAATAATAAACAGCAATCATCATATAATTATGGCGAACAAGCAGACACTCAACGTCCTAACTTTAAAACATGTTTAAGAATGCACCATAAACTAGATTAAAATTTTTGTAATCTTTTTTGTTGTGTGTTCTTATGGATAATATATGTTATTTATAAAATGTACTTCAATAGATTAAGCCTCAATTGGTAAACCATATTTCATGGCTGAATAAATGAGATACATATTTAATTGTAACAACTTGATATACCGTATAAATGTAAAATAAATTATTATGCATGCATATAATAAATTTGAATACAAATTGTATTGATGAAAAAAATATTATTGATGAAATCTATATCAATTATTCCTTACACAATTTGTGTGTATAATAAAATTAAAAGCAGCGATAGCCTAGTGGGAGACTGTCGGACTGCCACGCAGAGGTTTCGAGTTCGATCCCAAGTCGCACATCATTGACTTTGCAAAGTTATGTGCGTATTAAATAGTTAATTATCACATACTTCGACGGTAAAGGACAACATCGTGAGAAAACCCGCCTGAGAAGAAAGTTCTCCATAATGTTCTCAAAGATATGTGAAGTCTGCCAACCACACTGGGCCAACGTGGTGGACTATGGCCTAACCCTTCTCACACTGAGAAGAGGCCTGTGCCCAGCAGTAGGACAGTTTAATACAGACAGTTTTAATAATACACGTAAGCAGTAAGTTACCGATTAAATATTTAAGGAAAGGACATTGGCGAACTCTCATACATTTTTTTGCTGACATCATTTTATTGCGTTAATGCATGAAAAATATCTCAAAATATAGGTTTAAAATTCCTGATCAATTTTGTCTTCAGGGTCACCATAAAATAAAGTCACGTATTAAAAGTATTTCAATTTGAAGTTTGGAGGTTATATTCTTGTCAACTACAGATTTTAGATTTTACAGTAAAATGCTTTTTCAGAGTAAAATAAACTGCAAACTAGATAATATACCGACACACGTCGCGCTGGTATATTTGTTAATTAGGTAGGTACCAGGCACAGATCAGATAAAATAGCTAATTGACTTCATTGCGCGCTGTCGACACAGTTCACGGGAAAAAAATTTCGAAACCACCAGGTTCACGAGCAATTTGGTTCAAACGTTGAAGAGAGAAACCTAAAGTGCTCTACTACCTTGCTGGTTTCAGTATGAATGGGCCAGCTCAACAGGAGTAGTAAATGACCTCGCACAGAATATTGATGTAAACTAGAAGCAAGTATTCCTTTTGTCTTGCGTTTCAGTAAATGAGGCCCAAACCCTTTCCTCATCCTTTTTCCGCCTTCTCCGCCTCGTCTTCTTTATCCCAGATGAGACAGAGATGCCTCTGGTGATACTGACATCTATAGGCTATAGATGCTACAATAACAGCTTTCCATCGGGCAGGCCTTTTGCTTACATGGCAAGCTTGCATTAAAACAATATATAAATGTACCTGAACATTAATTTAAAATAAAACATATTATTTTTTTTTAAACATACTATTGAGGTTAAATAAACACACATAATTTGTGTACGTTTACACGGCTTCCCATCTTGGTAAATCATACACAAACGGAATCCAAATAACAGGCAGAATCGTAGTCCGAATCGCAGCAAAATGTCTTCGTAATTAGCAGATAATCGTAATCCTTTGGAAAGCACTAGTCACGCGAGGTATGTAGCAATCTCAGAGTCTATTTTAAACAGTTCAAGTCCAATAAGGAATCTTTGTAAATCAATAAAAACGAAACGCAGTGTACAAACAACGAACACGACAAGTTGTCAGTTAGTCCGACTGACAACATTCGAACCAAAAAAGAGGATAATTTTTTTTTATAAATGTTTTTCCCATACTCGATTTATGACTTTCTGGAATTATTTTCTTCTGTGAGGTTTATCGTGCGTGTGTTTTTAATCTAAAATAAGATTAACCTTATTACGTTGATTCTAAACAATAAAGACAATGTACAAAATCTTATTCATATAATCATATTATAATTATTCAATAATAATTAATATGGCAACACTGTAAGTACAAAAATGTCAATAGCATAATGCGTATCCTAAATAAAGAATCAATTGCTATTATCATAATTAAGTCTTTTTTTCCAGACTTACATTACTTTATCAGTATTATAGCCTTAAAATTCTTAACAAATTATTTTATTACGATCTGTAAATAAGATTGACGCTTGATTATTCTATCAGCAATTATTTCGTCAATTTTCTTTCTACAATCTCTTAGGTAAAGACCTAAGCGTATGTACATCGGTTGAAAGATGTAGGCAGCGCCAAAACGTCTGTATAAATACAGCCTTTGAAAGCAAACATTTACTCATCTCGCCAACATACGACACCATTACAACATTATGAATACATAAACACATATCATAATACAGAGGACAATGAAATTTCGCCGCCTCGGTATAACAGCAACTTTTCGAGATATCAGGCGGTTCTCCTTGACCTTTAATGCCTGTGTATTGGACGAAACGTTATGAACAAATAACAACAGACCAAAGGACATCTTACTTCGAATATAATCCAAGTTCAGAGGCCAGTGATCCATTTATCACGTAGTGTATCTAGTTTCATGATAGACGAGTTGATTTTGGCTTTGTTCCAGAGACTAAAACAAATATTTTTTTGCGAGCAGTTACAATCTGTTCATAGAGGCTTAGCAACGTCTTTTACTATGGCGCAGACAAAAACTAGTTGTTATCTTAAAACAAATGTTTGTCTGCGGCATGGTCCAAGTGAATCCCACTAGAGCTTATCCTATGTGCAGATTAAACCAAAACCATCTTATCACATCTTTATTCCACAATTTTACTTACATTCTAGGCATAGGCTCGCCAAGACACACTATGATAGATGCTAATGCTAAATAAAATATAATACGCTGATATGTATCCTGGATCGATCATCTTAGTAGGGCCAGTCAGGCTTTTAGACGTATATAGAGGTACCGCCACTGCCGAGGGATAACATTAGACCAAGCAAGGAAGTGTCACTGAGTTCCTAGCATAAGGACAAAATATCATTAGACTTACTAACAGCACAACACCACTTTTAAAAGCTGTGGAATTTCAAAACAACGAGGTTGTATTTATAAGATCTAATGCAAAGTAGATTTAATTACTTAGGATAGTCTAAGTCCTGGCCAAGATATCTTTATGATCTCAAAAGACTAAAAATAAATAAAAAAAAATGATAATGTCCTTCAGACCGAATTTGGGTCACAGTGGCCAATTTTAACAGAGACTAGCCATCTGCGCAGGAGTTAAAATAGTGCACAAGTGTGTGCGCAAACACAAGTGCACTCTCTATTCCCTCACTCTCACAGTCCGGTTGGATAACAATCCGTCACAACCGTAGATCGATTAGGCGCAGGTCCATCGGCTTGACGTACTCTCCGAGGCACGGGTGTGTACATCACCATCAACTTCCTAACTCTGGGCGGCTGTTAATAATTTCTTTAAACAAAACGCATTGAATTTTTGTTGGTCCGACCAGTGATTCAAATCCAAGACCTCATGCACAGCAACCCATTCGCTGAGACAGTCAAATCATATACACCGCAAATGAAGCTGTGGGTAGGCACTAGTTAAATATAAAGGCGGTACCACACGTGTGACATTTCCGCGTTATGCAACGTTACCTTTAAAGGCCTCACACACAGCTTAATTACTTTCAGAAGCCCTTGAAGTTGCCTTTATTGCGGCAACTACGTACATGTATTGTGCTTTCAGTGTAAATATTACCTTTGCTCTAATATAATACAAGTATTTCATTCAATATCTGCTTGTCAAAATGATGTTAGGCTAGGAAAGGCTATTTAATAATATAATAGTTTTAAGCTCCCTATGTAATATTGAAAAGTTCTTATTTTTATCTAATCGCGCAGCTTGACCTTCTCTGCTGCCAGAATACCGTCTGCTTAAGAAACCTAGAGATACTACTCACTACAGCAATACAACCCAAGGTTGTTAGACTGCTACGATATAATAATATTTCGGTATATAGACTGTTCCACTGCTGGGCATGGGCCTCTTCTCAGTAGGTAAGGCCATAGACCACCACGCTGGGCTAAAGCAGGTTGGTAGACGTCACATATCTTTAAGAACATTATGGAGAAATCTCAGACATGCAGGTTACTTCGTGATGTTTTCTTTTACCGCTAAAGTTAGCGATAATTAACTATACAATGCTGTTAATAATTATTTATCTACAAATAATACTTTATAAAAAAATAATTTGATGTAACTTTTAAGGCTTGCTAAATATTGACTACCTTGGTGGTTTGTCTATGCATACGTTTGCTGCTATAATTAGGTTCTAGGTTTAATTTCCGGGCCGGATATTGTGATATTGATTTTCTCTTGGGGAATTCACAGTAGCAGGACATGTCTGGCAATGTGCACTGTAGAGGCAGGCACTGAAGAGGCGGGCACTGTGGCACAAAAAATTAATTGTTTACTACGCACATAACTTCGAAATGTCGGTGATGTGTGCCTTAGAATCGAACTTGAGACCTCTGCGTGGCAGTCCAGTGGTCTCCCACCAGATTATCACTGCAATGATAGTGATAAGAAATCCTAACTAATATTATGTTTCTATGTATAATATGTATGTTTTCTTCTCTCTTAGCCTTTATTATTCCCAAGTCACTTGGAGTCGGCTTTTCTGGTCTAACCGGATTTGACTGGATATCAGTTTTTACACGGAGCGGCTGCCACCTGACCTCCGCAACCCGAAGGCTAACGATACCCTAAGGCTAGACCAGTGTCAGGATATTAGAGGTTACTGACTTTCCCAATAACGACTGCCATAGATGTTCAAGGCAGCCGGGACCAACGGCTTAACGTGCTCTCCGAGGCACGGAGCAGGCGATAATTGTCAATCAATATGCACATAATTTCGAAAAGTCATATAACTCCCGAAAGTCAGAGGTGCGCGACGTGGGTTCGAACCCGAGACCCTCTGCATTGCAGTCTGTTACTGAGCTATCGCTGCTAACTATGTATAATATGTATGTATTAACAAAAAAAAAGTATATATGTATGTTTATCCATTGTCTAGTATCCATAATACAAGCTCTGCTTAGTTTGGGCTACATGGTGTTGCGTGTATGTGATAGAATATTATTATTATTATAAATGCGAATGTGAGCTTTTTTGTTACGCTTTCACGCCTTAACTGCTCGACTGATCATCAAGAAATTTTGCATACTTGTTGTCAGAGGAACAACAAAGGACATAGGATACCAATCATCCAGAAAAAAATTGTCACTAACCTAATCTACATTTACGTAAGCAAAGCCGCGGGCTAAATATAATCCTACTAATTATAAATGTGAAAGTTTGTTAGAATGGATGGATAGATGGATGGATGGATGTTTGTTGCTCTTGGTATGTAGATAGCTGGAGACCTGGATTAACACACGGCATCGGAAATTACGCGGGTGAAACCACGCGGCGCAGCTAGTAATCGATAAAAGTATCGTAATCTTTAGTATATAATCCTAACTAATCGCTAAGTATCCTTAAAAGTAGGGTTTACTTTTAATCAATCGAATATATCGACAATTATTGCTTCTATTAGGCACTCCTTTACTTCCTCATAACCATAACCCTTCACTTAATACTTATAGCATTGTTTAATGATCGGAATAATGCTAAGGACGGTTAGAGTATTTCAAAATCCATTAGCAAACAAGTCAAGGTTCGTTAATTGGGTCGGTACATAAATCCTCATGACTATTAGCAAATATAAGACTACTAAATACCGATCCAATACCACTGAAAAGTTATTAATGTGTTTTATTATAACACTATCTTTTGCCCGCGACTTCGTACGCATGGAACTTGGAAGTAGGTATCTACCTAGTGATATTTTAAGTTTTTTGCAATGGAGAAGAAACCGATCTATAATAATAATAAACAATAATAATAATATTCTATCACATACACACAACACCATCTAGCCCAAACTAAGCAGAGATTGTACTATGGGTACTAGACAATGAATAAACCTACACATATACTTTTTTTTTGTAAATATTTACATATTATACATAGAAACACCCAGACCAAGACAAACATCCATATTCACGCACACGAATGTTTGACTTGTGCGGGCATCAAACCCGCGACCTCAGGCGTGTCAGTCGGTTACACTAACCACTACGCCATAAATAATATCCAATTTGAGGCGGAATATTAAGATAAAACGTACACCAGATTTTATCTTCAACGATACAATTGTAATAATCAAAGGTCTGCCAACCTGCCTTGGCCCAGTGTGGTAAAACATAGACCATATTATTTCTATTCCATATCATAAAGATATCCTCAATGCACACACTCATACAAAAATATATTACCTATTGTCAAAACATTCGAATATGATTCGAAAACAATTGTGCCCATTACTAACGCTGGTTAACGCGATGTCGAGGTTGTGGCAGCTTAACAACTATGCGTTCACATAGTTGAACGATTGGCGCGCGATAATCCGTCCGTGACGAACTTTGAGATAACATTGTTTACATTAACTGTGCCACTCACCGCCAAAGCACGTTTTAATGGATGTAGATAATGTTAGTCAAAGCGCTGTTGACGTTTTCTCTATAATCATAATACTAGCTTAGTTCGAGAAAGTACCTTTTTCGTGAATGAAAGGTACCCTATATATTTTCTGTACCCCTGACGTATGTGAAATTTCATGACGATCGGCCGAGTAGTTGAGGCGTGAAAGCGGAACAAACAAACTCATATTTTGCATTTATAATAATAGTTAGGATCGCATTATTGAACAAAGATCCCTTGTCGGCTTAAGAAGAGTAGTCATCGTTCTATATCTTTTATCTCTCTCCACCACATTATAACATAATACTTGCTAATAAAAATCCATATACAAGCTAACTTGGTGTGGTTAATAATAATGCATAGGTATACCAACTAAAAGTTTATGAATATTTATTTTTATAGAAAGTTTATTAGAGTCACTGAATATAATTACGTATAAAGCCTTTACTTAGACTTTTTATAATTATAACCAATAGTTAAAAGCCCGTATAGCAACATAGACTTTTATCTCGAAAACTGAATGATTGATCTTTAGAACCACATGAGTGAAGTCACAGACAAAGCTAGTTTTAAAATTAAAACCTTTAAATGAATCCTACATTTCTGCAAGCTCCCTATCTAAAAGACTATCATCGACATTAACCGATAAAGACCGCCCCACGTAACAAACATGGTTGGATCGATTCTAACTTAATAATTCTCGCTTGCCTGTTGATTACGTTTTGGAAATTCACTTTTCGATCGAGAACAGTATTTCTATACAGTTCTAGGGTGATTTTAAAAGGCTTGCATGTCTAATTTCTCTTTTGACGGTCATTTTTATCGGACTCTCGCTCGCTATGTAGATACCACTAGTAGACACTACTACCACCCTCATAGGCGGATAGGACGACAATCCTAGTCGACCGAAGAGACTTCAGGCGCGGAACCAACTTTACATGCTTGCCAAGTTACGGGGTGTGCAATACCACCAACTTATAAGCTAGGAGCTGCTATTAAGAATTTCTTAATACAAAATCACTTTTTTTTCGTTGACCCCGGTTCCGAACCCGCTTCTTCTCACCACCGCCGCTATCAATGCAGTTAAAGTGTTATTTTACCTACTGCTTGGCGTACAGACTGCAGACACTGCAAGCTGTTACAATGTAGCTTTAAAACTAATTAGTAATTTAATTGGACTTAAATAATTATCTTAAACACTTCAGTTAATAGAACTGTACGAAATTATTTCACGAACTTTTCTTACCCGTTCAATTAAACTTGCTCTCCAACACTTTACAGACTTAATTTCAGCTATTCACTCGAGCGTCTAGTTTTAATATACATATACGAATACCTACGTATAAACCCGCGTCTTTATTTTCGGAAAAAGCAACGAGCCGAGGATTCCGTTCTGGGTACCTACTTATTTTTCTATGATGAAATAATATTGATTCACGTTTTGTTTTTTTTGTTGACAGGCTTGTTTGGATTACGTAATTGTATGCAATCTCTCTCTTTACTTTTTAACGTCTTACGCCCGGGCCCCAAATTGGTAGGCATTCTATCAGATGTTTTCACTGGCTGTTTTAAATCCACATAGTAGGCTTAGCTTATAGTGTTGTACCAGACAAATTTTAAAGTCTTGTGTTGCTGCTAAAAATTTCTCACCATCATCGAATAAAATTTTGCACTAAAGTTGCCAACATAAGCGCAGAGTTATCCCTTGGCGTTAGGCATGAATATGCAAAAACTTAACCCGACGAAAGTGCGTTTAGAATATAATGAACAAACGTGCATAGAATATAATGCAAGTGAATCAAGCAAAAGAAATTTTCCAGAATCATAGCCATTGGAAATGTATGGTCTCTGGCTACCCCATTAGGCAAAAGGCGTGACTCTATGTATAATTATATTTCGTATAAAAAAAAAGTGGGGCCTAGTGACGTAACGATATATGTATATAAATGTAGTACGTGTATTTAGTACGTGTTAATTCTAAAATTCAAAATACATAGTTTATGAGATTCCTAATCGGCAAACGTATATAAAGAACGTAATTCATATGGCCAAGGTAACAGAGATATGCTAGCATTGTAACTAGTGTACACCTATGGTATATGCTTAGCCCTTCGGCCAACAGGTATCTCTATATACATATATATATACTTCATTATATGGAGGAGGGAGGCCTAGTGACGTCACTCGCTCATATCTCAGCACCTTCATTAAAGATCGCTCGCTTACACAACGTATAAGATTTTTAATCACAAGCGTCGCTAACACAAAACAGTTTCAAAACTTCTTTAATTTCGAAAGCACTTTAAAGTAAGAGGCTAAAAGTTTTCCAACTTTGTATTGCAGCGTCATACAAATTGTAATGGTTAAAGCTTTAATACGCTTTTTCACTGCACCCGTGTTTGTTACGTTCTTATATAGATAGCGTCATATAAAATGGTGCATCGAAATTATAATAACGTTTGCGCAATAAAATCTATTTCAATTCACTTGAAAAACGCAAAATAGAACGCTATGATTTTTAAATAAGCAGCAAAATAAGGTATACTTATAGTTTCTATTTGAAACGCTCTTCTAATTGCTGCATACTATGGTATAGGTATTAATATAGTATTATTATTATTATCTATAAAATGGGGTTATAATAATATAGCTTTATTTCGGACCAATGAATCCATAGACTGTTAGTAATACAATTTAACTTATTTCCTAGTGTTAGTATAAATTAACCTAGAGACAAACTTTTTTAAAAGTGGAGAATAGAAATTCTCAGCAACAGTTCTCAGGATGCTGTTAGGACTGTGACTGAGGCCGTTTTTTTGCGCACAATTGCGTAAAAGCCATCCGTTCGTACTTGCGCGAACATTTCCGACGCACTGCAGTAACGAGACAATCCCAGCAACATCCTCAAAGCATAATTATATTGGATGCGCAGGGCGTCCAGCGATCTCTTAGTACAATTGACCCATAGATTACTCGTGTACAGACACTGGCAGTAAGCCTAAAAGCCGGTTATGCCTGCAGCATTTGCATTCTGCATTCCTATTTTGGTAACATAAGCATAATTCTGTATTTGGCCTAGATATACTATATATAGATACCTACAGTGTAATCGATACCTATTTATATTTTTGTCACCAGTCGATCTATAGCCTCTGTACCAAATTCGTGTCTCGCATTAATAAATAGCAGAATTTATTTCGGCATTTTTATTTAAGAGGCTAATGTTAGAATACCACAACACAACCCAACACATATACACGCATACAAAATAAGGAGCTACCAAAGGATTCAGTTTCTAGACAGAAACTGGTTATTTGTTGCCTGCTAGTAGCAACACCTTACGTCATTACCTAGCTAATTTAATTGAAAAGGGGTATCGGGTGCTTTGCTATACCTAGTGTCTTGTTTAGAGGTATGACTTACATAGTACTTAAGAGCAGCGATAGCTCAGTGGGGAGACCAACAGACTGCAATGCAGAGGGTCTCGGGTTCTAACTCACGTCGCGCACCACTGACTTTCGGAAGTTATATGACTTTTTGAAATTATGTGCGTATTGATTGACAATTATCGCCTGCTCCGTGCCTCGCAGAGCACGTTAAGCCGTCGGTCCCGGTTGCCATGAACATCTGTGGCAGTCGTTATTGGGAGTGTGACGACACAAAAGATCCAACTGGGTCGAAGTGTCGCCGGTCTGCACTGACTGGCCCCCACATAAGATAAGATAAGATACAGGTCAATCACTAGTCAATTTATTGATACAAAAACAGTTTCGTAACACGATTTAATATTTTAGAAGAATTACTGTAATCCTAATCCTAACTAATGTAATAAATGTGAATGGGAGTTTGTTTGTTTGTTACGCTTTCACGCCTTTACGACTCAACCGAAAATACATCAGGGGTACAGAAAACGACATAGCGACGAGCTTTCGTCCAGATAGCAGTACTGTTATATATATAACTAGTAATTTTCCCGTAGTTTCACCTGCGTAAGTCCCGTTCCTGTATGAATATCGGGTTTCACCCCTTTCACCCCGTTCAGAGTGGAATTTCCAAAAATCCTCTCTTTGTGCTCCCCTACACTCTCCAAGGAACATATTCCCATATTCCAAATTTCAGCTTCTTGCGTTCAGTAGCTGTGCGTTGTCTGTCAGTCACTCAGTAACGGAAGAATTTTATATACATATATAGATACGTTACGGGTATTAACGCGATCATGCATATTGTTTACCTTTTTTATGCTTGACGTTTCGACCACTTCAGTTTTAACCATGACTTGGTCGAAACGTCAAGCATAAAAAAGGTAAACAATATGCATGATTGCGTTAATACCCGTTACGTTTTATATATATATCATGCAACGTGAAAGTTTAAAAGCAGTACTATTCTTGAAAATTTATTGACTAAAGAAATTGATTGACAAAACCTACATTAACGCAAGCAAAGCAGCGGGCAAAATCAAGTGAAACATATTTTTGTTTGGTACTTCCTGTCTTTTTCGTGTCATGCTTTTATGTACGAAATGAAATCATAAAGATTTCAGAAAATCATTCTCGATCCTCAAATATTTCGTCATATTGTAATGTCACAGCATCACCCCTTTATATAACCTTCGAATTTTATGAGGCTTTTTGTCGACACGAAGAAAATTCCCACGTGAATGAAATCGCTTACACTGCTTATACCACTGAAGGTCACCATAGCTTCATAGATAAGGGAAGATGGAGGCTGTGTATTTTTATGCGAACATGTAAAATCTGTGTTTTACCTACATAGGTTCATCTTGACATTTTGGAATAGTCAGTTCTTGTATCCTGCTGGGTCGTGTAGTGTAGGATATGATATATTTTAACGTGTCAGCTTTACCATATGGAGATATAATGATAAAAGGATTGTGTCTAGAGTCCGGCGTCCGCACGACAGACGAATTCAATTTCACTGCACGGATAGCGTAATGGTTTAAACAGATAATATAATAATATAATATAATATTCTATCACATACACACAACACCATCTATCCCAAACTAAGCAGTGCTTGTACTATAGGTACTAGCCAATGGATAAACATTCATATATACTTTTTAGATGCCTCGTTATTGCCAGTGCGACGAGTGTGGTAGGTTTGATCGCCATATAGAAAAACAAATTGTTTGATTCCCATATAGTTGTTCTGAGTCTGGCTATTCTTTGTCCGTTGTTTGTAAAGTCTGCTTTGACACAGATGGCACTGGGACTTTACAAACGTTCTAGGACTGGGCATAAATCTATACAAACATTCTAGAACTAGGATTAAATTATGATAATCCTAGTGCGGTAATAATTTTTTTTTGCGAGAACCATTTTATGCAGTGATAACCTAGGGAGACTGTTGGAATGCCCAAGGCACGCATCTCTGGCTTTTCGAAGTTGCGTATTAAATATTTAATTATCGCTCGCTGTAACGGTGAAGGAAAACATTACTTAATTTTCACAAAATTTCGAAAGATTGAAAATGTATTTCGATGATTTGAACCGAAAGCTCTTATATGCTATTTCAACGTTTACCTACTTTTTATTTTCTTATTATTCTCACGTCACTTACAAAAGCTTTACACATAGTACAAGTTCGTGACTCAATTGATGTACTTTACAACAATTTTACAACCTGGTGTTGAATATAGACTATTCGGAATGGGTTTTAACCGACATTTTATTACTTGAGCACTGATAGGGACCGCTGGTGGCTTATCATTCTGTTTTCAATAGGGATAAAGCCGAGTTGGATAGTAAAATAGGCTGAAGCGCCGTTATATGTCGGAAACTATAAAGCTTCGCTCGAAGATTGAAGTTATGTATACAGGTTTATGATCGTACTATCTTCGCTTACGAACGTCAGGCTACATATCCAAAAGGGGTAGGCAGAGATCTATTATACTGCGTTTCGTAAGCTATATTTAAAGTGCTTCGTAATAGGAAGTGAGCCTATTACAGTCAGTAGGGCTGCTGGAAATGTTGCTAGCATATATAGTTTCACACTTATATCCCCCAAGGGGTAAAGAAGGTGAATAACACCCACATACCGTAAACTTTTTTTTATACTAATAATAATATCCTCCAGACCGATTTTGGCCACGGCGGCCAGTCTTAACGGAGACTGGCCAACTACGCAAAAGATATTATAGTGCACAAGTATGTGCGCAAACACAAGTGCACTCTCTATACCCTAACTCTCATGATCCGATGGGACGGTAATCTGACACGACCGGAAAGAGATCAGGCACAGGACCAAACGGCTTAACGTGATTTCCGAGGCACGGGGGTGTCTTACACCGCCAACTTGATGACTCCAGGCTGTTATTGAGATTTCTTAACTGAAAAACCAAATAGCTTTTTGTTGGCGCGAGTTTTTTTATCTCGGCCTTTTTTTATACACCTGAGGTGGCAAACAAGCATAGGTCCACCTGATGGTAAGTGGTTATCGTAACCTATGGACGCCTGCAACACCAGAGGCATCACTTACGCTTTGCCAATCTTTAAGCAAAGGAAGAAGAGAAAAAGAAAAGGCGGGCAGGGGGAAAGAGGGTGATTGGGCCTCTGGCACTCTCACTCACCGAACGAAACACAACAGTAGGAATATTCATGCCGATATTCTGTGAGAGTCATCCTTCTCCGGTCGAGCCGGCCTATTCATGCTGAAATCAGCGATGCTCTACTACTCGCAGCTACTATGCTTTAGAAACATTTTCTTTTAACTGTGAGAAATGCCATTTACACCTAGTTGTCCGCGGGAATAGGCGAGTGGAGAAGCTATGTCGGGCTCACCCGGGGGAAGATGGAAAGTCCCGTCTCCTACCGCCTAAACCTACCACGGTGTATACATCTTGATTGGTGTGTGGGTCCCTGGAACAGAAACTATTCTTTAAGTGGCTACCATTGCCACCACCTTCATGATCTGTTTTTCTATGTGCCACGGTTTACACTAACCGTGTCGTGACTTAGGCGACTGCAGATCATAGTGAGTTTGTGTTATTGTAATCACAGGATTCTACGGCTATTACGTGAAGCCTAAACCATAGTTGGGTTAATATGGATGTAGTACATCTCTGCCTACCTCTACTCTTTTGGATATATCCGTGAGAATGTTTATTCTTATATGTAACAAGGAAAATCGACTGCACGGATGGTACTGGTTTTGAGTGGTCGCCTCGCCTCTGCCTCTGCGCCGAGTGTAGTGGGTTTGAATCCCACACGGGACAAAACTTTGTGTAATTCACAAACGCTTGTTCCGAATCTGGGTGTTCTTTGTGTCCGTTGTTTGAATGTTTGTAAAGTTCCCCACGACACTGGATTTATTATTACAGCGGGAGAAGCCTTTAAAAAAATTGTGTTCGATACCCTTTCCCAATGACGTAATTTAATAATAAATAATGAATAAATTTATCTACATAAAATTGCATAAAAGCTGCCAGTTAATATATTTTCGTATAAATTATCTGATAACTAATTTATTATCTAAATCCACGCACATTGATGACGCAGATAGGAAGGGGACATTTTTATACGATTACGTACGAACAGATGAATGTAATCCATCTCACAAACGTATAACACTCATTGTCTATTAATGGATATAAAAACTTTTACTGCTGTAAACAATCGTACTAGAATTGAATGCTACAAGCTGCGACTTAAATTTAGACTTGGGACTCATTTTTGTATGAAAAAATAATAGTTTGAACTGTTGACCTTCCCTTTTTTTGATAAATTTATTTAGATGGTTATTGCATGTACAATTCAAACCCTATATCTATGTTATGACCGTATAAAAAATTGAGAAACCCTAGAGTTTTGGAATCGTTAAAGTTACTTGTACCAAATACAAGACTGTGGCAAGCGCCAAGGACTAAGGTCTACTAACTAAGGTATTTGAGGTACCTACATCTCGCACAAATTTGCAGAAATTTGCTTCAACGGTCAGGGCTTTAAATATTCTAAATGAGGTTTCTCGTCGTTAGATATTTATGTTTGTTCTTTGGCGGAATTTGAGAGGGTGGCACTGGATAATGTCAGCTATCTTTAGGACAATAATATAATAGCTTTGTTGCTGCATTGCTGTATTGGGTCTGTAACCTGTAATAACAATGTGTGCTGGATAAATAAATAAATAATAATAATAATAATATAATATTCTACCACATACACACAACACCATCTAGCCCAAACTAAGCAGAGCTTGTACTATGGGTACTAGACAATGGATAAACATACATATATACCTTTTTTTTTTGTAAATATATACATATTATATATAGAAACACCCAGACCAAGACAAACATTCATATTCATGCACACAAATGTTTGACTTGTGCGGGAATCGAGCCCGCGAACTTAGGCGTGGCAGTCGATTACACCAACCACTACGCCACCGAGGCCGACAAAATAAATAAATGTTTCACCAGCTATGCTTTTAGTTTCCATACATTAACTGGTACACATCGGAAACTATTCAACTTAATGCTGCTTTTGAGAATATCATAATAGAAATCCCAATAACACTGTCTGACAATCTAAACCAACAACTCATGCACGACAGTTGCTTTCACACCGCCGCCGCCGTTCCATTTCACATAGGATTTTTAAAATATGAAGATATTTTGTAGCTGGCCTGAGCTACAGACGCAAACTAATTCGCGACTACATTTCCAAATTAATCATACATGCTATAGTTTAGTTGATAACGCGACGACACGGTTTTTCGAGGTGACAGATTCAAGTCTCATTTCATGGATTACCTTTTTACATATTTATAATTTACATATTACATTAGCGAATTCTCAAAAATAAATCTTGATAAACCAATTATTATGGATATGATAACTTAATTATAACGAAACTAAATTTAATCCACGGCTTTGCTTGCGTTATTCTAGATTTTGTCTATAAACTTCTATCCCTCGTGAATAGTTCTTTTCCTAGATGAAAGATACCCGATGCCGTTTTTTCTACCCCTGGCAACATCATGCGAAATTTCATGATGATTGGTCGAATACTTAAGGCCTGAAAGAGTAACAAACAAACTCACATTCACATTTATAATATTAGTTAGGATTAAGCCCTAATTCAGCTATGTTTGCGTGACCTAACTTAACAATTACCACGTAATAACGTCAAAGATAACCTTACTAAGCTTTATCTAGGCATTTACATTGATGCCACATTTAAAAAATAATCCTTACAAGAACAATTTGAAAGTTCATTTTACAATGCGGCATTCTTCATCATTCAAAGGCTAAAACCATTAGCAACCAACTACTTACTTTGAAAATAAAAAGTAAAACAGTACAGATTTCCGCGAAAGTCGTCTCGCATTTTACATAGTATGGTAAGTTACTACAGCAAGTTCAAAACTTTATTAAAGACGAATAAACAAACGCAGTTTATTTATATTCTAGAAATCTCCACACTTTGTTCTTCTGACAACATAATATGCCATGACAATTTGAACACTATTAGTGACAAGATAGGGGAGATTTTAGTATTAACGGGCGTCGCCGCATAAAACTTTCTTACACTTTCAGTTAGCATAGCTTCGCTGATGGTTTTGTCTTTTAATAGAACGTCGCGTAACTCATCCCTACAAAACATGTATTTCAGGGACAATACGTGTATAGTTGCTTGGTTTTAATCTCAAGCATGGAATAAATCCACTGATACTAACGAACCGGTTGGGTGGTAAAAGTAATAAAAAAATGGTATTATGATATAAATCAATATTTAAACTATAAATTTTAATAATTAATATTACGTAAGCTATTTAGAAAATAAGTTTAATATTTTATAATAAATTAACAATAAACTATGATATAATATTAATTATAATACGTGAGTAATAAAATAAATACCTACTAAGCTCTATACACTAAAATATATTTCAATATTCTTTGTGATGTATGAATAAAAATAATATGAAATGTCCGTTCTTCTCTCCTAATTTTGCCGTGCCCGACGGGGTCCATAATTGTTTCTCTCTACATTTATAAGATCTGTATATACATTATGGAGTGCAGTAAAGGAATTAAAATGAATTGAATTGAACGTACTACCGTTACCGTTGCTCCGCCATAACTGTCCGTTAGTATCAGTGGATCAATACCACTACTGTGCAGAAGTCCTTGCGTTCGATTGCGGCGTGGAACCACAAAACATTAGAACCCACGAACCCACGTCGTGCACCTCTGACTTTCGGAAGTTATATGACTTTTCGAAATTATGTGCGTATTGATTGACAATTATCGCCTGCTCCGTGCCTCGGAGAGCACGTTAAGCCGTTGGTCCCGGCTGCCATGAACATCTATGGCAGTCGTTATTGGGAAAGTCAGTACCCTCTAATATCCTGACACTGGTCTAGCCGCCTTAGGGTATCGTTAGCCTTCGGGTTGCGGAGGTCAGGTGGCAGCCGCTCCGTGTATAAACTGATATCAAGTCAAATCCGGTTAGACCAGAAAAGCCGACCCCAAGTGACTTGGGAATAATAAAGGCTAAGAGAGAAGAATATATATATATATATATACCCTGAAGGAGAAGGATGTATATATATATATATATTATACTTGCACACACGCCTGTAGGCGTAGTATCTGAATATAGAGATATATACAATCCAAAATAGGATGTAAGCTATGATCTCTTAAAAAGTGAATCACAATCTACGATATTATTATGTAAATTCTTTTCTACATTTTAGCCGTTAGAAGTGGCACTTCGTGAAATTCATTTTTAGAAGATTCGTATACTCTAAAAGCAATTGCTAATGGCCAAGTTTGTGGACTTTGAAGATTATTCTGAGGTTACAAGATTAGTAACTTAGTTATAACAACGAAATAAGTAAGCTTCATTGTTATAAACATAATTTAATAATGTTTAAGTTAGCTGAAAGACCTTGGCATAAAAACATAACATACCTATATAATATACATTATTAAATTATGTTGTATATGCTAACTATTAAAGATGGGAAAATTTAGTATGCGTACGTTTTATTTAGTCAGTTTAACTGTATGTATGTGGCACAAAATTGCTGGTCTAAAATTTGTTACTACCAATTCATTTAAATTATTTTAAACGTATTTAAATAAACATAATGTATTTATTTATGTGAGTACCCTGTCCCTTTAGATTAGAAAACAAAACGGATTGTTCCAACATGTCTTCTTACCGTAGTAAGTAGATCGTGCAACCTTGACACAGATTTGTTGTTTATACCAATGTTTCTCGTTCAATTCAACAACTTTTACGGCATTTCCGCGGTTTATTTACAGCTGTTTATCAGTCTCTCCCTTTATAATCATGGCTGCTGATAAGCATCTAAATAACTAGTGGCAAGGGCAAATAAAAAGTGATACATATACCATAAAAGGTAGGCAAAAGCTTACCTTTGCTGGTATATGTATTACTTTTTATATCTCTACTAGTAGTTTGCCCGCGTTTCACCCGTGTAAGTCCCGTTCCCGTGTGAATATCGGGTTTCACCCCTTTCACCCCCTTCAGGGTGGAATTTTCAAAAATCCTCTCTTAGTGCTCCCCTACACTCTCCAAGGAACATACATGCCAAATTTCAGCTTCGTGCGTTCAGTAGTTTCGGCTGTGCGTTGTCTGTCAGTCACTCAGTAACGGAAGAGTTTTATATACATATATAGATTAAAACACATTTTGCCAGCTGTATTTAGGTTTCAAAATCCTCTTCTATACTGGTATACATGCAACACGAAATCTAGATTTCATATAATATATAAATATAATGCGTAATAGAATTTACGTTTGTAATACTTTTATATTACTAAGATTATTACAAAATATTAGTAAACGTATTAATATTACAGTACATGTTTTCAAAGACATAAATCAATATAAATAACTAAATAAATAAAGAGATAATAAAAAAACAATACTTGTGAAATACTATAATAATACAATTTAACTTATCTTCCTGATAAATTAAATTAAGAATATTAACTAATCTCTTTTTAAATTGTTCTAATAAATCATTAAATTTTAAAACAATATAATTTATTATATCTAATATTTATCTGTAGATGCTGCTGCTGATGTTAGCAAAATAATGTATAATAAGTATCACAATTGAAATTAACCTGTATATACTACTATATACGGATTTTATCGCGTTGTTTATTTTACACTTTATTACATAATTTAATCAGTGACATCCCTTACATAAGGCAGTATAGCAGGCTGGCGCTCAGCTGTGGCTGGCTTTTCTCGAGATCTGTGACAGCGGCGCGGCTGTTGGAGCTTGTTGTCTTGCAGTACTTGCTTGACATGTTGAAGCTCGGCGTCCAGGTGTTTCATGTCACAGATCCCGTGGGCTCTCTGACAAGAAACATCTAACAAACAAGCATACGGCCCACCTGCTGGTAACTTGCGTGTTGACGACCTTGTAAAAACCTTTTGACGCCCATTTTGAAGAGCCCCATACTGTAGTCTTGTGAGAATAATTTTAATGTCTATTTATTACATAGCCACTAAATTATTATTGTTAAAGAAATCGTCAAAAATGGCAGTTTAATCCGAGCGCAACTTCGACAGATCAGTAGCGATATGAATCGAGATTGCTATTGAATCGAAATTGAAATCGGTGATCTGTGAAGTGTAGCGGTGGAACGAACTGCTTATACGTGTCGCTGCTAATCAAAACTCGATCTGTCTGAAAATTGGCATCTACCTTGGAATTGACCTTGTACAACGCTACTTTTACATAGCTTTGAAACTATTAAACTACTATTAAACCATTTAGATTTACACTTACCGCAATGTTTCAGTTGTTTTTCTGCAGCCACGATAACAGGGAGCCTCTCTGTGACATTGGAAACTTTCCCACTGCAGGAGAGGGACAGATAAGCAAAATCCCGGATAGATTTGCATAAAGGCAGAACACACACAGAAAAAATAATTGCAATTTAACAGATACAATCTCTGATCTCTCATTTATTAAATTTTATTTGAAAGTATTATATAATATGAATTTTATGAGAACCTTGCTGATTTCAGCATGAATGGGCCGAATCGACCGAGGAATGAATACGTCGATATTCTGTGAGAGGGTAGCCTCTCACAGAATATCGATGTGAAATAGCTGTATTCCTAGTGTTGTGTTTCGTTCGGTGAGTGAGAGTGGCGGAGGCTCAATCGCCCTCTTTCCCCCTTCCCGCTCCTTCTCCTACCCACTTCCTTTCCTAAAGGGTCGGCAACGCGCAAGTGATGCCTCTGATGTTGCAGGCGTCCAACGGCTACGGTGACCACTTACCATCAGGTGAGCCAGTATGGTTGTTTGCCAACTTAGTTGTATAAAAAAAATATACTTATAGTCTAGTTTAGTTGGCCAGTCTACGTTAATTTTGGCCGCCGTGACCGAAATTCGGTCTGGAGGACATTAATCCATAAACGTTAGACGTATATGACTGTGTATCATTGTAGCCTTAGTTTGAAAACCGGGCTGAATCAACAAAAAGTTGTATATTGTGTGTACTGTATTACTTACACCACTCACCTGGTAGTTATCATTGTGATTACATAGAATTGTACCTTAAAGCCGATACGTCAATGTCATATTATTATCATACGGTTACGCGAATGTTATACATTGAAATTAAACTACTTTATACGGCTTTTATACCATTGGTTATCTGAAAACATTACGCTTTCATAATTTTAAACTAATATTATGGACTTCAAGTGTCTGCGCAAACACAAGTGCACTCTCTGTTCCCTAACTCTCACAACCCGAGGATTCAGCAATCCTACACGACCAGAAAAAGATCGGGCGTAACACCAACAGCTAAACGTGCTTTTCGAGGCACAGGGTTGTTCACAGAACACTAGTGCGGAGCTCCAGCACTAGAATTAATTCCTCTGGCTTCACAAATATTCATATAACGGTCACAAAGAACACCTAGACCCTAAACAACACTTTATGAACTGTCGGCGCCGTGGCAGCGGCCAGGCGATCGCTTAAACTACAACGCCATTCGAGCAGCACTATTAAGTAACAAAGCCTTTACAATAACTGAACTCAAACCAGATGCCAAAACAGACGAGCCTTCAATATTCGTCTCCCTACATGCAAATATTGCATTTGCCTCAAAATTACATTGTTCGGAGTTCAGCAAACGTCATGACGAAGCAATGTGGACACGGAACGCAATGGCAGGATACCGCATGCCGCGAAATGGAGCGAAATTCGACGACATATTTGCATTGAAATGTAAACGAAAACAGACGGCTTTGTTTGCTAAAAGAGCTGTGTCATGAAGAATGTTCTTGTATTTTAATATAAATAACAGAAAAATATATCAAATTTGCGTTGATGGCGTAGCTTCATGTGACTGGTGTACTTGAAGTCTTGGTGATAGTTTCAAGGTAATGTTTTTGAATATTTCTGTCAAATAAAATCCATAACAGCTTGTAGTCTGGAATTGTGAGATTTCTTAACTGAAAAACCCAATAACTTTTTGTTGGTCCGACCTGGGATTTGAACCCGAGACCTCATGCACAGCAGTCGCATTCACTATCGCTGCGCTACGGAGGCAGTCAAAGTAAAAATATTTATTATACAGCATATAATCGCAACTATCTATATAATGTAGGTCTATATATTTTATAGCAATGCCATGAAGACTTACAAGATAGATTTAAAGATAATTGACTTAGGTCAAGGTGTACTAGCGGAATATATTAAAGAAACAAATTAATTATCTATTTTAATAGTCGTAGTAGTGAATGGAACAGTTGTAAGAATCAGACCTAGGCAAACATTTCTTGACCAGACCGGAGACGTTCTGGACAAAGGCCAGGTTAAGAGCACCTTAAACCGGCGAGCGTGTAAGGAATGTGATGAAAGTGAATGAAGCCAGGGAAGTGTGTCAGGATCGTAGCAAATGGAAAACCGTAGTCTCTGCCTACCCTTCTGGGAAACAGGCGTGAATCTATGTTTGTATGTATGTAATAGTCGTTTTTTATTTCTAGCTTGTTTAGGAGGCATTATACGGTTTTCAATATTTTAATAACAGCGATAGTCAAATGGGAGATTGCCACGCAGAGGTCACAAATTCGATCCTAAGGCGCGCATCTCTGACTTTTCGAAGTTATATGCGTATTAAATAGATAATGATTCGTTCGCTTTAAGGGTGAAGGAAAACATCGTCAGGAAACCTGCACGTCTGAGAGTTCTCCATAATGTTATTAAAGATATGTGAAATCTGCCAAACCGTACTGGGCCAGCGTGGTGAACTATGGCCATATCCTTCTAGAGATGAGGCCGTACCCGTAGGCCAGTTTATATATAAGGCCATTATTATTATATTCCATGGTTTTACTGACATTTCAGTCATAGAACCCGATTAACAATATCAACAATTACAAATGCACTCACGTTTACACCGCGTAACCCTTTAGAACCTTGTTCCAATCACTACATATTATAAAACAAAGTCCCTCGCTGCGTCTGTCTGTCTATCTATTTGCGATAAACTCAAAAACTACTGAACGGATTTTCATGTGGTTTTCACCAATAGATAGAGTGATTCTTGAATAAGGCTTAGGTATATAATATGTTAAGGTGTCCCGACGTATCGCTAGTAATAATATATTAAAATCTGAATTTCAACACAACTAAGTATACTACAAAAACCATTAGCTATTTTCACAACCAGCGTAATACCGCACCAACCTTCACAATTAGCTGGTACGTTAACAAGTTGACGACTTAACGAGCCTCGCCTAAAGCCATTAGTCATTAACATCTACGCATACACATGAAAATAACATCATTCACTTCAACACTTTCAACGTTTAACAATTATTTTACTCGCACGTTTGTAAATAAAATTGTCGTGTAAGGCTAATTGTCGAAGCATAATGTATTAACATTTGATACTAGATTTAGTCTGCGGCGTCGCTCCCGTAAATGTAGATAAAATTTGTTTAGATTAGTAACAGTGCTATTTCTTGATGAAAGGTACCTTGTGTATTTTTCTGAGCCCCTGACAAAGTGTATGCGAAATTTTATGATGATTGGTCCAGTAGTTTAGGTGTGAAAGTGTAACAAACAAACAAATTCATATTCATAATATCAATATCAAAATTAGAATTAAGGAGCGAAACTGTGGGCCAAAGTTAGTATGAGAAAAACTTCAGTGGCGCAGCGGTAATTAATGCGACTGCTTTGTGGTACGAATGCGAATTCCGGATCAAGCCCATCAAAAATCCCTTTTTTTTCTGTCAGGGAATTCTTAATAGCTGGTCAGAGTTAGAAAGTTGGCTGTGTTATACATTCCCGTGCTTTGGATAACACGTCATTGGTCTCACATCTGATCTCTCTTCATGTTGGAATACCGTCCCATCGGATTATTTGAGTTATGGAATAGAGAGTGCAGTTGTATTTGCGCATACACTTGTGCACCATAATATCAAGCCCTCATGCCAGTGCCAGCGAGACAGCTGGTATTATAAAACAATATTTAAATGACCTACATTTCATTGACCGTTGATCGTGAATTTTCTCTCAATTCCAACTTCAGAGCCAACTATTTATATTATATTTACATTATTACGAAAAGACCAGGAAGGTCTGGAAGCTTTCGAATTGTGATGCTGGAGGCGCATGGAAAGAATCAGCTGAACAGAAAAGAAAAGCAACATGGAAGTAATGAGCCTTGTCGCAGGAAAACGCAACATTTTGACGACAATTGAGAATAGAAAAGGAAAGATCTTTGGCCACCTTATAAGACATGACAACTTTATAAAAAAGATAGAAGAAAAAGTGGAAGAAAAAAGAGGGCAGGCCCTTTCTGGAGCTGCCTCCCAAAAGGGCATTCACAGACCAAATAAAATAAAAGGCGAAGTGCATGTCTTATAAGGAGGTCAAGGTATTGGCCGAAGAACTTAAGCATAAAGAAGAATACAAAATTTTTACATGGCCTTAATTAACCTAACATTTAGTCATTCTAATGAATTCATTCGTAATTCTGGTCCTCGCCTTGATATTAATAATTCTATATTTATTAACACTGGTGGAAAGCCGTTGTCTCTCCAAGGAAGCCGTAGCGAGTAAGTACCTCATTAATTTATAAAGCATCTTGCGATTACTATTTTTATTATTTGCTACATTACCGCTGGAAACAAGAAAACGTAGAGCAATTTAAGTATTAGAAATTGCTGACTGTTTTGATTGCAGCATAAAAAGAGTATGAAACACGCTAGCTTCCCTTAGGGACAAATATAGCCCCGCTTTTCTGATATTCTATTTTTGTATGCTTGTCTTTACTAATATTCTAAACACGAGAGTGAGTTCGTTTGTTTGTTTGTTAAGCTTGTGAAATTAGTTAAGACGAGAGTCTAACTAATCGACCGATTATCATGAAATTTCGCATACAAGTTGTCATAGGTACAGAAATGAGACATTGAGGACCTTCCTTTCATACAGAAAAACAATGTTATTACCAAGCGATATGAAATATATTGACAAAATTTTGACTATTGCAAGGAAAGTTGCGCCCAAAATCCATACACAATAAACGCAAAAATTCTCGGACTGATTTTAAATATGAATTACCATTAAAATGTTACTTATGTATGCATATTTCTGAATTTTAAATTAGTTTAGTTGTTCACAAACACAAGGTATGTTAATATTATGAATATAAATAAAAGGAGCCTCTTCTCAGTGTAAAAAGGGTTACCTACCTCGCTGGCCCAGTGCGAGTTGGCAGACTTCAAATATCTTCGTTAATATTACAGAGAACTCTAAGACATGCAGGTTTCCTCACAATGTTTTCCTTCACCGCTATTTTAAAGCAAGCGATAATTAACTAAGAAGACTTTGAGAAGGAGATGCACGCCTTGAGATCAAACTGAAGACTTCCACTGGCATTCCAACGGTCTTCCATTAGGCTGTCGCTGTTAAACTGGAATATTATTTTATAATAAAAATACAATATGCTGATAATTTTAAAAAAAATGCTCAATATTGTTCAGTGGTAAAACATTGTAAGCATAAGCAGTGATTTTGTGGGCTCTGACATAAGTATGACCCTCAAAATGAAAACCTATCAGATACAGAATTTTAAAACTTTTATTTGATTGTATACTACTTTTAAAGCGCTTAATAATATGTGGTATCTAAACATGTGTTACTATCTACCTATAATATCCTGACACTGGTGTAGCCTTAGGGTATCGTTAGCCTTCGGGTTGCGGAGGTCAGGTGGCAGCCGCTCCGTGTAAAAACTGATATCCAGTCAAATCCGGTTAGACTAGAAAAGCCGACCCCAAGTGAAGATACACTTTGTCCGACCTGGAAGATTAACCTGAGATGACATGCAAAACTGTCGTATTCGCCATCGCTGCTCTACCTAGACAGTTATATATGCACATACACAAGTATTGAGGTAATTTTACTAAATATCAAGGCTACATGAATGGTTTAGTGGTTTAAGTAATAGCCTTTCCATTGGCATTGAGCCGAATGTTGTGTGTTCGATCTCCACACAGGACAAAAAACGATGTAATCCACAAATAGTATGTGTGTGTCTCGGTGTTGTTTGTGTTCAAATTTTGAATATATGTTAATTCTCCCATGGCACAGGAATAATCATTACTGCCGGTAGATGTCTTAAAATATGAAAATTAAGTTAATAAATGAATGTGGTAGAGTTTTACATACGATTATTATACAAAACATAATTCTATTCATCTAAAAAGCGAATCAAAACAAAGGCACATTCCGCTCGAATATTCTCTCAAATATATTTAACAAACACAAGCTCGTGTAATGGACCTCATAAAAACAATAGTCTGCTTCAAAACTCCATTTTAATCCCATTGTACTAGTTTGCATAAAATATTAAACTTAACGGCAAAGAAGTGCAGGAGATATTATATTGCACAAGTATGTGCGCAGATACTAGTGCACTCTCTAATCTCTAACCCTCATGATCCGATGGGACGGTAATCCGAAACGACCGGAGAGGCGAGGAGATCAGGCGCAGGACCAACGGCTTTACGTGCTTTCCGAGGCACGTGGGTGGGTATCTTACACCAACAATTTCCTAACTTCGGGCTCGTATTGAGATTTCTAAACAGGAAAACCCAATATCTTTTTGTTGGCCCGACCCGGGATTTGAACCCGAGACCTCATGCACAGCAGTCGCATTAACTACCGCTGCGCCACGGAGGCAGTTATTTTTAATATGAGAAATATGAATGGAGTCATAATTTAAATCGGAGAATCGAACTCGAAACATACACATAAGTCGCAGTCATTACCGCTCTGCCCGTCGGGACACAACGCGAGGAACAATGTAATGTGTTAAATCCAGTCTAGGCTATGAACCTATCCATCAGGTACATAACCAGATTATCCAGTAATAAAATGTCATGGCTTTAAACTAAGACGCAAATAGATGCGACAAAACCAGCAGCGTTCAAAAATAGCTGTTGACATACCAGAATAAATTACATTGGTATCATAAATCCTATTCTTTGAATTCAGTCAATCTAATGAAATTAATACCCTTAGTATTCCGGTCCGTTAGCCAAGGATACCTGTTAATTAATACCTTGTAAGCCATACTAATAAAGAGATCTGCGCTGATCCAATAATCCTATGTAAATTTAATATGAAGTTACGTGTCCATTACTCACGCTTGAATAAATTAAACCTATCGAATTTACGTCACCGATACCGCGTATTGTAACTGTAAAAGCTGAAAATTAGTTACAGTAAAAACTAAATAAAATAAAGACAATGCTTTTGAAACAGACTAAAAAGTATAAAGTAATTAGTAAAACTTGGGGTGTATTAACGATGAGAAATTATTATCGATAAAAATTGATTTATCCAAATCTTCAAACGAATTGAAATATTCGAAACTTTGACATATCATATTCGAATGCATTTAACTTTAATAATAATTTATAACTTGATTAGGTATTAGCCTGGACTGCTAGTGATAATGATTCGAATTTTATTCAGTGATAACAAATTGATCAATATTCGTCACGCGGGCCTACAGTATTTTAATATCCGAATTATTGTTTTGTTGCAATTGCACATGGTTAGAGCACGTGCAATTTCAGCCAGCTAAGTGCGATTTGTACTAATGGACCAAGGGTCCCGTACTACCAAAGGTGCTAGTTCCACTGACCTTTGGCCATACTTTATTATTTGTTGTTTACTATAGAGCTTATAAATTATAATCGCTCCGGGCTTGAAGCTTAGCTTCTACGATAAAAAAGCAACTAAGTTCATATGGGGCTCTCTGTCCTACATTTTCTCCGTGTCCATTTCCTTTTTATTATTATTTGTGAGTATATCTGCCAAAATAACAAATATTCTGGAAAATATAACTTAGATCTCTTTCCAGTCGCTAAGAATTGCCATGCCATTGGACTACGGGTGTGCGAGATTAGAGAGTACAGCTGCTGTGTTTGGGTACACGCTAGTGCACTATATCGCCGGGGCAGATGGCCAGTCTCCATTAAAATAGGCTGGCATGACCGAAAATTTATAGATAATAATTTTATAGTAATCTCCACGAATTATAATTCATTACCTACAACAAAAATGCTTGTATAAATAATCTTGTTCTAACTGAAGAAATAAATCAATCAGAACCGGTCTGGCTTTTGTTCGTTTTTAATTCAACAACTTGTTAATTTGCGTTCTACGCTGCCCACCCGAGATTCAATTCTCGGCGTTCATGCGCCAACTTTGATTGAAATACGACCAAGGAGGGAAAACTTCACTCAAATAATTATTCTACAAACGAGATTTCAAAACAATGTGTTTAGCTTCACAAAGGGTCATGTTTGTGCTAACATTCTTCTGGGAATGATAAGTTCTTTAAATAAATAAGATATATATAAAATACTAGATTTTATCCGCGGCTATGCACGCGTTTCTCCAGATGTTATCAATACATTTGAATTCGTACTGAATCAGTACATTTCTCTGGATAAAAGCAACATTAACAACAAAAATATATTACAAAATAGATTAAAAACGCCACATGGCCTTGGTTCAGCATATACCAGACTAAGGAAGCCTGACGCTGGTTCTTAAATACATTTCTTTGGATGTAGCGTTAATATTGCCTTATTTAACAGAATATTTATTCAAATTTTGATCGTGAATTCTAGTAGTCTTGTTAAGCCTGCAGCTAAGCTGAATGCTCATGTCAGGAGTTGAGCATACCCTATTCTGTATACCGAACGGTACAGGCGTGAAAGCGTAACAAACAAACAAACTCACCTTCGCATTTATAGTATTAATTAGATGAGTTAGGATCACGTGTACGTAGTTCTGGAGATATAATTGTCATTCTTTTAGACTGTGAAATATTGATTATAGTTAGTTAGTGAGACGTTTATTAACCACACTTACGGGGTGTCCTGCGTGAGCGACGAATACGACGCGACGCCACGCTGCGAACGCGACGAACGCAATCAAAACAACGGCCTACTCATCTTGCGGCCTATATGGCAGTCTGCGACGCACAGGACACTTATACTCGGAGAGCAGAGAGCTGCGGCGAGACGCGACGTAACGCGTACCTGTTTTGTGGGCGACCAGACGCGACACCACGAACTACGAAATAGTTGATTCTCAAATTCAGACCTAATAGCAGCAATAATGTAATCGAAAGTATACGGTAACACGCCACAATATTGTTTAAACATTTTATAACCGTTTCTTAATTTTCGATATAAATGATGGAATTCGCCAAATATGTTTCTTTGTAAAAATATTATATTTATTTTCCTTCTGTGTATTTTACTACATTTTTTTAAAAGTCTATTATTTAGGTTTAAACTTTCAAGCAAAACTACACTGTACTTCCCCATGATTCGAGAAGTAATGAACAAAATCACGTAGGACATTAATCGCACCCTTAATAAAACAGAGACTTATCTCATTATTTTGGATTAAACAAATTTGAACTCTATTGCAAAGATTTAACACAAATATAATATTAGAATTTAACATATACAATTAGAGTTCAAATTGCTTGACTTTCAAATTTCGAGTTAAGTCGCTGTTTTATTAAGAGTGCGATTTGTCGTGTGTGGCATCGCGTCGCATTGCATCGTGTCGTGTCGCGTTCGTCGCTCACGCAGGACACCCCGTTAGTCTCACGATTGGACCATTGCGCGTAAGTGACTGGCGCGAAGTGTGTTTGGTTACACTTATGACATACCACCTCAGCTGCGTCCAGGAAGGTAAGTTTAAAAAGTCCAGTAATAAGTGGTAATTGCCCTGTGAACATTTTGGTTTGTTTCATTTTGATGAGACTAGAAATCGAACTGCATTACGTCTGAGATTAATAAAGTAAGCTAATTATTTTAGACTTACACATACTTATCTATATTGATATCTAACTTTAAGAGTGGTGATAATAATAGTAATGTTTATAATCTATCTCATTGAGCACGGGTATCTTCTTAGAGTAAAAAGGGTTCGGCTACGTTCCACCTCGCTGGCCTCATGCGAATTGATAAACTTCACACATCTTTGAGAACATTATGGAGAACCCTCAGGTATTCAGGGTTCATCGCAATGATTTTACTTTACGGTTAAGGCATGTGGTATGATGGTAATTCATTAATTATTAAATACATATACTGCCTCAGTCGTGCAGCGGTAGAATATGCGACTGTTGTGCATTAGTGTTGAGTTCAATAGCTGGATCGCGCCAACAAAAAGTAATTGGGTTTTCTGTTAAGAAATTCTTGATAGGAGCCTCACCTCCGCCGCGTAAAGCAAGCTACTTTTGAGGTCTTAACGCAAGAAAAACTATGATATGAATGTGTTAGAATATTACAGAGAAAATATTTATTTTCTCTGTAATATTCTGACAAATTTTTTTACAAATGTGTTAAATTTAGTTTTATTTATGTTGCTGATTGTACATACATATATCGTCACTTATTGAAATGCAAATATAATATAATACAGAGAAAAGAAAATATTTGTTTTCTCTATATTAGGTATTCTAACAAAAGCCAGAATAGGTTTGCATTTCAATAAGTGTCAATATATGTATGTACAATCAGCAACATAAATAAAACTACAATTGACACATTTGTAAAAATATTTTAGAATTAAAAATCCTAATTACTGTACTGCATTTGTAAGCTGTGATTATATCAACTATCTTTTTATTATCACTGCTATAAAACAATAATGTCCTTTTTATTTTTAATAAAAGAGGCAATCTGTTTTTAAACTTGCAACAACTGACTGTACAGCATAACATGCCATAAATACGTAGTGTCACAGACATAAAGATAAATAAAGAAGAACCAAGACTCTTTTTCCTCGATAGTTCGCCTAATTACAAGGCTTGCCCTTGCCGTCTGAATCTGCCAATTGCAAAGAGTCTATACCGGTCACTTTGGTTCTTAAATCGATAAAGGGTTTACGGTCAATTATTACATAGAAAATCTTAGTAAATCCGATAACGTGGATTTATATAAATATTATGAATGAAGTAAGTCATCATAATCCAAACCAAGGTCAATGATTAATAATTATTATCAAAACATCAATCAAATTTAATCTTCTTAGCGTGACAATTAGATAAGATATATTATATTCATAAATACAAATTGATTACTAATCATTGTCTTATTCATTATTGTACTCGGCTCGTGAAGCAAAATGCGTGGCTTTATTTTTGTGTGCTTGTGCTTAACGGTTGTTTCAGGTATGCTCTTATATTTTTAACCTGACGCCTCAATGTCATACTAGTTTTTGACCGTGGCCTCGTTCGCGTTAATGTAGATTTTGTCATATCAATCCCTCGGAAACATTACTTTTTGCAGATGAAAGGTACGCTTTGTCCTTTTCTGTACCCCTGACAACGTAGGTATATGCGAAATTATATGATTATCGATCAAATAGTTAAGGCGTGAAAGCATAACAGACATAGTAACATTCGCATTTAAAATATTAGTTAGGATTGAGATTTATATAAAATAATAAAATTTGACTTCTTCGCACATTTCTTGTTTATTAATTTCGATATTGGCCCTCATTCTTTTATTTATCCTGCCGCTATGCTCTCGGAGAATTTACCATGTCAACTCAAGAACGGTAGTTTATCACAAATCGTCAGCTATTTTCATTTATTTGACCTGTCAACCTCTGTAAGTCAATTATTCTATTTATTTTATATTGTCTTTCAATTAGTCCGGCATTACGGGATGACAAATTGAAAGAAAATAGAATAATGGAAAACATTTGTGTTTTGTTGCAAGCTGCTGCTGCTAAAAAAGTCAATGAATTTATTAATTAATGAATTTAATTAATTAACTAAATTCATAATAATATAAGTCCTGTAAGGACACGGCCCTCTTCTCAATGTGAGAAGGGTTAGACCATAGTCCACTATGCTGGCCTAGTGCGGGTTGGCAGACCTCACATATCTTCGGCTCCCAATTGGGTAAACATTACTTTTTCTTACAGCTTCTTCAGTCAACATCAGATCTGAGAGAATAGTGGGTGGATCTGTGACCACCATTGACAACTACCCCACAATCGCAGCATTGCTTCAAGCTTTAGATGCAGTCAATTATAGCCAAATGTGTGGTGGCTCCATACTCAACCAAAGATCCATTCTAACTGCTGCTCATTGCTTCATGTAAGTATAAACCGATCAAAGGAAGAGCCTACAGTCCTTTGGGTATATGGCTGGCATTGGACCTGCGATTGAGAGGTCCAGGGTTCTAATACCTCCCTAATGCAATACAAACTTGAACCAACCCCTGACAGGAGCGTTCAGCTTAGCTACAGGGGTGAACAAGAATATTAGTAATTTGGAACCAGAATACGATATATAAAATTTATATATCGTACTTTTATGTACCTTATGTATACTAATATTATAAAGTTGAAGAGTTTGTTTGTTTGTTTGAACGCGCGAATCTCAGGAACTACTGGTTCGATTTGGAAAAATATTCTAGTGATGGATAGCCTATTTATCGAGAAAGGCTATAGGCTATATAACATCACGCTACGACCCACGGGGACTGCATAGCAACGATAAACGCAGGTGAAAACGCGGGCACATCTAGTATTATATAGCCAATATATAATACTAGATGTGCCCGCGTTTACGCCAGTAGATGTTTAAGTAGTCGACTGGCCACTGCTAATCCCCACACGGGACAAAACTTTGTGTGATCCAGAAATAGTTGATCCGAGTCTGGGTGTACTTTGTGTCCATTGTGTAAATGTTTGTAAAGTAATACGCGACACAGCATTGTCTTAAAAAAATAAAAGACTTCTAATATTTCTTGACATTATATTAAATTTACAGATACAGTTCCATCGCCACATATCGAGCTCGTGTTGGCTCAACATGGGCTAGCAGTGGCGGAGTCGTCCACAGCGCTGAGCTGTTCATCATTCACCCAAACTACGGCACGTTGCCTGTTGACAGTGACATCGCAATCATGCGTACTGCTACTTTCATATCTTACAACGACGTTGTCAAGCCAGCTAGCATTGCTGGTCCCAACTACATAGTCGCTGACAACCAGAGCGTGTGGGCAGCTGGGTGGGGACTTATTGCAGTATGTATAATTTTAGATCTCGCCCGTAAATGTTTATTAAGGTTCTGAAAACATCAAAATATGTTCCTCATAATGCAGTGAGAAGACGCGAGGTATGGCGTCATAGGTGATAAGATAGGATAGCTAGAGGTAGATATCCTGCAGGCACATGTCTCCTACGTAAAGGTAGGACTCTCCGAATCAGCTGAGTGGTCGTCCCTTAGGGCTCACGTCCTGATGTTGTATAGCAGGAATCTGTAAAAATAAAATTAACCAAAGAGTTCTGGCCGCTGCATCATTTTTACACCTACTCAAAAAAGAGCCTGGATTGAGCTCTGGAAGCTCACACACTCTTCGAAACAAATAACAGACAAAATAGTCTACCTCCGAAAACAAAATTTTGTCCCCGTAAACCGCATAGCAGCGATAGCTCAGTGGGGAGACCAACAGACTGCAATGCAGAGGGTCTCGGGTTCGAACCCACGTCACGCACCTCTGACTTTCGGAAGTTATATGACTTTTCGAAATTATGTGCGTATTGATTGACAATTATCGCCTGTTCCGTGCCTCAGAGAGCACGTTAAGCCGTTGGTCCCGGCTGCCATGAACATTTATGGCAGTCGTTATTGGTAAAGTCAGTACCCTCTAATATCCTGACACTTACGCAGGAAGTGGGATGGGCTGGCTAGAGCCTCTGTAGCATACTGCTGAGGTCCTCCCAAGCAATACAAGAAGCTCAGCGCCATATGCCGCAATACAGGCCAACCTGCAAAAGAAGGAGCTGGCGACGTATGAGCTTATGGTCGAGGCGCACAGGAGGAAACTTGCTTTTGCGCTGCTCCAGGAACCGTATGTGGGTGGTATAGGTAGGATGAAACAATACGCTGGCGCCCGCATTTTCCAATCGGAGGAGCCGGGTGAACGAGCAAATAAGGCAGCAATAGCTGTATTTGACAGTCAATTGGCCGTCACCCAATTCCCGAACCTTACCACGAAGAACATCGTCGTGGTAAATATAAGGACAACCGCCTGGGAGATGGCAGCGGTTTCATACTACCTAGAGCCAGACTCACCAATAGAACCGTACCTGGAGCGGCTCAAAATGATCGTAGAAAGATTAGGCCCACATAAAATACTGATAGGTGGTGACGCGAATGCCAAAAGTGCTTGGTGGAACAGCCCAACGACTGATCGTAGAGGAGAAGATTTCGCGGGGATGCTCCACGAAATAAATTTGCAGGTGCTCAACGAAGGAGACACTCCTACCTTTGATACCGTGAGAGGTCATAGAACCTTTACGAGTTACGTTGACGTGACGGCATGCTCTACGGACATGCTGGGCCTCGTGGAGAACTGGAAGGTGGACGAGAGTGTGACGAGCTCGGACCACAACGCTATTACATTTAAAATTAGATTAAGAAAATCACAAAGCACCGAAATTAAAAGAACCACGCGCATCTATAATTGTAAAAAAGCCAACTGGACTCAATTTCGTGTGAAACTGAGACAATTGGTGGTACAAAACAAAATAAACAAAATCGAAATAGAAAATATTACAGAAGCATCAAGTTTGGATTTACTGGTAGAAAAATACATAGATACTATAAAAGACGCGTGTGACGGAAATATACCGATAAAAAAATCAAATTCAAAATTAAACTTACCGTGGTGGTCCGAAGCACTCGCCTTACTCAAAAGGAAGGCGGTTACCATGAGGCGCCGGGTCCGGTGTGCAGCGCCGTCGAGAAGAACGAAGGTCGTGAATGAGTACCTGCAAGCAAAAAACCTTTATGAATCTGAAGCGAAAAAGGCGCAGATTAAATCATGGAAGGCATTCTGTGAGAAACAGGATAGAGGAGGCATGTGGGAAGGGATTTATAGGGTTTTGGGAAGGACAGAAAGAAGGAAGGAAGAACTACCTCTGATGTGGAAGGGTAAGTGCCTGACCGAGGGCGAAGACGAGCAAAAGGAGGACACTGATGAACATCAAAGGATCAGGAGAAGTGCGGAACAAGTGAACGCGCCGGCACAAATTGGAAATTTGGACCCACCGTTCACGATGGAGGAACTAAGATCCGCAGTGTCCTCCTTTAACCCAAAGAAAGCACCTGGGGCCGATGGGCTTACAGCGGATATATGCCAATGCGCCATCATGCTGGATCCTGAGATATACCTGTCACTGGCAAATAAATGCCTTGAAGTAGGCTACTTTCCTAGGGCATGAAAGATGGCGGTCGTAGTTGCCCTGAGAAAGCCAGACAAAACAGATTACTGCCACCCAAAATCTTATAGGCCTATAGGACTACTGTCAATGATGGGTAAGATCCTTGAAAAGATGGTGATTGCGCGCGTAAAATGGCACATAATGCCAAAAATGAGCCCCAACCAATACGGGTTTATGCCACAAAGAGGCACCGAAGACGCCCTGTATGCCCTTGTGAACCACATACGTGATGGGCTTAGGTCGAAGAAGCTGATCACAGTGGTTTCACTGGATATAGAGGGCGCCTTCGATAGTGCATGGTGGCCTGCCATAAGGGTGAGATTGGCCGAGGAGGGCTGCCCAGTAAACGTTAGGCGGATGCTGGACAGCTACCTTCGGCAGCGTGAAGTGTGGATGAGGTACGCCGGTCACGAATACCGGAAATCTACATCGAAGGGGTGCGTGCAAGGGTCGATAGGGGGGCCAATTTTATGGAACCTGCTCCTGGATCCACTGCTGAGAGAGCTAGGGGAGCGCGGGGACTACAGCCAGGCATTTGCCGACGATGTAGTTCTCGTGTTCACGGGCGACTCTGCACTGAACATTCAGACCAGAGCGAATGCTGCACTCGCACATGTCCGGGAGTGGGGTGTCAGAAATAAGCTCAGGTTCGCGCCACACAAGACCAAGGCGATGGTTATTACGAACAAACTAAAGTACGATACCCCACACCTAGACATGGGCGGCGTCAACATCGAAATGTCACGGGACATAAAAATACTTGGCCTCACTATCGACGACAAACTTACCTTCAATAAGCACGTAACAGAGACGGTCAGGAAAACCCTAGCAATATATAAGTCGCTCTCGAGAGCGGCTAAAATAAGCTGGGGTCTCCATCCTGAAATCATCAGGAGCATATACACGGCAGTGGTTGAACCGATAATCATGTATGCGGCTAGTGCATGGGCACCGGCAGTGAAAAAAAAGGGAGTGCAGAAACAGCTGAATCTGGTTCAGAGAGGCTTCGCGCAAAAGCTCTGTAGGGCATACAGGACCGTCTCTCTCAATGCAGCCCTAGTCTTGGCCGGGATACTTCCACTCGACCTCAGGATACAGGAGGCAGCAGCGCTGTTCGAGGCGAGGAAAGGGGTACCACGGCTAGAATTGGGGGGTAGAGAGGTAGAGACGATGGCGTCCTACAAAGCAAACCAGCATCCCGCCGACCATATGAGCATGCAGTTCATACACCTGATACGCCCGGAAGAGGTGGCACACAACGCCACTCAGCAAGTACAGATTTACACCGACGGCAGCAAGATTGAGGGCAAGGTTGGAGCCGCATTATCCGTGTGGATAAACGCGACTGAAAACCGAACCTTCAAACTAAAGCTGCCCGACTACTGTACGGTGTACCAGGCAGAGCTGCTCGCCATATGGAAGGCAACAGCAGAGATTCTGAAGCGCTCTGAGAAGAGTTTCGGAGTATTTAGCGACTCGCGCGCGGCTCTGCAGACGGTGGTGAACTACCAAGTTCCTCACCCTTTAGCGATCAAGGCCCGAAAAAACCTGCATGAGGCGAGGATTCGGAACAAAGAAGTGTCTTTGTTCTGGATAAAAGCACATGCGGGCCATCCTGGCAATGAAAGAGCTGACCAACTGGCGAGGGAAGCCGCTCTCACATTAAAGACTGCGCCGCAATACGATGGATACCCGGTATCATTCGTCAAGCGACGGATCCGCCAGGAGTCGCTTCACGAATGGAACCGGCGGTACAAAGTGGGGGAAACCGCGTCGGTAACAAAAATGTTCTTCCCTGATGCACTGGAGGCATATGGGTTGGTCCGCAAGACCCAAATGTCTCCAGTGATGACCCAAGTTTTTACAGGACACGGCGGGTTCTCTGAATATTTACACCGGTTTAAATGTAAGGAGCACCCGTCGTGTCCCTGCGAGCCGGGACTGGAGGAGACCGTTCTCCATATTTTATGTTGCTGTCCAATACACGCGATGGACCGCTTCAATGCGGAGCAGATTATGGGGGACACCATCAGAGCGGACAATTTACACACTCTCATGGTGGACCCGATAACAAGAGAGCATTTTATGAACTATTGCACAAGAGTCGTAGGGAAAGTAATTAACAGAAATAAGAAGCAGGAAATGTGGATGCACATATTCTATAATATGGTATACCAGCATTTATAGGTAAGATGACTCCATAGGATAAAGTCAACTGCTCTTGTGCAATAGGTCCATTATTATCGCAAATGTTAGAGTAATATATTGTTACGCCCAGTGTAGTATACTATATTATATGTTAGTATAAGTTTTATTAAATGTAGTACTACTTTAAATAGAATAAGAATACATGTATAGAAATGAATAAATAAATCCCCGAACCTAGAGATGAATGAGTGTGAAAGGTCTCTGATCATGTCAGAGGTTGGGCTCAACACCCTGTGATAAAGGGTGCAAAAAAAAAAAAAAAAAAAATATCCTGACACTGGTCTAGCCTTAGGGTATCGTTAGCCTTCGGGTTGCGGAGGTCAGGTGGCAGCCGCTCCGTGTAAAAACTGATATCCAGTCAAATCCGGTTAGACCAGAAAAGCCGACCCCAAGTGACTTGGGAATAATAAAGGCTAAGAGAGAGAGAAGAAGAAACCGCCGTACCAAAGCGCGGGATCTTTCCAACCTAACCTTACAAACGCTTGTTAAAAAATGTCCGGTCTTTTTACGATAAGCTCGTAGTACCGAGTCTTCATTCAACACTCTTATGACCGTAGTTCTATTTAGCCCCATCCGAAGAGCAAAGATTTTTTGTTTACGCATGGGATTTTATTGGATTCGCACCTTCACTGCTTTGATGACCGCTGGTATCCTAACTGTGCGAGATCGGCCGTTCCTCTTACGATCTTAAAAGCTTGAATCCTCAGTGTATCGTTTGATAGACGTAAGATAAACAAACCGTAGCTTTATTTTCAATTTTTGCAGAATATTGAAAATCTCTGTTGGTGCGCTATCGTTCTATTTTTAAAATTTGTCGAAGTATTTCTGGCCTGTATTTGAAAACTAAAAATAATAAGGTTTTAACAGAACTTATGATCTGAAATCAATCCAGCTACTAGGTTGTTTAAAAATTTTGATTGGTCAAGATTGTACCTATGTTAACAGACTGGCGGTCAACCATCTGAGCAGCTCCGTCACGTCGAAATGTGGGCTATCAATCAAGCATTGTGCGAGAGAAAATTCCCAGGGTACATCACCGATAACATGTTGTGTGCCGGTCAGCTCAACGTCGGTGGTGTCTCACAATGTCAGAGAGACTCTGGCGGTCCTCTATACCATCAAGGCGTCGTCGTCGGTGTTTGTTCGTTTACTGGTATAGTATGTGGGGACGCTAACACAGCGAGCGTGAACGTTAGAGTCTCTCGGTTCACTTCGTGGATTGAGGCGAATGCGTAAATGCTGAATTTATTAAGGTACAAATAAAAAATTGACTGTTGACTGATTTTTCTGTTGCTTTTGCTTTTACTTAAGGTATTATTATTAATTAAGCTGTTTATTTGATTATATTTTTATAATATGCACTACATGTGTTAAGTAAATGGTTATTAAAAATATGTATAAACGTAAATTTATATAAAAACGAGCTTCAACACGCGACTTCATACAGGTGAAAGCTATGTTGGTGATTAGTAGGTTACTATCAAATTTTTTCTTTATTGTAAGAAGAAGCTGATCTAAATGCAATATACTCGACTTCTAGTTCACGTTTTAAGATGAACGATGCACAAATTTTAGTATTCAATTTCGTGGAGTAATGTATATATAACGCTTGCACAAATGTACAAACATCCAGAAAGACAAACATTCTAAAATATTTGTTTTAGCATCTATAGCTCTAATAGTATAGATCTAGATTAAGCGAGCAAAGCCACGGACAAAATTTAGTAATTGATATTTTATACTGTTTGTATATCTTTAACAATCGCTTCATAATTAAATTGTGGTAAATAGTTATTTGTTTCTTGATTGCCTCTTTCATTCATGTTGTCACTTTGCCCTTACATAAGTTAAGACGGTTATAGTATTAAGGCTTTTGTAAGAGAATTCTCGGTAGTGGAGTTTCTAGAGTGCTTGTTGCTACCAAGAATTCCGGGCTGTTATTAAGATTTCTCTAAACCCAGTCTCCAGTTACACGACAATGAATCTACTGCCACATTTGATATCTTCATACATGCGATGATTTTATAAAGCAAATCACAATAAAGATGGCATCTTAGCTTCACTGATTTTCAAAGGTCAACGCAAAGCGAATATCGGCGAAGATAATTCAATAACGATTTCAATCAAGACAAAAGTTTAAGACAAGATTTCAATGGCTGAATAAGTCTCGTCGTCACTTTGTTGAACAGATGAACAAGTACTATTATTGTCTGAATAATTTAACAGAATACCGAAATTAAGATTATTCCAGACATCATTTCGGTATCTGTGCAAGCAATAGAACTATGCAAACGGTTGATGGCATGCTTATCCTCTGAGAAACATAGCTGCACAGTAATTTTCGATATAATGTTTTAATGTAATTATGAAATGAGGTGGATTATTTATATATTCTCCTGTATAGTATTTAAATATAGATTATTAATCAATTATAGGCATCGCCACAATTAATAAAATTCCTGGTTCCTTGATTCTTTACTTTGTGGCTACCACAGATACGATACAGTCGTGAACATAGGATTATACAATATTGGGATACAAAAACGAAACACTGAAAATTTAATACTTATGTAATTTTATATGTGGATAAATTTTAAAACGTGGTAATCTATCACAAAAGGCAGCGCGCCTAATTTAATTCGAATGACATTCGGAAACAGTTATGAGCTACATTTTTAGCACGGTCAAGGCTGCAGAGATAACTCAATGTATAATCTTTGGACATGCGATTGAAAGAACCTTCGTTCTAACTGACTCTTACACGACCGACGCAAACTCACCCCTTTCATAAGCGTATGGTCTATTGGTAGAATTCTTGTTAACTCCTCCAGCTAAGCTAGCATGCTTGGTTAACAAGCTCTACAGCAACAACAATCTCTATAGAAAAAGTAACTGAACAAACTCGGCCATATAAATATTAAATAATATTTTTATGGGATTATTCGCGATGGCCTGTTCGGAGACAGTTGGATTGCCACGCAGAGGTCTCGAGTTCGATACCGAGGACATTTTAAAGCTGTGAGCATATTAAATAACTACATATCGCTTGCGTTAAGGGTGTAGGAAGAAAACATGAGGTCACCTTCATTTCAGAGTTTGCCATAATCGAAGATATCTGAAGTCGGCCAAACCACACTGGGTCACTGTGATGGACTAAGTCCTCCTTACACTGAGAAGTGAGAAGAGGCCCGTGTTCAGCAGTGGGACTGTTCACATACTGGGTTGATATTATTATCAGTGGCTTCTATAAAGGCTTACATTTATTCCTACCAAAACAAATTTACCTACGACCACGGGAGGCGAAATGCGAAACTAAAGCTTCCGTTACTAGCTAAATATCCCATCATATTGTGTAGGCGAAATGTTATCAAGTATTACTCGATAACATTTCAAAACTAGTATTGTTAGCTGCAATTTATTTGTTGCTGAAATTGATGAGCGAACTGGCTATCACGTACGTTCAGATATCAATTTTACTGAAGCGCTGGGTCTGGCCAAGATATATTGGATACGGCAGCTGTAGCGTCAGCAAAGTTCATTGCTTCTGAACTGATTAATCGTTCAAAAGGATGGGTGGTAGCTGCTAGAAATGTGATTTTGTTGAGGTAAATGTTTTGCAAACAGTACTTGGTGACTTAAAAAACTATCGCATTCGCGTTTTTCTTAAAAAGTTTAATGTCAAGCAGCGCAAGCGAAATTTACTGAAAGAAACTCGACTAAACAAATTATCGCTTGACTGTGGTTTGCTATAGTCCCAGTCCCTTGTATATATTCCCAGCCCTATCCCTTAATAATAATTTTGAAAAACCAAACGATCAAAAGCTTTCTTTATATACCTAATGTGTAAATGAGTACTGACCAAATTCTTTGGAAAACTCAGATTTTAGGATTCTTTTATGTTGGATTATACAAACATTGAAATAAGTGAGACAAAGAATAGGCAGTCTTAAAATCACAAATTTTGAATCACATAATTTGTTGTACCCTATAGGGACTGAACCCACGACACCCGGCGCGTGGTAAGGTTACCAGTCATAGAACTGTGCCAAAAAAAAAAATAAGTATAACACTAGCTGATCCGGCAAACGTTGTTCTGTCTTAGATGAACTGTCAAACTAGCGAGGTTAAAATAGTCGTTAAGTTTTCTGAAATTATTCAATTTTCTAAACTTTTCTTTCCGTAAGAACCTTCTACAAAATATTAAAATCTCACAAAAAAAATGATAAATTAAATCGGTGAAGTCGTTTTTAAGTTATGGTATGACCAAGGGAATCAGTGATTTATCTTTATATATATAGATTATACCTATTACTCAGAAGTATTGAATTGAAACTTAACTACAACCTTTTGAAATGACTAACGCCAGCTAGTATCTAAAGCTATATTGAAACTTGCTATTCTCGAACAGTCTTACTCAATTGAAACTTCGTGAAACTTGCAAGCTATGCAGCTTATAGTAAAGAGCTGAATAAAATCACGCAAGTTTGAGCGCAGTTAACAGAGCCAACAGTCTCGATGCCACGGCGCATACAAATTAGCCGTTTAGCTTATTTAAATGAGAAGCAAGTTTATGTTGCACTGCTTTAAGTAGATAAATATTCTGCAACTTGTAATTTAGTTTAAGTACAGATTTATGTAAGAACTAAAAAGAGCTAAGACTGCCTTATTGGGCAGCTGTACTGTATGCGACTGTTGTGTTTGAGGTATCAGGTTCGAATAAGTCGAATATCTATATATTAATACGTGAAGCAAAAACTTTGTACATTTGGCATAGTTAAAGTTTATATGGAGAAGGAGAGGCGAATCTTAATATTTTTTATAAAATATGTATTAGAAACACATTAAATTAATAAAAAACCATTGCCTTAGAATGTACTAGCGAAAATATTCTAAGTCTATGGAAAAAATACTACACGCACTTAACCATGCATTTGACACACGCAGTCGAATCGCGTTCGTAATATTTCGGCGTGGTTCGGTTTATCTACAATTCTTCGTAACTATGGTTACATACCATAAGTACCTATTGCAATTTCGCGGTATATAAAATAACAATCCAATTTAAATAATAATAAATAAAGGAGTAGGCAGATGCCTACCAGGGATTTAGGCATGCAGCTACCTACATATCGCACCCTTAATAAAACAGAGACTTATCTCAGTATTTTGGATTAAACAAATTTGAACTCTATTGCAAAGATTTAACACAAATATAATATTAGAATTTAACATATACCATTAGAGTTCAAATTGCCTTACTTTCAAATTTCTAGTTAAGTCGCTGTTTTATTAAGAGTGCGATATGTATACAGGATTAAATAAAAATACAAATAACCTTAATATTGCCTTACGTTTACGTAAATGTTATACTTTGAAATTAAACTACTTTATACGGATACTATCGCATTGTTTATTCTTAAATTACTATTATTACATAATTAAATAAGTGTCAAAATTGTATAATAATAGTGTTTAATAAAAAAACAACGCGATTGCATCTCGACAAACTGGTTTAATTTCAATATTAATAATCTTGTACCCATGTCTTCTCTGTAGCATACATATTTCTCAACTATTGTTTTACCACTTTCTACAAAATGCAATATTCTATCTAAAACATTTTAACAAATCTAAAATTGCATGCCTCACGCACAACGCCTCCTCCTCGCTGTGTGTTTTTTGGTTTCACTGCTGCTTTTTTATTGTGATCGATTGCTCTAATCGCACGGCTGAGAGAAGACTAGACAAGTTAGTCTACTCTGAGTCGTGCGATTAGAACAACCAATCTCAATATGTGTATAAAAAAATCAAATAATGAAAAGTGGTAAAACAAGAATTTTTAAGTAGGTAATGTATAAATAAGTCACAGGTAAAGGTTATTAGTATTTTGAATTAACCCCGTATAGCTGTTTCATTTAAAAAAGGTCAACATCTGTGTGCATGGACATGGACGTTTGTCTTGTTCTGGGTGTTTCTATATATAACATATATGTATTTACAAAAAAAAAAGTATATAATTATGTATGTTTATCCATTGTCTAGTACCCATAGTACAAGCTCTGCTTTATTTGGGCTAGATGGTGTTGTGTGTATGTGATAGAGTATATTATATTACATATACCTTTACCGGTATTCAGTTACGTGATATTTCCAGTAGCTACAATTCCTCGAACCCAACGTTGGATAGGCTGGGATCGTTAATATGCATTAGTGAGGATATTGCCATGCACATGCCTCTCAGATATGTTCCACTAAGAACAGAAAACCATTCTGACGTAATTCGCTTTACGTCAGATATGTCAATATAAATAGTAAAGTTATGCCAATAATGACTGAACGAATTGGCAGATAAGTTGGGCACACTTATCGTTGCCAAGTTATATTCATACGTAATTGTATTAAAGCAAAGAATATGGTAATCTACTTTAATCTGTCAAGTCTTAAAATACCAGAGATCATTAAAATCTGTCATGGCTGTCACAGGTGTGACACTGCGACTTAATAAGTATAAATATAATAAATTACAATAAAATGACAATTATAATAGTATAATATTGTCTTCTGTTTACGCGAATATTATTCATTGAAATCAATAATAAAGTGTCAAATAAACAACGCGATAAAATCCGTATATAGTAGTTTAATTTCAATAAGACAATTATAATTAAAAAACGCTACATTCAATTATATGTATTATATTCAGACTATTTATATTTAAACTTCTTCCTTAGGCTACTTATGACTACGGCTGCTAAAAACCAATAGAAATGTTGCGAAAAGAGTAAATAAGAACAGATTTACCACTGTGCCGAGTGTCGTGGGGACCATAAATGGTTGTACTGAGTCTGGGTGTAAACTGGAATCAATCGTAGTATCTCTTGCCCTGGTCCCAATTTATTTGGAGTCGCCGTAGTATGTCCTCTTGCATACTTCTCTGTCATCCGTCATCTGATCATTTACCTCTTTCCCTTTCATACCCATCCTCACACAGCCCATTCATATTTTCCTTGGCCTTCCTCTCCCTTTTCGTCCCTCTAACCTCACATTCATCACTTGCCTACATACGTGTATCATCTCTCCACATAACATGTCCATACCAAGCCAAACGATTTCCTTTCACCTTCTCGTCTATGGGCACCACTTTTAGACTGCCTCTTACGTATTCATTCTTAATTCTATCAATCGTAGTACCTACCTACAAGAATGAAAATAAAAAATTGATTTTTAAATAATAAATATCGGTAGAATTCATATAAACTAATTAAAATTTAATTTATTATATTTTTAGTTTGAGTATATTAATTTGCCTCTATATCCTCGTAACTAACTTACGTTGACTTAACTGTAGTATAGTAAAATTCTAGCTGAGAAAACAACACATAAGCGTTTATTGTCTCAGCCAGTATGTATACCCACATAGTAGCATAAATAAACCTCTTCAACCAATAAAGCCGCGTAAGCTGGCCACCATTCCCCGTTTTCCTCCTATAGGTAACAATGGCGTCGAGGCTTAAAGCAAGCAAACCATGTCACGGCGCGAAAATTGGAATACAAATTATCGAATACTGCCTTTGATTCAGCGGCCAAAATCTTGACTTCGCAGAAACTGGGTCAAAGTTAAATGCAAACAATACATGTCAATGAATACATTTGACAGAATTGACTGACTTAATGCTTGACTGTTTAAGGCTAAAAGTCATTTTAGTACAATTTACTTAAGCAATGTTGAGTGTTGAGAGTTTGATGTTACATGGGACAAAAATTCGTGTGATTCGTAAATTGTTTCAAGTCTAGGTATTATTTTATAACAATATTTGTAATTACTACCAGATCACAATATTTATCCCTAATACAGGACATTGATATATTACAAAAACAAGACTCGGAATCGGAACAATTTTGGCACGAATAGTTTAAACGGTCATCTGGTTACTAGCATTGCATCGAATGTTGTGAGTTCGATTCCTATACGGAACAATTTTTGTCATCCTTAAATAGTTATTCGGAGTCTGGGTGCTATTTGCGTTTGCTGTTTGAATGTTAAGTCTCCCGCAACAAAGGATTGATTCCTAGTGCGACAGACGTACCTATTTAAAAAATAAGGTAGTGTATTTTGACTTAAATCTATGTCCAAGTAAATTAATGGAAGAAGGGTTAAAATTTGAAAATCGCTTCGTCCACAATCTCACAGTAATCTGCTAATGATTCAACTATATACGGCTGCTGAGGACAATTAAAATATCAAAAAGGGAAATAAAATATTTTCAAAGAAATAACTTACTAAAAGTCCAGTGAAATCTTCTAAAATAACCAAATTGGCTTTGGAACATTTGGAAATAAAACGACTACTTGGTATTAAGTCATAATGTGAATAACATAAACTTTATGTAAAAACTCTTGACAATTTGTGACATTTGTAAAGGACCAACCTTCACAAATACTACAAATCCCTCAATACCAAGAGAAAAAGTTCTTAAGTATCCAAAGTTTGTTTAGTTTCAATTAGGGTAAGTGCTAAAATACATAATTTAAAAATAAAGAAAATCTTGACTCAGCAACATAATGCCTCTTTTTGTAAGAAAGTAACAAAGCGCAAGAATTATCTCTTAGCGATAGTCGATTATATTTTTTTGAATCTTTAAGCAAACTATGATATTTATTCGAATGCATACGACTTTAATATTGATTGGTCACTTGTCTAGTAGTTGCACCATGCAACTACGAATTCTAATGCCGCAAGTTAGCTCGCTCGCATAATGAGTTATGCGGAACGCGCCATGTAAATATTAGAAGAAAACCTAACAAAAACGACAAACAATGTCATGTCAATCCATCTGATACAACTTCGAGCACGATCGATAGACCGCGACTCTTATCAATAGTACCGACATCAAAAGAAGTTTTAAATATTGCATTATGATTTAAATTATTCGCAGTGATAGCAAATCGACGAACGAATGATCAACATTGGGGTGCGACACAATATAAACTTCAAATATTCAATTTTGCTTGTTCATAGCAACTGCACATAACTAATTTCTCTGGTAATAAACTTGCGTTAGCGTTAAAAAAAATATATACATGCAGAAAATGTCTTCACCATGATGATCACAACGATAAAAATAAACCATACAAATGAAGAAAATTAAAGGAACATTAACTAAATCAACAATTAAACTTGGACGCAAGACTAGTTGTAGAAATGAATCCAAGTTCAGTAACAAGATACAGGAAGTTTTCAAAGCTCGGAGATAAAGTAAACAGGTTCAGTGCCGACCCTGCATTGGAACTTTTACACAGTTTGTATAAGCCGCAATTGAGCTAGGTGAACCGCCGACGGCGTTCTAGACGACGAACAAGATATAAGAGCTAAGAGAGCGAATTAGTGTGATGGTCACAGTCGAGCAACGAAAAGCATATCGACGGGACGTAACTTAAACACTTACTTCCATGTTTAATTCTTACTAGCTATTGCTCGTGGCTGCGTTCGCGAAAAGTAGGTTAGGCTATGTTAGTAACAGTACTTATTTTTCAAATAAAATATAGCTTTTCAATGGAGAAAGATTTTAAAATCAGTTGAATAGTTTTTGAGTTAAACCAACAAAAATCAATTAATCTTAATTATAAAGAGGAAGCCGATACTATCTATACTAATGTATAGATAGCATCGGCTCATGAATCAGTGAGACAATTTTTAGACTGTTGTCTTAACGAACGTAGCGCTCTATTTTCTTGGAACACATCAAACAAAGTCGGGCAAGTATTATTGAACGCGATTGTACATTTTAAATTGATAGCATTGGTTAAAATAGTAAGCTGTAACAGATAGACAGTTAAACAATCGTTATCCCTAAGACTACACCAATTGTATAAGTTATTTAATTTTTTTAGTTTTATTAATGGAGCCGCTGAAAACTCTAGTGCAAACGACGAAAACTCTTAATCACGAGGGAGAGCGTCTTGTCGTCCATCACACATAACAAGTCCCTGACGCACACACAGAGTTTAGGGTTCCGCACGAAAATAATGTTGCTATGGTGTAAGTCATCTGCAAGTCCTTTGACCATATCGGAGATATTTTAAAGAGAGGCTAGTGTAAGAGATCAAGTTAATTGAAGTATATGAAGCAAGAGAAAGATAAAGAAATGAAGTAAGACAGTATGAATATGAAGCAAGAGAAGATACCAGGATCGTCGCAGGAGGAAATCTGTTGTATATGTATGTTCGTACATTTATTAGTCAGTTTTTCAACAATATCTTAATATATAAAGGTCCTTCTAAGTTAACACATTCACTGACACAAAACCACTCTTAATAATTTGTGATATGGCACACAAACTTTCAATACAAAATGACATTACGTCTGGGGACGTATTGCCACACTACACGGTTTTAAAAGTATGTGTTGCGGCAGTAACGGTCAGAGACGTAACTGCCTGTAGGCGGACATTCACACCAAGTGAGTTCTAAACCGTGTGTTACGGCAGGAGTGTTTGCTGTGGCTCTAGCGGTCTGTATTTTAGCCTAAAACGACACAGAGTCATATCCTTCCTATAAATGCTATGGGAAATAGTCGGCCGTGGACGGAGTTTTACTTTTAGTGTATTTTAAATTGTCGCCTACAGCCGTAGTGCCATATTATGAGGGTCATAATTCACGTCTCTCGACGTACTGTCCGAGAATGTGTTAAGCTTGTCTCTCATGACGTGTACAACGACCGAACATAAATAAATTCAAAGCAGGGACTAGTTTTAAAACAATATTGAAGTTGGACATTTAAGTGGGTACCACGCACAAGACAAACAGCTTATACAAGTCCTCGTGCGCTCACTTTTAAACGCTCCCGTGAGTGCACTACTGGGCCATTACGAAAGCGAGGAGAAATTTCCATTTCTCCTCGATTTCTTAATGGCCCAGTATACATGAACCCCATAACGGCTCACCCATATTACATGGCAAATAAAACTTAGTTGAAATGTGTGTATAATATCCCTCTGCCTAACTTTATACAAGCATAATTTATTTTTTTAAGTAAAGACTGCTCCTGAGTTAAGAATAAATCTTGTGTCGCGGGGTACCTTAAAAACATTCAAACAACGGACACAAAGAACACCCATTTGTGATCACAGAAAGTTTTATCCCGTGTGGGATTCAAACCCTCAACACTCGGCGCAGTGGCAGTAGCGAGGCGACCAATTAAACGACTAAGACATCCACGCTAAGTATATTTAAATCTAAGTATTTATTTATTTGTTGTCTCTAGAACCAACGGCTTTACGTGTTAGTTAAGGGGTAGGGCAGCCATATTTCTAACTCAATTAAAAGTAAGAAAACTCAATTAAAATCTTATGAAAACATCAACTAAAATGTCTATATAAATATATTTATTTATATTGCAAAACTTTCACAGCTAAAGGTCACACATAAGTTGTTAATCTCTAACAGCAATAGAGCACGTTAGAACAAACAGACAAACACATTCAGAACTTTGGAAGTTTACTCCCCGTCTCCCCAAGTTCTAATTATAACACGGAGCGTCTACCTAATTAGTGATTACCTGGCCAAGCACAGACATGTTCACAAAGAAGCTCGTCTCTATGTAAATGTGCGTGACTACGCGGATTAATACATATTAATGCTTTTGCCAATTGCTGTGAGTCGTCTTAAAACTGGCATAATGGATTCCTTTAATAATAATGTCCTCCAGACCGATTTCGGTCACGGCGGCCAATCTTAACGGAAACTGGCCATCGGCGCAGGAGATATTATAGTGCGCAAACGTGTGCGCAAACACAAGTGCACTCTCTGTTCCCTAACTCTCACGATCCGATGGGACGGTAATCCGACACGACCGGAGAGAGATCAGGCGCAGGACCAACGGCTTCACGTGCTTTCCGAAGCACGGGGGTGTCTAAACCGCCAACTTCCTAACTCCGGGCGGTTATTGAGATTTCTTAACAGCAAACCCAATAACTTTTTGTTGGCCTGACTCGGGATTCGAACCCGAGACCTCATGCACAGCAGTCGCATTCACTACCGCTACGCCACGGAGGCAGATATCCTTTAGAATAACAACGACAGTTTTGTGAACGATGACGTAATTTAATTTGTTTTGTTGGTGCTGATTTAAATCTAATAAGATAAAATATTGGTATAATACATAACTGATGTTTCTTTATTCTAAGGCAGAGGCAAATATGCTTACGATAAACCACCAGTTATGCTAGCCTATTGCTTACACCACCAGACGTAATACTCGCGAAGAATCGCTGCTTGCTTTGCCAACGAAAGAACCAAAACCTGTGCCAGCGCAGTGTCGGCACAGGGAGCTCGGAAAATTTTCTATTTATATTATAAATGCAAAAGTTTATAAAGATGTTGGGAAGTTTAGATCTTTGTCACTCAATTATACGTATACCGTTTAATGGAAACAGATGAAACTGGGCACACACACACAGACAAACAAAGGATTAAATATTATGTTTTATCAAAATTTACGTTCCAGTAGGCTCCACGCAGGCATGATCGCAAGCAGTAGCTTGTCAATAAATAAAAGTAACATTAAAACATTTTAGTAAATATGCCAAAAATGTCTACCTTGTAGCCGAGGTCAACTTTTTTAAGTGATAATAAAAAGCAAACAATATAAATACCCCTGTCAACTCCAAGACGATAATATTGACTTATGTCGTATATCTAAAGATAAGTTCATATGTATATATTCATATTCTAACTTGCAGTTGACTGCTGAGAGCAGTCGAACTAAATTTACGTGTCTAGACTGTGCAATTTTAATGACATCTCTCTTAGAGCCAAAGCAGACGTGCTACTTTCAAGAAACTGTATTTATACCGCCTTTACACAATTATATACATATTTCACGTCTATACTCGCATAAGACTGTACTATACTTGTTAAGCTGGTTTGAGCATGTAGAAAGAATGGACGAGGAAAGACTGACTAAGAAAGTTTATAAGGCTAGTGTGAATGGAACAGTCGCAAGAGGAAGACCTAGGCGAACGTTTCTTGATCACATCGGAGGCGTTCTGGACAAAGGCCAGGTTAAGAGCACCTTGAACCGACGGGCGTTTATGAGGAATGTGATGAAAGTGAATGAAGCCAGAGAAGTGTGTCAGGATCGTAGCAAATAGAAATCCGTAGTCTCTGCCTACCCCTCTGGGAAACAGGCGTGAATCTATGTATGTATGTATGTATACTCGCATAAGACGGCGGTGTACATGGATGTATATAGGATGTATGTAGGATGTAAATACCACAATTCCCAGGTGGTTTTAGATTCCACGAAATAGGGCGAGCCTCTTGCTGTCTACCGGACACAATTTCTGACTCTATGTAGCTCATGCAAAGTTCTAGGCACAAAATCCCAATAACTCTTTGCCTGTTCCAGGTTTCGAAGCAGTTGCAATCAATCCACCTATGCCGCTAAACCAATTAAAACACACCTCCTATATACTTCTTCTAAATTCTTTGTGGGTTCCAAGACAGTTTAGTCTTACCCAAGACCTCCATTATCACCAGACTGGCCACTGCTGTTATAGTCACAAAACATATAAGTATAATGTTCTATGGTTATAGTAGTGGTAGAAAACGCCTTTGGATTGTTCTAGAAACTGGACGCCAGGGGATACGTAGCTATATCTAACAGTTATCCATTTAGGAGAGCCCAATTCAAGGTAATATTTAATAAAAAAACGTGCTGAACTTACTATCTCACGACCAGTAATTTTGCGATTATATCGATGCTATATCACGAACCACCATATTATCTCTGTATCCAATATTAAAATTGAACGTTTTAGCGAATACACCGATGCTACTGCATACATCAAGCTTGTCAAAAAGCTTACTCACGGCGAATAGCACTTATTTGTGAAGCTTTCCGCCGTATTCAGCATCTGAAAGTAGACTTAACTATGTAAAGTAGACGTTTGTTTGGGCTCTTATATACGACGCGTGAATAGGCAACAGTCACAAACTGCAATCGACATTTCAATTTATTGAACACTGATTTTAATATTGTCGACACTTTTCTTTGTCATTTTAATATTTAAATATGAGTTTTAAGTGTAAGAATTGAATTCATTTTATGTAGGTATTGTTTGTAGATTTTGTTTAAATTTACTAGTTAAAGATTTTATTTCCTGAATGAAGGTGTTATGTATATTATTAGAGAGAAAATAGAAAAGCATAGCTTTCGGTAGGATAAGAGAACTAAATTTTCATCCTACCAAATGTTATGAACCTATTTTTGTAATATTATTAAATCTAGTAAATATTCATTCATATACTAGAAAATAGTAATTTAAAACTTTTTAAATAATTCTGAAAATAAGTTTTAAATTAATAATTTGAAAGACAATGTAAATGTAAATGTATAATAATTTTAATAGTTCAAAAGTCATTATTAAATATAAAACTGCCATGTAAAACTTTTCTCATTTCTGAAGAGTTCATTTCTCATTTTTGAACAATAAATTGAATACTTTATAATGTAATGCACATCTGCCTACACTTTCGGGTAACCAGATATAAGTATATATGTGTATGTTATTCTATCAACTAACATCGGCAATGAGTAGAGATTGGATTATCGGATGCATATTTATCTAAAGTTGAGGTGTAGCAAAATGATAAAAAGCGCTTCTATCGAAAAAATCCTGCTATTCCGGGATTAAAAAAGTGAGGTGTATACCGTGAGATGTAATTGAAGATTGGCAATTTGAAAACATATTCAACTAAAGTTTAGATGTTGGCTTTATGGAAAACATATATATATATATATATATATATATATATATTATAGAAAACATATATATATATATTTATAGATATATTATCAAAAAAAATCTGCGATAATAAGCCTGATTAGACACAAATAACAGTTGACAAAAATGACCTAATTTAATCTAAAGTAAAATACATCCGACTATTTCGGCATTTCCTCTTACAATAGGGATACAGATTTTGTTTTATCTAATTATTATATTTTATGTTTTATTTTAATTGTTTATAGGTACTTTTGTTTAACTATATTTTCAATAATAAAAGAAAATGTATACAGTGATAGCATTGTTCGGGGTTGGGGTGAGATAAAGATAAAATATAATAAAATTCGCCATATTTAAAGTCCACAATAAAGTAATAAAGATCAAATTAATTAAAGAATGAGGATGAGTGAAAATAATGAAAGGTAAGAAATTTGAGTCACGCGCGCGATATGACGACTAACGATGAACTAGTTCATTATTGCTGCGTAAAGTGCAATAAAATAAATGAATTAAAATTTACACGTGTTGTATGGTTATTGACCCGTACAAGCATTGTATATATTTTCTTTAAATAAAGTGGTACAAGGTAACAAACACATACAACAACAAACTAATTTTTTTTAGTTTTTATTAAGAAAAAAGGTTCTATACATACCGACTGTTATATTAGCAGCAGCGATAGCTCAGTGGGGAGACCAACAGACTGCAATGCAGAGGGTCTCGGGTACGAACCCACGTCGCGCACCTCTGACTTTCGGAAGTTATATGACTTTTCGAAATTATGTGCGTATTAATTGACAATTATCGCCTGCTCCGTGCCTCGGAGAGCACGTTAAGCCGTTGGTCCCGGCTGCCATGAACATCTATGGCAGTCGTTATTGGGAAAGTCAGTACCCTCTAATATTCTGACACTGGTCTAGCCTTAGGGTAGCGTTAGCCTTCGGGTTGCTGAGGTCAGGTGACAGCCGCTCCGTGTAAAAACTGATATCCAGTCAAATCCGTTTAGACCAGAAAAGCCGACCTCAAGTGACTTGGGAATAATAAAGGCTAAGAGAGAAGAAGACATACCGACTGTTATATTATAACTTAACTTTTACTAAGATTTGTGTAACTATACTGTTGGTGTGCTTATTTAATAATATAAAATAAGTAAGCAACGTTACTTGGCAGATCAAAACATATGCAAGTGTTCGCAGGTTTACGTAAATTAAGACACTTGTGCCATCCACGAGCCATCCACGCAAGTATAGCCTACGCTTTATTTAGTGTATTTTTAGACCTTTATAATATAATATAATAGTAATATCAGATCTGGACTCTTCTCAGGATGATATAGGTTAGACCACAGTCTACCACGCTGTCCAAGTGCTGCTTGACAGACTTCACATATCTTCGAGAAGTTTCCTCACGATATTTTCCTTCACCGTCATAGTGAACGAATATCAATATTTTAATACGCACATAACTTCGAAACTTTAGAGATGCATGTCTTGGGTGGTATCTGATGGTCTCCCATGAGGCTATCGCTGTCTATTTCTAAGTCTAAAAACACTAAAGTCCAGCTGTCTGCGCGACCCAGGCAATCTCTTTGTAAGAGTATTGTCGCGACAGAATTATATGTATGTTCCGATGTCATGTAACAATAAAAGCACTTATAACTTCTGTGCGATGTGTGTGTCTGTGAGTGAGTGTAATGTATGAGTCTGTTTGAATTTGGGTGTGTGCGACTATTATTGAAAGACATTAATAAAGTTGTCTTTTTGTATTTATGGGGATATAAGATTTACACTATGTGGTATCTATTATTCTTATCACGAAATATCGGTAACAAAACCTAATATCTAGTTTAACCTCATAAATTCATAAACTTATAAGCTAAATATAAAAATGAAATCTTAATAAAACGCCTCGGAAAAATACGAACGTTTCAGTATAGTATAGAATTTCAAAGAGCAGTCTCGCTCGTAGCTGTTTCATAGAAAAAAAGCACACTGCTTTCAAAGGGGCAGTTAGCAAAGATTTGTTTTCACAAAGACGACGGCGTCAATTTCTCGATGACGACGTGACGCCTGTGCGCCGCTGCAAAGAAATTAGAAAACACAATTTATATAAAAACTCTTTACCTCTGCCAATGTTTTGTAATGGGACATATGTTTATTTCAATGTGTAAATACTAGTAGAGGTGAATCTTTGGTCTTAATAATTTATTTATATATTTGTAATAATGACTAAAAGTCATAAAAGTTAAAAAGAAATTCTGAGCAATTTAAAGAACAAATACAAACGCACGTGTCGAATTTAGATTCTTTTTGAAGTTGAAATACTATAAGATGACTTAAATAGTTTTCAGCTATGCAGAATATTAATTTTGTTAAGATCAATGTGATGCTAGGAAAGGTAAACTTGATTTCTTGGAAACAACCTATAGAAATAGCAATTTTTGTGCAAACTGTATCAAAATTGGTTGAAACATGAGGTAGTCATTAATATGATAGATCTGGATATAACAAAAAGTCGTAGTGGGGATGTTTGCGGTTAAATAGCAGTAACTACAGATTCACACTACTAGATTTAAAACGCTTGTATCTAATTTATTATTGACTATATATAGGTTGTAACGTTGTTTATTATATATCTTTTTATTGACATTAAAATTAAATGACATATTGAATAACAGGCTAATTAAAAAGCACTACATATTTTAAACAATAATAAATCCCTCGTCACTCCCACAGCTCTTTCAGAATGACATCAATGATCCGTTCTCTCTGTACGTAACATAAACAATAACCTTTCCAAAGAAGACAATGTGACGAACATCAAAGCAGTAAAAACGTTTTTAATATAGAACTGTTCTATATTGCAACCGATCGCTTTGAGCGAGCCATTTCAATGACTTTGCCAATCAATACTATGTGTTTATGTGTTACTACTAGCTTCTATAAATTTAACGGTAACGCAATAAAAGGATAAAAGTAATCAGTGTCACTGAATACTTTACTAGTTTTCCAACTAGGCTATCGCTAATGAAAGAGAAGAAAGGAACTTTAAAGATTGACCTTGCATTTGAACTAGATCTCTAGTTCAAATCCAAGGTCAGTCTCGTAGCCTTTCGAATTATCTGCCTATTAAAAGAAGAGAGTCTGAGAATTCACCATAATGTTTTCAAAGATGTGTAAAATCTGCCTACCAGAACAGGGCCAGCATAGACTATGGTGTTCATTTAACATAATATATAAAATCAATGGCATAATACCGATGGTAATGATACGTAAGGTCTATATTGAGTGGCCCGTAAAACTTGGACTCACTGCAGTTATTTGTAGTTTTATTGAAAGAAAGAAGAAACGACAATTTAAGAGCAAGAAGTATAGCTTACCGCGCTTCAATTCTTCTTGGCTTTTTTCGCTCCAGTTCTTGGCCTGTATTGACGCACATTTTGGTAGGTGTTACAATTGGGTAAATTTTAGTTCTTACTCTTGAACGTTCTCCTTGCGCGCGTTACATATAACCTCCTTTATATAATATTATTGTCAATGCACATATTTACTTTTACATCTTAATTGAAGGCTTATGCGATAGCGATCTGACACCGAAATTGTTCACATGTTGTAAGATAAAGTTTTTAAATTATTATGACAGCTAGCTCGTTAATGAATCCACGCTCCAATAAATAAGTTTTGATATATTCCTTTTTATTTAAGACCTACGAAATTATTTTTCGACGACTATAAAGAATGTTGTTTTCAAGGTGCAAGAATCAGTTTTATTTCAAGCTCAATACTGGTTACCCCGTGACATAATTTTTATTAGTTGTTTTGCCGTTAACCATGATATTCCATTCTCGAGGCAGGTACAATGGTTTCTTATTAAGGAATTTTTAGAAACTCACTGGAAATGTATCTGAATGCTGGCAAACTCACACTCGGTGAGGAATGAATCTGTACAATGTCACGTGGCCAAATAATATCTGCAACAGGTTCTGAAGTACGCGGATGATTAAGTATTTCCAAATAGGTCACTATCAGTTCATTGAAAGATGGTAGTTGTTGTTTCACGAAGTCTGATGGTGATACGAGATTCTCTTTCTTCATGTTGTTTCGATGGTTGACTGTAAGTGCTTTGTCCTAGATGGCTGATAAATGAATGATTATGTAATCCGTAAAATGCTTCAACGCCTTACCCTTTGTTTTTATCTTCTCAGAGATGTATGATCATAGAGGTAGTAGCGTGTGGTAAATAATGGTGATAATGAAAATATTTTTTTATAAAGATTATATTTAACAAAAACGAAAACCGACTTTAGCTAGACAACAATTATTAGACAAGTAATAAAATGAGCACATCATCAATGTAGTCAAAGTCAAACAAAATCCTTATTATTAAGGATAACTCAAAAAGATCTTGATCAAATTTAAATGGGACCACAAGGGAATCAAATAAAAGATTGATCATCAAAGTCAGTTTACCTAAAAAAAAAGATCTGGGGTTACAAACATAACAAAAATACAGTCGAATTGAGAATCTCCTTTTTTTTGAAGTCGGTTAAAAGTAAAATATTTCTCGGAAATAAGGAACAGTCCAATATTAACAGTTTTTATTTATTTGTTTATTTATTTGTTTATTTATTTATTTATTTATTTATTTATTTATTTATTTATTTATTTATTTATTTATTTATTTATTTATTTATTTATTTATTTATTTATTTATTTATTTATTTATTTACTTACTTATTTATTTATTTATTTATTTATTTATTTATTTATTTAATTTTGTTAATTAAAATATAAGATATCACATATAAAAACACATAAAAGAAACATTTTGAGTCTAACCAATTGTATAACTAATTACAAGTGAATTCAGCATGCATTACATTTTAAACATTGCATAAAAAATATGACATAAGAAACAAAAGAAACAAAGATAAATATTAAAAGTGGCGAAATATCAATATTAAAGTTAAGTTTAACAATTAAATTATATCAAAATCCAGTAAATTTCATTTGTTTAATGGTCACATAGATTGTACAAATTACTTTAAATAATAAATTCTAATTACATTAACAATCAAATAAAAATATAAAATTAATAATGTAATGTATTTTTACGAGAAAAAGCCTCAACAGCAAAGATATTATCGATTCTTTGGCCAGTCTATTTTGCCCTTGACTTGTCAAAATGATTATTATCTAACTACGATCAGATACCACCAGTAGCGTGCCTGAGGATCAACAGTAGGTCAAGACTGATACCACCAGTAGCGCGCCTGAGGGTCAACAGTAGGTCAAGACCGATATCTTTTAACAGCATTTTAATAGCTGTTACAATTGCAATATTGTAGCAGCGATTGCCTAATGGTAGACTGTTAAACTGCCACGCACTGACTCTTACATAAAGTGTGTAAGAGTCTCGTGTTCTATCCCAAAGCATGCACTAATAATTTGTATTACCATTGATGTTTCGAATAATATTACAGACTTATCAAACTCGTGTAATTTGTATTTTTAGCAAAAAGTAAATCGCTAAAAATGTCCTTAACAAGTGAAAATAAAGTTGCTAAAACAAATGGTGCAAGAGTTCAAAACTTTATTATTACGTAGACATTAATACCTGGCTGTCAATTTCTAAAGTTTGAATCACTTTGGCCAGTGTTTCGGCTAAACACCTCACTGTGCAAATGAGAATAAGATTGTTGTTTGCGTACACTGACGCGGCAATAATTAACTTGTTTTAATAACTGGTTTTTGCCCGCGACTTCTCCTAAATATTGATTTCCAGGATCCATAGTGTTGGATGGATGGATGCATGGATGTTCTTTGTGTCCGCTGTTTGAATGTTTTAAAGTCCTCCGCGATACAGGAGATATTCCTAATATGAGAGATATATTTAAAAAAAAAGGATGTGCCTGCAGCTCATTCAAACATTTGAATAAAAGACACAATATTGTTTGATCCGTAATTAATCGTTCACTATTAGTGGTTGATATAAATTGATACTTCCTGTGTAGTAATAGAATACAAAAGAAATACTCTGTAGCAGCACAGAGTCTGGAACTGCACCCAATAGACGATAATAGACTTGCTCCCTAGTAGAGGTAGTACAGAGGACCTTGAAAAGGTCTAACCTTTATTTATTGTCTTGAGAGAGGACCTTAAAATTATCTAGCGGTATGTGGGTGTAACATATACTGTTAACTGTGGTTTCCAAACCAAAAACTGCTTCCGAGAACCGCCACGACGCACGCATAAAACAACAGTGCGCTTAACTGAACTGTCAATTCACGAACTTTGTCCCACCGCTTTGGCCAAACAGTTCCCAGCGGAGGTGTTTTTTGTCAATAAATCAAATTTAAAGTGATCGATGTTTCGAATTCCCCAAAACCTTCAATTTGGTAAACACAGTATATATAGCTATGTCTGTGTACAGGTGTTTTGATGTTGACTTGATTTATGGGGTCAAGGGAAAACGGAGTGGATTAATCTGTATCGATTCTGTACGTGTGTGAGTGACAATATCAAAAAGTAATTAAGGTCATTCTTGCCTTGTAACCCATAGACGGTCAGAATTCCTCGTTAATGTATTGAATTATTTATATATGAAATAGATGATCATATTTTATTTTTCACTGCTTCAGCGGCGCAGTAGTGGTGATCGCGACTGTTGTGCATGAGGTTTTGGTTCTAACTTCTGAATTAGGCGATGTGTTATCGAGTTCGTCTGTCAAGAATTTCTCATTATCAGGGTCTTTAGCTATCAGTCATAAGCCATCAGCGTCTACAGGGCGCATTTCCAGATTCCCTGCTCCATTTAACACGAACCTGCTTCAAACCCTCTGTGAGATTGTGCGTTTGCAGAATTACTTGCCAGCGTATAATTAAGTAAATCGCCTATTCCCTTAAATCTTTTTACAGTGCCAGGTTGTGTTTTGTTGTAATAATTTCGATTCGATTAGTCTATCTAGTCTGTCTAACAAATAATTCTGTTTTTGAAATCGTACAAATCCAAGCTACATATCCATTGAGATAGCAACATACTGCTTAGGAGAATTACAACTTAATTTTTTATTTTAATGAGTTTTAGATATCTCGTCGCCTTCTCCATATAACTACTACAAACTTCTTGCGCACTTAAGAAGAGGTATAAAATTTTATATTCGGATATCATATATAAACCTTCCCTCCTCCCCGGTCGGAGACCAGGAGGAAGACCCAAGACAAGGTGGAAAGATGTATTGCTAAAGGACAAGAGGGAATACAATGTTACTGACGATGAAGACGAAAACAGAGCGAAGCGGAGGAGCAAAATAAGGAAAACTGACCTCACCACCATGTGGGATACATAGCTAGAAAGAGAGAGAGGATATCATATATGTATATAAAAATCTCGGGTCACGGTGTTTGTGATCGCACTCCTTCGAAACAGCTCGACCGATTTTTATGATTTAGCAATGTATATTTGGTAGGTATAAGAACAGGTCGTAAAGTATATTTTATACCGCTAAGAAATCATTTATATGGCAGAACAACGTTTGCCGGGTCAGCTAGTTAATATATAGATTTGGAATGCCCGTTTTTCTTCTTAATTATCTTATTTTATTACAAAGTATATAAAAGCCGACCAGTGTCTTATTGCGGAATGTTTACTTACGAATTTTTACATCCTGCTCTCGACACGATATAACAATTACTTTCGTACCTAGGTTCAACTAGAGTGTGTGTACGGCGCGCCATTCTGTGCTTTGTAGTATAGCATTCTGAACATAATTATAGGATTTCAAAACTGCTGTACGCACGACATGCATACATGTGTGCGTCTCTTTTCACGTCTCGTTTATACAGCCCTCTGTGCCTTTAGAATGTGTGCCCTAATATATTACTGTTACAACACTGCTTTAACATAACTAAATAATTATATCCAATTCTCAAGTATAACCTCATTTCGTTTTCAGCGTCCCGAGGGAATAAACTCCAGAATACTTGAGCACGGAACTTATAAATTCATCTTAATACACCTCCAAGAGAGGGCTGTCACTGTCGCTGGTTCAAGACTAAATGTCTTAATTCAGTTTGTGACTTCAAAAGGAAACTTTTGAGCATTAATTCTATAATCGTTTAGAGTACTGAGTCCTTTAAGGAATCTTGTTACGAACATAAATTGAAGGATCCGTAAGGTTGTAAGGTTTACTTTCATAATCAATCCTTTGTTATATATCTAGTATTTTAGAACATTTTCCTTTTTTTAGCTTTTTACCTATTAGGATGTCATATATTTGTGCGTGTGGAAACAAATCTGAGAGTTCTCGGCGCCTGCAATACTAGGAACATTAATCGCGAGCTAGCAACGCAAAACCTTTATTCAAAGGCGTCACCATGCTGCCTATGCAAGGAGCAAAGTTACTCATATTCCTCTTCAGACAATACAATCATTACCTCCTCAAAAAGCCTGGAAACTCTACTCGTTGCTGGTTTTGCCTTGATCGTGGCATTGATCTTCTGTAGAGCATAAGTAATCCGACGATGAAAAACGAATAAATGAAAATAAACAATACATACAATTTGAAGAGAATACTATTAATTTATATACTAGTGTTACTTTATATTAGGAACAAAAATATAGTGTATCCCGGGTCTGAAATAATAAGTCCCACTATGTCAGCCATCTGATCTTTCCAGGAGAAAATTGTACATTTTCATCAAATTAAAAATCTTGTTGGTTCTTTCTGTTACACTTAATAATTATCTGCGTGAGAGAAACAGTTAATATCATCCGCCATAACAGCGCTTATTTATACATTTGTGTCCGTTTGTGTCCTTCTTATACCCTTCGCAACAATTGTAGTTTGTTAATGGACCTAAAACCTAAACTATAAAAGCAGCATAAATTAAAACATAATTTTCTTAAGAAATATATAGAAATACATTTAATTTATTTTGCCAAAACGAAATATTCATATATCCTTGCCGAAATCCGCAGACGGCATCTGTTAATCTAAATCTCCTCCTCGTGCGTATAACGCAGCCAAGACATAAAATAAAAACAAAGTTATGTATTTACTGTAAAAAATGTCCACACATTCTCCGTCCAAGAGTAGTGTTATGGTGGAATGTTGCCATACCCTTGACACGGTGCTGAGAAAGATTTAACACTCGATTCTTGGCAGCTTACTGAACTTGTATCAAATAAAATAGTGCTGAAAGGGCAAAAAGATAAGTGGATTGTTCGTATTGCTACTGTATATTGTTGAGTAGTAGTACAGTAGTGGAAAAGCGATTGTGAACTATTTAGTTCTGAAATGCTTACGAGTGATTTTCTTGTTTTTTTTTATACATGTATGGTGGCAAACAATCATACGGCCCACCTGATGGTAAATGGTCACCGTAGCCTATGGATGCCTGCAACACCAGAGGCATCACTTGCGCGTTGCCGACCCTTTAGAAAAGGAATTGGGAAGGAGAAGGAGCGGGAATGGGGGAAAGGGGGTGATTGGGCCTTGAATGCAAGGAAAGTCCAGGTTTAAGTGGTGACCTCGCCACTGCCGCCGCTTAGGGTATTGTACGTACATACCCAGACGTGACAAACATTTACAAATACATAGTTGATCTGAATCTGGGTGTTTTTTGTGGTCATTGTTTGAATGTTTGTACAATTGCTGCGATACAAGAATTATATCTGAAGTGGGCATTATCTTTAAAAAGTAATGGGAATTGTTTGGTTGTTCGGCAAGCGATTGCGCAAAGCGATTTTCTTTTTCAATGTTACATTTACATTCATTAGGACCGCATTGTAACCCAAACACAAAATTCTAATAGATAAAAGATACACATTTTTTAAAGATACAAGAGCTTTGTTGCCTTATTATAAAAACCGCGGCACGAAAACAAAAACCCAATGAGTTTAGAATACTTTAAACGGCTTTTATCGCAGTTTATTTTGTTTATTATTTGATGATAGAATTGATGTAATAAGTAGTTAACTCGAATTTCAATTTGTGTTGAATATTTAGCACACATTACATGATCTGATATACATACGTATGGGTTTTATGCCTGAGCTCTTTTTAAACTGATAAGTGTAAGCTGCGCCATTGAGGCAGCCGGAGTCAGACAGTATAAATACAAATAATTATTAAAACTCATAGCCAGTATAAACTGCGATAAAATCCATTTAAAGTATCCACTTTTTTCAGTAGTATAAAAAAAAGCCTTTATATTGAGTAATATATATATATACTTAGGTTTTTGTGTAGTTGTCTACGAATGGAACACGTTCTTATTAGGATTAATAGCAGCGATAGCTCAGTGGGGAGACCAACAGACTGCAATGCAGAGGTTCTCGGGTTCGAACCCACGTCACGCACCTCTGACTTTCGGAAGTTATATGACGTTTCGAAATTATGTGCGTATTGATTGACAATTATCGCCTGCTCTGTGCCTCGGAGAGCACGTTAAGCCGTCGGTCCCGGCTGCCATGAACATCTATGGCAGTCGTTATTGGGAGAGTGTCGACAAAAAAGATCGCACTGGGTCGAAGTGTCGCCGGTCTGCACTGACTGGCCCCCAAATAAGATACATACATACATACATATATATTACTCAAAATAAAGGCTTTCTTTTATACTACTAAAGTGGCAAACAAGCATACAGCAGCTTATATGCAAAACTCGCAGTAACAGTCCATAGCGCAGATGAAGTTGGAACACTTAAGCTCTCTGGATACCGCGCCTGAAAAGCCTCCTATTTTATTGCTCACATTAAGTTTTAGCAGCTTAGTTCCGCTAACTTTTATTTTATATCTCACCTGTTCGATCCCTGAGACTTTCTAGTTTATTGAATTCCGATTAGAGGAAAATACCTGACAAATAGGCGAGAGGTGTGCAGATTTATTTCGAGTTGCTGAACACACAGTTCGGGTCGATTTCGATTTGGCGCTCATTATTGAACAACAGAACCGAGCTGTAATTTTAGACGCGTTGCCAACTTTTTATATCTATCCTATCACGTCTTAACGTATGCGATCTTAGTAAGGGTTTAGGTGGTGGCCAAGTTGATACGACTGCATCCATCAATACTTTAATTTCAATCTATAACATTCGTGGAAATGTAAGACAATATATACATATGTCTATCGATGAATCTCAGAATAAAAGTATGTAAGTCTCTATGAGATTTATTTTTAGAATGAACGGTCGACACAAAATATTGTCTTACGTTTCGATATAAGCGTACATAAATGTTAAATCATGTCTGTGTTGAGATATATTGGTCTCCTACCTATAAAAGCAACTACACTATTAAACTATTTCTTACGGATTATATCGCGGTTTATTTAATTTATTAGCTTTTGCCAAATGGATCGCTCGCGTAAAAAGAGGTTAGGTTAGGTTATGTTTTTGGGGGTGGCGGGCTTTGTGGGCCTGCCCGCCATCCGTTCAGCACCAGGTCCGAGAGGCAGCGTGCGTGTTCCCACGCGCGCCTCTGTGTCGAGTCCGTCTCCCCTCTAGGGGGGACAGTAGGGACTTTTAGATGTGCCTATAGGGTAGGTCTTTCGTGTAGTGGCCTGCCGTTTCATACGGCGGGCCGAAACCTCGGCGGGGTCGCGACCGCATGCGAAAGTGATTCGCGCGGCCCCGTCGATAGTGGTTTTGTCGAGGAACACCGTGGAGAGGAATGCGTCAAAGCATTCCCCAGGAAAAAAAAAGTAATAGTACCTACTTACTTTAAAATAAAATATATGTCATACTTATCGGTGATAAAAAAATACGTTCACAATGTGAAAGCTATATCAAGCTTTCAAATGGTTAAAGTATTTTTAAAATCAGTCGAGTAGTTTTCAATTACTACAAACAAACAAACGTCAAATCTTAACTCTTTACAATATTAGTAGGTATTGACTTTATTCACGCGGCAATAAAGATGCGTTTTACGCACCGTATGACGCGAACGCAAATAATGATTTAAAGATTACCCCTTGTTTATAATACAATTGTTCTCAATACAAGAAATCAAAAGGTTAAGTGGTCACGGTTTTTTTTCTGTATATTATGATCGGCAAACGAGCAGATGGATCGCCTGATGGTAAGCGACTACCACCGCCCATGGACACCCGCAACACCAGAGGAGTCGCAAGTGCGTTGCCAGCCTTTTAAATTTCCCCCTCTACCCCACAGGGGGGAGGGGAGTCGGGCCTCCGGTACCCTCACTCACTCGACGAAACACAACGCAAGCACTATTTCACGCCGGTTTTCTGTCAGGCCGTGGTATCACTCCGGTCAAGCCGGCCCATTCGTGCCGAAGCGTGGCTCCCCCACGGATAAAAATCTTTGGGTTATAGATCCCAAAATCCCAAAAATTAGATGCAATCTAGATTAGTTTAGTTAGCTAACTGTGTTCTAAGTCCTTTTTAATAGAGAGTGAACCTTATACAACTTACCGGACATCACTCAAGACACTACCACTATTGAGAAGTTCCTATCGGACAGTGTAATGTCACTGTTTGAAATTTTAAAAATCTTCTCCATGTAAACTTCTGTCACGACACTAATAAAACAGTATCTTAAAGCTTGTTACATATATAATAAGTTTTAATTGCTATATTATATTACAATCAACGTGAAAGAGAAATAAAATAACATTTCGTTATCCTTTCATTCTATATAATCCTACACAGAACACAAATAAATTTAATCATTTTTGTCCTAATTAACGTCTTTCTGATACCTTGTTTATACAAACAGCTTTGTTCAATTAATCCATTAGGGATAATACCTCCGCGTAAAAAAGGTTTACGAACATTGAAATAAATACAAAAACATATCTAACGTTCTCACAATTATTTGTTTTGTATGGAAATCAATCCAATTATACTTGACGCATTGATATCGACATGGCAAATTAAATAGATACGCCATCCGTAAAATCGAATTGGAATCTACATTAATACGGGCAGTAAAATTTGTAGCTCTTTTTACGTATATTACGCGTATGGAGTAGGTAATGTGAGATTTAACATAGTTAAATTCTGAAAAGTGCCGAAATGTTTACTTTATATATAAAAAAACATATTTAAATAATAAATGTAACGAAGTACGGTCACATTTTGACCACTATGCGATCACTGATAAGAAGTAAATACGTACATATAGGTTGGATTCCAATATTAAAAAACGAGTCATCTTAGCTACGGACAATAAAAAATATACGTACTTTCATAGAATATGACTGTCAAAAATTTACTGTCCGTAGTTGAAACGATAAGTTTTTGAGTATAGGAACCGGGTAAGGTAAAAAAACTTACCTTCCGTGATACCGAGGAACTCCTGTTGAGGTATTAACAGTTGGATAATACACATACACAGTTATGTAGAAAAATACTCTCACACACTCATATTTATTTATATATACACTCAAACATCCTTATAAACACCCACCCACACATATACACACATAGGACACACAACAATTAATTGTTGTGTGTCTGAAATATCACAAACAAACAACATAAAGTCATCGAGGTCGACAAATATCCTGTTTGTCGGCCTCGATGACGTAGTGGTTAGTGTAACCGACTGCCACGCCTGAGGTCGCGGGTTCGATTCCCGCACAAGTCAAACATTTGTGTGCATGAACATGGATGTTTGTCTTGGTCTGGGTGTTTCTCTGTATAATATGTAAGTATTTACAAAAAAGAAGTATATTATGTATGTTTATCCATTGTCTAGAACCCATAGTACAAGCTCTGCTTAGTTTGGGCTCGATGGTGTTGTGTGTATGTGATAGAATATAATAATAATTATTATAAAACTCACATTTTAATTAAAGCAGACACTTGCAGATTTTGTATTCTTGCTATACAATAAAGAAAGATAGTTTTCTCCGTTTTCACTAGCCCTATTTTGTACTTAGTATTTTCTCATTATTTATGACAATATCAATGATTGTAACCATTTGTGAGGCTTATATAAATGTAACTATCAGAAGGTAGCACTGGCTTCTAAGATACAGGTCCATACCTAGATTAGAAGTTAGGGTCTCCAGTTTGTTATGTCCTAAATTTTGTACCTAGATTAAGTGTTTTTCTTATAGAGTAATAAACTTTATTAAAATTATTTTAAAAATAAAAAGCCTTTGAAGTGAAAGCTACGACTACCTACTGTGCCTACACTTGTAACTATATTGTACTAAGTATAGAAGTCGCTGACAGCTGGCATAAAGTCTGCCGTCGACATATGAAAACTAATTTTATTAGGTCTTCATTTTAATTTATCTATTTTAGTTTATATTTTAGTTATTTTGGTACGTAGCTATACTATTTTTTGGGATCAATAAATATTATCTTATCTTGTAGGCGTGTGTCCGACATAACCCCTCCGCCCGCCCTCGCGGAGGGGTATACGTCAATGCAATACCTCATGTATAAAAAAAAGTGTTGCCATGCTTGCATTATAGAAAAACGTATAATACCGAGAAAGTGGTATATATTTATTATGGTCTTTTACATTAAACTTATAACTTTTTAAGAAATTGAATGCTATGCTATAAATACCATTATTGAACTTCTTCAATAATGGTATTTATAGAATAGCATTCGTATTAACTAAGTAAGAAAAAATACAGATAAGCTAAATAGGAAATAATTTCTCTGATACAATATATTATTGAGTAGTAGAGCCTCGCTGATTTCAGCATGAATGGGCCGGCTCGACCGGGGAAGGACTACCCTCTCACAGAATATCAACGTAAAATAGCAGTATTCCTACTGTTGTGTTTTGTTCGGTGAGTGAGAGTGCCGGAGGCCCAATCACCCTCTTTCTCCCTTCCCGCTCCTTCTCCTGCCCACTTCGTTTCCTTAAGGGTCGGCAACGCGCAAGTGATGTCTCTGATGTTGCAGGCGTCCATAGGCTACGGTGACCACTTATCACCAGGTGGGCCGTATGCATGTTTGCCAAAATATATGTATATAAAAAAAAAAGATATATTCTTAAGTACAGAGAACTCTTTTACCGTTCTAAGGATCTGATAGTTCACAAACTTCTAATTTTGTTTGCATTTTCGCTTGAAGCTAACCGAGCGTTTTCAATTTGGATAGGATATCATTACCTTTGTGTGTCAGGAATTTTGGTTTCTTGTTTTCCGCTCCAGCTAAGCTAGAATTCTTGTATTAGGAGTGGGTTCACGTCAGTAGTGCTATGGGTGGGATTTGAACCCAAGACCTCTCGATCACAAGTCCAATACCTTATCCATTGGGCTACCGCCGCTTAGAGTTAGCACAATACTTACTAATGCTGATTCCCAAACTAAACTATAGCCAGTATTTTGAGAGTAGTATAGTCACACGCATAGACCTCCGAAAGGTTCAGCAGTTGTATTACACCTACATTTCGCAAGCTTTTTATTATTTATTCTTTAAAAAAGACAACTCCCGCTCTAGGAATAACTCCTGTGTCGCGGATGACTATACAAACCTTCAAACAACGGACACAAAAAACATTCAAACTCGGAACCACCATTTATGGATCACACTAAGTTTTGTCTCGTGTGGGATTCGAACCCACAATACTCGGTCGGCTCGCAATGGCGAGGCGACCACTCAAACCATTACGCCGTCCGTGCACTGCATCCCGCCATTTAACGGGCACAGCTCCAAATATCTGCTGCTTCGGAAAAGTTATTTGACGCTTTGTCTTACCGGGGAACTGAACCCGAGACTTCGTGCGTCGTCTTTACTACCACTGCACCGCGGCGGTTGTTCCAATCTACGTATATATATGTATAACAAAGAAAGCGAGTAATTGTATATAACTGATAGAGTTAGCTGAATACTTTCTGCTAACATTATAACGCAGAAGTGTTTGCGTAGACTATCTAAACACAATAACTCCATTTTCCCGTTCGGCTAAAATTGACTCGAATTCAGGCCGGTGTCGTATTTTCTCCACTCTAACGTAAATACAGGACAGAAGAAAATTGCTGATACATTTTGTTTTTCCATCGCAAGAAAGCTATTGAGTAAATTCGAGCCGAATCACGGTAACTGTTTAGTGATTAAATGTAAATATTCTATAAATGTATCATATTTTGTCTATCAGGGTCGGAGTAGGTGGCTAATATGGACTGCATTGTATTTTTTTTTTATTTAAGAGCCAAGCTCTTGTCGATTGAGTCCCTTCCATAATGTCCTATCTTCAGCCAGCGCTTTGACTTCTTGATACGGCGTAACTTTTACCTTGTCTTTCACTTGATCTATCTGAATTGTATTAAGCAACTAAAATGTTTTCATATAGCCGATACTCTGTAACATTATATAAAATTGGGTTTTGTACTCATAATGCAAAATACTCATTATTTTTTTAATATTGATTTCTCTTTAAATCATTCCTGTCAAATTGTGTCAGTGTCGCTAGTCTTTTCCTTTAAAAAAATACAACTCCAGCACTAGAATTAACTCTTGTGCTGCGGAGGACTACAACCATTAAAACGACGATCACAAAGAATACCCAGACTCGAGACAACAATTTGAGGATTACACAAATGTTTGTCCTGTGTAGGGATCGAACACCGAAACATGAAATAATAATAAATGACAGTAAGCAACTATAATAATAATAATGCTTATTGCATTGATGCTATTAGAGTATTCAGGGCAGACGCCGTTTTTCATCCATAGTTACCAATATACCGGTCCACCAAACACCCATACCTATGTATAATCCATATATTAGAATCCATACGTAGCAATAGTCCTACGCCTGCTGCGGCTAGTGCCGCTGTCGGTGTTCCATCCCACCTTTGATTAAAACTCTCGAAGGGCCTCTTCACGTTGGACCCATGTCTTCGTGTAAGCCTTCCAAAGGGCCAGGCCATTTTCTAATATAATATGTTAGAAAATACCTGTGATAAGAGAAACATAATAATAATAATTGTTTATTAGTACATAAAAAACACAACACAATAAAGGCACATGAATACAGAAAGTTGTCAAAATCAAAAAGTTGGTGAACCTAAACTAGGTATGCAGACCTGTATCTTAAGAGTTGAGTTTCTATGATTTCAACAGATAAATACAAAACTGATGTTTCAGAGACAGTTTATCCTGTAACTATTTAAACAACTGTCCCATCCACCGTCCATTTAGCCTATCGAGTCGCAACGGTACACCGGTAGCTCGACACATTAGATTTTTAGTTATGTCTGGTATTCTAAGACTTGACAAACTAAAACCCTATAAAACTATGATTTTGCATAAAATTTCAAACGCTTCTCTTTGCTATGTAAAATGAACTCTTCTTCAACAATACTAGAATCTTTTCAACTTGTCAATTGACTGAACAGGGTGTATGACCTGTAAATGGCAAAATCGCCATCTGCCATGAAATTCTCAATAAATTGTAAAGTGTATGAGCATTGTAAAATGCTGCGCAATCAAGACGAAATTGGAACTTGTAATATAAATACAGAATTTAATCAGACAGTTTGCATTTGTATTGATTAAAGTTTCGATGGCCAATATTATTTGATTAAAATAGAGCTGTTATGTCGAGTATGTAACTAAATAGAAATGATCTGTTCTCTGTTTCGAATTATAATTTGTTCTTTTTAATTTGGTGTCAAATGAATAAATAATGTGCGATTTCTTGAGCGTTTACTTGTTTTACAAAGACATCTCACGCACTAGGAATAAATTCTGTATCGCGGGGCACATTACAAACATTCAAACAACAGACACAAAGAACACCCAGTCTCGGGACAACCATTTGTGGATCATACATAGTTTTGTCCCGTGTGGAATTCGAACCCGCAACACTTGGCGCAACACAACTTAAGCCACTACGCCATCCGTGCAATCAAATCAGCAAGTTAATAGTTAGTGTTGTGTTTCTTGAGCGTTTACTAACAATTGAATAGTTTGTATTGTATTTTATACAGGCTGATTGGTAAAAGACTGGACATATTGAAGGAGGGTATTCAGTACTCGATTCTGGAAACCAATATACTAAAATTAGTTACTTAAAATTTGACCTCGTTCCCCAATAAAAACTTAATGTGCGGACATTCTTGCGCATACACCAAAGCTAAACAAAACCTCCACTATCGCACCCCACAGTCTCCCGAATTTGCACCCCTGCGCGTCCGTCCTTTTCTTATCTAAGGTCATTAGCCTCCGACAGCTGTGTGCGACGCGCGGTGTCCACATTTTATGGATATTTCATACAAATTTTCATAAAGGTTTTATTTGCAGGTTACACAGATTTTGGGATTTTGGGATTCATAGAACGCGAGGTGAGCTCAGCGTGCGCGCGGCGTTCACGCTGTACACACGGCTAGACATCAAGTTAGACATCCTATATACGCATAACTACGCTACATACAAAATAGAGCATTGTCGGAAAGGGACAGTGCATAATGGTGTAGACCCATCACGGTGCACTAGCGCGTGCAGCGACGGCTGTTTGTTACGCTATCGCGCCTTCACTACTCGATCGACCATCATGAAATTTTGCATACACGTTGTCAGAGGTACAGAAAAATATATAGGGTACCTTTCATCCAGCATACAAGTACTGTTACTGTTAGTGCGGAGTCGCGGGCAAAAGCTGGTAATAGTATGCACATCAAACAGCAATAGTGTAATAGTGGAAGATTGTTAAACTGCCATGCAGAGACACCTCGAGTTCGATCGCAAGACATGCACTTCTGACTTGTCAAAGTTATGTGCGTATTCATTAGTTAATTATCGCTTGCTTTGACGGTGAAGGAATACGTCGTGAGAAAGCCTGCATGTCTGAGAGTTGTTTATAATGTTCTCGGAGATATATGAAGTCCGCCAAGTCGTCATGAGCCAGCGTAGTGGACGGTATCTAACCCGTCTCATACGAATAAGAGGCCGTGCTCAGCAGAAGGACAAATAATACAGGTACAGGGCTTATATTATTATAGTACTACATTATACCCGCGGCTTCGTTTACGTTAAAAGTAGACTTTTTCAATAAATTTCTATTTCTCGGTAACGGTACTTTTTCCTGGAAAATACCTTTTGTGTACCCTAGACACCATAAATGCAAAATTTCGCAATGATCGGTCGAGTAGTTAGGCGTGAAAGCGTAACAAACAAACGAACTCACATTCGCATTTATACCTAATATCATTTAGGACTAGCGACCCGCCCCGGCTTCGCACGGGTAGTACAAAACCTTAACAAATTATACACCTAAACCTTCCTCATGGATCACTCCGTCTATTGGTGAAAACCACATGAAAATCCGTTTGGTAGTTTTTGAGTTTATCGCGAACAGACAGACAGACGCGCCGGGAGACTTTGTTTTATAATACGTAGTGATACATTTTCCGAGTCAGTCTCTGTGAAGTAGTCGCAGACGTCCCGTCGGGAGGCGTGTCCACGTCCACACATTATTCTCAGCCGTTACACGCCTTCGCACTCACAGCTATTGCGATCTCAGGATGTATTATGAATCTGTTGTGTTAGAACCGCGGGCGGGCAATGACCTCTCCTCCAAGCTAAGTGACACTTTATGTCTTGTATTGTAATGGAAGGAATCGTTTAGGTTCTTAGCTTCTTGTTTACGTCCTACGGGGCTAGAAGGCGTTATAGGTTTGTAGCTACTTCATTAGATTAGTTTCTGAATCTCCCGACATTCTAATGATATATATATTTAATTTCTGTAAGCCTTTTGGTTCTCGAGTTTTTTTAACTTCTTGACTGATGGACTGCCTTGGTGGCGCGGGGATAGTGAAATCGCCTGGTGTACGATTCGAAACCCGTATCGAGTAAACTTCGTTCCAGATTATTCTAATTAATTAGGTCGTTTTTTTTTAAATTTTAAATAGACAACTCCTGCCCTAAGAATAAACCCTGTGTGGCAACGACTTTACAAACATTCAAACAACGGACAGGATGAACATCCAAGCTCGGATCAACTATAAGTGGATCACACAAATTTTTATCACGTTTGGGTTCAAGCCCAAAATATTCAACTAATAGGCCCTCTGTGCAGTCAAATTTCAAAATCAAGGGATTTGGAAAGAAAATTTTATACCGGTAGTCCAAATCCTTTACACACACAAAGGTTACTTTCATTCTGTATGCGTTTTCGAGGAATTAGGAAAATTTAAGAATATATATATACTAATATTATAAAGCTGAAGAGTTTTGTTTTTATGTTTGTTTATTTGTTTGTTTGAACGCGCTAATCTCAGGAACTACTGCTCCGAATTGAAAAATTATTTTAGTGTTGGATAGCCCATTTATCGAGGACGACTATAGGCTATATAACATCACGCTACGACCAATAGGAGCGAAGCAGCAATGAAAAATGTTGCAAAATCGAGGAAAATTCTCTTATGTGAAGCAGACGAACTTGCGCGGGTCAGCTAGTAAAATATAAGAACACAATCACACGCAAATTTATGTCACAAGACCAGGGAGAACCGCTCCTAATAATAGAGTTCATCTCCAATATTACCAGAGTATTACTACATCTTGTTATTGTTGCAATAATAATAAAACGCATATGTGTTTCTTGGTGCCGCTTTCCATTATCACAATCACTGTGTATTCGCCGAAGGTCCTTGAAAGCAAAACATACTTTTATTTTATATGACACTGCTATGCGGTGGCCAAAAATAATTACAAACACATGTGTGTATAAAATTATTGTGACCATCGCATGGAATTAAAATTATTAAGGAATAGAATATTTTATAATATAGGTATATATAATTTTATACAATTTGAGAAATACGTTTTATATCCTTGTTAATCCGCTAGGCTTTTGCTAAACCTTACTATCTTCCCTACTTTTGTTCTTTGATAAATTTGTAAATATAACATGCGTTCTTTTCATTTAATTTTTTTAACGTTTCCCGCGCTAGAAATTTATCCTGTGTTACTACATAATTTTAAACAACGGCCACAAAGAACACCCAGACCCGGTACAGCTATTTGTGGATCACACTTCTTTTGTCCCGTCTAGTGATCGAATCCACAATACCCAGCCCAGTGGCAATGGCGAGACGGCCACTTAAACCCCTGCGCCGTCCTTGCAGTTAACGTACATACAGTAGAGACAGAAATACATATATTACACCTATATTTTGCTAAGTTTTTTAATTCGATTCAATTACTGTCTACGATAGACATTTCCACTCCATACTAATAATGAGAAATCATCAATAATAATGAAGTTCTTAATGCAATGTTTCCACGCTAAAAAGAGTGAGCGCACACATCCATTTACATGATAGACAAGCGTCTAATTTTCAATATGAGGGAGCGTGATAATATTATATTTATAATTTAGATGACATACATAATAACATTGTCTTATATATGATAACTTAACGTCCAGCATCCAGCGTCTATGATTTAAATCTTAGGGTCCAGTAATACGTTCATAACATTCTTGATATTCATCCCTTTTTCGATACATACAGAAAACAGAAACGCATTGTCCCAAATCGACAAATTGTGTGTCAAACTTTGCCTTTAAGCGACCTTAACATAAATTACCCAAAAACGTGTATTATATCAGCGTGTCATGAATGTGGAAAGCCCACTTTCTGTGGATCTGATCTCAACAAAAAGGGGTAAGCAGAGGACTCAATTGAGATGTCTCTCAAGGCTTAGTAATGGCAGGGAGAACAGGGCTGTCTAAAAAAACTCGGATGAACGATAAATAATATTTGGATGTGATAGGATCTGCCTGACTCTTCGTAAATATATACGAGTAGGTTGATGATATCCTAACTAATATTATAGTTGCGAATGTGAGTTGGTTTTTTGTTACGCTTTCACGTCATAATTACTCGACCGATCATCATTAAATTTCGCATAAGCATTCAGGGGTACAGAAAAGGGCATAGGATACCTTTCATCCAGAATAAAAGTACGATTCCTAAGCGAGCGTCGCCGCGATCAAACTTATATAATTTATTTTCTTATCTATACACGACTTCAAAACAAACAGCAGCGATAGCTCAGTGGGGAGACCAACAGACTATAATGCAGAGGGTCTCGGGTTCGAACCCACGTCACGCACCTCTGACTTTCGGAAGTTATATGACTTTTCGAAATTATGTGCGTATTGATTGACAATTATCGCCTGCTCCGTGCCTCGGAGAGCACGTTAAGCCGTCGGTCCCGGCTGCCATGAACATCTATGGCAGTCGTTATTGGGAATTCAGTACCCTATAATATCCTGACACTGGGTCTAGCCTTAGGGTATCGTTAGCCTTCGGGTTGCGGAGGTCAGGTGGCAGCCGCTCCGTGTAAAAACTGATATCCAGTCAAATCCGGTTATACTAGAAGAGCCGACCCCGAGTGACTTGGGAATAATATAGGCTAGGGAGAAGAAGACACGACTTCGAAAGAACAAGCAATACGCAAACAAGCCGCTGTCTGTCATAAAAGAAAGAAAAGGAAGAACGGTTACTCTGCCATTTGGGTGGCACGTAAATATGCTTCGCCGCTGAAATAAACTGAAAGATGGTATTGTATCTGAATCTTATGTGGGGGCCAGTCAGTGCAGACCGGCGACACTTCGACCCAGAGGGATCTTTTGTGTCGACACTCTCCCAATAACGACTGCCATAGATGTTCATGGCAGCCGAGACCGACGGCTTAACGTGCTCTCCGAGGCACGGAGCAGGCGATAATTATTGTTAATCAATACGCACATAATTTCGACAAGTCATATATCTGCCGAAAGTCAGAGGTGCGCGACGTGGGTTCGAACCCGAGACCCTCTGCATTGCAGTCTGTTGGTCTCCCCACTGAGCTATCGCTGCTCTTGAAAGATGGTAAGTACCTATACGTTCGGCACAGAACTTAAGTGAGGAATCCTAATTAATACATACTGACTGGCGTCGTACATCAGACAAGGATAGAACATTAATATCGGGAATGGGACAAGATGTAAGAAGCCGGTGTTGCATATTCAAGTAATTTGCTTTATAACCAGGTGGCCTACAATCACGACAACTCTGTCACTATAATCAAAAGCAATCAGCTGATTGTACAATCGATATAAGGGGAACAGTAATTTATTTTTAAGATATCTCAAGCATATTTAATCTAGCAAACAGCATATCAAATTGAAGATCTACTGTAATAAGAATACAGAGGCGCTCATAGCCAGTTGCACTCACTAATCGGTAAACGATTAGCGAGGTTAAGCAACGATGGGTGCGGTCAGTCTATAGATGGGTGACCGCTTAGTGGTATTTCATCTGAGCGTCTCCGTGCTTCGGAGGGTACGTAAAAAGTCGGTCCCAGTTGTTGTCAAATTGACAGCAGTCGTTAAGTCATGTCAGAGGCCTACGGGCGGCTTGAACAACTCTTGACAACAGGTTGGCCACGAAAAGAAAAGAAGATAAAAATATGGGAATACTGGCAATAGTACCTACGTATCTTACATGTTAATTTAATAGCCTCAAATTATTAACGATTTTAAGCTGTGTTGTGGAATCCAGTTAACCTCTGAACAAAAGATGGCCTGGATGGAACTGAATAGTCAAAGTCAAAAATCATTAATTCATTTAGGTCACAAAGCAACACTTATGAATGTCAAAATCTATTAGTTGGTAAGTTTACATACTTACCTACTAAAACTACATTTAGCTTAGTTGCTAAGATCATGGTTTAGCCTAGAAGATAGAAGATAATTGCAAGAAACTCACGCCCACTCTTTTGAACAGAAAATGCAATATCACAAATTGCGCATGTCTCAATAAAACATCGTATGTGCCACCCCTAGAAGTAGACAACGTCTTTCAAAACGCGACGCTTAGCTTCACCGGTGTATAGAAACGTGTGCCTCCGGACGTCTAAGCATCAAGCTAATAGTGTCTCTATCTTATATACACATAAGGTTTATTTTATCTTTAACGTTTGTGTTAAACTGTAACGGTTTATTGAAGCAAGTGTGTGTGTGCTTAGGGCGATGTGTCAGCTATTTATATTGTTCTTGAGATATTTTGTGTAAGACTTGTGTATATGTTTGTTGCAGGGTTACCGAATTCGGAATTACGCTAAAGGTTAAAATTATATAAGGAGATGAATGAACACTTTTGAAAGATAATAGGCGATTCTGGTTATAAATTATGAGCCATGTTGATGGTTGATGGCGCAGCATGCAAGCAGTCGCTTCGCCGCTACGACCGCGCTGGGTCATTGTGTGTTCTGATTCGGGATGCCATTTATTTTGTGTGTTTGTATATTTGTACTACAACAGCCTAAGGCACAGGTTACCTTTAAAAGAAAACGCATACTTATTTCAACTCAATTAGCAATCAAAATGTCCAACTTTTAAAAAGTTTTTTAATAATTATCAACAGTTTATGACAGAAAATAAAAATTGTTCTACCTTAACTGCTGATATCATCATTACGATAGCCTCACGTCCATATCTCTGAATGGGTACCTATTACATCCGCATTTGACAAACTATGATTTCTGGAGCCATATAATAGGATGCCAGCCGATTGCCGTTTACCAGGCACAGTTCCAATTTTCATGCGTTTACTGAGAATTTCTTGGTAGAAAATCTCAATAATACGTTGCCCGGGCAACGTGTTTTCCAGCGGTTGCATACTCTATCGCTGAGGCATTGTCATGGATAAACTCTAAGTCAAGACTTGTGAGGTCCCAGGTAAAGTTTAAAAATAACCGTCTATACAGCTGCTGCGAATACAGAGCTGGAAAATCAGGCCACTTAATTTCTAAGCCAAGTGGGTTTTATAGTAAGGAAAAGTATAACTACTGATGAAGATTAATTTACTTTCTTGAGCATTGACGGTCCTAATTTATGACTATACCTGATTCCCGAATATCTTGTGTGATAGGAACTCGTGACAAATTGTTTTACTTGACAAAAGAGTCACATAACGTGCAAATCTGGTAATGATTTCTATAAGACAGTTTAACATAACGGTACGTTTAATTTACGAAAGACTACACTCTATCATATTTTGTGAAAATGCGAGCTGCGTTAAGTACCATACAAACGCATTTCCCTGATTTTCTCCTAAATAATGAAAAAAAGAAAAAAGTTGATTTATATCTAACACTGCCATGTCCCTATGTTTGACTATTCATAATACCTTCATAATTTAATTCATATATGGCTCTGATACCTACAAAAATGATTATTACAATTATTATTATTATTATTATTGTTGTTGTTTTTAAACATCCAGCAAACATAATATTGTCTTCTATTTACGCGAATATTATTCATTGAAATTAAACTGCTATATACGGATTTTATCGCGTTGTTTATTTGACACTTTATTACAGAGTCTCCCCGTGACCATGGCTGCTGAAAAGCAACCGAAACGTCGGGGAAAGTGTAAAAATAAATGAAATCTAAATAGTTTAATAATAATTTAATTAGCTTAAAAATTAGTAAAGTTTAATAGTAGTAGTAGTGTAACAATTTTCAAAATTTTGTAATAAAGTGTCAAATAAACAACGCGATAAAATCCGTATATAGCAGTTTAATTTCAATCCAGCAAACAAATAAAATAAATAAATATTGTTTATAAAAAAATATTACAGTCAGTTTAATTTTGAAGGAGGAAGCATGGGAATACGAGATGATGATTTAGACGTATAATCACGGGCACGCCACGATCGTGGTGATAAGTCCCGTTTTTGAGTAGTGGCTGGAAAGGCGGCATGACGCCCTCACCTTCCGGCTGACACAGGTAATGACTGACCACGGTTGTTTTGGCCAGTTCTTGTGCCGCATAGGCCGGCAGGCAACGCCCGGATTGCCCCGCCTGGGCATCGCAGCTCCGTGAGTTGATCGAGGCAGTCTGACTGGTTACCTTCTCACTCCCGGCCGTGGTTCAAGCTATGGTCCGCAGTTCGATCGTGGGACGCCGTCGCCTCCTTTTGTGAGAAAATAATTTCCATCAAGGAAGCAGCGCAGCGGGAGAGAGAGCGCTTAAACCCTCTCCCCAACGGCAGATGACCTCCAGCCACCCTGAGGTTTGACCGGGGGGTGGTGGGCTGCGTGGGCCTGCTCGCCACCCGATTAGCACCAGGTCCGAGAAGCGGCGTGCGTGTTCCCACGTGCGCCTCTGTGTCGTGTCTTTGTCCCACCCAGGGGGAAGATGGAGGAAGTATTTTTGTGTAGTGGCCTGCCGTTTCACACGGCGCGGATTGAAACCACGGCGCACGGCGGGGTCGCGATTGCACGTGAAAGCGATACGCGCGGCCTCGCCGTCTATGGTTATGTCGAGGAACACCGTGGTAGGTTTAGTCGGTATTATCGAGGTATCTTTTACCTGGTGAGCCCGACATAACCTCTCCGTCGCCCCGTGGAGAGGTAGGCGTCAAATCATTCTCCAAGTAAAAAAAAAGATCTATAATCAGTTTTAACTCCTAACTATAGTTATCTCTTTTACACATTGATATTTCGTCGTCGTTTCGACAAGAATAGATCTGTGTGTTTTTGATTAAATATTTTGATGGCTGCAGTTCTCCTTATCGTGTATTAATAGAACATTCGGAATTCAAATATTATAACAATACCTGGTTATACAGGGTGTTTGGAAGGTGAGTATCCATAGGAAAATGGTCGATAGGTGATAGTGTTGGCTACGTGTTGCGCCTACTTAAATAACATTTTGCCTTAAGTTTAATGAGTAATAATTTTTTTTCTATTTTTCTAGAAAATCTCCATTTTTTTGTATAAAAACTTTAATTATTTTTTTAATAACCGCTACAATGTTAAAAAAATGATGTCATTTGTTAGTGTAGTCTTACCTTATTCAGATTTAATCATAATTTCATACAAACAATTCAATAAGAAATAACAGTGAAGTATCAAACTTTCATAAATAAAATAAAAAATCTTTATGTCAACTTCACATGGTAAAATAAAAAAATCTTACGGTGTATGGCATTTACAAATGTTTTTAAAAACTTTTCTAGTTAATACTGTTTCGAACGGTATGTAACATGTATCATAACTAACCAGGTAACTCAACAAAAACCGGTTTGTCGTCACGAATGGATTAAAAAGGTGAAAACCTAAACTATTCAATTGAGCAGGTAAAATGTTTTGTCTCATTGTAACACAGCTAAAAGTATTGTGCTATCTCTTTCATCGGTTGACTATTATGCTCCCTTTGGCCCTTGCGCACCCTGTCGGGTGCATTTAGTCGACACTTGTCGTTCTTTGCTACTTCACGTGTTGTACTTCACAACTCCGCTCTGCGCATTATTTTTGTTTTCGTTTGTTGTTGTTAAGTTTTGTTGTTACTGTTATTTTTAATGGCTGCTTTTACTAACGAGGAATACGCTGATATGTTGATGGCTTACGGCAAAGCTGATGGAAATGGACGAGAAGCAAAAAGAATTTATGAAGAGCGTTTTCCCAATAGACGTCAACCTAATCGTCATACTTTTGAAACGACATTTAGACGCTTAAGGGAAACTGGCAATCTAAATCGCCGTGAACCTGGAGTTGCCAGACAACGTAACGTTGCTGATGACGAACGCATTTTGGAAGCTTTTGATGAAGATCCCACAACAAGTATCCGCACTGTAGCTGCAACACAAAATCTAAGCCCATGGAAAGTGTGGTCTGTTCTTCGCGCTAATGGAAAGTATCCTTTTCATTACACTCCCGTGCAAGGTCTAGAAGAAAACGATTATCAAAGACGCGTTCAGTTTTGCCGTCTCTTGTTACACATGGGTGTTGACAACCGCGACTTCTTAAAAAGTATCCTGTGGACGGATGAATCAAAGTTTTCAAGGGAAGGCATTGTAAACTTTCATAATTTGCATCATTGGGCCCCAAAGGATGAAAACCCTAAAAAGAAAAGAGCGGTGACACATCAAAGGAAGTTTTCGGTTAACGTTTGGGTAGGACTAATTGGCAATACACTTATTGGTCCACATTATCTACCAAACAATTTGAATGGCAATAATTATTTAGATTTTTTAATAAATGATTTTCCCGAACTCATGGATGGAGTTCCAAATGTTCAGAATCAAGAACCCATTGTTTTTCAACAAGATGGCTGCCCAGCGCACTGGACATTAGCAGTCCGGGAACACCTTGACAATTCATTTCCCAACGCTTGGATTGGCAGAAATGGTCCCATCCCATGGCCTGCAAGGTCGCCGGATTTAACACCGCTTGATTTTTATGTCTGGGGTCGTGCTAAAGCTCTAGTGTATACGGAAACCATTGAAACAAGAGAGCAATTAATTGAAAAAATAGATAATGCATTTGTGATAATGAAACAAGAAATCAGGTTAAGCCATACCACAACGGAAATTAGAAAGAGATGTTACGCATGTATCAGAAATAATGGACATCAATTTGAACAAGATTTGTAATAAATGATTTAAAAAAATACTTTTTTGTTTTAATTGCCCCAAAATAAAGTACATACATAGTAATAGAAGACAAAAAAGTGCAACAGCTAAACCTATTGCACTTTTTCGTTGCGTCATCCAAAACAAAACATTTTACCTGCTCAATTGAATAATTTAGGTTTTCACCCTTTTAATGCATTCGTGACGACAAACCGGTTTTTGTTGAGTTACCTGGTTAGTTATGATACATGTTACATACCGTTCGAAAGAGTATTAACTAGAGAAGTTTTTAAAAACATTTGTAAATGCCATACACCGTAAGTTTTTTTTATTTTACCATGTGAAGTTGACATAAGGATGTTTCTTTTTTATTTATGAAAGTTTGATACTTCACTGTTATTTCTTTTTGAATTGTTTGTATGAAATTATGATTAAATCTGAATAAGGTAAGACTACACTAACAAATGACATCATTTTTTTAACATTTCAGCGGTTATTAAAAAAATAATTAAAGTTTTTATACAAAAAAATGGAGATTTTCTAGAAAAATAGAAAAAAAATTATTACTCATTAAACTTAAGGCAAAATGTTATTTAAGTAGGCGCAACACGTAGCCAACACCATCACCTATCGACCATTTTCCTATGGCTACTCACCCTCCAAACACCCTGTATATGTGATTATGTAAACAAAGAAATTAGATGTTAATACATAGTATTGATAATATTTGAAATCCAAGACAGACTTGCGCCTATACTATGAATATCTTCACAGAAAAAATAATTAATATTAATTAAATAAATACATAGGTAGTCATCTCCCTTAGCCTTTATTATTCCCAAGTCACTTGGGGTCGGCTTTTCTAGTCTAACCGGATTTGCCTGGATATCAGTTTTTACACGAAACGGCTGCCGCCTGGCTTCCACAACCCAAAGGCTAACGATACCCTAAGGCTAGACCAGTGTCAGGATATTAGAGGGTACTGACTTGCCCAATAACGACTGCCATAGATGTTCATGGCAGCCGGGACCGACGACTTAACGTGCTCTCTGAGGCTATATAAATACATAGTGTCACGCCTATATGACCAACGAGTATCCCAGACCCGATGTGTATAACACCCACATCTCCGAAATTCTATTACGTTCTCTTTGGGCATAAGTCCAGATAAATAAATCCTTATGTATGTCATTAGATTAAGTAATAATGTAATAACTGTAAGCAATCCTTAAATAAATAAATAAATAAATAAATAAAAGGAATTTGAGCATATGCAAGAGAGCAAGTGCTCTTATTGTGAAATTTTTTGACAGAAATATCCACCTGACCTAGAAATCGAACCGGATCGTTCAAGCTCGGAAGTAACATTCACTACTGCTTACCTTAAAATAATAGGTAAACAACCAGGTTTTTGGTGTAAAATCGGAACTTATGAGGCAATAAATATTAACCTATTTCGCAAAAAAAAAAACTACCGCACTAGGAATAATTTACAAACAGTTAAGCAAAGAACACAAAGAACACTTACTGTCGATACAATTTGTGGGTCACACATAGTACCATCCCATGTGAAGACCGAACCCATAACACTTAACGTAATGGTATTAACGAGGCGATCACATAAGGCACTATGCCATCTGTGCTTCCTATCTAAAAATATATGGGCGTAATACACCTTACAGTTGTTATGGTAGTAATAGTAGTTATTAAACAATTATGCCACTTACTTTTATTTCTATCTATTATATATATCGTATGCCTACCACCTTGGGTGGGTGTAGTACTGCAGGGTGCCATCTGAAATCCAGCGATGGGTCTTTGACGCGGGACGCCTAGCACATGCTGAGCTGGTAACCTTTTCAGCAATACATGCTTTGTTACCTTGCTGAATAAATGATTTACTTTCTTTCTTTCTAGATAAAGGTGTATTACGCCTGTTTAGGTATAAGACTGTGTATGTATGTAAAACTACCAGTTAAAAAAAAGTCGTTGCATGTATTTTATCTTAAGCTTTTACGCCTGAACTACTTTTTGTTATACGCTGTATTGAAACTCAGAAAACATCACTCGATAGCCCATTAATCCTAGACAACATGTATAAAGTTCAAAAGGTGTTCGTTACTATGCGGTTAGGGCTAAAAGGAAATTAGTGAAATGAGTAAAATTTTATTCTGGCCCCGAAAGGGTCATCGCCATGCCCTTTTTTGTCAGGTCATTGGACAATTATCGTCGCGTCTATACGTTAACAAGTCTTCTCGGATGGAAAAATGACTTTCCTTTAAAGAAACGAAAGCCTAAGAATCTAAGGATATATAATTGGCGCGCTAAAGTAAACAGACTTATAGCTATAAATCGTAGGCAGTGTAACAATATTGAAGGCTTAGGATAAGCACGTGGACTATCACGAGATATTCGTTAGTTTCGTTGAGCTAGTAACTATTCTAATTTTCTACCTATATCCTAACTAATATTAGAAATAGAATTTGCCCTCAATTTCGCTCGCGTAAATGTAGGTTCGGTTAGGTTAGTAACAATACTTTCTTCTGCAATGTATGTCCATTTCTATTCCCCTGAAAACGTGTACGCGAAATTTTATAATGATCTGTTATGTAGTTAAGGCGTAAAAGCTTACGATTTTACGGTTTAATTACATGACCGATCATTTACTTCACCGTTACAGCGAGCGATAATAAAGTATTTAATACGCACATAATTTTAAAAAGTCATGGTTTCGCACCCCTGACCTTTCGATATTATGTGCGCTTTGGGATCGATCTTGAGATCTCTGCGTGGCGGCCCTGCGTGGCAGACCAAAGGTCTCCCACTATTCATTACCAATTTAAATACGGTTTTATTTTTCCTATCCTATGTCTTGAACAAAATTTGTCAAAGCTACACCTGATGTAAAGCTCGGTCATAGACTATGGATGACTGCAACATCAAGTGCATATCAAAGTCAACTGAGATCCTTGACAAAAGAGTTTCTGTGCTATTAGCATAGTTAAAGAACTTCATACTAGCCCTTACCGACAATACAGCGTATCTTTAAAGTACCGAACGCAACAGAGAGTTGAAGAACCTAGTCAGGCTGCCTTAAATTTAGCTAAGTGACATCTCACCGTAGTTTACCACACTGCAAAGTTACATTTGCCATCGTTTTTTGTTAGGTATAAATCCCAGTGGCATGTACAGCCGGAAACCAAACATAATAAAGGAGCATTGTGTCTGATCGCCCTGGGCTGCAAACGTTGGCCAAGCGAATAAACTAAAAAGCAATATTGATCAGGTTTTGGTTATACCGACGTCCGTCCGATCGATCGTGGTCTCTAAATGAAAAAACAGAGGATACATGCACAATTCGTCAGCTGTTTTAGCATCACGTACATAATTGTCGGCGAACCTATTGCCGTATGACTGACTTACGCGGAGCGCGATCATCGCTTGCAACTTAGTAGCTAGTGTTCAGACAGCCTTAGCTTAACTGTGGTATGCTTTCATATTACATAACTTCTCAGCGTTCCATCTGCGATATAGTCTTAGCCGCCCTTATTTAGACGCCCTATTTCTGTAAGATAATTAATGAACAGAGAGAGACGATAAAGTTCTACTAGTGTGAGTACTAGACTAAGATCATCTGTCATCAGATTATATAGAAATCTTTATGCTTATTATATCCTTTGTGACAAACAATTTCAACAATAGAGGTCTATATATTATTTCACTATAAGTCTCTTGACTCAAACGTTACTTCGGTGTAGGCGTTCGATAAACATATTATGCGCAGCGCGGACGTGCGATGAACACGTTGCGTTGGCGTTTGTAAGCGGACGGTTTTAGCGTCGCGCAGACGTCACACGATCTCTATGTTACTTCTTTAACGAAACGTATACCAATGATGGAGAGATTCAATTATAGATGCACTACGCTAATATATGCGCTACGCTGGCACAGCTCCAACTTGGCGGACAAGCGTCAACTTTGCGGCAAGTTGCCATATACGATATGTGCGTTGCATTGTCGCAGAGGGCATATGCATTACGTATATGTCTATAAGCTGCCTAAGCTGTACTTAATTGAATTAACGCCAGACATCATACATGCGAAATTTCCTGATGATAGTATGAACAGTTAAAACGTGTAAGAGTAACCAACTCATTTATAATAATAAGTTGTGATTGTGATTTTCTTAATCAAATTAATGTTTTTAAAACGTGACCTATGTAAAATCTAAGATAGAATTTGTATATTCAAATGGTTTTTAGAACAAATTATAGCTTGAACGTGTTGGAACCATTTACAAGTTATTCTAACAAAGCTTTATTTATAACTTTGGAATGTTTGATTATTGCGTATGGGACGTGACTTCGTCGTGAAATATTTAAGCCCAAAAACACTGCCAATACGCGCTAAAAATAACGCCAATTTGAATAAATGTATAACCGCAAGAGATATGAGTAACAGTCACACCGTACTGTAATATATACATACATTGACGCACGCTTCTACATGTTATAAGCAATAGAGTCTAGCCTATCGCACACATATCCAGATCCCGTGCTGCTCCTGACAGTTCAGAAAAAGCATTTTAATGACATAAAAACAATTTACGACTCAGGAATCGGAGCTGGAACATCACAAATGAAGATATTGCACCAATAGAATCATCGCAGTTCTAAAAATACACTTTTAAAATGTGTTTAAGGTTTACATAACTCGTATAACTCGTTATACATATATCTGGTCAACTTATTTATTTATTTAAGGACAACTTACAAAGCATACCTACATTAAAACATTTTGATAAAATATAAATAGGGAAACATTATATTGTACTGCCTCATTTATAGACTGCCACGGCATGCATTAACAAAAAATAAACATATAAATATCTCTCGCTCGTGTGTTAATAAATTACTAACCGTTTAAATAACAAAACAGTGTATACAAATAAATTTCATTAAAAAAGAAATTAAAATGGAAAGTGATTGATTATTAATTATTATAAAATTGAAAATGTCGACACAGTAAATTATTATTAAATAATGACAAAATAATAATAATAACAATAATTAAATAATAATTATTATAGTTACTATTCAGTATATACATTTAAAACTAAATTATATAATATAAACATAATAAACTTCACTATAAATGTCTTACAATTACAATGTAAGTAGCTCTTACAATAATTTATGAATATAGTTTTGTTACGAGCCAAAGTTTTATTACAAAGCTAGTTTATGTTCTCAGGTTCATTCGCTACAACCTTTGGTTTATAACACAACTACTTTACTGCATATTTGTAGGACTATGGTTTATCCATTATTTTATTTTTGCTCCTATTTATGCCAGAGAAAACTTGATCAAGATTAATATTACGTTTGTTACTTGAAAGCATAGGCAGAAGAGGGTATCTGACGAATTCTTCATGTGTGATCAACATTGTACTTGCCACATACCGCACTGCAACTCACACAGCTAAAGTCATTGCGCTGATAGAACCAGGGACAAAAACAACATTCTGGTTAACCAATTACTAGCAAAACACCTGTTTAAAGAGCCAGGGTAAACCTACTTAACAAACAACAAGAAAACACAAGGTTATATGGTCACAATCACCTATAGAGGGTGAAATGAACTTCAAATTTGAAAGAGTAAGTAACGTTTAAAGTATTTTTCCTACTAAAGTTTTGTGTATTTTTCTGAACCAAAAATATCTGCCTAGGGACTTTATAGGGTTGCTACCTTTCCGAGAATAAACCCTTTCATTTCTCTATTTTTCTCTATGTCGTTCAAAAGGTTAGCTGATAATAATATCAGCTAAGATAAATCACAATTGCAGATTGTACATATTTATATATAATATAATTATTTTACAAAATTTCTAGTGGTAAACTGCGTGCAATAAAAATTGCGTATTAATTGTATTTGTATTTGAATAATATTTTATATTATTATGCTATTCGGCTACTGCAACACGGTGTGACGCAAACCCTTTCTTTATTTGAAAATTCCTCGAATCGTATTAACCAAAATGCCTGCTGATGTCGCCATGGGACCGAGACTGAATATCCAATTATATCGCTCAACATATTATACCATATATATAATATAGCATTTTTCTTTTCAAAGAGAGTGCAACTGCAGTCTAGATCAAGTTCAATATCATACAGGACTTACCAAACATGCCATTAACAGAAACAGCACAACCCGACTCAGACAAGTCATTTGTGAATCATACAAATAATTGTCCGTTGTGGAATTCAAACCTACTAGAGGGCGGTGGCAGCGGCTAAGCGATCGTTCGCACACTACGCTATCCTTACCACTAGTCATGATGACTAAATGTAATTCATGTCTATCCAAAATATCAAAGCTGACTGGCTCTTTAGTTAACCGATCCCGCTCTAAGCTGGACCCGCGGGTTGAGTTAACTAGTTAATTTATTTTATTTTTTACTTCTGATCTTATATAACTTGACATAATTGATGATGACTGATTAATCAGCTAGCCAAGGTTCGAAAGGAATGTCACTTTTATTTAAAGTCATTCATTAATATGCATGGTGGTGAGAAAATGTTTATCCTAGCGATTCGATCGTTTTATGCCGTCTTTAAATATCAAGAAGCTAATATTGGCGGAACAATAAAATATATTCAGTATTTAAAATAGACGGCGAAAATTGTTTCACAATAATCTATCGATATTACGAAAGCTTTCATTTAAATATAATACAGAAATAATTGCGCCAATGTTACTGTTTGTTTCAGTTCAATTGACAATTATTTATATTGTAAGTTTATGTATAACATGTCAACAATTTCCTTTCGATTTAAATTAAATGTATTCTTACTTTTGCTAGATTATATTAAGGTATTATTATATGTAGGTAATTGTAATCTTTCTCGTTTGATAATGCAATGCCGGGCACACGCCCGGCTCTGCTTAGCTCTGCTTGGGAAAAGTATTACTGGATTCTTCTTTTGTGCTATTCTCAAAAGCAGCACGTAGTTCGTAAAACGTTCCTGAAAGAGTAGGCAAATATGTATTACACTCAGAATTTGCCAGCTATATTTAAGATAAGAGCTGACATGAACACGTCCTCTCCGGCGCCATTCATATTGTCAGACGCAGCTAAAAATTCCTTAACAAAAAGCCAATAACATTTTGCCTGACCCGGAGATCGAATCCGAAATCTCACGACCAACCAAATTATAAGTGCAAAAACACGAAATCGCCGAGGACATCAAAAATAAGAACATCATTTTCAAAAACCGAGTGTCCTTCAACCATCAATGTATATTTAAAAAGTTACTCAGGCTTAAAGCGCTGAATTCGCCGAATAAATTGAAGTATGTCCTTGAGTAACCGGACATTATGTTTCAGCTTCCTCCTGAATTAATTAAATCACTTATTGAGAGAGTAGTAAGCTGATTTGCAAGGGTCCAGCTCAGTTAGTGACGATTGTTTGATTAGACAAGTGTGATTGGAAGGCATGACTGATCTGTCCAAGGCTTTAAAACATTCTTTATTTGGTAAGTAGATACGTATGATAATATTAGCTCTTTATATAAATAATTTTATTGCAATTAAGACGAAATTGTAAAGTAATAACAATAACCCTCTACATGTCACTTAAAAACTCCGTGCACTTCTAATCATCATAGAATACATAATGAATTTTAAAACGAAATAATCTAACATACGTATAAAAAAAGATAGCAGCGATAGCTCAGTGGGAAGACCAACAGACTGCAATGCAGAGGGTCTCGGGTTCGAACCCACGTCGCGCACCTCTGACTTTCGGAAGTTATATAACTTTTCGAAATTATGTGCGTATTGATTGACAATTATCGCCTGCTCCGTGCCTCGGAGAGCACGATAAGCCGTCGGTCCCGGCTGCCATGAACATCTATGGCAGTCGTTATTGGGAAAGTCGGTACCCTCTAATATCCTGACACTGGTTTAGCCTTAGGGTATCGTTAGCCTTCGGGTTTCGGAGGTCAGGTGGCAGCCGCTCCGTGTAAAAACTGATATCCAGTCAAATCCGGTTAGACCAGAAAAGCCGACCTCAAGTGACTTGGGAATAATAAAGGCTAAAAGAGAAGAAGAAGATAAAAAAAGATAACATAATTACAAAAACACAAATAATTATAAAACTAAATATTTACAAAAATGGTTTAGGCATCGTAGAATTCTTATATAAATTGACTTTTAAATTGAAGTTTACTAGGAATTTTGGTTTTCAAATTACTAGAATTCTTGTTAATCCCTTCAGCTAAGCTAGAATGCTTGTATTAATTTATATAAATGTAGTAGGTACGAGTCTCTTCTCAGTGTGAAAAGGCCTTAGGCATAGTCTCCCATACTAGCACAATGCGAGTTGGTATATTATATACTCTTCAGGCATTTTATAGACGTAAGACTATTAAATACTCATAGAATTCCAAATATCATTAAAGTTTATATAATTATGTCCTTAAAGTGTCTCTTATAATCATTTTACATGACTATGTATTTAAATACTCGTGTCGTCGTATATGAGATACTTAACTATGTAGGTAATGAGTAATCAAAACGGGCGACAATTATCAACACTTCAAATGGCTCCTAGAATCGAAGGACTTTGCTTTGTTGTTCGGTGAGGTTTGACGTAATTAAAATTATCTTGGAAACACTTGACTTATAGATACAGCGTGTAACAATTAGGTGTGGTCGCGTACTACCACACCTATTTGTTACACTATACTATACACTATAGTGGAGGCTATGAATAAAGTAAAACCTATGAAAATATCAGTTATGTGGATGACATGGTCTTGCTGAGTCCATCGATTAACGCTTTGAATATACTACTAAAAGTACGTGAGTCATATGCTGCAGCTCATGGACTCGGGTATAATGCTAATAAGAGTGTGCTAATGCTTTTTAAGTCGGACAACAAAACTTACTCGGTTCCACTAATCAAGTTTAAGGGAACTTCACTTGTCTGGGTTAAGGAGTTTAAAAACCTGGGTCATTGAGTTGTAGACACTATGTGTGATGATACAGACATAGAAAGGGAACGTAGGGCATTATCGGTAAGAAGCAATATGGTTTGCACGATGTACAGTTCCTGTAAAAGCCACTTGATTTTGGTCGTACTGCCAGACCTTTTACTCGTGTAGCCTGTGGGTCAAGCACACGCAAAAAACTATAATGCCCTACGTGTCCAATACAATTCGGCTTCAGGGGATTAGTGGGGCTACTCCACTTCTGTAGCGCGTCGAGGAAGTTTGCTGTTGCTCGCATAGATGACTTTTATGCTATCTTGAGTAAAAGAGCTGCATCCCTGATGCGTCGAGTGCGGGACAGCACAAATGATATGCTAGCTGTTATAGCCGGTGATGTAAACAGTAGTATATGGAGACACTGGCTAAGTCTCCATAAACCAGCTGCCAGTATTGTCTCCATATAATATTACTGACTGTGCCCGCGGATTCGCCCGCGTTTTTGCCGCGCCGCCCTTGTGGGTCGTTGCGTGGTGTTATTTATATTATGTACCTCCTATCTTCTTTTCGTGTGGTTAGTGGCCAACCTGTTGTCAAGAGTTGTTAAAGTCGCCCGTAGGCCTCTGACATGGCTTAACGACTGCTGTCAATTTAACAACAACCGGGACCGACTGTTTACGTGCCCTCCGAAGCACGGAGACGCTCAGATGAAATACCACTAAGCGGTCACCCATCTATAGACTGACCACACCCAAAGCTGCTTAACCTCGCTAATCGTTTACCGATCAGTGAGTGCAACTGGCTATGAGCGCCTCAATTATTATGTTATAACTATTATGTTCCTATCTATCTTCTTTAAAAGTTCGAAATAAACATTTATTATTATTATTATTACCTAAAAGTTTATAAACCAATTTATTTCGACTGCATCGACTGCACGGATAGCGTAATGGTTTAAGTGGTCACGTCGCCACTGCCTAGTGTTGTGGATTCGAATCCCACGCGGGACAAAACTTTGTGCTGGGTGTTCTTTGTGTCCGTTGTTTGAATGTTTGCAAAGTACCCCGCGACACAGGAATTATTCCTAGTGCAGGATTTGTCTTTTCAAATGATAAGTATATTAAAATTTAAATAAAAAACAAATCAGACAAGCGAGCTCTCTATACAATAAACAAGCGCTCGGAACTCTGAACGTTTCAACCCAAAACGGCTTAAACAAGTGAGAAACGGCAATTCATTGCCGTTTCTCACTTGTTTAAGCCGAAATCTTAGAGTTCGATAAACAATATATCCAAATGTCAAGTGATACCACGTGACCTTGAGGTCAGAGGTCAAAGGTCATAGTAATTTCGCGGATATATCAACTATGCTGAGTCGAATGGCGTTGACCACGAGTCTCTAGCTCTTACAGTTCTTGAGTTGAAAGTTGTATAAAGACGGACAAAACTGTTGTATAAGAGTTTTTTCGAATAATAAACTGTAATTTTATTTACAAAATTACAGTAATTAGCGCGTTTTGTTATTTCTTTTAAAATATGTAAGGTGCTAATCTGTTTTCTCGCCATATTTACTGAAGTAACTCATTCTGGACACAAAAAACACATACCGACTTAAAACATATCTTAATTTAATATTAAATATCAACCCGTGTGTCATGCATCTTCATCAATATTTGTATGCAATGATTCTTTCACTCACTTACATATGTGAATTAAACATTTTTAGCCCTGAATATTATGTTTTTATTTTGTTTATCCATTATGCCTTTTAAATATGACCACAACTTTTAGTTACAGCCTGTATATTACAAATTACAATAATTATACCTGTAGAATAATTTATCTAGAACTTGAAATTGTTATGAAATCTAGGTTATTAGGT